>JAGIQG010000013.1:76012728-77400989 GCA_024679065.1 Sphyrna mokarran | reverse complement strand
CCCTTTGCCCCCTCCCCCGACTTCACTCCCCACCACTTTGTGCTCACACAGACCTGTCCTCGCTGACACTGATGACTCCATCCTCTTTCGGGATGATGGCCGCCATGTTCACCACATCCTGGGATCCCTCTATCTTGCTGAGCAGCACGGGTCTGCGGCTCAGAGCCCTGGGGTTGCTCTCCGCCGCCATGGTGACAAACCGCCGCTCCAGCCCAACGTCAGCCCCGCGCCAGCGCACAGCCACCACAGCGCAACTCCGGAAACCAGCTCCGCCGTGCAGCTCCCAAATGTATCCGGACGGTGCGGCAGAGAAAAGCTTCCGTCGGAAGTGGACGGGAAAGCTACAGAAAGTGGGGGAAAAAAGTGTCTTTACAACCATTATTTTAATTCAATGATTGAATAAACCAAATTTATCGGAGTGGCAGGGGTATCAGCAGGGTAAATATGTAGGGTTACGAGATAGGGCCGGATGGGATTGTGGTCAGTTCAGATTCGATGAGCCAAATGGCCTCCTGCACTGCAAGGATTCGATGATTCTATGAATCTCTACCAATACAAATGGGTTTCTGCCGTTTCATTTTAGCTGGTCACAGTGTTTTATATCCTCCACTTATATTTAATTCTGAAGAATGAACACTATTCCATTTGTCAACTGGCATATCTTTTAATGTGGAGTGTCACAAACCACATGCAATCGATCTCTGCTTTATCATTCAAAATTCTGAAATCATTATAGTTGTAATAAAAACGGTGTTAAAACGGTCACTTTGCATTTACCAGGAGGCTGTCACCCAGTGCCCCAAGTTTACAATGGCTCAAGTGAACTGAGGGACATGTAAGATGTCTCACTTCATCAGTGGGTGGCACAGTAGCACAGTAGTTAGCACTGTGGCCTCACGAGATCTGGGTTCAATTCCAGCCTCGGGTCACTGCATGGAGTTTGCACATCCCTCCCCTTGTCTGTATGACTTTCCTCCAGGTGTTCCCCATACGGTTGCAACAGTCCAAGGATGTGCAGGTTAAGTGGATTGGCCATGCTAAATTGCCCCTTAGTGTCAGGAGATTAGCGGGGTAAACATGGGTATAAGGCCTGAGTAGGATTGTTGTCGGTGCAGCCTTGATGGGCCAAATGGCCTCTCTCTACATTGTATAATTTTTTTCTATAATCAGGTTAAAGTCCTCTGACTCACCTGATGAAGAAGCAGCACTCTGAAATCTCATGATTCCAAATAAACTTGTTGGACTTTAATCTGGTGTTGTGAGACTTCTTATTGTGCCCACCCCAGTCCAACACCGGCATCTTGACATCTGAGGAACCTGCATTGGAATGTCATCGTAAAGTTTAAAATGAGAATTGATTGCTTCTGTTCATCTTCTCCAAGTTATCCCTACTCTCCATAGTCCCACATCAGCTAAAGTTTACGTCTGGTCTTTATTCAAATTTGTGTAATGCCACAGGTGCTGACAAGTAACAGATTTAAATATTGTGCTTTCATACACTTCCTATCTCTTAAAAAAAAACTTACGGCCTATTTCAATTTTTTTGTAAATCGCATGCACACTAGGGTTGCTCATCCTGGTTGCATGTTTTCCTGGAAGTGTTAGGAACATAGGAATTAGGAGTAGAAGTAGGCAAATTCAGCCGTTCAAGCCTGCTCCGTCATTCAATCAGATCGTAGCTAATCTTGCCTTGTCTCAAATCCACCTTCTCACCTGTTCCCCATATCCCCTTATCCTTTTTTATTAGAAACCTATCTCCTATCTCCTTGAAACTATTCAGCAGTTCAGATTCCATCACTCACTATGGGTAGCGAGTTCCATAAATTCACCACTATTTGCGACAAGTAGTCCTCCTCATCTCAATTTTAAACCTCTACTTATGACCTCTTGTTCTAGGTTGCCCCATAAGAAGAAACATTTGATCCACCTTTACTTTGTCAAACACTTTTAAAATTTTATATACCTTATTCAGATCTCTCTTCATCCTTCTAGTACTCAGCGAGTACTAGCCCAACCTGTTTAATCTCTTCTTTCATCCCTAGAATCAATCTGGTGAACCTCCTCTGAACTGCCTCCAGTGCCATCACATCCTTCCTGAAATAAGGAAACTAAAATTGGACACAATACTCCAATCAACACTCTACACAATGACAATAACACTGCTTTACTTTTATGCATAAAAACATCCTGTTTGCCTTTTTTATAATATGTTGTATTTCTGTGATTCATGAACAGAGACACCCAGACTCATTTTTAATCTGCTTTCCATTGAGGTAATAATTTGCCTTTCTAATTCTTTTGTCAAAATGGACAAGCTCACATTTATCCACGTTAAACTCCATTTGGAAGTGATGGTGCTCTTATGCTTCTGTTTTCTTGTCCTTTCAGGTGGTTGAGATTGTGAATTTGGGAAATGCTGCTAAATATGTGACATGGGTGGCACAGTGGTTAACACTGCTGCCTCACGGTGCCAGGGACCTGGGTTCGATTCCAGCCTCATGTAACTGTTGCCCTGTGTCTTAAGTGGCTTTCCTCTGGATGCTCTGGTTTCCTCCTGCCCTCCAAACATGTGCGGATTAAATGGATTGGTCGTGCTAATTTGTCCCTTGGTGTCAGGGCGATGCAAGTTAAATGTGTGGGGTTACTGGGAAAGGGTCTGGGTGGGATTGTTGTTGATACAGACTCAATGGGCCGAATGGCCTCCTTCTGCATTGTAGGATGCCATGCTATGCTATATATGGATTAGATGAACTGGCCATGCTAAATTCACCCTCAGTGTCAGGATGGTTAGGAGTTACTGGGATAGGGTCTGGGTGTGATTGTTGTTGGTGCAGACTCGATGGGCCGAATGACCTCCTTTTGCACTGTAAGTTTCTATTCTATGATCTAAGCTTGACAAATTTGACAATTATCTCGTAGATAACACACGCTGCTGGTTTTTAGAGGGAAGCTTGCGGATGAAATGCCAATTGAACCGAGCACTTTATCCAGAATAAATTGTCAGAAGATTATTATAGCAATGATGACATGGTTGCAGACTCTGATCACTGAGTACTGTTGTTGCATTTCATTGTGATTCCTCTAAGCTCAGTTTCCCAAAATCCTGGCTACAAGCAGTAACCAGTGATCATCCTTTCAACATTAGAAAGTGTTTTTATTACAATAGTTCTGTTGATTCTCACTCTTCTTCTTTTGAAGGTAATTTGGAGGAAAAGATCACACAGCTGTTTTCCTTATGGCTGGTTACTGCCATTCATAGAATCCCTACGGTGCAGAAGGAGGCCATTTGGCTCATCAAGACTGCACCGATCACAATCCCACCCAGGCCCTATCTGCTCCCTCTTCACCCCACATATTTACCCTGCTAATTCCCCTGACACTGAGGGGCTACTTAGCGTGGCTAATCCACCCAACCTGCGTATCTTTGGATACTAAAGGGCAATTTAACATTGCCAATCCCTCCAATCTGCACATCTTTGGATGCTTAAGGTGTAATTTAGCCTGGCCAATCCACCTAATTCGCACATCTTTGGAAACTAAGGAGCAATTTAGCTTGGCCAACGGCCTGAACCTGCATATCTTTAAACACTAAGGGGCAATTAGCATGGCCAACCCACCTAACTGGAGTGCCTGGCGGAAACCCACACAGACACAGGAGATTGTGCAGACTCCGCACAGCCAGTGACCCGAGGCAAGAATTGAAACTTCACACAGTGCTCTATACAATCAAGTCTGTACTCAACTCTCTGGGTTTGCATCCAGCAGAATACTCATGCCGTATGAATGTGGGGCAGCCCACAAAATCTTTTGGGACTAACCACATCTTTCCACTGGAACTGCCTTGGGAGGAGTGTTCACACTTTCACATATCCACCCACTCGCAGTGATTATTCCTTTCAAATCAAAGCCAGAAGCTAAATCTGAGTCATCGTCAAGCATTCCTGCTGTCTGTTCACATAATCAACACTTTTCTTTGTTGAGTTCCGATTTTCTTTCTGAGTTATCTCCTTCCAGTTTCTCCTTTTTTTCTTTTGTGTTGAAAAGCCCAACATTTTTCTTGCAGCACGGCGACACAGTGGGTTGGCACTGCTGCCTCACAGCACCGGAAACCCAGTTCCAAATCTCAGTTTGGGTCACTGTCCGTGTGGAGTGTGCACATTCTCCCGTGTCTGCATGGGTTTCCTCCGGTTTCTCCCACAGTCCACAGATGTGAGGGTTAGGTGGATTGGCCATGCTAAATTGTCCCTGAGTGTCAGGAGGACTAGCTAGGGTAAATGCATGGGGTTATGGGGATAGGGAGGGGGTGGGATTGTGGTCGATGCAGACTCAATGGGCCTAATGGTCTCCTTCTACACTGTTTTTTGTTTGCTGGAATTCCAACTCAAATTTTCATGATGCCCTTTCTACTTCCTCTCATTTGGACTCAGGTTTTTGCCTTTTTCAATCTCTTTCCAATTCAAGTTTCTACAATCGTAACTAAATTATCGCCAACTCAGCCAGGGGCCTGTCGGGATGACCATTTTTTTCCTTGGAGCCCCTTTATCCCATACATTCAGAATCAGTTGCAATTTCTCTGCCACTATCTTCAAATGAATTTTTGATTTGATTTAGCATTGTTACATGTATTAGTACACAGCCAACCACAAGGAGAAACTGGAAAACAGCACTGTTCCAAAAAAATTTTTCCCTCCAAAGTACTTTCAAAAGAAGTAAAGTGAGAATCAACTACTGTAATAAAAATACTTCCTAAGTATTTAGAACACTTTGATTACTGGTTACTGTTTGTTGCCAGGATTTTGGGGACCTGAGCTTAGACAAAGCAATACAGACAAAGCGTACCATTCAAGGGGAAGGAAAAGAGAGAGTGCAGAATGTTGTGTTACAGTCCCAGCTAGAGTGTGGAGAAAGATCAACTTAATGCAAGGTCAGCCTATTCAAAAGTCTGACGGCAGTAGGGAAGAAGCTGTTCTTGAGTTGGTTGGTACGTGTCCTCAGAGTTCTGTATCTTTTTCCCTCTGAAGAAGGTGGAAGAGAGAATCTCCAGGGTGCCTGGGGTCCTTAATTGTCCTGGTTTGCTTTGTCGAGGCAGCGGGAAGTGTAGACAGAGTCAATGGATAGGAGGCTGGTTTGCGTGATGGACGGTGCTTCATTCATGACATTTTGTAGTTCTTTGCGGTCTTGGGCAGAGCAGGAGCCCATACCAAGCTGTGATACAACCAGAAAGAATGCTTTCTATGGTACATCTGTAAATGTTGGCGAGAATCGTAACTGACTTGTCAAATTTCCTCAGTCTTCTGAGAAAATAGAGACATTGGTGGGCTTTCGTGACTATAGTGTCGGCATGGATGGACCAGGACAGGTTGTTGGTGATCTGGACACCTAAAAATGTAAAGCTCTCAACCATAGAGTCTTTTTTAATCGTAGAAAGGCATTTACAGACAGGTCTCCCACTAAAAAATGCTAGAACAATACATGAATTCATGCCAGCTGTTCAATTAATAAGAAAAAGTTATGGGGATAGGGGCGAGGTGGGATTGTTGTTAGGGTAGACTCGATGGGCCAAATGGCCACATTCTACACTGTAGGGATTCTATAATTCTATGAAAAGTAACTGTGAAATCTTGTTTGTTTCAACTCTGGACCCACTACACTTTGCTGACTGCCACAACAGGTCCACAGCAGAAGCCATTTCCCTGGCCTTGCACTTAACCCTAGAATGCCTAGACAACAAGGACACCTATGTCAGACTCCTATTTATTGACTACAGCTCAGCCTTCAACAGTATTATTCCTACAAAACTCATTTCCAAACTGCATGGCCTGGGGCTTGGCTCGTCCCTCTGCAGCTGGATCCTGAGATTCCTGATCCATAGACCACAATCAGTAAGGATAGGCAACAACACTCCCTCCACGGTCCTTCCGACAAGGCTGTGTTCTCAGCCCCCTACTATACGCTTTATACATCCTCGATTATGCGGCCAAATTCCCCTCCAATTCGATGTGCAGACTTGCTGAGGACACTACTGCGGTGGGTTGGATCTCAAACAATGACGAGACAGACTACAGGAATGAGGTAGAGAATCTGGTGAACTGGTGCGGCAACAATAATCTGTCCCTCAATGTCAACAAAACGAAGGAGATTGTTGTCGACTTCAGGAAGCGTAAAGGAGAACATTCCCCTGTCAACATCAACAGGGACAAAGTGGAAATGGTCAAAAGCTTCATGTTTATAGGTGTCCAAATCACCAACAACCTATCCTGGTCCCCCCCCCCCCAACGCTGACACTATAATTAAGAAAGCCCACCAATGCCTCTACTTTCTCAGAAGACTAAGGGAATTTGGCATGTCAGTTACAGCTCTCACCAACTTTTACAGATGCACTACTGAAAGCATTCTTTCTGGTTGTATCACAGCTTGGGACTTTTTAAAAAGTTTTGCATTCCCGGTGGCCACCTTAAAGAAATCACATCACAAGGTTACGGGTGGGATTCTCCAATCTTGTTTGCCCTGCCCACACTATCAGCAAGAATGAAGAATGTGGTGCTCAGCCAAAACTTGATTCACTGCAGCGGCACTGGAAAACCCCAGCTGCAGAATGGTTAGAGGTTTCCAGTCTTTATGTTTTCAGACTTTTACCATAACAAACAAACTAACATCTACATTGATTAAACATGACTGAGCAACAAATCTACACTCCACATACTGACGGTAGCCCCATCTCTCAATGATGCACCTCCTGATTGGCTGCAAAAATCAACAGCTGCAATCTAAAGTTGAAAGTTTATTTCAGAAATGTCACAACAGGCTTGCATTAACTGTTCAATGAAGTTACTGTTCGCCACAGTGCGGCACTTGTTCAGGTACACTGAGGGAGAATTTAGCATGGCCAATGCACCCTAACCAGCACGTCTTTCAGATTGTGGGAGAAAACGGGAGCATCCGGAGATACCTCACACAGATCCAAAACCCAGAAGGGTAACTTGGAACACTGGTTCTTAATGGCATATATATTTTCATAAAATCCTACAGGGCAAAAGGAGGCCGTTTGGCCCATTGAGTTGGCACTGAAAATAATCCCATCCAGGCCCTATCCCCATAACCCCATGCATTTACCCTAGCTAGTCCCCATGACTCCCAGGGGCAATTTAGCATGGCCAATCCAACACGTCTTTGGAACGTGGGAAGAAACCAGAGCACCCGGAGGAAACCCACACAAACTTCACACAGTCAGTTACCCAAGGCAGAAATTGAACCCGGATCTCTGACGCTGTGAGGCAGCAGTGCTGCCCCAGACTTTTACATTTTTTTTAGTGTAGTGTGAGGAACAATGTACAATCCAATCATTGTGTGAACAATTAATAAAGAATATGCATTCACTTAAAAATAAAAGCATGCACAGCTATAACACAGTACAACACTTAAGTACACTGATGACTGTACACATACAATTTCACATGGAACAATCCCTTGGCCCCCAACTACCTACGTTACCTGAAATTCTAAGACATCTCTTTCCCAAACAACATGCATTATTAAGTAACTCTGTGAGTTAAATCTAACAAGTAATTGCCACATACAGGTTACAGTTGACATGCCGAGGAAATAGTCTCCCGTTTCAGTGAAGGCAAATAACAGCCACTTCCTTCAGGAGCACCTTTGCACTTCTGGGGCAGAATTTTCCCCCAGATTCTCGAAGGACGCAACCTTCATAGTCATCATAGAAGAAATGATTTAGTACAGAGCATTACTATTACGGCAATGACTGCTTTAGAAGTGATAATCATAGAATCTGACAGTACAGGAACAGAATTTATGCTGACTCTTTGAAAAGTCATGTAATTAATCCCAGGTTAGCCTAGTCTTTCTCTGTAGCCCTGAATTTTGAAGGAAGCAATCTTCATAGTCATCATAGATCCCGACTGTGCAGAAAGACGCCCTTCGGCCCATCAAGCCTGCACCAAACACAACCCCACCCAGACCCTACTCCCAAATCCCTACATATTATACCCACTAATCTCTCTAACCTCTGCTACCCTGGACACTAAGGGGCAATTTCTTAGCCAATCAACCTAACCCGCACATCTTTGGACTGGGAAAGGAAACTTGAGTATCTGGAGGAAACCCACACAGACATGAGGAGAATGTGCAAACTCCACACAGACAGTGATCTGAGCCAAGAATCGAACCCAGGACCCTGGAGCTGTGAAGCGGCAGTGCTAACTACTATGCTACTATACCGCCCTTATGAAAAAATTCCAAGGAATGAGCGAAAAAAATGGGAGAGTTTCAGACTCTCAGCTGCCCCTTGCACACTGCCTGGCCATGCCACCGATCACCCCGGGGGGTTCCAATGGCCTCTGATTTCCCTGGCATGGCCATGGCACCTAGTCACCAAGCAGGAGGGGGAAGTACTCGGGGAGGCAGAAGCAGCTATTCCAAAATCAGTAATTGGATTTAAATTTAGTCAATTCTATGTTAAAAGGGTACGTGAAGCCATTCTCACCGGTAAGGAGTGCTTGGGAAGATGGTGATCCAATTCGCACACAGCCTCTCATGCTATCTTCTCTTCTCACCATGCCAATCACTTGGAGTGGAGAGCTGGTAAGATTACACCCGTGACGCTAGCTGTGTCTCCCTTCTCTTTTAGCTGTTCTGCAGCTATACTTTTGATGGCAGAGTGATGTGGGTGGCCTGGCAGCATCATGTTTAGCACTACTGCCTCACAGGGACTCGGGTCACTGCCTGTGTGGAGTTTGCACGTTCTCCCCGTGGGTTTCCTCTAGGTGTTTCGGTTTCCTCCCACATTCTGAAAGATGTGCTAGTTAGGGTGCATTGACCTGAACAAGTGCTGGAGTGTGGCAACGAGGGGAATTTCTCAATAACTTCAGTGCAGTGTTGATGTAAGCCTTACTTGTGACAAATAAATGAATTTTAACTTTATTTCTTCTCCTTTTACGTGGTGTTGGCAGCTATGTTGCTAATATACCTTCCAAACTATAGAATTACATCAAATAGGAAGTCCAAAGATGCATGGGCTATGTTTATTGACCATGTTAAATTGATCCTAGTATCGTGGTGGGGGGGGTTAGTGGGATGAATATGTGGGTTATGGGATTATGGCCTGGGTGGGATTGTGACCAGCGCAGACTCGATAGCCTGAATGGCCTCCGTCTGCACTGTAAGAGTTCTATGATTCTGTAAATATCTCCACTTTGATGTTACCACCTATTGTTGTCCCTAGTCATGTTCATAACTTCTTGTTTTTATCACCGATCAGCTCATTCACGTCTCAGAATTTCTCAGATGTCTGCCTCTAATCAATAGGATAGCATGGTGGCACAATGGTTAGCACTGCTGCCTCACAGCGCCAGGGACCCGAGTTTGATTCCCGGCTTGGGTCACTGTCTGTGTGGAGTTTGCACATTCTCCTCGTATCTGCGTGGATTTCCTCCGGGTGCTCCAGTTTCCTCCCACAGTCTGAAAGATGTGCTCATTCGGGAGCATTGACCCAAACAGGCGCCAGAGTGTGACGACTATGGGAATTTCACAGCAACTTCATTGCAGTGTTAATGTAAGCCAACTTGTGACTAATAAATAAACTTTAACTTTCTCTGTGGTACGTTCTTTGGTCCATTTTTAACCTCCCGCCCAGGAGAATGGGCAGGCAGCTCAGCATTGGTCACCGGCGGGATCTTCCATCCCACTAACCTCAGTGGAGTTTAGCGTGGTTTGACGGCCTTGTGGGTCGGGAACCCGCTGTCAAGAGTTGCCTTTGGCGGGACAGGAAGATTGCACTGGAGGAAGGGCCAGAAAATCCCACCCATAACATACTAATGAATGAGACCCTGTGGAATGCTGACTGGGTGTGGGGAACGGGGAGATGGTGGCATCGTGCTGGTGTGGGCAGCATTGGTGGAGGATAGGTGCAGATGCTTCTTTAACTCTTCCCTCCTCACCGTTCGAGACCCCGGGGCAGCATTCCCTTCAGGAGTTGGTTTACTATATTTGTCCCTCCCCAGTGCAGCCTCCTGTACATTAGGGAGACTAAACGCCAACACATTCGCTCTGTCCACAGACACGACCTTCCTGTTGCTTGCCGATTCAACTCAGCATTGGGTTCTTGTGCCTGCATATCCATCCTCGGCCTGCTGCAATGCTCTAATGAATCCCAACGGAAACTGGAGGAGCAGTGCCTCTTCTGATTAGGCATGTTACAGCTCTCGGAACTCAACATTGTGTGTAACAACTTTAGTCTGTGACCATTCTCCTCCATCTCAACCTTTTTTAAATAGCACAGACTTCACACAGACAGTGACCTAAGCCGGGAATCGAACCCAGGTCCCTGGTGCTGTGAGGCAGCAGTGCTAACCGTTGTGCCACCGTGTACCCAGCATGCTTTGTTTAATTGGTCAAAACATTGAATACAGGAGTTGGGACGTCTTGTTGAAGTTGCACAAGATATTGGTAAGGCCACACTTGGAATACTGTGTACAGTTCTGGTCACCCTATTATAGAAAGGATATTATTAAACTAGAAAGAGTGCAGAAGAGATGCTGCCGGGACTTGATGATTTGAGCTATAAGGAGTCGATGGGACTTTTTTACCTGAAGCGTAGGAAGCTGAGGGGTGATTTTATAGATATCTATAAAACAATGAGGGGTATAGATAATTAAGTGACCTTTGGCTAGAATTTCTTTATTGGTTAGCCAAATAATGGGCAATTCAATGTGGGCTTCACCCAGGTCTATTTCCAATTCATCCTCATCAGCTCATGATTGTCAGGCAGTGTGGTCCCTGTGACCCTCTCGGTGTGAAAGTTAAAGTTTATTTATAAGTCACAAGTAAGATTTACATTAACACTGCAATGAAGTTACTGTGAAATTCCCCTAGTCGCCACACTGCTGTTTGGTTCACCTAACCAGCAGGATTTTCGGACTGTGGGAGAAAACCGGAGGAAACCCATGCAGACATGGGGAGAACGTGCAGACTCCACGCAGACAATGATCCAAGCTGGGAAAGGAACCCAGGTCCCTGGTGCTGTGAGGTGGCAGGGCTAATCACTGTGCCATTGTGTTGCCCCTTCAGGTGTATTCTATTCGGAAAGGCCATAGAGTTTTTAAACTTCTCACAGAGAATTATTTCCCACAGGTTTTCATAAGTGGCTTCAGTTTTGAGTGTCTACGCTCACAGGTCAAAGGCAAGTTGCTTAAGCTTTCCAAATTCCAGGGGCAGGTAGTGAATGAGGGAATGAAGTTTCTGAAGGCTCCAGTACTAACTGGTACACACTGAATATAACTTCTTTCACTGCCTCATAGTCAATGGCACTTTCCTCAGGCAAGAGTGATTGAACTTCATGAGTTTCCCTGAAAACTTGCTGTGCAGCAATGAGGACCACTATTGGGCTGGCTACTTTACCTTCAGAGTTAACTGTCCAGAACAGATCAAGAAGGCTTCTACTTCGTCAAACTTAAGGATGAAAAGAGTAGAACAGAAGAACAAAGAAAATTACAGCACAGGAACTGACTCTTCTCTCCTCCAAGCCAGCACCAACCAAGCTGTCTGACTGAACCGAAACCCCCTACCCTTCTGGGGACCATACCCCTCTATTCCCATCCCATTCATGTATTTGTCCAGATGCCCCTGAAAACACAATATCATATCTGTTTCCACCACCTCTCCCAGCAGCATATTCCAGGCACCCCACTGGGTGAAAAAATCTGCCTCGTACATCTCCTTTAAACGTAATGCCTTGCACCTCAAACCTATGCCCCTGGTAATTAATTCTTACAACCTGGGAAAAAGCTTCTGACTATCCACTCTGTCCTTGCCCCGCATTACCTCATGTAAACTGCGTTATCCCAACACTTCAGTCTGAGCTAGTGCTGTCTTTGTGGAACACGGCAGGATTCCTGCCCCTTGAGCTATTTTACTTGAAAACTCCCTTGCCTCTTTTTCTCCCTCCTCTCTTCCCATTGCAGCCTTTCCTGAAATTCCCTTTCCATTTCTCTCTCCTGAAGTTCTTGCTTCCGCCTTTCCCAAACTGAATCTCTCTCTCCTGCCACGCTCTCTGCTTCATCATCTGAATTTCCTCTTTCAAAATTTTGGGCTTCCTGGTTTTCTGCCAAAATGCACTGTTAATGCAAGCCTGCTTGTGACTCTAAATAGATAAATAAATAAACTTTATAAAAAGATTTCTATTGGAAGTCTACCAGTCGAGAGTAGGGTAACCTACATTGAATCATAGCATGCTAACAACACAGAAGGAAACTATTTGGCTCATTGTCCACGCCAGCTCTCTGCAAAAGCAACTCAACTAGTCCCATTACCCTACTATTTTCCTATAATCCTGTCCATGTTTTCTCTTTAGGTGATGTTTGAAGGCAAGAAGCGCGGGTGTAGGGATGGTCTTGGTGAAATGTTCGTCTTCATCAATGACATGTTGAAGACTCCAAAGAAGATGTCGTAGCTTCTCCGCTCTGGGGAAGCACTGGACGATGGGGAGTACTCTGTCCACCGTGTCCCATTTTGTCTTCTAAGGAGGTCGGTGCGGTTCCTCGCCGTAGCAAGTCAGAACTGTCGCTCGATTCATTGAGCGGCATATCCTGTTCTTATGAGGGCATCTTTCAGTGTCTGAAGGTGTCTGTTGTGATCCTCCTGTGTATACGGAGGGCTTGTCTGTAGGGGATGGCTTCTTTAATGTGTTTAGAAGCTGGAGAAGTGGAGCATCGCGAGGTTATCTGTGGACTTGCAGTACAATGACGTGCTAAGGTGACCATCCTTAATGGAGATGTGTGTGTCCAATAATGCAACTGATTTAGGAGAATAGTCCATGGTGAGTCTGATGGTGGGATGGAACTTGTTGATGTCATCATATAGTTGTTTCAGTGATTGTTCACCATGAGACCAAAGGAAGAAAATGTCATTGATGTATCTAGTGTATAGCATCAGTTGAATATCCTGTGCAGTGAAGAAGTCTTGTTTGAGCCTGTGCATGAAGATATTGGTATATTGAGGTGCGAATTTGGTCTCCATGGCTGTTCCGTGTGTCTGGATTAAGAACTGGTTGTTGAAGGTGAAGACATTGTGGTCCAGGATGTAGCGGATGAGTTGTAAAATTGCATCTGGAAACAGGCGGTTGTTAGCTTTGAGTATTTGAGGCAGTTGCAGCAATGCCGTCGTTGTAGGGATGCTGGTATAGCGCGCCGAGACATTCATAGTGACGAGGAGTTCTCCTGGTTCAACTGCTCCATATGTGCTGAGTCTGTAGTGTTGTGACAAAAGCTGAGAGTTCTTTGTACAATGGGTTTCAGGATGCCCTCTAAGTAGCCGGAGAGGTCACCACACGGGGTCCCGATACGATGGGATTGCCGGGTGTCCTTGCCTTGTGTATCTTTGGGAGGCAGTAGAAGTCTCCAATGCGGAGAGTAAGTGGGATGAGAGCACGGAGGCTGCTCTGTTGGTCCGGATCAAAGGTCTTGATCGGAATGTTGAGTTAATGGGAATGTCCTTTGGTTGGATCTGTGGGTAACTGTCTGTAGTGTTCCTCATTGTTCAGTTGTTGGTACACTTCTTTGCAGTAATCCGTTCTGTTCAGTATGACGATGGCCCCTCCTTTGTCTGCTGGTTTGATGACAATGTTGCGGTTGGTCTTGTGAACGTGGATGGCGTTGCATTGTGCTTGGATAACGTTCAGGGCGATCTTGTGAGTGCGGCTGATAAATCCGGCATTGATGCACCTGTGGCAGGTTGTGGTCACTGTTCTCCTCAAGGCTGGGTAGTTTACTGTAGACAATGTTTTGTTTGGAGATTGTGCAGTTGTTTAAAGGCAAGAAGTGGAGGTGTGGGATGGCCTTGGCAAGATGTTCGTCAGTTCCAGTCAGATGTTCTAGTCGGGGAACAATTCAGCAGTCACAGGCGTTCAGATTCTGATCTTCGGGTAAGCGTTCTCCGAGGCAGCCTTCATGACACGTCAACGCAGAATTGCCGAGCAGAAACTGATAGCCAAGTTCCGCACACATGAGGACGGCCTCAAATGGGATCTTGGGTTCATGTCACACTATCTGTAACCCCATGACTTGCCTAGGCTTGCAAAATCTCACTAACTGCCTTGGCTGGAGACAATACACATCTCTTTAACTTGGCCCTCTCTCCACTCACATTGTCTGTAGCTTTAAGATTTGATTATCTGTAAAGACTCACATTCCAACTATTATCTTGTAAATTGAGTTTGTGTCTGCCTATGATCTGTTGTGAACACAAGTCCTCACTCACCTGATGAAGGAGCCTGCGACTCTGAAAGCTAGTGCTGCCAAATAAACCCATTGGACTTTAACCTGGTGTTGTGAGATTTCTTACTGTGCCCACCCCAGTCCAATGCCGAGATTGGACATCACGTCTCACAGCTCCAGGGGACCTGACTTCCATTTCCAGGTTGAGTCACTGTCTGTGTGGAGTTTGTACATTCTCGCTATGTCTGTGTGGGTTTCCTCCAGGTGTTCCGGTTTCCTCCCACACTCCAAGGGTGTGCAGGTGTATTGGCCATGCTAAATTGCCTCTTAGTATCCCGGGATACATTGATTAGAGGTATTAGCGAGGTAAATAGTGGGATTACAGGAATAGGGCTTGGATGGGATTGTTGTCCGTGCAGACTCCAAGGACCAAATGGCCTTCTTCTGCACTGTAGAGTTTCTATGAACACTACCATGAAGTTTCTTCTTAAAGAATGTTGAAGAAATGCAGAGGCAAAGAACAAAGGTACAGGGAAAACAAAAGGAATGGTCTCTGATTGAGTGAGAGGCGGGAAAAATTCAATGATAAAAGGGATGATTGGGCAAAGCAAAAGGAGATGATAAGGGACAACCAAAGAAACAAAAGATGAGTCTACAGGAGGTACAAATAGAGATCACAAAATTAATTCCATAAACAAGCTGCTGATCAAACAAAAAGTGGCAAAGGTTATGTCTAAAATTGGTTGAATTTGACTTTGAAAGGACGTATCTTGCCTCTTCAAAGGAAGTTAATTGAAACAACAATCGTGTGATTTTTAGTTCGAAAGTGAGTTCCCCCCCAAAGAGTCTTGGCCAATCTTTATTCCTCAATCAATGTTAAATATGCTCACATTCATATTACAACAGTTCACAAAAATCTTCTATTGCTGGAAAGCATTTGGTTCTGCTATTTGTGACAGGAGTGTAAATGCAAATTGATAAAAAGCAAAATACTGCGGATGCTGGAATCTGAAAAGTGCTGGAAAATCTCAGCACGTCTGATAGCATCTGTAGCTCCATTTTCTCCCCACAGATGCTGTCAGAGCTGTTAAGATCTTCCAGCAATTTTTTTTTGTTTTTTGACATAAATGTTTATTTTTTTAAATTACTTTAGTTCTCCCTTCACAAATGCTGCTTCATGTGCAGGATATTCCGAGCATTTTGAGATTTACAGAAGCAATTTCTCCCGGTCTCTCTGCTGCTCCCTGCCCCGGGCAGCCTGGGGCATGGAATGACGCTGGGCAGCCAGTGCGCATGTGCCATTGCTCTCCTCGCCCTCCCTCCCTTCCGAGACTGGGAACTCCTCTCCTTCCCCCATCTCCCTCTCCCCCCCTTCCCCCACCCCCTCTCCCCCACCTTCCTCTCCCCCCTTTTCCCTCTCCCCCTCTCACCCCTTCCTCCCCTCTCACCCACCCCTCTCCTCCCTCTCTTCCCCCCTCCCCTCCCCTCCGTCTCCCCTCTCTCCCCCTCCATCTTCTCTCCCCCTCACCCCCCACCCCCCTCCCCCCCCTCTCCCCCCTCTCTCCCCCCTCCCCCCCCCCCTCTCTCATCCCCCCCTCTCCCCCCCCCCCCCCTCCTCCTTCCCGCCCCCTCCTCCCCCCCCCTCCTCCCCCACTCCTCCCCTCCTTCCCCCCCCCTTCTCCTCCCCTCCCCCTCCTCCTCCTCCGCCCCTTCCTCCCCCCTCCTCCCCTCCTCCTCCCCCTCCTCCTCCTCCCCCCTCCCTCCTCCTCCTCCCGTCCTCCTCCCCCCCCTCCTCCCCCCCCCCCCTCCCCCCCCTCCCCCCTCCCTCCTCCTCCCCCCCTCCCCCTCCCTCCTCCTCCCCCCCCTCTCCTCTCTCCTCCCTCCCTCCTCCCTCTCTCCCCCCCTCCTCCCTCCTCTCCCCCCCCTCCCTTCCTCCCCTCCCCCCTCCCTCCCTCCCTCCTCCCCCCTCCTCCCTCCCTCCTCCTCCTCCCTCCTCTCCTCCCCTCCCTCCTCCTCCTCCCCCCCTCCCTCCTCCTCCCCCTCCTCCCCCCTCTCCTCCTCCCATCCCCTCCCCCCCTCCTCCCTCCTCCTCCTCCTCCCCCCCCCCTCTCCCCCCTCCTCTCCCCCTCCTCCTCCTCCCCCCTCCCCTCCTCCCTCCCCCCCTCTCCCTCTCCTCCTCCCCCCCTCCTCCCTCTCTCCCTCCTCCCCCTCCCTCCTCCCCTCCCTCCTCCCCCCCCCCCCTCCCTCTCCCCCCTCCCCTCTCCCCCCCTCCCCCCCCCTCCTCCCCTCCTCCCCTCCCTCCTCCTCCCCCCCTCCTCCCCCCCCTCCCTCCCCTCCCCTCCTCCTCCTCCTCCCCCCCTCCTCCTCCTCCTCCTCCTCCCCCCCCTCCCTCCCCTCCCCTCCTCCCCCTCCCCCCTCCCTCCCCCTCCTCCCTCCCCCCCCCTCCTCCTCCCCCTCCCTCCCTCTCCCTCCTCCTCCTCCCCCTCCCCCCTCCTCTCCTCCTCCCCCCTCCACCCCCTCCCCCCCTCCTCCCCCCCCTCCACCCCCCCCTCCCCCCTCCTCCCCTCACCCTCCCTCCTCCCCCTCCCCCTGCCCCCCTCCCCCCCCTCCCCCTCCCCTCCCCCCCCTCCCCCTCCCCCCCTCCCCCCTCCCCCTCCCCCTCCCGCCCCTTCCCCCCTCCCCCTCCTCCCCTCCCCCCCCCCCCTCTCCCCCCCTCCCTCCCCCCCTCCTCCTCCCCCTCCTCCCCCCCTCCACCCCCTCCTCCTCCTCCCCCCTCCCCCCTCCCTCCTCCCCCCCTCCCTCCGCTCCTCCCCCCTCCCCCCCTCCCCCCTCCCCTCCCCCCCTCCCCCTCCTTCTCCCTCCTCCTCCCCCCCCTCCTCCCCCCCCTCCCCTCCCCCCCCCTCCCCCCTCCCCCCCTCCCCCCCCTCCTCCCCCCCCTCCCCCCTCCCCCCCTCCCTCCCCCGCCCCCCCTCCCCCCACCCCTCCCCCCCCCTCCCCCTCGCTCCCCCCCCTCCCCTCCTCCCTCCCCCCCCTCCCTCCCCTCCTCCCCTCCTCCCCCCCCCTCCCCCCCTCCTCCCCCTCCTCCCCCCCCTCCTCCCCCTCCCTCCTCCTCCCCTCCCCCTCCTCCCTCCCCCCCCTCCCTCTCCTCCCCTCCTCCTCCCTCCTCCTCCCTCCTCCCCTCCCCTCCCCCAATTACGGCATGTGCAATTCTTCTCATTCCGCCCCTTCGGCACCGGAGACGAGAAACGGCGTTTGGGAGCCAGTGCGCATGTGCTACTCCTCTGACCTCGCCCCCAGGCCCCAGAGGGACTGGGAATGACGATTGGGCAGCACCATTCCATTGTCTCTGACCCCGCCCCTCGCCCCGCCCCGCCCAGGGCCGAGGCGCAGGAAGGGCGCTTGGAAGGCAGTGCGCATGTGCTATTCCCCCGACCGCCCCCGCCACTTGAGGGACTGGGAAAGACGCTTGTGCGCATGTGCAAAGCTGAGAACGGGAGTTTGGCGTTTGAAAAAGGCCGCGCATGCGTAGGCGATTCCAAGGCGACCCTCCCGGGGGTGAAGAGCCAGGACGCGGACATGCGCAGTGTGGGCCTAGGCTGGAGGAGGCGGGGTCCGATATGCAAATGAATGGGTTCGGCCGCCGACCAATGGGAACGGGCGGCGAGAGGAGGGGGGGGAAGGGACTGCGTCACGTGAGGCGATGGCGGGTGTCGTGGGGGGGAGGGGGAGTTAAAAGGAGAAGCAAAGTTGTGCGGAGCGGCATTTAAGAGAGAGACGGCCGCAGGGGCTGGAGTGGAAGGGGGAAGAGCTTAAAGGGAGCGGTTCTTCCCCTCAAACCAAGAGCTCACCGAGTGCAGGGAGGGAGAGGGGAAAAACAAACAAAAAACAGGAGGGCGGAGGTGAAAGGCAGACACAAGAGGGGTAGAGCCTTCTCCCTCCTTTACCTTCCAGCCCACTGCCATTACCCTCCCAACACACAAAGTTGGGGGGCAGAGAGATACCCACTTGGCTGGAGAGTATTTCCCCCCCCCCCACCCCTCGCAACCTTCTCCGAGTACAGACAAGTCCCAAAGCCTGCTCGGCGGCTTCCAGCTCCATTACAACACACTGACCTCCCCTCCTGATCTAACTTACTGACCCCCCCCACCCCCGCCTCCCTCTCAATTCCCCTCTCACCAGCACCTAACACACCCCCCCCCCCTTCCTCTCTACCCAGCCATCCTCATCATGCCCATCTTACTCTTCCTCATTGACACGTCCGCCTCCATGAGCCAGCGCACCCATCTGGGCACCACCTACCTGGACATAGCCAAAGGCGCGGTTGAGACCTTCATGAAGGTAAAAAGACAAGGAATTAATGGCCTTATTTATTTGCGGGAGATGGGGAAGGGTGGGAGCTAGGCCTCAGGCCCCGCGCTAACGCCGAATGGAGATCCTAACTTGTGTCTCTCTCTCTCTCTCTCTGTCTTTCCCCACCCCCCCCCACCCTTCTCTCTGCCTCCATCTTGCCCCCCTCCCCCTGTAAAC
The DNA here is from genome assembly GCA_024679065.1 of Sphyrna mokarran. NCBI lineage: Eukaryota > Metazoa > Chordata > Chondrichthyes > Carcharhiniformes > Carcharhinidae > Sphyrna > Sphyrna mokarran. The sequence goes on along the minus strand of JAGIQG010000013.1, from coordinate 77,382,234 downwards.
AGCTGCGAGCCCGGGACCCTGCCAGCCGGGGAGACAGGTACATGCTGGTGACCTTCGATGATCCACCGTATGGTATCAAGGTAAAAAAAAATACTGAAACCCCGGGCCCTCGTTCATGTTGGGCTTTTCTTTTTTTTAAATTCGGTGTGTTGGGGTGTTTTTATCTGCGGGGAGGGAGAGAGAGGTTTCCCTTTTCTCTTTTTTTTTCCACTCAGGCACCCTAACTAAACATGGCCGACGTGTTCCTCCTGCTGCACAGCTCAGGGTGGTGGTAGCTAGGGGTGGGGGGAGAAAAGGAGGGTTAGAGATGGCTTTTCTCATGGACACGCCGCCTTATTTAGCATAAAACAGAAGGGGGCGGGGGTAAACGATGTGCAGGAACTAACTTGGGGAGTTTCTGATGTTTTAAAGGATGGCGCAGGACTCTCTAGGTGACTCATTTTTCGGGAGGGGTGTGTAACAGACTCCTACTTAAAAAGGGGACCACAAACTGTCCAAAGGGCTGCTTAAACTGGAATGGCAGTCAGCATCAAGTAACTGCCCAAACTTGCTACTTACAAGGGGGGGTCACAAAGCTAAGTGCCAAGGTTTGCTGCTTAAAGGGGAATGACAGTCAGCATCAAGTGTAAAGTTCAAGTTTATTTACTAGTCACAAATTGGCTTGCATTCACACTGCAATGAAGATACTGTGAAAATCCCCTAGCTGTCACACGCCAGTGCGTGTTCGCATACACTCGGAGAATTTAGCACAGCCAGTGTTTCTAACCAGCAGTCTTTAGACTGTGGGAGGAAACTGGAGCACCTGGACGAAACCCACACAGACGCAGGAAATGTGTCTGTATGGAATTTGCACAGTGACCCAAGCTGGGAATCGGTCCCTGGCACTGTGGGGCAACAATGCTAACTATTGTGCCACCGTGCTGCCTACAGACTTTTGTATATGCCCAAACTGAGTGTTTGACAGGGAATGACAGTCAGCATCAAACATCTGCTCAAACTTGCTTCTTAAAGGGGGATAATAGCAACAAGTGCCCAAACTTGCTGCTTAAAGGGAATTATAATAGAATGCACAACTGGATTTCTTGAGGAACTATAGTGTTAAATCTCCTGCATTTTATTTAAATTATACTTTGCAATTTTTATAGAAAAAGGTTACTTTAAATGTTTGAGTTGCACATGATTTTGGACCTTGCACTTGCTAAGATATGCTGTGATGGCACTGATGGGGAAGTTCCTTTTTTTTTTAAAAGGAAAAAAGAGAGCACTGGAGGGAGGTGGTGAGGTTTGGGAGAGAATTCCAGAGCTTATGGCCTGGCAGTTTTGTGTAATTATAATTAAACCTCTGGGTAACTGGAAGTACTGAGAAACAAGTACAAACACCAATGAAGGAAAAGCCTAAAAATTCACATGATGCAGTGCATTGAACAACTGATATCCTATGGCAGGGGCATATGCAGTTCAAATAAATATTTGCACCACAATTTCTATCTCACCCATTTTTTTTGGATACAGTTGACTGAGCGGGTATTAGGGGCCGGGGGAAGCGGCTTCTTTACAATGTTAAGAGGGAAAATTGAACGGAGATATAGCTTGATGCACTTTGTTTTCCTGTCACCGTCAGTAGAAGCCATGATGTGGAGATGCTGGCATTGGGGTGAATGCAGTAAGAAGTCTCAACACCAGGTTAAAGTGCAACAGTTTTACTTGGTAGCACAAGCTTTTGGAGTGCTGCTCCTTCATCAAATACAGTTTCCATTCAGCTGATGAAGGAGCAGTGCTCTGAAAGCTCAATTCCAAATAAATTGTTGGACTTTATCCTGGTGTTGTAAGACTGTTTACATAGTCACTAGAAGCTTTAGTATAGGCTTGAAGTATCCCAACATGATTGGGATTGAAGAGGGTTTGGTGAAGTGCAGGAGATTTTGAAAATAAGTCTAATTTAGGTTCAGACCACATTTGCTAATCTCCTATGTAAAAACCCCTTAGGTGCAATGCCACTGTCTGGATTCCTGTTTTCCCTTAATGCATTTGGGGCAGGGGAATTAGAAGGAAAACCTGTCTAAGTCTTGAGCCTTTTCCATTGACATTGTGAAGTTACTTGCACAAATTTCTGTACCTTTTGTGTGTGATATCCTGCTGCAATGTCCTATGAATACTGGCTTCCTGCAACTTAAGTGATGAAAGAATGGGAAACATTTTGAACTGAGAAAGCATGACTGAAATGTTTTATTTTTCAGGCTGGCTGGAAGGAAAACCATGCAACGTTCATGAACGAATTGAAAAATCTTCAAGCTGTAGGACTATCAACTCTTGGCCAGTCTTTAAGGACATCCTTTGATTTATTAAATTTAAATAGATTAGTTACTGGAATAGACAACTATGGGCAGGTATGTTTAACACGAGCAAAAATATCTAATAATTCTACACAAAAAAAACTTGAAACCATCTATATACACACACAGGTGCAATAAAAACTCCTAATCATTTATTTCACAGTTGTCAATGCAGGAAACAACATGGATGGAGTTGGGTGAATTAAATCATATATTTTTGCGGCGTTCAACAGTTTGATTACCCTTCCACACCCCTCCTAATTGTTGTGGATGAAATATGCCGATTGATGTGGTACTTTGTCAGACAGAATAGACCAAAAGACCTAAGAGCAAATTAAGCCACTCAGCCTATCGCGCCTGCTGCACCATTCAATCATGGCTGATATTTTCTCATTCCCATTCTCCTGCCTTTTCCCTTTAACCTCTGATCACCTTGTTATCTATCTCTGTCTTAAAAACACTCAAAAAATTAGATCTATAATAATAGGCCTGGTGCTGCTCTGTGATTATTCTCTGATCTGTCTGTTTGGTACTATGACAGTATCCCTTTAAGGGAAGAGAAAGAAATTCTGATAGTGATACAGCAATCTGTGCTGTAAAGTTCATGCATGTGGGCAAGATTGACCTGGAAAGTTGACTACTTGCAGCTTGCTGATAAATGCCCACTCAGGTCACTAAATGAAGGCTGGCACATGTTTGGTCATATTTCATTATGGCTTCATCGAGAGATGGGGAAGACTTGTGGGCCAAGCATTCATTCGCACAAGGGAGCAGTGGGCAATTGACCATGGAATTTTAGAAATTCTCAGCAGAAAGAGAGGTGATTTATCTCGTTATGTCCATGCTAACCAAAAAAGGAAAAGGTATTCAGCCTCATAGCACTTTTCAGCTCTTGGTCTGTGGCCTTGCAAGTTATGAAACTTCAAGTGCATATTTACACTTTACAAGCAATGAGGATTTCTGTCTCGATCAGATTTTCAGACAGAGTTCCAGGCAGCCACCACTTCAAGTAAAAGAATGTTCTCAAACTCCTCTTTAATTCCTCATGATTTCTCAAGTCGTCACATGAACTCTGCCATGTCAGTTAGTTTTTCTGGTGAGATCCAATCAGGAAAATCCTTTGCTTGATCCCTGATGTGTGATGGGGGTGTAATGGAGGTCATGCACGGGGAGGTGATGGCGTAATGGTATTGTTATTAGACTATTAATGCAGAAACCCAGCTAATGTTCTGAGGATCTCGGTTCGAATCTTGCCATAGCAAATGGTGGAATTTGAATTCAATAAACAAAAATCTGGAATTAAGAATTTTCACTGATGACCATGAAACCATTCTCGACTGTCAGAAAATGCCAAATGGTTCACTAATGTCCATTAGGGAAGGAAATCTGCCATTCTCATTTGGTCTGGCCCAAATGTGACTCCAGAGCCACGGCTATGTGGTTGACTGTCAACTATCCTCAGGCAGCTGAGGATGGGCAATAAATGCTGATCAGTCAACGATGCCAATGTCCCACAAATAAATTAAAAAAAAAAAAATATACAGCCTCTAGAATTCCACAGTCTTCCCACTGATATTGCCATGCAATAGACTTAGCTAATCTGAATTGTGTGTTTGGGCATTATAGGTGAGCTAGCTCTTGTTGACCATCAAATAGCCCATTAATAATTGTTCTTGAGATGTGGGCGTTAATAATGGCCCCTTGGGAGTGTTACTGAATGTAACAAACCTGTGGTAGAAGAACAGTACGCAAGCACAAAGTTTTCTGAAAGGAGGGAATGAAAACTGTAATGCAGCATGTAAAGAGAAATTGTTTGCTTTAACTCTTTACTGAGTTTCCTCGATCTGGCTGAACTTTAGTTCAAACCTCGAATTTGCATTTTTATGTTGTGCTGAGGTTTTAAAAAAAAAAATCCGTCGGTTGGTCAGTCAGTCTAACACTTGGAGTGACAGGATATTGCTTCCAAAGTACACTTCACAATATCTTGTGAAACCACATTTTTTTTTCTGCATGTTGCGTTTCTTAACTTTACAATCTTCGAAGCTAGGTTCTGAAAAAGGATGTGTGGTAACTATAAATCTCTGAAATTTTACTGCGCTTGTGTACCTATGTAGAAATGGAACATACGCCAAATATGTAACGGTGGTGATTACTCTTGTCATCCTTATTGGCTGAACACCATGTCTCTGCTGATTTGCATCTGATGGCAATGATGGGCAAGTGTAACTGAAACCATGTGTGTTTTGAGATTGGCATTGAAATCAGTGTCTTGCCAATAATGCGTTGATTTAAGTGTGAAATTCAAGTAAGATTTCATTCTATGATACAAGTATTCAGACATTTGCAGATGATTTGGATTCATAATGATCCAGCTGAAGAAAATGCTGTGTGCATATTTGTATGTTCAAATGGAAAATACCAATAACACCAATTATGGGTTTCCATTGCAGCTTAAAAGGTTCTGAATTCAGGTTACCCTGGCCTTGTATCAGGGAATCTGTTGGGGAAGGATGTGATCTCACAAAGCATGTGGTTCTCTTTTTAAAAAAAACACGTTCCATCTTAGAAGTATAGATTTATAAGTCTCCGGTATAAGTGACATAACAAATCTACATCATGCCTTAAACTTTCATCCTGATTTTTGTAAATATTTCTTTTGACCCTTTTTAAACATTGGTCTGATAACAATGAATTGAAGGCAAGAGTTTTTTTAAGCAGTTCATACTTGTTAATGAATAGCTTGCTTATTTCCAGAACGTGTTGTTAAACAAAAGCATTTTGAACAGGGGCAAATTTGCATTCACCAAAAGTCTGAGAGTTTACAGCACTGAATAAGTTTTATTATTTTCCAGAGGTGACGGGAAAGACTTGTAGCTTTTTAATCCACCATAAAGTAGCATTTGAAAGAAATGATATCTTTCACTTGCATTTTGAAAAAAAACTTTTTGCTTTGGCACTTCCGAGTTGTGAATTTTTCAGTTGTCTTGCTATTCCAAGCCTTGAGCTGCCCACTTTCATAAATTGATGATCAGTTTGGAAAGGCTTATTCATTGATATCAAACCTATTTCCTCTATTTTTAGCCCCACCCACTGGTGTGAAAAAGCTTGACTCCTGCTTCTATAACATACTACTTTACTTGCATTGTAGTGTGATGGTGATTTAGGGTGAAATAAATTCTTGTTGAGGTGACTTGTCATCATTTTGAATCCTCTGCAAGTTATGGAAGACAGATATGAGCTTTTTTTTGTTCTAATTTTGCTCAACTTGAAGCAACTTGTGAAAGGTCTTAACTGCATAAGTGAATTCATTTTATAAGACATTAGCTTTCTTTCAAATCTCCTGCAGTAAGTTGAATAATATTTAGAGCTGAATAATTGAAGAACACTAACTTGCTAATTTTTTGTCCTTTTTCCTACTACATTCTCCTAATGGCTTGCCCCATTATCTTGTCCAGGTAACTACTCAAAATGATGGGTAGTGAACTGGGCTGGAGAGGTCAGCCACGAGGCATTACAGCTGGGGTTGATCTTGTCCTTGCTCCAACATGGCACACAGTTGAGCAAGTATCACCAGATAGTGGTCAGTCAGCATGCCTAATGGTATGATCCTGCTATTTGCAAAAGTAACCATTTGTACCTTGGGCAAGCTTGACAAAAACTGATGTTCACATCATGGGAGGTTCAAAGTACACATGCACCAGAACCATGAACAATCAACATTGTTCCCTTATGTCGTTTTGAAGATGAACTTTGTGATTCTAATAGATCAAATGGAATACTTCCCTAGTGGATGGTAAGTAAAGGTAATGCGATCGTACTTCTGAACAACATAACGTTACTGTGACTCGGCAATGGAAACATTTTAGTTCACACCAGAGTTGAATTACATTGGTATCTTTACTGATTGTTTAAAGTCCTACCAGTGAAATGAACTTGACCAGAGATTTAAACGTGTGCTCTACCTCTCAAGGCATTAGGTTCATCCAGGAGCCCTGACTTCATTAGCTGCTGAGTCAATTGTCATTGAGATTCTGGGAATGTTCAGTTTTAGAAATATGCTCAGATGTCCGTGCTCCTTAGCCCATTTACAGCATTAAAACGTTTGTAACTTTAATTTGAAAGTGAACTTTTAATATTTAGCAACTTCTAACCAATTTGAAAATGTCCATTCCTCTTGGACAGGAGCATAAGGGGTACAAATTGTAATTGATTCTATGATGTCATCTGTGTTGACAGGCTCAATGAGGCAATTTATTTTGAAATACGTGTCATTTGATGGTTTACCTCATATCTAGAGAACAGAACAAGATCCAGCCACAAACCTTGGTTTAAGTTTAAAGTTTATTTATTAGTGTCACAAGTGGGCTTACATTACACTGCAATGAAATTATTATGAAAATTCTTGTAAACTATGAATATGCCACACGCTACCGCCTGTCTGGGTATACTAAGAGAACTTAGCATGGCCAATGCATCTAATCAGCACTTCATTTGGACTATGGAGGAAATGTGTGCAAACTCTGCACAGTCACCGAAGCTAGGAAACAAGCCCAGATTCTCAGCACTGTGTGGTAGCAGTGTTAACAGCTCTGCCACTGTGCCATCCTGTGCCACCGTGCAGTTTCTTTACTGACCTAGGTTGTAATAAGGAATGTGGTCAAAATGCATTTTATTGTCAGTTAAGTTGGACTTTGATTCCCCACAAAGATTGCTACTGCTTATGCAGAAGTGAATAATCACCTTAGCAAGTTATTTCCTGTTGCTTGTGGAACAAGACAGAGTTTGGGGAAGGGGAGCAAGATATAGACACCACCCTTCCATGGTGGAGCAGGGTATGCTGGGGGAAGGCTGGTGCCTTGTGAGTCTTGATGCCACAAAAATGATGGAGGCTAAAAATGATACTTTCACCTCATTCCCTCTTTGTTCAAAACAAAACTTTATCTTAAAGATTCAGCATTTCTTTTCAGCATCATATTTGGAAAAGTTCAAAGATGTGAGAGACTGATATTTTGGTTCCAAATTGTCTCATTGATTTGGAAGTAGCCTTCTGTTCAAACAAATTTGATTTTTAGTTCCATTTCTCTTTTTGCCCTGCTCTCCTTCCTCCGTGTGAAATCTCTTTACTGTATTTTATACTGGATTTGGGGAAAAAAAAAGTGCATCACTGAAGATAGTGAGATGTGCATTATATCCAATGTGTACTATAATCATAGAAACCCGACAGTGCAGATGGAAGCCATTTTGGGTCTGTTGAGTTTGCACTGACCATAATCCCATCCAGGCCTATTCCCACAACCCCGTGCATTTACTTTAGCCAGTCTCCCTGACACTAAGTGGCAAAACAGCATGGTCTGAGAGAGGAAACTGGAGCACCCAGAGGAATCCCACTGAGACACTGGGAGAATATGCAAACTGCACATGGACAGCGACGCAAGCCGAGAATCAAACCTGGGTCTTTAGCACTGTGAGGCAGCAGTGCTCAGCACTGTGCCACTATTGTAGTACAAGTAATAACAGTATGAATACAATTGTGATAAGGGATCCAATTTTAACTTACCTGGAACTCATGGACTAAAATCACCCTCAAGATCAGTGACAAAAGTAATTCAGTGCCATAAAAGTTTGCAGGCCTCATTGCTTAACTGCATTGTTCAAATATTACTGGATGAAATCTTTAAAGCAGAAAATTAATTTTCCTCAGTTTTACTGTGCATGGCACAACTTGAAAAAAATTATTCAGTATAAATATAAAGTGATCATAAAATTGCAATTGACAAACTTATGACAAAGAAAAACATCTGGCTGATTTTAAGCTGGATAATGTCATGTTGTCTGCAATAATTTTCTTCATGGACCATGGCTATCAGGTAAGATTTGTTACAGTGGGGGAGGGGATGGTGATTGTATGTAGGCAGATGTATTGAGCAAACGGGTGATGCCTAGTTTGCCATTGCAATGTGGAGTTCCTGAAAGGGCCATCCTTGAAAAACATTCTATGCTGTGCATGGATACACGTATCCAGTTTTCCCTGTATGTTAAATACTTGAAAATTCACTCAGCTTGGTGAAGCACATTCTTCACCTCAGGCAGCTGTTAAATCTCAAATCATGTGAATGAATGCCCTGTGTAATTTTCTAAATTAAGTCTTTTGCTTCAGTTCACAGCTGATTTCAAACACGCTGGTAATTTTCTTGTCCCCAGTATCGGATTTGGGGATACCCCAAAGATGCAGTGGGGTTACCCCTCTTGGAAGCTCCCAGGTAAAATTTAACTGACAATTGTCCAGAGAGGCTAAATTCTCCTGGACAGTTGCATTGTCCAGGCAATAGGTGACTTTGGATGGTCCAACTCTTTTACTCTGAAAGAAAAACAAAGCACTTCTAACTTGAGTAACAATTTTAAAGACCCAAGCTGAACCTCAAATGGGACGCACTCCCCGCTCCACAATCTTCACCCCGCGCTGATGTCCATCCCCATGCTCCTCTCTGCACCATTCTAATGGACACCTCTGCCCCAAACCATGTCTGACACTGCTCTCTTTTCCTATCCCTACATCACATTAGAGATTTAGCTTCTCCCTTTAAAGGGGGATTGTAAACTCGCCTGCTTCACTGTAGCTAGTGGTCACGTCTCCCTTCGATCCACTCCTTTTGCGCTTTGCTGCGGGAGTTGTGGACAAGCTTTGCTTTGTGCCTCACCCAGCCCAATCAGGAAGGTCAGGTCAGGCCAGACAAGTACTTCACATTTAAGCATGGGTAAGTTGGTACAAAGTGGCCAAACCACTTAGTGATTACCACTCTGAGGAAGTTACAGGCAATAATAAACTATTGTGAAAAACACTACCTTAATTATAGGCCTCATATAGGCCTAGGCAAGAGTATTGTAATTCTTCTAATAGACTCAGGAAAGAAGTAATACTCACTTGCAATATGTTGTTTATAATCTAAAATCTACTAAATCTCGTAGTTTGCTCACACTCTAACAAAGCAAAGATTCTGGTTCTGAGCTTTGTCATCAGTGTAAACGAATTTTTATTTAGGCATGCTGCTATTCATTACTTTCCTGATTTTTAAAGTGATGTTTATTGATTAGATGTTTTCCCAGTATTCATTGCTATCCATAATACAATAAATAGGCCAAGTATTTGTGGAAACTAGTAATAGATTTTCATGATTTCCTTAAGGAGCACAATGTCAGGAAAAGCTGCAGTATCAAATGGGCATAACTGGCTGAGATCTGAGACTGCCAATTTTCTTTTTAGAATATAGAAACTGGATTTTTTAATGCCATTTTTCATCTGAATCACAGCATTGCTAGAACAAAATGTTGATTACTTTCACACCCTTGGCAAACGTACAAAAATCTGCACCTTGCATTCAGGCTGCCTGTGTTCCCAGAATGCACCTGCTGTAGTTTAAGCTCCATGACATCTGAATCAATGACTTCATCCAGAGACTGGCTGGGAGGTGGGAGGAGCAACAAGAGATTTGTCAGTATACTTGGTGTTTGATTGCAGTACTGGAATTCTATAATCTGAATTAATGATACACATTGAGACTTTAAATTGCAATGCAAAGTGTAATGTCTCTGACTTAGTGCCTGAAAATATTCTGTTTAGAATTTGTATAAAATAGCACTGAGGCAAAGGCAGTGTCAAACAATGCATTTCATACAATTTAAATCCCCCAGTGCTTGATCTCAATGTGTCGTGAAAGATGAGGAACTAACTGGGTTAAATGTTTTTATCAAATCAGAGTCATCAAATCTTCTGTTTTTTCAGAAGAATCCTTTGCCACCCATGGGATTTTACTTCAAATAAAACCCTTTGTAGGATTTTCTTTCATCACCCTGTTCTTTAGTCAAGGCCAGCATTACACATTAAACCTTTCCCACACAAATGGAAGGAAGTAAAACGTGCAGTATCGCACATCTCTTTAAATTTGGTGTTTTTATTACACAGGATCAATAAAGTACAACAATGTTTTAGTGTACATGGCCATACATACAGCAAAAATATGGGCAAATTTATTCCTGCCAAAAATGAAGTTCCTAGCATTTTGTACTGTTAGGCTGAACTTTTGCTTAACCTCAAATAGAACCAGGTTATCATTGTTGAGAGATTGTAAAGATTTGTGCCTCACCATTTTTTAAAATGCAAAGCAACAACTCTTCCAGCTTTGGTTCCGGTAAATTGAATCATTTCACAGCAACTTTTTTGCTGTCACAGTTCTGGGTTGAAGAGTTGAAGTTAGAATCATAGAAACATACAGTGCAGAAGGAGGCCATTCAGCCCATCGAGTTTGAAGTGACTATAATTCCATGCATTTACCCTAACTAGTTCCCCCTGACACCAAGGGGCAATTTAGCCTGGCCAACCCACACATCTTTGGACTGTGACTGGAGGACCTGTAGGAAACCCACACGGTCATGGGGCGAACATGCAGACTCCGCACAGATAGTTACCCAAGCTGGGAATTGAACCTGGGTCCCCAGTGCTAGCCACCATGCTGCCCCACGTTGAGTTATTTGGAATTGGTTAGTTGGATAGATCAGGAAGAAACACTATTACAAAACAACATAGGTAGATTAATTGAGTAAATATAACAATTTAAGTGCAGTTAGGCATGAAATCCTTGATGTTTTTTTGACCAGAAGAGTGTGGATCTGCTTTTTTTAAAATGGTGAGAAGTTAGCAATAGTGGAAGTCCAGAGATTTGTGTTTAATGTGCATAGATCATTGAAGTTGTAGTGACTACAAAAATAATTGAGTGCAAATTGATAACTGGAAGGTTGCTAGAAGATCTTGCTACAAGTTTGCAAAATCCTGTTGTGACCCATCTAGATGCCACTCCTTGGAAAATATATACAGTAAAGTCCCATTGTTTTCCCTTCCTGAGAAACCTTGCAAACAGCATGATCAGGAATGAGGAACGTGCTTTCAAATGGTATTCTAATTAGATAGATTCCAGCTACGTGGGCAGCATTGATATGGGTAGTCACTCTACAGCAAATTGTTCTTAGTGTATATACTCGCATCTTGGCCCAAGAATCTTGGATAATGGCATGGAGCAGAAGAACTCATTTCAAAATCCAATTGAATAAACTCAAAAGATGCTAGGAAGTTTTCTCTGTGAGTAACTGACCCCAACAGTTACATGCTGCCTCCTCTAGTTTAACGTAACGTTTCAATCCATCCAAGGTCCTCACTGATGTTCCAATACTCCCATGGTCATATCTGATCATGTTAAATTTGCCAGACTCTTATCCTTTGACTTTCAAAGAACTTTTGCAAAATTAATTAATGATGAAACTGATATTTAGGGTGAAATAACCAATCCCACAATTGAGCTGTGATTAAAGGGTGTACTTGTCAAAGAATCAATGCAGAGATTCAGATGTTGCGAACGTTAGTGAGCATTGCTCACACAGTGGGTGAAGGGGTGTACAGAGTACAAAGTACTGATAAGCAAAAACACGAACAAGGAAGTTGTGAAAGATTAGCCATTAATGACTTTGGATTTTCTTGAGTTTTCCATGCTTATAGGGGTTAGATTGAGGAGGATTTGCCTGAATTAATCTTTTTTTAATTCCCTGGAATACACACTGTAAAGAGATGATTTGGTTGAGGTTCCTTAAAGGATAGGACAGATGAACATTAACATGCCTCATTGTCTTGGCTAAGAGGGCATTAAACTCAACCAGGTCATTCGGGCAAGAAGTTTGGAAATACTATTCTTGTGCATCTGTTTTAGATATGTGGAACTCTGATCCATTTAAAAAAAAATGACAGTTATGCTTTTAACTCAGTTTTTTGCTACCTACTGAAATTAAGAATTGTGGAGTTAAAATATTCATGAGCCATGATCTCATTGAATGATCATCGTGGGGTGGGGATGCTGGTATTGGATTGGGGTAGACACCATAATAAGTTTCAACACCAGGTTAAAGTCCAATACTCAGCTGATGAAGGAGCAGTACTCCTAAAGCTTGTGATTGCAAATAAACCCATTGAACTTTAATCTGGTATTATGAAACATCTCATTGAATGATAGCGTAGGTTCACTGGGTTGTTCCTGGTTCTTACTACTACATCAGGTCAACTAGGGATGGGTAATAAATGCTGGCTCACCAGTGATGTCAATGTCCTGAGAAGGTTTTTAAATAAAAGATGCCTTTTACATCCATCAATTATCCCTGAGAATTTCAAAGCCAATGAAGTACTTTGTTTGATGTATAGCCACTGTTGTAAGGACATGTGAAAATCAGTGTAATGACATCAAGGTCCTGCAAACAGCAATGAGAATATGACCTGATGATGTATTTTCATAATGTTGATTTAGGGCTAATTCCCACAGTCAGGGCATCAGGAAGAAGTCCTTTCTTTGATCCAGGTGGTAATGCTGGGGGAATATTTCACGTCTACCGGAGGGGACAGACAAGGCCTCTTTAATGTCGCTGCAGCATTCTCAATAACAGCCTAGATTTTGTGACAAGTTTCTAGAGAAGCTTGAGCCCAGAGCCATCTGACTTGGGCAAGAATGATAGAGAGGAACTCACTTAGTTTAGGTAATGCAGTCAGCAGTTTTGCTAAAGTGCATTAAGCAAAGTACGATAAATGGTGACAAGTGAATTTCATTTAGCGCATATAGAAGCATGATTTGAGAGCTGATTTATAAAGTAAATAGTAAAATAGAATTGCAGTACTGATATCTAAAAATGAATAAGTTTTAAAGCTGGCAACTAAGAATATTCACACTGAAATATTTTTAGTTTACTATTCCCTACGTCCTTCATTACCCATTCTTCCTTTGTATAGTTTCCTTTGCTGAATGGGAAGATGACCTGTTCAGTCATCTCTGCTGATGTATTCCAACTGCTGCTGGGATGCATGCAGACAAGTACATTTCTTATCCTGTGGGGAAACAAAATTCCCCAACAAAAACCCAACCAAGGTCAGCAGTTTCCTGTGTGGACAATCGTTCATAAGCATGTTTCCTTATGGGGCAGTACATTGGGACATCAGTGCGCTGCACCTCAGTCCACTGATGTGAAATTGTGGTTCTGATTCAGGCTCTCCCACAATGTGGGTTGCCTCCTTGTTTCGTCACCACCTGCCACTAGTTCTGGCCTAAGAGCTATGTCCTTCAGGACTTGATCAACTGAGTCAGTATTGGTGCTGCAGAACTGTTCCTGGCGATGGATATTGAAGTCTCCCATCCAGCTTACATTGTGTCTTTGCCACCCTCCATGTGGTGTTCAAGAAAATGCATTTGGGTCGTCTTGTGTGAAGCTGTGTCCTGCATTAGACTTGTCATGTAACAAAGGATCTTCCACTACAGGCTTTTTGTTTTTCAAAGATGCTTCCTTTGTAATGTTAAAGGGTAAACTTTTGTTCCTTTGGTTGAAGTAAAATTGTTTTGGCAAGTTATGAAAGAAAGTGATGAAATCTTAGCCTGTGTTGCTGCTTACGATTTAAAAGCTAGCATACTCCAGGGACACTTTTATACAATAGTAGTTTTACAATAACTCGTGTACAGTTCTGTGCTTAAAAGAATTGAAGGGATCTCAAGAATATTCATGATAATCCTATATTTAGCCCACTAAACTATCTTGAATTAATTGTTATTACTCATTCATTAGTAATCAACAGTTCCATCACATTTAAAGTGATAACTTGGGCATATAATATTCCTGTCCAAGTCGTTGAACTGAGACACAATCTGAAAATCCTAATTGGTATTTTTCTTGCATTTGAAAGTGTTCAATAGTCAAGTTTATTTTTCCAGAGATGAGTAGAATGTCCCCCTCAAACCTGGTTATGAGGTTAAATTGAATATTGCTGCAGTAGTGTGTAACATCAGTATACATTTTCAATGAAATGTGCCAGTGCAGTCCACTCAATTTTATTTCAAAGGATCCGATCATTCAAAACCTTATTTAATATGAAATTCTGAGCGCTGTTACCTCTTATGTAATTGTAATTATTAGACAATTTTAGTGGAAAATGATGACCAGCTCTAAATTGAATTGTTGGTTTGGCCATTGGCTGTGTGATTTTTTTTGGAATTGGTAAATTGTGGTAGACCTAATTGCGGTTGAGAATGTTAGGCATTCTGAACAAATCTTAATCGCTGATTTTGCATGACAAGTATGAGTGTCCTTCAGCCACTTCAACCACTTTTTTTCAAATGCGCATGGTAAATGTGGTACAGTAGTACATTCGTTAGCGCTGTTGCCTCATAGCACCAGGGACCTGGGTTTGATTCCTGGCTTGGATCACTGTCTGTGTGATGTTTGCATGTTCTCCGTGTCTGTGTGAGTTTCCTCCCACAGTTGAAAGATATGTTGGTTAGGTGGATTAGCCATGCTAAATTGCCCCTAAGTGTCAGGGGGACTATAAATGCATGAAGTTGTGGGAATAGAATCTGGGTGTGATTTGTGGTCATTGAAGACTCAGTGGGCTGAATGGCCTCCATCTGCATTGTAGGGTTCTATAAATGAGATGAAATATCTCTGAACTCCATTCTTCAGTGAATTTAGAAAATAGACAAAGCTCTGGATGGGACCAGATTCCTTATCCAAACTATTAGATTCTCTTTTGCTCTGTACTTTAAACTTTTGTCTAGCTCGGTTATGCTATTTGATCGCTTTATCTTTGGAGCTCAAACTTTTGTATCTCAATAGGTGGCACAGTGATTAATACTGTTGTCTCGCAGCTTCAGAGATCCGGGTTCGATTCCCGGTTTGGGTCATGTCAGTGTGGAGTCTGCACGCTTTCCCCGTGTCTGCATCGGTTTCCTCCGGGTGCTCCGGTTTTCTCTCTCAGTCCAAAGATGTGTGGGTTAGGTGGATTAGCCATACTAAATTTCCCCTTAGTGTCAGGAGGACTAGCTAGAGTAAATGCAATAGGGTTATGAGGGTAGGGCCTGAGTGGTCAGCGATTGTGGTCAGTGCAGTCTCAATGGGTGAAATAGGCATCTTCTGCACTACAAGATTCTATGAATTTCTATTTCTTTCCCTTTTCATTACTCTTTCTTTTGCCTGCAACTGAATTTTGGTTAACTGAACAAAATTGCTATCTGGATTAATTCTTTTCCAGTCTCAATTGCTGAACTGTTTCTTTGATGACTTCTGCTTTCTTAGCCCTGCCTTGAACTCTAACTTCTCTGTAAATATAATGAACCAAGCCTTGGTTAATTGTTGCAAATCATTCGGGGATAAACCTTTCCTTTGCAGAAAAGCCTCAACAATTAGTAAGGTGACCAAGCATGGGAACTAAGTATAGACAGCTGTTCAGGACAGACTGAAAGGAAAAGGTGGAGTTGCAATGTTGATTAAAGAAGGCATTGATTACGGTATTGGGAAAATATTATTAAAGATGTGGAATAAGTATGGTTTGAATTAAACATCAAGGGCCAAAAAAAAATTGTGGGGATAATATGCAAACCACCAAACTGTAGTTGTAATATTGGAAATAGTATTAGATAGAGAATCAGAGATGCATGTATTAAAGGAACACTTGTGATTATGGATGACTTTTATCTGCACGAAGGGTGAGCCAAATTAGTCACAGTACAATAGAGGAGGGATTTCTGAGCTGGATATGGTGCAATGAGCAAATTAGTTGGCAATCTAGTTGAGAAAACCCTTGGAGTTGAGTGACCGTTAAAGAGAATTATTTTACCAAGGTGAATTGAAATTGAGGCCAAGGTCCTGAATCTCAATCAAGGTAATAATGATGGTATGAGGCATGAATTGCCTCTGGACCAGGCAACACTCATGAAAGGAAGGACAGTGGATAGGCAATGGCAGGCATTTGGGGAACTAATAATGAAATCCAAAAGTTGTTTGTTCCTATTTGGTGCTCGAGTGGACCAAACCATGGCTCATAAGGGAAATTAGAGATAGTATGAGATTTAAAGAAGCAGCATACAAATTGACAAGAAAAAGATCTGAGGATAGGGAGCAA
The DNA here is from genome assembly GCA_024679065.1 of Sphyrna mokarran. NCBI lineage: Eukaryota > Metazoa > Chordata > Chondrichthyes > Carcharhiniformes > Carcharhinidae > Sphyrna > Sphyrna mokarran. The sequence continues at coordinate 77,365,932 of JAGIQG010000013.1, read as the reverse complement.
TTTAAAATTCAGCAAATGCAGAGCAAGGAATTGATTTAAAAAGGGGAAAATAGATTATGGAAGTAAGCTAGTGGGAACGTAGCTGTAAAAATTTCTATAGATATGTAAAGGGAAAAAATTGACAAAAACAAATGTAGGCCCCTTACAAATCAGAGAAATGGGAGAGTTCATAATGGACAAATAAATGGCTGAGGAACTAAATTTGTACTTCTATCTTCACAAAGGATGACACAAATCATGTATCAGAAGTTCTATGAAACAGATGTTTGTGAGGGGATGAAGGAAATCTGTATAAGTAGAGAACATTGAGGAAACTAATGGGATTGAAGGTGGATAAATTTCCAGGCCTTGAGGATCTTCATCCCTAAATACTTAAGGAAGTGCACTAGAATTAGTAGATCCATTGATGGTTATCTTCCAAAATCCTTTGGACTCTGGAATAGTTCCTGCAGATTGGAGGGTAATAAGCTTACTATTCAAAAAGGGAGATAGAGTGAAAATGGGGATCTGTAGACCAGTGAGCCTAATGTCAGTAGTCAGGAAGTTACTAGAGTCCATTATCAAAGATTTCATAGCACTGCATTTGGAAGGCAGTGGTATAATCAAGACACGTCAGCATGGATTTATGAAAGGGAAATCATGCTTGTTAAGTCTCCTGGAATTCTTTGAGGATGTAACTAGTAAAGTTGACCAGGGAGAACCACTGAATATGGTTTATTTGGATTTTGAGAGGCTTTTGACAAAGTGTCACATAGCAGATTAAAATGCATGGGATTATGGGTAGTATTTTGAGATGGGTGTTTGAGCAAAGGTGTCCTTGCTATTAGAGGGAGTGTAGTGAAGGTTCACCAGGCTGATTCCTGGGATGGCATATCAGAAACTAAATTAGTTAGAATTATTGTCTGGAGTTCAGAATAATGAGAGAGGACCTCATAGAAAGTTATAAAATTCCAACAGGATTAAACAGGGTAGACTCAAAGAATGTTCCGGATGGTGGGTAAGCTCAGAACAGGGCTCATAGTTTGAGAATAAGGGATAAATCTTTTAAAACTGAAGTGAGGAGAAATTTCTTCACCCAGAGTGATGAATCTGTGGAGTTCACTACCACAGAGGAGTTGAGGCCAAAATGTTGAGATTTCAAGCAGCAATTAGATATAGTTCTTGGGGCTGAAGGGACCAAGGAGTATGGGGTGGAGGTTGGGTGAGCTCAGGATATGAATTTGATATTCAGCCATGACCATAAATGGCAAAGCAGGCTTCAAGGGCTGAATGATTTACTCTTGCTTCTGTTCTCTATCTGTTTCTTTTCAATCAGTCTAGTAAAATTGACCATGGAAATGCTTTAAACCTTAATCTCAGCAAATATCAGCACTAATATTTGTCTGTGGATTCAAGATTCTAGATGAGCAACTAATTAATTCTGTCCTTAGCCACACCCTGGTCATGGTGGCTGGGGAAGATCTGGTTGGGGACCAGTAACGTTTTAAAGTGGATAAAGTTCAAAACACTTTAAGTGAATGAGGATGCAAGATTGCACAGGTTTTGAATCAACAAACTTTACCATTAGAAAGATAATACAGTTTATAATATTCATCTTGTATGCTAATATTCAGGGTAAATATGTTGTCTATATAAATTAGTGGGCAAATTCTGTTCTGACGCACCACAAGCTGTGGACCAGTTGAGGGAAAAATATCCATACCAAGGGAAGGAAGTATTAGAGCTTCTAGGTAGCATTAAAACTGATAAATCTCCAGGGCCTGATGGCATTTATCCCAGGCTGCTTAGGGAGATGTGAGGTGAAATTGCTGGGCCTCTGACACAAATCTTTGTCTCTTTGGACACAGGTGAGGTCCCAGAGGACTGGAGAATAGCTAATTTTGTACCATTGTTTAAAAAGGGTAGTAGGGATAACCCTGGAAATTATAGGAGTTAGACGTCAGTGGTAGGGAAGATATTGGAGGGGATTCTTAGAGATAGGATGTATAGGCATTTAGAGTGTTGCGATCTGATTAGGGATACGCAGCAAGGCTTTGTTAAGGGGAGATCGTGAGATGACAAAAACGGTGGACGAAGGGCGAGCTGTTGATGTCGTCTATATGGATTTCAGTAAGGCATTTGACAAAGTCCCTCATGGGAGGTTAGTTGAGAAGGTCAAGGCTCATGGGATACAAAGACAGGTAGCTAGATGGATAAGTAATTGGCTTAGTAATAGGAGACAGAGTAATAGTGGAAGGGTGTTTCTCTAGCTGGAGGTCGGTTGCTAGTGGTGTGCTGCAGGGCTCAGGACTGGGACCTCTTCTATTTGTAATATACATAAATGACTTGGAAGAGGGAGTGAGTGGAGTGATCAAGTTTGCAGACGATACAAAGATGGCTGGACTTGCGGATAGTGAGGAGCATTGTCAGACGATGCAGCAGGAATAGATAGGCTGGGAGCTTGGGCAGACAGATGGCAGATGGAATTCAATCCTGATAAATGCGAGGTGATGCATTTCGGGAGAAAGAATGTAGGGGGGAGGTATATGATAAATGGTAGACCTATTAAGAGTATAGAAACGCAGAGGTACTTGGGGGTACAGGTGAACAAGTCTCTGAAGGTGGCAGAGCAGGTGGAGAAGGTTGTGAAGAAAGCATATAGTATGCTAGCCTTTATAGGAAGGGTATAGAGTACAAGAGCTGGCCTTTAATGTTGCAGTTGTATAAAACGTTGGTTAGACCTCATTTGGAATACTGTGTCCAGTTCTGGTCGCCTTACTACCGGAAGGATGTGGAGACTCTGGAGAGAGTGCAGAGGAAGTTTACCAGAATGCTGCCTGGTACGGAAGGTCTGAGTTACAAGGAGAGGTTAGACAAATTGGGGCTGTTTTCCTTAGAAAGATCTAGACTTAGAGGAAATCTAACAGAGGTGTACAAGATTGAGGGGAATAGATAGAGTAAACAGGGTTAAACTTTTTCCTAGGATGGACTCGAATAGCACGAGGGGTCACGGGCTTAGGGTGAGGGGGGTAAGGTATAATTTGGATGCGAGAGGAAGTTTTTTCACACAGAGGGTGGTGGAGGTACGGAATGTGCTGCTAAGTAAAGTGGTGGAGGCAGGCACTCTGGAGTTGTTTAAGAAATACTTAGATGAGCACATGAACAGAATGGGAATGGAGGGGTATAGAAAACTGACTTAAAATAGGTATCATGAGCCTTGGGAGTCCCTGGGAAATGTGTAAATAGATGATGATGTTGATGTACTTGTCTTTATCCCACAGGTGCTTTGGTCCACTTTGTTGTCTAACAAGGGGCATACACGCGATGGGTCGTGAGAGGCTGCTCTTGGATTTTTTCGAGAGTATACTAGTGCTCCGTGTCTTTAGTGTACGCTTGACCTACACTATTTGATGGGCAACATGACAGCTCTGACTATCGCTGTGCAGATACATGGATTTGGGCCTGTGTCATTGGGAGTTTGCGCATTCTCCCTGTGCTTGCGTGGGTTTTCTCCGGGTGCTCTGGTTTCCTCCCACATCCCAAAGATGTACCCTTAGGCTAATTGGCAAAACAAATTCTCCCTAAATTGTCTCAAATTTGGTTTTTAATCCATAGATCTATAAACAGAGACTGAGATCACGGATAGAGGTGGGAACATCGGGGTGGTGGCATGAGCTCGTTGGGTCGAAGGGCCTGTTTCCTGTGCTGTTTTGTTCTTTGTTCTAATCCACAAAGATGCTGGATATAACCAAACCTGATTCCATGGATTTCTCAACCATCCAGCCAGATATTTGTCATGTTGAGTCAACCAATCTCACCAAATGTTGGCGTTTCCAATTTCTACCCTTAAAGGTTTCATCTTGGCATTCTCTCCAAAAGTTGCCCCTAATAAGATGACTTCAATGGTATTGCACCTTGCAGCTGTAATCTTGCTGTCTGAGATTCCTTTACCCTGGATCTCTGAGTGCACTCAAGCTTTACCTTCCAAAAAAAACGTCTGGTTTTTGCCTCTTTGAGCAAAACATACTGCTCTTTGCCCCAGTGGCTCGAAGCATGGATTCACCAAACTTCAGCTGCCTTCTTGCATCTTCAGGGACCCTCTTGTGCCCACTTTGCTTAAAGTCACTGCATCTCTGAATTCAGAGCCTTGAACTCTGCTTCTTCCTTTAAAGGGGACCTGTTCCTGTCCCCTGGCTTTGCCCCTTAGCTGGGCTGAAGTGGTGCTTGAAGTACCTTCATGATCCTATTGAATGCCTCAACTGCAAAATGAAAATTTGAACAAGTGTTTCAGTTGCACACTAATACTTCAAATTGTGAATTATCAGAATTGTGTATTATCAGACACTGATCCCCAATGGTTAAGAAGGTTCTCTGTTTGGATTCTAGTCTGTTGGTTCAGCTGATAATATGGTGTGTTAATCTTAAGCTCTCCAAGCTGAAGAGAGAAGAAATGGCCAAAAGTCTAAGACATAACTCTCATGTCCCTTTATCAAGAGTGAAGTGTGGATGAGGCATAGTTTGGTTTGGTTGTGATAGCTGAATGGATGTGCAGTCGCCTGGCATTGACGTCCAGTCTAATCCGTAAGAATGATCTCAGGGAAGATTATTGGATTGCCATTATCTGTGAAACCATGTTGCCCATTCATTAGTATCCTCAGGGGGAAGGGAGCAACTGAAAAATTATTTAGTTCAAGCATAAATAACTGCATTAACCTGCAGCTTAGGATGTGATCCAAACTGCTGTAGTAATTCCATAAAAATTCAATCTTGTCTATATTATTTTTTAAAAATTTTCTAATGTTGTTAAAATATGGTTTTTTTTCAATCACAAACCACTTGTTAAATAGTGATCTGATTTAAGCTGAAACTTTGGTAAGTGAGTTGGCTTTGTCTTCTGTTTACAGTTGGTACACTATATTATGGAATTAATTTGCCACACTAGTAACACCTTCTTTCTGATGTGGTAAACTATGCTATTTGCTGATTGTCTCTTTTTAAATGTGCGAACCAAAACAGTATGATTTCGGATCCGATTTAACTGCAAACGTAATAACTGTTTTCATGTTCTCGCTTGAAGTCCACACATGCATTTTCCAGCAGGGGTCAGTGGATAGCAGTCAGAGGTTGTTGTTTTGCAGTACTTTGTTGTACAGAGTTCATGAGGCTCATTGTGGCACACTAATCTGCCATCCAAAATAAGAGATGTTGCTCAATGCAAAAGGGCCATTGAATCTTGTCCTGGTCTTTATGACTTTGTACTGTGCTCAAAGGAGCTGTTTGCCGTAAAGAAAAGTAAATAAGATATGTATTTATAAACTGTCTTGCCACCACAGCACATCCCAAAGTGTTGTACCTTCAATATAGAACTTGTAAGGTTGAGTCGCTGTTGTAATGTAGAAACCAGGAGAGCCAATTTGCACGTAGCACAATAATCAGAATCTGTGGAAGTGATTGATTTTGGCTAAGATACCAGAGCTAATTCTGCTTCTTCACAATAGTGATCTGGAATCTTTTATTTAAGAGAGTATCAGTTGTGCCTTAGTTTAATATTTTACCCAAAGACAGCATCTCTTACAGTGCAGTAATTAATCAGTGGAGTTTCAGAATTTGATTTTTGTGCTCAAATTCTGGACTGGGACTTGAACCCAGAACCTTCAGGCTCTGATTAGAATGCTATCAATCAACTAATCCCAAAAACCAGTAACATTGTTGCAATTATGTATAAAGGTCAATGGAGTAAAAGACTAAATTCCAAGTGGAAAGGATTAGGGTACAATTCCTCAAGTTATGGATCTGGCTGTTTTCATAGGGAACGTCCTGGAAAGAGGAGGCAATGATCTAATTACTGTTAGACAATTAATCCAGAAATTCAGCAGATGTCCTTGGGACCTGGGTTCGAATCCCACCGTGGCAGATGGTGGAATTTGAATTCAAAAAAAAAATCTGGAATTAAGAATCAACTGATGACCATGAAACCATTGCCAATTGTGGAAAATCCCATCTGATTCACTGAAGCCTTTTTGGGAAGGGAATCTACCATCCTTGCCTGGTCTGGCCCATGTGTGATTCCAGAGCTACAGCAATGTAGTTGACTCTCAACTGCCCAGCTAGGACAACTAGGGATTGGCAATAAAATGGGTGATGCTTCTGTCCCATGAATAATTAAAAAATGAACAAAAATAACATGGTCAAAGATTCTCAGTGATCCCTTGAGCGCAGCAGTGAATGGAAAGCATCTATAACCTCAAGCTTCTAAAGTGAAATCATTTGTTAAATATTCTCAGTCAAGACTATAGTCTTTAGCTGTTGCTTTCATCCTGGTGGTACAACTATGATCTGTCTATTCATTACTATCCATTCAGTTTGTTTTTGAACTTTGGTAGGATTGTTAGCTTGAGTGATTTAGATAAAGTGAACATGGGAAGTTTTCATACCTCATTCTGTATCTTGTACGACTGAATGTTTTTAAAAGTTTATTTATTAACGTCACAAATAGACTTAAATTCACACTGTAATGGAGTTACAGTGAAATTCCCCAAGTTGCCACACTCTGGCGCCTGTTGTACACTGGGAGAATTTACCATGGCCAATGCATCTAACCAGTCTGTCTTGGACTGAGAGAAAACTGGAGCATCTGGAGGAAACCCATGCAGATATGGGGACAATGTGCAAACACCACACACAGTGACTGAAGCTGGGAATCAAACCTGGATCTGTGGCAAGCCGAACATGGTGGGTTCTGGGGAACGTTATGCATTGAGCAAGTTTATGAAATTTGATGTAATGGATGAACTGTGTTGTGTGTAGTCTTGTTGTCCTTCACTGGTGTAGGTAATGAGGTTTTGGATGTTGTGCTAGGTTCTTTTCTCCTGCTTAAGGCTTTTCACTCTTTGCATTAGACCTCTTATTGCCAAAGTAGCAAATTTTATCCAGGTTGTGTGTACGGGAGTAGATTGAATCAGTCTGACGGCATCAGATATTAACATCTCTATTCCGTTTGGACCTTGTTTCTCTTTCAGGTTTTGGGTGCTGGAGTGTCATTAGATGACAAACATCCAGAAGATGCCTCACTGGGCTATTCTTGGCAAGACAGTCATATAAATGAATTCACAAGTAGCTATGCTTGGTAACAGCAACAACTAATTTCTAAATTGTACTGAGTAGGGCAAACCTTTTTTGATGGGGAAAGGGGGGGGCAGCAACTGGTACAAATGTTGATGCATTTTTAGGGATCCTTGTTCTTTGTTTGACACAATGCAATGACTGCATTTAAAAGAAAAGCTTTAGTCACTCAAATTCTCACTACTTACTAATGAGTTTGTACATCAAATAGAAACAGCTTTGCTGAATGCTGGGATTTTCTCATGCTAAAAGAGGCAAAATAAAGCAACTCTGGCCATGAATATACAAGAGGTTAGTATGTTGAGTTTTATAGGCTGAACAGATTGTTTCAGCATCAGTGTAATTATAAGGTATACTCGTCACCGTTAACTCATTCAATGCACTGTATGCATTAAATTAAAATTGATTAACTTGAATTGGTTCGGATCTGCTCCTGCTGTTTTTAATATGATGCAAAACATCATTCATTGAAAATGACTGTTCCCGATAGTTACATAAAATGCTCACTGCCTAAGCTTTATATTGTGACTTACCAAATTGCTCACAAAACATACTTTTTAAAATATTTGTTCATGGGATTTGGGTATTGCTGGCCAGTCAAGTATTTATTTTCCTACCCTAATTGCTCTTGAGGAATAGCTACAGTGATATCTGCATTAGCTGTGAGAAAGATGAGCGCATTAAACCCCAAGAAATCCAGGAACATCAGTTGGATGAATAATTGACGCATAGAATACTCCAGCGTGTCATGGCTTTGTGGGCTACACCACTGCAGTCAGTAACTCACTGACTGGTGCACCAATCAGTTTTGTTTTGTGATATGAATTCCCTGGCAGTGTTACTGTTAGCTTTAAATGGTTGTGTATTCCTGTAAAATAAGGAACAAATAAATTATCTGCAAAGCAACAGATACAAGTGTGATCTGACAGGATTTCCTTCAGAGAGGTTTCTTAACTTGGGGCATCATTTCAGACTGTTACTATAACATACCTTTAAAGTAAGGGGCGGGAGATTTAGAGGGGATTTGAGGAAAATCTTTCTTACCCTGGAACTCATTGCTTCAAAAGATGGTAGACTCAGGAACCCTCAACATTTAAGCTTTTAGATGAGCTCTTGAAATGCCATAGCATACAATTGTTTTTTTATTTGATTTATTGTTATGTATATTAGCATACAATGAAAAGTATTGTTTCTTGCATGCTATACGGACAAAACATACCATTCATAGAGAAAGAAATGAGCGAGTGCAGAATGTATTGTTACAATCATAGTTAGGGTGTAGAGGAAAATTAACTTAATGCAAGCTAAGTCCATTCAAAAGTCTGACAGCAGCAGAAAGCAAGTTGTTCTTGAGTTGGTTGGTACGTCACCTCAGTCTTCTGTACCTTTTTCCCGAAGGAAGAAGGTGGAAGAGAAAATGTCCAGAGTGCGTAGGGTACTTAATTATGCCAGCAGTTTTGCCGAGACAGTGAGAAGTGTAGACATAGTCGGTGTTTGGGAGGCTGCTTTGGGTGATGGTTTGGGTTACATTGATAATCTATGGAACGAAGAATAGTATAGCACAGGAACAGGTCTTTCGATCCTTCAAGTCTGCACCGATCATGTTTACCTATCTAAACCAACCGCTTATAGCCCTCTATTCCCGTTTGTTCATAGACTGATCAAGTTAAGTCTTAAATGTGGCTAATGTAACTGCCTCAACCACTTCACTTTGCAATGCATTCCAGACCCCTGCTACCCTCTATGTTTAAAAACAACTGCACATCTTTTCTGGGGCAAAAAGCTTCCAACTGTTTACCCTAGCTATATCTCTTTTTAGCTTTATAAACTTATCAGGTCAACCCCACCTCAGTCTCCATCTTTCCAGGGACTAGAATCTCAGTTTATTCAATCTCTCCTCACTGCTAACACGCTCCATATCAGGCAACATCCTGGTAAACTTTTTCTGCATTCTCTCCAAAGCCTCCACAAGCCTCTGTTTGTGTGGTGACCAGAATTGGACTTGGTCTTCCGAATGTGGCGAACCAACATTTTGTACAACAGTATAACAAGTGCTGGAAAATGGGATGAGAATAGATAGGTGCTTGATGGCTGGTGCAGACATGATGGACCAAAGGGTGGTTTTCTTTGCTGCAGAACTCTGACTCAAAGGCGAATCAGAAAACTTTTCTAACCATTCTGACTTTGTACACAATCTCACTTATGGGGCCTTGTCACTTCACTTCTATTGTGGTGATTATGGTTGCCATCGGCTGTTTAAACATCAGTTGACTGAAGAGAGGGGTTTGAGCACAGAGTTATTTGGGCAGTTTCCCCAAGTGTTCAATTCCCTAAATAAACAAGTGACTTGACACACTGAATAGAAGCCATGACCCCTGCCGTAGCTAAGTAGGCTATTGGCTGTGGCAAGATGGAAGACGCAGAGGACTGCTACATGACCTTCAGTTCTTGATTGAAGCCATTGGCTTTATACGGGCCTAATTGAATCTAATTTGACATTGAACCGTATGAGAGCTTCTGACAGGTGACTGGAAACTTGATCAGAGAAGTCTTTAACATGGAGGCCGAGACAGCTGAAAATGGAGCCATCAATGGCAAATGAAAGGAATTAGGGGAGCATAAGAAATTAAGGTTGAGGGAACAGAATCCTTTCTGTTGTAGAGCAGGAAGAGATTGCAGAAATAGTGACATAGTAAGGATGTCACCGGACTGAGTCTTTGGTTAATGCAGTCTGGATTCAGGATGGCACAGTGGTTAGCACTGCTGCCTCACAGTGCCAGGGACCTGGGTTCAATTCCCAGATTGGACCACTGTGTGGAGACTGCATGCTCTCCTCCCATTACTGCATGGGTTTCCTCTGGCTGCCCCTGTTTCCTTCCAAAATCTGAAAAACATTTTGGTTAGCTGCGTTGGCCTGAAGAAGTGCTGGACTTTGGCAACTAGGGGAATTTCAGAATAACTTGATTGCCGTGTACCTGTGTTAACTTGTGACTAATAAACTTTAGATTCAAATCCTACCATGATAACTAGTGGAATTTAAATTCAATTCTGTGAAACTTGTCTTGGCAGCAGAAGTACAAAATTATCAACAGGTAAATAAACTTACACTAATGTCCCTTAGGGAAGGAATCTGCCACCTAATCTGGTCGACGTGACTCCAGATCCACCACTTAGTTAGCTGCCCTATAAAACGGCCTAGCAAGCCATTCAGTTCAAGGGCAATTAGGGATAGGCAATACATGTTCACCAGTGACACCCACATTGCATTAATGGAAAAGTTTGGTAGGGCAAGCAAGGCTGAGGAGGGCTCAAACACTGATATGAGCACTTTTAAACCTGAGGATTTCCTGGCTGGGGGTGGGGGGCAGAAATCTGATCAGTGGGAGGTGAAATGTTTTGCAGTCAGGATACAGAAGTTGAGCTTTGGATCAACAGAAAGCTACAGCGTTGGAAGGTGGAAGGCTGGCCAAGATTGGAATATTTGGGTTTAGAAGAAACAAGTGTCGATGAGGTCAATAGCAGATGGCTGATATTACAGAGGTGGAAGTTGGCAATATTGGTCACAAAGAAGATAAGGGGTTGGAAATTAAGCTCGGAATCAAAACCCTGAAGTTATAACACCATTGTTCCCTGTGGCTAGGGAAAGAGAATGGGAGTGGGTGGCACAATGGTTAGCGCTACTGCCTCACAGCACCAGGGACCCGCGCTTGATTCCTGACTGGGATCACTGTCTATGTGGAGTTTGCACGTTCTACCCATATCTGTGTGGGTTTCCTCTGGGTATTCTGGTTTCCTCCCTCAATCCAAAGATGTGCAGATTAGGTGGATTGGCCCCCTGCTAAATTGCCCCTTAGTGTCAGGGAGACTAGCTAGGGTAAATTATTTGGTGTTATGGGGATGGAACCTGGATGGGATTGTATTCAGTGCAGACTCGATCGGCCAAATGGTCTCCTTCTGCACTGTAAACTTCTATGAATGGCTAGGGGTCGAAGTCACTGTCTTTAGTCTTCACAATGTTCTATTGCAGAAAGTTTCAAGTTCTGGATGTCAATAAGCATCATTGCAAATCAGATGCAGTGCAGATTTTGAGGCAGGGCTGGGTGTCACCAAATCTGAAATCTGAATGTTTTTTGTATCATGTTGCTGAGAGGTTGTAGGCGAGAGATTGGATTGGAAATGTGGAAACCCTTTAAAGAACATTGATCCTTCAGTTCATCTGAGTTCTTTCAGAGCCTGCCTCAGCTGCAGGATTTTCTGGTATCTCCATGCACACTTGAGTGTCTCTTGGCATTCAAGACCAATATGTGGCTAAAGGTGTTCTGGCATCCTTCCTTTATTGCCATCTTCATACTTTGATCAATAATTTTTGTTAACAGGCCTTCAATAATCGTGGAGATGTCAAGCCTGAGTATACATGCAGATCTGATGATAAACCATGAAATTATGAACCAGATTACTTTTGGGAACCGTCCAATAATCTCGTGGAATTAGGAGGTCAGATTATCTGTGGAACCCCTGTGGAAAATATACTGCCCAAAGTGCAAGCTGTTCAGGAAATAAATTGTTGGTATATCCCTGGAAAGTGAAATTCACATTGAAACTTTGGATAATTTCCATTTGGATGCATGAAAAATGAGGCAAGGTGTGTGTCAATTGATCCTCTAAAATTTATTGGATTTTGTAATAGAACTACTTCAGCACTGAGTTTAATGTTAATAGTGGCATTAATTGATAGACTTGAAAAGGAAAGCAGGGCTATGTGGAAAGAGGAAGAGTGTGGAACTAACTGGGTACCTCTTCAAGGCTGGCACAAAAATTATGGTCTGAAGGATCTTGTATGCTGTATGATTCCATATTCTGACCTTGTTGGACAGCACAACATTCCCAGGGCATGAGGTCAGTCTGATTCAGTGTTGAAAATAAGGAGCATGGCAAAGTTGGGAATGATTCTTCCCATTGTTACGAGAGTCCAAAATAAATGGGACCAATCTTGAAATTCAGTGTTAGAGATCTTAAAATTCAGGAAAGAAGTGTTTTTGCGCATATACTTGAATGCACTGCTGCAGCAAACTATGGGTGCAAAAGTCTCTTCTAATTGTGCGTAAATAGTTACTTGGGGACTGATGGTGTTGAGAAGTTACTTGTGACTATGTTACTATGACAAACAAAATAGTGGAGCAACCTGAGTCCAAAGCCTCTTAAATTTCTGCTGATCAAAAGGTAACTTATTCTGCTCCTTCCCAGCTGCACTTTTATATGACAGTATATTGGTATCTTTTGTGCCTGTCTAATTTTGATAGGAGTGGCTTCCTGTCTGGACTCAGTGCCACACTATAGAAATTTAGTGGACCGTCTTTTGCACTTGTGCTTTTTGCTAGCCTTCTGAATGCTCGATGCTGATGTGTACTACCATGGATTGGGGCTCCATGCTTATATTTGCGTGCTGAGCTCTTGCACTAATTTTTTTGGGAATATTTGGTTTGATCGATTAATTTAGCTGTCCTCAGCTGAGTTTTCACTCCATATCCTCTCTGTCATCAAGATTGTCTAGTTTCCCCATTAACTGCCCACTCCTGACTCAGCCCATCCGCTACTTAACCAGCACTGGCTATCTCCATGTTTGTCTATCCCAATGATGTTATAGCTGATCAACTATTTTAAATTCAAAAACTTGAGCTCATTCAAACTCTGCTGCCTATGTCCTAACTTGCACCATGTGCTGTTGTTATGGTTCAGGTCAAACTCCAAAGCGCTTTATGAAGCCTGCCAATTTTTGTGTCGTGAATTTGGTTTGGATAAGCATGATGTTTCGCTTCAGGTGTGATTCAAATGACTCACAAGGAGCTTTTATCAAAAAGATAAGAAAATTAGCGAGAACTTTTTATCAAATTACAAACAAACAAAACAACCACAATAATGTCTAACTCTTGATAAATATCTCTAATGCGTTGCAGTTAAACCTCAAAATCTAATAAACAATCCCTTTCAACAGGTTTATCACTGCACAGGCTAAAGCCCACTTAATACTGGAATCCAGTTCCCTGGGTTGAATGCAGATTTCAAATGATCTTGAAAATTTAGAGCAGCTTGTAGTCTTTAAAACATTGAAGCATTGATTCTTTACTGCAGAATGGCAAACAAAATGTGCTTCCAGCTAAACTTTAACAATAAAAGACTTCTTTCATACATGCTTCTCATACTACAGCCAAAACAAAACGAAAGTCAACCCTTGCCACGTGACCAGCACATTTTTTTTCCTTCTCCCACCAATAACCTCACCTAAGGCTGAGAACTGCAGAGATGATGATCTTAAAAAAAACTCTCAAAGGGACACAAATAACAGTCGTTCCACTTCAGCTTGGCATTACCTCATCGATATTGGCTTTCCCATTCGACTAAAGCTACCAAAATTCTCATCAACTTATTCAAATCTCTCTGGCCATGCCTCCTCCTAATCCCACAACCCATTCAGCTGTGGTTTTGTCCCATTCTGATTTCTTGCAAATTTCCCACTTTGTTTTCCTCTCGTTCACATATCATTTAACCAAGCTGTGGTATTCTCTCAATTTTTCCCACCTACTACTTGAAGATCTTTTTTAATCACCCCATCTAATATACTTTTTCATTCATTTGGGATGTCAGTTTCTGATTATGTTCCTGTGATGTACCTTGGAATATTTGTTCTATGTCTAAGGGCATTCTATAAATGGAAGTTATTAATGAAGCTTTGGAGGCACGCAGTGGAATTGTCCATATTATGTGGTTCACCTTTTAATAATTTTGCAGCACAGGGAAATAAACTTCTGAAGCTGTAGATATCTGTATGTTGATCAATTAAAATATTTAATTGATCAAGATACAAAAGTATTTGGTTCAAGAATAAAAGCCATGAAATAGCTCTATGTTGCCAAATATCAATCCGCATACTAATTTACTGATCTCTGAAGAATGGGCAGTGTGTGGAAATTGATGCCCAAAACATCCCTAATACCTTGGGATTCCAGCAAATAAGAGAATTTTTTTTGGACATTGCAGGTCAGAATCATTAGTCATAAACTTATTTTTCATAAGACATCTAATAAAGGAGGAATTCCTTTATTAATAACCCAACAAAAATCAGAATGCTACATTGCTGGAAATGCAAAATAAAACCAGAGAATCATTGCATCCAACAGTGCAGAAAGAGACCATTCAGCCTATTGAGTTATGTAGAGGGACAGGTAATATCGAGGAAGCGGCGGGGGCTGCAGAAGGACTTGGAAAGTTAGGAAAATAGGCAAAGATGTGGCAGATGAAATAGAATGTGGAAAAAGTGTAATTGTACACTTTGGAAAGAGGAATGGAGGCATAGATGATTTTCTAAATAGGGAAATGGTGAGGAAATCAGAAATACAAAGTGATTTGGGAGTCATTGTTTAAGATTCTCAAAGTTAATGTGCAGATACAGTTGACAGGAAGACAAATGCAATGTCAGCATTTATGTTGAGAGGTCTAGAATACAAGAGCAGGGAAGTACTTCTGAGGCTGTATAAGGCTCTGGTCAGATCCTATTTGGAGTATTTTGAGCAGTTTTGGGATGGATGTGCTAGCCTTTCAAAGGGTCCAGAGGAGGTTCACAAGAATGATCCCTGGAATGAAGAGCTTGCGTGAGGAATGGTTGAGGACTCTTTTCTCGTTGGAGTTTAGAAGGATGAGGGGAGATCTTATTGAAACTTGCAGGATACTGTGAAGCCTGGATAGAGTGGACGTAGAGAGGATGTTTCCACTACAGAAAATAATAGAATCAGCAGGCCCAACCTCAGACTAAAGGGATGAATCTTTAAAACAGAAATGAGGAGAAATTTCTTCAGCCAGAGAGTGGTGGATCTGTGGAAGTCTTTGCTGCAAAATACTGTGGAGACCAGGTCATTGAGCATCTTGAAGACAGCGATTGATAGGTTCTTGATTAATAAAGGGATCGGCAGTTATGGGGAAAAGGCAGGACAATGATGGGAAAAGTGATTGAATGGTGGAACAGACTTGATGGGCTGAGTGGCCTAATTCTGCTGCTGTCTTATGGAGTCTGAATTGGCTATAACCCCACCCGGCCGCTATCGCCGTAATTCCATGTATTTGCCCTACTTAATGCCCCTGATAGTAAGGGGTAATTTTAGCATGGCCAATCCATCTAACCCACACATCTTTGGACTGTGGGAGGAGACTGGAGCACCCAGAGAAAACCCATGCAGTCATGGGGAGAATGTGCAAATTCCACACAGTATCCCAAGCCGGGAATGTGAGGCAGCAGTGCTAACCACTGTGCCACCATGCTGCTGGGTACTGGAAATACTTGGCTGGTCTGGCAGCATCTGTAGAGTGATAAACAAGAGTCTACATTCCAGGTCAAGGACCAAAACAACAACAGCTTAAAATTTGTCACTGTGGCGGATGAGTCCGAGAGTGGGTTTTGAACCGTGGGGCTGAAACTCTACAAACTGTGCCACTGGAGCTGTGAAGAACTGCTAGCAATGCAGATTCTGCCTTTGTGAATATTTAGTCTTGTCAGGTGCGTTGCCTCCTCTTAAACCTTCCAAATTCAAATTCACTGGATCCATTATGCATTTATGCTTTGTCACAATGTACTCCAGTACACAGAGCTCGTGCTGTGTCAATTCCCAGTCTGCCTACTTATAATTCTGCTCGCTGTAAATGCAGCCCATGTTGAAGCAGGATTAAATATTCAGCTCTCTTAAATAATTTTTTGCCTGAATGCCATAACCGTTTCCATCTGGTTAAATGTTTCCTGCACCCTTTCATTTCAAAAGAGATTAGCGGAAAAAAAAGAGGATGGTTAGAATAATTTAAAGACAGATAAATAAAGTGATTAAGTGGTATTGTCACTGGACTAATAATCCAGAGACCCAGGGTAATGCTCTGGGGATTTGTTTGAATTCCACCATATCAGATGATGAAATTTGAATGAACTAAAAGTCTAACAATGAATGATTGTTCCAAAAGCCCATCTGCTTCATTAGTGTCCTTTAGGGAAGAAAATCTGCCTTCCTTAACATGGTGCTTACTATGAATCGATGGTTGGCTCTTAAATGCTCTTTGGAATAGCCTAGCAAGCCACACAATTCAAGGGCAGTTATGGATGTGCAATAAATGCCAACTTTCTCAAATGGGGATTGAGCAACAGCATTCTTCTAATGGACCAGGGTAGCCTCCTGAGCCATTCTTTGGTTATTTCTACTTTTAAGAAAACCAAACACATTTGGAATGGGAAAAACACAGCCTTGTTTCTGATATCTTTAGCTTGCACACTCAGATCATTTTATATTACCTTTATACTATATAGAGTCATAGAAGTGCAGAAGGAGGCCATTCAGCCCAATAAGTCTGCATTGGCCACAATCCCACCCAGGCCCTATTCCCACAATGCTATACATTTATCCTACCTAGTCCCTTTGACATCAAGGAGCAATTTATCCTGGCCAATCCACCTAACCAGCATGTTTTTTAGATTGTGGGAGGAAACTGGAACACCCAGAGCAAATCCACACAGATACGGGGAGAAGGTACAAACTCCACACAGATAATGACCCAAGCCAGGAATTGAACCTGGGCCCCTGACACTGTGAGGCAGCAGTGCTAACTATTGTGCCACTGTGCTGCCCTGGTTAAAATACCTTTTAACTTGTACAAATGTCAGAGACAATATTGTGCATCTTATCTCAGTGAGCCTCATTCTGCTGAGTGCAATTTCAGTTCCTGCCATATTGTCAAGAAGCCTGCAGAGAGTAGTTAAATATACATCATCAACATAGTCACAAAAAGTTGCAACCAAGGCATTCCAAACCCTGGTCAATATTTGTAAACTAGATGTATAATAATGGGTTTTGTAGCGGTTAACATGTTTACTCTAATCCTTGTCATGGAGTTAATCAAATGAACTACAATTGTGAAATTCTGCTTGCCTCTGAAAATCCCACTGTTGTCGATTTTGGTGGAGGAAATTTTACGCTGAGGTCAGAAGTGATAAGACCTGTCTCCAAAATAGTGTCAGTTTTTTTCTATTGATCAGTGTCACAAGTAGACCTACATTGACACTGCAATGTAGTCAGTGTGAAAATCCCCTATTTGCCACACTCCTTGTTCAGGTACCCTGCGGAAGAATTTAGCATGGCCCATGCACCTAACCAGCACATCTTGCGGACTGTGGGAGGAAATTGGAGCACCTGGAGGAAACCCACGCATACATCAAGAAAATCTATGTGCAAACTCCGCACACAGTCACCCAAGTCAGGACTTGAACCTGGGTCCCTGGTGCTGTGAGGCAGCAGTGCTAACCACTGTGTTGCGCTATTGCTATTGGTCTGACCTTGCAAGTGGCTGCTGTGAATTTCCTAAGCTATTGACACCTGAAGCTGATTGCCAGTGTTTAGTTGCTGAGGTTGGAGAGTTTGGGGTAAGACTTGCTCAAATTTGCAAAAGTTGATAATTAAAAAGATTCCGATTGTGCCAAACATCAAGTAAATTCTTCATTGTCATTAGCCTAAGGTTGCTTTCAAATAAGGAAATATTCTCTTGTGCCAGTTGCCAACTTAGCTTCATCTTCTGGATATTCCACAGTTCAGGCATGAATTTGAGCTATATATAGCATCCGTCAGTTGTGATGGATTCGACCCATGGAGTCTGCGCCGACCACAGTTCACCCAGGCTGGATCCCCACAACCCCATGCATTTACCCCAGCAAGTCCCTTCAACACTGAGGGGCAATTTAGCATGGCCAGTCTACTTAACCTTTACATCTTTGTACTGTGGGAGGAAACCCAAACAGACAATCACCTAAGGTGTCCTGGTGTATATTCTTGCAGGTTCTACTTTTTCTTGCCCAAAACTAAGTTATTGGCCAATGGTTACAGATTTTCTTTTCATTTAACTGACTTTAAAAGTAGATTGAGACCAGCCATGTCTCTGAAAAATCTGAATTAGACCCAAGTGATTTCCATGTGTTTTCTTGATCATTGATTGCCTTTCTGGTTTTCCTCAAATATACGATCTACCTTTACTTAGCAATGAAACTAGAACGTTAAGTATCAACTTGTTTGAATGTGTTTACATCTCGTCTTGCTGCTCTATTGTAGTTAAGATTTAATGTGTGAATTTCAAGTGACATTGTTCGTGGAGGAACAGAAACATGTGAAAAAAAAACAAAGTTCCTTGCTTTGCATTTGTCTAGCTTTTAATGGCGAGCTTGCATTCTCATATCTGTGATGCTAATGAGGACATTAATATATGCTTATGACTTTTCTGAACTATCAACTACTTTGATCAACTTTTTTTTCAGGGGCGAAACCCTTTCTTTTTGGAACCAGCTATTATCGTTACAATTACTGATGGGAACAAATTGACAAATAGTAGTGGGATACAGGATGAGGTAAGTTGTTTTTATCAGTGTTCACAATTTTTAATAATGGTGGTAGATCTTTCCCTCAGGATGCACTTTTTGTTCTCTAGGGAACTTAGTTAAATTCACTAAATTCAGACACGGCTGATGAAAATATTTGTTTAGCATATTCTGAATTTCAGTTACCTACTCAACACTTGTACCCGTGTTTGTCATGTTTATTGTCTTGGACATAACACATGCATTGAAAAGTTATAGATTTTATTTTTTAAGATCAAGGTATATTTCATAATTATCTATGGAGTAACTCAGTATACCTTGATACCGAGAGCAATTTCTTCGAGTTGTCTTGGTGGTTTTTTTGTGATACAGTGAAGAAATGTCCATCTTAATAATGTCATATGTTAGCTTGAGAGGGTGAGGTGGTGTGTTTAAGTTGATTAGAGCTACAGGCATAGGACTGAATGAATTGTGTGGCTGTGAGGAATCTGCACATTGTCCCTGTGTCTGCATGAGTTTCCTCTGGGTGTTCCAGTTTGCCTTTGCAGTCCAAAGACGTGCTGGTTTGGTGCATTGGCCATGTTAAATTCTCTCTGTATACCCGAACTGGAGTGAGGCAACTGGGGGATATTCGCAGTAACATCATTACGATGTTAATGTGAGCCTACTTGTGACTAATAAATAAGCTTTAACTTTAGCTGTTTGGTGTCTACTGAATGAGAGTAACTTGGTTACCTACCGAGACTGAGATTGTGAATGGGTTAAACCACTGAATTGGTGCCCAGGATAATGGCTGACTGTGTCCTTCATTGGACTCCTCTGACTTGGGAAGCTGAGTGGCAAACATTGTTGGGTGCAGTACATGTTTGGGAATTCCTTCCTGGATTGAGTTATCCCCAAGAACATTGCCGTATGCCTCTTTGATGGCTGGAAGCAAGCTTGATCAGCATTTTTTTTTACTCTACCTCCATCCTATAGATGGCAGAAAACCAGTGCAACTGTGCACAGAGATAATGCATGTTGAAATGCAACAGATTTATTCATATTTCATTTCTTCATCAATAGCCAAAGAAAACACCGTTATTTGTCCTGGGTGATACCATTGTGTTACTCAATGTCAAGTGAATCATGGCATCAGTACGTATTCCTGTAATTGCATAGATGTTTCCATTTTTGAAGTTGAGAAAAATCCATTTTGGTTGAATTTCCTGTGTTGCTGGTAACTTTTGAGATGAACATGTTAACAAATGTTGACGAAAATATAGTTGGAAAATGTATCTCTTATCAAACCAGTCCTTTTTTCTCTTATGAAAAAGAGACAGTAACTGATTTCTGCCTCCTTTCCTAAACCCCAAACAGTGATTTAGCTGTATAAGTGATGACCCATGAATATCTTGTCACTTAAACAATTTTTATTTTAAAATCCTTAGTTTAGGTTTAACTGCTATATGTACACTTAAGGAACTGTCTGCTATGTAGAATTGTGCATTCTGGAAACCTGTGAACAAAGTATTATACTTAATATGTGAACGTTATTAACCTTTTCCATAAATCTTGAGCTTAAAACCCATATGTATGAACTCTTTTTAACTGAAATGGATCAACACTCTTTCCCTTTAATTAAAAGCAGATAGTTCAAGTGAACAGAACTTAATTTATTAAAAATGTATCTCTATTTTGTTCTGTTGTCATTGATTCAGCTATCTCAGACTTCATCCTTGTGTGTTAACACTTGGTTTATAATACATCGAAGAGTATTGCTGAAAAAAGACATGCTTCTGAAGCTTTTCATCTTGTACTCATCAGGACAGATTCACAAGAATGCCAGTTGTACAGGGAATAAAAATTTATACTACATGAGAAGAGAGTGCTGATTGGTTGGCAAGTGGACTCTAGAAGTGATGTTGCCATGGAAAATGGACCAGGAAACAGTTAATTCCAAGCTTTTGTTTAAATTCCAACGAGACCAGTTGACTCTTGTCAAGCATTGCCATGGAGAATGAATCGGGGAATAGTTCTTCCCCAAGGTTTTGTTTAGAAAAATACAATGCATGCATAGGAGAGGATCCTGTGTGTGAATATATGTAGCTTATACCATGCATAAGTAAGCCACACTGTGAACCATCAGTCAAGCTAATGAAGAGCTTGGAACCCTCTGCCATCTTTGCATCTTGACTATGTTTGGTTATTTCAATAATTACTGGAACATTGTCAATCCGCAAGAAATGATGACGTTTGTATTCTGGATTAGTAAAGTTTCTTTTTGCAATTGCAGCTCCACCTACCACTCAATTCTCCCTTGCCAGGGAGTGAATTAACCAAGGAGCCATTTCGATGGGATCAGAGACTATTTGCCTTAGTCTTGCGACTTCCTGGATTGATGCCATCTGAAGCAGAGCAGTTGGGAAGCGTGCCATCTGATGAATCTGCCATTACGCCCATGTGTGAGGTTACAGGAGGTGAGATCGATGCTACATGCAATTGATGTTTTCAGTGAACCGTCTTATCTTTCTTTCAACAATACTTCTCTTGTTGTACTAAAATTAGCCACAACAGAAATGCTAGTGCTTTGTTTTAGATGTCAGAACATTCTGACCTTTTGTGCTCCTGTATCATTTTGTACAGTAAGTCTATTGACACTGCTCCCAGCCGATGGTGCAGTGGCAGAGGGGGTTTAACAGGGTTCAGTTCGCAAGTTGCACGGCAGAGCAAGATTCCTTATTCGCAAGGATCTAATGAAGCTGTGCTAAACAGAATCTATTGTCAAAAAATGACTGTGGAAAACAACAAACTAGATGCATGATTAAAAGTGCAGAAACTTTTGATGAAAGCAGATTCTCTAGTAACAATTAATGATGTATAAAATCTAATCAGTCACTTGTAGCAGTGTGGCCTCCAGGCATGATTGATGTGGTAATTACCTAATCGTATTCATTCTGGCTGAAGCAGTACTGTCACGATACGCAACCCAACTTGCATTTGCAAGTGGTAAAGATTGAGGGAAACAAAATATAGTTGTACCACAAAATTTCAGGTTGTGATCTGCTCTCCTATGTTCATATGATTAAGTCCATAAGTTTACTTATTAGTCATGAGCAGGCTTACATTCACACTAATGAAATTGTTGTTTAAAAACCCCTTCATCGGCACACTCCAGCATCTTGGAGATGCACTGAGGAAAAATTTAGCACGTTGAACCAACCTAACCTGCACATCTTTTTGCATTGTGGGAGGAAACCGGAGCACCCGGAGGAAACCCATGCAAACTCCATACAGACGATGATCCAAGCCAGGAATTGAACCCAGGTCCCTGATGTTGTGAGGCACAGTGCTAACCACTGTGTCACCATGCACAATTCTAGCTTCTTGCAGTTTGTCATTTTCTCACCTGTTGATTAGGGTTATTGTCTTGTAATCTGCTCCTACCATCCTGGTGTCCCATATGATTTTAGTTGTGCACAGTTTTGCTGTAGCTTATAATGCTGCGCTGACCACTAATGTCCTCCTTTCCATGCTCCCTTCTCAACTATTTGGCTTTAAATTGTGCCTGTTTTGGAAGAGGAATGGAAAATTCCCTGCTGATTCGTACAGAATTTAACAATTCAGAAGATACAATTAGCCTAATGTTATTCCTGTTTGTTAAACCTGGGATCTTGTAAATTGTACGTGGCAACGGACTAAGAAGGTTAATTGAGCCTTGTGTTCCTACAGTGATCTTAACAAAATGCATTAGTTTTTCAATAACCTTAATAAATAAAATGGATAATGCATGTTTCCTTCTTTTGGTTAAGTCTCAGGAAGAGTCAGTTTCCTCACTTCTGGCAATGATTTCTGTGTCGACCTTGGAGTACATTTCGTTGAGTTTCTGTTTCCCTTAGGAACAAAACACACATTTGGGATGAAGAAAAGTAATTTTGCTTTTTGAAGTTAGTCCTGCTGTTGTCTTAAACTTCCCATTATATTCTTCATCCTTGTGCACTTTTGCCAATTAAACCCGAGTGAAGAATTTTTCCCAATAGCTTCTTCAAATTTGTTTTTCAGGATTTGAATTTAAATCCTTTAATCCATCCTTTGCAGAGTTATTTTGAAATATTAACATGTAATTTTCATGAATTTGTCAGCCAAGAGTCATCAGCAGTGCTGTCAGAGCTAATAGGTTGTGGCTTCAAGCTCTATTTCAGAGACTTTGGAACAAAATCCACATTGACAGTGATGATCACTGTAATAGTGACATGGATAATGTTCCTGTACTGATAGAGGGATTGCAGTGCCATCAGGGCTACCCTGTTTTGGATGAGCCTTTAAACTGAGATTGCCCTTTTGATGGAAAATATCCCGTAGCACTATTTTCAATTTGAGCAGCTGTGCTCTCCCCATTCTTCGCACTATTTACCCCTCAACCAGCATCACAAAAACAGATGGGCTGGACGTATTCAGATCGCTGTGTGAGTTTGTATGCAAATTGGTATGTCACATTTCTTGGATTGCAACTTTGTGCCTCAGTTATTCAATTAACTGCAAAAGGCTTTTGGGTATCCAGATGCTATGAAAGAAACAATATAAATAGAAGTCTTCACTTTTTTCTTTAACTGCATTTTGTAGCCTTGGAAACTGTAAAGCTTTGTTCATTGAATCCCTGTAGTACAGAAGACACCCATTTAGCCCATTGAGTTTGTACCAGTTACAATCTCACCCAAGCCCTATTCGTGTAACCCTCAATTACCTGCTAAGCCCCCTGACACTAAGGTACAATTTGGCATGGCCAGTCAACCTAACCTGCATATCATTGGACTGTGGGAGGAAACCGGAGCACCTGGAGGAAACATAGGAAGAATGTGCAGACTCCACGCAGATAGTGACCTGAGGTCAGAATTGAACTTGGGACTGTGGTACTGTGAGGCAACAGTGCTAGCCACTGTGCTGTCCTTCAGTTGCTCAGACTTTATTGTATAGCTCACGCTTTTATACCTGAGCACTCTTTCTCTGTACCCTCTCTGTATTTTTGTAGTATACTGAACAAACTTCTACAGTTGGTGTGTTGCATTGCAACATTGAGCATTGATCTCCTGGGATTTGGACCCTTGTGTGATGATCAAAACCAGCATTCTGTTGTTAACTACATCACCAGATGAAGATGAATTATTCCTTGGATAATTTTGAAATCTCTGACTTCAGTATTCATTGTATAGTTGATGCACAGTCTGACTAATGTAAAGTTTAATATAAATTGAAACTCATATTTTGACATGTATCATCTATATGTTTATTGGTAACCTGAGTTTATATGATTCCTTAAGAGTAATGTGATGTCATGTGCTGTGACTATAGACTTTTTTATGTTTAAGGGGACTGTTTTAAAGTTCAGCTGTTTTCTACAGGCAGTTTGTATCTCTGGAGGGATTGCACCTCATGCTGTGAAAGCAGGATAATTTTAGCCATGTAGTGTTTACTTGGGAGAGAACTAATGGACGTTTGCTTACGAAAAGGAAAGGACCCTTGGCATTTTTAATTAAAAGAATAGAAGGTGGGTTTAGGTATGTAACGTCATGAGATAATGTGATTAATGGGAGGAGCTAGTTCAGTAGAAGAGAAAACAGTTTTGGAGTTCTGGTTAGAGTTTTTTTAAGACAGGTCTGTGTTTTCCACAAAATCCCTCTGAAAGCTCCAAGACTGACTACCCCCCTTATAGCAAGTGTAGTTATGGTTGCTCATTATAGTTCAAGTGGCTTTTGTGTCTGAAGAAGATTGTAGCTTGTTTGGGGTTCTTTGTTTTTATGTCAGACTATTGTTCAGAAAGGTAATAGTGCAAGTACTTCATTTCCTGAAGCTACACAAACTGTTTTTAAATAAAGTCTGTTTTGCTCTAAAGGATCCCTAATTTGTCAGCAGAATTACTACTGGAGTGAAGCATTCAATCCTCACATTTTACTGTTGGGGTCTAATGTAGTTTGGGTTTTTGGTGCAGGGCCCAAACAGTAAACATGACAAATGTTTCCAAAATGGACATGTGCAAAATGAATGATGGGGAATTTCAATTCAATCCAGGCAGCTTGGAAGTTGTACTAATAGTGGGCAAAAAGTGATGTGATATTGGGCTGGGGAGACTGCTGTGAGGGGGTTGGCATGAAAAACATGACGATAAGAATGATTTTTAATCTGTGGTTTAGGTCAGTCTTGATAATGAAGAACTTCTTTCAAACGGTGCTTGAATCGGTAGGTTCCATGTGATGGATTGAAGGAGCTGGTGAGGTCTAAGAAGCAGGAGCTTGTGCTTACCCTTGTTCTCTGGAATGATCATGGGATCTTGAACTATTTTAACTAAGGAGATTAGTTAGTTGATGTCATGCCAGATCTGAAGATGGATGGCTAGCTTAGCCATATGTGAGGAACTCCTGTTGATGCTCTTCAGACAAAGAAGCAAAAATGAAGCTATAGCTCATATCCAGGGTTTGTTTCAAAGTTAGTTCATAAAAATTAAGATTCTTTCCTTTTGTGAGATTACTGACATGTTTGTTAGTGGAGTTTTGAGAGGATGTGATATCAGCTGACAATTTAATACTGTGGTATGTCCCCATTTTAAAATGTATACAAGGGTACCATTGTCTGAAGGAAAGTGCTTGGTCCCTGATGCAGTATTTAACCCAATGTCCTTAAATGTCCTTTAAATCAGGATTCAAAATGCTCTCCATGGCAGAATCCCTGACCAATCTTGTCATTTGACACAGAGTTCAGCTGCTGCTATTCATCTGTGCGGCATTGCCAGCATGTGATTGCTATCTCTGGTGAATAAATATCTGACAATTTTCCACTTGCCTGAGGGGAAAAAAAACTTAAAGCAGGTAAAGACAATCTCTAAATTATCTTCCCAAATTCCTGATTGGTCCCGTATCTCTATTTTGAGTTTGTTCAAATCAAGGTTTTGTTTTCTGAGAGATCAGCAAAACCATGAATCAAAAGGCTTAGTGCTATTAAATACATTAGAGACTTGTAATACGTAGCTACTTGAGAATACTGATATAGTTAAGCATTTTCTTGATTTCGGTTTGCATATCAACAGTATTGTCAAATGCGTGTAAGGCATCTTCTGTTAACAGTGCAGATGGTTATAATGTTGGAAGCATAAATGTTGGAGGCATACAGAGTCTTAGCTTTTATTGGTAGGGGGATTGAATTTCGGAGCTGCAATGTCATGTTGCAACTGTACAAAACTCTAGTGCGGCCGCACTTGGAGTATTGTGTGCAGTTCTGGTCCCCGCATTATAAGAAAGATGTGGAGGCATTGGAGAGGGTACAGAGGAGGTTTACCAGGATGTTGCCTGGTATGGAGGGCAGGTCTTATGAAGAGAGGCTGAGGGATTTGAGGTTGTTTTCGTTAGAAAGAAGGCGGCTAAGAGGAGACCTTATTGAAACATATAAGATGATTAGAGGTTTAGATAGGGTGGACAGTGATAGCCTTTTTCCTAGGATGGAGAAAGCTAGCACGAGGGGACATAGCTTTAAATTAAGGGGTGGTGGTTTTAGGACGGATGTCAGAGGTAGGTTCTTTACCCAGAGGGTGGTAAGGGTATGGAATGCCCTGCCTGCAGCAGTTGTAGATGCGCCAAGTTTGGTGGCGTTTAAGAGGTTAGTAGATAAGTTTATGGATGAAAAGGGAACGGTTTAGGTTAGAGGGTCACTGCTTGTTCCTAATTGGTTGGCGCAACATCGAGGGCCAAAGGGCCTGTTCTGCGCTGTAATGTTCTATAAATGTGGCTGATTGGTTTTGTATTACATGCACTGTTGTAAATGACAAATGTGCCCACTTGGACTTGTACTGCTTTACCTGTGCAAAACATCATTGCCACATGCCTCATTGTTCGTTCTCCCTCTCTGTGCTTTCCCCTGTTCTCTCTGTGCTTCCACTTTGCAACCCTAACCATTGTTCTTGTCTGAAATGAAGTACTCTGTTCCATTCACAGCTTGCCTGAACTGTTCCTTCTCTCCGTTTTCTACTCCTTCCCCCCACCTCATCCAGTGCTGCTGGTGAGAAATGGGACCAGAGTGATAGACAACTTATTTCTGATAAATGTTTCAACCTTTTGTAGCATTTTCAGCACATGAAGTTCCTTTCAGCTTTAAAGATACTTGCTGGTGTTCATGCTCCACATGAAATTTGGGCAGTTCTCCCATCCCACTGAGTGGCACAGGGCCTTTCATGGAATCCCCACTGGGTGCCACAGTCTCCATGCACTTCTCAGTGCCAGATTTCCGGTGCCATCAGCACCTTGCCCGAAATCGGTGTGAAGCTGCCTGATGTATGTAAACCCTAATTTCCAAATATTTTAAATCTCATTAGTGGTTCTGGGACTGAGATCTCCGGGCCTGCTAGCCTTCCCACACATCCTGGTAGGAGCGGGAGATGGGAGCAATCGAGCCCCCACCCCCCCCCCCATCCGAGAATTGAATGCTGGGGGTGCGCCTTGGTCATTGCCAACTTGGCAGTGCCAGCGTGGGCCCTGGCATTGCTATTGGGCATTGTGCAGTGCCTGGGCGTAGAGCCTGTGGAGGAGGATTGGTGGAGAGGAGGATGAAAGTGGTGTACGCAGCTGCCATTCTGCAGTCGGGCTGAGTGACAAGGAAGGAGGCCAGCAATTGGGGCTGGCCATGAGGGTGGGGACAGCCTGCTGGGAGCGTCAGAGGTCAGGGCTGTGAGGTGGGACAGGTTTTAGAGATCGGGGCAGAGGGCCAGCGATCAGGCCATGGGTGGATGGGGTGGGGGGGGAAGGGGGCTGGGGGGTTTGGTATTGCATGGCTGGCACTGCGAAGTCATGGTTGGCCAGCGATTGGGAGGCTGGCAGACAGGAGCCACTGCGCATGTACTGATATTAGCACTGTGCATTGGTCCCTCAGCGCAATGCTGTTGGTCTCTCCAGCCTGAATAGTTGCCACCCACTGGTTTCTGAAGTGAATCACGTTGGGGCACTCCATAGTGCCCCGAGTGTCATTTTTAAACACTGCTTGAAAAAAACCAGTGCGATTTATTCTAGTTTTTACGCCAATTCAATACTTAGAATTTTTTTGGGAGAATCGTCATCCTCTTCCTTCATCCTCCTTCATCCAATCCTCACAGTACATCTTTTACTCCTTTCTCCCTTGTTTATCTAGTTTCCCTATAAATGAATATTTGCTGTTTTCCCCAACATCTTGTGATAACAAGTTGCTCATTCTAACCATTTTGGATTAATACTACCTTACTTAAGACCATTAGACCTTGTCTCCTGCATAAGTGGAAATATCTTCTCAAAGTTTACGCTATGGAATTCATTCACCTTGAAGATGTCTACTATATTGTTTCTCAGTCTTTTCTGGAGAAAAGGGCCCCAACCTATCTTCCTGATATGTATACTCCCTCAATTTTGATCTGTTTTAGTTTGTTGTTGTACTGTCTCAAATCTTTCTCTGTAATGAGAACAGAATTGTACTTACTACTGCATGTAGTATAATCAAGATTCAACATGTTTTAATATGACTTTTCCTCATTTGAGTTCTGACCTTCAAATCGAATCTGGTCTAATGCACGTTTACAAGGATGAGCATTTCTCTTAGTTTAGCATAATCACTTTGCAAAGTCTTTTGAGTATTGTATTTAAATTGTCACCTCTGCTGCTTTTTAAAATTTGGACCACGTTCAGTGAGTGGTGGCTGAGTTTTGACAGTGTTAATAACTGGAAACTGATCAAAAGTATTTTTTTATTGCTGATTATGCCTGCAGTATATCCGTACATAGCTGTATTTGCATTTTTTTTCTGAAAATGATCCAGGTCGTTCATACTGTGTATGCACACAACGGATGCTCCTCCAATGTCTGGAATCACTTGTGCAGAAAGTACAAAGTGGAGTGGTGCTAAATTTTGAAAAAACTGGCCCAGATCCAGCACCTGTTGGGGAAGGTAGGTTTATGACTTAGTGTCTTATGCTTAAATGAACACACTTAATCCCTGTAGCTTGTAAATATGATTTGTAGACAGAGTGTCTTTTTGGCTTGACAGCAGCAACCTGTTGGTGGAAATTTCCACTCCGGTTAATACTTTTAAGTAGCACTATGAAATAATCAGCTTCACCTCTTGCTGATGAGATCCCTTGTCCTTCCAGGGTAATTTAATGTCTTGTGTTATTTCAAGATTATTGCTGGAGAGTGAAATTCTCTGCATTCGAGGGTACGTTGGTCTGGTTGTACTTGATGCGAACAGTATGTAGCCACGTCCTGCATCAGTTTGATTTCATGAGCATTTCTCACACCAGTGTAGTTGCCAATTAAGACCTCATTAGGGACATTTTTATGTAGTACTATGTTCCTTCTTATGATTCTTTAGCAACCATTAACATTTAAAAAAGAAATCAAACACCCAGGGATTAACTGGCAGAACTGCACCACAAGATTTCAGATTTTAAAAAAAAATTCAAACTTTATATCAAAAATAAATTTTTTTAAAAAAAGCACCGCTTCCTTAACACAATAGTTGATAAAAGACTTGTGCTATAAATTCAGTTCTATTCGTGACTTCCCCTTGGCCTCTCCCCTACCCCTCAAGTTGTTAGTACTGTAAGAAATCTTGAAGTTTCATTCACTTCTTTAAAGATCAACTCGCGAAGTATGCTGCAGTCCTCTGGAATTCACTAATTCTCTGTGTTCTAGTTGTCCTGAGGTAAGATTCTGAGGGTCCTTTGATTCGCTTTTTGATTATCCGATCCTCCAACTTTTCTTTACAGACTGCACAACTGGATGCCTCAACTCCTTGTTCGGGTTGCTGGCATGACCCCAACTGTGTTCCCACAGCTTTCCAAGTTAACTTTGCTGACTGATTTCTGCCACGAGCCTCTGTAAGGACCACTCTAGATTTCTTCTACTAGCTGCAAGCTAGAGCAAATCTTCCAACTGCTTCCGTCTCATGAAATCCGAACTGAGATTGAGTCCCATCCACATTCCACGTGGTGAACAATGAAGTTAGTATTTTCTCTGTTTGAAGTGCAGGCCTAACTGACTAACGTTTATTTCTTTGTTCTCTCAACTCACTGAGCTGCAACCTGCACCTAAACCAAAACTGCACCTGCTTCTTTCTGTTCCCAAATTGGTCTCTTTGGTTCTGTTAGCAAAAACACAAAGTAAGCAAGGCCCTGAATAGCCATCTAAATAGCATGGTTTTGAGTAGTTCAAACGCAAGTGCAAACAATTTAAAAGTTTATTTATTAGTCGCAAGCAGGCTTACATTAATATTGCAATGAAGTTACTGTGAAAATCCCTTAGTTGCCTGTTGGGATCAATACACCTCTACCTTCCATACAAGTCTTTGTTCTGTAGCCCACATTCATATGTAATTTAGATCTTTAATGGTTTTTCCAACCCTGTTTCCCAGACTTTATAGCTTTGGCTTGTTTTATAGCAATAATATAGACAGAATCGCAGCATTGTTGCAGCGCAGGAGGAGGCCATTCAGCCCATTATGTCTCCATCTGCTCTCCAAAAGAGTAGTTATTCTGGTGCCGTTCTGCTTTTTCTGCAAACCCTGTAGGTTGTTTAGTTTTCAGGTAACTAATGCCCTCTTGAATATCTTGATTGAGCTTACCTCCACTACGCTCTAGACAGTGTCTTCCAGACCCTAACAACTTGCTGTGTCACACAATTTTTCTTGTATCGCTTTGGCTTCTTTTGTCAATTACTTCATGCCGCTTCATTCTCAATGAGTGGGAACCGTTTCTCCTTATCTGCTTTGTCCAAACCTTTCTTAGTGTTAAATACCCACTGTTTTCCTGTCTCAAGCTTTGCTGTTCCTTCTTCATAAAAGAAGTTCTTGATCCCTAGAACTATTCTCATAAATCTCTTCTACACTCTCTCCAGTGCTTTCACGTACTTCCTAAAATGTGGTGTCCAGAACTCATGTCATTAAATTAAAACTAACTTTCATCCCCAGCTCTGTGGTTGGCATTTCCAAGACATGACAAATCTTGGGCCTCTCACGCGTGCACCAACTGGCAAAGAGCTGCATGTTTGGATTTATTGTTGGTCAGATCCATGTATATGACTAATGGTACTTGGGAGCTCAAGCCAAAGGTCCCGTGTGCCTTCCCAAAATGGACAACAAAACCCCGAGAGATGGGAACAACTTTTTAAAGAAAAAGCAGGCTAGAGGACACAGAAGTTAAAAACCAAGTTGCCAGTAAGGGAGAAAACACACAATAGGAATGCACTTCAATTGTTTAAAAATAGAGTGTAGAGAAGTGCTGTGACATATAGAAGGTTGGGAACCACTACCCTAGAGAACATCACAACAAAAGTTCCTCCAGCTTAAAAAAAACACAATTTCTGCAGTGCCAAAGGATGCCATTTGGCCCATTGAGTCTGCACTGACTTTCTGAAAGAGCATCCCACCCAGACCTTTCTCTCCACTTTATGCTTGTAACCTACACATCTTAGAGCACTAAAGATCAATTTAGCATGGCCAATCCACCTAATGTGCACACCTTTGTACTGGGGGAGAAAACTGGAACATCCCAGGGAAACCAACGTGGATCCTGGGAGAAATGTGCAAACTCTGCATCGACAGTCACCCAAGGCTGGAATCAAACACTGAAGCAGCAGTGCCACAATTCATTCAACATTACTGTCTGCTTCCTCTCATCAACCACTTCTGACCCCAAGTTGCTACTGCCCCTTTTACGTTAACTTGAACTTTTCTCTTAAAGTCTGCTATGCAGCACTTCGTCAAATGCCTTTTGGAACACCATGTACATCATTTTAGCTTGCACCACATCAACAGCAGTGCTCTCATCAATCTTCCCTGACACCACTTTGGAAAAACTCCAAGTCAGTTAAACAGGATTTTCTCTTGAGTAATCTATGCTGGCTTTTCTTAATTAACCTGCATTTGTCCACGTGACTTATTAATTCTATCCCTAATCATAGTTTTTAGAAATTTTCCCACCACTGAAGTTGAACTCATTCGTCTGTAATTGCTGGGCTTAGCTTTGGACCCTTTATTGAACAAGGGTGTAACGTTTCAATTCTCTAGCCCTCTGACACCACTGAAAATGTATGACCAATACTTTTGTAATTATATTTCTCACTTAGCTTCGTTTCCTTGGATTTGCTTCATCTTGTCACTTGTCCACTTTAAATAAATGCAATGTGTCTAATACCAACTCTCTTAGCAATTTTAAACTCTTATAATAACGTCCTGGCACTACCAAAAGGTCCAGAAATAGCTCACCTATTGTTTCAGTTTTGTTTTCATTATCAACTCTCACCGTGTAAGATAAGTTAAACTGAAGCTTGTTTGGTTTGCCTTTTATATTAGGGTTGTTTATCAATTTCTCAACCAACCTTTTTACATTTATCTACAGTTAACACTTTACTTCATAAAATTAAAAGTTATATCCCAAAACACATGAATTCTGAACTTGACTTTTACAAATCCCAAAAACTGTAAATAGCCCAAACTCTCAAGTATTTTAAAATTGCGAAAAGATTCTCATGGATTTGAACTTGAGTCTCAAATGAAAGGTCTGTTATATAATTCATGGAATCACTTGGTTTATCCACCTCGTGTCTTAGAAATTAATGAATACAGTGGCTGAATGTATGTTATCATTAAACAATGTCTTACACCAGTAAATTGAACCAAAGAATTGTGAATATGCTTGTTTGTCTCACACACTTTATTAATCTTGTCTAGATGGTACTCTTGATACACTTAAATCTGCTCCTCCTGTTGGACCACAACTTTGGCACAGTTGTCACAAGCTCATCTATGTACGGCCCAACCATAAAACTGGTGTTCCAGTTGGACATTGGCCAATCCCAGAGTCCTTCTGGCCAGATCAAAACTCTCCAACCCTCGTAAGTTTTTTTTAACCAATCTACTATGCATTTAAAGTTTTTATTTTTTAGTTGCAAGTAAGGCTTACATTAATACTGCAATGAAGCTACTGTGAAATTCCCCTAGGCACCATACTCAAACGCCTGTTCAGGTCAGTGTACCTAACCTGCACGTCTTTCAGACTGAGAGGAAACCAGAGCACCTGGAGGAAACCTATGCAGACACAGAGTACGTGCAGACTCCACACAGACGACGACCTAAGCTGGGAATCGAACCTCAGTTCCTGGTGCTGTGAGGCAGCAGCGCTAATTATTGCGTGTCGCCCCAGCACATTTCTGGAGATGGCACGCAATATTGATTAAATAATTTGAAGTACTGTATTCATGTGTATATATTTGTCTAAAATGGTAACTGAAAGAATATTACCTTTTTCATTTGCCTTCCTATCTTGAATTGTTTGCCTGCTTGTGTGCAGAAAAGTACAGAGTCTCTTATTACTACACCACTACCAGAAACCAACCATTGGAGTTATTTGGATGGTGACTCCCTCTCTGTGTACACAAACGATTCCAAAATGTATGGGAAGCAAAGACAGAGAAACTCTTAGAGAGCTCTGGCACATTGACATGACATTTTAAGAGCTCTTGGTTGCTTATTTTTAGATTTCTAGAGAATGGTAACAGTCAATTAAAGAGCTCTTGCAAAATATTATGTATTATGTGCAAGTATTGTAAAGTCCAGTTAATACTACTTAACAATATACATCTTTTCTAGAATATCTTAATTATGGAGAATTAATTTTATGTGAGTTAATTTTTGATTCTGGGCAATGTTTGTTTCATTCCATACACTTTCTTCAACCAGCCACCTCGCAGTGCTCATCCTGTGGTGAAATTTTCCTGCGTTGATTGTGACCCAATGGTTATTGACAAACTACCTTTTGATAAATATGAGCTTGAACCCTCACCTTTAACTCAGTATATTCTGGAACGTAAATCTCCTCACACCTGCTGGCAGGTAAGAGAGTCCCATATAATTTTATCCTTTTCTATATCCACTTTAAAATGTCTTTCCTGGTAAAATACTACAGGAAATCATTGAACAACATCCGAGTTAATCGTGACAATTCCCAATTCTAATTTTCCTGTTCAAGATCACTGATCATTATTTCACATCTTTCATAAAGCAAATAAAGCTTGACCTCTCTCAGCTAGCTCTTATTTGAGGTTGAATGTATAATGATTTATGGAGACTAGGTTTGGGTTGGTGAATTTAATTTTTGATGTTTCAAAAATACTGATTCCAGATAAAAGACAGTTGTTGTACGAAATACAAACTTCAAGTGAATGGTGACTGTTTAAGTTAGGGAATTCAGGCAATGGAAAATTGTGCAAGGTGAGCTCAAACATGTTAGTACAGGTTTTAACTGCAGTACACCAAGCATATCTTCACTCTTTCCTGGAAGGGAGAAATACCATGGCAGAGCAGTTAGCCCTCCTACCCCACAACATCAGGGATCCAGGTTTGATTCCGGCCTTGGGTGATTGTGCTAACTCCACAGACATTCTCCCTATGCCTATGAGAATTTCCTCTCTCAGCCTAAAGATGTGCAGATTAAGAAGATTGGTCATGCTAAATTGTCCCTTACTGATCCAAAATGTGTAGGTCAGGGGATTAGCAACTTTAGGTATGAACTTGATGGGCTGCATGGCTTCTTTCTGCACTGTAGGGATTCTATGGAATGCTGTTATAGTTTTCTTGACAACTTATGTCTTGCATGTAAACTGAAAGCTGTTTTTGGCAGAATGGATACATTCAAAAAATAGCACATTGGAAATTGTTGAAGAGACTGAAGGGAAGAGACATAGTTTGTCTATTTTACTTGCTACTGTGTTTAAAAAGTCAGAGGTTTACAGCATGGAAACAGGCCCTTCAGTCCAACTTGTCCATGCTGCCCCTTTTTTAAATCACTAAGCTATTCCCAATTGCCTGCATTTGGCCCATATCCCTCTATATTCATCTTACCCATATAACTGTTTAAATACTTTCTAAAAGACAAAATTTTATCTGCCTCAGTGACTGCCTCTGACAGCTTGTTTGAGACACTCACCATCCCCTGTGTGGGAAAAGAATTGTCCCTTTGGACCTTTTATCTCTTTTTTTATCATGGATTTATTATTCATTTTTGTTCTCTGACTGGACACTAGAGGGGTTGTCATTGCACATAACCAGACTGAAGAGTGTAGCAACTTTTCTCATAATAGTTGCAATTACATCAGCATGATAACTTTTTCTCAGTTTCACTTCAAAATAGGTCCTTTGGCACCTAGATTGCTGATCTGTTGAAGGCGACTTCCTTTTGTGCACTCTTTCACTTCTCACTTGAACATATTGACTCTTGAAAGTGTACAGTTGTTGCCATTCCTCACCAAAGTGCCAATTCATATAAGACGCTTGCAAAGAAATTTGGTTTAATTGGTGACTAATATGTGAGAATGAGGAAATCTCGTACAGACCATACTCCCTTTTTCCCCCCATGTAAGAAACCTCCATATTCAGGCCATAGCTTTACAGATAGTACTGGCATGGTCAGTGCAAAGGCCCCTTTTGTAGTCTGAGTTGCATTGTTCTTAGCATGACTGGCTGCTAGTTTGTGTTTCAGTTGTGACTCTGTGGGGGTTGATTAGCACAGTTGACAGAATAACGCCAGTGAAACAAATTCAGTCCCTATGTTGGCTACAATGTACTTGGAGGGCTGCCATATTTGATGCTGAGCAATGCCTCTTAAACTGTAAAACACCAGAAGTGAAAAAGATATCTCTGCCTCCTCGTGGACTAATTTTGTGACCTGATGACTCCAAACTCTTACGAAAATCATCTTCTGACCATTGGGTTATGTTCAAAGGTTGATCTAATTTGTAAATTGGGAACTGAGCTAAGGCTGTTGGTTAACCTTTTCGATTAAAAGTTTTAATGCACTGCAACATTTCTGTCCAACTAAAGTTACAGTATTCGTGGGGCAGTCTTTTTCCATTTAAAATTTGATCTTTTCTAGAAGTATTGTTTTAAAGTTTAAAATTTATTAGTCACAAGTCAGCTTAGATTAACACTGCAGTGAAGGTACTGTGAAAATCCTCTAGTTGCCACACTCCGGGTGCCTGTTCGGGTAATACCGAGGGAGAATTTAGCATGGCTGGCTCATCTAATGAGCACAACTTTAGGACTGTTGGAGAAAATTGGAGCACCTGGAGGAAACCGATGCAGACATGAGGAGAACGTGCAGATGTCTAACAAGCAGTGATCCAAATTGGAAATTGAACCTGGGTCCCTGGTGCTGTGAGACAGCGGTGCTTGCCACCATGCTGCCCTATGATTCGATGTTTTATTTTGCCCTGCTTTGGTGTCCACGCTATTGAGCAATATAGTTGCTAAGTTTTAACAGCATGTGGCGTTCTGTTGCAATGGGCATGTACCCAGGTGGTTTTGCCTGTTAATCTTGGCCTTGGATTTATATTTTGCCTTTTTATCCATTCCATATAAAGCACAAGGACAGTCTCACCAAGAGTAGGGCAGTCAAATGCAGAGCAAAGTCTTTCCTGCTGTTGTAACTTTGGAAGGCTGCACTCCAAGGTGAAATTATTTTTATTTCGATAGTTGATATATGTGGGTTACACGGGCTACGATTGCCAACTTTGACCATTGCTGGCACTGAGTATGTGTTTACTCAGGAATGGCATTGAAACTGCATAAACTAATGCCATGTTGGGCCATC
Organism: Sphyrna mokarran; assembly: GCA_024679065.1. Classification (NCBI taxonomy): domain Eukaryota; kingdom Metazoa; phylum Chordata; class Chondrichthyes; order Carcharhiniformes; family Carcharhinidae; genus Sphyrna; species Sphyrna mokarran. The sequence goes on along the minus strand of JAGIQG010000013.1, from coordinate 77,329,817 downwards.
CAACTGGCAGAAAGGGAAAAATGTCATAATTTACAAAGTTCAGATAATTCAAAATTAAGTTAAGCATTTAGAATTTTGATCATGTCAAGATTTGCAGAAAATTTTATCGATCCATGTTGAATTTGTTTAAGAAGGAAGTTTAAATTTATTTCTGTCCCAAGACCTTGTTTGGTAAATGGCTGTAAGAAGTTTTCTCATTTTAGTGTTAAATCAAGTATAATGCACTGTTATTTTTCTGTGAAAATCAGCTTCTCTTTGCGGACATTTCTTTGGGAAATGTGCTGAAAATGGCTCTGAGTTTTGATATGATTGGTTTGACCTCTTCAGATGCCTCGCCCCTGGACTGTAGGAGGAAACCAGAGCACCTGGAGTAAACCCATGCAGACACGGAGAATGTGCAAACTCCACTCACTGACCCAAGTTGGGAATTGAACCCGGATCCTTAGCATTGTGAGGCAGCAGTGCTAACCATTGTCATTATGCTGCCCCGATTACTGTTGCATTAATTTTTTTTGCCAGTTGAATGTCAAATAACACACCATTTGTTATCATCTTTCTTTCTTACACCTCCACATATGTAGCCTATTCCTAGGACAGCCCCTTGGTTCTCCCTTTGAGAATATTTGGAATTTCCGTTTAAAAAATTTGTCTCATGTCAGTCTGGTCTTTTTGCCTTTCCTGAAAAGAACTAAGTTAATCTGCTGGAAGAATTCTCCACTGAGAGCTGAAAGAAGATTACTTGTCTGCCTTGTTAACTCGTGCTGCAAATCAGATGATCAATATCCCAAGTATTCTTCCAGTCATCGTTTATAAAGTCTTAAATACTGCAAAATCCCTTTTTACTGACAAAACCAGAACAGGTGGCAATAACTAGATCAATTCAGTTTGTTATGGTTATAATAGATTCTCATTCTGCTTACCAATGCAGATATATAAATATGGCAGTCAACGGAAGGTTGCAAACACAATCTGATAATGGGGAGCTTTTACTTTGCAAGCAGGAGAAACAGAACAATTCAAGTAATAAATTTCTTGAATGTTTTCTAAGATCCTATCTGACTAATCTGGTTCAATATCACTAACATGGTATATAGGACATGCCTATGTTCTTGATGGCTGTGCAGTAGATTGTCAAAAGTGTACCAAATTCGAGATGGTTTAGTGATGTGGGTCGGTACTTGAACATTTTCTGATTGACACTGATCCCCAGGCATCTCGTTGGGCATTTAACGTTTATCTACCTCAATTGAGGAATAGTTATTGTTTATGCAAGTTTGTGAGTGACACTAAGTTAGGGGGTGCAGTAAATTGAGTGAGGGAAGAAAGCTACAAAGCAAGGGGGCAGAATCATGGCAGATGGTTCAGTTTAAGATTTTAGTTAAGGTTAGTTTATTAGTGTCACAAATAGGCTTACATTAACACTGAAATGAAGGTACTGTGAAAATTCCCTGGTTGTCACACTCTGGCAGCTGTTCAGGTCCACTGAGGGAGAATTTAGCATGGCCAATGCACCTAACCAGTATGTCTTTTGGGACATACTGTGGGAGGAAACCCGAGCATCCGGAGGAAACCCGCATGGATTTGGGGAGAATGTGCAATCTCCACACAGGCAGTGACCCAAGACTGGGAATCGAATCTGGGTTCCTGGCACTGAGGCAGCAGTGCTATCCACAGTGCCACTGAGCTGCCACGGTGGAGTTCAACGTAGGATATTGTGAAGTCTTCCACTTTGAATCTGAGGAAAACAAATGAGAATATTTTCTCAATTGTGAAAGCATAACTGATGTGAAGGAACCAGAATTTGTGGCCATGTATAAAATATAGGGTGCAGGAAGCATTAAATAGCTTTCAAAAGGAAGCTTAATGTATATTTAAAAGGGAAAGTTTGCACCGCTGAGTGTGCGGGACAGTGATTATCTGGACAGCCCTTTGAAAGAGACATGAAGGGCTCAGTTGCCTCCTGTGCTCTAGTTCTATTATTTTGATGGTAAAGTACTAGAAGTCGAATGTAATATTGGCATTTATCTGAAGGATGTTGGAATTCAAAAGTGAGGAAGTTGCAGTTCAGCCTGGATCTGGAACTTTGTAGGCTGTAAGTGTGATAGAGTAACTGAGATAGAGATGGGTTAGGATATTGACAGATGAGGAACAGATTAGTCATTATCTCATTGAATCCTCAAATCAGTTACTAGTCAATGACCTAAACCTATTGCCACATTAAGTCTTTCTGTGGTGTTTACCAAATGGCTCTTCAGGTAACCCAAGTTTAAGCTTTTGGTTTTGGTTTTGTGACTTCCCCTGAGACAAGGTCGCTGGGGCCACCACTGGAAAGTGAAAAGTTTATGTGGGTCATTATGGTGTGAGGAACATTGAACAATTGATGAAAGAAAGAAATAAGGCAAAAACGACGGTGTGAGAAATGTTTCACTTGATAAATTTCATTTGTTAATTTTTAGCTCGTTTAACTTATTAAATGTTCACTGCTCTAAACTCTAGAATGAGGTATGTAACTTTATTGAATGAAAATAACAGTAGTTATCTTGGCGATTGAGTTCCAAACCTGAGTCCAGACTTCCTGCATTACAAATTCTAACCCATCAAATTGTCATTCCAGGTGTATGTGAACAACAGTGGGAAGTATAGTGACCTGGGTCATCCTTTTGGTTACCTAAAAGCTAGTACAGCTTTGAATTGTGTAAACCTTTTTGTGATGCCTTACAACTATCCTGTACTGCTTCCACTTTTAGGTAAGTATGATGTTTTACAAGGATTCTAATGGAAGACCAGGTTTTTAGCTCCGCAATAAAAGTGCCTGCTTTACCTGGTTTCTTATATTTTTAACAAGAGGTAGAATGTTTCAAATTTATGATTTTGCTGTGAAAAGTTCTCACCAAATTTATTTACCCAATGAGAGTGAATGAGAATTGGTAGCTGTGAAGTTATTTGAATTGATCTAACTTCTGCTGCATCTGTGCACTTAAGCCAAAGATTAAGGCTGAAAATGCCATCTGTCCCTTTCAAAATTTGGAACAGGTTAGTTTTGTGAATTTTGTTTTTTAAAAGGAACACCCTTTAAAGTAGAATCATGCAGCCTTTGTTTCTGCTGCAAGTCACGTGTTAAGACTAACTGCAGATCGTAATCCTGCAAAGAAGCGTTGAATTATCCCGAGTTACCTGATAGTTAGCTCACAGTTGAGTGAGTGTCCAGTAATGCAATTAAAATTTGGAAGCATTGCACGATAAAATGAAAGGTGACAGATTGGGGTATTTGCCTTGTTGACCTTTATTGGCAGGAGTGTACCTATGAAAGGTTAAATTGATCAGTGTTGTACCAGTATCCATCATTGTAAATATGTTCTCAGATCTGCATCAAAATTCATCTGTTCATATGCATATTTCACAATTGGCCCGGAAGTAAAATTGTTATTCTCTACTCTTTTTGGGTTAAGCTCAGCTGCACTGGGCATCAAATTGAAGGGCAATTTCTGCCAATACATAATGCAATGATGGACTGTCATTCCTGGTGTATCCTTTTGCGATCAGAGTGCTTGTTGCACATTTAGCAAAGATTTATGGTATAGCATTCAAAAAGTTTAGGCAAATGCCTAAGTCAGTTGACACTTCATTCAATAAATTAAAAAAAAATTAAAGCAAATGCTTGTATGTACAATTTTGCATCAATGAGAGTTTTGGAAACTGGAGAATTCTGTTTAAATTTGGGGATGATGCAATGGTCTGTTTGATGCCTAAGTTATCTGAATGTTGTATTCCTGCTCTGCATCATGGATTCTCACGCCTTTCCATTTGGATGGGAAGGAGGAAATTGCATGGTTCTTGTGCTCTTCCTAGTATCCATTCAAGAGCATCATAAATCAGGCACAGGGTATCGTACCAATGATTGGGCTCCTGTAGATCTTAAAAAGTCCTGACAGCCATGTTTCATTGGTCATTGCAAATACTAGAACATTTTTTTATCATTTAAAAACTGCTTTGGTAGAGGCCCACTCTGAGCAGTACGAATGGATGACCAAACTGCAGCTGCTCTTCTGTCCAGTGTGAGACTTAGCCCCACATATTTCGTTCACTGTTCATGAGATTATGACAGACACAGTGAGAACCATGTTACATCTGCCTTTCTGGTTGGCCTGGAGAAACCTGGATTAAGGCAACAAGTCCTGAATTTATGAAGTAACTCTAACTTGGGCAGTAGTGAAATGTTTGACCTTTTAGGTGAGTTGCAGTCAAGATAATAAATTTTTCCAATTAAATATTCCATTACTTTCTCAATTCTCACTGCAACATCTTTTGCTTGGAAATATGACTGCTGAATGGCCGATTTCCAGTTGTGTACTAATTATTGCCCCAAAAGTAGCTTTTTTAGGCTATTAAACCAAGTGTTTATGGTTTCTTAATGTAATGATTGTGAGCTGTGTTTGAAATGGAAATTGGCAGAGTTGTTGCTCTTTGATTGTCATGCTCGCCAAACTATTGGTGCCACATTATTTTAAAACTTAAATTTTTGAACAGTTATAGAAACAAGTCTCTGCTTCTCAGCCTTGGTATTGCTGTATGTTGCATTTGTTTGTTGTACATGAATCTAATGATGGTATATATGTGTGTGTTTTTACATGTCCGGAGAAATGCAATCAGCACCAACTGGGCCTGACCAATAAGCCTCTCTCTCGACTTCCTCTGACAGTCAGAAAACATGGTTCATTGGTCGACACCAAGGCCCGCCATTGCTGTTGCATTGTTTCATGGGTAGGTAATTTTTGCTGAACTCGGGTATTATGTTACATTTTCTCGTGCAATTGCTTCTCCCCAGCCTATTGGATTTCTTCATGTAATAACATTTTAATTTAATTTGAATGATTTATTAATGGGTTATATTTTTAGACCATTAATAACATACGCTAAAATGACTGGGATGCATCAACGAGTAGACTGCATTTCATTGCACATCTCAGTGGAAGGTTGAGTCCATGTGACATCATCTAGGGGAGCAAATTGAATACTTGGTTGAAAGAACATTGTTCAAAACTGATGAGTTGTTCGATATTTTTCCTTAATAATGAGTTAACATTGAAGTTCTGTCAGCCATCACCCCGTGCTTGCTGGTCTGCATTGGTTTATGGTCCACTAATACCTTGACTTAAATATCCCTCTGTTTTGTGTTCAGGCTGCGTCATAATCTCGCCATATTTCTGTGACTTTTTACAGCCCTTCTATATATGGCTTTAGTAAATTCCTATTTCCTTTGCCTCACTATTTTAGTCATTTTGAGCTCTGGAAATCCCTCAGTTAAAACTCACTCCCTCCCCTTTATCTGCTCCTCTGCTTTGACCAAGCATTTTGTCACCATCCTTGTACCTCCTTTGGATCAATATCAGTTTTTGTCTGACACTGACGTGCATTGGAATGTTTTATTTTGCTATGTAAATTCGAGTCACCAGTGTTGAAGGTGTTAAATGGACGAAATCTCAGTCTGAATCGCATTTCCTCATGTCTGAATGCCTTCAGTGCCACAGAAATGATTTTAAACTGCCATAAATTGAAGAATTGTTATATGACCATTACTTCCTCCTGTTTATTCCCAACTTCCTTCCCAATGGAATTAAGGAATGACCATCACAAACCGAATTCTCCATGAACAACAAGCAAATAAAATAATTGTTTTCCAGTCATAGCAGTGGAATGTATACCACACTGAACATTTCAGTTTAAAATTGGATGTCTTTCTTTATATATGGAAATTTTAAATTGTGGTTTATACCTACATTTTGTTCCTATTTTTTTGTTTTCCCATTTCCTTTCATAAACATGTGCCCTGCAACTTCAGACACATGAAATAGATGTCAAATTGCCTGATGTATCTTTTTTGAAAATACAGTTGGAAGGCTCTGCTGTGAGGGAGTAAGTGGAATGGGGGCAGAAGACTTGTAATAACACTTAACATTATATTCCATCTTACAATGCCCATTTAAACTGCACAATTTTAAACTCGATATTTTGGGAAAGTTTTGAGAGGATTGATGGAGTGTTGCACATACTCGGATCTCACCCCCATATTTTCTTTTGTGGCATAAATGCATCAAGTGAAAAATACAATTCCAAAAGCCTGTAATCCGATATCACAAGAATGTCCTTTGCCCTCAAACCAATGGCCCTGTCTGTGATGTGCTTGTAACATTCGGACTCCTTTTTAAAAATGAAGTTCTTAGTCCTTGTATTATATTTGGGTGCAGTTCTCTTTAAGCTGTTCCTCAATCTATTTTAATGCTGCCATCATAAAATTTATCCTTGCAGACACTGGCCATGTTCAAAGGGTTATTTTTGATGAACTGATTTCCGATAATTCTTGTCTCACTGGAGTGTTAATGGAGAAAAGGGGGAGAGTTTATAATGTTTGTTGATGAGCAGCAAAGGCCCATTTCAGTCTTTTGCAATTTCCCACGACTATGTTGGCCTGCTTCTGAGCCTTGTTGAATTGGGTCAGCATTTCAAGCATAATCTTGCCAAGCGACTTGGATGGGTTAAATGAATTGCTAAAACTATGGCAACTGGATGTCACTGTATGAAACTATCAGGTCATCCACTTGTAACCTAAAAAATATAGAATAGGGAACTTAGGGTGAAAAGCTAGAGATACTGGGGGTCAAAGAGACTTGAGTCAAGGTATGCACATCATTGAAATGTCAAACAGTTACAGAACATAATCAAGCTAATGAAATGCATCAATTATACCAAGTCCAAGTTTGACCACAGCTGAATTTTGCAAGCAGTTGTGGGCACCACATCTTGGAGTGGGTACATGGCCTGGAGGAAGGCAGAATATAGAGACGAAGGTTGACTATCAGTCAAAGTTTTTGAAATAAGTAGAGGAATCGATAGGGAAAAAATATTTCTCCCAGTTGGTATCTTTGAGGAGCAGCGTAATATGTAAAATTGAAGCCAGGCCAGCAGTGAATTTGGGAAATGCACCTAAATGTAAAGCTGGGAGCTCTGTGCAGAGGGCAGTGTTAGATCAGTTGTAAATTTTGAGATTGATAAATTTGTTATCCAAAGGCGTTATGGGGAAGTGGGTATTGGAGTTGGTTCACAGCTGTGGTCTCGTTGAATGGCAAAATAAGCAAAATTGTCCGCTCCTGCTTCATTTAGTCCTGTGTATTCAGCATGTTTGCCTTGTGGTGGGAAGCAACATTGTAATGTGGGCACACTGTTACAAAGTATTAGCATAGCAGCAGATTGTCAAGCTAGCCCACATGTGTATTGCAAACATGACTGGAATGGCAGGTTTCCATTTTTAAACTAGCATAAGTGGAGTTGAGAACTGATTGGCTTGATAAACAAGTGCTGCATCGGAATAGTTTTGCGTTGCTACCCTGAGATCAGTTGGAATATCGGTGGGGAGGGGTCTTTACATGGTCTTTGGCTAATTGCTAGGTAAATTTAGTCTTCTAGGGCACTGTGCCAAACACTCCTTCCATGAGTGTATAAGCCCCATTATTATTTTTAGTGACTTTGAGTACCAGATTACCTTCAGAAGCCTAGGTGTTGTTGTGTTGAATGACATCAAGTAACCCCACTGTATATTTAAAATGCCTTCTATCAATTGATGTGTTAACGAAGAAAAGTTATAATGAAGTGTACACTTAAGCTCTATTGTGATTATATTTTAAAAACTAAGTTTCTCAATTTTAGTTTAAATCAATCATGTTCCTTATTCATTCTGACTAACAAATAATTTATGGGGTGAAATACCTCAGGATAGAGTACTTTTACGTTTCGGGTGTTCCTGGATTCTCTCATTAGTTGACCATACCATACTGAACTTCAGAATAAAACTCATTATGTTCTAGCATGTTGAAAGCCTATATACTAGATTTTGGCAGAACACCCTCCCCCACCCCCCAAATGCAACACCAACATTATCAATGTTGTAGTCATACAGCTTCTTAGATTGACTTTTGGGGAATGAGATTTTCCTGCTACCATGATTTTTTTAAAAAAAAAACAGATCTAGTTACACAGATATGGAGGATAGGTAAAGGACGTGGGTTTCCTAGAATTTAATCTCAGTGAACAGTCGTATACAAGTGGCATGTGATGTGGATCCAGATACGGTAGGAATTGGTGAGAGAGAGAGAGAGATGGTGCAAACTAATTTGATGGATATTTGCAGCATTAAAGGAAAGGAATTATTTATCCCACCATTTCATTTTAAACTTGGGGTCCAGAAGTCAAAACACCTTTGTCGCCGAGGACTTTTTTGGTTGAAATGTTGATTTCTGCTCAACGCTGCATTAAACAGTTTCACAATGTGGAGTTTAAATCAGCTCACTTAAAATAAATTGGAGAGTGCAGTGGAGTTGTAACCTGTAATGCCACTAGGTGAGTTGATGCAGGTTTGAATTTATTCCTGCGCTTCATTTCTTGCTTTGGCACTAAGATCTTGAAGCAGGCTGCTTTCCTGATGGCAAAAGTGTAGGATCCTTTTTTAAAAAAAAAAGGCTGTAATGAAAATTGGGGATCTGCCTGCTTCAGCAGAAAATAACCTTTTTTTATACAATGCAGATAAAGTTGCACAGCAGGGAATTTCTTGATTGACTTGGAAATAATGAATTTTTTTTTTTGTTTTGCAGATGATTTGTTCAAAGTGCATAAGCTGAAGCCAGTAATGAAATGGCGGCAGGCATTTGAAAATTACTTGAAGACAATGCCTCCCTATTACATTGGGGTATGATAAATTTTTGTTTGCATTTTTGTAAATTATGATCTTTTGTATATTGATCCTAGTTGATAAACTAGACAAGTAGGATCCTAGAAGGAGACAAAGCCTGCTTGCTCGATCAAATCTCTTTTCTTTAGAAAGCGTGGAGATCAGCTGCTGAAAAGATTCACAGAAGTCTCCCAGTATACTGTCAATATAAAGAAAAATTATTAAATGAAAATCTAACTATATTGTACTAGACAAAAAGATTTCAATACTGATGATATTCACTATTCCTTTTATCCTACAAGCTCTTGCAAACACACAACCCTAGTGAAAATTTACCACTGTCTCAACACGAAGGTTTCTTGATTGGGTTAGCTCCATTTTAAGAGGTTTCTTCAGGCAAACTGCTGAACTTTCTTTAGAATGTTTGGTTATACAGAGCTCAAGTATCGCTGAAAAAATAGTTTTTTGTTGCAACTTTTCATCTTGCATCCAGGGCATGCAATGCAAGGGAAATCAACAAATTTGTACAGTATGAGAAGAGTGTGCTGATTGGTTGGCAAGTGGACTCTGTTAGAGGTGTTGCCATGGAGAATGCACCAGTTCATGCTGACTGACAGTTAACTGGCAAGTATTTTTTTGAAATTTAAACCAGGGTAGCTTGACTCCAATTAGTGAAGGCAATGCCCTGAGATATGAACAGTAAATGGCTGTCATTTTCATTTTGTTTAACTGAAACAGGTGCCATGTACATACGTGTTCTTTCTGTTTGCAAAGAACAGGGCCCTGTACCTGCAAATGCTTCATATTGTGAGCCCGGCTGACCACCTTAATTAGTAGTCAGTGTAATGCTGAAAACAGAGGATGAATTAGTAAATTTTGTTCAATCGTGGAATCACCTCATGTAGAAGACTATTTGAAGCTTTGCAAGCATTGACTGGTTGGGTACGTGCAGTTGTAAATGGTAAAAGGGGCATGCTGCTTGTTACAATATTTCAGAGAAGCATACCTAGTAGCACACTGGCACTGAAATTCATATACCACATTACCCATTTGTTTTATAGGCAGAACATGTTTTAGGCAGAACATGGCTTGGTGGCAGTATTCTGATGGTGGCCAATACCATTTGGGTTGCTACTGCATGGCAGCAGCGTGAAATAACTATCTTAAATTTTTGAGGTACCATGCCTTTTCAGAGTAATCTGAGGTGGATTGGGCACTTTTCAGGACTGAAAGTGATGGCCTTGTGCATAAACAGTGAGCAGTGATCTGATCAGGGTAGCTATTATCTGGCAGGATGGGCCATATTTTGGCAATAAGCGTGTATGGTGAGCAGGTGGCTTGCCTGGACCCTTTTTGTGAATTTGCTAATGAGGCCTACCTTGTAGGGTGTAGAACTGTAAGAATGCCAATATGTAGGTTGACCTATGAAGTAGGCCCCCATCCCATCCCGGACAGGTTTTCCAACAAGTATGTTAAAGAAAAGCAATTTCTTTGACTGCTCCATTTCAAAGCTGAATTCGAGTCCAGGATGGAGCCCAGTAAAATATGTAAGTAAATTATTACTTGCAGCTGCAGATTTAAATAAAGCAAATGTATCATCCATACATTGGAAATACTGAGGGCAGGAGATTAGATATCATTCCATTGAAGACACTTATATAACCCAACGAAGATGTTTGCAAGAACTGGGCCTAGAGGGGTTCCATGGTGCCACCATCTATTTGGGCATGCACAGCGTTTGGTTGCGTAAGTTGCCGAGTTCATCAGGCTAGCAATGTCAAATGAGCACGTGGACACGGTATGTTATCAATATGCAAGTCCTCTATGGTCTTTGCTTTCACTGTGTACGTGGAAAACTTGCTCAAGACTGGTCGTACCAATTCACCCAACCATTTCCCTGTCCATGTTGTGAAATTCACTTTGCTCTGTCTTGAGCAGCCCATATATCTGCTGATGGAGAGAGCCATAAGGATGAGTGCTTTCGTGTATATCACATGGCAGCCCATCACTCCTATGCAAGTTCAGCAAACATTTTTAGCTTGCTTTTGATCAAGGCAGTTCAGACATGTTGAGATACCTATCCTATGGATAAGAGCTTGGACCGATCATAGGCATACATTTTGTTGATATAGTTGAGCCTGTTAAGGATGACTATTACCATCCCTTTGTCAGGTTTACTAATGTGTATGAGCAGGTTGGTCTTAAGGCCTTGCAGTGTTTTAAGACATTTGCTTCACATGTGAAAATCCAATGCGCCATTCAGAATCCTGCAGTAGATTTGCACTAGATTGGCTAGGCATGCTTTCAATGAGTAAGTGTCTTCAGTAGACGCATGTTTGTGATGGGATAGTAAAGAGTACAGAAAATGGAACTCAATAAATGCCTTCTCCAGTTTGAATTGGGATGAAGACGCACCAAAATTGAAAGCATGCGTAGGAATAAATTCCTTGCTTTCTGAGCAGTACATTGTCAAGATATTTGTTTCATGGAGTTGTTAATTGCATTTCCATCAATTTATATATTCTCCATGGAGAAACCTCTACCAGTCAAAAGTCCTGCCACCAAATCAGTCCTCTATTCTCGTATACAATAAATTTGCTGATTTCCCATGTAGTGTATTCTTGTGAATGTCCTGATGAGTCCAGGATGAAAAGGTCAACACAAGTTTTTTTTTCACGAATTTATCAGATGCTTTTCTTCAGCTGGTGCTTCTTCCTGAAATACCCAAAAACCACAATCTAGACTGGTTTTGATTTCAACTTGAGAGAAACATGAATTCCTCAAACTCAGTTCCATAGTAGGACAGTTAAGGACAGACCAGAAACTTCAAGTTGCATTATGAAATTTGCCTGGACCCTAACCTTTATAGTTTGATTTTGCTCTTTGGAAGAACAAAAGGTGTTTCACTCCAGTGTGATTCAAGTGACCCACTAGGAAACTTTTATCAAAAACTGAAGAACACAGTTGGAATATAATAAGAAGAAATAGCATAACTTTTACCAATTAAAAGACTTAAACATAACAAAATATAATTCATAACAGCTAGCTATATCTCCCATGGACCAAAATCCCTCTATAGAACTAGTTGGCACAGAAACCAAAGATGCATACATGATGCTAGATTTTCAGCTTTTTAATTCTTGTGGATAAAGATCCAGACAGCAGCTTCCAGAAAAGGATAAATTTAAAGTTTATTTATTAGTCACACCTAAGGCTTACATTAACACTGCAGTGCAGCTACTGTGAAATTCCCCTAGTCACCCCAGTCTGGCACCTGTTCAGGTCAATGCACCTAACCAGCAGGTCTTTCTGACTGTGGGAGGAAACCAGAGCACCCAGAGGAAACCCATGCAGACACGGGGAGAGCATGCAAACTCCACACACACACTGGGAATTGAACTTGGGTCTTGGGTGCTGTGAAACAGCAATGCTAACCGCTGTGGTATTGTGCCGCCCCAGTATATCCTCAAAACAGCAAAACTTCAGAAGTAAACCTAGTCTCTGGCAGCTCCCAGTCTCCAGACTTCAGAAACAGAAAGGGATACCCCTCTCTGTCTGCAGCTTCCAAAACAGCAACTCTGGGAAGGTTCCATTCTCATCGAGCAGAATCTCCAAGCAGATTCCAGTCCCCAGATGTTGGAGCGGGGGAAAAGGTACTTCGTCTTCTCCCAAAAAGCAACTAAGCTTGAATTCTGTGTAAGCCTAATTGTGCCCATTCACATAACTCTAACTCCCAATCAGACCTATTCTCCAATCCCAGGGGAGCACTACAACTAGCGTTAGTTTAGATTAAAACAAACATTTTATCAATTATACGGGTGTAGTAACAATAGAGAGTGCTGGTTGTAGACAGGCTGTGAGAAAATGGAAGGGACTGCAAGAAACATCCTGGACAGAAACATTTTGTCACAGTATTGTCACACTTGCAGGTTTTATTATTGGTAAGATCAAACCATCAGTCTGCACTTTCTTGATAGACACACCCTAACTGACCACACGTCTCTGGATCTCTGTTCCTAGACAATTTTGCTAAACAGCTACTCCTTGGCAATCCAGAGTTGTAAAACCTCATTAAAAATGGATGTACAAACAGGGCCCTAGAATTCCCAGCAACCCATTCTCAAAATCTTCTAAATGAAATCAGGCGTTATCTTAACACTTCAATACAAAATGTAAATTAAATTTAAAGCTATACATTGTTTCTAATGATGTGGAAATGAAATGTTTTGTCTGCAGTCAATTAACACTTCACGCAGTTAGAATAATGAAGTTTTAAAAGCCCGTGTTGTCTTGTTGTACTTCAGCATCATGTCAGTGGGGGAGGGGAAGAAAACCTTGTACCTTGAGTTGTAATACTACTTTCATTATTGAACATTTATGCACAGAGGCCACTGATTATGGGTTTTTAACTGTCTGTCATATTTCTGTCATGTTGTGCTGTGAAGTAGGAGAACAAACAAAACATGTCTCAAAATGTAGCATGTAGAGTTATAGAATTCTTAAAGTGCAGGAGGAGGCCATTCAGTCAGCCCATTGAACCTGCACCGAAGACAATCCCACCCAGGCCCTATTCCATAACCCCATGTATTTACACTGCTAAACCCCGAGCACTAAGAGGCAGTTGAACATGGCCAATCCACCTAACTCGCACATCTTTGGACGGTGGGAGGAAACTGGAGCACCTGGAGGAAGCCCATACAGATGGGAGAATGTGCAGACTCCACACAGAAGGTGACCCAAAGCCAGAATTGAACCAAATCCCTGGTGCTGAGAGGCAACAGTGCTAACCACTGTGTCACCATGCCAGTCACAAGAGGATGGGATTAGAAGCCACAAATCCAAAGCACAATGATTAGCAGTCCATTGCTTTAACCTATCAGCTACCTGGTCACAGTTTAATGTTGGCTGCTTTCATTCTGTCTCTGATATTCTTAGTCTTAACAGATTCAACATTAGCTTCACTCTGTGTAACTTAACTTGCTGGATTGTGTTGTCTGAGCGTGGTGGGACAGAGTAGAATCAGGCCTTGCCTTTGAGCAGTTTATGGAATTTGTTCAGAAATGTTTGACATTTTTTTGAATGAAAGTTGTTTGAGATTTAAGGCATGATGGCACAGTGGTTAGCAGTCTTGCCTCACATCACCAGGAACCCAGGTTCAATTCCAGCCTCAGGTCACTATCTGTGTAGAGTTTGCATGTTCTCAGGCATCTCTGGATTTCCTCGTGATGCTCTGATTTTCTCCCATAGCCCAAAGATGTGTGGGTTACGTTGATTGGCCATAATAAATCGCTTCTTAGTGTCAGAGGGTCTAACAGGGTAATTGTGTGGTTACAGGAATAGAGCCTGAGTGGGATTGTTTTGGGTGCAGGTTTAATGGACCAGATGGCCGCCTCCTGCACTGGAGTCAGCAAGAGGAAGTTATTATGATCATAGATTATCATGGCAGTAGTAAACTTCTGGAGGGGTTAGAGCAGCTTCTTAGCAAAAAAATATTGTTTCATTGCTTGCTCATTCTATCATTTGTCATGTCATTGTGCTGCCTCTTGTAGATCAAATACATCAGGCCATAAAACTGCTAGTTGAAATAAACTGAAGAGCATTTTGTTTCTTCCATGGGATCCCACAAAATGGGTATACTCTTCAAAGCGTGGCTTGAAAGAGACATTTACCCAAAGCTGTATCTTTGCTATTTCAAATATATCATTGCAGAGAATTACTGAGATGAGGACTTTGCTGAGGAATTCCAAAGAAAGATGAATGGAATTTGAAAGCATTTACTGTTCCTTTGCTCTACTTTTTCACTCCTTCCGTTTTCTTTGGTTTAATCTTCTAGTTACCTTGAAGCAACATTCTTGCTCAAAATTATGCATATAACATTCATTACATAATCTTAATGAGGTTCCCTGTGTAATATGTGAAAATAACTGAAGTTCAGATCAGCAGTTGAGACCATCCAGCATTTCACACATGCTTACATCGGTCAGTACATTTGAACTTCAGTCCCATCAGATTCAGTTAATTGAGAAGCTGTTGATGTATATTACTGTTTTGATTACTGACTTGTCAAAAGGGGACTAGCACTGTCAGAGTTATGGAAGCTTTGAAATACTAGCTGAACTCTCTGAATCAAATTTCAGAGCACAACAGTGGTCAGGAGATATACCATATGGCCTGCATTTTATATCTGTTGAGAATATAATCCAGCAGAGTGTGAATCATGCATTCTCAGTTCTGACATATTGCCATGACGATTATGAAGAAATTTTCTTTTTTGGCCTTTGGCTATTTTCATGAAACTGCTCGACACAAAATGCAGATTGTGTAGTTCTGGTTTAAAGTTTGCTCTGCTGTGTTGTTGTCCAATGTTTGTTATCAGACCAGAAAGCATTAAATGGTGCGATCCGTATTAGAAAATGCTAATGCTTCTCAGCTGATGAGTCTCCATCAGTGGAAAGAACAGATCATGTTTCAAAATGCACAAGTCATCACTTAAAGTTGCATTTTTGCAAGAAGACAACTTCAAACGAAACAAGTTTAAACAGATCAGACCCCACTCCCAAACCCAATGCAGTTTGCGACTTCTGTTCCCTGGATGCCCTCTCACTGCCAACCCTCCACACTCTCAGCCTCTGCCATCCCTTAACCCACCCTCTCACTGCCAACCTGCTAGACTTGCAACCTCTGCCACTCCCTCCATTTGAACCTCCTGATCCCTGTCTCTCCTGTTTGCCACTTCCCTCCCCTAAACTCTCGCTCTGACTGAGGGCTCTGTAGATAACAGTAAGCAAGAAGGGCAGCTGCAATTTTCAAGAGGTAGGCCACGTGTCAGGAAGCGGTGAGGTCATCTCAAAAGGTTGATGAATGGATTGTATAGCCTCACATCAGACCACTGCCAAGTGACTAAAATAAAATCAACGTTTAAGCAAAACTGTGTAAATGAGGCATCTTAAAAGAGGGACTTGCTTGTTGTGTGTTTTCAACTTAATTTTTCCAATTTTTTTGTCTCCTGTGCATATATCACTTTTGCTGTTTAATTATTTGCAGCACAGTAGTTAGCACTGCTGCCTCACAGCATCAGGAGCCTAAGTTTGATTCCCGTCTCAGATTACTATCTCGAGCTTGCACGTTCTCTCTGTGTCTGCATGGGGTTCCTTCAGGTGCTCTGGTTCCCTCCCACCGTCTGGAAGACATGCTGGTTAGGGTGCATTGACCCGAACAGGCACCAGCCTGTGCGACTAGGAGAATTTCACAGTAACTTCAATTGTTAATGTAATCCTTACTTGTGGCTAATAAAATAAATTCTAACTTTAACTTTGTTCTTCACCATAGCACTTTTCAGGTCATTCTAAGCTGTATTTTTATTTCCTTTCCTGTCTCTTTACCCTCCTCTTGTTAAATGTTATTCGTGTGTAATATCCTTCCTTTCCGAGGAAGAAAGGATTTATTCTCATGATATTAATTGATTCATGTTTTCTTAATTGGATACCTGCTGCCTGATCTAAGTCTCCAGTGATTTGTTTCCGTTGCATATTCTTAATGCCTGGTCTGGCTGTTAATTTAAAAACTTATTTATTAGTCACAAATAAAGCTTACATTGACAATGCAATGAAGTTACTATGAAATTCTCCCAATCACCACAGTCTGGCGCCTGTTTAGGTCAATGCACCTAGCCAGCATGAATTTGAGAATGTGGGAGGAAACCAGAGCACTCAGAGGACACAGGGAGAATGTGCAAACTCCACACAGTGACCCAAGCTGGGAATTGTCCCAATTCCCTGGCGCAGCAGTGCTAACCACTGTATCACACTGCCATGTAATCAGTTACTGTTTCTGAATTAAATTCAGGTGCTGGGATTCAGGTGCTTCAGGAGGGACAGGGTTGGGGGCAAACGAGGAGGTGATGTGGCACTGTTGATCAGAGACAGTGTCATGGCTGTAGAGAAGGTGGAAGACGGGGAGGGATTGTCTACGGAGTCTCTGTTAGGAACAGCAAAGGCTCGATAACCTTGCTGGGTGTATTCTGTAGGCCGCCCAATAGCGACGGGGAACTTGAGGTGCAGGTAGGGAAACAGATCCTAGACAGATGTAGAAATAACAGGGTTGTCGTGATGGGAGATTTCAATTTCTCAAACATCAACTGGAATATCCCAAGGGTAATGGGTTTGGATGGTGTGGAGTTTTAGGTGTGTTCAGGAAGGTTTCCTGACACAGTGCGTGGAAAAGCCTACGAGAGGAGAGGCTGTACTTGACCTGGTGCTTGCTAATGAGCCAGGGCAGGTGTCGGATCTCACGGTAGGTGAGCATCTTGGGAATGGAGATCATAATTCTATCTCTTTCACGATAGCGATGGAAAGAGATAGGATCAGACAGGCTAGGAAGGTGTATGTCTGGAGTAAGGGGAAATATGAAAACATTAGGCAGGTAATTGGATGCATAAACTGGAAGGTGGTGTTCTTGGGGAAGAGTATAGAAGGAAAGTGGTGGTTTTTCAAGGAATGTTTGTCTAGGGCACTGCAAGACAACATTCCGAGGAGTCAAGGAGGTTCTGGTAGGACGCGGGAACTGTGGTGCACGAAGATAGTGGTGAACTTAGTTAGGAAGAAAAAAATGGTATATAAAAGGTTCAGAGAGCTAGGGGATGTTAGGGATCTAGAGGAGTATAAGGTTTGTAGAAGGGAACTTAAAAAGGAAATTAGGAGAGCCAGAAGGGGTTATGAGAAGGCCTTGGCAGGGAAGATTAAGGAGAATCCCAAGTCCTTCTACAAATATGTGAAAAGTAAAATGATGAGAAGAGAAGGGATAGGGCCTATAAAAGGTGAAGGGGGAAAAGTCTGTGTGAGTCCAGAAGAAATGGCAGAGGTGCTTAACGAGTGCTTTGCCTCAGTATTCACGGTGGAAAGTGAACTGGGAGATTGCACTGCAGGTTTGAGACATACGGAAAAGATTGAGTATGTGGATGTCAGGAAAGAGGATGTGTTAGACCTGTTAAATTCTATCAAGATAAACAAGTCGCCGGGACCGGATGGGATGTACTCCAGGTTATTGTGGGAGGTGAAGGAAGTGGTTGCAGAGCCCCTGGCGATGACCTTTGCGTCGTCCATGGAAACGGGAGATGTTCCGGAGGATTGGAGGATTGCGGATGTGGTTCCTGTCTTTAAGAAAGGGAACAGGGATAGTCCAGGAAATTACTGACAGGTGAGTTTGACTTCAGTGGTTGGTTGACTGATGGAGAGGCTTCTGAGGGATAAGATATATGAACATTCGGAGAAGTTTGGACTGATTAGAAATAGTCAGCATGGTTTTGTCAAGGGCAGGTCATGCCTTACGAGCCTAGTTGAGTTCTTTGAAAATGTGACTGAACACATTGATGAAGGAAGGGCGGTGGACGTAGTGTACATGGACTTTAGTAAGGTGTTTGATAAGGTCCCACGTGCAAGGCTTCTGGAGAAGGTGAGGGCATGGGATCCAAGGGGCTTTGGCCTCGTGGATCCAGAACTGGCTTGCTGGCAGAAGACAGAGTGGTTGTGGATGGGTCTTGTTCTGCATAGAGGTTTATGAAATGTTGAGAGGGATAGATAGGGTGGATTCTCAGACTATTTCCCTGAGTTGAAATGGTTACTACGAGAGGATACAGATTTAAGGTGCAGGGAAGCAAATACAAAGGAGATGTCAGGGGTAGGTTTTTCACTCAGAAGGTGGTGAGTGAATGTAACCGACTGCCATTGGAGGTTGTTGAGGCAAACTCACTGGGGTCTTTTAAGAGACTTCTGGATGAGTATATGGAAAAGAATAGGATAGGGGGTTATAGATAGGTCTGTGGATTGGTAGATGTGATCGGCGCAACTCGTGGGCCGAAGGACCTGTTTGTGCTGTATTGTTCTAAGTGCTGACTGTCCCAGTGCACAGAAATTATACTGATGTAATATTAAGTGTTTCTTGCTAATGTAGAGGGAGTTTTTGGCCTTGATCTGTTAGTGTTTCTGTTGACCATTGTGCAATTGGATGGTTAAGTTACTCTTTTAGAGTAATTTAGAATGATGAAATTTTGGGTTGCATATTTGAAGGTTGGCCTCATTTGTCCAATACTAACTCAGAATTAAATGTACACAGAATACTTCTCCAAAGGTGACCCTTTTTTTTTTAAGCATCAACTTGCAGTTTTGATTTAGTATGAAAATGTCAGTGTCAGCCAGGGGATTAACTCGGTTTGTAATGAAGTGTTATCACTTGCTTTTAACTCCCAACACAGTTGAATAAAGTCATTGGATTTCAGTTTGAAGTTGCTGAATTCCACGTTATTTTGGACTACTTGAGCCTTTGATCCTGGTAATAACCATTCTGAAGCCTCTGGTGGTGTCTGAATGTAGAATATGACATTACGGAGACGAGTGTTATAAGAACTATAATTTCCTGAAGTCTGCGTGTCAGGAAGTGCACATAAGTCACATCTCCCAAGAGATAGTTACTAAAGACTAATCTTTTTTTAAAAAATGTTTTATTTATTGGAATGATGTAGTTTCCAAAGTCTGGGCATTCTGTTGATGTTCAAAAACTGTTTCTTAATTTCCTAGTTGCACAAGTTATCACAGAACTAATGCTGTTGTTGAGGCAGGTAATTGGAGCACAGCATGCTGATAGGAATTCTGGATCTTAAACCATAAGACATAGGAGCAGAATTAGATCACCTGGCCAATCGAGTCTGCCTCATATTTTTCTCATTCCCATTCTCCTGCCTTTTCCTCATAACCCCTGATCCTCTTATTAATCAAGAACCTATTGATGTCTGTCTTAAAGACACTCAATGATCTGGCCTCCACAGCATTCTGCAACAGAGTTCCACAGATTCATCAATCTCTGGCTGAAGAAATTGCTCCTCACCTCTGTTTTAAAGGATCATTCCTTTAGTGTGATCTTATTTTGTCCTTCCGCAGTCATGTTCTGTCAGTTGGCTATTAACTTGTCAACTTTAGCCTAGTTTGTCTAGGGAATTGAGATGGGGGGGCTGTGGGGTTGTAGTATAACATTGTGCATATTGTCGCGAAGTGCCAACAGTACTTGGTTTAATGATGGATTCAATCAGTTAGTGCTGCACAGCAAGCTCCCAGAAGCAGCAATCTGATTTATCACCAGGTAAACTGAGACAGTGATGATTGAGTCACTGATATCAGCCAGGACACCTAGGGAAATTCTCCTACGCTACCACAAATAATGCTGCCATAACATTTTTTATGTCTGACTAAAAGGACAAATGGGGCCTTAGTTTAATTGGACCTCTGACAGTGCATCACTCCCTTAGTACTGCATTGATGTGTCAGCTGGATTATATAATGGTCTTTGAAGTGAGACTTACACCCACCATCTTTTGAAGCAAGAATTTTGGGACTTTTAATATTCACATTTCTGCTTTTTTTTTCATGAGTCAAAAGCATCTTTTATGACAGTTTTGATGCTGCAGCTTCAAGATTATAAAAATCCTTATTTCAATTTTTGGCTCTAAAAGTTGATTCACAAGATTTTCTTGTGTGCATGTGTACCAGATTAGAGAAGTCCCATCACCTTGTGAATGTTGAGAAGCCTGTCTGTGTACTGATGGATTTTCTTCGCAGTTTTCTGGAATCAGGGAATAAAGGCTTAAGAAAAAATTTCAGCCCATCCACAGATTTGAATGGTTGAATTTTTGCAATTGGCTACTTTCCCATTTATTTTCCTCCTTGCGAGTGATTGTGCTGTTCACTAGTTCATATGACATTATATGACGGTAGCTCTTTCCTTTCACTGTTCAGAGCTACCGTCGATAATTGGACAATGCCGTGGCATAGTGGTTAGCACTGCTGCCTCACAGTGCCAGAGTCTTGGGTTTGATTCCTGGCTTAAGTCACTGTCCCTATGGAACGTGCATGTTCTCCCCATGTGCGTTTTCCCCTTGGTGCTCCAGTTTCCTCCCACAATCTGAAAGGTATGCTGATTAAATGCATTGACCTGAACAGGCGCCAGAGTGTGACAACTTGGGGAATTTAACAGTAACTTCATTGCAGTGTTAATGTCAGCCTTGCTTGTGACTAATAAATAAACTTTAAAACTTTAAATAATTGAATTGCCCATCAATGAAATCTTCCTTGCCCCCAAAAAGAATAAGCAAGGATGCCAACTTCTGCACTTGGGATTGTACCAACAAGTTCACTTAGTTTTACTACCATAGATTCTGATGTACAGGCTACTGTAGATGATGATGTGATGACGTGCTTCTGTACCTTTTTATCCAATGGTTCTCTGCTTCTCCCTTGTCTTGTATTCAACATACAACAATTCTTTCTTGTTTTCTGTCAACCTGGAAGCCAATGTGCCCATCAGCAAACTATAGATAGATGGTTGTTTAGTTTGAGTCTTGGGGGCAATCTTTAATCTGCAGTTTGTAAATACTGGGTAGATAGAGATGGACTCAGTTTTGGGGAGGGTGCTACCCGTCTTGTGTTAAGAGGTGACCGAGTCTAATGATTCCTTTCTAATGTGCTCTAATATTGAGGCTTGTGGAAGCTCCCATTGCCTCAAGCTCTGACCAGTATCCAAGAATTGCAAAGCTCTTTCCGAAGGGTTATTGCTGACTTTATCAGATGTCTTGGCTTCCTATATTGGTCTCTTCTTAGAGTAAACTTAAGAGCAATGTATGTTATTCAACCCGGCCAAAGGTCTGCTCCAGACAAGTACCCCCTATTTGTAGACATAGCACCTGAGATTAAGGAACCATGCTGACTTTCAACTCTGCATCATTTTGATACAAGGGATGGAATTTTACCAGCATGTCTGCCTGAATTTTGTACGATCCTGCCCCAGGCCAAATGGAGAATGCTGTTATCTCAGCCTCGTCTGCCCCTGGGATTGGGATGGACGTGCCGGTAAAATTCTGGCCAGTCTCCAGATAAAAATAAAAGTTTTGATTTACAAACTAGCCAATGGCTTCCTTTGTTACAAGTAGCAGCTTCTGTCTTTGAACATTTAAAACAATTCATTTAATATTAATGATTCTGAAGTCCAGTGACTGTGAGACAGCTATTTCACACACAAGTATGGTTCCAAAAAAATAAACCACCAATTCACTTTTATCAGTACAGTTGAATGAAGGATGAATGCTACTTTATCAACACTACGTCATACTTCCTCTATGGCCCCATTGAAAAGGGAGTTACATCACATTAATGCAGCCTTATGGTACTGGTTTGCTTTCATCCTTGTAGAATGGCAGGTGACTTCAATGTGGGCGGGCATCCTGAGATATAGAAGTGTAACGGTTTCTAATTGTGGACTCCTGTCCTGTGGTTTCCTACACTAGTGCAAGAGAAGTATTGGGTATCCTGTTCATATCTTCTTCATAATCAATCAGTGCATGTGGGGAGACCACAAACTCGACTGACTTGAACAATTCTTTGTGCACTGTGTCGGAAGGTAACTGAGACAAGTGAGAATTCACAGTTGACTGTTTGGATGATACTCTGAAAATGTGTTTACTTTTCAAATTAATCATTGTGTTTCACCAACAGCCTCTGAAAAAGGCACTGAGGATGATGGGCGCTCCAAATTTGATTGCTGAAGGTGTGGATTATGGTCTTAGCTACAGTGTCATTTCTTACCTCAAAAAACTTAGTCAGCAGGTAAGATAAATATCTGTTTATATGATTGATCTACTTGCTTCTTCCCAAATTATGTTTTTCTTATCAGAAAGGCAGCACAGGAGATTTCAAACCCGATCTCCAGAGTTGGACAAGAATAAAAGCAAAAAAAAGCCACTCCACATTGAGATAACTCTCTAACCAGTCACTAAAAAGTTTAAAGTTTATTTATTAGTCACAAGTAGGCTCATATTAACACTGCAATGAAGTTATTGTGAAAATCCCCTACTTTCTGCAGTTCAGCATTTGTATGAGTACGCTGAGGGAGAATTTAGCATGGCTGATGCACCTAACCCGCACGTCTTTGGACTGTGGGAGGAAACCCATACAGACACGAGGAAAGTGTGCAAAATCCACACAGACGTGGACCCAAGGTGGGAATTGAACCCGGGTCCCTGGCGCTGTGAGGCAGCAGTGCTAACCACTGAACTGCTCTTGCAAATGTTGTTGAGGAAATAGCTCAATAATCTTGTTCTTTCCATTTCAAGTGACTGGCCTGCAGCAGCCTGATCTTTTGACAAGAGGTTGCAATTTAAGTGACCAATTTATCATGGCTGTATCCAATATCAATTTATTTTGTTAAAGTAATTTATTCAAAAGGAAATAATGGCAGACTGCGTCACTTCAAAATTCAGATTTGTCTCTCTGCTCTGGTTTAATTATTTCTAGTATCTGCATGTAGACTGACATCTCGCTGTACTTTAACCATGACCTCATGACCTCTCAGTACTTCTAAATTGGCTGACTGCTTGTCTCATATCCATTGCTTTGAGAAATGTCCTCCAACTAAATATTAGAAAGACATATCTTTGGTCTTTGCCGTAAACAGTTCTTGAACTATCCACTCCATCCTGAGCCAGATCATTTGGAAACTTGGGTCTCGTATTTGACCGCGGAATCAGCTTCTGACCATATTGTCATGCTATCATGAAGGCCCATCTATTTCTACTCCTATAACATCACCCAACTCCACGTCCGGCGAAGACAGGATATCGGATTTGATGATCAGCTCTGATCCAGGCTCAAAGGGCTGAATGACATAGCCCTGGTTCTGTTTTCTATGCGTGTTTCCACCCCGCCTCAGCTTGTGCTGCTGAAACCCTCACCCATGGCTGTTAGTTTGAGACTTTATTATTCCAGCACACTCCTGGCTGGCGCACCACTGCCTATCCTCAAATTTGAAATCTTCCGCTGTCCTAACTCACCACAAATTCTGTTTATGCATCATAACTTAACTTTGCTTGCTGAACTCCATTGGCTCTGGATAAAGTAGTACTTTGTTTTTAAAGTTCTCACCCTTTTCAAAATCTTCTATGGCCCCCTAGCTTCCTATTTCTATAATCTTCAACCCCAATGCTTGCAGATGTCTGCACTTGTTTAAATCATTCTAGACAGCTGTGCCTTCAGCTACCAAGGTCTTAAGTTCTGGAGTCCTCTTTTATGGTGATCCTATTTTGTTGGCAAAACATCCTTGCCTAATATTTCATTGCATGTCTAGGAATCAGATTTTGTTTAATAAAACTCCAGTCAAGTTCCTTGAGATTTTTACTAACGTTCTATATAAATACAAATTTAGGAGGTGGGGGAGGGCAGAGGGCCTGGGATAAGATACTTTGTCAGAGAGTCAGTACATTGGGCTGAACGGTTGCCTTCTGTCAAAAAAGAGGTGGCAAAGACGCTTGAACTACTACCTCACCATGGCGGAGACCTGAGTTTGATTCCAGTCTTGTGTGACTGTATGGAGTTTGCACATTCTCTCCATGTCTGCATGGGTTTCCTCCCACAGCCCAAGAATATGCAGGTTAGGTGGATTGACCATGATAAATGACCCTTGAGTGTCCCGAGATGTGTAAGTGTGATGGATCAGTGGAGTTACGGGGATAGGTCAGGGGGTGGGCCTGGGTAAGATGCTCTGAATTGATGTTGAATGGCCACCTTCTGTACTGAAGGGATTCTGTGATTCCATCAGTTAATGTTAGACTGCCCTTAATTTTCTTTTCAAAGGCAAAGAGATATAGTGCTTTGTTGTTTGCTGATAAGGATAATCCCAGAAACAAGAGACTGTACCTATGAACATTTTCTTCCCTCAACATTTTTACATTGCCTTCATTGTGAATCTGTGCTGCAAACTGTCTTTTGTAAGCTAGGCTAAACTGGTGCTATTACATAATAAGTGCATTGACTTTTTGTTGTAGGTGATACCTGAAGCCGACAGCTGTAAAATATTTAACCTGCATTGGTTCTTCAAATAAACCCACCTTAAGTAATACTGTTGCAGTGCAACCGTGCCTCTACTTTTGGAAATGCATTGATTAGGAAACCAGTATACAAATTCAAATTCTTGATTTATGAATGTAAAACTTTAGAAGCATGAGTACGCCATGTGGTCCCTGTAGCCTACTCTGCTGTTCAATAAGATCATGGCTGATCTGATTGTGACCTCCACTGCCCCCCCACCCTGTTAATCAATCTATCCAGCTCTACTGTAAAAATCTCAAAGACTCTGCTTCAAATACCTTTTGACGAAGACCCTTACAAAGATTTGTGACCACCTTGAGGGACAAAGAGCATTCTATTCATCTCTGCCTCAATTGGGCAACCACTTATTTTCAAAACAGTGACCCATGGTTCTCGATTCTTTGACAAGACCAACCATCCTCTCCATGTCAAAACCTTTCAGGATCGTAAATGTTTTCAATCAAGTTGCCTCTTGCTCTTCTAAATTCCAGTGGATACAAGCGTAGCCTGTCCAATTTTTCCTCGTGAGACAACATATCTTGCCTGGTGTTAGTCTAGTAAACCTCCAAATCAGAAACTTCCATATGTTTATATGCGCGTGTGCATTTGCCATAGATTTTTACTGAAGAAGGAAATTATTTCAAATAAAAATAATGGAAAAAGCTGAGGGAAAATCTCAGCAAATCTGTGAAGATAAAAATCTGAAGAAGAAAAAAGAGCTTGTGTTTCTCATCTGTATGATTCTCCAGCCAATTATTTAATGTTATTTCTGTGGATATGTTGGTGAGCTGTTAATTGTTAGTAGTATGTTAATTATATTGTTACGATACAGTGGCGGGCATCGATTAATAAAGTACTTGGAACATTTATAAACAGAGATGGCTGGGATAGTGTGTTGGTAGATAGAAGGCAGATGTCTGCATTGCTGTGTTCTGTAAATGTGTTATCAAGAAAGGGATTAGTATTCAGTTCCACAGTTCATTCACTTTGATTCCAATTAACATTGATTCAGTCATTCCAGAGATGTTGCACAATTCAATTTTTCAACACAAATGTTTAGGTTTTGAGAAGTTTTTTTTTGAAATACCCTTTGCTGTCCCACTTTGTAAATCCTTTATTCTGATTTTGTTCCCAGGCTAAACTAGAATCTGACAGAATCATAAGTTCAGTGGGTAAGAAGCCACTTCAAGAATCTGCCATTAAAGTGAAAAACAGAAGCAATAGCCTCTCCTTAGCTCATCGCAAAGACTTGAAGCAGATCATGATGGGGATTACAGGGGAGCTTCCTTACAGACTACTGGATTTAAACGTAAAGGAGTTTGCTGGATTTCAAATTGGGCTCCTGAATAAGGTGAGGAACCTTCCTTGAAGACACTTTTAATTGGAATTGAACTTCATTGATTTTTTTTCTGCAGAATTGAGGATTTTCCTTGGCAAATGTCGGCAATGGTAATGGTTTGAGATATTTATTCAATCTTGTGTAGCTGCCAAAGGCTGGTAGTTTTAATCTAGACTTTTAAAAAGACTTCTGGTTTTGGAAATTTCCTGAGGAGTCCTTACGCTGATCAAATTGTTCAGTTCAAAACCAAACTGAGAAATTCATACTGAGCACTTAAAATTTAATTCCTACTTTCTCAATTTGAAAAATTTACATTGGGTAAAGCCAAATTACTGTGAATGCTGAAATCTGAAAGCAAAAGAGAAAATGCTGGAAAATCTTAGCAGGTCTCGCAATATCTGTAAGGAGAGAAAAAAGCTGACGTTTTGAGTCCTTGTTGATACCTTTTAGATTTGACAAAGGGTCACCTGGACTCAGCATCAGTTTTTTCTCTTATAGATGCTGCCAGACCTGCTAAAATTTTCCAGCATTTCTTTGGGTGATAATCTACAGATAGGCAGCAGAGAATGTGGAGTACCCTATTGTTGTGCATTGCCTACCATGTGATGAGGTGTTGCGCTAGAATTGAGAGGCCATTTTTGTTCTGCTTGACTGCATTAAGATTTTCCAAATGCCCTGCTATAATCTTAATAGTAGTGGATTCTAGTAGTGACATGTGTTAGGCTAGTCTATTGAATAGAGGAGTGACATTGACTATTTTCTGATTTGATTGAACTCTTCCAAAATGTAGGAAATTTTGGCAATCTATTCTCTCAGCAGCCTCTTTCAGACCAAAGGGTGATGTCCAACAGGACAGTGAACTTGTCAGCCTTTAGTTCTGATGATTTTTCTCAAGACCCTCTCCCTGGTGACTTTTAATTAATCATTGAATTTTGACCCTACAAAAGATGGCCATTCAGCCCATCAAGTCTGTATGACCACAGTCTCACCCAAGTTCTGTTCCAATAATCATCATTTATCCTGCAAATTGTCTTGACACTGGGGTCAATTTAGCATGGCCAATCAATCTAACCAGCACATCTTTGAACTATGGGAGGAAACCAGAGTATCCAAAAGAAACCCACACAGATATGGAGAGAAAATGCTAATGCCACACATAGTGACCCAGGGCTGGAATTGAACCTGTGCCCCTGGCATTGTGAGGCAGCAGTGCTAATCACAGCACCACTGTTTTAAGTTCTCCCTGCCTTTCAACTCTTGATTAGCAATTATTTTGGGGATATTATTTCTCTCTTAAAGCGAACACCACGTATCTGTTCTAAATACCTGGAGAAACTTTCTGCTGTTGCTTTTTCTACTTTATCTCATTTCTACATTTGTCATTCTTTCCAGTTTATATATCTTTTCTGATTCTCTGACTTGTCATTTAACCTTCGCACAATTGTACACCTTTGATAATTGTACAGCTTCGATATGATCTTTAACCTAGTTAGCCACAGTGGAATGTATCTTTTTTATGAAATATGTCCTTAAATGTTTGTCCTGGCATTTCTACTGACCTAACCCTTAACCAAATTTCCCAATTCAGTTTAGCCAACCCTACCTTCATACCCTAATTTTAAGTATAAATTGTTAGTCTTGGACCCATTCTTCTCTTTCTCAAACTGAGGGTGAAATTCCATCTTGTTGGGATTGCAGCTATCTAGGAGCACCTGTGCCATGAGGTTATTAATTGATTGTGTCTTATTGCATGTTACTAGAGTCTTGAATATCTTGCTTTTTGGTTGGTTTGAAAAGGTGTTCTAAAAACACACCGAACACTCTAGGAATTCATCTTCCTGCTTAGCTCTGTAACAATACTTGATTCTGCACCTAGAGTCTACAGCCACTTCCTCTCTGTCTCATTTCAAATACTGTTCATGTCACTGGTAAAGTCAACTTGTATTGTTAATCCCTAACTCCGTTTGAGAAGGTTATGGTAAGCTGCACTGCAGTACATCTTTTGTAGATACGTCTGTAGTGTTGGTCAGGAGAGAGTAACAGGATTTTGATCCAGCAACCAGTGAAACAATGGTGATAAATTTCAAGTCAAGCTGTTGTGTGACTTGAAGGGAAGCTTGTAAGTGGTAATGTTCCCGTGTTTGTAACCATTTCTTGATGTCAAGTGGAGTGAATCAATTCGGCTGAAGGCTGGGGAGCTCAGGTAGAAGCTGAGATGGATGAATCACTCAGCACTTCTGGTTGAGAAGAACTAGCTGGACTTGGGTAGCTTGTCACTGCCAGTTTGTGTATGTATGAATGGATATGTGATGTGTACGTTACGTGTGTATCTGCCTCGCCAAGGAGTTGTCCCTCTTTCCTTAAGTGCAGAGGTTCTGTAACTGCCAGAAGTCTGGTGAGGTTAAGGTACACCTTTGTGAATGCAATCCAGTGGTCAAAATTTGCAATGGCATGACAGGTACCATTACACTCACCTTTTTCTTTTTAAGGATTTGAAGCCTCAGAGTTATAAGAATGCGTATGATATACCAAGGCGAAATCTTCTGGATCAGCTTACACGTATGAGGTTAAACTTGTTGAAAACAGCACATGCTCCATTGAAAGGGCAAGATGAAGGTAAAAATAAAAATGACTGGATATAGCCTAACAGTTAAGGGTGCCACGGTAATGGATCACAGTCCTATGTCTATAACTAGCCACTTTCTTTACAGTTTTAAAAAGGCCAAGTGCAAATAGCTGCATCATTTTGTGCTGTGATTGAAGTGCATAGCATTTTCCTTTAACTTTTTGGAGCTACGGCAGTTAGATAGCAATCAGAACTCATTGTTGCTCTGTGTTGCTGTTTTGTGTTTTAAGTGAGGTACCATGAGCCATTATTAAAAGTTGCCACCGGAAGTCAGTGTATTTGTACAGTCTGCAAGGCCCAAAATGCAGGCTATGTATGATTCTTTGAATATTGACAGTCTAGTCAGTAAAATGCTCAATAACTGTCCTTGTGCTTATTCTTCTGTGGTTCAGTTAGTTTGAATTTGGTGAACTGGAAAATGTGAAATGAAGTGTATGCACTTGATCCTAAATTAGGAGAAGGACATGAGTTTGTTCAATGCCTTGTGATCTGAGGAAATCTAAAATTATGTTGCCACTGTTTCTTGTAAGGCAACAACAATTTACGTTTATCTAGTGCCTTTAACCCAGAAAATAAATCCCAATGTGCTTCCCGTTAATTAGACAATTGTCAGTGAATCGAAAACACAGTTAGGGGATGGGGAATTGGGGCATTGTGGCGGGGAGGGGGGGGTGACACTAATTGAATTTCAAATTGTAGGGCCTAAACAACCAAAGAGGTGGTCGGTGGATAGAGTTGAAGAAAGTAAGAGTTCTTGGGTGTGAGGATGGAGATAGCTACAGAATGGGGAAGGATGTGGGCACCAAGGGCTTTGGGCACAAGGATGAGAATTTTCAAATGGAGGTATTAGTGGATGAGAATCTCTTGGAGATAAGCAAGCACCAGAATAGTCATTGGAAGCTTATGAATGTGAACATTGGATGATGTCTGCTAAGTAAAAATTATTGCTTTTCTTTCAAACAATTGATTTCTTGCCAGTAGATTGAGGATAGATAGAAGAAATATTAATGTACCAATGTCTAGGTGAGCTAGTAAAAGAGTTGTGTAATCAGCCTGTTTAATTATCAGTGTTCGGCAAGGGATTCATCAGAATGGAGCAGTGATATTTTTCCAGTATTTGAGCATGAGATTTTTTTTGTGTTGAAAGCACTCTAAATGCAAGTTGTCATCGTATCAGTGGAATGGCGAAGGTAAAAGAATGAATAGAAACTTACAGCTCCTGTCAGTGGAAAATAAATGAAATTGATTTTTATATCTCATCCCCCATCCCCACACAACTCTAAATTTAAACTTGATATTCATTTTTGAATGTGAGCAGTTCCTTCGCATCTAATTTCATTGGATTACTCAAATGCAACGCAACATTCTCAGAAGATCAAAAATATGAACAGTTGCCCAAATATGCTCTCCTCTTCTAAGCAAGTAACTTGCTGCCCTGAACTCATACATACCTTATAGTTTATAGTCCCTTGTATATTTGTTATTGCTCACTCCCTTACAGTTGAGATACACTCCACCAATATATCATTTACCATCGGTTATGTAACTTTTGTGTATAGTTAATTTCTGCTGTGAAGCTGCTTTTGGAGTACTAGACTGATTATACCTAAATTATTGATATGGTTGTTTGCTCTGATCATACTGAGTTGAACTTTTATAGATTCTTTGGTGTGGCTTCTAATGGGTGTAGTGAAGCATTGGAAGACTAGAAGCGTGGCCTCTTGTGTGTGATTACTTTCTTTTCTCTGTAGATCAAGTGCACAGTGTCCCAATTGCGCAGATGGGCAATTACCAGGAGTTCCTGAAACATGTGCCTTCCCCACTACGTGAGCTTGACCCTGATCAACCCAGACGACTGCATACATTTGGAAATCCTTTCAAACTAGACAAGAAGGTATGTAACTACATATAGGTGTCCTTGTGTATAACCTGCTAGGCTCGAGTGCCCCTCACTTTCCCACTTGCATGTTTCTATGCCGTTGAGATGCGTAAACATCTGTTTACAACAGTCCTGTACTATAGTTGAAATCTCTTGAGCTGCTTTTTTTGAGTGCTGTTTTTAGATATGTTGAAGGCATTGCAGCCATAAGTAGCATAAATAATTCAGTAGACATACTAATGGTCCCCCCTGAGTCTTTTGCTGTTCTAACTTCAACGTATTTGGTGATGTGGCATTTAGTATCTGAGGGAACTCTGAGCCTTTCAGATGTCACCCACTCCTATGCCAATGTAGCTCCTTTTCAGTGCTGCAAATAAAATGGCATGCATCATTTCTTGATACAAGTGAGTTTTTGGGGTAGAGCTGAGTCACTGCACAATATTCAGAGCTAATTATAATCACCAAAAAATAATTTTGTTCTGAAATAACATTTAAAGATGTGGAAATGTTGTTGGTACATACAGGCCACTTAAGTTTTTGTAACCATTCTGAAAATGGAGAACACTTTGAAGTGCCATTTTAAACATTGCTTAAATATTTCTTCACGGTGATCAAACACTTCAATGTTTATAGTTTTTAAATTAGACATATAATGAGTTTGCTTTGAGTGTTTCACATGTACTCTTAATTAAACCTCACCACTGCCACCACCCTGCAAACATTTCATTTTCACACTGAATTTTTGCGTCTGATTGGCAAACTCTTCTAAAACTTTCAATTTTGAAACTTTTTCTGAATCTCATTGAATGCCATGTACAATGATTGATTTATAAATTATTGACTAGAGACTGTGGACTAGCAGCATCTGCACATAGTTGCAGTAAACCCGATTTACCTGCTGTTACTTGCAAAGATCAGAAAGTGAAACTCTGGAGATTGAAGTGTGCACTGTATAAGGGAAATGTTTGTGCTATGAGTTGGTCAGTTTCTTACATGGGTTATTAATTGATAATATAAGACATTGTAAGCTACCTTCTCTAGTGGGCATTAAAGACACAGGCCTTTTGTATTGCAGGGAATGATGATTGATGAAGCAGATGAGTTTGTGTCTGGGCCACAGAACAGAAACAAGCGGCCGATAGAGCAAAGCACGGCAGAAATTCCAAAAAGACGTCGTTGTATGTCGCCATTACTGAAGGGGCGTCCACCAACTGCAGCTAATTACATTGGAGGCAAAGGCCCACCTCTTCTACCAGTTCCACAGCCAGATGTTATAAAGCCAGTAGCTGCTCTTCAAGGTGAGGGGGAATCCAATCCAAGTGCTCTAGTCTGTAGATTACTATAGATGTCTCAGGCTATTAAGGAGAAAGAAGCTTGTGTATCTGTGATCACCTGTTACCTCAAATTGATAGTTTGCTGTTGCTAAAACTGAAGAGGGCAACCTGCTGACTGCCTTGTTGAATTTGTTACTTTAACTCAAAGCAACATGTAGAAGTGAATCAGCCTAAACTATAATGGCTTGTAATCTAATTCAAACTGCATGCTTGTTGTGCACCAGTTACTCTTTTTGTTGAATGAAGGGCAGTTAGCTCAGTTGGATGGACAGCTAGTTCCTGATGCAGAGTAATGCTAATAGCATAGTTTCAATTCCTATACTTCCTGAGGTTATTCATGAAGGTCCAATTCTCAACCTTGGCCTTCATTTGAGGTGTGGTGACCCTCTGGTTAAAATCACCACTAGTCAGTCCTCTCCCTCAAAAGGGAGAACAACCGCTGATCACCTGAGACTATGGCAATTTTACCTTTGGTTTTTACTATTTTTAATGAAAGCATTCAAACGTGCTTATCATTTTGCTTTTCTGCCCTCTGCCAGTATCATCATAGGAGTATTTCAATACGTCCAATGTTTTCAAGTGGCTTCAACCATGAAATTCGTGTCTTGTTCAGGAGCTTTGGAGATTATCTTTACACTCTTCCTCCACTCTATGAAATCAACTAACTCAGTACAGAGCAGGGTTAAATTTGGGACACTGTTCTTTTATATTTCCCAATTAATTTACACAACCTCTTATTTCATTCATAATCTTAGATGGGACAATTAGCACAGATGATGTTGACATTGTGGTGTTTTGTGTACACAGTGTCCTGAACTGTAAATAATCTTGAGCTTTTGGAAATTTCCAATTTGAGTTTTTCCAGTTTATAGGCAGATTTATGTGGTGCTGTCAGAATAACCATTTATACCCTTAACACTAGTCTGGAGAAGGAAACAGTTGCTGATACAACTTTGGAGAACTTAATATCAGTTCCCAATCAGTGCTACAAATGCAAGGGAGCAATATATCAGTGCACCATGGTTTCCAGATTTACAAAAATATTCGGGACCAATTGTTAAAACCACAGGCTAGAATATGACTGTTTAATCTGATAGCACGTTGGTTTAGTGTCAGTCATTTTAAGCCATTTGCTAAACCATTTTGGAATATCCCATTAATGCTGCCAAGCCTGTTTTGCATTTAGTGAGTTTGATGGCTGCTTTGCTGAAGTATCTCCACTTGAATTGGGGATAAAGCAGTCTGAAGTTTGTGCGTATGCTGAATATCGAAAGAGATATTGTTCTAGCAATATTATTTAGCATAATAGTCTGACAGTTTTTTCCTCAGTTCTGATATGTCATTGAGAGCTTTGTGCAGGTTAGCTGTTCTAGAGACTAAATGGATTCTGGTTTATTATCTAGCGAGATTGTAAAGCTGTCTGTGCGGATTTCAAAATGGTTATCCAACTGATCGTTAGTGCACAGATTTGGGATAAAGCACCACTTTGAGACTAACCTTGAAGACTAACCAATATCTTAATCTCATGTGACTATATAATTCAATTATTTAATATAATAACCATAGTCCCACTGCCTGCACCATCATCCAGTACACAGTTGTTTTTTTATTGGGCTTTATCTTGATAAAGAGTCTCAAATTGATTGAAGGGTTGCAAATGCAATACCACTATTTCAAAAGGGGAGTCGAGAGAAAATGGGGAATTCTAGACCTGTCTACCTTACCGGTGCCTCGGAAAAGCAGCCAGCATAATCAAGGGCCTCACAATCCTGGATATGCTCTCTTCCACCTCCCTTTGGGAAAAAGATACAGAAGGCTGCAGACAAGTACCGACTGACATAAGAAGAGCTTCTTCTCTGCTGCTATCGCACTTTTGAATGGATCTATCTTGTATTAAGTTGATCTTTCTCTACACCCTAGCTATGACTGCACTCTCTCATTTCTTTCTCACTGTACAGTATGCTTTGTCTGTATAGCACAAGAAACAGTACTTTTCATTGTGTACTAATACATGTGACAATAATGAATCAGATCATTAAGCCTGACATGGATCATAGGGAAAGTTTTAGAGTCCATTATCAGAGATTTTATAAAGAGCATTTGATAAAGAGTGGTATAATTAGACAGTCAGCATGGAGTTATAAAAGGGAAATCATGCTTGACAAATCTGGAGTTCTTGAAGAATGTAACTAGTATATTTGATGAGGAGAAAATTGCGTGGAGGGTGTGGAAAGCCTGCAGAGGGATCTGGATAGATTGAGTGAGTGGGTGAGGACCTGGCAGATGGAGTATAATGTTAGTAAGTGAGGGGTTATCCACTTTGGTAGGAATAACTGTAGGAAGGATTACTATTTAAATGGCAAAAAGCTGCAGCATGCAACGGTGCAGAGGGACCTGGGGGTCCTTGTGCACGAATCACAAAAACACAGTCTGTAGGTGCAGCAGGTGATCAAGTAGGGAGGTACTTTTGCAGCTGTATAGGGTACTGGTGAGGCTGCAGCTGGAGTACTGTGTGCAGTTTTGGTCACTGCATTTGAGGAAGGATATATTGGCCTTGGAGGGGGTGCAGAGAAGGTTTGCTAGGTTGATACTGGAGATGAGGGGCGTTGGGTTATGAGGAGAGACTGAATAGATTAGGTTTGTACTCATTGGCGTTTAGAAGGCTGAGAGGGGATCTTATAGAGACGTATAAGATAATGAAGGAGATGGATAGGGTAGAAGTTGGGAGACTCCTCCTGTTTAACAAAGATAGGACTAGAGGATATAGCCTCAAGATTGGAGGGGAGGGGATTCAGATCAGAGTTGAGAAGCAATTTCTTCACGCAAAGGGTAGTGAATCTTTGGAATTCTCTGCCTGCTGAAGTGCTGGAGACTTCCTTGCTGAATGTATTTAAGTCAAGAGTGGATAGGTTTTTGATTGACAAGGAAGTTAAGGGTTATGGGGAAAATGCGGGAAAGTACTACTGAACCACTGCAGATCAGCCGTGATCTTATTGAATGGCGGTGCAGGCTCGAGGGGCTGGATGGCCTACTCCTGCTCCTATTTCTTATGTTCTTATGAGAACCATTGAATGTGGTTTGTTTGGACTTTAAGACTTTTGATAAAGTCCCACATAAGAGATTAGTGTGTAAAATTAAAGTGCATGAATTTGGGATATGGATGGATAGAAAACTGGCAGATAGGAAACAAGAGTAGGAATAAACGGGTTTTTTCTGAATGGCAGGCAGTGACTTGTGGGACACCATAGAGATTAGTGTTAGCCCAGCTATTCACAATATATTTAATGTTTTGGGTAAAGGAACTAAATGTAATATCTCCCAATTTGCAGATGAGACACAGCTGGATGGGTGGGTGTGAGAAGGAAGCAGGGATGTTTCATGGTGATTTGGACAAGCTGTGTGCGTGGGCAAATTTATGGCAGATGCACTATAATTTGGATAAATGTGAGATTATCCAATTTGGGAACAATATGGGAAGACAGATTATTATCTGGCTATGAATCACTGAGATATGGGTATTTGTACACCAGTCACTGAAGGTAAGCATGCGGATGTAGCAGATGATAAAGAAAGCAAATCATCTGTTAGCCTTCAAAGTGACAGGATTTGAACAGGGATGTTTTGATGCAATTATACAGGGCCTTGGTAAGGCCATGTCTGGAATATTATGC
The DNA here is from genome assembly GCA_024679065.1 of Sphyrna mokarran. NCBI lineage: Eukaryota > Metazoa > Chordata > Chondrichthyes > Carcharhiniformes > Carcharhinidae > Sphyrna > Sphyrna mokarran. The sequence continues at coordinate 77,294,347 of JAGIQG010000013.1, read as the reverse complement.
GCAGTTTTGCTCTCTTGATCTGAGAAAGGATGTTCTTGCTCTTGCTGAAGTGCAAAGAAGGTTCACTAGACTGATTCTTTGTTCTATAATGAGACTGTGTATGAGGGGAAGTTGAGTCGGTTAGCGTTATATTCACTGGAATTTCGAACAATGGGAGCAAATCTCAAAGAAACTTATAAAATTCTAACAAAACCAGATGATTGATGCAGGAAGGATGTTCGTGATGGTGGGGTGCCCAGAATGAGGGGTCATAGAAGGATATGGGTAAACTTTTAAGACTGAGATGAGGTGAAATTCCTTGACCCAGGGAGTGGGAAGCCTGCTGAATTCATGACTACCACGGAGTTGTGGCCAAGGCATTGTATGTCTTGATGATGGAGTTGGATCTAGTGTTTGGTGCAAAGGAGATCAAAGCATTTGCCAGGATGGGATCGGGGCATAGTTTGGGGAAGCAGGATCAGGCTATGGAATTGGATGAGCAGCTATGATATCGAATGGCGGAGCAGGATCCTGCTTCTGTTTTCTGTTTCTATGATGGGATATAACTGGAGAAAAACAAATTGATCATTTGTCATTAGTGTGGGTAACCTGTTTACTCAAATGAAGGATCAGCTCTATAATCTGAAATTGTTGTGGTGCCTGAGCTAAACAGGAGGATGATACGGGTCAACACAATTCCTTAGTTCAGGAGTTTTGATTCATTCTGTTTTTTCCCCAATCCCTGTTCCTTTAATGTAATTGTAAGTTTTAAAAAAAATTATGTAACTAAACATTTATTAATTTTGTTGCTTAATGCAAAATTTTATAATCTGGCTGAGAATTGTGGTATCACTGACAAAATGGAATAAAAGGTTTTTTAAAAATTGGGTTCAGAAAAGCAAGTGCAAAAAAAAATTGTTTACAAGAGTAGGGGAATGATTAACCAACAGGGAGAACTTTCTGACTTTTCAACGATAAAGTGCTGCGAGCACAGTGGTTAGCACTGCTGCCTCAGCGCCAAAGAACCAGGTTCAGTTCCAGCCTCAGGTTACTGTCTGTGTGGAGTTTGTATGTTTTTCCCAGTGTCTGTGGGTTTCCTCCGTGTGCTCCAAATTCCTTCCACAGTCCAAAGATGTATGGGTCAGGTGGATTGGCCATGATAAATTGTCCATTAGTATCAGAGGACTAGCTAGGTGGGATTGTGGTCAGTGCAGACTTGATGGGCTGAATGGCCATCTCCTGTACTAAAGGATTCGATGACCATATGGGTTCTGAGATCTTTCAAGCCCATCAGAACAGACACATGTATCCTCCATTTCACATGGCATCCAAAAGATAAGGCCATCAACAGTGCAGTATTCCCTCAGTACTCTATTGGCGTGTTTGCCTAAATTACACAGAACAAAGAACAAAACAGCATGGGAAACAGGCCCTTCGGCCCAACGAGACTGCACCGCCACCCCGATGTTCCCACCTCTACCCGCGATCCCTGTCCATGTTTATAGATCTATGGATTAAAAACCAAATTTGAGACAATTTAGGGAGAATTTGTTTTGCCAATTAGTCTAAGAGCACATCTTTGGGATGTGGGAGGAAACCGGAGCACCTGGAGAAAACCCACGCAAGAACGGGGAGAATGTGCAAACTCCCACAGACACAGGGTACGTGCCAAAGTATTGTTGAGCTTTGGACCCATGAAATTCTATTTAAGGTGAGTGCTACAATTGAACCAAAATGACCCTTCAAAAGAACTGTGGAACACTATATTGTTTAAAAATCAATATTTCGGGTATTTTTGTTTTGGTTCTGTTGGGAGTTATATTACCGTGTGTTTCTCCTTTCTAGAAGTTGAAGAAAATCAGGCTGTGTGTGTTGACTATGTTGAAAACAATATTGCAGACCCAATTCCAGTTGAAAATCCAGCCCAGAGACTTGAATCAGCACCATCTCTAATCCACACCACATCTGCATCAGTGGAGTCCACGGAAGAATTAGTGAATCATGAGATGGACGTTGGTTCTTTAGCAGTTAATAATAATTTGATTGGTAGTGTTGAACTTAACCACGAGCAATCAAAGGACAGTGGAATCTATCAAGATGGAATTTTGAACAGGTCTTCACCAAATGCCATTAAAACACTTATGAGGTCAAAGCAACAAGAGACTAACACAGAACTAAGGGCACAAATTTTTAAGGAAATTCGTAAGCCAGGCAGACGTAAGTATGTTTGAGGAATAAAATGTCATATTTTCTGTTCCACGGGACTGTCTGCTGCACTGTGCTCCATATTGGAATGAGTCTTCGCTTGTTGTTGAGACCAATAAGCAAATTCAGCAAGATTCCCTCCTGTTCCAGAGGTGCTGAGGTTCGAACTTGGGATTTATTTAATTCACATATGCCTGAGATATGTGTGCTTCCACCTGACAACACAATGATAGCACAAATTCACTGAATTTGTCCTTGTGTTGTCTTATGCATTTGTTTGACTTTTTTGTTTCATTCTGTGTAATTACTAATGTCTTTCTTAATCCCTTTTCACTCCTCTACATTTATTTAGTCTTTCTCTATGATCCGACTTTGATCTATGGGTCAGGCATGTATGATTGTGTCAATATTGAGGAGTACACAAACCACTTTATGGTGATGGAGGTCAAAATTCCACTCGAGTGTGCAGCAAGATTTTACATTGAATTGTCATCCATGTCTTGGGTACAAATCAGTGGTTGCTGCTTACTTGATGACCATGCATTGCCATGTTCTACTAGGGTTCATCGGGTGCCACCCAAAAACAATATACACATACTGGAAATCCAGACTAAAAGTAGAAAATGCTGGAAGGCATGAGGTCTGGCAGCATTTGTGAAGAGAGATCTCTGAAGGGTCAAGCGGATTTGAAATGCTAACTTTGTTTTTATGTCAGTCAGTGATTATTTTTTTTTTATATATCACTTCCCTAATCTGGGGCAGTGAAGTCAGTTGTAAAATTTTAATCTCTGTATCAACAGTTAATTCAGCAGGGACGGTCAATCAAGATCAAGACCTTCTGGTCTCTTCTGTTTTGTTTTTTTAAACCACTGATCTATAAGCCGGAGTCAAATTGGTTCCGCTTAATGATAAAGTTGCAGTTTTCTGCACAAGGTAGCTAATGAAAGAGGATAACAAAAGCAGGATCCTTATCAGCTTGTGTTAAATATACTGTCCCAATTTAGTTGATTCAGATAATAGGTTGGATTATTTACGTCATGGCCTGTACTCCAGAGAGAGCTGTTCCCTCATCTTGTCTCTGGGGCAGGATCATGCTGTGACCAGAGGAAAAGAATCCCCTGTTGTATAAAAGGAGTGACTGGTTCTCAAATTTATTGTTCAAACTCTGGCATCCTTCTGGCTGGGAAATGAAATCGTAAGCAGCAAGGATCATAGTGTTTATGTTTTTCAACATGAGTTATATTTTGAAGATACTCAGGAAGACTATAGAAATCTGAAATACTGGGACTAGCAAGTTAAAAGTTCAAGTTGATTTACTAGTCACAGGTGAGGCTTGGATTAACACTCTAATGAAGTCACTGTGGAAGGCCCCTAGGTGCTATTCCTCAGCACCAGTTCAGGTCATTTGCACATCTTTCAGACAGTAGGAGGAAACTGGATTACACGGAGGAAACTCTTGCAGACGGGGACAATATGCAAACTCCACAGACCTGACCCAACCTGGGAATCAAACCAAGGTCGTAGAAACATAGAAAACCTACAGCATAGAAAGAGGCCATTCAGCCCATCAATTCTGCACCGACCACAATTGCATCTAGGCTGTACCTCCATATCCCATATTTACTCGCTAATCCCTCTAACTTGCGCATCTCAGGACATTAAGGGGCAATGTAACATGGCCAATCTACCTAACCCGCACATCTTTGAATTGTGGGAGGAAACCAGAACACCTGGAGGAAACTCACGCAGACAGAAGGAGAATGTGCAAACTGCACACAGAAAGTGACCCAAGCCAGGAATTAAACTCAGGCCCCTCGTGCTATGAAGCAGCAGTGCTGACTACTGTGCCATCATGCCACCCTAATAAGTCTATTAGTATCTACAAAAAGAAGTTTTTTTTTGCATTGTTGCTGGCAGACATATGTAAATCCTAATGTTTTCTGTTTTTGTGAACATTTAACAAGTTTGTCCATCTGATGAATAACCTAGTCTTTCATACTATCCTCCCAACCTATAATAATGTTCTTTCTTAGATGAGGCAAAATTCCTGAAGTCAATTAAGAAGAAAGTGAAATTGAAACCAGCTCCAGGGGCCACTGTTATGTGTTATGCATTTGACTTGTCATTCTCTCCTGTCTCTTTGTCTATTGAACATGCCAAGTTTTTTTAAGGATATATAAAATCTAATTTCTCCACATTCTGGAAGTTTCCACAAGAGATCATTGTTGTGATTTAACCAAAGTGCACCACAGATTTTGTCGGGTTATATTTGACGTGCACCATTTACTTCTCCCTTCTCCCAGCTCCTTTCTAAGGGGCAAGTGTATTAAGCAAGCTTAGTGTATTTTGTCCTCATTTGACTGTACAAACAAGTCATGTTGCAGCTGTGAAAAGCATGTGATATCCTGGATATGTTGCATTGGACCAATGACATCTCTAACTGATGGAGATAGCTGAAGCAAGCTGAGTTAATTTTCCATAGCACTGTTTTGTCTAGAATCACATTCTTGCCTTGTCTTTTGCAAATGTGTTTTGGGAAGCCTATGCATTTTTGCATATAGTGCAACTAGAATTTATTATATTTATTTTATGGCCATAAAATCATGGCTTTGTTAACAGAATCGGAAAAGACTGTGGAAGGTCCCAACCTTAATACCAGTTTTAGGGCATGCAGTATTTTGGGAAAAGGTTTAAACTTTACACAGTTTGAAAGGAGGCACTGAGCAAGCTCTCCTCTGATTGTGCTGGTGGATTTTAATATATATTGCCAACACTGGACAAGGATTATTGCCAGTAACTGAAGTAGTCAGGACTAAAGGATCCTGAATATTCAAGCTGTTCCCAACTCCAACTTTCTACTTGAAATTGATTCATTGATAAACATGGTGTGCTTGAGGAAACACGCTGAAATCTGAACTCTTTGCTCTACTCTAATGTTCCTGTGTCTGCTGATGAAACCCAATCACTGTAAATTGCTTTACACTATAGTCCCCATCTCTTGTAGCATTTTCTACTGGCTTGCATTACTAATTAGGTTTTTACAATTGGAAATTTGCAGAATCCCAAGTTATTCACAGGATATTATGCAGTGCATGTGTTCACTACCATTGCAGAAAATTGAGATGACTGTTCAGCAAAATTTGGCCTCGGTTGTCTGTGTAGAGTATGCACACTTTCCCCATACTTGCTGGGTTTCCTCTGGGTGCTCCAGTTTCCTCCCACAGTCCAAAGATGAGCGGGTTAGGTTGTTTAGCCATGATAAATTGTCCTGTGGTGTCAGGGAGATCAGGACTGTAAATACGTGGGATCATGGGGAAACAACCTGGGTGAGATTGTTGTCAGTGTAGTCTCGATAGGCCAGATGGTCTTCTCCTGCACTTTAGGTTCATAGATGAAGAAAGTTCTATCACTATTAAGGTAACATATTTTATGGTAGAGTTGACAAATCATTGCAGACTCCCAATCTCATTTCAAATGATTTGGTCCATGAAGGAGGCCTGCCTTCATGAGTTCTTGGACTAAAATTTCTCTCCTGAGAGTTTTAAATGGCTCCACACAAGTCTTCTGTTTTCAGTAGATTGCATGCGCTCCATCTTTGCTGTCAGTTAGAAGCCATAGAAACTCTACAGTGCAGGAGTGAAGGAGACCATTTGGCCCATTGGGTCTGTACTGATCATAATTCCATTCAGCCCCTATCCCATTTACCCAGCTAGTCTCCCTGACACTGGGTCAATGTAGCATGACCATAATCAACTGCACATCTTTGGACTGTGGGAGGAAACCGGAGTACGTGGAGGAAACCCATGCAGTTATGGGAAGAATGTGCAAACTCCATACAGACTGACCCAAGCCAGGAATCAAACTCAGGTCACTGGCACTGTAGGGCAGCAGTGCTAACCACTGTGCTACAGTGTCTGCCCATGTGTTACCATGACTTTCTATGTAGTTTTATCATCACTGTCTCTCGGCACAAATTCTATTTTTAGTATTGACGTTTAAACAGTTGAAGTTTCACATTGCGAGATGTACTCCATGCTGTGTAGTAACCAAGAAGGACTTTGGACCCGCTACCTATGGTAGATTTGTTTCTAATCCGTGGAGATGGTTACATTTGGATTTCTTTAAGATTTTCTTTCCAAAAAAATGAATATGCCCATCTCTGTCGTAATATGCTTTGCCAGGAAAGGCATTACTTGAATTTTTGCAACCAGTCAGCATGCTGAAAGATGCAAAGGAGACAGTTTCTCAAGCTGTCAGTGTTGTATCTGTTGCGAATAAAAGCTTTCTAGAAAAGAACCAAGTGTACCTGCCCTTGTACTCTGATCATTTACTGAGGTGCTGATTCAGTATTCAGCCCCTTAGATAATCTCCCCTCCTCTCTGGGTCTTTTCTTGGCTTGAAAGTAATTCTGATGCAAATTAAGGTTTCAGCCCATTCATATCTGTTAAAACAGGATTTGTGCTACAAAACACGTAGCAGATAAAGCAGCACTTTTTTTTTCAAAAGCTATATTAGTTTAAGTATTAGCTTGAGAGAAGTAAGTATTTTCCCTCACATTTGCCACTGCACGTCAGAGAATTAAAGCAAAATATTAGTGCTATCTTGAGAACAATCTGAGATGATGTGAGCTTTTCTGAGCAGGCCAAGCATCCTTCAACTGTCACCCATTATTTCTGCTATTTGTTATAATGTGACTAGTCTGTCATGATCCATAATAGTAACAGTCAAAACAAAACACCTTTTCCCATTTCTGTTGTATGGCAGATTTAGACTGCTGGAGTCAGAATATTAATATGTTTGAGGTGCACCATCCATTGTCACTGTGCATTATTCAGATGTCAGGTTAGTTAGGTTAGGTATCCAGATCACCAACAACCTGTCTGGTCCCACCCGCTGCCATTTACAGTTAAGAAAGCCCACTAGCACCTCTACTTTCTCAGAAGATTAAGGAAATTGGGCATGTCAGCTACAACTTTCAGCAGCTTTTACTGATACATCATAGCACTCTTTCTGGTTGTATCACAGCTTGGTATGGCTCCTGCTCTGCCCAAGACTGCAAGAAACTAGAAAAGGTCATGAAAGTAGCCCAATCCATCATGCAAACCAGCCTCCCGTCCATTGACAGTCTACACTTCCCTCTGCCTTGAGAACACAACCAGCATAATTAGGGACCCCAAGCACCCTGGATATTCTCTCTTCCACCTTCTTCCGTCGAGAAAAAGATACAAAAGTCTGAGATTACATACCAACTGATTCGAGCAGCTTCTTCCTTGTTGCCATCAGATTTTTGAATGGACCTATTTTGTACTAAATTGGTCTTTCTCTACACCTTTACTATGACTAACACTGCATTCTGCATATTCCTTAAGAATGGTATACTTTGTGTGCACAGCATACAAGAAACAATACTTTTCACTGTATGCTAATAGATATGGCAGTAATAAATCAAATCAAAAGTTAGGGCTTTCAGAGTCATTTTAGTATGTCACCATGAAGAGTTGATATAAATGTAGACTTTGTATTGCTATTTTTAAAAAAAAAATGAATGGTTTCTACTAATGTTGCCTGTTTGTGCAGCTAATTTGATTGCCTTTTCCTTTCAGATTATGAAAATATCTTCTATTTATTGAAACTAGTTCAAGGCAGTTTGGAAACCCGGATGGTATTTGTGCAGAATGTCATTAAAGAGGCAGCAAGGTAATTTCTTAATAATTAATAATAAAATTACATTTCACTGAGATTCCAGATGGCTTGCAAGTCCATTAGATCTGAGGTGAATTATGAAATGTAGCCAAGTTGAACAAACACATTTGCAGCAGCATAATCCGGACATAAAAAATCTTATTCCATTCATATTAGGCTAAACTGTTGTCATATTTTATGGTAAAGCAGCTACTTCGATTTGTACCTCATTGTTTATTTTAGGTACTTACGGAAGTGATATATGTTGCCCAAGCCTACTAAACAGTAAGGAAGCATCAAACCTTGTCTGGTTTTATACGGAAGTAGTTATTTTCCAAATTCACTCATCCTTCTAAATCGGTCTTAATTCCAACTTGAAGGAAATGAGTAATGCGTATACTGTTCTTTTCAACCTCAAGTTAGTCATGTAGCTGAAGCCTATCGTGTGTAAAAGAGTAAAGTTACTCTTTCTAAACTTTATTTATTTATCACAAGTAAGTTACTTTGAAATTCCCGGAATCACCACAGTTTGGTGCCTATTTGGGTCAATGCACATAACCAGCATGCCTTTCAGAATGTGGGAGGAAACTGGAGCACCCACAGAAAACCCACATGGACACGGGGAGAACGCGCAGAATTCACACAGACAGTGACTTATGCTGGGAATCAAACCTGAGTCCCTGGCGTTATGAACCAACAATGCTAACCATTGTGCCACCCACATTTCTGCATCATTTTGGATTTTCTACTTCCACTCACGTTGGAAGAACATGCTGTTTGTTTAATCTTTATCCATGGTTTATGTTTTGTAATCTTTCACTTTAAAATTTATAAGTTTTTATTCTTTGACTGTATGCTGAGCTTCAGTGTTTGGAATACTGTTGTATTTATGTTTTCTGGTCCAGACTTATTGAGTTTGTGGTGTGCTGATTGGAGTCAAGTTCTGTCAGTGTGAATTTGAGTCTGGGTTGTGGGGGAGGGGAGGGGGTAGTCATATTTTGAAGTTGCTTTTCTTAGCATTAAATGTTGCTGCAGTGTGTGTATAATTTTGTACAATATATGGCCAAATTCCAGACTTGGTGGTTATTGTCGATGCTTGAAATGTTGCACATCACCTTGGGCTTCTTAGCATGAGTGCAAAATTGTTAAATGTAGTTTCACTCAAAAGCTATGTATAATCAGACTCATCCGAAACTGAATCCAAACCATTCTACCCCAATGTTCATTGTGTCATCTTTAAAACTAGCTGAGTGTGTTTTCCAACTTTATCTGAGGATAGGTACAGGAAGGTAACAGTGATCTTTGAGTGGTAGATGTGATGATATTTGGCAATATCAGATATTTGAAAGCAAAAAATTCTCCACGAGATCATCATCCTTGTAAAGAAGATTCGCTGCCTATCAGCCCACTACATTGGCTGTTGTGCTGCTAACCAGGACTTTGGCTTGCTGTAGGTCTTGGGTAAAACCTTGGTTCAAATTATATCTCGGATGATCTTGTTCAGCCTATTCACTACATTTATGTCCAGGTGTCGCTGGCATAGTTTTTCTGTCTGATATGAAGTTAGTAATTCTGACTTATGAAAAATGCTTTGCAGAAAGGTTTTAACATAAGTGCATCAGTTATGTCCTGCATTCTATGCTGTTACGTTGATGCATTTTACCCAGACCTTTATCCTCAGCTTAAACCAACACATTACATCTTTCCTCTTCTATCCTGCTTTCTCTTTTCCAATCTCCAATGATAGAGGGATTCCCTCCATTCTCCTTTCACTCTACCTCCCACGATAAGATCTTTTTGGTTATGAAAAGGTTCTTTGTGATTCACAAATTAAGAATGGCACTTTTGACAACTGAAGTTGGGGAATCAAATAATTGCTTTAAGTGTCAAGTTCCTACTTTGCCATTTCTACCTTGTGCTTTTTAATAATACAAAATGTATGGATGCATTCCTCTTCTTAAAGGTCTTATTTAAACGTGAGCGAAGATGTTTAACTTTCTAATGGAATCCAGAGGTCCAGGGTAATGACCTAGGAACACAAGCTTAAATCCCAATATAACAGCTGGTGCAATTTGAAATGAAGTTAATAAAATATGCAATTAAAAACTAGTATCAATAACAGTGACCATGAAATTGTTGTTTTGTTGTAAAAAAAAACCCATTTGGTTCACTAATCTCCTTATCCAGTCTGGCCCACCTGTGACTCTCAACAATGTGGTTAACTCAGCTTCACTTTGAGATGGTCACTCAGTTCAAGAGCAGTTAGGGATGGACTTGCCAGTGACACTTTTCTGCATGTTAGAGGGAAATTCCATCCATTGTCAATGACTCGGGTAAATTTGAGGTTTTTGAAACTTCTCTTGGTAGTTTCCTGTCCTTGAGGTTGATAGAAGAGGCACCAGAGGCTGAAACAGGATGCAAGAACATTCCAGGATAGCTGCAATTATCATTACAATTAACAGAGCAGTTATGTTTGCAGCACTATGCACAGATTCCTTCCCAATATTGAAATTGTGTGTTCAAGTTCTCTTTTTCTCATTCGTTTGTTGGCTATGCTTAGTGTTTATTGTCCTTAAAAAGGCTCTGAAATGCTCCTGCCTTGAACCCAGCTGGATATTACAGAGGGTAGTTAAGAGTTCACTAACTGCATGTTGTGGATTTGGACTCGGAGATGGACTTCACTGATCTGGCCTAACGCATTCCTTTTCCTGAGGGACTTGAGTGATCTGGAGTGGTTACTATAGCAACCCATCAATTTTATGGACACTCCTTACTGATGCTTTTTATTCCAGACTTAAGTTTGCACATTCTCCCAGTGTCTGCATGAGTTTCCTCCAGGTAAATAGATGGGGTTTCAGGGATAGGGCTTGGAGGAATTATTGGTGCATGCATAATGGGCCAAATGGTCTCTTTCTGCACTGTTGATTTTCTATGAATTGAATTTAAATTCCTCAAATGCATTGTGGCAGTCTCTGAATTATCTGCCCAGGCTTCTCAATCACTGGTTCAGTAATATATCCACTATACTACCTTATACATTGGAAGCATTTATAGAACTCTGACTGCAGATCACTTTGTAACCGACAGCAATGTTCTCCACTTCTCACAAAGATAGCATTGTGAATTGAGTTGATATTGTCTCTGGCTTATTCAAGATCTCCACAAGGTATATCTGTAATGTAAATTAACTGACTTGCAACACAGATGTGTCACTAGTAATTAGTTTATAATGCTGAGTTCATTCCTTTTCTTTCCACCTGAAAATAGCATAACATAACTTGTCATTTCACACAGCATTTCTGGATTATTAGGTGACTCTTGACTTCAGAACCTGATGTAGATGAACTGAAAACTTCTACAATATCAATGGTGAGGAGTAGCAGTTCAGACAGGTTATTATCTGCTCTTTGGACAAGCATAATGCTTTTATTCTAAGGCATTTTTTTTTGCACTGATGTCAATTGAATGTGAAGATGAATTGTAAGAACGAGGTGAGCCTGTTCAGTCATAACTAATGCACTTTGCTTAAAGCATTGATCAAAGCAGAGCACCATTCGGACACTGCTATCCTTCTACAGCTTACCACTGAGATTTTCAAATAACATTTCTAATGGCTCATTGGACAAAGTAATGCCTGGCAGCATCACTCTCAGAATTCATGGAATCACAGAATCCCTACAGTGGAGGAGGAGGCTATTCGGCTCATCGAGTCTGCACTGACTACAATCCCACCCAGGCCCTAGTCCCGCAATCCCACATATTTAACCTAGCTAGTTCCCCTGATGTTAATGGGCAATTTATCATGGCCAGCTCATCTAACCAGAGCACCCTGGAGGAAAGCATGCAGACATAGGAGGATTGCAAAATCCACACAGACTCTGAGCTGAGGCTGGAATTGAACCTGGGTCCCTGCTGCTGGGAGGCAGCAATGCTAATCACTGTGCCACTGCACTCGTAGCACTTTATCATTGAAAAATCAGAAAGTTCTCCCAGTTGGTTAATCTTTCTCCTGCTTTTGTTAACCATTTCTTCTTTTATACTTTTCTGAACCCAATTTTCAAAAATCTTTTTAACTCCATTTTCTCAGTGATACTACATTTGCAGCATCGCACTCATAGAATCCATAGAATCATGGAATCTTATAGTGCAGAGGGAGGCTATTTGGCTCATTAACTAGAGTCTTGATTATTTGTCAGCTATATGTCTCTCACGTTTACCAAAGTGAGGAGGCCAAACAATGGAGAAGGGGAATGCCACTCAATGAAGGTCAGAGTAAGACTCTGAGCAGAACAAAGAGGGTGTTGGCACAGGAGCACATTTCTAGGATTCATGTGGCAGGCCCCCACACTGCAGACTCAATCAAATACCCTGGCCACATCCTTAGTGAACCCATAGATAAGTTAGTGAAGCAAAATTCTTTCCTGACAATGTGCTGTTACAGATGCCATCCATAACTATGTTGCGACTGATTTCAGCAGAAAAGTTGTAGACAATTTATTTAGTTTTAAAATGACACGCTGTCGTATTAAAAAACAATGTGCATTTATATAGCACCTTTGACAGTAAAATGTCCAAGACACTTCAGGAGTTTCATCAAACAAAATTACAGCAAATAATGTAAATCACTAAGTTTTATCAAAGAACAATAAAGATGGCACAGCTTACTGGGAATCCCAAAGCTGAGGACTGTACTAACTGAAGGAATAACTGTCAGTTAGGAAAGTGAAGAAAATTCTCAAGGCTAGAATTGGAGGAGCACAAAGAACTTTGAAGGTTGTAGAAGACTGGCGATAAGGAGGGATGAGGCCATGGGAGGGTTTTGAAAACAAGGATGAGAGTTTTAAATTTGAGCTTGTTTTGTAACATGAGCAAATGCCAACAAGCATGGATAACGGCTGAACAGAACTTGATATGAGAAGGGATTCAGGATTTTGGAAGAAGGGATGCTGGCAAGGAGTGTTAGAATTGTGAAGTCCAGAGATAATATGCGCAGATGAGGATTTCCACAGCAGACGAGTGAAGTTGGGTGGAGTTGAAAAGTGCAATGGAGCCTTTTAATGATGCAGGTGACTTGGTGGCACAAAATTTATTTGGGGATTTGGGCTGGTTCAACTTTGGGCAGTTGCTAGAGAGATGGGTGGAGCTAGTGGCTCGAGAATGTGGCAGGGATCAAAGGAAATATTGAGTTAGAGGAAATTTCTGCTCGACGTGTAATCAATGTCAGCAGGCAGTAAGTGGAATCAGACAATAGATGGGAATGAGGTAGAACTGGGAGTCCTTAAGGGTACTTACCCTTGAGGGTAAGTTCTTAAACATGTTTTTGGTGTTGCTGAGGGGAAGTGTGTAGATTAGAATAAGGGGGTTAAGGATAGATTCTTAGCAAATCCAGAGGTAGCAGTGCCAGGACAAGAAAGGAAGCCATTAAGCAGCCTTTCTGGCTACAAAGGGCAGTCCTATCCACTCAGTGTGAGGGTTGCAGATAGATGGGTTATTTTATCTTTGTCCAAATGATTTAAGTGTAGTTTTAACTAAGCTTTATTGCTCATGGGGCAGCGTGGCAAAGTGCTAAAAAGAGATTCCAATCTGGAGTTTGAGGAAAGATAGGCATGGATTTGGGAGGTAATAATGTTCAATTTTTGATGAGGAAAGGGATGTTGTTGGATGGTGCAGTTGTTGGAAAGGTCGTGGTAGGAAGAGGAGGATTGGGGGAATTAAGTATGTTTTTTAATACATTGACTGTATTTTGCCTGTGCTTCCTCAAGATGCATGTTGTCTCTTATTCCTTGATGATCATTTCTAAATGTGCACCAGTTGGAAGGGATCATTGTCGCATAGTTTGGGTTTGAGACTCATGTTGAATCTGAAGGTGGGCTGCATTTGATTTTTGCTGTTGCTTCCAAATTCATTTTTGTGGTTGGTAATTCTTGACTTTTGTTGAGGTATATTTATTTCTCATGTGAGTTTCAAGTTTTAACAGCAGTTTATCACTGAAAAGTCAAAGTTCTTCCAATTGGTTAATCTTTCTTCTGCTTTTGTTAACAATTTCTTCTTTTGCACTTGCTTTTCTGAACCCAAATTTTAAAAGTCTTTTTACAGCATTTTGTCAGTGATACCACATTTGCAGCACCACTCTCATAGAATGCATAGAATCCTATAGTGCAGAAGGAGGCCATTTGGCTCATCGACCAGAATCCCACCCAGGCCATCTTAAGCATATGCTTTTTGTGCACACTTTGGTGCATGGACTTTGGATGTCACTGCCTCCAGCGAATTGCTGTGCTACTGTTATCTGACGTTTCCTTGACACCAAAGAGAATAGCTTTTCTTTGCAATGTCTCACACACCAGCACTTCCAGGAATTATACTGGGCAGCCAATTGGGTGAGGGACTGAGTGAGTTGGTGGGATCGAGGGTGTTTGTGGAAAGGGGATTGGGAGAAGGCGTATAAGTGATGAGGATCAGAGTTGATGGTAGGTGATGAATGATTTGGTGGGAATGTGGGTTTCCATGGAAGCTGCTAAGAGCTGAGCAGCCTGATAGTGACCTGAGGAGAATGAATTGAAATTTGATATTGAATGAGTAATTTTGTTTGTTGGTTGTTTTCTTTGGAAGGCTAGAAGAGGGTGAGCTGATTTTTGCCAATCTGTAAACTGTCTGTGCTGATATGTGTGCTTTTGGAGACCAGAACACCTCATTCGCCTGACGAAGGCACAAACGCCGAAAGCTAGCAAGTTTACTATCAAATAAATCGATGTTGTCAGACCTCTTACTGAGCTTTTGTCAAAGCAACAGGGGCAGAAGCCAGGCAAAAATGTTCCTTTGCTTTAGGTTAGCACACCAGGAAGCTTCACTGATGGAGAAGTTAGTGCCTGTAAATCAGATTGCTGGGAATAGATTTATTTTCATGTCCTGAATGATGATGGAGGGATTCTGGAAGACTTTGAATCTAACTAGGTTTGCATTTGGGCTGGTGTGGAAGAGGAAGGGAAACGGTATGGATTCAAAGGAAGTTCGCCTTTTATCGGTAAGTTGAGCCAAAGGTTGCCTAAAGCAGCATTCTTTCTCTGGGACTGCTAATGAATGTTGCCATAACAATGAAGTAAAGAATGCTAAGGCTAATTGTTACATATTGTGTTTTTTTTTAAATTTTCTTCACCGGATTTGAAATAGTTAATTTCAATGCTGACTTTTTCTGAAACAAAGTGTAATCTTTATGTTAAAAAGGCACCAAGTTGTTCTCAGACTAATTTATAAGTGGTTAGGTAGGATTATTTCAGTATCAATGGGCTGTTGTGATGAAAACATTTGAATATCTTTCCAACTGTGAAGTGAGAAAGGAAAGAAGAACTGCAGTGAGTTGGGTTTTTGAGGGGAAAGCGGAGGTATTTTGCCATGAATGTGAAAAAATGCTCCTGGGTAATTAGTCATCTTGGCTGAATCCAGTGAGATGACCTAATGAAGGAGGAAAGTAGTGCCTAAACTGTGGCACAGTGGTTAGCACTGTTGCCTCAAGTGCCAGGGACCCACGTTCAATTCCTGACTTGGGTCACTGTCTGTGTGAAGTTCGTACATTCTCCGCTTGAGTGCATGAGTTTCCTCCCACAGTCCAAAGATGAGCGGGTTAGATCCTTTGGCGACACGAAATTGTCCCTTAGTGTCAGAAGGACTAGCTAAGTTAAATGCATAGGTTATGGGAATAGGGCATTGGTGGGATTGTGGTTGGTGCAACTTGATGGGCTGAATGGTGGCCTTCTGCACTGTGGTTTCTCTGATTCATTTTAGTATTGCATAAAAATAAGTTGTATGTATTGTGAAGTAATTCACCTAGTCAATGGTTCACTTGTCTGGCCATAAAGATTAAAGGAGTGAAGGAATACATGTATGTTTGGCAAAGATGTATGTCACAAGGGATAGTATTGTTTCACAGTCAGATGATGCTGTTGTAAGTGGAGATACAGACTTCTGTGAGCCAAATCCCATAAAAGGCAAGTGCTTCAGACCTGTGCTTTAGGTCAGGCACATGGCTCTCAACAAATCAGTTGGCTTGAACAGTGAGAAGCGTGAACCGATTTTGTTATTTTGGGGAGAAGGGGAGGAAATGCATTGTACCATATCTTGAAGGAAAAATGAAGCAATTTGAGATTTTAGATGGGCAGGCATGCCAGAGATTAATTACATCCTGATGTAAATGGGTGAGGGAAGGAGAGTTAACCAACTCATTACATGGCTTTGTATGTCTGGTGGCCAGAAAAGTGAACCTTAAGAGTGTGATATGTGATATCTCTCAACTAAAGCAAACAGTTTGTGACAGTGAGACTGAAGGAGGAAATTAAGCTGAGTGTGACATGGAAAAATGATTTTTGAATTTTTTGCAGTTTGTGTTCACGATTTAAGTGTCACTTCTAATGTGTCTCTATGTAAATAATTATCTCAAGTTTGTATTTCTATGCATGTAATTATCTCTATTGTGGAAAGAACAGATTTACAGTGGATACTTGCTGCTCGGAACTAATGATCTCTCTTTCTTCTTGTAGGTTTAAAAAACGAGTACTAATTGAAGAGCTTGAAGGGATTTTGGAAGAAATACAAAGTAAATCCAGTCGGGTAAATCATATCAATAATCGATAATGACCGCCGAGAAACAATGAGACTGGACTCTTTTTTTTCTGGTATTCTCCTCCAGCAATCACAAAAGCTCCATTTGGAACTCAAGCTTATTTTTACTGTAATTTCACCTGGTCTATGCTGAAATTTGCTTTCATTTTTCTTTGCACGGTTAGACTATCTGGACCTTGGCATAAGGAGTATTTTTTAAAAAGTGTCACCTGATGGTGTATCTGCCACTTGGTTTAATAAGATGTTTATACAACATATTCAGCACACTGGGCAAGAGACACTTCACTATCCCAGTAGATTACTTGTATGTTATTTTACCCTCTGAAACGCATTCATAGCAACATTTGCTTTCTGTAATTAACCCTTGTTTTTTTTTTGTGTTGAAGCAACTTGCTTCAGAGATGGTATGGTTCATTTTGGCAAAAGAATGAACCCAATTTGATTTTCTGTTGCATTGGAATTAAAGGAGGAAATGTCTTTTGCGTACGATGACTTCTGAAATGTGTTTTTGTCTTGTGTGCATTTTGTCGCAGTTTCCTTCTAGCCTGGCTTAGCTTCCCCAGGTCGACCCTTCTGGTAAATCCTTGGGAACTGTCCCTTGCCAAACAAACTGAATACACAATATATGAACATTTGTCTTAAAGCTAAGATTTGTCTATAGCAAATTATTTTTGAATGGAACACTGTGTGTTGTAAATGGCCATATTTTGAAAATTATTTAAAATGCCTTTGTTACTATTTCCTGCATTAAAAAAATCTATTTTATATTGGATTGTTTTTATTTGTGTATGTAACCAGCCTCCCGGACTCCGGGTGCCCTTTACCCCTCAAGCATAAATCAAGTGACCAGCTCCCCGCTGCAATGAGGAAACAACTGCCTACTGGAGTGGAATGCTGCATTTACTAATGTTGACCATTTACCTTCTTGGGTGTAATGATACATTGGCTTAATACAAGGGCGCAGTACATAGCCACAAATAATGTGAAATTTAGATTGAACTTGCCATCTTATACAAGGTAAGTCTGAGTCTTCAAAGTGAGTGAGTAGGAGCGAATGACATTTGGGAAAAATTGCTCTACACAATGTATTGACAATGTATGTCAATAGCATTTATTCCTGAACAAATTTTGATAAAGCAGAGGATTGATCTGCCAAAGTATTAATGTTCATGGAACTGGTTATGTCTTCTGTGCACATTCTTTAGCATTACGAATTTAAATAAGGATGTATGTATAAATGCATACAAACTTAGTTTGTCACACCAAATTCATAGAGCAAAACACCTGTATAGTAAATATATAATCCTTCTTTGAGCTAGTATACTATTTACTATTTAAATTGACATGATAGATAATTAATGGCCAAAAATCTTATTTCTAAATTTAAAATGGAGAGGGGGAAGAAAGTGTTTGCAATGTGTTTATTCAAGAGGATCCATCACTCGGCCCATGAAAAGAATTCTTCCTGTGGAATTAAATGGACAAGATTAATTTTTTATCATTTTACACACTTGTTATCAAAATCATGTTCAATCACTGAACAATTATAATATTTGCTGTACTTAGTTTTTAGCCTGTGATTAGTTTATTGGTTCCCCCTGCCCCAAAAAAGTAGTTACATTGATGGACAGAATATATAGGAAGAAGTAAATGAGGCATGTAAGAAAGGTATAATTATGGGTATGTTGCTTTACAGTTGATTGGATGAATCAGATTGGCCAAAGTAGTAATTTTAATGTGCACTTGAGAGAGTTTCTTATAGTCTATAGGTCAATCAAGGAGCAGGCTAATCTATACCTGGTTAAGTACAGAACACCAGGATTAATCAGTGACTTCACGGAAAAGAGAAACTAGCCTCTAGGCAACTGTAATTATATGCTAGAAGTTCACATTCAGTTTGAAGGAGGAAAGACTAGTTTTAAACCTATGAGTATGGAGGCAGAGTTGGCTAAAGTGAACTAGGAAACCAGGTTGAAAGGTATACTTGTATTGCTAGCTAGCTTTAGCTTTCTCTCGTACTCTCCCTTTCTTTGACTTTTAGTCATTCTTTGAGCTCTTGAGACTTCTCCAATCTCCTGACCTAGGTTAAAAGGATAGTAGTGATGCAGAGGCATAGTTTAAGGAGATATTTAATAATTCAGAGCAGGAAATGTGATCCCCCAGTGAGAAGGTGAGCCGTGTTGATCTGTACGTATCATCTGTGGCTAAATAAGGAAGTTAAAGGGTGTACCACATTGAAAGAAACACTGCAATCCTGCAAAGATTATTGTTAGGTTAAAAGATTGGACAGATTTTGGACAGAACCTGTGAACCTTTATTTTTCCAAAAACAAATCTGGGAAAGTTAAGAATGAGAGTAATATAAAAATAGATATTAAGAAATTCTACATGTCTTTAAACTGGAAAAGAGCAACTAAAACTATTGTTGACCCTTGGGAGAGGGAATTGATGATGGAAAACAAGGGAACGGTGTAGGTATTGAACAATATTTTCTGTCTTCACTGTAAAAGTGATCAGGCATAGGCAGTATTGTTTTGTGAAACGGAAATTGTTTTATTTATTGTAGATCTTGGAGGAACTAACAAGCAGGATAGATAGAGGAGAACCTATAGATATTGTTTATTTGGATTTCTGAAAGGCATTTGATAAGATGCGATGTCAACATGTTGATATGATGTATGGGGTAACATTAGCATAGATAAAGATTGCTTAATTAACAGGAAAGGAGAGTAGGAATAATTAACCCTTTTTTTGTGTTAGTAAGCTGTAACTAGTGGATTGCCACAGGGATCAGGGAGACCAACTATTTACGCTCTAATATCAAAAACTTGGATGAAGGAACTGAGTTTCTGGCAGCTTAATTTGCTGACTACACCAAAATAATAATAAAATATATTTTAGAAGAGAAGTAGGGAATCATTGAGAGGATATAAACAGTTTGAGTTTACCGGAAAATTGGCAGGTGAATATAATATGGGATGATGTGAACTTGTCCATTTTAGCAGAACAAAAAAAGTATACTGTTATAATTGTTAGAGATTACAGAGGGATCTGGAGTCCAGATGCAATTTTTTTTTTTAAAGCTGTTTTTGCCTTTTGGTAAGAATAAGGCTCTAGCTAGATCCCATGTGGAATATTGTGAGCACTTCCAAGGAAGGATGTGCTGGCCTTGGAAAGGATCCAGAGGACATTCACAAGAATGACCCCTGGAATGAAGAGCTTGTCGTATGAGTAATGGTTGAAGACTCTGGGTCTGTACTCATTGGAATTTAAAAGGATGAGGGGGGGATCTTATTGAACCTTAGAGTTCTGCGTGACCTGGATAAAGTGGACATGGAGAGGACATTTCCACTAGTAGGAAAAACTAGAACCAGCGAGCACAACTTAGGCTGCAGGTAAGGAATTTCTTCAGCCAGAGTGTGATGAACCTCTAGAAATCTTTGCTGTAGAAGGCTGTGAAGACCGGGTCATTGATTGTCTTTGATATAGAGATAGTTAGGTCCTTGATTTATAAGGGGATCAGGGGTCATGGGGTGAGAAAAATATCAGCTATCGTTGAGTGGCGGAGCAGACTCGATGGGCCGAGGAGCCTAATTCTGCCCCTATGTCTTATGGTCTTTTTGGCTCAAATGAAAGTCCGATCCAGCCTGGCAGGAAGTGTAATGCTCATCTGTCAGCTTGGATTTTGTGAGATCAAGCCCAAAATAGGATGTATATTGTCAGTTTCAATCTGTTTTTTTCCCCTTATCTGGGGCCTCTGATTGGACTTGATTCACAGGGGAACTGATTCACTTCAGATCAGCCATGATCTTATTGAATTGTGGGGCAGGCTTGAAGGGCTAGATGGCCTACTCCTATTTCTTGTTTTCTTATCTTCTTATGACTTAATTGGCTTTTTGATTAGGAATAAAATACCAATAAAAAAAAATCAGTGCCCTGATAGATGAACTGTAAAAGTTAATGTGCAGTAATAGCAAATGAAAAGTTGCTATTGATTGCAAGGGGAATGGAATATCAAAGTCGGAAATGATATATATTTGCTATCTTGCCTTCATGTCTCCATCAATCTTTAGTACGACCATTAACACTTCCTTTGTCTTTTGTTCCATGACGTCTTTGTCAAATTTTTCCTTGGTTCTCACCAATCCCTGAATTATTTTGCTCCACCTGGTCCATCCCCTCTTAAACAGTCTAAAATCCATTGCATTACTTCCTCTTTTTAGCTCTGAAGAGTCGTATGGAATCAAATTGTTAACTATTTCCACAAATGCTGCCAGACCTGCTGAGTTTTTCCAGCACTTTGTTGTTATTGTTAAAGTAGGAAAGTTTTACTGCAGCTGTCCAAGTCCTTGGTGACACAGCATTTGGTCTCATTTGAAAAAGGATTCATTGTGTTGGAACTGTTCTGAGAAGTTTCTCAGGATTTAGAAAGAGATTGAACAGTTTAGTCCTGTACCAATTGAAGTTTAGAATCATGAGATATGATCGTATTGAAACGTAGAAGATTCCGGCAGGGCATTTGATAAGGTAGACTCTGCGAGGATGTTTTGAGAGAGATTAGAACAAGTGAACGCAGCTCAAGAATGAGAGGTCTCTCTCTTCAAAGAGATGTTTTTTTGGGAGAGGTTGGGGTGAAGATGTGGATTTCTCAATAGCTTTCTAACTTGTATGGCTGAGAATTTGAGCATATTGTGTGAAGTGCGTAGGGAGAGCTTGCATGGTGACACAGTGATTAGTGCTGCTGCCTCACACTTTGTTCAGTTCCCAGCTTGGCTCACTGTCTGTGTGGAGTTTGCACATTCTCCTGTCTCTGAGTGGGTTTCCTCCTGGTGGTCCTGTTTATTCCCACAGCCCAAAAGATGTGCTGGTTAGTTGGATTGGCCATGCTAAATTTTTCGTCAGTGAACCTGAGCAGGCGCCAGAGTGTGGCGATTGGGGCAATTCCACAGTAACTTCATTGCACTGTTTATGTAAGACTACATATGACATTGTTGTCATGTTGCCACATTCTTTTTTGCTATTTGTGCACCTATGTAATTGTGGAAGCACTTACTAATTTGAACATGAACTGCTTACAGCTGAAGATTAGTTATCCCACCAATAATGTGCACAGTAAGGAGTACAAATTCAAGTGTTGTTACCTGTTTTGGCATGCCTCAGTAGAAAGAAAAATGGCCTGTCAGCCTTAAACGCAAGGGTGCGAGATCTTTTCAGCAGAACCATAGCTAAAATGCAATGAAATATAGTTATGAGATATAGGGTAAGAATGGGTTCGTTCAAAATACTGTGGAATGTATTTTCTAGGTTTAAGTATTTAATACCCAAGTTTTGGGTGGCACATTGGTTAGCATTGCTGCCTTAACGCTGCCTGATAAGGAGGGCAATAGCTATGAGGAGAGGTCTGAGAAACTTGGTTCGTTCTCGTTGGAACGATGAAGGTTGAGGAATGACTTGATAGAAGTCTACAAGATTATGATGGGTATGGACAGAGTGGATAGTTAGAAGCTTTTTCCCAGGGTGGAAGAGTCAATTATAGGCGACACAGGTTTAAGATGCGAAGTGCAAAGAAGATGTATGAGGCAGATTTTTTACACACGGTGGGTGTTTAGAACTTGATACCGAGAGGTAGTGACTTTTAAGGGCATCTGGACAAATATGAGTAGGATGGGAATAGAGGGATATGGTCCCTGGAAGTGTAGGGGGTTTTAATTCAATTGGGTAGCACCATTGGTGCAAGCTTGGGAGGGCTGAAGGGCCTGTTGCTGTGCTGTAATTTTCTTTGTTCGTTCTTTGTGGTGTGGAAGGAACTTGAGTGTTCTGAGAATCCTCTTTTGGAACAGTAAATACCTGTAGCAGCTGCAGCTTGAGTCCCATCCTCCGATACTTCTATTTTTGCTTCGTGGATAGCTTCAGAAACAAATAGTTTTTCCTGCTCTGAAATGATGGAACAATACCAGTTATTACTCGAGTGTTAACAATCACATTTTACATTGAAGAATTTAGCTTGATTTTTGGTATTTGCCAGAAACCAGTTTATTTTTATTTATCTTGGAAAAGGAATCTTAAAATGTCAGCACTAAACAATTATTTTGCGTATTATACAATTTCAGTTTTCTGACATGGGGAGATCCAAATTGATTAAGTGACAATGCAGAAATATTAAGTCTGTTATTAAAATGTTAACATGTGCATAAACCTGTCTTGATTTATTAGGATCAATACGTGGCTTACCAGAAATTCCACTGAAGTCTGCTTTACTGGGACTGAAGAGGTCAGTGATTCCCAGAGTGGTCAGCACAGTCTTGAGGTTAAACTTATTTTGCACTTTAAACCTGCATGTTAAAAGTGGGACAAGTTGCAGTCAGTTTAACGCTCTCAAAGGGAAAATGAGAGTAACAATCTAAACATTTGAATATGGTATGGGTAATCTGAACTTGTCAGATTTTTAAAAAGTCATTGGTTAGAATTTGAAGATTGTGTGTGCAATCATAGAGTGGTCAGATATAATTTTGTTTCTCCTCATTTTGCTGAATTCCTACTCTATGCTCTGCTGTGCATATCCTTCCCTGCAGGGAGAGAGAACTCCCTTGCCACTAATATTCAGCTTCTGTTGGTGGACTTACTCTGGGACTGTGCATATTATCCACAACTGTGTTGAGTATCAGAGCTTCATTGATTTATTATTGTCATACAGTGAAAAGTATTGTTTCTTGTGCACTACACAGACAAAGCATATCATTCATAGAGAAGGAGAGGAGAGAGTGCAGAATGCAGGGCTACAGTCATAGCTAGCGTGTAGAGAAAGATCGACTTAATGCCAGGTAGGTCTGTTCAAAAGTTTGACAGCAGCAGGGAAGAACTGCTCTTGAGTCGATTGGTACGTGACCTCAGACTTTTTTTTATCTTTTTCCTGACGGAACAAGGTGGTAGAGAGAGAATGTTTCGGATGTGTGGGGTCTTTAAGAATGCTGGCTGCTTTGCCGAGGCAGCAAGAAATATAGACAGAGTCAATGGATGGAAGGTAGCGTGATGGATTGGGTTACATTCACGACCTTTTATAGTGCCTTGTAGTCTTGGGTAGAGCAGATATACCAAGCTGTGATACAAGCAGAAAGAATGCTTTCTATGGTGCATTTGAAGAGTTGTTGAGAGTCGTAGCTGACTTGCCAAATTTTCTTGGTCTTCTGAGAAAGTGGAGGTTTGGTGGGCTTTCTTAACTATAGTGTCAGCATGAGGGGACCAGGACAGATTGTTGGGGAATGGACTGGGGAAAGAACAAGTAAACTGAGAGAACTGAGAAAGAGGAATATGTTCTTGAATCCTCAAAGCTTTCCACTACTCTAATTTAATATGATTATGGCATGTGTATGTGCCATGATTCCTGCAATATAGAAAGAGTTTTTATAAAGAGTTTGAGGCCATGAGTTGCTTCATGGAAAGGGAGAAAGTTCACTGGTCTCAACTTCTCTGTGCATAGCCCTTTGCAGAGCTGAAGAGCAGTCTGACTATCTCATTAGTCAAGTTGGATGAATAGATGAAAGAAAGCGAAAATATCCAAGGAAAGATAGGCTGACCTTGGAAAGGATCCGGAGGAGGTTCACAAGAATGACCCGTGGAATGAAGAGCTCATCGTATGAGGAACGATTGAGGATTCTGGATCTGTACTTGTTGGAGTTAAGGAGGATGCGGAGTGGATATTATTGAAATTTACAGGATACTGCAAGGCCTGGATAGATTGGATGTGGAGAGGATGTTTCCACTAGTAGGAAAAACTAGAACCAGAGGGCACAACCTCAGGCTAAAGGGATGATCCTTTGAAACAGATGAGATGGAATTTTTCCAGTCAGAAAGTGTAAAACTCTCTGCTGCAGTGGGCTGTGGAGGCCAGGTCATTGAGTGTCTTTAAGACAGAGATAGGTTCTTGATTTAATAAGGGGATCAGGAGTTATGAGGAAAAGGCAGGAGAATGGGGATGAGAAAAATGTCACCATGATTGAATGGCGGAGATACTCAGTGGGCCAAGTGGCCTAATTCTGCCCCTATGTCTTCTAGTGCAAAATGACATTTCAGAATTGATGTTGGTATAAGATGTTCTATTATCTTTTCATCTCGCATCTCAATTTTAGTCCAGCCCATTTTAACTGGACAAAATTCATCCTCGTCCCCGCTGGTTCTTGATCTTAAGTATTCGTGTGTGCGAAGCATCATGTAATCTGTTTAGTAGTCGGCAGTCTCACTCCCAACATTGGCTTGAGTAGGCTGAAGGAAGTTCTACTGTGCTACATCTAACCTGGAAGATCATATCATTGGCTTTGCCTGTACACTAGCAGGAAAGGTAATCCATTCCAAAGGACTTCAGTCGATGTTAGTGATTACTTTGAGTAAACAAAAAATGAGCAGAATAAACTCAGTCATGAAGAAAGATTTCAATTACATATCTATGGTGGAAGATGTGTATTTTCCCCAAACATTGCTGCGGTACTCGCTGATCCAGTGGCCGTATTGTGCTAATTCTGACAGTGTGAGAGAATTAATCTAATCAAAAATGTAATTCCTAAAACAGCAACAACTGGACAATATTTCAGCAGTCAGCATCAGGACAGCACAGTGGTTAGCACTGCTACCTCATAGCGCCAGGGACTCGGGTTTGATTCCTGGCTTGGGTCACTGTCTGTGTGGAGTCTGCACATTCTCCCTGTGTCTGTGTGGGTTTCCTCTGGGTGCTGTTCCCATAATCTGAAAGATGTGCTGGTTAGGGTGCATTTGACATGAAGAGGTGCTGGAGTGTGGCAAATAGGGGATTTTCAGTGACTTCATTACAGTGTCAATGTAAGCTGACTTGCGATACTAATAAATAAACATCTGGAGCGCAGGAGTTAATTAAACAAGACAACTTTGCATGAACTGAATCAAGTCAATTAATTAGTCAAGAAGCTTGAAAATGAAAGGTAAAATTAAAACAATCTTTCGGATGTATTCCTTCATAATTGGGTGTTTCGGGCACTGAAATGAGTTATCATAATTTGGAAGCTCATCAGAGGCTTAATTCAACACTACATCTTAAAATTAACACTGCAGAAAATGACAATGTGTGTGCTGGAAGATGGTTTTCAAAGTGTTGTCTTGCTTCACGGTTCATCCACTGCAAGAGTTTAGATTGATTTTTGATGGGAAATAGGTTTCTGGAGTTGATTTGATTCCTGTTCTGCCCAAGCAACTGCAAAAGGTCCTGAATGTAGCCCAATGTCATGCAAACCAGCCTCCCGTCCATTGATTCTGTTTACACTTCCCGGTGCCTCGGCAAAGCAGCCAGCGTAATTAAGGACCCCAGGCACCACAAATATTCTCTCTCTTCCACCAACTTCTGTTGGGGATAAGATACAAAATTCTGAGGTCATGTACTAACTGACATAAGAATAGCTTCTTCCCTGCTGCCGTCAGATTTTTGACCTTGAGTTAAGTTGATCTTTCTCTACACCCTAGCTATGACTGTAATTCATTCTGCACTGTCTCCTTTTCTATGAATGGTATGCTTTATAGTGCAAAAAACAATACTTGTCAGGTGTATCAGTATACAGTGAAAATAATAAATAAGTTCGTTAATCTATCATTGATGCCAATTGCATTTACAGGGTGTGACGCATGGAGATTACTGAGGATGCTCTTGATAGAAAGGAAACTTACTTGGGTAAGAACACTTCCATTTTCATTCTTCTCATGCTGTTGGTCCATGCTGATAGTGTGTGAGATGTGATGTGAGGCTCTACGGAGGAGATGGGGTTCTTTCTTTCACTAGGAATGATGATGAGCATGTTCACTGCGTGTTCTAGATAGCCGAGTTCAACTGCTATAAACCTCTGATTGCTTCCGGTCTTGATCTGGCCTGCAATTAGGGAGAGTATTAAAGGTGCTCTTGTCCAAAAACAAAATCAAGAATGTCAGTTATCTGCAATTGTCTTTTAGATTCAGGGAGATGGGAAAGAGGAGAGTCATTCCTCGATACGTATGTTAGACTGTATTAGCAGAATTAAGCAATTTGGCCCATTGAGCCTGTTACGCCATTCAATTGTGACCGTTTGTCAACCCCAATCTCCTGCCTTTTCCACGTAACTTCCGATCCCCTTGCTAATCAAGAACTTATCTATCTGACTTGAAGACATTCAATGACCTGGGCTCCATAGCCTTCTGTGGCAATGAATTCCACAGATTCCCCACTCTCTGGCTGAAGAAATTCCCCTCGTTTCTGTTCTAAAGAGTTGTCCCTTTTATTCTGAGGCTTTCTTACGAATGGAAATATCTTCCTCGCATTCACTCTATCCAGGCCTTGTAGTATTCTGTAAGTATCAGTGAGATCCCCTCCCATTTTTGTAATCTCCATTGAGTGTGGATCCAGAGTCCTCAATATTTTCTGTTCTCCGTACATTTAGTGACACAATGGTTAGCACTGCTGTTTCCAGTGCCAGGAGTCTGAGTTCGATTCCTGGCATTGGGTCACTGTCTTTCTGGGGTCTGCATGTCCTCACTGTTTCTGCATGAGTTTCATCCGGGTGCTCTGGTTTTCTTGCACAGTCTGAAGTAAGTGCTGGTTAGGGGCGTTAGCTATGCTAAGTTTTCCCTCGGTGTACGAGCAAGCGCCAGAATGTGGCAACTCGGGGCTTTTCACAATAACCTCATTGCAATATTAATGTGAGCTTACTTGTGACACTAATAAATAAACTTTAAACTTGCCAAGAAACTGAGAATCTTCATGGAAATCTTATGCTTAAATGAGGAGGTTCTGATTACAATTCGACTTGTATCTGTTACTGGAATGGTCAGTAAAGTTTCACAACAGCAATTTTAAATCCAACCAATTTATTTGATAGTAAATTTGCGAGCTTTTGACACTATGGCCTTCGTCAGGCAAATGCCCCCATAGGAAGCAATTTTAGCAAGCTGCAACTTGCTGACTTGAAAATCTAAGGAAGCATATTTTCTCTTGCTGTGATGTCGGATAAAATACGGAATTATCTGGAACAGAACAAGGGACAGTAGAATCTTTTTACGCTCATTATAAGAAGGAATTGGACTATTGAGCAAGCTGACCTGCAATGTTTCTTGTAGGATACTGGAACTAAATGATGAAATCCTGCATGAAGAAACTTAAAACTAAACAAACCCAGAAAGAAGGCTCTTTGAAGGAATTATGCAATAGTCAAAGTTTAACAGAGTTTGATGAGATAGCGACAATTAGCAAAGTGGAAATTGGACTAACCTCCACAATCTTGTTGAGAGCCCCAGTGGAAGCTTGAAAGGCAAGGTTGGTTGAACCAAATGTTTTCGGGCTAGAGTGTGACTATTTTACTAAGCTCTTAAAGATTTCAGTCCTAGTGCCCTTGCTTTTATTTTCTTTGATACGTATTATCTAAGATTGAATTAAGTGTAGAAATGGCTTTTTGGAACGTGTTTTTTTTTTTTAATTGCAACATTCATGCAAATTTTTATCCGCAAGTTGGAGCGGCACACTAATCAGCAGCTTGGATCGACTCACTATCTCATTCACTAACCATTTTTCTGTTGTGGCTGCTGGCAAGAGCAGCGGAGTGTAGTAAGGGGCAAGTTCATGGCAATAACATGCATCTCAGCTGCACAGATGAGGAGGAGGAAGAGTGATAGGAGATTCAATAGTTACGGGAACTGTGGCCATAGACGTGACTATGGGATGGTATGTTGCCTCCCTGGTGCCAGAGTCAAGAATGTCACGAGAGGCTGCTGGGTGTTTTTAAAGTTAGTGTCACAAATAGGCTTACATTAACGCTGCAATTAAGTTACTGTGAAAATCCCCTAGCCACCACGTTTCAGCGCCTATTCAGGTAACAGGGAAAATTGAGCACGGTCGATGTACCGAACTAGCATGTCTCTTAGACTGTGGGAGAAAACCAGAGGAACGCTGTGCGAAATGATGAGTTATGTTATGCTATTTTCAGGTGGAAAGAAAAGGATTGTGGTTGGTGCCGACTCGATGGGCTGAATGGCCTTTGCATTGTAGAATTCTATGACTTTGACAAACATCTTTCTGGTCGCTTTTACAGATGCCAGCTTTTATTTTCTGGATTGGCATTTCCAATCCCAAACTGCAGTGGTGGGATTACTAATGCAGCCAGATAACAGTAACAGTGTGATACTCACCATAGTTTACTGAGGATATTTGATACATCATGGGCACTTTAATGACAGAGCCATCTGCTTTGGTAAACGAGAGGTGTTGGGTCTCTGAGAGTGCGAAGGGATTCTGCCACGTGCTATTAAAATACATAGTGCTGATAACAGCAATCTGCGTGAGCGATGGACTTGCTGAGGGCTGTGACGTAAAATCTTTAATTTCACCTGTGAGAGCAATAAGTGACAATGTTACGGTATGACAGATTATTGTATCCCCCAAGCACTTTCAAGACATTTTGGTTGGCACAGTGGTTAGCACTGTTGCTTCACAGTGCCAGGGACCCAGGTTCAATTCCAGCCTCGGATCACTGTCTGTGTGGAGTTTGCTCATTCTCCCCATGTCTGCGTGGGTTTCAGCTGGGTGCTCCAGTTCGCTCCCATGCTCCAAAGATATGTAAGTTGGGTGATTGGACATGCTGAATTGCCCCTTGGGGTTGGGGGATTGGTGGGGTAAATATGTTGAGTTACGGGAGTAGGGGCTTGGTGAGATTGTGGTCAGTGCAGACTCGATGGGCAGAATGGCTTCCTTCTACTCTGTAGGGATTCTATGAACACAGCATTGGAGAAATGTGACTTTTACCATAACAGCATAAGGATTTTGAATTCAGTCATGATTTGAAAATATCTGCAAATGTGTATAGTATTTACCAGCTGTGGCTACCTTAGCCAACTCAAATGTTAATGACACTATTATAAGCAGGTTTATCCAATTGGTTCACTTTCTAATGAAACAAATCATCTTTTCTAGGCTGAAGTGTGATTCATTTCATTCTCCTTCTTTATCTCCAACTCTGGAAGTTCTGCACTTGTTCTGGAGGTTGAATTTTCACTGACTCCTGATCCTTTCTCACACCTTTGCCTTACTCTCAAACTTCCATTTCAGGGACCTTCTCCAAGAAGAAGCTGCAAAATCCACTGAATGACAAAATTGGCTTGCTGCTTTAATTAGAAGTGGATTACTGAAGTGTATAATACTTCATTTGTACTCTCTAATGCAACAACATCCCTTATGGTTTAATGTACCCTGTATTTACATATTGAATAGAGAAAACATGTTTTTAAAAGGCATAATCCCTAATGGGAGAACACACTGAGCAATCTGTGGGTCTTAATATTTTACTTTGTGTGCCATTAGACAAGCTTGTGTGTGTTTTTACATGTCCATTAGGAATTTGCTACTCAACCCATGTGCATCTTGGGGACTAGTCAATGAAAAGAGGCAGACTTGTATTTATGTAGCACCTTTCATAACATTTAAAAGCCAATGGAATACACTTGAAATGAAATCATTGTTACAATGTCAGGAACAAACCTCTCAATTCTCGTACAGCAATGTGAAGATGCCGGCATTGGGGCTGTGATGGACACAGTAAAAAGTCTCTTAACACCAGGTTTAAAATACAACGCTTTAAAGAGTCTTGGCTGTCAACTACCTTTTCAGGACGAGTTCCAAAAATGCGTCCACCTCCTGATAAAAATATTTGCCGCCTCCATTATCAGTAACCACTAGTTCTAGATTCTCTCTCATCCTTTTCACATCCACTCATCAATATTCCTTTTGATCAAGTTTGCCTTTTCCAATAGATACAAGGCTAACCTGTCCCACCTTTTGTCATTTAGAAACCCACCATTATAGTTTTTTGTCTTCTCTGAACTGCTTCTGTTCTGCCTGATGCTACCGTCATCAAGCCAAAGCTGGCCATTGACTCTAGCTGGGACTGTTTCTTGGACCTCTGCCCTACCTCCTACCCTGGTTGGTGGGTTGAAACCTGGTTCTGTGCCGCTGCCAACTGGACCAGGAAAAGGGAGCTGCGTGTTCAAGTCCAGCTCCAGAGACTTGAGCACACAATCTTGGTTGACTTCTCCCACTGCAGTGCTGAGGGAGTACTGCATTGTCAAGAGATGCCATGCTTCAGATAAGGCTTTAAGACCCCATCTACTCCTTCGGGCAGGCATAAACGATCCGACGGTTGTATTCTAGAGAAGGTGAGCTGTCCCTGGTTTTCTAGCCAATCAAAAACGTGAAAAAACATAGTTTATCTAGACATTTTTCCATTGCTGTTTGTGGAATCTTGCTCTCTGCGAATTAGTTGCTGTTTGTTTTCAGGACTGCATTTTGCAAAAGGTACTTAATTTTTGGGAATCAAAGGGCACAGTTTAAATACAAGTCGTCTTTCCAGGAACTAGAGTTTCACAACTAGCATCCTAATTGTAATACTATCCGTCCCTTAATCAGACTATTAAATCCTTTAATTTGTAACTGTCTGCAATGCAGATGGGAATACACTGAAGTCCAGGTTACCTCGACTCTTGGTGCTGACCCACTTGTTTATCAGTGTTGCTGTTTCATTTGGATTGCTGAAGTTCACCCTTTGGAGGCTTCCGTTTAGCCAGACTGCCGTGTCCTCTGAGAAGTGTGGAGAAAGCTGGATGCTGGATTCCACGAACAGCCCACAGGCCAACTGAACCGCTGGAGTATGGGTGGAGTTGGTCAGCTCCCCATACATACTGCGCAAGAAATGTCTTACTCCTGAGTCTGCAAAATATATTAGAGTTAGTAGTTGCAGCAAATTACTGTGGGAGAGAACTTCCTGACGATAGTGAATGTTAAAAATGTCATACTTGATAAATTGGCTTCATTAGTTTTATTAGATTTTCACAGCTTGAAACAGACCATTTATACCAGTCAAGAGCTCTGCCTCTTAAAACGTGCGCTTGTTATTGAGATAATGAGTGTGTCTTTGGTTTGATATAATCCCTGCTTCCGAGTCAGTGCAGAGTTCAAACTTTGCCCCGAGACAACATCGCTGATTGGAGACTGAAGCTCAAGCTCCGAATCCAGTGAGATACCCAGGACTGATGTATCTGGGTGGCTCCCACCTCTCCCCTGTTCATGTGAATGGTGGGACCTCAATATTAGAATCATTGAATCCTGCAGTGCAGAAAGGAGGCCCTTTGGACCAGACTCTGCATTGACCACAATCCCATCCAGGTCCTATCCCCATGTATTTACTCTAGCTAGTCCCCATGACACTAAGGCGCAATTTAACATAGCCAATCTACCTAAACTGCACATCTTTGGACTAATCATATAAGTCTAACCATGCTGTTGACTAGCATGTGTCTGGTTACTGCCATGGAAAGATTGTTCCAGACTCAGCCTGTCAGACTGTTAATTAGCACAGGACATAGAAAAACTACAGCACAAACAAGCCTTTTGGCCCACAAGTTGCGCTGATGATATCCATACCTACTAGGCTTACCTATAACCCTCAATTCTATTAAGTCCCATGTACTCATCCAGAAGTCTTTTAAAAGATCCTATCAAATTTGCCTTCACCACCATCACTGGCAGCTGATTCCACTCCCCCACCACCCTCTGAGTGAAAAACTTACCTCTGATATTTCCTGTGTACCTCTCCCCCAGCACCTGAAACCTCTGGGTTGTTCCCAGTACACCATATGCCTTTTTAACCACATCTTGTACCCGCGAAGCCGATTTAAGAGTCCTAGGGACCTGGACCTCAACGTGTTCACATATAGGATCATAATATCCAGCTCTACTTCACTCCCCATACTGCAGCATCTTTAAATTTAAGTTTAAATCTTGCCCAACATCTAATACTGGTGGGTTAGGGTAGCACGATGGTACAGTGGTTAGCACTGCTGCCTCACAATGCCGGGAACCTGGGTTCGATTCCCAGTTTGGGTCACTGTCTGTGTGGAATCTGCACTTGCTCCCTAAGTCCGTATGGGTTACCTCTGGGTGCTCCAGTTTCCTCCCACAGTCTGAAAGACATGCTGGTTAAGTGCATTGGCCGTGCTAAATTCTCCCTCAATGTATCCAAACAGCCACTGGAGTGTGGCGACTAGGGGAATTTCACTGTAACTTCATTGTAGTGTTAATGTAAGCCTTACTTGTGACTAATAAAATCAACTTTTCTTTTACATTGGCTGCTTGATATTAAAATTTTTATCCTTGTTTTGAAATTCTTCCATGGATCCCCCCCTCCCTATCTTTGCAATCCCATTCAGCAATGCTGCCAGCCATACCTTCAGCTCTGAAATTCCTTCCCTGGACCCACATTTCCCCATTACGTTTAACAGCTGAGCATTGAATGAATCTAAGGTTTTAATTTTGCTTGCCTACCTAACCCCTAGCACCAATCCAACAACACTTGTTACATCTTCTCCCACATTCCCTCCCATTGCTCCAATATGCTGACATATTTGGGAGTTGTACTCTGGTCATAGAATCCCTGCAGTGCAGAATGAGGCCCTTCGGCCCATTGAGTCTGCACTGATACAATCCCATCCAGGCCCTATTCCTGCAACCCACATACTTACACTTCTAATCCCCCTGACACTAAGGTTAATTTACCATGGCCAAACCCACCTAACCCATGCATCTTTGGACTATGGTTCTTCCTGTGTCTGCATGGGTTTCCTCTGGGTGTTCGGGTTTCCTCCCATAGTCTGAAAGACATGCTGGTTAAGTGCATTGGCCGTGTTAAATTCTCCCTCTATACCCGAACAGGCGCCAGAGCGTGGGGACTAGGGGAATTTCACAGTAACTTCATTGTAGTGTTAATGTAAGCCTTACTTGTGACTAATAAATAAACTACTTTTGTGAGAGGAAACCCACGCAGACATGGGGAGAACATGCAAACTCCACACAGTGACCCAAGCTGAGAATCGAACCCGAGGCAGCAGCGCCAACCACTGTGCCATTAAACAATCTGCTGTTTTACATTTTGTTTGTTTCTTCCAAAAGAAGCTGTCAAGGCTGATGATCGCAAGTTCCTCCTGTATTTCTCCATAGCAACTAAACTGGGAGCAGTTCACCCAATCCTTCCAGGGGAAGAAGCCAATCTTATGCCTCTAACACCATCTCTACAGCTCAGCACTAGAGAGCATTGCCAGAGGGGATTTACTGGAATATCACCAGGGATGAGGGATTCCAGGGTAAGAAGAGGCTGACTGGTTTTCAAGCGGCACACCGATTTCTGGAAATCAATCCTTGTAGATTCTATTTGGGAGGAGACCACTTTTCAGCAAGGTATTGGGTGCTAGTTTCACTTGAAATTGATTAGATACAATTCAAGTTCGATCTTAACATTCAGTGTGTAATGAACCAGTGCAATCCAATTAGTTAGTGTAATAAAACATTTTTGCTTTTTCTTTTCAATTTAAAAAATCTTGTGTAATTAAGTACTAATCTGGCATTATTTTATTATTGCAACTGACAAGGTGTTTATCTGAAAGCATTTTTCCTGAGTAAAACATGATTTGTTTTAGTTGATTCATTGACGTACACTGTTTTTTAAGTAAATAATTTAAAAATGTAATAACTTTAAAAACGTCTCTGGTGTCTGATAACTCAAATTCCATTTGTCGAGCATCATCGAACACTTGCAATTGGTGAACACACCACTCGTCGTTGCTGGGGTAGCACAGTGGTCAGTGCTGCTGCCTCTCAGCGGCAGGGACCCGGGTTCGATTCCTGGCTTGGGTGTCACTGTCTGTTATGAGTTTGCACATTCTCCCTGTGTCTGCGTGGGTTTCCTCCAGGGTGCTCCGGTTTCCTCCCACATTCTGGAAGACGTGCTGGTTAGGTGCATTGATCTGAACAGGCGCTGGAGTGTGACGACCAGGGGAATTTCAATGCAGTGTTCAACTTCATTGCAGTGTTTAATGGAAGCTTTACTTATGACTAATAAATAAACTTAGCACAGCCAATTTCAGGCAGAACTATTTTTAAACCATGGTTTAAAATCATGAAAACTTAAAATTTTAAGATTGTTGTGAAGTTGCTATAATTTGCGTTTAAAATTCCCTAATCTTGCTGTCTTGGTCAATTTGATTGTATAGTTAGTTTATTTATTGGTATCACAAATAGGCTTACATTCACACTGCAATGAAGTTACTATGAAAATCCCCTTGTTGCCACATTCCAGTGCCTGTTCGGGTACACTGAGGGAGCATTTCAGACTGTGGGCGGAAACAGGAGCATCCAAAAGAAAACCAAGCAGAAGTGGTAGATTGCACAGATAGTGACCCAAGTCGGGAATCGACACTGAGGCAACAGTGTTAACCACTGTGCCCCAATTTGGATTGCACTGATCCAACCAACAGAAACAATACCTTTGTGTACTTTAAAAAAAAAAATCAGTGACTGTAAGACTGTAATGTATAGCATATGTGAGGAAGATTCATGTGTACCGTGAACAGTATATCCTAATGCATTCTCCAGTTGTGCGAAGGTGTTTCCTTTGGCTCCCAGCTGTAGCAGTTCTAGTGCAACAGTGACACCCACTGGGGATATGACAATGTTGCCGCACGCTTCACCCTCTGTCAACTTTTGGTAAAGGGTTTGCGCAAATTCAGCGTTGAGTTGTCTAATGCTGTCCTGGAAAGCACAGGTCCTCCTCACGACGAATAACAAGTGTAGGAATAGATTGGGGACTGAGAGGGAACCCATCATGATGCAGCAGCTTACCCTGAGACTTGACGGATAATCTATAAGTATAGGCAAAAGGGACAGAACAAAGAAACATATGAGCTACAGCAATTGCAAAGACAACTGTTCTTTCTCTACGTACAGTTTCATCGGATGCAAAGCAAGACTGTGTTAGTTGATGTAGTCAAAAAAAACTTGCACATACGTTGGAGAGATTGCAGAAGAGGGGGTTCCAGGGATGAGAAACAGCAGGTTTGAGGGGAGGTTGGAGAGGTTAGGACTGTAGAGAAGGTGGGCCAAGAGGATACCTGAGAGAGATGCTCAGAATCACGAGAGGGTTGGATGGAGTATTTGGGAGAAACTGTTCCCACTTGTAAAAGGATCAAAAATGAGAGGGCACGGACTTTGAAAATGACAAAGTAAAGTTTATTCTTTAGTCAAACGTAAGGCTTAGAATAAAGTTGCAATGAATTTACTGTGAAGTTCCCCCAGTTGCCAGATGCGGCTCCTGTTCGGGTCAATGCACCTAACCAGCCCACCTTTCAGACTGTGCAAGGAAACCAGAGCATCCAGAGGAAACCCACGCAGACACGGGGAGAATGTACAGACTCCACACAGATGGTGACCCAAGCTGGGAATTGAACCCACGTCCCTGGGTGGCAGCAGTGCTAAGCACTGTGCCATCAAGAAGTAATTTGTAAAGGTAAGTAAGTGTGTTTGGGGGCTGGGGTGCACTGCCTGGAGTGTGGTGGAGGCAAGTTCAACTGAGACATTCAAGAGAGGTATTAGATGATCACTTGAATAGAAACAATGTGCTGGGGAATGGCACCAAATGTAATACTTATTTGGAGAGCTGGTGTAGATGTGATGGGCTGAATAGCCTCCTTCTACAACTTATTGATGCTGTTTTTTTTATCTTCGTCCGAAAGTGCTTTCTAGTCAATATGGAAGGGTAGTCACTGTTGTAACGTAGGAAGTGAAGTGGCTCGTGTGTTGAGTAGTGTTCCATAGACAGCCTGGTTCCAGAATCACAGGCAAGCCTGCTGTCATAATGACCAATACCTACAACTGAAAACAGAGACGGGAAAGGAGTTTCTCTGCGGTTGGATTAGAGGATAAATTACTTTGAAATTTAAGGAATGCTTTAATCAAAAATATTCAAGATATTAAGAACACCGAATAGGATAGGGAGAAACTATTTACAGCTTGAGAAATGAGAGCCAAATTCATGAGTAGAATAAAATTTTAGAATCCAGACAGTGCACAAGGAGGCTATTCGGCCCATTGCGTCTGCACTCACCACAATCCTGGCCCTATCCCTGTAACCCCATGCACTTACCCTTGCTAGTCCCCCTGAGTGAAATTAGGAAACACTTGTACAGGCAGAGGATAGTCAAAATTTGAACAGCTTTCTCCAAACAATAATTGGTGCAACAGCAATTAAATTTAAACTGATAATTAATAGATTTTTGTTGAAGCAATGTGTATGAGAATGGGATGTGAATGGCTATGATTGAATTACAGAGCAGACTCGATGGGCTGAGTGGCCTAAATCTGCTCCTGTGTCTATGGTCTTATTGGGTTGTTGATCAATTGCTGTTTCAGTGAATAGGGGAACAATGCTTTTCCTCTGTTCCTGGCTTTAGAGCACAAACAGTCCGTTCGATCCAGTGGATATGTTAGTTATTAAGCCTCGTGCAAACTTGGAAGCTGAGGGGTGACCTTTTAGAAGTCTTTAAAATAATGAAGAGGCTTGATAGAGTCAATTATAGAGAACACCGTTCTGCTAATGGGGAATCCAAAACTAACAGCCCTAACTGTACAGTAATCAGTGCGATAGAGAGTTTTGGAAGAAACTTATTTGGGAATGTGAAATTTATTTCCCGTTGGAATCAGAGTCATGCGGTACAGATGCATAGAAGAAATGCTGGATATAAATAATCAGTGGTACAGAACTTGAGGTATCATTGTGGGAGAGACTGTCATTCATCAGGGCATTTGCAAGATCACCAAATATTTAGTTTGTTTATTTATTTAAAAAGTTTAAAATTAATTTACTAGTGTTACAAGTAAGGCTTACCTTAACACCGCAATGAAGTTACTGTAAAGATCCTCTAGCCGCCACACTCTGGCACCTGTTCGGGTCAATGCACCTAAACAGCACGTCTCCCAGACAGTGGGAGGAAACCAGAGCGTCTGGAGGAAACCCATGCAGACACAGGGAGAATGTGCAGCCTTCACACAGATAGTGACACAAGCTGGGAATTGAAGCCAGGTCCCTGGTGCTGTGAGGCAGCGGTGCTAACCGCTGTGCCACCTCAGAATTGGTCTTTGTTGCACCACGGTGTCAGGTATACAAATAGTTGTTTGACATTTGGGATAAATTTGAGGTATCCCTTTATGTTTGATATTCTTGTGCGTGTCCTGATGAGGGGCAAGATGTAAAGTTTTTTGATGTGTTTTTTATTCAACGATACTCAAGAAGTTAAGTAAACACCTGAAAGTGATCTGATCTACCAGCAGTAAGCCTGAGGGTTTGGGCACAATTTCCCCAATCTGATTTGAGGCAACATTGCACTGAAATGATGCATTTTGGTGCAACACCCCAATAGCACGAGCTAGATTTCCTCCAACTCATAAGCACACACTGAAGCAGTGTAACAAGTAAAGACAATCAAAGCTTGAGATTGCATTGGAACAACATTTTTCTGCAAGTCCTCCTTTATTACCTCTACCACTGGAAGCAGGCAGAGGTCATATTTTCATCCCTGTTTGTCTATAAATAATATATCTCAAAGAAACTAATGAACAGAATTCAATCCGGTGCTTACATCGTGTGGCTCAAGGAAAAGCTGATTACTTTTGGTGAAGATGAGGGTCTGCGTCCTTGTATTATTCTTCAAGGAACTGTTGACATTGGGCAAATTGATTTTTTTGCAATGCTGTGGTTTGTTTTAGAACATTGAGTTGTTTGATTTAGAATGCAGTGGAATGTCTCAGCGCTGTGCTGGGATTTGTCACAGCTGTCGACAAGTGAGCAGAGTTTTCAGAGCAAGTTGTTGGGTATGGATTTGCCTGAAGTCTCCTTAGTGGGATGGAACTTATCATCAAATTTTTTTTCTCCTCAGTTTTGTAATTCCAAAACCTCAACCCTGGCAGACAGAAGTCTCAAGGGAGGACTGCATAATTGTGTGTTAACAGAAGGCAGAGGAGGTAAGTACTCTACTGAGTGATGTCTTCATTTGTCATACTGATATTTAGCAAAACTAATATTTGAAACAAATATTTGAGGAAATGTGCTTTCAAAAATCTTGTGTTTATGACATTACAAATTCTGGGCAAATCAATAGCAAATGCAGTATAATTCTGATAAATGTGAGGTTCTTTACTTTGGAAGCAAAAACAAGAAGACAAGTTACTACCTGAATGGCTGTGAAGGCGAGTGGGCAGAGGGACCTGGGTGTCCTTGTGCACCAGTCACTTGAAACTTGCAGGTGTAGCAGGCGGTAAAGAAGGCAAATAGCTAAGTTAGGATTGTTTTCACTGAAATTCGGATGAATAATAGGGGAGGGGTGGAACCTCATAGAGCTTTATGAAATTCTAACAGGACTAGACAGGGTTGATGCAGGGAGGATATTCCCAATGGTGGGGGAGTCCAGAACCAGGGGTCATAGTCTGAGGATTGAGGGTAGGCCATTTAGGATGGAATTGAGGAGACGTTTCTTCACCCAAAGAGTGGTGAGCCTGTGGAATTCATTACCACAGGAAGTAGTTGATGCCAAAACATTGAATATATTCAAGAGGCAGCTGGATATAGCACTTGGGGCGAATGGGATTATGGCGGGGGGACCCGGGTTTGATTCCAGGCTTGGGTCACTGTCTATCTCGGTTTCCTCCGGGTGTTCTGGTTTCTTCCACAGTTCAAAGATGTGCGGGTTAAGTTGATTGCTCATGCTAAATTGTCCCCTTAGTGTCTTGGGAGGCATCGGTAGAGGGATTAGCAAGGTAGATATGTGGGGTTACGGGAATGGGGCCTGGATGGGATTGTGGTGGGTGCAGAGTTGACGGGCCTTTGGGGATTCTTTGCTTCTAAGTGTTAAGTGCCTGTCAAAGAATCCTGGCTCTGAATGTTAATAAAAAATAATCATGAGGATGGAAGGACTAATTTGTCAGTAGGTTGCGAATCATTTGATTTTTCGCTGCAAATAAATCAAAATCCGTTATGAAATAAACACCCAGGAATAATCAGATTAATTTATACATTTGTCCAATTCGTATCTTCAGATGTCCTCATCTCCTCCTGCTCCCTCCCAAAATGTTCCATGTCACGTTGATGTATGTTTTGTACATTTTCACACTTTAGTTTTATTAAACGCTGGCCTGAACTTTTCCTTCTAAACCTTTGCATCTACTTTACTATAATTATTTAAACAGTACAACTCATTTTAACATTGGGCCTTATTTTTGCCAATGAAACGTTGAAAGCATATTCAAAGGAAAATTTTCTGTATAGTCGAAACCGTGCAAATCAAAATAAGATATTTCAACATTGTTTTCAATTAGAATTGCAGTTTCAGAATTACTTTCAGTAAAAAGGCAATCACAGGATTGTGTGCATTACTTACTCTTGTCTTCTGCCTCTCCTTCCCTCTTTCCCACTATCTCACATTCTCTTTCATGCCCGGTTGAGTGTAATCATAAGACTGGGCTGCTGTGGCTAGTGTCTGCAGTCTCTCTCTTTCTTTCTCGGCGATGTCTGTACCACTCTCCCCCGGATTCCTGCAAGCTAACCTGTTAAATACAGCCAGACGAACAGAGAGGGGACAGCACGTCACAGCCACAAACAAATCCCAAATCCCACACAGCACCTTCCATTCAGAGAAGCTATGTCCGGCACTCGTCTGGAGCCGTTTATTCAATTTCCCCTCGTTCCCATTCTGCCTGCACCAGCTCTTAACAATAGAAATTTGATTAATGCCAAAAACTTGTTCAAAGTCCGGCAAATTGCATGTGGCTTTCGGTCGGGACACCCAGATGCCAGCTGCATTATTCTGTTAGATGTCAGAAACATTAATTGAGATTTGCGTTGATGTTCGTAGAATCTCTACGGTGCAGAAGGAGGCCATTCAGCCCATCAAGTCTGCACTGACCATAATCTCACCCAGACCCTATCCCCAATAACCCATGCATTTATCCCTCTAACCTATGCATCCACGGACACTAAGGAGCAATTTAGCACGGCCAGGGCACCTAACCAGTCCACCTTTAGACCGTGGGAGGAAACTGGAGCACCCGGAGAAAACCCACACAGACATGGGAAGGATGTGCGAGCTCCGTACAAACAGTGACCCAAGCTGGGATTTGAACCCGGATCCCTGGAGCTGTGAAGGAACAGTGCTAACCACTGTGCCACCCTGTTTGAGGAATCAAACATTTTAAAAAAAAAAGGACATTAAAGACCTCATTTCAACCAATTCCGTACTCCGCTTTGAGTTGTAGCTGCAAGTTCTACCCATGTATTTCACATCTCTCTGATACTGCAAGGTGGTGAAAGGGAGAATCATCACATCCCGGTCAGAGAGGCAGCTTCAGAGGTAATGGGTACACTGGTTAAGATTTTCCAAAGTTTCCTAGATTCTAGAACGGTCCCAGTGGATTGGAAAGTAGCTTATGAGAGTGGCACGGTAGTTAACACTGCTGCCGCACAGCACCATTAACCCACTGTGTGGAGTTTGCATGTTCTCCCCGTGTCTGCATGGGCTTCTTCCGGATGTTCCGGTTTCCTCCCACAGTCTGGAAACGTGCTGGTGAGGTGCATTGGCCGTGCTAAATTCTCCCTCCTGTGTACCCGAACAGGCGCCGGAGTGTGGCAGACTAGGAGATTTTCACAATCAGTAATATTGCAGTGTTGGTGTAAGCCTATTTGTGACTAATAAATAAACTTTGTGACCCCACTATTCAAGAAAGGAGGGTGAGAGAAAATAGAGAAGGAGCGCCCGATGTAAGTAGTAAAATGTTCAGTAAGTGATAACGAGGAACATTGGGTCTGTCCAATCTTAATATAATTTTCAATGTGGTTTTATGAACGGGAAATCATGTTTGTCAAATCTGTTTTTTGAGTATGTCACAATTGACGCCGATAAAGAAATGTAGCTTATTTTGATTTTCAGAAGGTGGTTTCAAGGTGCCATGTATTTCACAAAGTAAGGACCCATGGAATTGGAGTAACATTTTAGTGTGGATTAGTTACCAGACATAGAGAAAACAGAGGTCAGGAATATTCGGGTTGTCAGGGGGTAATTGGTGGAGTGCTACAAGAATCTGTGGGACCTTCGCTATTTACGATCAAGGAATACGGTGTAATATATCCAAGTTTACTGATGAAGCAAAGCTGGGTGGGAATGTAAACTGTAAAGAGAACAGAGTGCAAGGGGAAGGGGTCAGTTTATAAGGGAGCTGGCGGGTCGGGGGCAATTAGTCACTTTGATAGTAAAAACATTTAAATGTTGATGTTCAGAGGGTATCCTTGTACAAAAAACAGCGGAAACCATCATACAGGAAGCAAAGAATTAGGCAAATAGTGTATTGGCTCTTGCTGCAAGTAGGATGGAGTACAGGGCTATCTAAAAACCAGACCTGGGGAACTGTCCAGATCTCCTTATTTAAGGAAGGATATACACAATGAATTGGTTCCTCTAGTGAGTGGGTTGTTCTGAAAGGCACCCTAAGTTGGTCCTGTTCTCTGGAGGTGAGAACAGTGAGAGGTGATTACATTGAAACATACACAGTTCTGAAAAGGTTACCAGGGTGAATATTGAGCGTTTGTTTGCCCTGGTGAGAGAATATAGTACATAGGAACACAATCTCAGGCTAAGGCATTGGTTATTTAAGACTGAAGTTGAGAGGGAATTTCTTCAGCCAGGATGGTTGGGAATCTGTGGGAATTCTCCATCCCAAAGATTTATGGATTCTTAAATTATTGAGATTATTTAATTATTGAGTGAGGTCTCAGAGTTTGAGGAATTAAAAGGTATGAAGATCAAGAGGGGGAAGTAGAGTTGAGGCCACGAGCAGGCACAATCTTGGTAAATGGTAGCATCAACCAGAGACAGCGTATGGTCTTTTCCTGCTCTTCCTTATTATCCATCCCCTGACATTAAATGCCGCCACATGCTGTGAATGAATAAGTTAAGAAAAAAAAACAATATAATTGGTATTTAACTGACTTGCTGAAAACACTTGAGTTTTTTAAAAAAAAAAAGGATAGCTGGAGAAACTTTGATTTTGACTTGATAATGGTAGGAATAATGCAGATCACTTGCGTGGCACAGTAGTTAGCACTGCTGCCTCACAGCCGCAGGGATCTGGGTTCGATTCCAGGTTTGGGTCATTGTCTCTGTGGAGTTTGCACATTCTCCCTGTGTCTGCGTGGGTTTCCTCCAGGTGCTCCGGTTTCCCTCCACAGTCCAATGACGTGCAGGTTAGGTGAATTGGCCATGATAAATTCTCCCTCAAACGTTTCCGAACAGGCGCCGGACTGTGGCAACTAGGGGACTTTCACAGTAACTTCATTACAGTGTGAACGTAAGCCTTACTTGTGACTAATGAATAAACTTTAATGCAGCATAAGAATTCTATATGTAGTTTCTGCTCGGGTTTGACAATTAGGGCGGCAAAAGAATTTAGTTATTTCCTGACCTTGGCGTACTGGGGCTCAATCATTGACAATTGAAGCAGAAGCGTTGATGAAAATGTTGCTGTAATAATGGACTTCCCCCTTTTCTCACGATCTAAATGTGTCCACTGCTGATTGCTTTTCTCCTCTGTTTCGTTAACAAACGAGACATTCCCATGTTATTTTTCTTTCAACGGGGTGTGGGGGTGGAGGGAAGATGCCTGGTTGTTATCCAGGTATTTGGTTTCTTTTCCGTCTCCAGAGCACGCTAATTGCCAGCACTGCCTTG
The DNA here is from genome assembly GCA_024679065.1 of Sphyrna mokarran. Lineage (NCBI taxonomy): Eukaryota > Metazoa > Chordata > Chondrichthyes > Carcharhiniformes > Carcharhinidae > Sphyrna > Sphyrna mokarran. Next base: position 77,251,241 of record JAGIQG010000013.1, on the reverse strand, counting down.
CGTCTGAATAGAGATGCCACAGACCGGAATATCACTGCCGCATCCTGGAATGCAGAAAACACAAATGGAATTCGAGGCCAGGATCGCAAGCAATTTTCCAGTCACTAGGCAGAGACAAAGGCTTTGATTGCAGTCGGAGACGAGAGGTTCTTCCGATCGTTTTTGGCAGTTGAGATGGAGAATCTCTCCCACTAGATTATATCCTTAACGTTCCTGAAGTTGGAGGATGTGAAAGGCCAGAATGGAAGTGGGTGGGGGGGGGTAGATCCTGATTAAAAATGACTGAGGATTAAGCATCTCCCGTTCTGATATTTCCCACACTTGAACTAACTGTACAAGTATCTGAAATGGACAATTCACCTATAACAAATAGTTTGATTCTACTCAGATTGCTCACAGCCTGTTGTGTTCACTTTGGCTTCCCATTTTTCTACGTTACGTGTTGATGCCGGTTTTAGACTGGGTTAAACACAATAAGAAGTCTCACAACACCATATTAAAGTCCAACAGGTTTATTTGTCAGCAGAACTCATTAGCTTTCGGAGCACTGTTCCCTTGTCAAGTAAGTGTCTTCATATGCCCTGTTTGTGAACACAATTCCCACTTACCTGACAAAGGAGCAGTGCTCTGAAAGCTAGTGGCTTTTGCTAACAAATAAACCTGTTGGACTTTAACCTGGCGTTAACTTCTACGTTACAACAGGGAATGCATGAAACACCTTAAGCCTCCATCAGCAACATATCTGGAGGGGAAATAAGTTTGAAACGGGGCAAGATCAGGCCAGCTGCATTATCCTACCCTAATGCATCAAACCCCATTTACCAACACCCTCTGCTCCCTGACCTACATTGGTACCCAGCTTTGAAGTTAAAATTCTCAACCTTGTTTCCCCACGGCCCCACCCTCCCTATTTCTGTAACTCTCTCCAGCCTTCTGTGATGTCTGCGTTCTCCCAATTCTCGTCCTTGATATATTGTCTCACCGTGGGTGGCTGTGCAGGCCCCCAAGACTTGGAACTCTGTGTAAATCTTCTCCATCCCCTCTCCTCCTTTAAGTCCTATCTCTTTGAACAATCTTTTAGTTGTAACATCTCCTCCTTGTCTTGTTTTTTTTTCCCCCAGACAATCTTGTGAAGTAGCTTAAAGAAGTTAAAGTTTTATTAGTCACAAGTAAGGCTTACATTAACACTGCAGTGAAGTTACTGTGGAAATCCACAGTTGCCTGTTCGAACAATGCACCTAATCAGCACGACTTTCGGACTGTGGGAGGAAACCAGAGCACCTGGTGAAAACCCACGCAGACACGGGGACAACGTGCAGTCTCCACACTGACCCAAGCCGAGAATCAAACCCATGTCCTAAAGTATATGTTACTTGCATGATTTCCCAGATTTAAGGAAAGATTTTGAATTGAAAGATACTTAATTTGTACTTCTACCTGGGAACAGGCCATCTATGTCACATTGCAATGGAGATGGGTGAGCCTTAATGAGATTCATTATCAAGAAGTATTTTAAAGAAAGAGTCTTATTTCAGAGAATACATGGCACTGAGGAGAATTAAAGTAAACTCCAGGGGACTGTGGCATACTTTTGGGTATTCCCGATGGAAGTCAATTTATTAACTAGAAGATGATATGAAGTATAAAATTAATTCTTGGGTGAAGTACGAAATAAAACTGAATGCATAACGTGTAATTGTACACCATACGAAGTTAATATTGCTTGTTTTCCTCAAGTTTTTTACAGACAGACAGGTTTATTTTTGTTTCAAAAACTTAATCTTGTTGTGTAGGTTAAAACAAGGTGTTTGGATTTCTCTTTAAATGTTAACAGTTCTTAATAGGGTCTTAACATAGTTCAGAATCATAGAAATCATAGAATCGTAGAAACACTTCAGTACAGAAAGAGGCCATTTGGTCCATCAAGTCTGCACCAACCACAATCCCGCCCAGGCCCAACCCCATATCCCTACATGTTTATCCATTAATCCCTCTAACCTACACATCTCAGGACATCAAGAGGCTATTTTAGCATGGCACATCTTTGGACTGTGGGAAGAAATCCATGCAGACAAGAGAATGTGCAAACTCCCCGCACAGTGACCCAAGCCAGGAATCGAACCCAAGTCCCTGGTGCTGTGAAGCAGCAGTGCTAACCACTGTGCCACTGTTTAATTATGTAAACATGAATACTTACAATTGTTACATTTCTGCAACATAATGTTTAAGTAGTTCTAAATATTAATAGTGTAAAAAATTAAAGTTAATTTATTTGTCACAAGTAAGGCTTACATTCATACTGCAATGAAGTTACTGTGAAATTCCCCTGGTTGCCACATTCTGCCTGTTTGGGTTAATATACCTAACCAATATGACTTTCAGACTGTGGGAGGAAACTGGAGCACCCAGAGGAAACCCATGCAGACATGGGGAAAATGTACAAGCTCCTTACAAAATGTAAAGAAGCCAGGAATCGAACCTGGACCCCTGGCGCAGTGAAGCAGCAATGCTAACTATTGTGCCACTGTGTTTCTCCTGTTTTTTAAGTATACTTACAATATTTAAGTAAGTAAATGGGGGTGGAGGGTCTGACTCCAGCATTGGGGTAGGTTACAGCATGGGGGTTTTGTGCCCAAACCCCTACTGATGTAAGGGTGGTGGGGACAGAGGAGAAATGGGATAGCATTCTTGAGCTGGCCTATGTTACCCACTGCAGCATCTGAAGATAGCCTCATTGATTAGGATTGGTAAAAAAGGACTTGCATTTTTATAACAGCTTCCACAACCTTTGGATGTCCAAAAACGCTTCCCAAAATGAATGATTACACTGGTGATTCCCTAGTTCCTGAGCTGGTTTTCACCTACCTGTCTTAGGAGACTTATGAATTTCCCGAGCGCCTTCATTTTTTTTATTCTTTCAACGTATGTGGGTGGTTGTAGCTGGGCCAGCATTTGTTGCCTGTCCCTGATTATACCTGAGAAGGTAGTGGGGAACCGCCTTGAACCGCTGCATTCTATACGTTGGTGCTCCCACAGTGCTATTAGGAAAAGTGTTCCAGGATTTTGACCCAGCCACAGTAAAGGAATGTAGCTCCAAGTTGGGAGGGCAAGTAGCTTGGAGGGGAATTTGGAAATGCTGTTTCCGTGTGTCTGTTGTCCTTGCCCAGTCTGTGGTGGTGGTTGTGGGTATGAAAGCTATCTCGTGGAAAGTGGAAAGTTGCTATGGTCCAGAGATCAGACCTTTGTCTGTCATCCAGCCGAGTGCTCACTTCACTGACAGCATGCAAGATTATTGTTGCTAGAATTAATCTTCAAGTTATGAAAATTGTTTGCCAGAATAAGGGATGAGGTGGGTCACTGAACGTGGATTGCAGATTTATATTTATGAGATACTCTGCATTGAGTAAAATCATTCCACCAGGCTCTGTTTAAAAGTTTGTCACATGGATGTAAAAATATCCAGTGTCAGCGCTGAGCAATTCCACACCATTGTGTGGAGTTTCCACTGCAAGATATAATTGGGTGTAATTCACCTGCAATTGACCAAGCCAGTGCAAAGCATTGTTTTAAGTGAAGATTATGTTCCGTTCAATTACGTTTACAACTGTTTTCATAAATGAATAAACATCAGTTTTTTTGGCTGATTTTTCTTTTTAAAAGTAGCGTCAGGCATCAAAGTGATGTAGAGTTCCTTTGAACTTGTTTAGAAATATGTTAGAAGCCAGAGATATCGGCAAAAATTAATTTAAAAGAAATGCTAAGAAAACAACTACTATAATTCAATGTTTGCTACTTTTTTTAGCAATCATTTTCTCACCAGTGGTGGGCTGGATACTGCAGATCAAATATTTTATTTTTGTGATGAACCCATTTTCAGTTGCATTATCAAGAGTGGCTCTATTAAGGAATATTTTTGAAGTAAAATTTTAAACAAAAATGTAAGATCCAGAAATTTTTGCTGGATTGCATTGGTTCATAGCAGATTTGTTTTGTTTCATAACATGCAATGAGTTTGCATGGAATATTGAGAAAAATTCTTCTCAAACTTATGATTAACAGGCGGCACAGTGGCACAGAGATTAGCACTGCTTCCTCACAGAGCCAGGAACCTGGGTTTAATTCCTGGTTTGGGTCAGTGTGGAGTTTGCACATTCTGCTCTTGCCAGTGTGGGTTTCCCCCAGGTGCTCTGGTTTCCTCCCACTCTGAAACATGTGCTATTAGGTGCATTGACTTGAACAGGCACCAAAGTATGGGGAATTTCACAATAACTTCATTTCAGTGCTCGTGTAAGCCTTACTTGGGACTAATAAATAAACTTTTTAGATTGCCAATATCACCCAAAGTGGAAATTTCTGCTGGAATTTTACTGCCTTGCCCCACCACGGGCATCGGAGTGGGCGAGGGGTAGAACATGGGAAGGTCCGTTGACCTAGGGCGGGATTTTACCGGACGGGCAAGGCAATGGAATCCTGCTTACTGTGTTATTTTAACCAGACGTTAGGACCTTTCTTGTGGTGTGAAAAATACCAGTGTATAATTTTAAAAAAAAAAGGACAGGACGTTCTCACCGAGTCCTTGTCAATAATTGTTCCTCAAAGAACAGCTGTCAGATTATTTAGTCATTTCTCTCATTGCTGGTTCTGGGAGCTTGCTGTACGTGAAGCTGCATTTCCCATATAGAAATGGTATTTATACTTAAATGCTTCTTTGGCTCAAGCATCACTTTGGGATATTTTGAGGCTGCGAAAGGTACTGTGAACATATCTCCATTTTTCCCTCAAGGGACAGTTAGGTTCAGCAACCTTCTCTCACATGCACTTCTGGCACAGTGGTTAGCATTGCTGCCTCACAGCACCAGGGACCCGGGTTCGATTCCCAGCTTGGGTCACTTGGGAGTTTGCACATTTTCCCTGTGTCTGCATGGGTTTCCTCTGGGTACTTTGGTTTCCTTCCACAGTCTGAAAGACCTGCTGGTTAGGGTGCATTGTTTGTGCTAAATTCTCCCTCAGTGTACCTGAATAGACCCCGGAGTGTGGCATTGAGTGGATTTTCACAGGAATCTCATTGCAGATGTAATATAAGCCTACTTGTGGCTAATAAATAAACTTTACTTCGAATTGCACAGGACTCTCAGCCTTTTGGCTGGGATCAAACTCAAGATGGGTGCAATGCTTTATCTTGTCAGCTTGGATCCTCGCTCTCGCTTGAGGCGGACCTTGAATTGGATTGAGTTGGATTTTGAATTTGGTTTTCCGAGCAAGCAGGGAATGGATTTGGGTTTGCCTGGTCTGCTCTGAGTATTGGCTTTGCAACTTTACTGATTCTGTAAAACATTTTGAAGCAACTGCTGTTAGATCCTGTAAGAAGTCCCACAACACTAGCTTAAAGTCCAGCAGGTTTATTTGGTAACACAAGCCTCAAGCTTTTGGAGCTCTGCCCCTTCATCAGGTGAGTGGGAGCTAGTGGCTTGTGCTGCCAAATAGACGTGTTGGACTTTAACCTGGTGTTGTGAGACTACTCACTGTGCCCATCCCCAGTCCAACGCTGGCATGTCCACATCATGGTTAGATTCTGTAGCAGAGGGTTTGGGGGACAGGCCTCGTGTTTCAACATTGTTTCTTATTTTTCATTTAATTTCCACTGCAACAAGTCAATTCCCAAATTTCTAACAAAGAAGCAGAGTAGTGAGAAGCAGAAATGTCTCACTCTCTAATCAGAAAGCAGTTGAGAGATCCCTGAACATGTCCTACAAAACAAAAGCTTGTGTTGGCTAGAATAAGGACTGGTGAGGTGTGAGCGTAGCGTGTAATGTGGGCTCGGTGTAACATTCCCAGAACATGAAATAAATGTAACACACTGTTCATTCACATAGTATGTAAAATAACTCAGTCTGTTAGTTTGCAACTCTCCTCATTTTGTTAATTCACCTTCTGTTAGTTATTAGAAGTCTGTGTGGGGACTGTCAAAATTTTCACAGTTAATGTAAATCTACTTGGGGTGACTAATAAATGAACTTTATTCTCAACAAATTGTTAAAGCTTTTTTTCTCAAACTTTATCCTTAGAAGATTAACAACAAATATATTTTGATTGTAAAGGGTCAGTACTCTTTAGGGTGCCTTTTTAAAGTACAACCATCCAAACAAATCCCTCTGTCTATATTTTATACTCATTGTTTCGCCCCTCAGCCAGACATTGGGCTTCATTCACAAACGTTTGTAGTTTCTTTTGGTTTTGGACAGAGCAGGAGCCCATACCAAGCTGTGATACAACCGGAAAGAATGCTTTCTATGGTGCACCTATAAAAGTTGGTGTGAATCATAGCTGACGTGGCAAATTTCCTTAGTCTTCTGAGATAGTAGAGGCGTTGGTGGGCTTTCTTAACTGTAGTGTAAGCATGGGGAGGGACCAGGCCAGGCTGTTGGTGATCTGGACACCTAAAAACCTGAAGCTTACAAGACTCTAAAGACAAAGGATACAAAGAAAGCACAATGAAAATAAAACTCTGGAAATACACAACAATGCAGTCAGTGTTTATACAGAGAAATAAAAGATCAATGTGTGGGGAGAATAAACCCTTTTCTCCCAGGTTCCAAAAGGATTTTTGTAGCTTGGCCACCATGACCTTCAGTAGGGTCAGCAGAGAGTGTGTGTGTGTCTAGGTTCTACCCATTCTTACAAATCATAGCCTGAATTTGTGCTTCTGGTTTGGAGCTGATAACAAACAAACCATTCATTTGTTATTGGCTACAAGCTGCGGATGTCCCAAAACTCCATGCCCGCAATGAAATATTGACATCTTCTTACTGTTACTGCAAAGGAAGGAAGATGGGCAAATGAATCTTATATTTTATTCATTCTCAGGTTAAAGGCAGTCTTGGCACAACTATCAATTATGGCCAAACCCTGCACTGTCCTGTGAAAGTGATGGGAATTTTCTCATTAAGACGCTGCAGACGACATAGTGAAGCTTCTCCCAAAGTGCTGCTGTTCTTTGTAGTGATTGATTTAGTACAACGCCGTGATCAGCTCAACCATTTCAAAGGGCACCAAGGATCAAACGTTGGTATAAAACTGCAAGTCACACAGCAGCCAGGCCAGGAAAGGAAGGCAGGCTTCTTTTCCTAATCTAAAGGCATATTTTTCCCCAGTTACCTGTGAAAGTTACAAATTTATCAAGAGCTCTTTTAAAAACTCTGAATTTATTGAGAATTCAGTATACTGAAGGGGTAAATACCTTCGAACAAAGCTTTAATACATGGCCCCATCACACTACCAGTTGGGCACCTCATGCACAATATCAACAGCATTTGTTAAATCCCATTAAAGACGTGAATTCAGGACAAATGTAAGTACTTTAATTACAGAAACCAGTTAAAAGTTAATTTATTATTGGTACAAATCGGCTTGCATTAACACTGCAATGATGTTACTCTGAAACATCCCGTAGTTGCTCCACTCCAGCACCTGTTCGGGTACACTGAGGAGCAATTTAGCATAGCCAATACACCTAACCAAACATGTCTTTGGATTGTGGAAACTGGAGGAAACCCCTGGAGACATGTGGAGAATGTGAAGACACTGCACAGACTGTTGCCCAAGCTGGGAATTGAAGCTGGTTCCCTCGTGCTGTGAGGCAGTAGTGTTAACCACTGAGCCACCGAGTTGCCCCAGTGTGCAGTGTGGATGATGTTAAAGGGCTATTTCCCCAAAAAGCTGAACAGGCAGACCATGTTACCGTGTTAGCTGATGTGGCCAATGCTCCATTTGATTCTCCACCCAGTTACGACACAGTAGGGCCAACCAAGCAATCCCATGATGCCATGATTGGAGAACACACCCATCCCTGTATGGGAGAATAAAGTCAGTAAAGTCTGGCAACACCAATTTTAAATCCAACCGATTTATTTGATAGTAAATCTGCGAGCTTTCGGCCTTTGTGGCCTTCATCAGGTTATCGTAGGTGACTACTGTCTGTCCTTACCTTTGGAGTTTAGCATAATTCCTAATAGGAATGTGTTACATGAAGGGAAAAGTTAGAATTGTTCTCTTTAGAACAGAGAAAAATAAAATGAAGGGACCATTAAGAGGAATTTTGAGTAAATATGTAGAAGCTGTTTTTACTGGTGGAAGGTGGGGAGGAATGATATCCCAAGGCTCAGATTTAAGATAATTAACAATAGAGACAGAGGTTACATGAGAATATTTTCTTTGTCTGGTCAGTTATGAACTGGAATATGCTGCCTGAAAGAGTAGTGGGAAGCAGATTTAGTAATTGAATAGGGAAATGGGATTAAGAGAATAGCTCTCTCAGAAGAGCTGGTACAGACGTAAGTTGATGGCCTTCTTTGGTGCTAGAAGGTTCTATGGGATTCAGCAATGCACTGCGTCTTTAGCCTAAGCTGTGGCCTTGTCCAAGTCATGTAAAGATAATATTGCAATTTATTATCCCAAAGGGGTGGTGCAGTGGTTAGCACTGCTGCCTCACAGTGCCAGGGACCTGGGTTCGATCCCTGTCTTGGGTCACTATCTGTGTGGAGTTTGCATGTTCTCCCTGTGAGTGCGTGGGTTTCCTCTGGGTGCTCCAGTTTCCTCCCACAGTCCAAAGGTGTGCGGGTTAGGTGCATTGGCCATGCTAAATTGCCCCTTAGTAAACTGGGATGTGTAGGTTAGAGGGATTAGCAGGGTAAAATGTGTGTAGGGATGTGGGGAGATAGGGTCTGGGTGGGATTGTTGTCACTGCTGACGTGATGGGCTGAATAGGCTCTTTCTATACTTAAGGATTTCTATGATTTAAAATCTTTTGTGGCAGGAATTTGGCAGTGGGACTGACCAATGATGCACAGAAATAACAACATTTGCCGGTCTAATGATGTGAGATCCCTATTGTAGAAAAATCTGGATGTTATAGAGATCAAAGGAGCACTGCAATGGACATAGGTTCGAATCCCACTATGGCAACTGGTGGAATTTGAATTCAGTTAATAAAATCTGGAATCTAAAGTTAATTTCTATAACACGGTAGGTGAGATTGGAATAGAGAATATAAGGGCCTTTTCGCTGACTGAGAATGAGGAGAAATTCTGGAAAGATGCTGTACAACCACAGTCCGAAAGACATGCTGGTGAGTTGCATTGACCCGAATGGATGCCAGTGTGTGGTGTCTAGGGGAATTTCACAGTAACTTCATTGCAGTGTTAATGTAAACTTCGTGACTAATAAATAAACTTTACTTTTAATTGAAGGGTGAGTTGGCGCAGATTTCTACACAACAGCCACATGTCAAAGGTCAAATTCTGCATCTTCAGTGCATTTCCAGTTATTTATATATTAGTTTAATGTCTTATAAATCCCGTGTTTTATCAATACTCTCCAGTTTTAATTTACACAATAAATAAAACCACATCACTTCACACCATGAACACAAAACAGGCAGCAATGCTATATACCAGTACAAAGTTAACAACCCATAGAGTGATGCTTTAAACCAGTCAGTTCATGATTTCAGGAGCTGAGTCTAAATGGACAATAAAATGGGACAACGTTCTCTGGATGAAGGAAAAATCCGACTCTATTGACCAACCCGCATTGCCCGTGAGTTGGTGATGATGGGGAGTCCTTTCATTGCGGTTAGCACGTTTCTGGTTGAAAGGGAGTTTCGGGATTATGAAGTCAGCAATGACAAAGGAACATCAAGCCTTGTCCTGGTTAGGGTCAATGTAGTCAGTGACAACACCTTTTGGAAGCAGTTCAGAGAATGTTTGCTAGGCTGATTCCTGTGGCGAAGAGGTTGTCTTATGAAGAGAGAGGTCGAGCAGGCTGGACCTTGTGTGAAACATGAGGTTCTGAAGGGGCTTAACAAGATGATGGGTGGGATTTTACCGGCTTTGCTCATCCTGAAATCCGCCTGATGTCAACACCTTTCCATGGTCCACCTCTTGCCTGCTTTAATTTCCATACCGGGTGGGGATGGGAAACTTCCAGCTGATGTTTCTCCTCGTGGAACAATCTAGAACTGTTGAAAAATAAGGGGTCTCTCATTGAAGACAAAGATGAAGAGAAATTCCAATCAAAATCCTATTGGGATGGCAACAGGCTGGATGGGCCAAATGGCCTACTCTTCCTACTACTTACGATCTTGCGACATAGCGCTTGGCTAATCAGCCTCAGAGGGCATTAACTTTCCGACTGGTGTTTTTTAAAACGTTGTTAACACAAAATAGAGCAAGATAACAGAGACAGGGAAATCTAGGATTGGGAATTTTTGCGGTTTAAGCAGCTGCTTGTCAGGAACGAGTTGAGGATAATTCTTTTGTTAAGGACGTTTGAACCAAAGCCACTGCAACATCTTGTCTTTGGAAATGTAAGTGTTGAGAGTTCACCCGGCAAAGCTTGGCGGTTAAAATCCTCTCTGTACTTTCCCCGTTCACGTTGCCAATTTCTGCCTCAAAAGGCTTTTTTGAAACTTTAGACAGTGGGATGTGCGAGAGGAATTTTTATCAGTGATGCTTCTGAACAGCCGTGTGACGGAGGTTCCCTTTGACCCCAGAAACAAGGTGACCTGGGTCGCTATTGGCAACGTTCTTCCTGCCTGTTCGTCACCTGCTGTGGAATCCGTTGGCTGGTCCATACGTGTCGTTTGACACGGTTAGTGACAGCGGGAAGGAAATTCTGGCCCTCCAGAAATGGTCAGATGTAAAATTCCTGCTCCCCCTCGAGAATGGGAGCAGACAGTCGGCCTTCTGGGCAGTTCCCGTCTCTGGCCGAGCGGTTTGCCTCCAAAGACGAGGCCGGTTTTGTCCTGGGCCAGAGCCGAGATGCCGAAATGAAGGCGTGGGGACTTGGTGCGTGCGAGGTCGGACAGCAGGAGGAGAATTCCAGGAACCGAGGGACCGAGCTGTACGGAAGCTCGGAAAAGGAAGGGAGTGAATAATCCAGTGCAGATAAAGGTCGGAAGGGAGCTGCCTTTGGCGCGCGTTTCCCCAGCGAGGGAAGAGCGGCGTCCAAGTCTTTGCTGAAGCCATTCAGCGTTGAGTGAGCGGACTGGAGGGAGAGGTCAGAGCAGGACGTGGTCAAGCCAGTGTCCACGTTGGTCTCTGCCGCATCTTCTGGGCCACTGGCTGCGATTCCGGAGGTGACGCCCGGCGCCAGGGCCCTGAACGGTTGTCCCCTGTCGCAGGACGAAAGGGCCAGGTCGCCGAGCGGCGATGAGGAGGAAGCTGAGCCGCTGAAGGTCGGCAGACAGAACAAGGACTTGCTGCGTTGAGCAACACGGGATATCCCAGAGGCGCGGCCGGCTGTCCTACCAGGATCCCCTTCGTCTCCAATACAGATATCTTCCTGGGAGCTCCCTCGGAATCGGCTGAAGCCGCCTGCGCGCTGCGGTTTGCGGCTAATCTGCCGGTAGTGGTATCGTTCTGGTGCACAGCCATGGCACGGCGGGAGAAAGCTGCGCCTTGCTGTGGCGAACTGAGGAACTGCACTTCTCTTCCCCGAGCTTCTGGACAAACTTTGTACCTGTGGAAACAAAATGAAACTTTACGCACTGACCACACGTGATGCATCTTTGTGTCAGGAGTATGGTGTCAATTTTTAATGCACTTGGTGTTAATGGGCAATCTTATTGGCATGTTACTATTGGCAGGGGCAGCACAGTGATTTGCACGGTGGCCTCTCAGTGCCAGGGACCCAGGTTCGATTCCCGGCTTGGATCACCGTTTGTGCGGAGTTTGCACATTCTCCCAGTGTCTGCGTGGGTTTCTTCCGGGTGCTCTGGAAGACATGCTGCATTGACCCAAACAGGTGCTGGAGTGTGGCGACTGGGGCAATTTCATAGTAACTTCATTGCAATGTTAATGTAAGCCTTGCTTGTGACTAATAAATAAATTACTGTCGACAAGATGGCCAGCGCCATTTTGAAAGGGGCCTTCTGATGGGTGGCCTGTTTTAGCTAATAGGCTCCTTTTTAACATGGGTATCGGTGTGCTACAATAGGAATAGATGGACATTTAGAACTTGCGCAATGTTTAATCCAATTGCTTATACAAATGATGGAGCCAAAAAGGCCTCCCCAATGGTAAGTATCAAATTAATTGTCAAAGTTTTGGAGGGAAACTGTTTCTCCAGGTACTACTAAGATGATCTGTTCCCCATCCTACCCATTGGAATGAAGTTGGGATAATCTCGTTTGCAGCAAAGGGTCCAATTTTGTGTTCTGATGTGTATATATACACAAGGCATTGGTTAGGCCGCAGCTGGAGTGTTGTGTACAGTTTTGGTCCCCTTACTTGAGGAAAGATGTAGTAGCATTGGAGGCAGTTCAGAGGAGATTGATTGAATTAATTCCAGAGATGAGGGGTTTATCGTATGAAGAGAGTTTGAACAATTTAGGCCTACACTCTCTGGAATCTAGAAGTAGAGGGGAGATCAAACTGATGTATACAAGATGATAAAAGGTATGGATAGACATGGGGATGCTTCTGCTGGTGGGGCATCCTCGGATGAGAGGTCATAGCCTTAGGATAAGGGGCAGCAAATTTAAAACAGAGTTGAGAAGAAGCTCCTTCTCACAAAAGGTTGTGCATCTGTGGAATTTGCCACCCCAAAGTGCAGTGGATGCTGAGACAGTGAGTGAGTTTAAGGAGGAGTTAGATTTTTAATTGGTAAATGAGTTGAAGGGCTTTGGGGAGAAGGCAGGAAAATGGGGATGAGGAGTGTATCAGCCATGATTTAATAGTGGAACAGACTCGATGGGCTGAATGGCTTAATTCTGCTCCCATATCTTATGAACTTATGAAGTATCAAAACCTCATCTTTTGATACAGATGCTGACTGTGCTGCTGTGTTTGGCCAACATTTTCTTTCTAGTTAAATATTCCACCTCATGAGGTCCACTGGGAATCCAGCGAGGGGCAGGGAGGATGGGATCCACTGGGAATCCAGCGAGGGGGGATGAGCCGAGCCAGATATAAATGAGTTATTATAATAGATTTGACAGGAAGCTGGGAAGATGAGAAATAAAAATTGGCCACTTTCTGCTTCAGCTGTCCCGCTCTGCTCGATTTTATTGCCCCAGATGAAGAAGTGGAGGAAGGTCAGTTAGACTGTGATGATCTGGGTACAATGAGAGCCATACAGCACGGAGTGAAGGTGGGTATCTACAGCTCTCAGTGACCACTCACTCTGTTGAGGACATTTCTGGGAGCGATAGTCGAGGATGATCCCTTTGTCACTCTTGAAGGAGATGATGGAACATGAATAGACTATGAATAACTCAAACCTGTTACTCCATTCTGTCAGATCTTGGATATTAACTCCATTTACTTAGTTCGATTCTGTATCCCTCCCTAAACTTACTTAGTCTTTCAAATCTCAGCTTTGAAATTCTAGTTGACCGCCACCACCCCTGCCCCCACAACCTCAACAGTTTTTTCCGGAGAGAGCTCCCTATTCCTACCATCTCTTGTGCAAAGAGATGCTTCCCGATATTATTCTGAACTCCTTAGCTCTCATTTTAAGGATTCTCTGCCAGAGGAAACTGTTTCTCTCTATCTAATCCATTAAGTATTTTGAACACCTTTGGTAACCATCAGTTGTCCAGCATCCAGAACTGAATCGGCTCTGAAACGTAACTTCTGCCTGTTTAGACTTCAATCTCCTGCTGCCTTTTCCAGATAGACTCCTATCTGCTCTCTCAGGGATATCAATGTTCCCGTACCTGTATGTCAAAAGGAGGGATGGAGTTCCCCTCTGTTCCAACATCACTGCAAGAAACAAATGATGTGGTCATTTTTCACACTGCTGTTTGTGGGATTGTGCTGGATGCAAATTGGTTGCTGCAGTGTTGTCCATGTTATATAATTCATTAGCTGTGGAGTGTAGTCAGACATCCTGAGGTGGCGACAGGGGCTAGGTAACGTGAATTCTTTTCCTTCACAGAGGTGTTGCCTCCAATCAACTTTGTAAACAAAAAAAATTATTTAGTAGTCACAAGTAAGGCTTACATTAACACTGCAATGAAGTTACTGTGCAAATTCCCTAGTCGCCGCAGGCTGTTCGGGTTAATGCACCTAACCAGCACGTCTTTCAAACTGTGGAAGGAAACCCATGCAGACATGGGGAGAATGTGCAGACTCCGCACATCCGGGAATCGAACCTGGGTCCCTGGTGCTGTGAGGCAGCAGTGCTAACTGCTGTGCCACCAATGTTAAAGTTGGCCTTTTTTTTTAATGATGGCAGATATCATGTGGTGCAACAAAAAGAGTAATCACTCCAAAGTGTTATAGCTTTGAAAGATCTCAGCCCATGTTTGTTCTCTTAGTGCTTATTTTCTTCCTGGATTTCACACCTCGTCAAGTTGAATGGATGGGTCAGATATCTACTCCCATCTTGTTCTGGACCTTCACTGCACCTACCATTCACATAGCTTGATATTGAGATCATGGCTTTGCTCCGGGTGCTGGTTTTACTCTGAAATCCTGTCCCTGTGGAGGGGGCATGCTCCCTCACAGCAAACGAAGGGATTGAGAACGTGGCTCCCGTTTCAAAATTGGGACTTTTGTTTAGCTGCACTGTGGCAGGCTGTCAGTGCTAAGTGTGCATTTACGTGATGTACAAAGCGGTTCCCTTGTAGAGCCAAAGCCTTTAAAGCCTATTACCTCACTCAGGGTTAGCACTGCCTGGTATCTCCCAGTCGTGTGTGTGCCAGGGAGAAAGTGCTCTAAATCCATATGACGCGGGTACTGACTAAAACAACAAAGACCATTTGTCTGCTTGGCCACTCGGTCAACAATGAGCGACATCGGAGAGACTTAGTGGCGACTTAAAGCTGTTATCAAAAGGCTGGGCCCGCAGAGTACTGAGTTACTGAAATATCTTTGCTTTTATTAAACGTCTCTAAGGTTAGTGGTCCATTTTGCAGATAAAGGGATACAATGGCGGTTTATGTGGACCTTTTCCTTGGGTGAGGGCGATGGCCAGCTGCCTCATCTGTTAGTGAAGGACACCCCCCCACCCCCAGCTATTTTTGGGTCATACCATCATTTAACTGTAGCAGGCAAACTCTTCCATTCTGCCATTGTTCGCAGACTTGATTCCTAACCGGGAAAACATCAACTCTGGCTCCATCGGTGGCACCTCTGACCTGGGTGTAAAGCTTCCTAATCCCACTCCAGATAGCGGACTGGAGCATACGACTCTCAGCTGACTATCGCTGTGCTGTGCAGACACATGGATTTGGGCCTGTGTCTGTGGGAGTTTGCGCATTCTCCCCGTGCTTGCGTGGGTTTCCTCCGGGTGCTCCGGTTTCCTCCTATGTCCCAAAGATGTGCTCTCAGGCTGATTGGCAGAACAAATTCTCCCTAAATTGTCTCAAATTTGGTTCTAATGCGTAGATCTATAAACATAGACAGGGATCATGGGTAGAAGTGGGAACGTCGGGGTGGCAGCGCAGGCTCGTTGGGCTGAAGGGCCCGTTTTCCGTGCTGTTTTGTACTTTGTTCTACTTCAGTATTCACTGAGTGCTGCACTGCACACTGGTGCACCTTACGGATGAGACTTTGAAACAACCCCCCGCCACCCCCCCCAACTCTAAGATAAATATAAAACACTACTTCAAGAAGAGCAGAGGAGTCAAGTCCGGTTGTCTTGGCCACAAACATCGCAAAACAGGCAATCCGGCTACTATCAAATTGTGAGATCTTGCTGTGCACAAATCTGCTGCTGCTTTTCCTCCATTACAACAGAGACCGCACTTCAAAAATGTTCCACTGGCTGCAAAACACTTTGGGATTTGTAGATACGCCCTGCCTTGGAAAGGGTCCAGAGGAGGTTCGTAAGAATGATCCTGGAAATGAAGAATCTGTCATATGAGGAACGGTTGAGGACTCTGGGTTTGTTGGAGGTCAGAAGGATAAGGAGGGGATCTTATTGAAACTTACAGGATACTGCGAGGCCTGGAGAGGGTGGACATAGAGAGGATGTTTCCACAAGTAGGAAAAACTAGAACCAGAGGGCACAACCTCAGACTAAAGGGACAATCCTTTAAAATAGAGATGAGGAGGAATTTCTTCAGCCAGAGAGTGGGGAATCTGTGGAACTCTTTGCCGCAGAAGGCTGTGGAGGCCAGGTCATTGAGTGTCTTTAAGACAGAGGTAGATAGGTTCTTGATTAATAAGGGGATCAGGGGTTATGGGGAGAACGGGGATGAGAAAAATATCAGCCCTGATTGAATGGTGGAGCAGAATCCATGGGCTGAGTGGCCTAATTCTGCTCCTATATTTATGGACTTCCCAAGACCATGAAAGGCACTATATAAACGTAAATCTTTATTTCATTCCAACCCTTGAACTCATACTGTTGTTAAGCTGATCTGAATCTCAGATGTAGTTATCTGCCTCAGCTCTGTATCCCTGATATCCAATCTATTGATCCAGCTTGGAATTTGACTGCCGCCATCCACAGTTTTTTTTGAGAGAAAGACTCGCAGGATTCCAACAGCCTTGGTGTGGAAAACCAATCCTGGACTCGTTGAGCGGGGAAAATTGTTCTTCTCGATCTACCCTGTGACATTCCTTCATCATTTAAAACTATTGCTCCCTATACTTACTGAACTCAAGGGAATTAGCACCAATCTTAGCTTCGCAATTGAACCCTTTTAAGCCCCTGGATTATTCTGGCGCGTTTGCACCCCATTCTCTACAAGGATCCTCTGGTCTCCGCGTTGGGTGTTCCTTGTGTATGCTGGAGGTGGGATCTTTATGCTGTCAGTGGGATTTCCCATGACTCCGCCTCATATTGGCAGATAATCAGTAGGGACTAGAAGATGCCCAGAAATGTCCTGTCAAAATTAATGCCCTGCATTGCCCAAACCGAACACAGTCTTCTAAATGGAGTCTAAACCTGTGCTCTGTACCAGTGAACCCTCACTTTGGTATGCCAAAGAGAGAAAAAAAACATTTGAATACCTTATATTTTTTGATTATCTGAGTACATGTACCCTAGCATGCAGTGATCTGAGAATATATGGGCACCTAAATGCCCAGTTTTTAGTAATGTTGAGGGTGCGTTCTAACTGATGCACGCTAGACACCGCGGCCTGTGTTTTATGAGCCCGCTGGGACAAGATTTGTAAAATGCCCGCCCGAGGCCAGCAGAGAATTCCGTTCTGCGAGCCTCAACCGGCCCAATTCCAGGGCTGAACAGGCAATAAAATCCCGGCTTGTGGGCAGGGTCTTTTTGCACCCCCGTCTCCCACCCCTATGTGAGCTGTCTGGTCTCACCAATGTCTACAGCGTGTTGCACATCTCCCAGCAACCAGCTGTGGGGGCTGAAGGACTTAGACAGGACTGGAAGATCCCATTGTATAGGAGGAATTGTCAAGAAATCTCATCCCACAGGTGGAAGTGTGAATGTACCACTATGTTTCTGGACACGTACGCGAGCATGCGTGTGTGATAGTATGGAGTTCAGCATATGTGTGACTGTGTATGTGTCCATATTTTTCAAATTTGTTCTTGGTGTGTTAGCATTGCTGGCAAACAGTCCCATCATTTCATGATCATTGGTAATCGAGCTCACGTTTTATCCCAAGTTTATTCTTGAGTTTAAGTTCCTCCTGTTGCTATGGTGGAATCTAATCTCCAGCCCATTCTGGGTTACTAGTCCAGTTCTACTGCCATGTGCAAGTCGCTATGTGAATTTATATGCTGGCACACTCGTTTCCTTCCCACTGAAAATGTGTTGTGGTTACTCTCTCCTTTATTTGGTGCCTTGTCGGAGTTATCCAGGTGGATAACTGGGATGTCAGAGCTGGGGCTTGTCGAAGTCGGAACGCAGAAACAAGGGGATGTTTCGAGAGAAAAATAATGAGCGAGGGGAGAGGGTCAGTGCCCAAAGAATAGAAAGATTAAGCTCAGTCCCTGTATCAGAGGGCCGGCCTGCCTGCCTCACTCAGTCATCTTAGACCATAAGACATAGGAGCAGAATTAGGCCACTCAGCCCATCGAATCTGCTCCACCTTTCAGTTATGGTTGATATTCTCATCATTGTTCTCCTACCATTTCCCCATAATCCCTGATCCCCTTAATCAAGAATCTATCCATCTCTGTCTTAATGACCTGGCCTCCACAACCATCTGTTCCACAGATTCCCCACTCTCTGGCTGAAGAAATTCCTCCTCATCTCTGTTTTAAAGGATCATCCTTTTAGTCTGAGGTTATGCTAGTTTTTCCTACTAGTGGAAACACCAGGTCCACTCTATCCAGGCCTCGCGGTATCCTGGAAGTTTCAATAAGATATTTCCTATCAGTGCTGAGTAAATTGATTGCTATTGTAATAATCCTCTTGGTTGTTGCTCCCCCCCCCCCCCCCCCCCATCCTCTTGGTTGTTGCTTCCCCCCCCCCCCCACCCCAGAATTTAATCTTTATTTCCTGGAGGTTTGGCAAGCTTGAACGGTGATAGCTGATCCCTGATTATTGTTATCACTATTTTTATGTTATTAAATTCCACACTGCTTTTAATGTGGTGTTGACACTGAGGTAGTATTTAATATTATCTCTAGTAAACCGTAAGCGCCCCACTCACTCACACGAGGACCTCACATCTGCAAGGAACTCCAAAAGGTTGTGAATGGAGCCCAATCCATCACACAAATCATCCTCCCGTCCATTGACTCTGTCTACGCTCCCCGCTGCCTCGCAAAAGCAGCCAGTGTAATTAAGGATCCTGGACATTCTCTCTTCCACCTTCTTCCAGACATTCCCTCTTCCGTCACCTTCCGCCAGGAAAAAGATACAAAAGTCTGAGGTCACGTACCAACCGACTCAAGAGTAGCTTCTTCCCTGCTGCTGTCAGACCTTTGAATGGACCTACCTCGCGTTAAATTAATCTTTCTCTGCACCCCAGCTATGACTGTAACCCTACATTCTGCACTCTCTGCTTTCTTTCTTTATGAACAGTATGCTTTTGTTTGTATCGTGCGCAAGAAAGAATACTTCTCACAGTATACTAATGTATAATAAATCAAATCAAAATCAATTCAAACTAAGCCTTTGCACTGCGCTCCTGTAAGACAGAGGCCACCTCGAATGGTAAGCTGTGAAGGCAGATGCTTTGTGGGCACATGTTGCCAGCTCTACCATCGAGTGCATCACTGCTGAGCTGGTGACAGGTCAGTCTATGGGCAGTTAGCTGCAGGGGCTGCGTGCCGTGTGGCAAACACGCCAGTAGCTCCTGTCACTCCTGTTTGTGCGGAGTCTGCGTGTTCTCTCCAATTTCGCGTGGGTTTCCTCCGAGTGCCCCACGGTCCAGAGATGAGCTGGTTAGGTAAATTGACCCATAGTGTCCCAAGATAGGTTTGGGGGCTTAATGAGTGAAATACATGGGGTTACGGGGGGAATAGGACTTGGGATCTGTCAGAGAGTTGGTGCAGACTCGATGGGCTGAGTGGCCTCCATTTGCACGGTAGGGTTTCTAAGAAAACATCTTTATCAGAGATAGAACTTCCACTCTTCCTTTTAACAGCTGTTGTGTAACAGAGCTCTTTATATTGGCAAGGGGGTGATACATAAATCAGAACGTGCTTAACCTCCATCCTCGCAATTCCTTCCACTCTGCAGCAGAGGGCGGGCATTACCTGCAACAGGAGCTTGTTGCCGTCGTAGTCTTCTGTTTGCCACCTCACGTTGCTGATTGGGCTACAGGGATTGGGCAGGAGCGGGATGAGGTGCCCGATGTTGTGGACTCTGAACTCCAGTAGGGCTGATTGGGTGGGGACGGGGCGCTGACCCTTTGGGAGCTTCTTCAGTGTCAGCTGGATGTCAACCTCCGCGTTGGAGTAGATGGTGAAGAACACAAAGTCTGCCTTCCATTTCGAGGACTCCCTCCTCAGGATCAGCTGGTACATCCGCACCGTGTCGAGAAAGTTGTCGAAGCTGCAGTAAACAGTGAAGCGGACGATCTCTTTCCCGTAGTGCACTTGCCTGACGGCCCAGAGGGCCGCCTGATTGGCCAGCGTGAAGAAATCCTGGTTCCTGGGCATGTAGGGGAGAATCCTGCCCTTGACGCACTCGGTGTGGTGGTACTGCCACGGTGGGTGCAGGAAGTGCTCGTGGAGCTGTGAAATCCGCTGCCCACACTCTTCGCGAACGAAGACGACCACGGCCAGAGCCGGGTGGGCAGCGGCGCCTCCGCCCGCCCTCGGCGGCTGCCAGGGGCCCTGCTCGGACACGATGAAGAGGCGCAGGCCGGGGTTAATCCACGTTACGAGGCTGTCGACCGCTCGCTGCAGGGCCGCCGAGTTCCCGGGCTCGGTGATGACGTGCATGGTGACCAGGAAGGGATCGGGCGCGTCCTCCAAGGACGGCTCACCTGGTGAAAGGACGGGAAGAGAGAGAAGTTATTGCTGCAGCAGAATCTCGCAGCACAGAAAGAGAGCAGTCAGCTGGTGGTACCTGCAGTTTCCCTGTAGCTTTGCAAACCTTTCAACTATTCATCTAATTCCAGGGCGGCGCAGTGGTTAGCATTGGTACCTCACAATGCCAGGGACCCGGGTTCAATTCCCAGCTCACTGTCTGTATGGAGTCTCCCCGTGTCTGCATGGGTTCCCTGGGGGTGCTCCGGTTTCCTCCCACAGTCTGAAAGATGAGCTGGTTATAGGTGAATTGGCTTATTTCACCCTCTGTGTACCCCAAACAGCCACCGGGATGCGGCGACTAGGGGATTTTTCACAGTAACTTCATTGCAGTGTTAATGTAAGCCTACTTGTAACACCAAATAAAAATAAACTTTGAACTCCTCATCAAGGTTTTGAATGTCAATCATGCTTGAGTGAGATCCTCACCACCTCCTTTTAAGGAGCTATTAACTAGTTCGCATTTCCATTAACTGCATTTTCATTGCAGTGTTAATGTAAGCCCTACTTATAAATAAATAATTCCTATTACGAAGGTTGAGTCTGCTTCCACCATCTTATCAGACCGTGCATTCCAAAATCACAACAACATAAAGAATCTTCTTCTTACCCCTGTTTCCTTAGACAATGATTTTAAATTGGTGCTCTTGACTTTGTGTCTTTGGAGCGATCAGTTATCGTACACACGGCCTGGCTTGAAGTAATAATACTTCAGATTGTGAGAGTATTAAAAAGTAAGATCAGGGAGAATGGCGCACGGGCTGTGAAGGTCCTGCCCAATCAGTGAAAGCCCCATAAATGGTCACGTAAGACAAAAAAGACCTGAAAATTCATCTTGTGCCTTTGCAGTTTTCAGATAACAACTTTTCTTGCAGGATTGGACTAAATTCTGTGCCTGATCATTCCTGATGTGGCGCCTTTATCCCATATCGGGTTCTCAGCAGCAATATAAGATATGATGTGGTGTACCTCAGGGGTCTGTTTTGGGGCCCCTGCTGTTTGTAATTTTTATAAATGATCTGGATGAGGGTATTGAGGGATGGATCAGTAAATTTGCAGATGACACTAAAGTCGGTGGAGTGGTAGATAGTGAAGAGGGGTGTTATAGTTTACAGAGTGACTTGGACAAGTTGCAGAGCTGGGCCGAGAGGTGGCAAATGGAGTTTAATGTGGAAAAGTGTGAGGTAATGCACTTTGGCAGGAACAATAAATGTGTAGAGTATAGGGCTAATGGTAGGGCTCTTAATAGTGTTGAGGAACAGAAGGATCTTGGTGTATGTGTCAATAGATCCCTGAAAGTAGGCAGTCAAGTGGATAAAGTTGTTAAGAAGGCATATGGAGTCTTAGCTTTTATTGGTAGGGGGATTGAATTTAGGAGCCGCAGCATCATGTTGCAACTGTACAAAACTCTAGTGCGGCCGCACTTGGAGTATTGTGTGCAGTTCTGGTCGCCACATTATAAGAAAGATGTGGAGGCATTGGAGAGGGTACAGAGGAGGTTTACCAGGATGTTGCCTGGTATGGAGGGCAGGTCTATGAAGAGAGGTTGAAGGATTTGAGGTTGTTTTCGTTAGAAAGGAGGCGGCTAAGAGGGGATCTTATTGAAGCATATAAGATGATTAGAGGTTTAGATAGGGTGGACAGTGATAGCCTTTTTCCTAGGATGGAGAAAGCTAGCACGAGGGGACACAGCTTTAAATTAAGGGGTATGAGTTATAGGACGGATATCAGAGGTAGGTTCTTTACTCAAAGAGTGATTAGGGAGTGGAATGCCCTGCCTGCAGCTGTTGTAGATGCGCCAAGTTTGGTGGCGTTTAAGAGGTTAATTGATAAGTATATGGAAGAGAAGGGAATGGTTTAGTTTGGAGGGGCATTGCTTTTTATTTTGGTCGGCACAACATCGAAGGCCGAAGGGCCTGTTCTGTGCTGTAATGTTCTATGTTCTATGTTCTATGTTCTATGTTCTATGTTCTGAATTAGGCCACTCAGCCCATTGAGTCTGCTCCGCCATTCAATCCTGGCTGATATTTTTCTCATCCTCATTCTCCCTCCTTTTTCCCATTACCCCTGATCCCCTTATTAATCAAGAACCTATCTATCTCTGAAATAAAGACACTCAATGACCTGGCCTCCACAGCCTTCTGTGGCAAAGAGTTCCACAGAATCACCACTGTCTGGTTGAAGAAATTCCTCCTCATTTCTATTTTAAAGGATTGTCCCTTTAGCCTGAGGTTGTTCCCTCTGGTTTTAGTTTCTCCTGCTCGTGGAAACATCCTCTCCACGTCCACTCTATCCAGGCCTCGCAGTATCCTGTAAGTTTCAATAAGATCCCTCTTCATCCTTTTAAACTCCAACGAGACTCAGAATCCTGAACCATTCCTCATATGACAAACTCTTCATTCCAGGGATCATTCTTGTAATCCTCCTCTGGACCCTTTCCAAGGCCGGCACACCCTTCCTTAGATACGGGGCCCAAAATTGCTCACAATCCTCTCAATGGATTCTGATCAGAGCCTTATACAGCCTCAGAAGTACATACCTGCTCTTGTGTTCTAGCCCCTCTCAACATGAATGTTAACATTGCATTTTCCTTCCTAACTGAACCTGCACCTTCACTGCTGGATCTGAGGGTCAGAGTTCACAGAGAGAGAGATTTGAACTTCTTGTTCATAAATCCCCATTGACAGGGTGGGGATTGGCCACTGCATCCGTTCGCCCCCAAGATGAGGAGGTCTTTATGTTTCACAAGGCCAATGGCAGCAGTGACCCAGCCCTGAGATGCCCCTTGTGTGTTGGACTGTCTGAGAAATAATGGTCACCTGAGTGCCAACTTCTGATATCCCCTTCTGCGGAGACAGTACCAAGCTCACACTTACGTCCCGCTGTTACAAAATGGCACCAACATAACGTCACGCTGGAGCCAGTTGAATATTTGGCTCGATATGCGGAGTGAGTGCTTGCCAAGGATATGCCGATGCACTCACGTTGGGTTTATGCCTTTTCCCGAGGTGTTCTACAGCACTCTGCTGGTGAGATTAGTTCATGATTGGAAAATGCCATCTCGCTGGCGAGAATCACGCTTTTCTGGACTCTCTGCATTGCCATTCCTGTGGGCGGAGAGAGTGGGCTCAAGATCCACCCCCGCAGCTACACAAGCCAAACTCTATACTCTAGAACATAGGAGCAGCATGGTAGTGCAGTGCTTAGCACTGCTGTCTCACAGCACTAGAGACCCAGGTTCGATTCCCGGCTTGGGTGACTCTGTGTGGAGTTTGCACATTCTCCCCATGTCTGCACAGTGGTTAGTACTGCTGCCTGACAGCGCCAGGGAGCCAGGTTCGATTCCTGGCTTGGGTCACTGTCTGCGTGGAGTTTGCACATTCTCTCTGTGTCTGCCTGGGTTTCCCCCGGGTGCTCCGGTTTCTTCCCATAGTCCAAAGATGCACGGGTTAGGTTGATTGGCCATGATAAATTGCCCCTTAGTGTCAGGGGAATTATTAGAGTAAATAAGTTATGGGGAAAGGGTCTGGGTGGGATTGTGATTGACGCAGACTCGATGGGCTGAATGGCCTCCTTCTGCACTGTGGGATTCTATGATTCTGTTCTATATCAATGCATAAATCTCTGCATAGCCACTATTGACTGTCTCCCCGAATCCATTGCTGTGAGTCTTTGTGTTGGCAGGATGAATGGGTATCTCTCCATTGCCAGGAGCTGCAGTGTGCCTAACACCACCAGCCCTGAGGAATGGCGAACAAGAGGCACACAGTACAAATCACACTGCACAATCCTGTCCTTTCAATGGAAAGTTACACATCCAGCCATGAAAGACGTCCCTTGTCACTGAACACTGAAGGGATGGAAGGGAGTGTAACCAACAGGCACCAATACACTTCAGAAAAACCAACAAAAGTGACCATTATCTGACAAGACCCAACATTCATCTGGACATTCGAATATAATTATGATCCCCTGTTCTTTGACAAGGACATTGAACTGACTTTTTTTAAACATGCCCCTAGCTACTTTGTACAAATAACATACTAGGACACCGGTTCCACAGGATCAGAGTTACACTGTGCAGCTCCTTAATCCATCCACTAACTGTTTGTTAATATCACATATTCATTTAAATCATCAATCTCTAATGAGTTCCAATAGATTCTGATTTATAAACGAAGCTTCAAATGTATCATTGAATTTGTTAATGAAATAATCTAAGTTTATTTATTAGTGTCGGCTTACGTTAACTCTGCAATGAAGTTACTGTGAAACTCCCCCAGTCGTCACAATGTTAGGATACAGCGAGGGGGAATTTACCATGGCCAATGCACCTAAACATTGTGCCGTTCAGACTGTGGGAGAAAACCAGAGCACCCGGAGGAAACCCACACAGACACGGGGAAAATGTGCAAACTCCATACAGACATTGATGTATTTGTTTTATCCTATAGGTACTTTGGTCCGCCTTGTCTAACAAGGGGCATACACGCGATGGGTCGTGAGAGGGCTGCTTTTGGATTTTTCGAGAGTATCCTAGTATCATCTTCACGTCGTTAGTGTACGCTTGACCTGGACCATTTGATGGGCAACACAACAGCTCAGTGACTATCGCTGTGCTGTGCAGATACATGAATTTGGGCCTGTGTCTGTGGGAGTTTGCGCATTCTCCCTGTGCTTGCGTGGGTTTTCTCCGGGTGCTCTGGTTTCCTCCCACATCCCAAAGATGCGCTCTTAGGCTAATTGGCAAAACAAATTCTCCCTAAGTTGTCTCAAATTTGGTTCTAATGCATAGATCTATAAACATAGACAGGGATGACAGGGATCATGGGTAGAAGTGGGAACGTCGAGGTTGGGCAGGCTTGTTGGGCCGAAGGGCCTGTTTCCTGTGCTGTTTTTTTGTTCTTTGTTCTACAGTGACCCAAACTGGGAATTGAACCCGGGTCCCTGGCGCAGTGAGGCGGCAGCGCTAACCACTGAGCCACCATGCCGCAGGAGTTGTGTTTTAAAAGAAGAGCAGTGGAAGTATAGGCATCAGTTTTAAAAGCTTTAACAGAAGATGCCTATCAGTAAAGATGATATGGAGATACCGGCACTGGACTGGGTTGGGCACAGTAAGAAGTCTCACAACACCAGGTTAAAAGTCTAAAAGTGTTATTTGATATCACGAGCTTTTGGAGCACTGCTCCTTCATCAGGTGAGTGGAGAGTTGGGTTCACAAAACAGGGCATAAATAGACAGAGACACAATTGACCAAATGTGGCCAATGGGCTTGCAAAATGTGGCCTGGGCTTGCAAAATGTGGCCTGGGCTTGCAAAATTCTACTAGTTGTCTGACTTGAGACAATTCAACCTGTGCTTAATCCTCTCTCCACTCACATTGTCTGTACCTGGAAAGAGTCGATTTCCTGTAAATAATCGCATTCCAATCATTATCTTGCAATTGTATCTATGTCTGCCCTGTTTGTGGACCCAACTCTCCACTCACCTGTTGAAGAGGCAGGCTTGGTAAGCTCGTGATACCAAATAAACCTGTTGGACTTTAACCTGGTGATGTGAGATTTCAACACTCAGTCTGGGGTAAGCAGATTTCATCTAGAAATTTGAAAGTCAGGTAAGAAAATTTCTCTCGCTTCAGATATGTCTATGAACAACAACTTGCATTTGCATAGCACCTTTAGGAATATCAAATGTTCCAGATGCTCCAACACAAGCACCATCAGACAATTAACACTGAGCCAAGGAGGTAGGTCTGCCCCATAAAGATGCTTCCTGGCATAAGTCATCCTAGAATGATCATAGAGAATAAAATTATAAAACCAATTCCCCCTCCTTTCCAACGCTACGCGGTTGACACTATATAAATATTTTGTGGAAACTCGTCCCCTTGGCTAGCTATCAAACATTGCGCTGTCGTACAAGTATGTCCAGACTAACTTATAATAACTTCTCCAGCAGCGACGATGTGAAGTGGAGCCCTGTCCAGACATTCCTTACGTTTACTAGAGCTTCCATCAACCCAGACTGACACTCACCTTCAGCACTGAGGGAGTGCCGCACTGCCAGACGTGCTGCCTGGTGGATAGGTGTGAAGTGTTGAGATGGGGGCGGGACGGGGTGACCTCAGTTGTGGGGTGGCCTGATAGAAGTTTACAGGATTATGAGGGGCTTGGACAGAGTGGATAGTCAGAAGCTTCTTCCCAGGGTGGAAGAGTCAATTACTAGGGGGCACAGGTTTAAGGTGTGAGGGGCAAGGTTTAAAGGAGATGTACGAGGCAAGAGGGTGGTGGGTACCTGGAACTCGCTGCCAGGGAGGTGGTGGAAGCGGATACAATAGTAACTTTTAGGGGTGTCCGGATAGATCCGTGAATAGGATGGGAATAGAGAGATATGGTCTCCAGAAGGGTAGGGGGTTGTAGTTCAGTTGGACAGCATGGTCGGTGCAGGCTTGGAGGGCCGAAGGGCCTGTTCCTGTGCCGAAATGATCCTTGTCCTTTGGCATTATTTCTAAGAAGAGCAGAGGGTTTATCATCTGTGTACTCCTCAATTATTCATCCCTCAAACCAACATCACTAAAAACAGATGATCTAACCATTGTCACACCACTGTTTATAGGGGCTGGGCTATATACAAATTGCTGCTGTGTTTTCCTACATTGCAACAGTGACTGCCCTGAACTTGTGAAAGGTGCTATATAAATGTATTCTTTTGATTTATTATTGAAGTTATTAAACTTGCAGAAGGATCTGGGTGTCCTTGTGCACGAATCGCAAAAACGCAGTCTGCAGGTACAGTAGGTGATCAAGAAGGTGAATGGGATGTTGGCCTTTATAGTGAGGAGGATAGAATATAAAAGCAGGGAGGTCTTGTTGCAACTGTACAGGATACTGGTGAGGCCGCAACTGGAGTACTGTGTGCAGTTTTGGTCCCCTTATTTGCTAAAGGATATATTGGCTTTGGAGGAAGTACAGAGAAGGTTCACCAGGCTGATACCAGAGATGAGGGGGTTAGCTTATGTAGAGAGATTAAATAGACTGGGTCTGTGCTCAGAAGGCTGAGGGGGGGGATCTTATAGAGACTTACAAGATAATGAAGGGGCTAGATAGGGTAGAGGTAGAGAGATTTTTCCCGCGTGGAAAGGAAACCAGAACTAGAGGGGCACAGCTTCAAAATAAGGAGAGGGGCCAGTTTAGATCAGAGTGGAGGAGGAACTTCTTCACTCAAAGGATGGTGAAATCTCTGGAATTCTCTGCCCATCAAAGTGGTGGAGGCTACCTCGCTGAATACGTTTTAAGTCACGGCTAGATAGATTTCTGATGGATCAGGGAATTAAGGGTTATGGGGAGCAGGCGGGAAAGTGGAACTGATCCACTTCAGATCAGCTATAATCTTGTTTAATGGCGGGGCAGGCTCGAGGGGCTAGACGGCCTACTCCTGCCCCTATTCCTTAGGTTCTTATGTTGTCAAATGTATTAACATACAGTGAAAAGTATTATTTCTTGCACAGTATACAGACGAAGCATACCATTCATAGAAAAGGAAGTGAGTGTTACAGCTAGGATGTGGAGAAAGATCAACTTAATGCAAGGTAGGTCCCTTCAGAAGTCTGACAGCAGCAGGGAAGAAGCTGCTCTTGAGTCAGTTGGTAGAAGCCCGATGGAAGAAGGTGGAAGAGTGTACGTCCAGGATCCATGGATCCTGGATTCTGCTGGCTGCTTTTCTGAGGCAGAGGGAAGTGTAGTCAATGGATGGGAGGCTGGCTTGTGTGATGGACTGGGCTACATTCATAACCTTTTGCAGTTTCTTGTGGTCTTGGGCAGAACAGTGTCCATACCAAGCTGTGATACAACCAGAAAGAATGCTTTCTATGGTGCATCTGTAAAAGTTGGTGAGGGTTGAAGCTGACATGGCAAATTTCCTTAATCTTCTGAGAAGATGTTTAGGAGTCTGAATTCTTGTAGCACAATGCATAGTATCCATGCCTCTGAACCAGAAGCTCTGAGTTTGAGGCACACTCCAGGAATTGAGGATCTGTCTTTCCAATACATGTCAATGGAAGGTGATAAGAGTGGGATAGATCCTTACTCAATCATAGAGACATAGGAGATTGGAGCAGGATTGAGGCCATTCAAGTCTGCTCCAGTATTTATCATAATCATGGCTAATCATCCAACTCAATATCCTAATCCTGCTCTCTCCCCAGAGCCTTTGATCCCATTTGCCCCAAGTGCTATATCCAGCCGCCTCTTCAATACATTCAATATTTTGGCATCAACTATTTTCTGGAATGAATTCCACAGGCTCACCACTGTTTGGGAAGAAATGTCTCCGCATCTCCGTCCTAAATGGTCTACCCTGAATCCTCAGACTGTGAGCCCTGGTTCTTGACTCCCTCCACCATCAGAAATATCCTCCCTGCATCTACCCTGTCTAGTCCTGTTAGAATTTTATGAGATCATCCCTCGTTCAGCTGAACTCCAGTGAAAACAATCCTAACCTAGTCACTCTCTCCTCCTGCGGCATGTGACCGGCAAGAAATTTGGAGCCTTTACCATTATTATCCATAGCTAGAAGTTACAGCATGCATATTACTGCAGCAACGAGGACTCCCAGTGAACTGTCACTCACTACCATCATCTTGTTTGCATCTACCCTGTCCCTTCATCTTGCATCAGCCCCCTAAACCGATGTGACATCTCCTGAAGGCTTTTGTAAAGTGGTCACCATCAGTTCAAATCCTGCTGCTGGCATTTGAGAACCTGACTTAACGTGTTTGTTTAAAATCTGGAAATAAATAGCCGGTAAAAATGATCCTGAGATAGCCGGTAATTGTCATAAAAACCCAAATATCCTTTGTGCAAGGAAGGACAGCGGCCGCCTTTGTTCAGTCTGGTCTATAGTTGGCTCCAGTCCCACACCAAAGCACCCGGGTTATAACTGGCCCCTAAATTGGACTAGCAACTCACCCAATTGCATCAACACAATACTGTGGATTGAGTAGGTAGCCCACTTTCGGTCGAGGTGGAGTCTCCAATCTGCACGTTTCCTCCCACACTCCAAAAGTGTGCTGGTTGGGTTGATCGGCTGTGCTAATATTAGGAGATTAACAATGTGTAGGGTTACAGGGATGGGGCCCGGGTGGGATAGTGGTCGGTACAGACCTGATGGGCCAAATGGCCTCTTCCTGCACCGTATGGATTCTGTGATTCTCCGTACATCTGACAGTGAGCAATAAATCCCGGTCTGGCCCAGTCGCATCCACATTCCACGCACAAATGAGGGGAATAGCCACTTGTGTTTTGCCAAAGATGATTCCACAATGTTCCCCCTTCACGACTCCTCGGATACAGTAAGAAGTCTCACAACATCAGGTTAAAGTCCAACAGGTTTATTTAGTAGCAAACACCACTAGCACTGTTCTTTACATTTGTATTTTCCCAAATCTTCCCATCAGGTTGCACCAAGCAATCCTTCCTTCCTGTGAGACATTTCTCACAGATTATTCTGTCTCTTATAAGAATAAACACTTTCTGCTCATTCTGTGTACAGTGAGTAACCAGTCCTGAATTTGGGCAGACACTTGCCACCCACCAGAACATAAGCAAACACCAACCCGAGAAGTTCCAATCCAGCAACTGCTCCTTTATTTTCTTTTAACAAAAGTAGGTAGATCCACAAGCAGGATAAACCCGACCTGGCCAATTACTGCCCCATTGGTCCACTGTCCCTCATCAGCAAGGTGATGGAATGGGTGTTGACAGAGCTATCAAGCTTAGCTCTTGACCTCACTGCAGCCTTGGTCCAAGCCTGAATGAAAGAGCTGAACTCCAGAGCGTGTCCCTGACATCAAGATAGCATTTGACCCAGTGTGGCATCAGGAGCCCTGGCATAAATGGAGTCAATGGGAATCAGAAGAAAAACTCTTCTCTGTTTGGGATCATACTTGGCATGAAGGAAGATGATTGTAGTGGCTCAGTTATCTCAGCTCCAGGACATCTCTGCAGGAGTCCCTCAGGATAGTATTCTACCAACTTCAATATGTTCCATCATCCCTGCATCATAAGTGGGGATGTTCACTGATGATTCCACAATGTTCCCTCTTCATGACTCCTCGGACACAGTGAGAAGTCTCACAACATCAGGTTAAATTATTTTTATTTTTCTGGGCTCGTTGGGCCGAAGGGCCTATTTCCCGCGCTGTTTTGTTCTAAAGTCCAACAGGTCTATTTGGTAGCGAACTTTCGGAGCCCGTTTGTCAGGTGAGTGGGAAGTTCTGATCACAAACAGGGCATATAAAGGCACACACTCACTTTACAAAATACTGATTAGAATGCCAGTCTTTACAACTACAGGAAAGGTGCAGACAGTGAGAGTGGAGATGGCATTAAGCATAGGTTAAAGAGATGAGTATTGTCCCCAGACAGGATAGTTAGTGAGATGTTGCAAGCCCAGGCAAGTCATGGGGATTACAAATAGTGTGACATAAACCCAAAATCCCAGTTGAGAACATTCTCGTGTGTGCGGAACTTGGCTATCAGTTTCTGCTCAGTGACTCTGCGCTGTCGCAGATTCCAAATGCAGTAGGACCTGGACTACACTTAAACATAAGTGGATAAACAGCAAGATTTGCATCATACAGATACCAGGCAATGCCCATTCCTTAACAAGAGAGAATTTAACCATCTTCCCTCGACATCTAATGGCATCACCATCACTAAATACTCTATTTTCAACATCCTGGGACTTACCATTGATCCGAAACTGAAGTGCACCAGTCACATAAATACTGTGGCAACAAGAGAAGTCAAAGGCTAGGAAACCTGTGGTAAATAACTCACCTCCTGATACCCCAAAATCTTGTCCACCATCTACAAAGCACAAGTCAGGGGTGTGATGGAACACTCCCCACTTGACTGGATGGATGCAGCTCCGCAGTTGCAGAGCCGCAACGTCATGTTGCAACTGTACAAAACTCTAGTGCGGCTGCACTTGGAGTATTGTGTACAGTTCTGGTCCCCACATTATAAGAAAGATGTGGAGGCATTGGAGAGGGTACAGAGGAGGTTTACCAGAATGTTGCCTGGTATGGAGGGCGGGTCTTATGAAGAGAGGCTGAGGGATTTGAGGTTGTTTTCGTTAGAAAGAAGGCGGCTAAGAGGAGACCTTATTGAAACATATAAGATGATTAGAGGTTTAGATAGGGTGGACAGTGATAGCCTTTTTCCTAGGATGGAGAAAGCTAGCACGAGGGGACATAGCTTTAAATTAAAGGGTGGTAGTTATAGGACAGATATCAGAGGTAGGTTCTTTACCCAGAGGGTGGTTAGGGTATGGAATGCCCTGCCTGCTGCAGTTGTAGATGCACCAAGTTTGGTGGCATTTAAGAGGTTAGTAGATAAGTTTATGGATGAAAAGGGAATGGTTTAGGTTAGAAGGGTCATTGCTTTTTCTTAATTGGTCGGCGCAACATCGAGGGCCAAAGGGCCTGTTTTGCGCTGTAACGTTCTATGTTCTAATAGCACTTAAGAAACTCAACACCATCCAGGACAAAGCAGCCCGCTTGATTGGCACCACATCCATAAATATTTAATCGCTCCCTACCAACAAACAGTGGCAGCCGTGTGTACCATCTACAAGATACAACTCTGGAGCTCACCAAGTCTCTGTTGACAGCACCTTCCAAACCCGTAAACTCTACCACCTAGAAGGACAAGGGATACATGGGAATACCACCTACAAGTTCCCCATCTAGTCACACACCATCCTTGGATTTGGAAATATATCAGCATTCCTTCACTGCTGCTGGGTCAAAATCCTGGAATTCCCTCCCTAACAGCACTGTGGGTGTTCCTACATCACATAGACACTAGCAGTGACAGTGATCACCACCTCCTTCTCAAGGGCAATTAAGGGTAGGCATTAGGAATTAGGGATAAATGTTGGTCTAACCATATACCTGAAAGAATAAAAATAATTCTTTAAACTGGAAATAAAGGAAATCTGAAGTTATAATTCTCCTGATTAGGTACCATTCATCAATGAGGCAGCATTTTCCAATTGTAAAGAATGGTTTGTGTTGTGTGTGGTCACATCCAAAGTGTTTCAATCAATGTAATATATACCATGCAAAGGAAAATAAACATATTATAAATGTTCTTCATACTCACTGCTTGTCGATGACATTTGACTGTAGGTTGACCTGAAACAGAAGCAGTGGCAGCTTTAGAACCTCATAACTATCATTTGAAAGCTCTATGTATTTGAACCTCTCGGTTACAGTTTGGTAAAGAAGTTTTGCTTCTTCATAAACTACCTTCATTTCTTTGATTCAACTCCACACACAATTCTCCACCAATCCCCCCCAGTGCCATCTTTTTATATCCGTGGCTCCTGTTGGATAATTGACGTCAAATTAGGATTGAATTGGAAGGACTGTTCCTAATGAATAGCGAAGAGATCTCTTGGCACAGTGGGGAGCATCCCTATCTCTAGGCTAGAAGCTCTGGGTTCCTCGATAGCCATGGGAAGTGCGGGCATCACATTGGCAGAGCAGGTTGATTATCAGCCTGTAAATGCTTACAGCCTGCCTGACAGCAGGTATAAACAACTGGTAGAGATTCCTGGTCAGTTATACTACAGAATTTGGCAAAGACAAACCTTCGCGATAGTTTCCCAAGCATAATCACCGATCTATTGGTAGTCACCAACAGCCTCAGAGAACCATGTTAGCTGAACGGTGGCACGGTGGTTAGCACTGCTTCTTCACAGTGCCAGGGACCCGGGTTTGATTCCACACTGTCTATATGGAGTTTGCATGTTCTCCCCATGTCTGTATGGGTCTCCTCTGGGTGTCCTGGTTTTCTCTCAGTCTGAAAGACGCGCTGGTTAGGGTGCATTGACCTGGAGTGCGACTAGGTGGAATTTCACTGTAACTTCATTGCAGTGTTAATGTAAGCCTTAGTTGTGAATAATAATAACTTTTGAAGGAGGTAGCTATAGGCACTGCTGGCAGTCTCTTCTTGGAATCTGGATCAACAGAAGTGAGAGGACCATGTCCTGCTATATTATTTAACCGGAATGATAGAGATAAGGGGCAGTTAATACTGTAGTTCAGGTAAAGCATGTGTGAGGGCTGTTCCAAGCTGTGGAAGAGAAAGCTGGGATGGGCCGTGAAGGTTAGCAGATCATTGGAGTTGGATTACAGCTTTAAACCTGCTCCCTATCTATACATAATGATAAAATGTCCACCAACCTTGGCTGTCTAATATTTATTAAAATCTTTGTGTCTGTGAAAAGAGTAGCATCACATGTTTCGGAGCAGTATCGCTTGTAAAGATACTGAGCTCACTTTGAGTGCTGCTAACCTCTCCCAAAGCCAAAGCTGCCGGTTAGTGGGAACCAATATATCTGCCCACCCTGTACAATCAACAGGTCAAAGCTTTCAGCTCAACCCACTGCAACGCTCACAGTTCCTCATTTCCAAATTCACGACCACTTCAATCTAGATGGACAAGGGCAGCAACAGGGGGGACACCATCACCTGCAAGTTCCCCTCCAAGCTATTCACTATCCTGAATTGGAAACATATCCCCATTCCTGCACAGTCACTAGGTCAAAATCCTGGAATTCCTTCCCTAACGACATTGTGGGTCAACTCACAGAACATGGACTGCAGCGATTAAAGAAGGCAGCTCAGCAATACCTTCTCAAGGACGACCAGGGCAATAAATACTGGCCAGCCAGCGATGCCCATGTCCCGCAGATGAATAAAAAAAAAATTGTTTAAATGGACTGGCAAAAATAACTGGCATTCATGTAGCACCTTCAACATAGTAAAGTGTCCCAATTAGGCACCTCACACAGTTAGCAAAATTTCACACCAAGCTATGCAAAGAGATATTACACTGGAGACCAAAGAGGTTTGTCTTAAGGAGTGAGTCAAAAGAAAGGGTGGGGTGGTCGAGAGATAAAGCGATTTGAGGAGAGAATTTTGGCATTTACCTCCAACAGATTCTCAGAGTTTATTTATTAGTCACAAGTAAGGCTTATATTAACACTGCAATGAAGTTACTGTGAAATTCTTCTAGTCGCCACACACCAACACCTGTTCGGGTCAATGCACTTAACCAACACGACTTTCAGACTGTGGGAGGAAACCTCAGCGCTGGAAGGAAACCCATGCAGATACGGGGAGAACGTGCAAACTCCACACAGACACTGACCCAAACCAGGAATCGAACCCATGTCGCTGACGCTGTGAGGCAGCAATGCCAATCACTGTGCCACCGAGGGTTGTGAGGCTGGAGGAGGTTACAGAGATTGGGAGGGATACAACTGTGGAGGGATTTTAACAACAAGGATTGCAATTGCAGTCATTTTGTAAAGTGTTCAAAGTATCAATTTAAGGTATCCATCATGCATTGTATCTCAGCCATGGCAAATTATTTTGTAAAGGCAATTGATTATATGAACCTGTACATGTCTGTCCAAAGCAGGTAAAAATAATGGTGCACTATCTGTGCTATGTTGAACCTGCCTGTCAGTTAATAAAACATGTCAAACACTTCACGACAATAGTCTGTCCCTGACCACATGCAGCTGTCGGGCTAGATCACTTGTCCCAGGGTTAAAGGTTTAGGTCAGATATCAGGTCAAAACCTTGCCCCAGGTCTTGAAACTGGTCTTCAGGTTCCATTTTAAGGCAGATGCAAAACAGTCCTAACATTCTTGTTCTTCTCCCGCCTCAAACCCTTGTTGACCTCAAGGTACTCATATTCAGCAGCTGCCTCTCGCAAAAGCTACACTTGGATCATTAGAAGCAGGGGGAGGAGGCCATTCAGCCCCTCAGGCCTGTTGCACCTTGCAAATGGATCACTGTGGACCTGTACCCCAATTCCATTTTTAAAAAGTGAATTTACAGGATGTGAATGTCACCCACTAATACAGCATTTATTGCCCATGCCTAGTTGCCCTTCAGAAGGTGGTGGTGAGCTGTCTTCTTGAACCACTTACAGCCCCTCAGGTGTAGGTACACCCATCATGCTGTTAGTGAGGGGGATTCCAGAATTTTGACTCAGAGACTGTGAAGGAACAGCGATATATTTCCAAGTCAGGATGGTGAGTGACTTAGAGGGGAACTTGCAGGTGTTTTTAAAAGTTTATTTATTACCGTGCTCACATTAACACTGCAATGAAGTTACTGCAAAAATCACTTAGCTGCCACACTCCTGCGCCTGTTCGGGTACACAGAGGGAGAATTTAGCACGGCCAATGCACCAAACCAGCACGTCTTTCAGACTGTGGGAGGAAACCGGAGCACCCGGAGGAAACTCATGCAGAAAAATGTGCAAACTCCGCACAGAGAGTGACCCAAGGCTGGGATTGAACCCGGTACCCTGGCGCAGTGCTAACCACTATGCCACCGTGCTGCCCAAGAAGGTGGGGCCTTCATGACTAACCAGTGCGGGAAATGAACCCACGCTATTGATGTCGTTCCACTTCCTGAACCTGCTGTCCTGCCAGCTGAGCAAACCAACCACCCTGGCATTATAAAATGACTCAACAACAACTTACATTTAACTGACACCTTTAGCAATCGTAAAATACCCCAAGGTGGTTAGAATGTGATCCAGCAAAATGTGAGTCAAAGCAGGAGACTCAAAAACCTGGTCAAAGGGGCAGGTTTGTGAGAAGACTCTCAATGGAGGAGAGAGAGAGAGAGAGATAGAAAGGCAGAGAGATTTGGGCAGGAAACACCAGAGTTTACGATAAAGATATCTGAAGGCCATAAAATATGGGACAGAATTAGGCAATTTAACCCATTGAGTCTGCTCCACCCGGCTGCCAATACGGGGGCAAAAGGAACATAGGACCCTAAGTGCAAAAACAGGTCCTTGGAGTTTGCACTGACCACAATCCCACCCAGGCCCTACCCCTTATCCCTACATATTTACCCTTTAACCTACACATTCCAGGACACTAAGGGGCAATTTTAGCATGGCCAATCAATCTAACTGTCACATCTTTGGACTGTGGGAGGAAACCAGGGCATCCGGAGGAAACCCAGGCAGACACGAGGAGAATGTGCAAAATCCACACAGACAGCGACCTGAGCCGGGAATCGAACCCAGGACCCCTGGAGCTGTGAAGCAGCAGTGCTAATCCGCTGTGCTACCGTGCGGGATTCACAAAAGATGGCAATTAGAAGAATGGAGTAATCTCAAGTGGGTTGGAGGAAGCTATGGAGATGTGGAAGGGGGAAGATTTAGAAACAGAATTTGAAGGTGATGGCACTGGGAGACAGTGTGGATCGGTGAGCACGGAGGTGAGCAGTGAACAGGATTTGATACGGGTTAAGATATGGGCACCAGGTAGATGAGCTCGCCTTTATGTGGGTGAGGGAGATGGGGGGGTGAGAGGGCAGCTTGGGGGGGACAAAAGCAATGACGCCGTTAAACAAAAAAAGCTCCCAATATTCACAATAGTTTCACCTCCTTCATTTTGAGAATGTTACTTCCCTTTTTAACCTTTGAGTGACAGAGTGATGTTCTTATCTGCAAACGGCAGCTCACTACATGATTATCAGACAGTTGTGTTATTCATTCTTGATAGTGAAATCTAACCCCCGTGTCCACTGTCTCACATAACCAGTTAGTCACAGTTACAGCCCCGTAACATGTTCTCAGGATTACCTAGAGCCCCCTACACCTGCCAGTGACAGATAGCCTGCACAAGTTTTCCCCAACTTGTTACAGGCTGGGATTTGGGAGAGAGATAAGCATGTTTAGAGAGAGAGAGATTTATCAACAAATCCAACTGAAGAAATTCAGAAGGTTCTGTCCCTCCACTATTTCTTGCCCCTCAAGTTGTGATTTCATTCATTTGTGTTCACAGCAGATTCCCCAGGGAGCAGTTAACACTGATCTGTTATCAGGACTGGCAATTATTCTGTCTCCCTCTCTCTCACTTACACACACAAACACAGGGTGACAATCTTACAAAGGGACTGGCAGTTGTAAACTTCTCCAGTTAGAAAAGCCTGACATTTTTGCACACACACATACGTACACACTTACCCTCCAGTCTCTGCTCCCGAGTCCTCCCCTGGATCCTTCCTCTCCATCGCCCCTGTGGTCACTCCACTATCCTGGCCTCACTCAGACTCCGCCTCTGCTGGGCTGGGGCTGGCTCTGGAGACAGAGGGGGTGTGGGCCAGCCTTTCCACTCGTAAATGTGACCAAACTGAAGAAGAGCAATAAAGAAATCCGAGAGTTGCCAAAATTAAAAGATAAATAAGTATGCAGCATTGAGCTGCTATTACTCCCCAGAAGAATCTGCGTTCTGAACTAATATGTTCGCCAGTTTGATCCTTGAGTTAAAATTGCTGCCAAAGAACATTTCATATCGGTGGAAATGACTGTTCGACCTCTTTATAGTGCATCTCCGAGGAAGGGAAAGTAGGTTTGTTTTCTTGTGGTCACCAAGGGATTAATTTTATCTGCCTGTCTCTTAGGGTTAATGTGGCAGTGCCCATGGGAAGGGGAGTGGCACACCCTGTTCCTGCCCCCATTTTGAAGAGGGTTAAATGGGTGAGGTGCGGCAGGGTGGCACAGAGATTAAGCCTGCTGCCTCACAGCATCAGCGGCCTGGGTTCCATTCACACCTTGGGTCACTGTCTGTGTGGAGTTTGCACATTCTCCCTGTGTCTGCGTGGGTTTCCTCCGAGTGCTCTGGTTCCCCCCACCCCCCCAATGCACAACACACAGTCTGGCTGTGCTGAATTCTCCCTCAATGTACCCACATAGGCTCAGGAATGTGGCGACTAGGGGATTTTCACAGTGACTTCATTATAGCGTTAATGTTGCGACTAATAAATAGACTTTTAACTTTTTTTCTCCTGGAGTTAATGTGGCATTGCCCATCGGGACAGGGTGGCACATCCTGTAACTGCCTTGAAGAGGGCCAACCACCAGGAGCCAACAGCGCCACTCATTTCAGCCCCTTTTTTGATGCGGAGTTCAGGATCCGGTGATGGCGATTGTCATTCCAGATTGGAACCAGTAACTGTACTGGCTCCACGCGGTTCTTCTACAGGTGATGGAAGAAGGAGGTCCATGCAGAGCTGAGTGTTCAGTTAGCTTTGGGAGTGCTGCCCTGGGCGACCCTCCCCACACTCCCACCCTTGGGTTATCGGTCTTCATGTTGTGTTCATGTTTGGTGCTCTGAGACTCACCCACAACATTGAAATGACAATCAGGGTCTCAAAATCAGGGAGGCTGCATCTTCATTGGGGTGGCACTGTGGCACTGTGGTGAGCATTGCTGCCTCACAGCGCCAGGGACCAGGGTTTGATTCCCGGCTTGGGTCACTGTCTGTGTGGAGTTTGCATCTCTCCCCCGGT
This sequence comes from Sphyrna mokarran, assembly GCA_024679065.1. NCBI lineage: Eukaryota > Metazoa > Chordata > Chondrichthyes > Carcharhiniformes > Carcharhinidae > Sphyrna > Sphyrna mokarran. The sequence goes on along the minus strand of JAGIQG010000013.1, from coordinate 77,212,430 downwards.
GCTCCAGTTTCCTCCCACAGTCCAAAGATGTGCGGGATAGGTGTATTAAATTTTAAATTTAAATTTACTCCTCAGTGTCAGGGGAACTAGTGGGGAATCGAACCCCGATCGCTGCACTGTGAGGCAGCAGTGCTAACCACTATGCCATTGATTTGCTCCTATCTTATTGAACATTGTGTGAGGTTATGAAAATAGGGCCTGGGTGGAATTGTGGTCGGTACAGACTCGATGGGCTGAATGGCCTCCTTTTGCACTCGAGGGATCCTATGAGAAATCTGAATGGGCATCCCAGCACAGTATAATTTTGGATGCAGAGCGTCCACTGATATACTCAAACCTACGACTGACCATTTCTGTTGGATGGGATATCAGGTTATGTGAAGCTCAGGCCAGTAAGTGGAGTTGAGATACACATTAGCTGTCACCTGATAGAATAAGAGAACAGGCCAAGGAGCTGAAAGGCTGAATAATATCAGAAAATAACTGTAGTTGGGTGGTTCGTTTCTTGCCTAAGAATCCAAAGGTGTGGATTCGAGTTCCACTAGGGACCTGAGAATGGAATCCAGGCTAACACTTCAGTGCAATCCAGAGGAGATGGGGTCATTCAGATGACACTGCTGCACCGCTGCCTCACAGCACCAAGGACCAGGGTTCGAGTCCCGGCCTTGGGCCACTGTCTGTGCGGAGTTTGCACGTTCTCCCCATGTCTGCGTGGGTTTCCCCCGGGTGCTCTGGTTTTCTCCCAGACTCCAAAGATGCATGGGTTAGGTGGATGGGCCATGCTAAATTTGGTGCCCCTTAGTGAGAGGGGGATTAGCTAGGGTAAATATGTGGGTTTATGGGGATAGGACCTGGGTAGGATTATGGTTGCAAGAAATTGCAGACCCGATGGGCCAAATGGCCTTCTTCTGCACTGTAGGGTTCTCTGATTCTATGAAAACTGGTGCTATGTATGGCCTCTCAGGCCTCTCAGGCGGGAGCTTGCTATGTGCAGGTTGGCTCCAGTAATTCTTACACCGCAATAGTTACCACACCTCAGAATTACTCCACTGGCTGTAACGTGGATTGGGGATATCCTGAAAGATGCACACATTTTTTCTTCCTGTTTATCACTGTTTCTGTGCTCCTAAAATTGAAGGCGACTCGATGAATGGGATTCTCCAGCCTCCCAGTCATGTCTTTCCCACTGGTGGGAAGTGAGAGCTTGTTTGCTAGCGGTGGGATTTTTTGATACCCTTACTGTCAGTGTCAGTCCCGTTGATGTCACCCCACGGGCAGGGGGTGCGCCGCTGGCAAGACTGGAGAATCCCACCGACGTGAACAGCCAAGGAATTCTGGCCAACGTTTGATCTGACTCGATTCATTATTGTCACACGGATTAGCAAGAGTGAAAAGTATTGCTTCTTGTGCGCTGTACAGACAAAGCATACCGTTCATAGAGAAGGAAAGGAGAGAGTGCAGAATGTAGTGTTACAGTCATAGCTAGGGTGTAGAAAAGATCAACTTAATGCGAGGTAGGTCCATTCAAAAGTCTGACGGCAGCAGGGAAGAAGCTGTTCTTGAGTCAGTTGGTACGTGACCTCAGACTTTTGTATCTTTTTCCCAAAAGAAGGAAGTGGAAGAGAGAATGTCCAGGATGCGTGGGGTCCTTAATTATTCTGGCTGCTTTGCAGTGGGAAGTGTAGACAGAGTCAATGGATGGTTTGCGTGATGGATTGGGCTACATTCATGACCTTTTGTAGTTCCTTGCTGTCTTGGGCAGAGCAGGAGCCCGTACCAAGCTGTGATACAACCAGAAAGAATGCTTTCTATGGTGTATCTGTTTAATATCCCTTAAGGGAACCTTGGAGCATTGAATGAGTAAATTCTTTGCGCTGCTGTCAGGAGTTAAAGAGGATGCGGAAGGAAGTAAACATCTTAAACAGAAAAACGCCGGTGTGGATAAAGGCTACTTAGAATGTAAACTTTAAAAGCATTGTATCAGCACTGCGTGACATTTGTCAGGCCTTTGGAATGCAAAGATTTAAATATAGTGTGTCTTCAAATAAACACTCAGTCTATCAGATTTCAACTGTTAACTTCCTCCACTGAGTAACTTGAACCACTGCGTGGTGTGAGACACAGACAAACAGGCAGCTGTCTTTGTCTCTGCTGCCTCATTTTGTGAATATTAAAGTAAGCTTTTCTATTGTGAGTGAACTAGAAGGTGCTCTGAAGTGAATGATTTTCCTGTATTCTGACCTGCCGACAGAATGACCAGGGATTATAAACTCAAAGGCCCTTCTCCCATTATTTGCCTTATCTTCGTACAATGCTGATTTAATAGAAATATTGAAACTCGACAAATATTTACTGAGTTTGGGACAGTGTTGAAGCTGATCTTGAGACGGGTTGGTTGCTGTAAGGGTCTTACCCCTTCGTGGGAGAGAGTAGAATGAATAGACACCGTTTAAGGATAAAGGGTCTCCCATTGATAAAAGAGATATGAGGATTTCTTTTCTCTCAGAGGATCGTGAGTCTTTGCAGCTGTCTTCCCCAGAGAATGTGGAGAAAGGGTCACTGAAACTACTTAAGGCTGAATTGAATCAATTCTTGAATAACGAGGGAATTAAAGTTTATTTGTGGTGTCGCAAATAGGCTTACATTAACACTGCAATGAAGCTACTGTGACAATCCCTTAGTCACCACATTCTGGTACCTGTTTGGGTCAACAACCTAATCAGCATGTCTTTGGATTGTGGGAGCAAACCGGAGCAAACCCTTGCAGACACTGGGAGAATGTGCAAACTCCACACAGACGGTGATACAAGCCAGGGATCGAATCTGGGTCCCTATCTCTGTGAGGCAGCAGTGCCAACTATTGTGTCATTGTGCCACCCATAATCACCTCAGGTTAAATGCTAAATGCAAATTGACTCAATTTTAGTAGAAGATCAATTAATAAAATTACTTACCAAATTCCCAAAGCCCTTGCCTTGCATACTCAGGCCAAGCTGTACCTTTATGTTATTATATCAGTGACTCAGGTGTAAGACTGGGTGTAGTGTATTGCAGGGAACGTAAGCTCTGAAGGGGACACAAAGAAATGAAATGAATGATTATGTTCTTGTGTTCTTATGGTCACTTTGGAGCACACTAATAATCACATGAGCAAAAATTAAGGGGAGCCAATATGGATTTGTTAAGGGCAACATGTTTAACTAGCAGCTTTGAGTTGTTTGATGAGATAACAAAGAGGATTGATGAGGGCAATGCTGTTGATGTTGTATACTTGGAATTCCAAAGGCAGTTGATAAATTGTTGTAAACAAACTTTGTGAGCAAAAGTAGAACGAAGGGATTAAAAGCAAAAAAGGACTGAATGGATACAAAATGGGCTGAGGAAGAGAGAGTAATGGTGAACGAATATTTTTCACATTGGAGGAAGATTTATTTTGAAGTTCCCCAGAACAAAATAAAGAACAGTACATCACAGGGACTGTTCCTTTGGCCCACCAAGCCTGTGCCGATCACATTATCCTATCTACACCAACCATCTACACCAATCTCTCCATTCCCCGCCTGTTCATGCATTTATCCAGATAAGCCTAAATGTTCTAATGTAACTGCTTCAACCACCTCACTTAGCAGCACATTCCCACCATTCTCTGTGTAAAAAAAGCCACATCTCCACTGTACCTTCCCCCCCCCGCTTGTCTTAAACTTTTAATTGTATTTTAGCCCTGGGAAAAAGCTTCCAATTGCTCACCCTATCTATCATAGCTTTCATAATCTTCTAACCATCTCCTCAGTCTCCATCTTTCCAAGGAGAACAATCCCAGTTTATTCAATCTCTCCTCACAGTGTTACCATCTATACCAGGCAACATCCTGGTAAATCTTTTCTATACCCTCTCCAAAGTCACCATGTCCTTCTGATAGTGTGGTGACCAGAATTGGATGCTATATTCCAAATGTAGCCTGACCAATGTTTGAGATAACTGTAACGTAATTCACCGACTTTTGTACTCGATGCCCCAGCCAGTGAAGGCTAGCATGCCACATGATCAGTATTGCTGTCTCACAGCGCCAGGGACCCGGGTTCGCTTCCCAGCTTGGGTCACTCTCTGTGTGGAGTATGTACATTCTCCCCGTGTCTGCATGGGTTTCCTTTCATGGTCTAAAGATGTGCAGGCTAGGTGGATTGGCCATGCTAAATTGTCCCTGAGTGTCAGGGTGACTAGCTAGGGTAAATAAGTGGGGTTACAGGAATAGGGCCTGGGTGGGATTGTGGTCAGTGCAGACTTGATGGGTCAAATGGCCTCCTTCTGCAATGTAGGATTCCATGATGCTTCTATTCTATTCTTATCCACCTCCACTTCAAATACTTCTAATGATCCAGCCTCCGCTACCTTTTGGGGTAGAGAATTCCAGAGATTCACCACCCTCTGTGAGAAGAAATGGCTATGCACCTCAGTTTAAAACGACTATCCCTTTATCTTATGGCTATGTCCCTTTGTGTAAGACTCTCCCACCAGTTAAATCATCTCCCCACTAACTTCTGTCTTCGGCTAGAGTCCAGTCTTCAGTTTTCAGAGTTGCAGGACTCCTGCCAAAATTCTGTTGCTGTTTTCTACTCTGAATGAAGCCCAGCCCCTTCACTTCCTGAACTGTGCATTGAGAAGTGGGCAAGTCCTGGTGCATGGTAACTTTATCCAATACCATTCATGATTTAACACTACTGCAACTCCTTTGAAATGTTCAGTGCTGACATTTCCAAGACAGAGCTACATGTTTTTCAGAATTGGTGCAAAGAGTTGCCGTTCTCTATACACTCCAGCGGGGAACACAATGCCACCGACTGCATCTTTTGTCCGTTAATACCTGTCAGTAGTGATGTTTGAGCTTCTCATTATTGTACCGGGCCCTTCCTCAATTTTTCCTAATTGATCCTCTTTGGATTAATGATATTCGGCTGGGTAAAAGCTTTTGTTTTCGTAGGGACAGCGAGACATTTGAGCCCAAATGACAGATAAGGAGCTGTGATCGGATTTCAGCCCTCCCAGCTTGTGTTACCGGAGAGTCAAACGTCCCTTTGCTGAGTTTTACCAACGCAGCCCCTGAGTTATCCGGGGTACAGGGAGCTGTGAGGCACTGTTTAAATGCTGGGCTCCTTGGAGTTCTGTAGCCCTGGAGGCCCTTTTAGGACCTTGGTCAGCGCCCCAGCGTTTTGGTGAATATTGGTTAATGGCCAAGCAGATCTGCTCATTAAGGGATGAAGTTGGAAGAGTGATTCCTGGATGTTTTAAATGACTACCCACCCTCACTGGGAGTGCAAGAAGAAGCCTCTTTTTACGCAGGCCCGTGGGAATGATAAGCCCACTGATGCAAGCGCAGTAAGATTTAGCTTCTTCCTGTGAGAGTATCAGCCCCGGGCTCTCCACCCAGTAGCAGGGATCCTCCGCCCAGCGCTGCCATGCTGAAGAAACTGAACTCAATGTTTCGCCCGCAGGTGGAGAGGAAACTGGGTGAGTCTGAAGGACGTAAAGAGTGGCAAAGGCAGGAGTCTGGAATCAGGTTGGTCCGCAGCACTTCCCTCTACGTGATCAGGGAAAGCCACCAGGAGCTGGGCAGCTCTTTGAAGCGGAGCCAGAGTGCGGTCAGCGTGAGTTCCTCGATCTATCACATCAAGGCAGAAGATCGGCTCTGGATGTTCTCCAGGACACAGGACTGCCTGCAATACCTGCAGGATCTGATAGTGTTGCGCCAACAGTACCAGCCCGTCAAGAAGCCCAAGGAGGAGAGGCCAGAACCGTCCGCCGCGGCCACAAAGCTTTCCAAATCCGGCAAGAAAGTGGCAGCATCCAAACACACTTCCAAAGTAAGTATTTAACATCCCTCCTTTCTGAACAAGGATTGCATTTGTAATAATCAATCAAATCTCGGCCCGGTGGCACCGTGGTTGGCACTGCTGCCTCGCAGTGCTGGGGACTCGGGTTTGATTCCCGGCTTGGGTCACTGTCTGCGTGGAGTTTGCACATCCTCCCCGTGTCTGCGTGGGTTTCCTCTGAGTGCTCCGGTTTCTTCCCACGCTTCAAAAATGTGCAGGTTAGGCATATTGTCCGTGCTAAATTGATCCTTAATGTCAGGGGGACTAGCTAGGGTAAATGCATGGGGTTATAAAAATTGAGGGTGGCACAGTGGTTAGCACTGCTGCCTCACAGCATGAGGGATCTGGGTTCAATTCCCAGCCTTGGGTGACTGTCTGCGTGGAGTTTGCACATTCTCCCCATGTCAGCGTGGGTTTCCTCCCACAGTCCAAAAATGTGCTGCCATCGTTAGCCTTCTGGACCCCCGCAGGGCCAGTCCGATGCCCCCCTCCCTCACCACCCCCCACCCCATGGCCAGCCCCAATCTCCCCCATCCAACCCCCCAGACCCGGATCCCCCCAATTATGATGATCAGCCCCAACAACACCCCACCAGTCCCAACCTCCACTCACCTGGATGGCCAGCCCCAATTGCCCTCATTCCCTCACTTCCTCCCTCCTCCACTGATCCTTTTGCAAAATAACAGCAGATCCCTCCTCAATTGTCCCCCCACAATATGATCCACCCATCCCTCAGCAGGTCCCATCCCCTTGGCACTGCCCAGTGCCTAGGAGGCAGTGCCAGTTTGCCCATTGGGCAGTGCCAGGGTGTAAGGCTGGCACTGCCAGGCTGGCTAGCCCAAGGGGCACCTCTCCCCTTATCCCTTACCCCCAGTGAGGGCTCAATGGCCTCTGTTCTCTCCAGTGTGGTTGGACGCCTGTTCCCCGTGGGTAGCAGTTGTAAATGTTGCTTCTTAACACCTATTGTGGTGGTCAGGCGTTGGTTCACCTCCCTATCAGAAAATCACAGGATCGCACAACGTTTAAGACATGGAATGAGGTCGTTCTTGTGGGTGTCGTTCAGAGGGAGGGGGCGGAGATGCTACCAGGCCAGGAGAATTCCATCCCGAGCCCATTAATCCTATAGAAATGCCAATTCAAATGACATTACCATATGTAATCAGCCGGTGCAAAGCTAATTACATCAGGAAATTTTCTTTTGGTGATGCGCGGAGGTGCTATGGCGCCCAGCGGAAAGCCTGCAAAATGGCCGCCGCTGACATCGCCTGGCCTTGCTGCGCTACTAAAGCAGAACTGCAGGCTGGGAGAATCACCCCTCCCCCCACAGCTGTTTTATGGAAGCCATGTTATTCATCACCAAACACATCCATCCTCCTTCCTTCCCTGTGCAGCCATTCAATCTCTGAAGAGATTTCCACCAATTCGAGAAAAAGATGGCGGCAAATTTCTCCCCAATGCTCCCAGTCGACCAGATGCCGTGTGACTGCGATCGCGAGTTAATCCGGCAACTGTCTGTAACGTGAACATGGTTCACAGTGGATAGCACCCTGGTCAACAAGTCAAAGCTTTGTGGGTAGAGGCCACACTAGAGGGTCCTTTTCTATTCATTCCTGGGATGTGGGCCTCGCTGACTAGGCCTAGCATTTGTTGCCTATCACTAATTGGCCCCTGAGGGGGCAGTGGTGAGCTGCCTTTTCAGGGCCCATGCGGTCCATGTGGTGTAGGTGCACCCACTGCGCTGTTAGGGAAGGAGTTGAAGAATTTTGACCCAGCGACAGAGAAGCGATAGAGTTATACTCAGGGTGGTGAATGGCTTGGAGGAGAATCTCCAGGTGATGGTGTTCTGTTATCCTCGTCCTTCTAGATGAAAGTGATTATGGGTTTGAAAAGTAACACATAGCACACTGGGAATATAATCCAGACTGACACCTCAGTCTAATACTGAGGGAGTGCTGCATTCTCAGAGGGGCCTGTTTTTTAGGTGTTAAACTGTGGAGCATCCATGGTGTCAGGGAGGATGTAAATAAGTACAGGTGAGTTTTGTCTAGTATTGTGGGTTGAGCTACATGAGACAGGCCTCGGTGTCTCAACAAGGTGCCTCACCACCAGCCTCTCAAGGGCTGGTGGTGACGACCAACATATGTTGATTGAGTCGACGATGCAATAAAGAAAATGTCTTGTAGCAATCCATGGTTCCAACGTGGAGTTGGGAAGAACACTCCTGTCTTCACATTCAGATTAGCTTTAGCCATGTCTTGGCAGCTCACAGCAGTGCCTTCAAAGGACCCGTCAATTTTGGCTACCACATGCTTGAGAAAACTGACCACAGTCCATTTCGATGCAAGCTGTGATCAGTCCTGAACTGTTATCACCGAGGGGAATAACAGGACTGCTCATAACACCAGTGATATTTGTAGCCAGTGTCTGTAACACTTGAATGACTCCGGTTTCCTCCCACAGTCCAAAGATGTGCGGGTTAGATTGATTGGCCATGCTAAACTGGCCCTAGTGTCATACTCGATGGGCTGAGTGGCCTAATTCTGCTCCTATGTCTTATGGTCTATAAATTATCCGTGCGATTGAAAGTGTGGAGGAAAAAGCTATGAGAACAGGAGGCTATCAAAGCACAGCCAGAGGGTCAGAAAGCTAGCTAATGGAATTCAATCCATGTGAGCTAATACATTTGGGGAGGATGAACAGGAGAAGGGAGTACACGGTTAGTGACAGGGCATTGAGACGCACTGAGCAACACAGGGAGCTTGGGAGATTAGCAAGATACATATTTAGAATTGCAGGTAGAGGGCCTGGGTGGTATTGTGGCCAGGGCAGACTCGATGGGCTGAATGGCCTCTTTCTGCACTGTAGGGATTCTATAATTCTGTGATGAAAGGCCGAGCTGTGAAACTATTGTTAATTGTCATAATGTCCTTTAGGGAAGGAAATTTACCATCCTCACTGGGTCTGGTCTACATGTGAGTCCAAAGCCCCAGTATTTGATTCTTAAATGCCTTCTGTAATAGCCTAACAAGACACTTTGTTAGGCTATTCAGCCTATGTGGAATAGCCACATATTCAACATGTGGCTATATGTGGATGGTTCGGGATGGGCAATAAATGCTGGCCTCCCCCACTTTCAATGAATTTAAAAAAATCTGTTTATTTCATTTCACATTAGAAAAGAGAAATAATATATTAAAATGGAAAAACTCGGTGAATTGGCTCAGTGGCAGGAAGAAATGGATGTTCTCATGAGTGGAAGGCTGTTTCCAATGGAGTTCCATAGTCCTCAGAGTAAGGTCTCTTGCTTTCTGTGCTGGTGAGTTAGATTTACGGTGACACAGTGATTAACACTGCTGCTTCACAGCGTGGGGGACCCAGGTTTGATTCCTGGCTTGGGTCACTGTCTGTGTGGAATCTGCACATTCTCCTCATGTCTGCGTGGGCTTCCTCTGGTTTCCTCTCACAGTCCAAAAGGTGTGCTGGTTTCCCTCAGTGTACCCGAACAGGCAGCGGAATGTAACGACTAGGGGATTTTCACAGTAATTTCATTGCAGTGTTAATGTAAGCCTTATTTATGACAGTAATAAAACTAAATAAATATCGCAGCATGGTTAAAAAGTTTGCATAATTAGAGATTGGAACTCAAGGGCACAACCTCGGACTAAAGAGACAATCCTTTAAAACAGAGGTGAGGAGGAATTTCTTCAGCCAGAGAGTGGGGAATGTGTGGAACTCTTTGCCGCAGAAGGCTGTGGAGGCCAGGTCATTCAGTGTCTTTAAGACAGAGATAGATAGGTTCTTGATTAATAAGGGGATCAGGGGTTATGGGGAAAAGGCAGGAGAATGGGTATGAGAAAAATATCAGCCATGATTGAATGGCGGAGCAAACTCGATGGGCTGAGTGGCCTAATTCTGCTCCTATGTCTTATGGTCTATAAATTGTCCATGTGGTTGGAAGTGTGGAGGAAAAAGCTATGAGAACAGGAGGCTATCAAAGCACAGCCAGAGGATCAGAAAGCTAGCTTATGGAATTCAATCCATGTGAGCTAATACATTTGGGGAGGATGAACAGGAGAAGGGAGTACACGGTTAGTGACAGGGCATTGAGACGCACAGGGAGGTTGGGATGCATGATTCCACATCCCTGTAGATAGGGTAAGGTGGTAAAAGAAATATTTTCCTTTATTAGGTGAGGCACTGAATGTAAGACCAGGAACGTTCTGCTAGAACTCAGTTAGGCCACGGATAGAGAAGTACGTACAAAAACCGTGTCACAGAAAATATGTGTTCACACAGGAAAGAATGCAGAGGAGGTTTATAAGAATGTTGCCAGGATTGGGAAAAAAATAGCTGTGGGAGAAGTTGGATAAACTGAGGTTGTGTTCCTTCAGAGAACCGGTGACTGATGGGAGGTTGAAGTGAAGCTTATGAACTTAACTCCTTTTTATCCCATTCTACCCGGCCCCTTATAACTCCTCGTAACTCCTTCCCCTCCACTCTACCTGGCCCCTTATAACTCCTCGTAACTCCTTCCCCTCCACTCTACCTGGCCCCTTATAACTCCTCGTAACTCCTTCCCCTCCACTCTACCTGGCCCCTTATAACTCCTCGTAACTCCTTCCCCTCCACTCTACCTGGCCCCTTATAACTCCTCGTAACTCCTTCCCTCCACTCTACCTGGCCCCTTATAACTCCTCGTAACTCCTTCCCCTCCACTCTACCTGGCCCCTTATAACTCCTCGTAACTCCTTCCCCTCCACTCTACCTGGCCCCTTATAACTCCTCGTAACTCCTTCCCCTCCACTCTACCTGGCCCCTTATAACTCCTCGTAACTCCTTCCCCTCCACTCTACCTGGCCCCTTATAACTCCTCGTAACTCCTTCCCCTCCACTCTACCTGGCCCCTTATAACTCCTCGTAACTCCTTCCCCTCCACTCTACCTGGCCCCCTCATAACTCCTCATAACTCCTCCCCTCCACTCTACCTGGCCCCCTCATAACTCCTCGTAACTCCTTCCCCTCCACTCTACCTGGCCCCTCATAACTCCTCATAACTCCTTCCCTCCACTCTACCTGGCCCCCTCATAACTCCTCGTAACTCTTCCCCTCCACTCTACCTGGCCCCCTCATAAACTCCTTCCCTCCACTCTACCTGGCCCCCATAACTCCTCATAACTCCTTCCCCTCCACTCTACCTGGCCCCTCATAACTCCTCGTAACTCCTTCCCCTCCACTCTACCTGGCCCCCTCATAACTCCTTCCCCTCCACTCTACCTGGCCCTCATAACTCCTCGTAACTCCTTCCCCTCCACTCTACCTGGCCCCCTCATAACTCCTCGTAACTCCTTCCCCTCCACTCTATCTGGCCCCTCATAACTCCTCGTAACTCCTTCCCTCCACTCTACCTGCCCCTCATAACTCCTCATAACTCCTTCCCCTCCACTCTACCTGGCCCCCTCATAACTCCTCATAACTCTTCCCTCCACTCTCCTGGCCCCCTCATAACTCCTTCCCCTCCACTCTACCTGGCCCCTCATAACTCCTTCCCCTCCACTCTACCTGGCCCCCTCATAACTCCTTCCCCTCCACTCTACCTGCCCCCTCATAACTCCTCATAACTCCTTCCCCTCCACTCTACCTGGCCCCCTCATAACTCCCGTAACTCCTTCCCTTCCACTCTACCTGGCCCCTCATAACTCCTTCCCCTTCACACTACCTGGCCCCTCATAACTCCTTCCCTCCACTCTACCTGGCCCCTCATAACTCCTCATAACTCCTTCCCTCCACTCTACCTGGCCCCCTCATAACTCCTTTCCCCTCCACTCTACCTGGCCCCCTCATAACTCCTTCCCTCCACTCTACTGCCCCCTCATAACCCTCATAACTCCTTCCCCTCACTCTACCTGGCCCCCTCATAACTCCTTCCCCTCCACTCCACCTGGCCCCCTATAACTCTTCCCTCCACTCTACTGGCCCCCTCGTAACTCCTCGTAACTCCTTCCTCTCCACTCTACCTGGCCCCCTCATAACTCCTCGTAACTCCTTCCTCTCCACTCTACCTGGCCCCCTCATAACTCCTTCCCCTCCACTCTACCTGGCCCCCTCGTAACTCCTCGTAACTCCTTCCTCTCCACTCTACCTGGCCCCCTCGTAACTCCTCGTAACTCCTTCCTCTCCACTCTGGGTGATCCGGTTTCCTCCCATAATCCAAAGATGTGCCAGTTAGATACATTGACCCGAACAGGCCCTGGAGTGTGGTGACTTGGGGAATTTCACAATAACTTCATTGCAGTGTTAATGTCAGCCCATTGTGACTAATAAATAAAACGTTAAACTTAATCACGTTGCTGTTTGTGGGAGCTTGCTCTGTGTAAATTGGCTGCTGTTTTTCCTACATTGCAACGGTCTCTGCACTTTAAAACTGTTTGATCGGCTGTAAACTGTTTCGGGACAGCTTGCGGTTAGAGAAGATGCTACATAAATGCAAACCTACCTTTCTACTTTATTCCAGAATTCAAAACGGTCTTTCTCCATCTAATGACTCCCTTCATTCCAGTGACACTCAACCCATGACGCACTTCCTGTATACGGTTAGCATTTTTGTTGCGAATATTTTCCATGCTTTTGTCAATAAAACTGCTTCTGTTTACTTAACAGAACCCAAAAGACAAACCTAATGCTGCACCAGTATCAACAGAGGAAGAGACCCTGGCATATTTTGATTCTGTCATTGCAAATTTTGATCAGGAAAGCAAGCCCAAAGTTCAGTCGGTAGAGGACACACACCTCGATGTGGATTTTGTTAGTAAGTACATTTCAGTAGAGAACAGAAGCTACGTGAATTCCTATCCTTCACTGCCCTGTTAATGCGATGCTCCAAAGAGGCTCAGTAGGTCTAAAACACTTGCAATGTATAATGGGGTGGCACAGTGGTTAGCACTGCTGTCTCACAGCTCCAGGGACCCGGGTTCGATTCCCAGCTTGGGTCACTGTCTGTGCGGAGTTATTTTCAAATCCCTTTCTGGCTTCACATCTTTCCTATTTCCTGAGGACTGATGGCCCTTCAACATATCTGCACTCCTCCATATTTGCCCTCTTCCCAAATTTTCATCTCTCAACCATTGGCAATCATGCTTTCAATTGCCTGGGTCCTAAATTCCAGAATTGCCTCCCTAAATTCTCCATCTCTCTCTCGTTGTGAAAGCCAACTAGCTTTTGGTTACTTGGCCTAATGTTCCTTTCGCTGGCTCTGTCAATTAATGCCCATCTGATTAGTCTCTTGTGAGGCACCGGGGGCATCTTGCCATTCTAAAGGGATAGCACGGTGGCACAATGGTTAGCACTGCTGCCTCACAATGCTAGGGAGCCGGGGGTTCGATTCCTCCCGGTCGCTGTCTGTAGGGAGTTTGCACATTCTCCCCGCACCTGCATGGGTTTCCCCCAACCGTCTGCGGGTTTGGCCACGCTAAATTGACCCTAGTGTCGGTGGATTAGCCGAGGAAATGTTGCGGGAATAGGGCCTGGGTATGGTCTGTGCAGGCTCGATGGGCCGAGTGGCCTCCCGTAGGGATTCTATTTGATAATGATGATTCTAAAGGTGGGTGAGGAAAGTTCAGGGTTGGTTTTATTTGGGGGGGGGAGGGATTGGGGGATTGGTTCTACATTAATGACGGAAACTTTTTTTCTCTGTCTCTTTGCGTCAAGTTGCCACCAGCACCAGCGAACACAGTTTACATTCAAACTGGATCCTGAAGTCACCGCGAAGATACTCCATTGACGTGGGGCATTTGACAAAGGTGGACCAGCTGCCTCGGAGACACAGTGACGGAATACGAATGAGCTTCAAGCGATTTGAGCGACGCCCCATGTACCTCCCCAAATTGGTAGAGAGTCCGATGCACACGCTGAGGTTTAAACCGAAGGTCCGAAGCAAAGATGATGAATTCTAGGTCACTGCAGAGTGTCAAACGCTTCAGGAGTCCTCCTGACTGAACGTATCTGCTTTAAGGTTTCATTTCATTTGTCAATGTCACAAATAAGGTTTACATTCGCACTGCAGTGAAGCTACTGTGAAAATCTCCCAGTCGCCACACGCGTGGGCGCCTGTTCTGGCACACTGAGGGCACGTCTTTGGACTGTGGGAGGAAACCGGAGCACCCGGGGGAAACCCACGCAGACACGGGGAGAATGCGCAAACTCCGCATAGACGCTAACCCAATCGAACCAGGTGCTGTGAGACAGCAAGCAGTTACCATCTAAAGTGAACATCAGCAGGAACAGACAGGGAGGTAGCTGGACTGAACCCCTCTAACTGTGCAGTGTGAGGAGGGAGGTTTATTCTCATCCATAAAGGTTAGAGAAAGGTTTACACTGTACATAACAGAGATCTCAACTCCACGGTTCCCTATCATCCCAGTTTTCTCTTTCCTCCTGCAACAACTTGCATTTATATAGCACCTTTGGCCTGGTAAAAGTCCCATGCTACTTCACACGAGCATTGTCAGGCACAATCGAACCACATAAAGGGCGGTGACCAAGTGCCTGGTCAAAAAGGAGGGTTTTAATAAGCATTCGATTGGAGAATAGAAGATTTTAGGATGAGAATTCCAAAGTTTTATGGCCAAGGCAGCTGAAGGCCTGCTTCCCAATGGTGATTAAAATCAGGGATCTGCAAGGGGCCAGAATCGGAGATGCACAGGTAGCGGGAAGGATTGTAGAGTCGGCTCGCATTATAGAGATAGGCAGGGCCGGGGCCATTGGAAAGAAAGATGAGCTTTCTTAAGCTGAGGCAAGGGAATTTCCATCAGGAAAAGTGTACGGGATCGCCAGCTTTCCCGGGCACACAATGAAGACTAGGAAACGGGTTATCACTCTGTGATCTGAAGACAGTAATCAAGCAGCTAACAATAAGGGAGTGTAGGGTAGTGACGCAGCTTTACATGAGCTACCTCACACCGACTCTGTATCCACTTCATATTCACTCAAAATCACTTTTACAGTCATTGAGCAGTGCAGTGGTGTAATGGTTAGCGCTGCTGCCTCACAGCGCCAGGGGCCCGGGTTCGATTCCCCACTTGGAGAGTCTGTGTGGAGTCCGCACATTCTCCCCCTGGATTTCCTCCGGATGCTCCGGTTTCCTCCCACACTCCGAAGATATGCGTGTTAGGTTGATTGGCCGTGCTAAATTGCCCCTAGTGGCAGGTGAGCAGCAGGGTAAATGTGTGTGGGGTTAGGGGAATGGTGGCATACAGACGCTTGGGCCGAAGGGCCTCCTTCTATACTGCAGGATTCTATGTGATAAAGCAGATGATCTGGTCACTGTCACACTGATGTTTGGGAGACCTTGCCCCAAACATACAAACATGCGCATTAGGAGCAGGAATAGACCACTCAGCCCCTCGAGCCTACTCTGCCATTCAATAAGATTGTGATTGTAACTTCAACCCACATTCCTGTCCCCTCTCCCCCCGATAACCTTTCACCCCCTTGTCAATCGAGGGTGAAAAGTGACTGCCATGTTTCTTGACAGCAGTGAGAGCATCTCAAGGGTTGTAAAGCACTTGGAGACAGCCAGAGATGCTGAAAGGTGCCACATAAACGCAGTTTCTATCGAAAGACGCGGGCAGCAATAAAAAGGGTCTGTTTTTCACTGGTGGGAGTAGTGAAGGTGTATCGATTCAATTGAGACAAAACAGGGGGGTTGTGATCTCTTTTTGACTTTTGATGGGTTGAGAGGAGATATCGTGAGGGTCACCCTAATGGACCTCTCTCATGTCGTGAGTGGGTCACAGTTTGTGGTTTTCTGTTTAAATCAAGGTGGCTCCCTTTACAGGTGGGCAATCGAGACATCCAATCCTCCATTATCCACTACACCCTGGTGTGCCCGACAGTGGGGACAGACCCAGAGAGCTCCCCCACTAACCCTACGGCAAGAATGCAGCGTCAATTTTCATGGAATGTGTCTTCAGAGGTTTGGCATAGTTTCTGATTTAACTGGATTACACAAGCCTGGGCATTTTTCTGTAACTATTTTGCCTCTTTACACCTCACGTCTTCCTGCGCCACTAACCTGAGAGACCAATCAGAGGACAAGTAGTCATCACCAGGCTGGTTACTAAGGAGGGTGACCCATTAATGTTACCTCGCGCTATTGGTTAAACTACCACTTCCAAAGGTACGGCCAAGATTGGGAACTCACAGTATTTCAATTTTATTAGTCTCACAAGTAAGCTTACATTAACAGTGCAATGAAGTTACTGTGAAAATCCCTTAGTCGCCGCACTCTGGCGCCTGTTCGGGTCAAACCAGCAGCTCTTTCAGACTGTGGGAAGAAACCAGAGGAAACCCACACAGATACGGGGAGAATGTACAAACTCCACACGTGGAAACAGGCCCTTAGGCCCAACTTGTTTTTATCCTACAGGTGCTTTGGTCCACCTTGTTGTCTAACGAGGGGCATACACGCGATGGGTCGTGAGAGGGCTGCTCTTGGATTTTTTTTCAAGAGTATCCTAGTGCTTCACATCGTTAGTGTACGCTTGACCTGGATGGTCAACACGACAGCTCAGTGACTATCGCTGTGCTGTGCAGATACATGGATTTGGGCCTGTGTCTGTGGGAGTTTGCGCATTCTCCCCGTGCTTGCGTGGGTTTTCTCCGGGTGCTCCGGTTTCCTCCCACATCCCAAAGATGTGCTCTTAGGCTAATTGGCAAAACAAATTCTCCCTAAATTGTCTCGAATTTGGTTTTTAATCCATAGATCTATAAACATGGACAGGGATCACGGGTAGAGGTGGGAACATCGGGGTGGCGGCGCGGGCTCGTTGGGCCGAAGGGCCTGTTTCCTGTGCTGTTTTGTTTTTTGTTCTTTATTCTTTGTCCAAGTAGACCTTTTTTTGTACCACTAAGCTAGTCCCAATTGCTCACATTGATATAAAGTAAAACTTATATATTAGATTCACAAGTAGTATAACATTAACACTGGAATGAAATTATTGTGAAAATCCCCTAGTCGCCACATTCTGGTTCCTGTTTGGGCACACTGAATGAGAATTTAGCATAGCCAATGCACTTAATCAGCATGTCTAATGTAAAATTTTTCAAGTTTATTTATTAATCACCAGTTAGGTTTACATTAACACTGCAATGAAGTTACTGTGAAAATGCTGTAGTCATCACACTCTGGTTCCTGTTCGGGTACACTGAAGGAGAATTTAGCGCGGCCAATGCACCCAACCTGCATGTCTAAAGTAAAGTTTTTCAAGTTTATTTATTGGTCACAAGTAGGCTTACATTCACACTAGAATGAAGTTACTGTGAAAATCCTCTAATCGCCACACTCCTCCTGTTCAGGTACACGGAGGGAGAATTTAGCACAGCCAATGCACCTAACCAGCATATTTTTGGAATTTGAAAGGAAACCGGAAGCACCTGGGGAAAATCCATGCAGAGACGGGGAGAATGTGCAGCCTCCACGCAGACAGTGACCCACAGAGAACCTGTGCTGCGGGTTCTCACAGCACAGAACCTGGGGCTCCTGGTGATGTGAGGCAGCAGTGCTAACCACTGTGCCACTAGCTGTGGGTAAAAATTCATGTTCCCATGATCTCAGCACCAGTTCACCTGTACTTAGGGAAAAATAGATAAATGGAAAAAAACAAGAATTAAAATGCGGTGTTTTTTTTGTCAGAAATTATGAAAAAAATGACCCTTCAGACTATGATGTAGGCTTAGGGGGCCTGTACTCTCAGACACCTGCTTTATAGAATCCCTCCAGTGCAGAAGGAGACCATTCAGCCCATCGGTTTTATGCTGTGAAGTATGAATGACTAATGGCTAACAAGAAAGGAAGCTCAACAATTATTATCCTCAATCTTATGGAAAGACAGATTGCCATAGTCCCCTCAAAGTCAAACCTTCCAAAGGTGCTTTTATCAAGCAGGGAAGATTTCAACTGGCTTGGCAAACTCTCTGGATGGAAAGATGGACAAATAAAATCCTATAGTGCAGAAGGAGGCCATTCAGCCCATCAAGTCAGCACTAACCCAGGCCCTATCCCCATACATTTACCCTAGCTAGTCCCCCTGACACGAAGGGGCAATTTAGCATGGCCAATCCACCTAACCTGCAGATCTTTGGACTGTGGGAGGAAACTGGAGCATCCGGAGGAAACCCACGCAGACACAGGGAGAATCTGCAATCTCCACAGAGACAGTCATCCAACCCGGGAATTGGACTTGGATTCCTGGTGCTACGAGGCAGCAGTGCTAGATATTGTGCTACCGTGCCGCCTCTACCCAAACCCACAGCCATTAATAGCCCAATGCCAACTTAGTGCCAACTCATGCCAGCCTCCCCATCATCCCCAAGGTCCTTACAAACCATATACCAATGTAGCTCCAACTCATTTCAACACATGTCCCCCTACCCACCAGCCTTACATCCTCCATGCTAACTCATGGGCTGAGCTTAGCTGCACGCTGAAATTAAATAAAGTTCTAAGTGTTTATGGATTACTTCACTATTTGAAAAACACATTCACATTGATGAAAATCCATTCAATGCATTTAAATTCTTTCAACCACTTAATCCCTTACGAAAAGCATTCATCCAAGTACTTACTCCATTAAGAAAGCAGGCATTTGTATTCATTGCTCCACATTAAAAACTTTATAAGCATTTGGAGCTGTCAGTCTAACTCACAGGCCCTGCATTGTGATAATGATAGGTTAGGAAACTCATTATACAGCACTAATCCTATAATGATGTCCCTCGGCCTTTTGTGAACCGATATAACGAAATTGCAAGCAGCCATAGCAAGATTTCCTTTTAAACTAAAGGCTTGAGGAGCTAAATGCCTTTTCAGCTTGATAGTTCAGTTCATCCACTTTTATATACATTGATGTCTAATTTTATAATCCCAAAGGGGCGTCTCACTCAAAGGAGTAACTGGATGGATCCAAAAAGGTACTTGGACCACTCAAATGATACCTAACCATTTCAAATGACATCAGGAGTTTTAGGCCTTGCGCTCAATTTCAAAAGCTCATGTTTGGGACGTCTCATGAAAATTGTGTCACAGGACACAAACTATAACCTATCCCCTTCACCCACCCTCCCCCAGCACAAAATGGTTGATACCAGAATCTGGGGCAGGAGATGTGGAGTCGGTGATCTGGCACCATTTTGGTTAAGTCAGAGACTCCTTCCATCCAAATTTTGGGCCTATGCATCAAACAGCTTCTCCACATTGATTCCAGTGTTGATTTATTAAATTTGCTGTTATTCTCTGGCCCATTTCCAATATCTCCCCTCAGTTGCTCTTATTAGATACCTTCATCACTCAGGGGGCTGGTGATTGTCTACCAACTCATTATCCTTTTGCTGGTGTAGATCATTCCCACCTTTTCTTTCAACCCAAATTCACTTTTCTATTCATTGATATTGAACTTAATTTGCTATTTGCCTCATTAAAGATCTGAAATGAGTCCTTAAGTAAAGTGACAAAGTAGAAATGCTCGAGAGCTTCAAGTTTTTAGATGTCCAGATCACCAACAACCTGTCCTGGTCCGCCCGTGCTGACACTACGGTTAAAAAAGCCCACCAACACCCCTACTTTCTCAGGAGGCTAAGGAAACTTGGCATGTCAGTTCTCACCAACTTTTACAGATGCACCATAGAAAGCATTCTTTCTGGTTGTATCACAGCTTGGTATGGGCTGCTGCTCTGCCCAAGACCACCAGGAACTACAAAATGTAGCCCAATCCGTCACGCAAGCCAGCCTCCCGTCCATTGACTCAGTCTACGCTTCCTGCTGCCTCAGCAAAGCAGCCGGTATAATTAAGGACACCACAGACCCATTCTTTCTTCCACTTCCTTCAGGAAAAATATACAAGAATCTGAGGTCACGTACCAATTGACACAAGAACAGCTTCTTCCCTGCTGCTGTCAATGGACCTACTTTGCATTAAGTTGATCTTTCTCTACACCCTAGCTATGACTGTAACACTACATTCTGCACTCTCTCCTTCCCTTCTCTATGAACGGTATGCTTTGTCTGTGTAGCACGGGAAGCAATAGTTTTCATTGTATGCTAATACATGTGATCGTAATAAATCCAATCAAATCAAATCAAAAGTTTTTAATTGTCTTGAGCTTTGACAAAGGGTCAACTGGACTCGAACTATCAGCTCTTTTCTCTCTTTACAAGGTGCTGCCAGACCTGCTGAGATTTTCCAGCGTTTTTTTGGTTTCAGATTCCAGTATCCGCAGTAATTTACTTTTATCCATTCCCCTATTCTCTTCCTAGTTTCTATCTGAATTCCTGCGAGCTAGTGAAATGTTTGTACATCCAGGTCATGTGAGAACCATCAGGAGATTTGGCACTGGCTTCTGGAATGTTCTATTCAACACTTACCCGCACCCTCCCGAACCCCAAGCTGTCACCCCGGAGATGAGATGTGACTTGTAGACGGGCTGTGTGTTGGTGGAGTGGTTAGTTCCATTCTACATCATTCTGAGGGGGTGCGATAAATTCAGCCTTGGATTCCATCTGGAGGGAGGCAGCGAGTTGGAGCTGCCCAGTGGGCCTCCTCCAATGGGCTCAGGATCGAGCTGCACTCAGAGCTGATTGGTCAATATGCTGCGCATTCCCAGCACCATTTTGTTGTTGTTTATAGGACAGCAGCCATGTGTTTCGCTGCTGTTTTGCTTGAGGAGAACGGTGTGGAGGAGGAGTCTCTCTGTCACGGGTGATGCTGAGGTTGGTGTAGTCCATTTCACTCCGTGCTTTCCTGCCAAAACAGCATGGATAGAAATTTGGCATGGATTGGTGTCCATAAGTGAGTAGGTTAGGCAGATTAGCTATGTTAAATTGCCCCTTAGTGTCCAAAGTTGTGCAGGTTAGGTGGATTAGCCATCCTGAATTGCCCCTTAGTGTTCAAAGGTGACTAGGTTAGGTGGATTGGCCTTGCTAAATTGACCCTTTGTGGCCAAAGGTGAGTAGGTTAGGTAGATTGGCTGTGTTAACTTGCCCCTTAGTGTCTAAAAGTGACTCGATTAGATGGATTAGCCATGCTAGTTTGCCCCTCAGAGTCTTCTGCCACTCCATTAGAATATGATTGATTTTAACTCCGTTCGTGTCCCTTAGTGAGACAAAAATCTCTCAATTAAAGGATTAAATTATGAAGAACAGTCGGATTGCCAATCTTTCTGGCAAATCAAGCAAACTAATTCAAATAAGCTGAGGGACAAAGTTAAAGAGTTAGCCCTTAAAGGGGGGGGGGTTCCACCCTAACTAAAAAACAAAGCACTATTAAACTTTCACAATCCTACATGTGAAGAAATGCATCCTGACAGCACTCCTGGGCTTTGAATTGAACCATAAGCCCCCTTGTTTGGAATTCTTCGATGAAATAGTTTCTCTCCAACTACCTCTATAAAATCATTCCAAGCTTCACTTGATCTGTCCTTAACCCTGTACAGCCTTGAATCTAGAAGCCTGGGTAATGAAATCTTTGGTGTCTCTGGAGAGGGAGCAAGCAGTATCCACTGGCTCAATTGAGGCCTTCTATGCTTGTTAGGCCCTGGAGGGACTGGCGTGTATCATTGACCCTTTTAATCACATTTCGGTTTAATGTTTATCATAGATTCATAGAACCCTACAGTGCAGAAGGAGATTATTCAGCCCGTCAAGCCTGCACCGATCACAATCCCACCCAGACCCTATCCCCATAACCTCACATATTTACCCTGGCTAATCCCCCTAACACTAGAGAGCAATTTAGCAGGGCCAATCCACCTAACCTGCACACCTTTGGACTGTGGGAGGAAACCGGAGCACCTGGAGGAAACCCACGCAGACATGAGGAGAATGTGCAAACTCCACACAGACAGTGACCCAAGCTGGGAATCGAACCCAGGACCCTGGCGCTGTGAGGCAGCAGTGCTAACCCACTGTGCTACCATGCTGCCCAATTATGCTTTGTTTTTTGTTTTGGGTGGGGCCCTCCCCCCCCCCCCCCCCCCCTTTAAGGAGCTGCCTCTTTCACTTTGTCCCTCAGTTTATTTGAATTAGCTTGTTCGATTTGCCAGAAAGATTAGCAATCCGACCAGTCTTTATAATTTAACCCTTTAAATCTTGCTATCCTGGGTGAATGGCTGCTTCAACTCTCTGAGCCAACCTGAATTAAACACAGTGCTGCAGAGACAACTTAATCAGATCTTTATTCACCTCAGGCATCGCGTTTCAGTCCAGTATGAAAGTCTCAAGGATTAGGGAACCGTCATGAGACTGTTAACTGTTCACATCTCTACCCAGTGAGAGCGAAAGGTTTGTGTGTGTTCCGAGGAGTGTGCTACATTGTTGGAGGCCCAGTAGCTTTCAGATGAGACCTTAAACTGAGACTCTACTTTCCCTGCTTAGCTAAATGTAAAAGAGGCAAGACACTTTTTTGAAAAGCGGGAGAGTTATTCTCAGAACCGTGGCCCATATATATCCCTTCACCAACACAATGAATACAAACTGTGTACAAACTGTCTGCTGTGTTTGTCACAACACCTCAAAGATTATTAATTGGCTGTAAAATGCTTTGAGGTGTCCTGGGACCATGAAATGTGAGGTCAGAGAAAGCATTCTTTCTGGTTGTGTCTCAGCTCGGTGTGGTTCCTGCTCTGCCCAAGACCGCAAAGAACTACAAAAGGTTGTGAATGTAGCCCAATCCATCACACAAACCAACCTCCCGTCCATTGACTCTGTCTACACTTCCCGCTGCCTCGGCAAAGCAGCCAGCAGAATTAAGGATGCCGCGTACCCCGGATATTCTCTCTTCTACCTTCTTCTGTTGGGAAAAAGGGAAAAAAGTCTGAGGTCACGTACCAATCGACTCAAGAACAGCTTCCTCCCCGCTGCTGTCAGACTTTTGAATGGGCCTACCTCGCATTAAGTTGATCTTAACCTACCTATGACACTATATTTTGCATTATCTTGTTTTCTTCTCTATGAATGGTATGCTTTGGCTGTATAGCACGCAAGAAACAATCACTGTATACTAATACATGTGACAATAATAAATCAAATCAAAAATTTTTAAAAAATCAGGTGCTATATAAATGGAAGTACTTTTTTCCCCGCCTCCAAATGTATTTAAGTCCGAACCAGACTTTAATTTACAAAGATAGCACCGCTCTCCATAATTTTCTGGCTGTATTTCTCCATGGCAGGATTTTAAATTGTCTCCTCTTGACAACATTCTGCATATTATGTGCACGCACCCATTAATATTTTACAGATGCGACAATGTTCAAATTACAGTCACAACAAATTCAATAGCTGGCCGGCTCAATTAAATTCACAGGCCTCAGACAGATGCTTAAAAGTTAAAGTTTATTTATTAGTGTCACACGAGTAAGGCTTACATTAACACTGCAATGAAGTTACTATGACATTTCCCTAGTCGCTACACTTGCTCGGGTCAATGCACCTAACCAACACTTCTGAAAGAGGCAGATACCTGGGAAGTTGATTCTTTCTTAGAATCGAAGAATCCCTTTATTGCAGAAGGAGGCTATTTGATTATCAAGACCGTCCCAACCTCAATCCCACCCAGGCCCCATCCCCATAACCCCATGCATTTACCCCAGCTAGTATTCCTGCCAGTATGGGACATTTTAACATGGCCAATCCACCTAACCCACACCTCTTTGGAGTGTGGGAGGAAACTGGAGCAGCCGAAGGAAACCTACGCAGACATGGGGAGAATGTGCAAACTTCATCCAAGCCAGGAATTGAAGGTAGATTGGCATGCTAAATTGCCCCCTAGTGTCAAGGGGACCAGCAAGGGTAAACACATGGGGATAGGGCCTGGGTGGGATTGTGGTCAGTACAGACTCGATAGGCTGAATGGCCTCATTCTGCCTGCGGGGATTCTATGATAACCTGGGTTCCTGGTGCTGTGAGGTGGCAGTGCTAACCCTGGTGCCTCTGTACTGCCCTAGTTTCACACTAATAAGTTCTGTGGTTAGCATGAGCCAAAACATCCACTTCCTGTTGACTGCTTAATGTCAAAAAACATCTTCCCGATGCTTACTCCTGGTCCAATCTTTCTGAGGAATAATGAACTAAACACAGTTTGGTTTCTGTAACTGAGTATGAACTATCTAATTACGGTTTGATTCACTGTTCTGGGTTATGGAAAGGACAGAATGACTGACCTTTGATATCAAGGCAGTGAGTGTTATACCGAGGAGCCCTGGCAAAACTGGGATCAATGGGAATCGGGAACGAACCCTCCGCTGGCTGGAGTCATATCTAGCTCAAAAGAAGATGGTTGTGCTGGTTGAAGTCAACTTCCAGGGCATCACTGCAGGAGTTCCTAAGTCCAATCATCTCAGCTACTTCATCAATGAACTTCCCTGCATCAGAAGGTCAGAAGCGGGGATATTTGCCGATGATAGCTCAATGTTCAGCACCATTTGTGTCTTCTCAGATACTAAAGTAACCCAGGTCCAAATGCGACAAGATCTGGCAATAGCCAGACTTGGCTGGATAAGGGACAATAACGTTCACATTGCACAAGTGCCAGGCAATGATCATCTCCGACAGGAGTGAATCCATCACCCCTTGATGTTCAATGGCATTGCCCTCATTGAATCCTCCACTGTCAACATTCGGGGGTGCCAATTGACCAGAAATTCATTTGGGCCAGCCAGATAAATACTGTGGCTACAAGAGCAGGTTGGGAACTGGGAATCTTGAGCAAGTAACTCCCAAAACCTGTCCACCACCTACAAGACAGGAGTGTGATGGAATACTCTCCGCTTGCCTGGATGGGTGCAGCTCCTACAACACTCAGCACCATCTAAGATGAAGCAGTCTGCTTGATTAGTGCTCCATTCACAAACGTAACCACGCACTCTCTCACCCAATGATGCAGGATGGCCACAGTGTACATCAGCTACAACATGCATTGCAGAAGCTCCACAAATCTCCTTCAACAACATCTTCCAGATCATTTAGAAGGACAAGGGCAGCAGATACCTGGGAACACCACCATTGCAAGGTCCCCGCCAAGCCACTCACCGTCCCGACTCACTGTCGCTGGGTCAAAATCCTGGAACCGTCTCCCCAGCAGCATAGTAGATGGTGTACTTGTACCAAAACAGGCTTCAGCAATTCAAGAAGGCCTCTCGCCACCATCTTCTCAAAGGCATTTATGGATGGGCAACAAATGCTAGCCTTGCCCACAACCTGTGAAAGAATTCGAAAAGGTCCATCAGAGTCTTATTTTAAAATTCTCATCCTTGTTTTCAAGTTTCTCTGTAGCCTTATCCCTCTGTATCTCTGTAACCGTGAGGATACCATTCACCAGGTAACGGTACATACACTTGCAACTCGGCCAACGTTGTCTACCTAATACGTTGCAAGAAAGGATGTCCCGAAGCATGGTATATTGGGGAGACCATGCAAACACTACGACAGCGGATGAATGAGCATCGCTCAACAATCACCAGGCAAAACAGCTCCCTTCCTGTGGGCGAACATTTCAGCAGTCATGGGCATTCGGCCTCCGACCTGCGGGTAAATGTTCTTCAAGGGGGCTTTCGTGATACACGACAGCGCAGAGTCGCTGAGCAGAGACTGATAGCCAAGCTCCGCACACATGAGGACGGTCTTAACAGGGATCTTGGCTTCATGACACACTATCTGTAACCCCCGTAACTTGCCTGGGTTAGCAAAAAACCTCACTTACTGTGCTGTCTGGAGAAAATACACAACTCTCTAACAATGCTCAGGATCCCCTTCACACACATTGTTAGCCACTTTAACACTTGAATAGCAGGTTAGATGTAAGGATTCGCATTCTAATCAGCAATCTCTGACTGTCTGTGCTGATGTGTGCTATTGCAGACCAGAACACTGCACTTGCCTGACGAAGACACAGTGTCGAAAGCTCGCTTTTTTACTATCAAATAAATCGGTTGGATTAAAAATTGGTGTTGCTAAATTCTTACTGAGTTCTCTCCGTAACCTCTTCCAGCCCGACAATCCTCTCGCCCCTCATGCATCCCCTTCTTCCTTTACCTAACCATTTTTGATTTATCCAGATCAGGGTTTTTCAAAGTGGAGGTTGCGTTGCAAATCGGTGGAAATGGGTGACCAGGTATATTGTTTAAAAAAAAAGTTCTGTGGCCCCGTTCAAAATATCTTCTGTTCAAACCTTGCAAAGTGTTCTGTGATCCTGTTGAAAAGCAAAGCGGGATGTGCTGTTTATAACGTTCATTGTGTAGAAAGTGGTATGACAATGATATAGCCGGCATGAAGAGGAAAAGCTTATTATTGCCTGACACAATTCAACTTCTGTGCACTTTGTGAGAGGGAAAGATAAGGTGTATTTTTAAATGCACAGTAATTCCAGTTTAAATTGTGAGTGGAGCAGCAATACTGCAGCTTGCTCTCTCAGTGGGCTGGAAGGGGGTGGCCATTTTGTAACAGTGGGTCACTGGAAAAGAAGCTTGAAAGCCACTGATTTTGATCTGGAACTGCCACCATAAACCTACCCACATCTCCATCTTTTTCCAATTCTTGAAGGCATCCTTGAAAACCAACATGTTTGACAAGATTTTGGTCAACCATCTTTATGTCTCCTTACGTACTGGATATCAAACGCTCTGGTGAGGAACCTTGAGAAGAAAAGAACAAAGAACAAAAACAGCACGGGAAACGGGCCCTTCGGCCCAACGAGCCCGCGCCGCCATCCCGATGTTCCCACCTCTACCCGTGATCCCTGTCTGTGTTTATAGATCAATGGATTAAAAACCAAATTTGAGACAATTTAGGGGGAATTTGTTTTGCCAATTAGCCTAAGAGCACATCTTTGGGATGTGGGAGGAAACCGGAGCGCCCGGAGAAAACCCACGCAAGCACGGGGAGAATGCGCAAAATCCCACAGACACAGGCCCAAATCCATGTATCTGCACAGCACAGCGATAGTCACTGAGCTGTCGTGTTGCCCATCAAATGGTCCAGGTCAAGCGTACACTAACGATGTGAAGCACTAGGATACTCTCGAAAAAGGTCCAAGAGCAGCCCTCTCACGACCCATCGCGTGTATGCCCCTCGTTAGACAACAAGGTGGACCAAAGCACCTGTAAGATAAAAACAAGTACATCAATATCATCATCTATTTACACACTTCCCAGGGACTCCCAAGGCTCATGATCCCTATTTTAAATCAGTTTTCTATACCCCTCCATTCCCATTCTGTTCATGTGCCCATCTAAGTATTTCTTAAATAACTCCAGAGTACCTGCCTCCACCACTTTACTTGGCAGCACATTCCATACCCCCTACCACCCTCTGTGTGAAAAAACTCCCTCTAGCATCCAAATTATATCTTAGCCCCCTCACCCTAAGCCCATGCCCCCTTGTGCTATTCGAGTCCACCTTAGGAAAAAGCTTAATCCTGTTTACTCTGTCTATACCCCTCATAATCTTGTACCGTTGCCATGGTAAAGGTGTTTTGTCCACAGATGTGTAAGTATGGTGGATTGGCCATGGGGAATGAGGCAGGGTCACCTGGCCTGGACTCAGGCTCCAGTTCACCCCCATGGCTGACTTGCACATTGTCCGTCCCACATCCCTTTAGGTCACCTCAGCCCTTCTAGGGAGCAGTCTGCCACTTTAATGGGCATTGAACATAACTTTGTCAATCTCAAGGTTGTGGAAATGCAACTGCACTGCCAGTTTTCAAGCCTACATGCCCAAAGTGCAGTCCCACATTGGCAGAAGATGATGATGAATTTACTATTCTGCAAATAGGTCAAGTCCACAAAAATGAGTGAGAAAGGAATGACACTGCCCTGAACTTCCGCACATTGAACACATGGCGGCAGCACATTTGAAAAGGCAGCGGCTCTTCTGCAGAAATGTGGTTTTTATTCCTCACTTGGGGAAAACCTTCCACGATTGGAATAAAACTGAAAAGTGGCACTGCTGCAAAGAGCTGGAGATATAGGTTGAGCCGGGGCTAAGTGTGGAGCTATATTTAAGTTTGCTCTGAAGGTTTGGGAAGTGAGATGTAAAGTTGGTGTAAAAACTGCAAAGAAATGCTAACATTGTGGTGGCACAGTGGTTAGCACTGCTGCCTTACAGCACCAGGGATCCGCGTTCGATTACCAGCTTGGGTCATTGTCTGTGTGTGGAGTCTGCATGTTCTCCCCGTGTCTGCATGGGTTTCCTCTGGTTTCCACCCACACTCCAAAGATGTGTTAGGTTAGTTCTGACTGGCCAGGCTAAATTGTCCCTTAGTATTCCTGTAATGTAGATTTGCAGGGTAAACATGTGGGGATAGGGCCTGGGGGGGTTTATTGTTGGTGCAGACTCGATGGGCTGAATAGTTTCCTTCTACACTGTAGGGATTCTATGAAACTCTGAATTACATATGGACACACCAATCACACTTTGAACACTGTAATAACAGCCAATAACCAAAACACTTTCAATTTATTGAAGGTAATTAAACAATTGAAAGTAAAATACTGTGGTTATTTCAATAATATAATTCCTATATTATTAGCGTCTCCAATATATGTTTGTAATATTGTTTAATTGTAGTTTTGTAGGGCTGCATATGGCTACAAATGTTTTACCGAGTATAATTTGATTGATTAATTAGCATTGTGGAGTTATTTAATTACATGTTGTTTTACGGTAATGGTATTTAATTGTAACATTGTTCAATTCTGATTGAATGATGATTGCGTATTGTGGCAGTGTCTGACTGAATGTTTGTGGTGTTGCATAAGGATTTGCCTAGTATAACAATCGCAATGTTTGATGGTGTGGGCAGCACGGTGACACAGTGGTTAGCACTGGTCAGCGACCCGGGTTCGATTCCTGGCTCAGGTCACTGTCTGCGTGGAGTTTGCACATTCTCCCCATGTCTGTGTGGGTTTCTTCCGGGTGCTCCAGTTTCCTCCCACAGACTTTCAGACTGATTAGATGCATTGATTCAAACGGGTGCCAGAGTGTGGCGACTAGTGGATTTTCACACTAACTTCATTGCAATGATATTTGTAGCGTTAGGCTTTACATGTGCCAGTAAAGTGGCTAGCACTGCTGCCTCACAGTGCAGGGACCGGGGTTCGATTCCCGGCTCGGGTCACCGTCTGCGTGGAGTTTGCATGTTCTCCCTGCGTCTGCATGGCTTTCCTCCTGCTACTCCAGTTTCCTCCCACAGTCCAAAGATGTGTAGTTAAGATCGACTGGCCATGTTATATTGACCCGGGGGATTAACAGGGTAAATATGTGGATTATGGAGATGGGGTCTGAGTGGGATTATGATCGATGGACACTCCTTCTGCACTGTAGTGATTCTATGAATAAAAAAAGGTAGTATTTTGCTATGTTATTACATCTTTATGATATTGTAATTGTCTGCTAGTATTATGTGATTGTAGCACTTTATCGTATTGTGATTCCAATATTCGATTGTAATATTTGATTCATAGTCCATGATTTTATCCACTAATTTTGGCAAGAATTGAAAATGAATGGAGCGGGGAAATACTTTGGATCAGTTTTGTTATGGGCTGCTCTTTTTGACGCAACAAAATAAAGGGACAAATGTTGTAAAATCCCCCATTCCCCTTTCCTGTGTCTGCTTTGGGACACTTGTCTCTGAGCTGGGATGTTGAGAGTGACAGGTTGATAGGCAGGAGAGTCAGAGCAACAGGAGGAGCTTTAGTTCAAGAGCAGCTCCCAGACACTTAGTGCTGAAACCACAGACAGGATTAGCGTGGGATTGGACACCACAGACCCCAGAGCTGCTGTAAACATGGTAAGTGCGTGATATCTCTCAGCTCCACATACTGTCCCCTCCTTCCAATACTCTAATTTCCCCTTATCCCAAGTTTCCTCCTTTTAATTCACTCCCTCTCTTTGTCTGCTTCCCCTTTTACTCTCCCCAAACTGTCTTTCTACTCTCGCAACTGTTTTTCTTAAAAATCTGGAGGTAGGAATCCGGGCATCAGGAAATGTGCTGGTCACAGAAGGTCATTCTAACTTCTCCCATCGGGAAAAAGGTACTAAAGTCTGAGATCTCTGTTGATAACTGTCTTCAACCACCAAAGCCATACAGGGGTCAGCCCTTGGCACTTCAGCGCCTACGCCACGTCCATGGCGGTCACCGTTTTGCGCTTGGCGTGTTCAGTGCAGGTCACCGAGTCCTTGATCACATTCTCCGAAAACACCTCCTCGTAGATCAAGCTGGGGATACACTTGAGCCTCCGCGGCGAGCCGGGCGCTTGATGGCAGGTTTGGTAATGCCTCGGATATTGTCGCAGAACACCTTGTGGTGCCGCCTTTACCAAGCCCTTTACCACCTTTCCCTGTACCAGACATGATCTATACCAAATGATCCGTACCGACCGACTCACGAACAGCTTCTTCCCTGCTGCCATCCGACTTTTGAATGGACCTACCTCGCATTAAGTTGATCTTTCTCTACACTCTAGCTATGGCTGTAACAACTACATTCTGCACTCTCTCCTTTCCTTCTGTATGAATGATATGCTCGTAGAAACAATATTTCTCGCTGCATGCTAACGCACGTGATAATAATAAATCAAATCAAATCAAATCAGAAACAAAGGGAATTTCTGTCCCTAACCGAGAGATTCTGCACAGAAATATTTAAACCTTTGAAGGCAGATGCCGGGAGTGAAGGTGGGAGTTTAGAAATTCATCTCATTCGACATTTAATGTAAGGAAAATAATCTTCTGTATATAACCGGAAGCTACATTCGCTGTAAATTCATTGGAAAACTATCTGTATGAAGCATTTTCCTTTCTGCTCCTTATAAATAATTTAAAATCCTGAGCTTTGCAGCATTCAATCACAATTGAATACATTTCAATGCAGCCATGGTTAGAGGTTAAATCTTCAACTAGCAAAATATTTTGAGTTGCAGCCTGACCAGTTCCCACTTGTGTTGATAGTGAAATTATACACAGCATGTTCCAGTAAAACATAGGTGACAAAGACATTGCTACAAACAGATTGTTTAGACATACGATGATGTGAAGGTTCTTCTTAGCTTCATATTCAGAGATATTTTCTTATCATTTTCTTCACGTCAACATAGAATCCATACAGTGCAGGAGGCCATTCAGCCCATCATGTCTGCACTGACCACAATCCCACCCAGGCCTCATTCCCATAACCCATATATTGACCCTAGCTAGTCTGTCTGACACTAAGGGGCAATTTAGCACGGCCGATCCACCTAATATGCACATCTCTGGACTGTGGGAGGAAATTTGAGGAAATCCATGCAGACACGGGGAGAATGTGTAGACTCCAAACAGACAGTGATCCAAGCCGGGATTCAATCTCGGATCACTGGCGCTGCGAGGCAGCAGCGCTAACCACTGTGCCGTAATCCTTTGGGATTTTGCTTTCCCTCCAGCTCAGATGCCTGATAAATCCAATGTATGATCTCTGGGCTTTGCCACAACACAGGGCAGATGGTGCTTGAAAAGTGCTTGAGGCGTTTCGAGGTCTGTGCCCCCCCTCAATACAACATGAGCAAAATAACAGAACGGCGCTGAAATATTGTTTTCACCTTTCAGTACGGATTCATTAACACGTGCCTGAAATCGCTGGTGACTGAAACCTTTGGTGAGGATGCCTGGGAAGCCCTGAGGTGTGTACTAATAATCCCGTTGAAGATTTTGAAGCTGCTCTTCATTGTTCGTGGAGTCTAGACGTGAGGAAAATGTCCAAATGTTCAAAACTAGAGGACAAAGGTTTAAGGTGAGAGGGAAGAGGTACAAAAGGGTCCAGAGAGGCAATTTTCTTTTACACAGAGGATGATGAGTGTTTGGAACAAGCTGCCAGAGGTGGTAGTAATAGAGGCGGGTACAATGTTGTCTTTTAAAAAGCGTTTAGACAGTTACATGGGTAAGATGTAGAGGGATGTGGGCTAACTGGGACTAGCTTCGGGGTGTGAAAAAAAAGGCGGCATGGACAAGTTGGGCCGAAGGGCCTGTTTCCATGCTATAAACCTCTCTGACTCTATAGCCCAATTTTGCCATCACGTTGTGGTAGTTTTTGGGCACGGAAACTTGGTAAAGTCCGGCGTGAGGTGAGTAGAATGATCTGCACCCGCTTCTGTGCCTGTTCCCCCTTTACCAAGGCCCGGAAGTGGCCGCGATCAGAACTGTGGCCGAAACGGGTGCCGATGGCCAATTAAATGCATTTCCGTACGTTTAAATTGACTTAAAGGGCTGCAACGCCCAACTTTACTGGCACTTCCCCCTTTCCCACCGCGTTCGCCCATCCAGAATCAGCGGGAAACAGACACGCTTCACAAAAGTCCGATTTGGGTGCTCCAATTAGTGAGGAAGTAAGCGCTTGAGATGGTGAGGGGGTGGGCAGAGAGATAAGGGCTCCGCTGCCACTCTGCCTGAGATCAGTCGGGGTGGAGGGGGTGGGAAGGAGCCCATGATTGGTCTGGGTGGCAGAGGAGGTGGGGTGTTAAGGAGGGGTCAGTAATGTTGTGAGGGTTGGATAATTTCTGGGGGACCAGGGGCAGGTATTATCCAGCCCTGGTGGGATGTGACAGGGAGGTGATATTCTATCATTATTTGCTGCGCCTGCGCAATGGGAGGCACCGATCAGAGATGTAGGGTTTCAGATGTGTTAAGCCCCACAGGCCTTGCAACACGATTCGCAGGTATTTTTTCAGGCAGAGTGCATATGGGAGCGCCTCAGAATGGGTCTAAAAATCGGATCTGAAACACTCCCATGTTTCAAAATGGTAAAATAGGGCCCAATGACTCTGTGAGTCGATTTGTAACTCACAGTCAATGGGAGACAAACCTGGGAGGAGAATATAATAAGATTGACTAATTCAACATTACTCATTTCCACTGCCATCCAACCAATATTCAATGTACATAAGATATGCTAAAAAATAGTTTTTCTAGTATTCTGACAAGAGATCATCAACCCAAACTGTTAACTCTGCTTTTCTACCCATCACTGTGACTTGAGCTGCTAAGTATGTCCAACATTATTTTTGTTTTAGAATTCCAGCAAGTATAGTATTTGGCTTTTCTAGACAAGCATATTATTGGCAATGATACCTGCTTATTATCAATTTGTGGGAATGCTGGTTGGTCAGTATTTATCGCCCATCCCTCGTTGCCGTTGAGAGGGTGGTAGTGAGCTGCCTTCTGGAATCGCTGCAGTCCATGTTCTGTGGGTTGTCCCATAATACCATTAGGGAGGGAATTCCAGGATTTTGACCCAACGACTGTAAAGGAATGGTGATATATTTCCAAGTCAGGATGGTGAGTGGCTCGGAGGGGAACTTCCAGGCGGTGGTGTTCCCGTATATCTGCTGCCCTTGTCCTTCTAGATGGAGTCACACATAATCCAGTCCAAGTTAGGACAACAGGTTTCCTTCCCTAAAAGGCGGTTGGGAAGTGGTTAGATTTTGTTGGCAATCTGATAGCTTCATTATCACTTTTACAGGTTTTTTTACTTCCAGCTCCTTTAAAACTTAATCCAAATTCTCAAACTGCTACAGTGGGATTTGAACTCATTTGATTGGAATCACTAATACAGGCTTCTGGATTACTGTTACACGCAGTAACACAGTGGAACTCATATATCTGGGACCTTTATTCTCATCATTCTTGCTGCCTTGTAACATGTTGCTTGCTGGTGACTGTTCTGCTAAGGGACAGTTAGGACTTATGGATATTCAGGATAGAAGTAGACCAACTATCAGCAACTTTGATGCAGAGATGAGTAATCAACTAACACATCAAAGGACGAATGGGCTAATGGGGTGGGATCACACTGTGCAATATTAACATATAAATATTTCAATGCACACATATAAAATTCCACTGCCTGCTACTAACAAAGGTATTCACACATGCAAAAGCATTTCCTCCCCAAATGTTTAGACAGTAATATTAACAATAGCTCGAAAAATGTGGAATGAGCTCAAAGAATAAGAACTGAATTGAAATCTGACTTTTAGACCCGTTCTGAGACATTTCCTTACTGCATTCTGCCTGAAAAAATATTAATTATTCCGAATCGCTCTGCAGAAGCCTGTGAATGGGGCTTAACACATCCAAAATCCTACAGCTCCGATCGGTGCCTCCAACTGCATATGCACAGAAAAAAAAGATAGAATGTTGCTTCCCTGTCACATCCCTGGATAATATCTTCTCTTGGCCCCCACAGACATTGCCCCACCTCATTCCCCCCTCCGCATGGAGGTGGGTGCAGATTGTGCTGCCTGCCTCACGCCCGGCTTTACTAAGTTTTCACGCCCAAAAATGGACATAACGCAATGGGAATATCAGAAAATGTTGAGTCAGAGATAGAGGGGATATCTGGTTCAAATGAAGATCAGCTTGTAGTGATCTGGGATGTTCTTTGAGATGATGCAAGGAGATGGTTCGATTGAGAATGAAGGAGAGAGTGATGAGAATAAAACTCAGAGTTGTAGATTCATTGTGGCACCAGGTCAGAAATGAGTGAATATGACTTCTCTGTTCAAGAAAGGATAGAGGCAGAAAGCGGGAAAGCTGCAGACCAGTTAGTTTAACATCTGTCAAAGGGAAAATGTGAGAAGCTATTATTAAGGAAGTTATAGCAGGGCACTCAGAAAATTTTCACGCAATCAAGCAGAGTCTATATGGTTTTGTAAAAAGGAAATCCACTAGAATTCTATTGCCCCGTCTGCCATGGGAATCAGAGCGGGCAAGCAGCGGGCAATGGAAATGTCCATTGATTCGGGTTGAGCGAGGCTGTAAAATCCCACCCATCACGTTTGGCTAATTTATTGAAGTCCTTTGAGGAAGCAACAAACACTATGGATAAAGAATATTTACTTGGGTTTCCAGTGGCATTTGACAAGATGCCACATCAATGGTTACAATACAAAATAAGAACTCGTGGTGTAGGGGGTAACATGGATGGCAGCTTGATTAGCTAACAAGAAGCAGAGAGGTCTGGGTTGACAAACTGTATCTAGTGGAGTGCCACAGATTTAAAGCTCGGGCTCCAGCTGTTAACAATCTGTATCAATGACTTGGATGTAGAGGCTGAGTGTATGGTTGCTAAATTTGCTGATAACAGCAAGACAGGGGTGGTGGTATGGCTCAGTAGTAGAGTGTGTGCTTACTCTGGGTTCAAATCCCAGAGTACCCATCCCAATTTTTGGGCAGCAAGGTGGTACAGTTGTTAGCACTGGGGACCCGGGTTTGATTCTCGACTTGGGTCACTGTCTTCGTGGAATAGGCACATTCTCTCCACGTCTGCGTGGGTTTCCTCTGGGTGCTGCGAATTCCTCCCACAATCCAAAGGTGTGCAGGTTAGGTTGATCGGCTGTGCTAACTTGATCCTAGCGTCATGGGGAATTAGCAGGGTAAATATATAGGGTTACGGGAATAGGGCCTGGGTGGGGTTTTGGTCAGTACAGACTTGATGGGCTGAATGGCCTCCTTCTGTACTGTAGGGATTCTATTCTATGCTAAGGTAGGGAGGAGAGTAAGTTAGGAAGAATACACAAGGAGTCTGAAAAGAGATTTAAATAGGTTAAGTAGTGAGAAAAAATTCAGCAGATCAAATACAGTATGGCAATACATAAACTTGTCCACTTGCTGGAAGGAATTGAACAGCAGTATACTATTGAAATGGAGAACTCTGAAGTACAGAAGGATCTGGGTGTCCTGGTCCATGAGTCAGATAAAGTTGGTATCTAGGTACAGCAGGGATTAGGAAGGCATGTGAAATATTGTTGTTTGTTGCAAGGGGAATGGGATTTAAAAGTTGGAAAGTTTTGTTACACTTGTACGGGTGGGACAACATCCGGAGTATTGTGTACAATTTTGGGTTTCTTTACTTAGGAAAAGATATAATAGCATCCAAAGCAGTTCATTTGACTGATTCCTGTGTTAAAAGGACAGTCTTATGGAGCAAGATTGAGTCTGTAATCACTGGAGTTTAGATGAACAAGAGGCAATTTTACTGAAACTTACGGTACTGCGGGGATTTGACAGAGTGGATACTGAGAGGATGTTTCCTGCTTTGGGAGAAGCTAGCACCAGGGATATAGTTTCAAAATAAGGGTCTCCCGCTTAGCATGGAGATGAGGAAATTTTATTTTCTGTCTGAAGGTTATTAGCCTGTGGAATTCTCTTTCCCAGAGAGCAGTGGAGGCTGGGTTGTTGAATAATTTTAAGGCTGCCTTAGATTTACAATTGATAAAGAAGTCAAAGGATGTAGGAGTGGACAGGAAGGTAGAGTTGAGGCCACAGGCAGAACAGCCGTGCTCTTATCAAATGGTGGAGCAGGCTTGAGGGGCTGAATGGCCTCCTGCTAGTAAATCAAACTTTTGTATGTCAAAAGAAGTCTTTTGGCCTGATTGAGTCCATGTTGGGAAAAGTGTGCACTGTGATGCACTGATAGAGTAGGATAGAGATTCATTTTGATACACATCACAATATCCAGAATTCATGTCATGTTTTGCATTTGGAATGAGCATGCATCCCTTCCCATTAACAAATCAATGTGGGGTTTACACAGATGAAGCTCTGCAGCTCAGTGTCAGAGATGTTGCAACAGACTCAGACTGTTTATAAATGTATTTATCTGCTAATTGCCTGTAGGCCTTCACTATAAGTGTGATACTTTGGCAATTATCAGTTCAAGTTACAAACAGAAAGACACACACAGGTAAATGGACAGTACAGAGAGTGCTAAAAACAGCAAGCTGTAGGGTGTTACAAACTGAAATCACTACTTGTTTCAACCTCAGGGTTGTTCCAAAACACTTTACAACCAAGTTGATTGGGAGTTCTCGTTGTAACATGCGAAACGCAGTGGCTAACTCGTACACAGAAAGATCCCACGCATATCGAGGTTAATGATTAAAGTGATCATTTTAATGATGCTATTTGAGGGCTAAATTTTGGCCCAGATCCCAGGATCCTTTAACACAAAAACAAAAAATGCAGCACTGGCACAGGATCATGCAGACTCAAAATGTTGGTTCTATTCTCTCTCCACAGACACTGTTAGACCCGCTGAGATTCTCTAGCATTTCCTGTTTTTGTTTCAGATTCCAGCTCCCACAGTATTTTCTCTTTATCTTAATGAGGACCACCCACCCTTTCTCTGCCCAGTCTTTTTTCAATAATGCCACAAAATAAGAGCTCATGGTGTAGGGATTAGCTAACAGGAAGCAGCGAGATCTGGGTTAACAAACTGTATCTCATGGAGTGCCGCAGATTTAAGGTTCAGGCTCCTGCTGTTAACAATCTGTATCAATGTTTCGGATGAAAGGACTGAATTAATTAGTCACAAGTAAGGCTTACATTAACACTGCAATAAAGTCACTGTGAAAATCCCCCACTCGCCACACTCCGAGCCAATGCGCTTAACCAGCACATCTTTCAGACTGTGGGAGTAAACCAGAGCACCTGGAGGAAACCCACACAGACACAGAGAGAACATGCAAATTCCACCCAGACAGTGACCCGAGCTGGGAATCTAACCTAGGGCGCTGGTACCGCGCAGCAGCAGTGATAACCACTGTGCTACCATGCCGCCCCACATACAAGGCAGTCTCAGTCTAATGTCACTTTCTAAAAGATGTCTCGTCCAATGCTGCAGCACTCCCCTGGTATAGCACTGACATATCAGCCTAGGTTCAGTACTCAAGTCTCCAGAATAGAAGCTGAACCCACAAGCTCTGACTTCAAGGCGAGAGTGTTATCATTGAACCATTTCTAACAATTCAAACTGGCCTTAAAGTTTCCACTACTTGATCAAGTAAAGTTTATTTATTAGTCACAAGTAGGCATTCCCCACGTTACAACAGAGGCTCCCATTCAATCTTTTCTGCTCATGCACCTCTCTCTTTCTCTCAAAGACAAAGACCTTTCTCTCCTCAGGGCACAAGCTGGGGTTCAGGAGACATTCATGACGTTCCATGTTTATGATGATGCTATCACGCTGAGACTTGTCCACACAGCTTCGGAAATGCTCAGTAAGTACAATCTGCTTTGACATTTTCATCACAGCTTCTGCCCTTGCGTGACCCGCTGTGTCCAATCACACAACGCAGTGCAGTCGATGCCAGGTGAATGTAAAGCTGTTTAAAACTGTGCAGAGTTGATAAAAAAACTGAAAGCTCCAACAATACTGAAATATTTATGATTTGGATTGGTTAGTCAGTGTTCGGGGTACTTTCCCTCTCCATCATTCATCCAACCAAATCGATAACTTGTAAACTACTAATCACAAGTAAGGCTTACATTAACATTGCAGTGAAGTTACTGTGAAATTCCCCTAGTCGCCACACTCCTGTTCGGGATCAATGCACCTAACCAGCGTGTCTTTCAAAATGTGGGAGGAAACCAGAGCACCAGGAGGAAACCCATGCAGACACATTGAGAATGTGCAAACTCCACACAGACAGTGACCCAAGCCGGGACTCGAACCTGGGTCCTTGGCACTGTGAGGCAGTAGTGCTAACCATTGTGCCACTGTGCCATCCCAGTAAGAACACTTAGTGATGTGAATAGAAAATGAACTGCCTGAGAAAGAGAATATGGAATCGCTACTGTACAGAAAGAAGCCATTTGGACAATCAAGTCTGCACCAATCACAATCCCACCCAGGCTCTACCCCCGTATCCCTACATATTTACCTAATAGCCCCTCTAACCTACACATCTCAGGGCACTAAGGGTAATTTTTAGCATGGCCTATCAACCTAACCTGCACATTTTTGGATTGTGGGAGGAAACTGGAGCACCCAGAGGAAACCCACGCAGAGACGAGGAGAATGTGCAAACTCCACACAGACAGTGACCCGAGCCAAGAATTGAACCCAGACCCCTGGAGCTATGAAGCAGCAGTGCTAACCACTGTGCCATCGTGCTGTCCCTTGAACTGCCTTTGGAAGCTATTGAAGGTTAGATAGCAAGATAAAATATCTGACACTGAGAGTGCTGACCTGAGCTGGCATGCCTGACATCCACACCATACTGAGAGAGTCACAGAGTGCCTGACAGTCGTTTACCAAAGCAAGTCCCCTTTGACGAACTTGTTTCTGGGATGGGCTCTCATGGATGGATGGAACGGTGGCACAGTGGTTAGCACTGCTGCCTCACAGTGCCAAGGACCTGGGTTCAATTCCCGGCTTGGGTCACTGCCTGTGTGGAGTTTGCACATTCTCCCCATGTCTGTGTGAGATTCCTCTGGGTACTCTGGTTTCCTCCCTCTGTCCAAACATAGGTTGCTTGGCCATGATAATTTGCCACTTGGTGTCAGGGAGATAAGGAGGGTAAATATGTGGGGTTTTGGGAATAGGGCATGGGTGGGATTGTGGTAAGTGCAGACTCGATGGGCCAAATGGCCTCCTTCTGCACTGTAGGGATTCTATGATTCCATGAATTTGTACTTGGTGCGATGTGTTAGAATGAGAATTCCTCAACACTTTGGGCAAAATCAGAGATCGGGAGTGTTCACTTGTGCAACTTACCAAGTCGCGGGATATTAGATATTTGAATCTTTCTCTGTTGCTGCACAGATTTGTCTACCGAGGCTGTTCTGAAGCTCTTTGGAGGATACTTCTTCACGTTCTGTAAGGTTTCTGGGTATGACAGGATGCTACGGACACTGGGAGGCTCACTCAGTGAATTCATCGAAAACTTAGATGCTCTCCACAGTTACCTCGCTCTGTCATATCAGGTAACCCACCTCTCCCGTCTGCCCTCTATTAAACCCTGAGGCTAGTGAAATAAGGCTTTCATTTAAACATCTTCCATGCATTCCAGTTTAATGAGACAAACAAGGATAGTAATTCAATTATTTCTTTATTTAACACTTCTAGCACCAACTCAAACATAAACAGTTGTAACTCATTAACTCCTAACTTTAACTTGAACTGAACATCAACTCTTAAACTGCACTTTAACTCTAACTGAATATCAATTTTAACTATTTAACTGAAAATAGATACTACCGAATTAGGAAAACCTTGGCCAAAAAATATCCCCACTGAGGAATCAATCTCCTTCTCTCCTGAAGCATTCTTCAGGGTACAAGTTTTGTTGGTCTCTTCCGAGTTATCGCTGCCAAACGAAGAACTCACGTGTCTTTTATCCACAATTCTCCGCTAGTTTCTGGAAGATTCTGTGTCACTCAGCCAATTGTGTAACCATAA
This sequence comes from Sphyrna mokarran, assembly GCA_024679065.1. Lineage (NCBI taxonomy): Eukaryota > Metazoa > Chordata > Chondrichthyes > Carcharhiniformes > Carcharhinidae > Sphyrna > Sphyrna mokarran. Next base: position 77,172,301 of record JAGIQG010000013.1, on the reverse strand, counting down.
ATCGATCACTTGGCTCGAATATCCAGTGAAGTTACTTTTAAACGAAGCCATGATGCTTGCGTTATTTCACATGTCCCATACGTAGCAGCCATAAATCGGAGCCACAATGTCTCAGTTAATGTAAACAATTTCCCTGATCTGACCAATACAGAAAGTTTCAGATCACAGCTCCCAGACCAGAGCCTCTTTATCACCTGCATCTGCTTTTAACCTATATGTTGACCAAAATTCCCAGCATGCTTCACTCTCAGCCAGAATAGCCATTTTAAGGCCACTATTGTCAATATTGCTGTTAAATCATTGTTGTAGCCCTTCTTCCTCTGTTCATACTAGACTTTGGGAACAGTAGTTCTACCAGTAATTAATTGTAATGAATTGTTACTCTAACAAAACTATTCCTTAGATTTGAAACAACCATGTACAAATTAAGAGACTCTAAGCCCTCCCTTCCACAATGTCAAGATACTTCTGAGTATTACAATCAATGATGTGCTTTTGAAGTTAGCCACTGTTGCAATGTAGGAAACATCTCTGCTCACTAGAGCTTCTGCAAACAGCAGAGGAGCATAGAACCAAATGTCCTGTTTAAGACCGTAAAACATTAAGATATTGGAGCAAATTTGGCCCATTGATTCTGCTCAATCATGGCTGATATTTTTCTCATCCCCATTCTCCTGCCTTTTTCCCATAACCCCTGATCCCCTTATTAATCAAGAACCTATCTATCTCTGTATTAAAGACACTCAATGACCTGGCCTCCACAGCCTTCTGCGGCAAAGAGTTCCACACATTCCCCACTCTCTGGCTGAAGAAATTCCTCCTCATCTCTGTTTTAAAGGATCGTCCCTTTAGCCTGAAGTTATGCCCTCTGGTTCTAGTTTTTCCTAGACATCCACTCTATCTAGGCGTCCACTCTATCCAGGCCTCGCAGTATCCTATAAGTTTCAATAAGATGCCCCCCCCATCCTTCTAAACTCCAATGAGTACAGACCCAGAGTCCTCAACTGTTCCTCATTCCAGGGATCATTCTTGTGAACCTCCTCTGGACCCTTTGCAAGGTTAGCACATCTTTTCTTAGATACGGGGCCCAAATTGCTCATAATGCTCCAAATGGGGTCTGACCAGACCCTCATACAGCCTCAGAAGTACATCCCTGCTCTTGTATTCTAGCCCTCTTGACATGAATACCAATATTGCATTTGCCTCCTTAACTGTCGACTGAACCTGCCCATTAACCTTAAGTCCTAGATCCCTTTGTGCTTCTGATTTTAGCAACAGGGGAGGCGATGGCATAGGGTTATTATTGCTGAGCTAATCATCCAGAAAATCAGCTAATGTCCTGGGAACCTGGGTTCAAATCCCGCCATTGCACTTGGCTGAATTTGAATTTGAATTCAGTAGAAAATATCTGGAATTAAGAATCGGCTGACGACTGTGAAACCATTGTCGGAAAAACTCATCTGGTTCACCCTTGTCCTTTAGGGAAGGAAGTCCTCCTCACTTAACCTAGTTGTGAGTCCAGAGCCACAGCAACATGGTTGACTTTGAAATGCCCTCTGATAATGTCCGAGAATGTCCATTCAGTTTCAAGAGCAACTAAGGGTGGGCAATAAATGCTGGGCCCTCGTCCCATGAATGAATAAAAAAAGCAATGTTGGCGAGGGTTAAATATTGACCTGAAAATTTTCTTTGAGATCTCTGATTCTTTGACATCCACCTAAGATTGCAGATGGAGCCTAGGTTTAAAAACTAATCCCCAAAAGACAGCACCTCTGACAATGCAGCATTCCTTCACTACCTGAACTGGGGTGTTACCAAGACTCCAGCACAAGTCTCTGGGATTGATTCAGGGGTTGGAGTGTGACCTCTGCGGCACAGGAAGGATGAAACAGCAGAGTTAAATTAACAATGAAAACAGAAAATGAAGCAAATCTGACTGTACTTGTGGAGTCAGAGACTCTGATGTTAACAGGTCTGGGTTTTGTGAGCAGAAGGGGGAGGGAATTTAGTCAGGAAATGCACAAATCCAATTTTAATAGAATTCCTACAGTACAGAAGGAGGCCATTTGGCCATTTGTGTCTGCACCAACTACAATTCCACCCAGACCCTATCACCATAACCCCACGCGTTTACCCTTGCTAGCCCCTTTGATACGAAGGGATAATTTAGCATGGCCTATCCACCTAACTCACACATCTTTCAGACTGTAGGAGGAAACCAGAGCACCTGGAGGAAACCCACGCAGACACAGGGAGAACATGCAAACCCCATACAAACAATGATCCAAACCGGGAGTCGAACCTGGGTTCCTGGCACTGCGAGATAGCAGCGCTAACCACTATACTACCGTGCCAATGTCATAGTGTGTGCCTTATTTTCCACTTGGTTTCTGACCTGGGGATTTACAAGTATACTTCCAATTCTCCTCAGGAGGTCACTTTTAAATCTGCTTCTACACTCTCTGATTGGAAACAGAGATTCAAAAATTTACAGTCCTTCATATTTCAGCTTTGAAAATAAATTCCAACAGATATTTGGCAAAATGAATGTGTCTGCTGATTAAAGCTTCAGTTTTCTCTGATTGTTAGGAGATGAAAGCACCATCTTTTCGAGTGGAGAAGAGGGAAGATGGAGAGATGTGGCTTCATTATTACTCTGATAGAAGAGGGCTCTGTCATATAGTCCCAGGTAAAAACTGCATGATGAGCTGGCAATTGTCTTTCATTTGATAACCAAGTGTGGAAGCATGTTCTAATTTGTTGTACAGGTGAATCACTGCTCCCTATCTTTCCACATATCCCTGAAAAGGCACCTTGGAGGTCCAACCTTTCCATCTGATTTATTATTCAAACATATTATGACTGATCTGTTCTTCACTAGGCAAGTCGCTCAGAGAGCAGCTGGGGTTCCTTCAATTCATGCTTGTTCTTCACCTGACGTTCTTGTAGTTGCTGTAACTCCGTAGGATATAACTTTGCTGAAAGGAAGTTGTGCCTCTTGTTTGTTTGCAATTTAATTTGGGTTTTCTTGATTGAGCAGACAGAGTATATACGAGCTGAAATAGCTCAGTTGGGATAGCATAAGGCTGAAGACCTAAAGGTCCCTGGTTCAATCCCAGGTTTGGCATGAGCCCAAGTGCTGACTTTCCTTGTTATTCCAGAATAGAATCCTTACAGTGCAGAAGGAGGCCGTTTGGCCCATTGAGTCTGCACTAAACCATAACCCCATGCATTTATCCTAGCTAATCCCCTGACACTAAGGGGCAATTTAGCACGGCCAATCCACCTAACCTGCACATCTCCAGAGGAAACCCATGCAGAGACATTGGAGAATGTGCTAACTCCGCACAATTATCTGCTAATTGGCACTACATTTGTGGGTGGCACATCAGTGGTTAGTACTGCTGCTTTACAGCACCAGGGACCCAGGTTCAATTCCTGGCTCGGGTCATTGTATGTGTGAAGTTTGCACATCCTCCCCATGTCTGCGTGGGTTTCCTCCGGGTGCTCCAGTTTCCTCCCACTGTCTGAAAGACATGCTGGTTAGATGGATTAGCCATGCTAAATTCTCCCTAGGCATACATGAAGAGGCGCTGGAGCTTGGCAACTAGAGGATTTTCACAGTAACTTCATTACAGTGTTACTGTAAGCCTTTCTTGTGACACTAAGAAATAAACTGAAACTTTATAATCTCGTGCCAAAGGGTCCATCAGCTGACTCCTACCTTCTGGAAAAGTGCTATCCGGCGGCACTATTATTCACCGTGTTATTATGTACAGGAAGGTTACAAGAGGGGATAAAACAAGTCGAGGTTGGAGACTGTGTCAAACTTCAAGATAAGTTTTTATTCCTTGTGCATGAGGGAGTGATGGACTTGGGCCTGAAATCTCAAATTGCCTGTGAGTTCTCTCTGCCCATTGTAGATTCGTACAGGCTATTATACTTTACCCTGTGGCAAAGTTTTACATTAGCATATTAATTCCTCAAGTTGGATGGTTCTTTTAATTTCATCATGCAAATACGTAGTTCAATACATCACTGCTAATCATGTATCGTGTACCCGGTAATAATGTCAAAGTGTTGGTGTTTGCCCAACCGATCTGCAACAATGTGTTAATTGCTCCCTCTCTCTGTCAGGCGATCATGTTTACCAAAAGGCTATGACCTCCCTAGACTGTATGGGACTCTGGCTGTCTCAATGTTGGTTCTCCCTTTGTCGTGATAACTCAGGGAGATCTCCTGCATAATATTAATGTTAGAAGTTGATAGCGTGCATTAATTATTATCTGTTGGTAGAGCAGATCGCTCTCTGTCTCTGTCTGCAAAACGGACTGGAGATGGCTGAGAGCGTATGGGACGTCTGAAAGTGGATTTCTAAGTCGGATCTGTAATACCCCAGAATCGGCATTTAGAATAAAAATGATAAAATCGGGTCCTATATATATTACACTAAAATTTGAACTAAATATGAATGGACATATAATTTAAAATATAAAAGACATGATCCCTGATATTGCCTTGCAACAAGATCGGTTTATGAAATCAACTAGTTATTGTGGGCTCAGTATTAGTAAATGTGGAAATTAAAATGTTCAGATTGAAATTTCATTGTTTGGAAGTTAAATTATGCAGAAATTAAATTTCATGCTTTCTCTGTACAGTAGTGGAAAATGTTTATCAACTTACCGATCTTCAAAAGGAGTCAGTCTCTATTATTTCTTCACAAGCCCCGATAACATTTTCCTTTTTCGACTTTCACCAGAAGATGGACAAGACCAGATTTTTTTTCCATAACAAATACCAAAGGCAAGATATGGGGATATGCGATGCAAATGAAGGATTAGCAGAAGTCAATTTTTTAATCGAATGAGAAAGACCAGGATTTAATTGTCAAATATATATGTCAATGAAAGATGTGAAAAATCACTTGTTCCTGATTTGCTGTAATTGACTATAACGGTTAAGCTGTTTCTCTGTAACCTCAGAGTTATCCCGTGTTGGCCGTGGAGAGCTCCCTTTGTACACAAGTAATTAAAGACCTTGCCTTGGATATCCAGATTTTGTAAGGAATTGACTGAGTGCCATTAGATTGCGGTTACTCAGGAGAACTCTAACATAAGCCTGAATATAAACCATGGGCTGGATGATGTGCTGAGGGGAACACATCCCTAACAGAACACAGACAGAAAGAGATGCAGGCAGATAGGCAAACATTTACATGTATTGCAGTCAACCAGAGTGTTAACCTCGATTACGTGCTCAAGTTGTTGGGTGTCAAATCAGAGAGGGATTCTAAGCAGACCGTCCTCTCTGATCAGTCCATAACCCTTCCACACGATCCTTCATGCTGAAGGTGGCAAAGTTAAATATTTACCCAGTGAGTTTCAATGACGCTGCATCACTCTCTCCTTCACAATGTTCGAACTCCAGGGATAATCCAAGCGGTGGCCAAAGATTTCTTTGACACGGAGGTGGAGATGGAAATCCTTAATCAGTCAGAAGAATCCACGGAAAAGGTGGAGCATGTGGTTTTTCTTGTTGTCCAGAAGAAGGTATCACAGCGACGCAAGGAGAGGCCAGAGACCAGCATGCGATCCAAGGAAAAAGAGTTGGATAAAGAGGTAGATTTTACAAGGGCCCAAATTTAATGATGTCTAATCTTTAAGACTTAGAGGGCATCAACTGCCAAGATTACTACACAAATCTTTCCAAATCCTCTATTATTTTACATCATAAAATGATATTGCATAAATAAGGGGCCATTCAGTCTATCATACCTGTACTAGCTCTTTGGAAAAGCTACCTTATGAGTCCCTATCCCTTCCTTTCCATATTGCCCTGACAATGTTTCTTTTCAATGTCCTTTTGAGAGTTACTGTTGAATCTGTTTCCACTATCCTTTCAGACATTACATTGCACATCCATAGAACTGCTTAACTATACGTGGAATAACTTTTCCTTAACAGAGCGGGTTCAGCAACGAGTGCACTAAAGGTTTATATATTATTACGATTTCCAAAGAGAGTGATAATGCTTAAAAAGAGATCAATTTCCCAATGACTGAAGGAATTAGCCAAAGGATGAGATTTCACATTTAAATGTTTACTGTAACAAACCAACTAAAACTAAACTAAATTAAACAGGCAACTAATACTCCAAACTTTAAAAAAGGTACCAAAAGAAAAAATGCTGGAAAATCTCAGCAGGTCTGGCAGCATCTATAAGGAGAGAAAAAAGCTGTTGTTTCGAGTCCAGGTGACCCTTTGTCAAAGCCTCTTTTAGGTGGTCAGTCCATTTCTGCCAAAAATACTGTCAAGACCAATACCTAAAGCACATTGAATATTGAGCATACATGTATTTAGTCAGGATAAACTGACAGCAGAAATCTACTGCTAACAGCTCTATACTATTTTGTATTTATATACCGTACATATTAAAGAAAATATTCACTTCTCCAGCCAGTAATGTTTCTAAGTCTAAACTTTCTGGAGCTTTATGATGACCTCCCACGTCCAGCTCTGTGTTCCTTTCTTGGTCATCTGGCATGTCATTGTGAAGCAGAGGTTGATCCCCCCCCTTCAAGAACGAACACCTAAACACTCAAAGAGGAGTACCTTGCTGTATAATCTATAAAAGTGAGTGTGAAGTGGTACAACCTGCACTTCAGCACTTTTTATCAATAAATTAATTTTATCAATTAATTCAAAATGACTCCTTGACACTCTAAAATCAACAAGTAGCAATTGATTTGTCTCACTATCAGTGAACAAGTTAACTAAACTATTAACAAACTCAATGAAACACGATTCTAATGGAATGCTGTTCAAATAGAACAAAGAACAAAACAGCACGGGAAACAGGCCCTTCGGCCCAACGAGCCCGCGCCACCACCCCGATGTTCCCACCTCTACCTGTGATCCCTGTCTGTGTTTATAGATCTATGGATTAAAAACCAAATTTGAGACAATTTGGGGAGAATTTGTTCTGCCAATCAGCCTAAGAGCACATCTTTGGGATGTGGGAGGAAACCGGAGCGCCCGGAGAAAACCACACAAGCACGGGGAGAATGTGCAAACTCCCACAGACACAGCCCAAATCCATGTATCTGCACAGCACAGCGATAGTCACTGAGCTGTCGTGTTGCCCATCAAATGGTCCAGGTCAAGTGTACACTAACGACGTGAAGCACTAGGATACTCTCGAAAAAAATCCAAGAGCAACCCTCTCACGACCCATTGCGTGTATGCCCCTTGTTAGACAACAAGGCGGACCAAAGCACCTGTAGGATAAAAACAAATACATCAATATCATCAACATAAATAATTCTCACTCATTAACAAAAGGAGAGGTTAGTCACTCAAATTTATAGCCAAGTTTTGCATAATTTTCCGGAATATTCTGGGCTTTCTCTGTTAATTCTCCTGTCTGGAATTTCACTCTTCTTTAGTATCGAGATGAGGTTTTGAGCTAATAGCTATGAAGTGTGGCAGTCGGCAGTTGCTCTCTCTCTCTTGAGCTGAACTAGCAGTTGTTACCCTGGCAAATCTCCCCCTCTATTGCGCTGCTCCTTTCCTTTTATACCGGCGATGACAGATCAATATCTACTTATTTATTTATTTTAATTATTAGTCACAAGTACTCCTACTCTAACACTGCAATGAAGTTTCCGTGACAATCCCCTAGCCACCACACCCCGGCACCTGTTTGGGTATAGGGAGAATTTAGCATGGCCAATGCCCCAAATCCCCCAAAATAAGATTAGTCCTGGGTTGCCAACACCATCAAATTTAAATTTAATAGGTTCTTGATATCTAAGTGACCAATTCAAATTTAATTGGCTGAATTCAAAAAAATTCAGATGCCTGAAAACTGTTACCTTGGTAACACTGCTGCTTGGCCTTTTAATACGAAAATTTCAGTTTGTATCAGTTTCAGTTTATGTTTCAGTTCTATCTGTATTTGCAGTTTTATTTTAACAACCTAGGCACAGAAAAGCACCTCCTTTTAAAGGCACCATGCCCTGCTTACCCCACATTGCATTTTACAACATTACAAACTCCAATTTACAATTACTCCACTCAACCTCGTAACAACGTCGATCCTCTTCCAGTTTCACCTATTGAGTGGAGAATGAACAGATTTTGCTTTACATTTTTGGATATTCCTTGACTGCCAATCAAAAGCCTGTAGCCCGCTCCTGCCCTCTCTCTGCCAGCTCCAATATTTTTATTGACGATTAAATAAAAGTGTCCAAAGAAAATGGAAATAAAATTTTTTTTAAAGCCCTCGTAATTTTATTTTGGTTTTCTCACCCCAGTGCCCTTGGGTTGAACCTGGCTGGGAAGGGCACTGATCTATTAAAGCAGCCCCACCCATCACCAAAAGACGTAGGAGCAGAAGTAGGCCATTCGTCCCATCGAGCCTGCTTCAATGAGATCATGACTGATCTGATATGAGAGTCCTCAACTCCACACTCCCGCCAGGCATCTGAGTCCCCTCACCGTTTAAAATTGAATTGGTTCAAATTGAAATTAGTTTGGTGCATTGACCCGAACAGGTGGAGTGTGGCGAGTGGGGAAATTTCAAGTGATTTCACTGCAGTGTTAATGTAAGCTTTACTTGTGACTAATAAATAAATTTTAACTAATTTAAAAGTCAGCTGCAGGGAAAAGTTACTGCAGAAACTGATTTCCTCTCTTATACCACAGGACATTGAGAGATATTTTCACAACATGAAGCAGAAATATCTCACACTGTCACTTTGCTCAGTGAAGAGGAAACATTGGGACCTTCTCAGGAGCGTAGTACGATTTGATCAAGGTATGATCCTTTCTATACAATAACGAAGCACAAAGTAATTAAAGGGACCGGAACTCCTCCGGGTAGTCTTGCCTTTCACTATATTGCTCATATTTCCCAACGTAATTTCCAGGGATGTTTTAATCCTTTTGGTTAGAGAACATTCAGATCATTATGGAACCCAAATGGAATTAATTGCAACTCAGGGACCGGCCTGTAGTGTTAAGCCTTCATCTTCCGTTTAATCAGCTCTGTTTCCTTCATCCTTTTCCCTCCTCAGACAGGAGAGATGGGATGAGGAGATGGAGACGGGTGCGGGGAGAAAGATTGGGCTGGGTGAGAGACGAGGAGAAGACTAGGGAAAGAGAGATTGGGGGTGGGGGGAGAGACAGGGGAGGTGTAGAGATTGGGAGGGACTTTGGAGTGTAGAGATGGGGGGAGACTGTGAGGTAGAGATGGGGAGAGACTGGGGTGAAGAGAAGGGGAGAGATTGTTGAGAGAGATATGGAGAGAGACTGGGAGGGATAGAGATGGGGAGAGACTGGGGGTATAGAGATGGGGAGACACTGGGGTGAAGAGATGGGGAGAGATTGTTGAGAGAGATATGGAGAGAGACTGGGAGGGATAGAGATGGGGAGAGACTCGGGGTATAGAGATGGGGAGAGACTCGGGGTATAGAGATGGGGAGAGACTCGGGGTATAGAGATGGGGAGATTGTGATGTAGAGATGGGGAGAGACTGGGGGGGGGTTAGAGATGGGGAGAGATTGTGGCGTAGAGATGGGGAGAGACCGGGGGGTAGAGATGGGGAGAGATTGTGACGTAGAGATGGGGAGAGACTGGGGGGTAGAGATGGGGAGAGATTGTGATGTAGAGATGGGGAGAGATTGTGACATAGAGATGGGGAGAGACTGGGGGGGTAGAGATGGGGAGAGATTGTGATGTAGAGATGGGGAGAGACTGGGGGCGTAGAGATGGGGAGAGACTGGGGTGGGGTAGAGATGGGGAGAGACTGAGGAGCATAGAGATTGGGAGAGACTGTGAGGTAGAGATGGAGAGAGATTGGGATGTGTAGAGATGGGGGGAGAGACTGTGGGGTAAAGTTGGGAGAGACTGTGGGGGAGAGATGGGGAGAGAGACTAGGAAGTATAGAGATGGGGACAGAGATTGGGGGATGTAGAGATGGGGAGAGACTGGGGAGTATAGAGATGGGGAGAGACAGGGGACAGAGATTGGGGGATATAGAGCTGGGGAGAGACTGGGGGGAGAGATGAGGAGAGACTGGGAGGGGGTAGAGATGGGGAGACAGACTGGGAGAGTCAAAATGGGGAGAGAGAGAGACACTGGCGGTAGAGGTGGGCAGAGAGACAAAGCGGGTAGAGGTGGGGAGAGAGATTAGGGGGATAGAGATTGCAAGATTTGATTTGATTTGATTTATTATTGTCACATGTATTAGCATACAGTAAAAAGTATTGTTTGCGCGCTATACAGATAGAGCATACCATTCATAGAGAAGATAATGAGAGAACATAGTATTACAGTCATAGCTAGGGATGTAGAGAAAGATCAACTTAATGCAAGATAGGTCCATTCATAAGCCCAATGGCAGCAGGGAAGAGGCTGTATTAATGCAAGCCTATTTGTGACATTAATATACAGATGAACTTAAATTAAATCCATCTGCAAAAGACACCATCACAGTCATTTCAGGATGAAAAGGTTGCCTTTCCTCCCGTAATAAGTATCTAAACAATAAGTCATTGGAATTGTGCAGAAAAGGACACTAATTACTCTGTGTGTTCCTATTTCTAGGTAACTTACAACGTTCTTTTGAACCAGTTTATCCTGAGAAGCTGTGGATAGACACAAAGGCTTTCTGCAATGCTTTTCCTTTCCATATTGTCTTTGATGAGAAGGTAAAATTTCCTGTGCTATTCCTGACCGCTTTTATTGATTTGGATTCAGGAAGTAAACGTTGAAATTTCCAGAGAATATTAAACTGGAGTGGGGGGAGTGGGAGGGAGGGATGTGGCGTTGAGGTAGAACCATGGAAAAGTTATGGTGTAAAAAGAGACCATTCGGCCCATTGTCCCTATGCTGGGGGAGCTGTGGGCAAATTCCAGGGATCTGCAAGAATAGGTTGATGGAGTCCGTAAATAGATTCAGAATTTATTTTTACTGATATGGCAACTTGTGTGGAGTCTGCACGTTCTCCCAGTGTCTGCGTGGGTTTCCTCCGGATGCTCCGATTTCCTCCCACACCCCAAAAGACGTGCTGGTTATGTGCGTTGGCCATGCCAATTTCTCCTTCAGTGTTCCTGAACAGGCACCAGAGTGTGGCAACTGGGGGATTTTCACAGTGACTTCATCGCAGTGTTAATGTAAGCCTACTTGTGAAACTAATAAATAAACTTAAACTGTTTTTAAACTGGGGATATGGGATTATGAGAAAAAGAATGACATTAATTACTTTGCACAACCTCAGTACACGCCAAAAGTATTTTACAGCCAAGTCATAGAATGCAGAAAGAGGCCATTCAGCCCATTGATTCTGTAATGACTACAATCCCACCTAGGCCCTATTCCCGTAACACCACATATTTACCCTGCTAATGCCCCCCAGTATTAGGGTCAATTTAGCATGGCCAATCCACCTAACCCACACATCTTTGGATCGTGGGAGGAAACCAGAGGAAGCCCTAGCTGACACGGGGAGAATGTGCAGACTCTGCACTGACAGTGACCCGAGGCTGGAGTTGAACCTGGCTCCCTGACACTGTGAGGCAGCAGCGCTAAACACTGTGCCACTGCACCACCCAGTGAAAGAGCTTTATGAGTTGTGGGCACTGGTGAATCATAGGGAAATGTGCCAGGCAATTTCCTCACGCTACAAATCCCAATTGGATAAATGACCATGTTAGCTGATGTTGGACATGATGAGAGATCTTTGCCCCTCTTTGAAATAATGCCAGGGGATCCTACAGGCGGGATTTTATGGCCTCGTTTACCCTGAGACTGGAAAGTCCCACCTGAGGCTAACAGATCTTCGCACCGCTCCGATTCCCATGGCAGTCGGCCTGGTAGGATTCGGGGCAGTAGGTCCACCCGAGAGGACAGGCGGGGTCTTGGTTTAATAATACATCCGAAAGAGAGCAGGTGAGATTTTCTGCTGCCGGCCTCCCTGGGAATTGCCAGACAGAAAATTGGACAGCCCATTTAATGGCCCATTGACCCCGGACAGGGATTTCCAGCCTCGGGGATTTCCGTTGCTGGAAAATCCCACCCAGCATCTCTGACAGTGCAGCATTCCCTCAGTACTGGTTAGAGTTCCAGTCTAGATTAGTGTCTGGGAATTCAATCTCTGAGCTTCTGTTGAAAGGAGTGGTTGGAAAATGATTCCTTATTGTGCCCACTTCAGTCCAATGCCAGCATCTCACCTCACTATGGTAATGTGAGTGCTACCCTAATCTTGCGGATAAGTTTGTTATTAAATTGAATCCCTGATGCCAGTAATGAGTCACAATCAATACATTTAGAAACCCTACAGCACAGAAAGAGGCCATTTGGCCCATCGAGTTTGCACTGACCACAATCCCATCCAGGCCCTGCCCCCAAATTGCTACATATTTTACCCACTAATCTCTCTAACCTACACCTCTAAGTAGTAAGGGTAATTTACTACTTGGTAACATGACCAATCAACCTAATCCGCACATAGTGACCCAAGCCAGGAATCGAACCCAGGACCCTGGAGCTCTGAAACAGCAGTGCTGCCCAACTGTACAAAGAACAAAGAACAAATTACAAAACAGCACGGGAAACAGGCCCTTCGGCCCAACGAGCCCGTGCCGCCACCCCAATGTTCCCACCTCTACCCGTGATCCCTGTCCATGTTTATAGATCTATGGATTAAAAACCAAATTTGAGACAATTTAGGGAGAATTTGTTTTGCCAATTAGCCTAAGAGCACATCTTTGGGATGTGGGAGAAAACCCACGCAAGCACGGGGAGAATGCGCAAACTCCCACAGACACAGGTCCAAATCCATGTATCTGCACAGCACAGCGATAGTCACTGAGCTGTCGTGTTGCCCATCAAATGGTCCAGGTCAAGCGTACACTAACGACGTGAAGCACTAGGATACTCTCGAAAAATATCCAAGAGCAGCCTTCTCATGACCCATCGCCCCTTGTTAGACAACAAGGTGGACCAAAGCACCTGTAGGATAAAAACCAGTACATCAATATCATCATCTACTTACACACTTCCCAGGGACTCCCAAGGCTCTGATCCCTATTTTAAATCAGTTTTCTATACCCCTCCATACCCATTCCTGTTCATGTGCCCATCTAAATATTTCTTAAATAACTCCAGAGTACCTGCCTCCACATTACTTGGCAGCGCATTCCATACCCCCACCACCCTCTGTGTGAAAAAACTCCCTCTAGCATCCAAATTATACCTTACCCCCCTCACCCTAAGCCCGTGACCCACCCACTGTACTATCCAGCTGAGCTACCGTTCCGCCCAAGATGAGTCGTAGCCACAGAAACAGGGCGAAAAGGCTGCTAATGGCAGCCCGTAGAGAGAATAAAGGATGTAAACGGCCAAACACCAGATATCAGAGGGTAAACTGAAGCTGGGGTGAGGGGAATGGGCGGGAGAGAGATAAAATGGAGAAAAAAAGAGGGAGGGGGGAAGCAAAGGGGGAGAAAAGGTAAGGAAAGAGGGGATAAAGTAGGGGGAAAGAGTTGGGGGGGGGAAGTAAAATGAAGGAAGACAATAAAGAAATAAAAAGTAGAGAGATCAGTAAAAAAAAGTGAAAACAAAGAGTTCGAGGCAGTTGTTGAATTTGATGTTGAGACGGGAGGCTGTAAAGTACCTGGCTGCCATTAGCAGCCTTTCCCCTGGTTTCTGTGGCTATCACTCATCTTTCATCCCCTCCCCCTGCAGTATAAATATCCCCCTCTTTCTCTGCCTTTTCACTTTGACAAAGGGTCATCTGGACTCGAAACGTCAGCTCTTTCCCCTCCTTACAGATGCCCTGCCAGACCTGCTGGGATTTTCCAGCATTTTCTCTTTTGGTTTCCGATTCCAGCCTCTGCAGTCATTTGCTTTTATCCTTTTGGGATTATATTGATGAGCAGCTGTGAGAATATCGGAAAATACTGACAGAAGCCAATTTCTTATTGCGACAGCTGAAAGTTAAGCAGGCGGGAGTGAATATCCAGAAGCATGTGCCTGGACTGCAAACAAGAAACGTTCGAGTTGATGAATACTTCGCCATCACCCACCCTGCAGTGCCCTTTACCATTTCCAGCATTCGGAAATTTATCAACAGCCAGTTTATACTTGAGGCACGAAGAGAAATGATGCCAAAGTCTTGGAGAACTCAACCAATGCTGAAACTCCGAGGTACAAATCAGAACCTTCAGCCTAATAGCACATGAGTTTGTGTCAAACTCCTATACATCTTTAGCCCAGTCCATCATGCAAACCAGCCTCCCATCCTTTGACTCTGCCTACACTTCCTGCTGCCTTGGCAGAGCAGACAGTATAATTAAGGACCCCACGCACCCTGGACATTCTCGCTTCCATCTTCTTCTGTGGGGGAATGGGCATTGGGTTAGCAGTTTAGCCGAAGGAGCTTATAATCTTGAAGTTAAAAACGAGAATTCTGGAAAGGCTCACCAGGTTAAAGAGCAGCAGGATGATCACCTTTAATTAGCCCTGATTAACTTACTAGCCAGCGTGGAGTTGCATCAAACTCAGAGCAGTTAGCGATGGGGTAGCACAGTGGTTAGCACTGCTGCTTCACAGCACCAGGGACCCAGGTTCAATTCCTGGTTTGGGTCACTGTCTGTGTGGCATTCGCACATTCTCCCCATGTCTGCTGGGTTTCTTCTGGGTGCTCCGGTTTCCTCCCACAGTCCAAAAATGTGCGGGTTAGCTGCATTGGCCATGCCAAAATTGCCCCTTAGTGTCCTAGGATGAGCAGATTAAGGGGATAAGCATGGTAAAATATGATAAAAAAAAATGGCAGGATGCTGCTGTGCAGAGGGATCTGGGTGTCCTTGTGCAAGAACCTCAAGGAGTTGGTTTGCAGGTGCAGTAGGTAATTAAGAAGGCAAATGGAATTTAGTCCTTCATTGCTAGAGAGATATAATTTAAAAACAGCGAGGTTATGTTGCAGTTGTATAAGGTGCTGGTGAGGCCACACCTGGAGTACTGTTTACAGTTCTGGTCTCCTTACTTGAGAAAGGATATACCTCTGGAGGGGGTGCAGAGGAGATTCACTAGGGTTTCCCCTGGATGCTCAGGTTTCCTCCCACAGTCCAAAGATGTGTGAGTTAGGTTAATTGGCCAATGCTAAAATTGCCCCTTAGTGTCCTGAAGTGTGTAGATGAGAGGGATTAGTGGGTAATATGTAGGGATATGGGGTAGGGCCTGGCTTGGGTCACTGTCTGTGTGGAGTTTGCACATTCTCCCCGAGTCTGTGTGGGTTTCCTCCGGGTGCTCCGGTTTCCTCCCACAGTCTGAAAGTCGCGCTGGTTAAATGCATTGGCCGTGCTAAATTCTCCCTCAGTGTACCCGAACAGGCGCCAGAGTGTGGTGACTAGGGGAATTTCACAGTAACTTCACTGCAGTGCTAATGTAAACCGACTTGTGACTAATAAATAAACTCTAACTTTAAAGATTGTTCATGATCTTATTGAAGGGCAGAGCAGATTTGAAGGTCCGTGTGATCTATCTATGCTCCGAGCTCTTACATTTTGTGGACCCAACTGATGGGTCCAGGCCAGACAAGCAGCTCAGACCCCAAAAGACCATCTAAAGTTTGTTCAAAGCGTGCGAGGTGAGTTAGGGTGGATGGGGGCGGGGGGTGGGGGGAATGGGGGGAACAAACAAATACAAGCTATTTATTTGTTAGAAATAGCTGGCAAATCCTGGAGATGGATTACAACGTGAGGTTATGCACTTTAGTCGGAAGAAGAAAGGTGTAGACTACTTTCTACATGGGGATAGAATTCAGAAACCGGAAGCGCAAAAGGACATAGATTCTCTAAGATTAACTTACAGATTCAGTTGGCAATCAGGAAGGCAATTGCAATGTTAGCATTCATTTTGAGAGGACCAGAACACAAAAGCTTCTGAGGCTGTAAAAGGCTCTGGTCGGACCCCATTTGGAATATTCTGAGCAATTTTGGGCCCTGTATCTAAGGAAGGATGTGCTGGCCTTGGAGAGGGTCCAGAGAAAGTTCAGGAGAATGAAAAGCTTGTCGTTCGAGGAATGTCTGAGGGCTCTGGGTCTGTACTCAATGGTGTACAGAAAGGGGAGAGGGGGGTCTCATTGAAACCTACTGAAAGGTCTGGATAGAGTGAACATGGAGAGCATGTGTCCAACAGTAGGAGAGATGAGGATCCGAGGGTACAGCCTCGGAGTAAAGGCTTTAGAACCGAGATGAGGAGGAATTTCTTTAGCCAGAGGGTGTTGAATCAGTGGAATTCACTGCTGTAGAAGGCTGTGGAGGCCGGGTCATTGAGTATATTTCAAAAGTTTATTTGTTCGTCACAAGTGAGGCTTACATTAACACAGCAATGAAGTTACTGTGAAATTCCCCTAGTCGGCACACACTGGCGCCCGTTGAGGTCATCTAACCAACACGTCTTTCAGACTGTGGGAGGAAACCCGCGCCAACACGGGGAGAACATGACCCTAGCCGGGAATCAAACCGGGTCCCCGGCGCTGTGAAGCAACAGTGCTAACCGCCACACTGCCAGACAGAGATAGCTCGGTACTTGATTGGTAAGGGGATCGAGGAGAGGCAGGAGAATGGGATTGAGAAACGTATCAGCAGTGATTTGAAAGGTGGAACGGGCTCGATGGGCTGAAGGGCCTGATTTGGCTTCAATATCTTATGATATTATGTGCTCGGAGTGGTATTTGTCCAAGATAAATGAGACGGCTTCTCAGTGACAGCAGCGAGGTCAGTACCGGGGTGGGGCGGGCGTGACACTAAACCTAGTCACTGCAGCTTTAATGTATGGAACGACAAGGCATGGGGATTGTGAGGATTACCGGTTACAGTTTGCAAGCAGCATTTCCCAGTCGGTGGGACTCTGATCCGGGACGGACTTTTCTGTCTCCCCTCTCCCCTCCCCCTCCTCCCCCCCCCCCCTCCCCCCCCTCCCCCCCCTCCCCTCCCCCCCCCCCCCCCCCCCCCCCCCCCCCCCCCCCCCCCCCCCCCAGGACAGATGCTGTGGATGGGAGTGACCCAGTGCATGATTTACCTGTGCTCGCCGCAGCTGCGCTGCCTGCAGGAACTGGAGGACAGGAAGATGCACATCGCGGACATCGCCCAGCACGACACAACCCGCGATCTCATCCTCCTTAACCAGCAGCGGCTGGCTGAGATCGAGCTCTCCAACCAGCTCGAGCGCAAGAAGGAGGAGCTGAGGATCCTCTCCAAAAACCTGGAGGTAGAAAAGAAGAAGACTGAGGTGTTGCTGTACGCCATGCTCCCGGAGCACGTGGCCAATCAGCTGAAGGAGGGCAAGCGGGTAGAAGCAGGTAAGGACTTCGACGCCGCCGGCTCGACAGGAAAGGTGAAAAGAAAATTATTTATTAGCCACAAGTAAGGCTGACATTAACACCGCAATGAAGTTACTGTGAAACTCCCCCTCGTCCGGCGCCTGTCCGGGCACACCGAGGGGGAATTCAGCACGCCCGATGCACCCTAACCTGCACCTCTTTCAGACTGTGGCAGGATACCCATGCAGACACGGGGAGAATGTGCAGACTCCACACAGACAGCGACCCGAGCTGAGAATCGAACCCTGGCACTGTGAGGCAGCAGTGCCGGCTGCTGTGCCACCCTACCGCCCCTCACAATAAAGCTCACATTTCCATAGTGTCCTTAGAATAAATCACTCCCCAGCCAATGAGATACTTGTTGGAAGAATCTTCGTTGTTGTAATATGGAAGATGTTGCAGGCAATTATTATGCTGTGAGAAACAGGAGCAGAATTAGGCCACTCGGCCCATCGGGTCTGTTCCGCCATTCGATCATGGCTGACATTTTCCCCATCCCCATTCTCCTGCCTTTTCCCTGTAACCCCAATCCCCTTATTAATCAAGAACTTATCTATCTCTGTCTTAAAGACACTCAGTGACCTGGTCCCCACAAACAATGAGCAGGTAAGTTACACTGTTTTATTAACAAGTATTGGTTTGAGAACCGTACGGACTCCTTAAATAGGGTCATCGGGCCTATTAGATCCTGAGAGTGTAGATAGGGACCGGGTTAACACTTCATCTGAAAGATGGCACCTCCAACAGTGCAGCACTCCCTCAGTCTATACTAGGGGTGACAATAATCTGGGCATAATCTTTACCATCTGGTGTCTGACCCTTTTAAGGCAAGGATAGATAAATTTTTGAACTGTAAAGGAATTAAGGGTTATGGTGAGCGGGTGGGTAAGCGGAGCTGAGTCCTTGAAAAGAACAGTCATGATCTTATTGAAAGGCGGAGCAGGCTGGAGGGGCCAAATGGCCTGCTCCTGCTCCGAGTTCTTATGATCTTATGTGACTTGAGTCCAGAAGAATCGAATCACTATTAAATCAGAGGATGGGAAGTTAGTGTTTTCCCACTCTCGATGCTCTTTCTGAATGTTTCGATGTGTAGAGGAAGTCTGAAGGAACACTAGTTGTTCTGTAAAAGAGAATATGATTTTTAATGCACCTTCCACAGACCATCCTAAAGCCCTTCACAGCCCCTGGTTTGAAGAGCATGACAGTTCTTCTCACATCCAAACCAATATTTATTTTTCCCCTGCTTTCCTGAAAGCGGTTACCTGCTCATTATCTCATTGCTCTTTGTGGGAGCTTGCTGTGCACAAACTGGCTGCTGCCTTTCCTTCATTACAGAAGTAACTCCCTACTGTAAAGCTGTATTGGCTGCAAAATGTTTTCGGACATTCTGTGGTAAATGAAAGCAAGGTTTTCTTCTTTGTACCTCCTTCAGGAGCACGGTTTTAAGATTTTTTAACACTTTTACCCATTTGTTTGGGATTTTAGTGCTGGATAATGGGATATTTTCCATTTCAGACTCTCTCCCGCTCACCCTGTCACCTCTGTTTGTTCTGTCCTGCAGTCTCACTAGCTGAGACCACCAGTCAGTACTGGATTGTGAACATGCTATAGGCTCAGGCTGAACACAAGCTCATTTCCCATTGTGAGCTGCCAGGAGAAATCTTCATCCCCAAACAGTCTGACCTGGCCCTGAACCTCAGTCCAAGAGCTGAAAGGTCAGTTTGTACAGTCTCAGCCACCTAACTAAAAGTAAACAGCAAACTAAGTGCCTCTCTCTGTCTACCTCCCTCGCATACACAGGCAAACTAGTGCTGTTTTTAATGTATTAGTGTCACAAGTAAGGCTTACATTAACGCTGCAATGAAGTTAGTGTGAAATTCCCCTGGTCGCCACACTCCGGCGCCTTTTTAGGTCAATGCACCCTAACCAGCACATCTTTCAGACTGTAGGAGGAAACCGGAGCACCCAACGGAAACCCACGCGGACATGGGGAGAATGTGCAAATAGCCCTTATCGGCCTCCAATGCTTTTCGAACTAATGAACAAACTGTTCAGTTAAATGGAAAACAACAAGCTAGGTGTTCCTTTGGCTTTTCCACTGGGGTTGAATGTAATGGTGCCCCTGAGGTTAATTCCTGGTGACTATGAGGAAATCCAGGATGGCTGTCTACCTTCACCCTGTGGCAGAGAATGAATTCAACAGGTCAGGGGTAAATGACATGTGACACAAATTGGGGGTTGAATGATGTGTGATACAGGTTGGGGGTGGATGACGGTGGTGTTGATACAGGTTGGGGGTGGATGACGGTGTGTAAGGTTGGGGGGTGATGACGGTGTGATACAGGTTGGGGGTGGGTGATGGGTGGGGTGGGTGGTGTGACACAGGTGGGGGTTTGGGGGGGTGGGAGTGAATGATGGTGTGACACAGGTTGGGGGTAAATGATGGTGTGGACACAGGTGGGGGTGGATGACGGTGTGACACAGGTTGGGGGGATGACGGTGTGACACAGGTTGGGGGGGATGATGGGTGACACAGGTTGGGGGTGGATGACGGGTTGTGATACAGGTTGGGGGTGGATGAAAGTGTGACACAGGTTGGGGGTGGATGACGGTGTGACACAGGTTGGGGGTGATGATGTGTGAATACAGGGTGGTGTGAATGATGTGGATACAGGTTGGGGGTGGAGTGGGTGGACAAAGGTTGGGGGTGGATGACGGTGTGACACAGGTTGGGGGTGGATGATGGGTGACACAGGTTGGGGTGTGATGGGTGTGATACAGGTTGGGGGTGAATGATGGTGTGATACAGGTTGGGGGTGAATGATGGTGTGATACAGGTTGGGGGTGGATGACGGTGTGACACAGGTTGGGGGTGGATGATGGTGTGATACAGGTTGGGAGTAAATGATGGTGTGATACAGGTTGGGGGTGGATGATGGTGTGACACAGGTTGGGGGTGGATGATGGGTGACACAGGTTGGGATTAATTGATGTGTAACACAGGTCTGTATTTTGCTTCAGGAGATTTCAAAGAATGCACCATCCTCTTCAGTGACGTGGTGACTTTTACCAATATCTGTGCTGCCTGTGAGCCTATTCAGATTGTCCACATGCTCAACTCCATGTACTCCCAATTTGATCGTATTACGACAGTCCACGGCGTTTACAAGGTGAGTCAAACACCGTTAGTAACTAAAGAGAAGGCCTCAACGTGGAGACCACCAGCCCATCTCTGTAAGCAGGAGAGATTTTTAGATTGAGCAGACACCAAATTATTAATACTCAAAACAGAAGTGGAAACTTTAACCACATGAAGCTTGCATCAAGCCACATGATGTCAGTGGTCAGTAATATGCAGTATCCCTGGGGTAGGTCTGTTCCCAAGCTCAGTATCACGACAGTACTCACCAATCCAAGAGACTAAGATAGGGCTGCCAACATGATATACCCGCCATGTTCCAGCCATCATTCAATCAAAATATCCAATTTGTGACACTCAGCCTTCCTACTCCAGTTGGAAAGCGAAGAGTTACATTACTCAATGCTTGACTGTCCACCATTATTTCTCTTTTCAATTTTTTTAACATTTGGTAAAAAGCAATATATAAAGAAAATTTTTTTAAAAAAATCTGTTTTTAGTGACTTTCCTCCAAGATTGCACACCCCAGTATCCTGGAGATCGACCTGCAATCCCTGGACACTGCAGAGCAATCCTGGAAAATTGGTAACCTTAGGCCCCAGGATGGGTTTACAATTGGCGCCTACAGCTCCCTCTGCTGGTGCGGCCTAAATTAACCGATTATTTTAATTGGAATGTTAATGTTAATTTTGGGAAAAAATGTTCAGTAACTTTGCAAGAGGAAAGACCCCACAAAACATGGGCCAATCCATGAATAGGCTGGAGGATAAAAGCTAAGTCCACGTTCTTTTGACTGTGGCCCAGAGATCCTCCTGTCTTGAGCTGGAACTTGTTCCGTAAGGGTTCAAACACAAAGCTCCCGTGTCTGGTTTGCCGTGTAGGTGAATGCATGTCGTATTGTGCGCAGGTCGAGACGATTGGAGATGCCTACATGGTGGTGGGAGGCGTGCCCGTTCCTGTGACCAGCCACGCGGAGAGAGTCGCCAACTTTGCCCTGGGAATGAGGATCGCAGCAAGGAGCGTGAAGAATCCGGTTACTGGAGACGCTATCCAGGTATGAAACCAGTGTCACATAGACAAGACACTTAGTTCAGGATTCGGCACCACTATCACAATGATGTCCACAAGGTTAAACCCTTGTTGAATAAGGAAGCTCCTGGGGCTGAGGGTAGGCTTCAACCACAAGCACATTCCATCAGGCAGTGCCAGATGATGTCCCTGTTAAATGACTCTCACCTCAACAAGATTCCAACATCATTTTCTTTCTTGGCAGTTCAAATCTTCAAAATTGAAACCCTGGAAATTCCCACTACAATTCAAAAATCAGTGATGGGGCATACAGACAAATTCTAATTATTTAAAGTGATTATCCTTTAAATAAAATCCTTTGAATAAAATGACTAATAAATTAATTATTTAAAGTGATTAGCTTATGAAAAGAGATTGAATAGACTGGGTCTGTACTCTTTGGAGTTTAGAAGGCTGAGGGGGGATCTTATAGAGACATATAAGATAATGAAGGGGATGGATAAGGTTCAGGTAGAGAGATTCTTCCCGCTTGGAAAGGAAACCAGAACTAGAGAGCACAGCCTCAAAATTAGAAGGGGGGGGCAGTTTAGATCAGAGTTGAGAAGGACCTTCTTCACTCAAAGGATGGTGAATCTCTGGAATGCCCGTTGAAGTGGTGGATCTACCTCGTTGAATATATTTAAGTCACGGGTAGATAGATTTCTGATCGATAAGGGAATTAAGGGCCATGGGGTGAAAGCGGGAAAGTGGAACTGATCCACTTCAGATCAGCCATGATCTTATTGAATGGCGGGACAGGCTCGAAGGGCTAGGTGGTCTACTCCTGCTCTTATTTCTTATTATGTTCCTGTTGCCTTGACCAGTCTTCCATCAGGTTTTCCATCTCAGATGTAGAAGATCTCTCAGATGTAGAAGATCTCTCAGATGTAGAAGATCTCTCAGATGTAGAAGATCTCTCAGATGTAGAAGATCTCTCAGATGTAGAAGATCTCTCAGATGAGAGGGTCATGCGGGATGACAAATCTCAAGCAGTTTGTGGGGGACTTTTAACTCCCTGAGCCTGGTAGAATCAAACGGACAGACAGTTAAAATAAAGAGGCTTGCCCCTGGCCTAAATTTCAGGAAGTAAGGACTCTCACTGCAAGGCAAGGAGGGGGCAGGGAGGCCATCATTAAATATAGAGCTTGGATCCCACTAGCATCATGGGAACTGGACAGCCATTTTAACCTAAGACAGACCTGCCTTTCCCGATGGGTTAAATCTGTAGGGAGGAATGACTCCTCCCTCGCCCACCACTCCCCGCCGTGAGTTTATTTCTTCCCTTCATAGGTTGGGAGCAGTAGGAATCCTGCTCCAGACCCCACACAGGAAGTTGGGGCCTCCCCTGCCTGTACCAAAACCAAACCAAACCAGTCAATAATCGAAAACCAAAGGAGAGTCATTGATGGTAAGTTAATGTCAAAATGCCGACCTTTGGCAAAGTGGGTTCTGATGGTGGAATGGTGTGAATTCTTTCTTCTACACACTCAGATCCGAGTTGGCATCCATTCGGGACCGGTTTTGGCAGGAGTGGTCGGAGATAAGATGCCCAGATACTGCCTGTTTGGTGACACGGTTAATACCGCCTCAAGAATGGAGAGCCATGGAGTACCAGGCAAAATCCATCTCAGCCCGACAGCAAACAGGTAGTGAAGTCTACCCATCCTCAGCTCTTCTGAGACATTCATCCATGTCACTTTCAGAGTTAACATTCCAATGTTTTGATTTGATTTGGTTTATTATTGTTACATGTGTTAACATGCAGTGAAAAGTATTGTTTCTTGCACAGTATACAGACAAAGCATACCCTTCATAGAGAAGGAAAGGAGAGAATGTAGAATGTGGTGTTACAGTCACAGCTAGGGTGTAGAGAAAGATCATCTTAATGCAAGCTAGGTCCATTCAAAAGTTGGATGGCAGCAGGGAAGAAGCTGTTCTTGTGTCAGTTGGTACGTGACCTCAAACGTTTGTATCTTTTTCCCCACGGAAGAAGGTGGAAGAGAGAATTCTGGGGTCCTTAATTATGCTGGCTGCTTTGCTGAGGCAGCGGGAAGTGTAGATAGAGTCAATGGATGGGAGGCTGGTTTGCGTGATAGATTAGGCTACATTCATGACCTTTTGTAGTCCCTTGTGGTCTTGGGCAGAGCAAGAGCCACACCAAGTTGTGATACAACCAGGAAAAGTGCTTTCCATGGTGCATCTGTAAAAGTTGGTGAGAGTTGTAGCTGATAAGCCAAATTTCCTTAGTCTGAGAAAGTGGTGGGCTCGAGGGCTTTCTTAGCTATAGTGTCAGCACGGCATGGGGGGGTGCGGGCGGAGCGGGTACAGCGAGGTGGGAGCGGGGTGGTGGTGGGGTGGGGTGTGGGGGACCAGGACAGGTTGTTGATGATGTATATATAAAATGTGAAGCTCTCGATCCTTCCTACTTCGTCCCTGTTGAACAGGGGCATGTTCTCCTCTACCCGTCCTGAAGTTGATGACAATCTCCTTCCTTTTGCTGACGTTGAGGGAGAGATTATTGTCGCTGCACTGGTTCACCAGATTCTCTGTCTCATTCCCTATACTCTGTCTCATCATTGTTTGAGATCTGACCCACTGCAGTGGTGTCATCAGCAAACTTGAAAATCGAGTTGGAGGGGAATCTGGCCACATATCATGGTTGGAAAAGGCGTATTGTAGGGAGCCATATTAACTCTGTCTACACTTCCCATAGCCTCGGCAAAGCAGCCAGCATAATTAAAGACCCCAAGCACCCCAGACATTCTCTCTTCCACCTTCTTCCATTGGAAAATGATATAAAAGTCTGAGGTCACGTACCGACTGACTCAAAAACAGCTTCTTCCCTGTTGCCATCAGACTTTTGAATGGACCTACCCTCCATTAAGCTGATCTTTCTCTACACCCAAACTATGACTGTAACATTCTGCACTCACTCCTTTCCTTCTCTCTGAATGGTATGCTTTGTCTATACAGCGTGCAAGAAACAATACTTTTCATTGTTATGTTGATGCATGTGACAGTAGATCAAATCAAATTAATTAGTCTGGGCCTCTGGATTACTGTTACACCACCATCTCCTCTCCATACACACAGCCCAGATTTTCATAACACTGCCTTTGGGGACTGAGCTCTGAAATCTCC
This sequence comes from Sphyrna mokarran, assembly GCA_024679065.1. Taxonomy (NCBI): domain Eukaryota; kingdom Metazoa; phylum Chordata; class Chondrichthyes; order Carcharhiniformes; family Carcharhinidae; genus Sphyrna; species Sphyrna mokarran. The sequence goes on along the minus strand of JAGIQG010000013.1, from coordinate 77,147,562 downwards.
TCCTTAAACCTCTCTATCCTTCTCCCCTCCTTTAAGATGTTCTTTCAAACCAAACTCTTGGGCCATGTTTCTGATCACCTGTCTTATTATTTCCTAACATAGTTAGGGGTTGAAGGCATGTGGACTATAAGACATAGGAGCAGAATCAGGCCACTCGGCCCATCGATTCTGCTCTGTCATGGCTGATATTTTTCTCATCCCCATTCTCCTGCCTTTATCAGTACAATTACTGATCCCCTCATTAATCAAGAATCTATCTCTGTCTTAAAGACGCTCAATGACCCGGCCTCCACAGCCTTCTGCGGCAAAGAGTTCCACAGATTCCCCACTCTCTGGCTGAAGAAATTCCTCCCCATCTCTCTTTTAAAGGATCGTCCCTTTACCCTGAGGTTGTGCCCTCTGGTTCTAGTTTTTCCTACTAGTGGAAATATCCTCTCCACGTCCACTCTATCCAGGCCTCGCAGTATCCTGTAAGTTTCAATAAGATCCCCCCCTCATCCTTCTAAACTCCAACAGACCCAGCGAATGGACAAGTGAATGTACGTGTACCTGATTTATACTGGAGCTAACTCGGGGCTCCTGTATTGTGAGGTCTACGCAATGGAGACTGATGAATTCTCCACCTCAAAAACCCTCTCTCTGTTCCTCACACCCAAAAATGACTTTGCCGGGAATGGAAGCCTGGTTTAAATGCAAGCTCTCTTAAATGAAATTGTCAATACTTGTACAGAAATTAGGATCTTGCTGCGATCCTAATTAGTGAAGTATTTACACATTAAAAGCACTTGTAGGCTATCCCGAGGTTGTGAAAGGTGCTAAGTGCACGGTATATAGAGGAAGGCTGTAGCCTGTAAATACAAGCATACCTCAACAGAATCATATTCTTGTCACACAGAGCCCTCCAGAACAAAGGTTTTGAAATCATGGAGAGGGGAGAAATCACAGTGAAAGGGAAAGGAAATATGATCACCTACTTCCTCGTTCAGAACCTGCGTGTCACTGAGGACGACATTATGGGAAAACCACGAAAGGGCGATGAAGGAGATCGTAACCAATGCAACAGCGGTGGCAGTAAGGAGCTCTCTGAGTTTTACCAGACAGGGAATCAGACAGTTATATAGCATCGTGTACAACCAGAATTCAAAAGCAGAGCAAGTGTTACTGAGTTAGATAAAGAATAGATCGCAAAGTATCGGTGATCGGGGCTGTGTTAGAAAATGTTTAATGCATCAATAGCACATTTTATCTATCTGAGCCCTGTCGTCTAACTATCCCTGATTCACTGCAGACTGGGGAGAAATCATTTTGATTTTCATTGTGAAATGGTGCTGTAGTTCCAACCAGGATTTTGTTTCCTCTGGTTTGTAGACACTCATTTTAAATAGACTCTGTAGATTGTTGGAGTGGGCTGCGTAAATAGACTCTGTAGATTGTTGGAGTGAGCTGCGTAAACAGACTCTGTAGACTGTTGGAGTGGGCTGCGTAAGTAGACTCTGTAGATTGTTGGAGTGAGCTGCGTAAACAGACTCTGTAGACTGTTGGAGTGGGCTGCGTAAGTAGACTCTGTAGATTGTTGGAGTGGGCTGCGTAAATAGACTCTGTAGATTGTTGGAGTGAGCTGTGTAAATAGACTCTGTAGACTGTTGGAGTGGGCTGCGTAAACAGACTCTGTAGACTGTTGGAGTGGGCTGCGTAAACAGACTCTGTAGACTGTTGGAGTGGGCTGCGTAAACAGACTCTGTAGACTGTTGGAGTGGGCTGCGTAAGTAGACTCTGTAGATTGTTGGAGTGGGCTGCGTAAGTAGACTCTGTAGACTGTTGGAGTGGGCTGCGTAAACAGACTCTGTAGACTGTTGGAGTGGGCTGCGTAAACAGACTCTGTAGACTGTTGGAGTGGGCTGCGTAAGTAGACTCTGTAGACTGTTGGAGTGGGCTGCGTAAGTAGACTCTGTAGACTGTTGGAGTGGGCTGCGTAAGTAGACTCTGTAGATTGTTGGAGTGGGCTGCGTAAATAGACTCTGTAGATTGTTGGAGTGAGCTGCGTAAACAGACTCTGTAGACTGTTGGAGTGGGCTGCGTAAACAGACTCTGTAGACTGTTGGAGTGGGCTGCGTAAACAGACTCTGTAGACTGTTGGAGTGGGCTGCGTAAACAGACTCTGTAGTGTTGGGGTGTGGTGTGCGTAAGAGACTCTGTAGACTGTTGGAGTGGGCTGCGTAAATAGACTCTGTAGACTGTTGGAGTGGGCTGCGTAAATAGACTCTGTAGACTGTTGGAGTGGGCTGCGTAAGTAGACTCTGTAGACTGTTGGAGTGGGCTGCGTAAGTAGACTCTGTAGACTGTTGGAGTGGGCTGCGTAAATAGACTCTGTAGATTGTTGGAGTGGGCTGCGTAAACAGACTCTGTAGACTGTTGGAGTGGGCTGCGTAAACAGACTCTGTAGACTGTTGGAGTGGGCTGCGTAAACAGACTCTGTAGACTGTTGGAGTGGGCTGCGAAACAGACTTGTAGACTGTTGGAGTGGGCTGCGTAAAGACTCTGTAGATGTGGAGTGGGTGCGAAGATCTGGGTGGGTGTTGGTGGGTGGTTTGTGGTTGTGGGGCTGGTAAACAGATCTGTAGATGTTGGAGTGGCTGGTAACAGACTCTGTGATGTTGGAGTGGGCTGGAAGGGTGGGGAAGTAGACTCTGTAGACTGTTGGAGTGGGTGCGTAAGTAGACTCTGTAGACTGTTGGAGTGGGCTGCGTAAATAGACTCTGTAGACTGTTGGAGTGGGCTGCGTAAGTAGACTCTGTAGACTGTTGGAGTGGGCTGCGTAAGTAGACTCTGTAGACTGTTGGAGTGGGCTGCGTAAATAGACTCTGTAGACTGTTGGAGTGGGCTGCGTAAGTAGACTCTGTAGACTGTTGGAGTGGGCTGCGTAAGTAGACTCTGTAGACTGTTGGAGTGGGCTGCGTAAGTAGACTGTGTCTGCTTAGTAAATAGACTTTGCATTCTATAGAATAGACTGTTTGCTGTGCGCTCTGCTGAATGGGACCAGTCCACTCTGAACTCATTGGCTGTCTTAAACATTTTCGAACACAACCCCCGATACTTCGATTCTTTGCTGTCTTAGAAGTTTATATTCACTTTATCAAAACAGCCACATGAAAAGATGTATTCACTGGCCCTGACTGCAAATATTGATGATTTTGATTAATCTTTCCCTTTTTACAGTTTTCTCCCTGTTTTAATTTCACTCTATCCCACCAGCAGCACAGTGGTGGGCTGGTTATCATCAGTAACCTTATCAAACTCAATTTTCACTCCAACCTCCAACTTCTCAAATTCTCGCCTTGAGGGTAGGTCTGACCCAGAGTGTCAGCACTTGGAGCAAAGAGATAGATCCTGAAAGTTTATCCAGCGGTAAACATACTTCAGTGACAAGGAAATTTTAAAAAAAACTAACTTATCAAAGAAAATCCAAGTGAAGGCGGTTGAATAAAGAAATTTCTTTGCACCACCACTTAGAACATGCCCTGGACCACAAAATGCCCCCCCAATTCCCATCTGTTTTCTATTTATACCAGATCAGCTGGTCAATTGAGCCCTAGTCCGGGTGGAACAGTGGTTAGGAATGCTGCCTCATTTCGCCAGGAACCTAGGTTTGAATCTCGGCTTGGGATTTTGGTGAAGGAACTTTTACAGTTTTAGTCCCTGACTTCTCCGATTGCACTAAGCTACTGAGGGGATAGAACATCGTGTGCACAAAATGGGACCCTCATATCTTGTGCTATTTATTTTGCCTGCACCAATTAATAAAAATACTCAGCGTAGGAGTTCCATCGCTCCATGATTTCATCGACCGTTCCCGTGGCACCGAAACTCCTGCTATTTTTTTCCTAATGGATGTTTCCTGAGTGCACTCTTTGCAACGTGTTTTTAACAGCTACCTTGCTTTTCCTGCTTAAACAAGGCCACACCGGAGCTCCGGCCTTGCTTTTTCAAACGCTCCCGGCTCTGTCATTAAATTAAAGTTTATTTTTCAGTCACACTGTAATGAAGTTACTGTGAAAATCCTCTAGTCTCCACACTCCTCCTGTTTGGGTACATTGAGGGAGAATTTAGCAAGGCCAATCCATCTAAGCAGCATGTCTTTGGACCATGGGAGGAAACTCCTGCAGACATGGGGAGAATGTACAGTGACCCGAGGCCGGAATTGAACCCAGGTCCCTAGCGCTGTAAGGCAGCAGTGCTAACCACTGTGCCACCATGCACTCCACTTGTTGCTCTGCAGATGATTGTTACTCATGCCCACTTCATGTATGGTGTCTGGAGCATTTGCGAGAGCTTTTCTTCCAAGTTTTTTTGGACTGGTTGTTAACTTCCTTTACTTGCAGGTGGCTAGCAAACATTGTTCAAAGTCCTCACCACAAGCTTTCATATTGTGGATGCTGGTATTGACACCAAGAAGCACAAGAGGGTTAAAAACTAACAGAGCTTCATAGACAATGTGTGTTCACTACAGGCTGTTTCTTCACTCAGGCAGTGTCCAGCGCTAGCAACCTGTGATATCGCTTCTGCTAAACAGTGCTTACTGCAGTTACAAAACTCAATATAAATACAGAATAATTCTAACCAATCATTGTTATTTATTATCAATAATTTAACCAGTTACCTGCCAGAGGAAAGCTTGAGATACAAGATAAAAGAGTATGTTATCTGGTCTTGAATCACCAGTTAATGAGGAACTGAGAAGAAATATTAATTGGAACCAAAAGAGAAAATGCTGGAAAATCTCAGCAGATCTGGCAGCATCTGTAAGGAGGGGAAAGAGCTGACATCCAGATGACCCTTTGTCAAAGCAAAAAGGCAGAGAAAGTGAGAGATATTTATACTGCAGAGGGAAGGAATAAAAGGTAAATCATAGCCACATAATCTCACAACACCAGGTTAAAGTCCAGCAGGTTTATTTGGTTACAAAAGCCACTATTTTTCAGTGTGCTGTCCCTTTGTCAGGAGAGTGGGAGTTCTGTTCACAAACAGGGTATATAAAGACACAAACTCAATTTACAAAATAATGGTTGGAATGCGAGTCTTTACAGGTAATCAAGTCTTAAAGGTACAGACAATGTGAGTGGAGAGAGGGTTAAGCACAGGTTAAAGAGATGTGTATTGTCTCCAGACAGGACAGTTAATGAGATTCGCACACACAAGGACAGCCTCATCTGGGATCTTGGGTTCATGTCACACTATCTGCAACCCCCACAATTTGCCTGGGCTTGCAAAATCTCACAAACTGCCTTGTCTGGAGACAATACACATCTCTTTAAACCCGTGCTTAACCCTCTCTCCACTCACATTGTCTGTACCTTTAAGACTTGATTACCTGTAAAGACTCGCATTCCAACCATTATTTTGTAAATTGAGTTTGTGTCTTTATATACCCTGTTTGTAAATAGAACTCCCCACTCACCTGACAAAGGGACAACGCTCCAAAAGCCTAGTGGCTTTTGCTACCAAATAAATCTGCTGGACTTTAACTTGGGGTGTTGTGAGACTTCTTACTGTGTTTACCCTAATCCAACGCCAGCATCACACATCATGATAGCCACAGAAACAAGGGGAAAGGCTGCTAATGGCTGTCCGCAGAGAGAATAAAGGCTGTGAATGGCCAAACGGCAGAGAAGCTGCAAGCTGTGACAGACGAAGATTTTGAGTGGTGGGGTGGAAATGAATGGGACAGAGGTAAAATTTAGAAAAAGGGGAAGAAAAGGTCAAAGGAAAGGAGGATAAAATAGGGGGAAACAGTTGGGGGAAGGGAGAAAAATTAAGAAATACAATAAAGAAATAAAAGGTCGAGAACAGTAAAAAATTAAATAAAATGAAATCAAAGGGGGCTGAGGTGGCATAGAGCAAATCATCTGAAGTGGTTGAATTGGATGTTGAAACCGGAAAACTGTAAAGTGTTAGTGCTTAGATGTGAATGTATTTTGTATTGAGCTTTACGGGAACATTGCAGTATTAATTACATAGTAATTGTACGTGGGTCAGGGTCTATTCATAGAACTAATGCAGGTCATCTTCAAACTATTACTAAATGTGTCACTCTCCCCTCACTTTGCAGAACAGAGCAACAATGAAAATCAGGAGCACAGGCCTGCTGTTATCATGCAGTATGCTGATAGTGAGCGGACAAGTAACCCTTCTGGTAAGGTCTATATATACCACAAGGTTAAGGATTGAGCTTCTCCTGCTGTTGACCAGGAATGAAATTGGTGTTCTTACATGGATTTTACACCTCTACAGATATACATTGAAGGTTAAAAAAAAACCTGATCATTCAAGTTACAAGGACTGTCCCATGAGGAAATATAACCAGTTGGTGATCATCCCTAAGTATACACAATACACAGGCAGTCCACACTAGGGAGACAGGCACAGAATACGGGATTGAATGAGAGATCAGTGCTGCAGTGGAAAGCCCAGAGCCTGACAGTTCGCCAACTCATTGTTACACATAGAATCCTACAGTGCAGTCCAAAAATATGTGGGTTAGGTTGATTGGCCATGCTAAATTGCCCTTAGTACTCAAATGCTTACATTCGAGGGATTAGCAGGATAAATATGTGGGGTTATGAGATTGTTGTTGGTGTAGACTCGATGGGCCAAGTGGCTTCCTTCTGCAAGTAGAGATTCTGTGATACTGTTGTATGCATGCGTTGACCTTCACAAATTTCCTCAAGTCTTCACTCTTTCAATTAATTGGTTCAGTATTTAACCTAATCAATTAATCTCTTTCAATTCCCACTGGAAATCCTGAGCTCAGCCTCACATTGTTGCATCAAGCTGAAGGTGAAAGTTTTGCTGCTTTTTGACTCTGAGCTGAACTTCAAATCTTATATCTAATCCTTATCGTCACCATCCTTTTTCCCCTTCTAAAGTTCAGTTTATTTTATTAGTGTCACAAGTAAGGTGTACATTAACACTGCAATGAAGTTACTGTGAAAATCCTCTAGGAACCGCACTCTGGTGCCTGTTCGGGTACACTGAAGGAGAATTTAGCACGGCCAATCCATCTAACCAGCAAATCTTTTGGACTGTGGGAGGAAACTGAAGGAAACCCATGCAAACTCCACACAGACAATGACCCGAGCCGGGAATCGAACCCATGTCCCTGGCGCTGTGAGGCAGCAGTGCTAACCACTGTGCCACCGTGTTGCCCATTCCTGCTCCTTCAGTTACAGGCTGCTCAGGAACTCTCCCCTTTTTTAAATATACTGCAGTTTATTTCACTTCTTTCATTGAATTTAGTAATTTACAGTGGCATGACGGTTAGCCCTGCTGCCTCACAGCGCCAGGGACCCTGTTCGATTCCCGGCTTGGGTCACTGTCTGTGTGGAGTTTGCACATTCTCCCTGTGCCTGCGTGGGTTTCCACTGTGTGCTCCAGTTTTCTTCCACAGTCTGAAAGACGTGCTGATTGGGTGCTAAATTCTCCTTCAGTGCACCCGAACAGGCGCCGGAGTGTGACGACTAGGGGAATTTCACAGTAACTTCATTGCAGTGTTAATGTAAGCCTTACTTGTGACTACGAGTAAATAAACTTTCCTCTTGCTTTAAATTCATGTTGTGCAGCTCGCATTGTATACATGAGGATTTAACTCACAACTTTGCCCTGACAATGGCAAAGTTATGGAAATGAAATACATCAATGGTATACAATGTAAACGGAATGGTGAACTAATTCAGTCCATACAGCACACCAGCACTGGCTCTATACATTGAGTATATAATTTGATGACTTGTCTCTATTAATATCAACTTTTCTTTTCTTCTGAAGACAGGGAAATCAACAGATCTGAACATAACAAGTGCCCTGAGAGTGCAGCTGTCTCCAGGGGTGACAAAGTAGAAGAGTCAAGACTGAACCTGAATAATAAGGAGCCTCTGGACAAGCACAATGGAAAGTCAGAATTTTGTATCTTATTGTAAACACCCAACTCAAACTGCTCCTTAATTAGTTGTGTTTTCACCTTGAATCCTGTGGAAAAGATAAGAAATTAAGTTGACATAGAATATTTTTTGGAACTTGCAACTTCAAAGTAAAGTAAAAGTTTATTTATTAGTCACAAGTTAAGCTTACATTAACATAGCATTGAAGTTACTGTGAAATTCCCCACACTCTGGCGGTTGTTTGAGTCAATGTACCTAACCAGCACGTATTTCAGATTGTGGGAGGAAACTGGAGCACTCAGAGGAAACCCACGCAGACACAGGGAGAAGGTGCAAACTCCACACAGACAGTGACCCAACCCAGGAATCGAACACAGGTCCCTGGTGCTGTGAGGCAGCAGTGCTAGCCACTGTGCTCCCATACCGTCCTTATGGGACAGCGTCTTGGTACTGCTGCCTCACAGTGCCAGGGACCCATTTTCAATTCCTGGCTGGGTCACTCTTCGTGTGGAGTTTGCACATTCTCCCCATGTCTGCGTGGATTTCATCCGGTTGCGCCGACCAATTAGGAAAAAGCAATGACCCTCTAACCTAAACCATTCCCTTTTCGTCCATAAACTTATCTACTAACCTCTTAAACGCCACCAAACTTGGCGCATCTACAACTGCAGCAGGCAGGGCATTCCATACCCTTACCACCCTCTGGGTAAAGAACCTACCTCTGATATCCGTCCTATAACTACCACCCTTTAATTTAAAGCTATGTCCCCTCGTGCTAGGTTTCTCCATCTGAGGAAAAAGGCTATCACTGTCCACCCTATCTAAACCTCTAATCATCTTGTATGTTATATGTTTCTATAAGGTTACCTTAAGGTTATCCAGGCATCACTGACCAATTGCTTCCAGCCATGCTGGAAATGTTCAGACTAACGATTTATTGTGTAGTTCTCATCAATTTTTCCACTAATCCTTCCTCATTCCCTGTACTTAGTACAGGATACTGCGAGGCCTGGATAGAATGGATGTGGAGAGGATGTTTCCATTGGTAGGGCACAGAGGGCACAACCTCAGGCTAAAGGGACAATCCTTTAAAACAGAGATGAGGAGGAATTTCTATAGCCAGAGGGTAGTGGACCTGTGGAACTCTTTGCCGCAGAAGGTTGTGGAGGCCAGGTCATTGAGTGTCTTTAAGACAGAGATAGATAGGTTCTTGATTAATAAGGGGATCAGGGGTTCTGCGGAAAAGGGAGGAGAATGGGAATGAGAAAAATATCAGCCACGATTGAATGGCAGAACAGACTCGATAGGCCGAGTGTCCTATTTCTGCTCTATGGTCTAATGTGACAATCCAGGCTACACATCTTGAAGAACAGAGATGTATCAGACTAAGATTCAATTGGCCAGACAATCAGAGATAACCCATGATTCTTGCTCTCAAAATCACAATCTTCTCCAAACATGCCCAGAAGGAAAATAACAGTAAAATGAGAATACTGGTCTGAACTGGTTTTATGTACTATAGGATGAAACATCAGTAAGACAGGGAGATAAGAATACTGATCTGAACTGGTCTTGTGTACTTTAAAATGGAACACCAGATGAGAATTCTGGTCTGAACTGATGTTATGTACTTTAAAATGAAGCACCAGTAAAATGGGGAAATAAGGGATTGGTCTGAACTGTTTTCTGCTTCCTGCATTTCTTGATGCATTGATTCTCTCTCCCACGCACCCCTTGAGTTGCCCTCCCAAACACTTCTTCAGCAGTATGCCTTTGCGTGTAGATTGCGTCCCCAATACCATGTGGTATTTTGTGCCCTGACTTTGAAACTGATAGAATAATGAGGAGCAGTTTCAGCTGTGAATTTTTATAAAAATTGATTGTTTGTATGTGGGCAAATCTGACCAGCCTAATTTATTACCCATTGGGCATGTGAGACCACTCAGTGATCAGTTAAAGACTCACTCATTTTGGGACTGTGTCTGATTGAAATCACATATATGACATACACGATAAAGAGCTTTAATGATAATCCATTTGCTTCAAGATCATTTTTATTGATTCCAGTGTTTTTTTCCTTCAATTAAATTCAAATTCTCAACTGTTGTCTGGATTACTTGTATAGATCTTTGGATTATTAATTTCAGTCTCTACATTACCAATGTAGCTCTCTGGTCTTTTAGCAATGTAGCGGCTTGGTGGTACAGTGGTTAGCACTACTGCCTCACAGCATCAGGGACTCAGGTTCAATTCCAGCCGGGTCACTATCTGCGTGGAGTTTGTACTTTCTCCCCATATCTATGTGGGTTTCCTCCGGGTGCTCCGGTTTCCTCCCACAGTCCAAAGATGTGCAGGTTAGGGTAAATTGGCCATGCTAAATTGTTCAAAGATATATAGGTTAGGGGAATTAGTGGATTAAAATTGTGAGGTTATGGGGATAGGGCCTGGGGGAGATGTTGTGCCAGAGAGTTGGTGCAGACTCGATGGGCCAAATATGACATTGCCATAGTGTGAATAATGTGGTTAACACTGAGCCAAAGACCCAGGTTCTGTTCCAGCCTCGGTCACTGTCTGTGTAGTTTTCCTTGCTTGTCTGCATGGGTTTCCTCTGAGTGCTCCGGTTTTCTCCCACAGTCCAAAGATGTGTGGGTTAGATAGATTGGCCATGCTAAATTGCCCCTTAGTGTCAGGAGGATTAGCAGGGCAAATATGTGGGATTGGGCAAGGATGGGAATGTGGTCAATACAGACTCAATGGGCCGAATGGCCCATTCCTCCTGCACTGTAGTGATTCTATGAAGGAATGAACATTTGGCTTTGACCCTCAAATACTCAGACCAGAACAGGAGAAACCTTATTGCTTTGTAAGGAAGAGAATTTCTGCCTAGTGTGTTTTAGATCTTTCTTGCATCAATAGACTAATTTCAGGTGACAAGCCTACAGTGGTACAATCACCAATCCTGGCTAGGCTCCAGATTTAAGGATGACAAGACCATGTAGGCTGCTTCTGGGTTTTGACCTCGAGTTTGGATGTAGCCATTGAATTGGGAGCCCTTTGTAGGGTTGTTATCTCAGCAGATGGAATCCTTTTGTGAAATGTGCCAAAGGTTATTCTTTTTTTTAATGTTTATTTTTTAGTTAGATACAAGTAAGGCTTACACTAACACTGCAAATGAAGTTACTGTGAAATTCTCCGAGTCACACACTCCAGTGCCTGGTTGGGTCAAAGCACCTAACCAGCACGTTTTTCAGACTGTGGGAGAAAACCGGAGCACCTGGAGGAAACCCACGCAGACACAGGGAGAACATGCAAACTCCGCACAGACAGTGACCCAAGCTGGGAATCGAACCTGTGTCCCTGACACCGTGAGGCAGCAGTGCTAACCACTGTGCCACCATGTCAGAAATACAAGTTTGTGACAGTGTACAATAATGGGTAGGACTACTCCCATCACAGCCATCCTGGCAAGCAAGTACGGCTGGTATTCTGAAACTTGGGGCTGGAATCCCTGTCCCTGCCTACAGCTCTGATTCTCCAGTCCTGCTGCTGTGAATGGAGATTTGAGTGCTAAATTACAATACCGGAGAACTTTGTTCTCTGTACATCCTGGCCAATTAGAGTTATACCAACCCTGATTTGATTTATACCAATAAGTCTCACAGCGCCAGGAACTCAAGTTCGATTCCCAGCTTGGGTCACTGTCGGTGTGGAGTCTGCATGTTCTCCCCATTTCTGTGAGGGTTTCCTCCAGGTGCTCTGGTTTCCTCCCACAGTCCAAATATGTTCAGGTTAAGTGATTGCCATGCTAAATTGACCCTCATGTCAGGGGGATTGGCAGGGTAAATATGAGAGGTTACCGGAATAGGGGTGGGATTGTTGTTGGTACATACTCAATGGGCTAAATGGGCTCCTTCTGCAGTGTGGGGATGCTATTTTATGATTGTTACATCTGGGGTAATATTATTTGGACTTTTTTTTACCTTTGAAGCTAGTGGTACATATGATTCAAGAGTATTGACATACGCATGTAAAGATCACACAGATAGACAAAGACACACATACATGCACAAACATACACATTAATGGATACTGGCAGACACATAGACACACACACACACAACACACACACGCACACATACACAAAGATACCTATGCAGATGTACCTGCAAAGATTTATGCTTCTTAGTAGGAGGAGAGTGAATGGATATGATTCTTTGAAAACCATTCTGAAGGAACAAAATCCATACTCAACACACAAAATCAGTTCAGTCGTGACTTAGCAGATTGGAAACCAGCAATGGGATGGAACATAACTGCAAGGTTCCTTCAGGGACCTTTCTGTAATAGGTAATAAATCCTTGCTTGTTCCTGCGTTTTGCATCGTTTCCTCTGGAGCATTGCTCTTTTCTTTCCAGTTATTAATACCCTGTGCTGTCTAGCTTTGCACTAATAATCACCATAAGGGGCAAGAACTGTTCCTTGAGCATTGCACAAACTGTAAACACATTCAGTAACATTCAACACAAAGAAAATCTTCTGCCCAATATTTCCTAGACAGAAAGACCTCACCAATAGTCACCGACAAATCTTTTATAAAAGTACAGGTCTGGACTATTTGCCCCTTCAGACATGTTAATTCAATCGGATAGTTACCAACGATACTGTGAACCCATCATTCTTTTAGTATCCTTACCCAAATCTACCAATCTCAGTCTTGAGAATTTCTGTTGACTAAATGACCCTGTGGCACAGTGGTTAACACTGCTGCCTCACACTACCAGGGTTCAATTCTGGCCCCGGGTGAATGTCTGTGTGGAGTTTGCACATTCTCCCTGTGTCTGTGTGGGCTGCCCTCCACAGTCCAAAGATGTGCAGGTTAGGCTGATTGGCCATGCTAAATTGTCCCCAGTATCAGGGGTATTAGTAGGGTAAATATTGTGGGAATTGGTTCTGGGTAGGATTGTGGTTGGCGCAGACTCCATTCTGTGCTGTAGGGATTCTACAGGTAATTATTGATGAAATGTTGTCATTCTGGCTCAAAATGTTGTCCTTTTGTTTCCAGAACCATCCATGCCTAGTATGTGCTTGTTGCTGGGCTGGAGCATGTAAGGAATAGAGTGAGTGGGTCTGTGTGATACAAAGTACAGGCTCTGATGGACATTATGACATTTATTGCAGTATTAATGTAACACTAACTTGTAATGCTAATAAATAAACTTTAACTTAAATAAAGTTAGGATACAGATCAGCTATGATATAACTGAAAGGCAGACCAGGTTCAAAGCTATTTCTCTTTCTATTTTCTATGAATCGCACCATGTGCTGTTGACTTACACGATTTATATTTGCCCTTGTTGGTACCTTTGATCAGTGTCAGGCCTGAAGAGTTTACTACCTTATATCAAATCAGTGGGAATCTAACACTGAAAGGGTTCTATCAATAACCTTTTTGACACCATAAGGAAGTTTATTGCTGTTGAGGATCTCAATCATAGAATTAGAGAGCAGTGAAGAATTTCATTCGGCCCATCATGTTTGTGCTAGCTCTTTGAAAGAGCTATGCCATGACTCCCATTCCCCTTCTCCTTTCCAATGCCCTGCACACCCTTTCCTGTTCCAAATACTGAATTCCAATTTGAAAGTGATTATTGAATCTGCTTCTTCCGCATTTTCAGGCAGTGTACAGTAGTGTAACAAATAGCCTGGGGAAAATATTCCCAGCTCAAATCTCAAACATTCTTGGGGTTACTATGGACTCACCACATAAACACAGTGGTTACAAGAACAGGTCAGAGCTCTTACTGTAGGTGATTAACTCATCCCTTGACTCCCCAGAGTCTATCCACCATCTACAAGGCACAAGTCAGGAGTGTGATGAAATACTCCCCACTTACTTGGGATGGGTGCAGTTCCACAACACTCAAGAAGCTTGACACTACCCAGGACAAAGCAGCCTGCTTGATTGACATCACATGTACAAACATTCACTCCCTCCAACAGCGACACTCAGTAGCAGCAGTGTGTACTATCTACAAGATGCACTGCAGCAATTCACCAAGGATCCTTAGACAACACTTTCCAAACCCACGAACCACTTCCATTTGGAAGGGCAAGAGCAGCGGATAAATGGGAACACCCCCATCTGCAAGCTCCCTTCCAAACCATTCGTCATCCTGACTTGGAAACATATTGCCATTCCTTCACAGTCGCTGGGCCAAAATCCTGGGATTCCCTCCCTAATGGCATTGCATGTCAATCCACAGAACATGGAGTGCAGCGATTCAAGAAGGCAGCTCACCACCACCTTCTCAAGGGGCAACAGGGATGGGCAATAAATGCTGGCCAGCCAGTGATGCCCATGTCCCACAAATGAATAAAAAAAAACCTCAAAGTCTGTGTGCTTCTTTTGTGTGTGATATGAGAATCCAGCTCTCCCACAGCACACTTAATATCACATGAATTTATCAGCAAATATCTGCATCACTCCTTCCATTAAAAGGTAAGACTTAAGTACTTGTTGAATAAAATAACTTTTTAATTTTGATAGATGTATACATATAGAAAGTAAAAAGACTTTTTTACATGTTTGTACCTACTGAGCAATAAAAATCTTCTGTGGTTTCATAAGAATTTTTTTGAGGTGTTTTGACTGTACTCTTGTCAAAATCAAAAGGATTCTGTGGCTGGAATATTTTGCGAAACCCTGGTCTAAGACAGATGTTAGGAAAACACTAAGAGTTGGGCAGAGTTGGAAAATCCTGTCCCCAAGGTCTTCCATACCCGTACAATCCCACATTCCCATGTAACTGAGGGTTCATCTTTAGATAAAAGAACAAAGAACAAAACAGCCCAATGAGCCCGCGCCGCCACCCCGATGTTCCCACCTCTACCCGTGATCCCTGTCTATGTTTATAGATCTATGCATTGGAACCAAATTTGAGACAATTTAGGGAGAATTTGTTTTGCCAATTAGCCTAAGAGCACATCTTTGGGATGTGGGAGGAAACCGGAGCACCCGGAGAAAACCCACGCAAGCACGGGGAGAATGCGCAAACTCCCACAGACACAGGCCCAAATCCATGTATCTGCACAGCACAGCGATAGTCACTGAGCTGTCGTGTTGCCCATCAAATGGTCCAGGTCAAGTGTACACTAACAACGTGAAGCACTAGGATACTCTCGAAAAAAATCCAAGAACAGCCCTCTCACGACCCATCGTGTGTATGCCCCTTGTTAGACAACAAGGCGGACCAAAGCACCTGTAGGATAAAAACAAATACATCAATATCATCGACTATTTACACACTTCCCAGGGAACTCCCAAGGCTCATGATCCCTATTTTAAATCAGTTTTCTATACCCCTCCATTCCCATTCTGTTCATGTGCCCATCTAAATATTTCTTAAGTAACTCCAGAGTGCCTGCCTCCACCACTTTACTTGGCAGCGCATTCCATACCCCCACCACCCTCTGTGTGAAAAATCTCCCTCTAGCATCCAAATTATACCTTACCCCCCTCACCCTAAGCCCGTGACCCCTTGTGCTATTTGATTCCAACCTAGGAAAAAGCTTACCACTGTTTACTCTATCTAGATCCCTCATAATCTTGTACACCTCTATTAGATCTCCGCTCAAGAAACCCATGCAGACATGGGGAGAATGTGCAAACTCCACACAGCAGTGACCCAAGACCAGAATTGAATCCAGGTCCCTGGCGCTGTGAGGCAGCAGTGCTAACCATGGTGCCACCCCACAATGCTCTGTAGCTCCATTGTACCAATGTCTGCAAAGCCTCCACATACCCGGTAGTGTCCCATTTGTACAGAGAGAAAAGCTGTTTCAACAATAATAGTGGGGACACTGAAACCCCACAGTTGAAAATCAAAGAAAATGAATGTTTTTAGTGGATCCCATTGTAAGTGAAAAGTAACTGGAGAAATGATTCTGTCAGTGCTTTAAGCGCAGGCTCATCGTTCAATCGATGGCACTAAGATCGACTTTAGAGATCACTTGCTCGTTTTTCGTGGACGTCTCTGTACTGCCACCTAGAGGGAAACATAATAAATATGACAATTAGCTGGAGGGACCATAGTTTAAAACATTCACTCAGGCAACTGATTAGAATTTTACTGGGCGGAAGGAAGCTACTTGGCCCAACGAGTCTGCACCGACCACAATCCCATGTAAGCCTTATCCCCATAACTCCACACGTTTACCCTAGTTAGTCGTCCTGATACAAAGGGGCAACTTAGCATGGCCAATCCACCTAACCTGCACATCTTTGTGGGACGAGACTGGAGCACCTGCAGGAAACCCATGCAGACATGGGGAGAATGTGCAAACACCACACAGGCAGCGACACAAGCCGGGAATCGAATCTGAGTCTCTGGCACTCTGAAGCGTCGATGGTAGTCATGATGCGGAGATGCCGGCGTTGGGCTGGGGGTAAACACAGTAAGAAGTCTCACAACACCAGGTTAAAGACCAACAGGTTTATTTGGTAGCAAACACCACTAGCTTTTGGGGCAAACCAAGCTGGGAGTTGAGCCCGGGCCCCTAGAGCTTGGGCAAACCCCAAAAGCTGGTGGTGTTTACTACCAAATAAACCTGTTGGATTTTGAGCTGATGTTGTGAGACTTGTGAGGCATTTTTGTGATGACCTTTAAAAATATTTCACACCGACAACTTGCATTTATACAGTCCCAGTAAAAAGCACTGCAGGGGAGCGCAAGCAGGACAAAAACTGACAGTGGAGACATCAGAAAGGGTGACCCAAAATCTGATGAGAGATAAGTTTAAAAAAGGATCTTTAAGGAGGGTTCAGAGGCTGAGAGGTTGAGGGAAGTAATTCCAGAGCTTGGGGAGTAGACAGCTGAAAAATAATGACTGAAAAGCTATGTTTATAAACACTGGGGCTGATCCAAAGAGGGGTGGTGCTCTTTATCCTGGTTTTGCCAGCTTTCTCATGCGCCCCCCCCACCCCCGCCGCCCCCTCCCACCCCACCTCCAGCGGATGGTGTGATTCCCATTTTCTCTTTCAAATTGCACAAAGCGTTGTTCGTTACGAGCTTCACAACCAGTGTTCTTGCCTGAGACAACACTCTGGGTAAAACCTTCCCAAAAATGCACACAGTGTTAAAATACCAAACTATATAGGCTATTGAGGCATAAATATTCATACACCACACATTATCAATACAGTTAGAACCTTAAACCAACGTTTCTGAAAAAAACTGGTTTGCAGCAGTACTGAAGGGTTGAGACGGGGGAAGCCAGTGCAGTGTTTGGTGTAAGTAGAGATTACTGTAGAAAACTGAAGCAGTATTTTTTTTTTACAGAGGGGACTAAAAAGTTGCGGCATGCACCTGCAAAGTTAGTGATCTATCTCTGTCTCAATGACCTGGCCTCCACAGCCTTCTGCGGCATATGGCTGACTTCAAAAGAGTGATGGTAGGGCAAAGCTCCAGTTTATAATCATATCCCAGCACTGCCAGGAACATGCCTTAAAGGCACAAAAACTTTTAATAACAGATAGATTAGGTGGCACGATGGCAAGCATGAAGTCAGGGTTTGATTCCCAGTTTGGGTCACTGTCTGTGTGGATTCTGCACATTGTCTCCAGGTCTGCATGTTTCTGCTGGGTGCTCTGGTTTCCTCCCACACTCTGAAAGGTGTGCTGGTTAGGTGGCATTGACTCGAACAGGGCCAAAGCATGGCGACGAGGGGAATTTCACAGTGGCTTCGTTGCAATGTTAATTTAAGCCTTACTTGTGACTAATAAATAAACTTTAATTTATTCAACCATAAAAAAATGAGCTTTGTGCCTATAATCTGCCCAATCTAGAGTAAGCAAATTGAGCAGCTGTTAATATTAAACCAGCATTTCCCAATTAGAATAATATGGTAAGCTGCAAAAAATAATGCAACACAACACTTGATGAAAACAAGAACTTTTATTTTGCTTTCTTTAAAACAAAGTTACGACGTCTTTGTTGTTCCTTTGTTCTTTGAGGTAAAGAAGGCAGATATATTTTTCATTCCAGTCTTGTCAACCTTTGCCAAAGACTTCTGTGCAGCTGTCATCTTGGTGGGCTAAGGGAGGAAAGCAACAGTGGTTATTACTGGAAAAAAAATCTACAGAACTTAAATTACATTCTATAAAGCACTCAAGAAGTATCATACCTGCCCTGAGTTCAATATTGATTTTATTAAATAAATAAAATTAACTAGCTGGTGTTTGGTATCGATTTGTGTTAATCGACGTAAGTATTCTGTATAATGTCACTCTTGGAGATCTAAATGATAGAATTTACAGCAGTATTGACCATTCCATTCCCAATCATTTTATATCCTTCCTTTTCATATACGTACAATTGCTCTCTAAATAAAGTTAAGGTCTTTGCTTCAAAAGCGACATCCAGTAAAGCATTCGATAAAAACAAATTACTGTGGATATTGGAATCTGAAACCAAAAGAGAAAATGCTGGAAAATCTCAGTAGGTCTGGCAACATCTGTAAGGAGAGAAAAGAGCTGACATTTCGAGTCCAGATGTCAAAGGTAAAAGGCATAGAAAGTGGGAGATATTGAAACTAAGTAAATATACTTATACAAAAATACTTATACTGCTGTACAAGTATCTCCCACTTTTTATACCTTTTAACTTTGACAAAGGGTCATCTGGACTCGAAATGTCAGCTCTTTTCTCTCCTGAAAGACGCCTCCAGACCTACTGAAATTTTCCAGCATTTTCTCTTTTGGTTATGGTAAAGCATTCCATGCTCTACCCAGCCCTGTCTGGAAAACTAAAATTATTCTACCTAATTCTGGTCTGTCTCACCTCGTTACTACTTTGGCAAAAAATGGGGGTAAAGCACCATTCAATATTTCACCCTTCCAAACTCCCATCATTTGGAAAAACTTTATGAGATTCTCCCTTAACTCTGTCACAGTGAAAAAGGCCCCAAGTTTATTTCCCTGTGTTCATTATTAATCTTTCATTCCAGTGAACTGTCACTGTATCCCTTCCATGGAAATCATCCCATTCCTTTAATGCAATGCCCAGATCCTTCAACTTTTAACTAACTGATGTCCTACACAAATTCACTTTTTATCTTTTTTACATTTACTGAACCATATAAAATCATAGAATCCTACACTGCAGAAGGAAGCCATTCGGCCCATTGAGTCTGCAACAACAAAAATCCCACTCAGATCCTATACCCATAGCCCCAGGCATTTACCCTAATTAGCTGGCTATTGAATAGGGACATAGAAACAGGATGAGACCATTCTGCCCCTTAAGTCTGTTCCTCTATTCAATTAGATCATAGATTACTCATACCCATCCTTGATACTCTTTACCTCACAAAAATCCATAAACCCCAGTCTTGAAGTTTTAACTGGCCCCAGCATTTGTAGCCTTTGGGCATTGGGTGAAACATGGGATGAGGAGGGTATTCCAGATTTCTACTGTCCTTTGTATGAAAAGATCCTTCTTGACTTTTTACTAATGGCCTGATTAATTTTATTATTATGCTGCCTATTCTAAATTTCCCCACCAGAAGGGTTTCTCTGCATCTACTCTACCCAAGCCACCATCATTTCAAATAACTCCATTTGCTTATGCCTCAATTTTCCAGACTCATTACAATGAGCCTAGTTTATGCAATGTATCTTTAACCTTCTAAAACTACAATATAATTTCTAGGTATCACTCCCAGGCTAAACTGTGCTTGTGAGGAGTGGAACCTGTTACTTCGCCCCGTTTATCAGGTCTGTTAACTTCTCAGAACAATCCAACAAACCAAACAAGCGCAACGTGAACTTTTTGGACCCTTCTTGTCAGAATCACCTCTTTCCATAAGACATAGGAGCAGAGTTAGGCCACTCGGCCCATCGAGTCTGCTCCACCATTCAATCATGGCTGATATTTTTCTCATCCCCATTCTCCTGCCTTCTCCTCATAACCCCTGATCCCCTTATTAATCCATAACCTATCTTTGTCTTAAAGACACTCAGTGACCTTTCCTTCCGAAGAACCCTATCAATGTTTCAAATATCTTCCCCTCAATCAAATTCTAACTTGATCCTTATTAAGCAAAGAGGGCACCATTTAAACTTTATCAACGATTGGGACGTTCTATGCAATTTTAATCTGCTCTGAAAGAGATCAACAATGGAATTTGAAATTAGGCAGCAGAGAGTGAAAAGACCTGAAAAAAAACCCTAATGATAACTTTTAACGTTAATTTGGCCAGGTGAATGAAGCGCAAATTATAGAATGATCCAGCAAAGAAGGAGGCCTTTCAGCCTTTTGTGCTTGCTCTGGATCTTCTGAAGTTGTCTAATTTGCTGATTCCCCTGTTTTCCAGTTCCATTCAAGTTTTTATGCAAGTCACTCTTTACAATTGAATCTGCTCGCACTCTTTCGGGGCAACAGTCAGTCTTGGTCATTTTTACCCAAACATTATTGATTAGAAGCATAGAAAAAAGACCATGTTGCTGTTGATGAATCATGACCATGAATCACTATCAATCAGATTACAATGGACCCAGACATGAGGGGAGTGCGGAGAACTACTGGTTTTGGAGAACTTTAAGAACCATTGGTCCAAAGCCACCTGTTCTTGCCAAGCATGTTACACTTACCTTCTGGCAAAAAACAATCAAACCTAAACTTTTCACTATTCCTCCACAGCTTGTGGCTGTACTCTCCTGCAGAAACTGTTTCTAGCGTCTTATATCTTTCTACCTTAAAATGTGGTAAAAGCAATCATCAATTTCAAAAGGAAATCGGACATGGATTTGAACAGTAAAAAATTATAGGGTTGTGGGAAGAGCAAGGAAGTGGGATTAATCAAACAACTCAATCAAACCCTCTCCTGTGTCCTGTCTAGAGGGATGTAAAAATTCTCTTTATTTATGTATTAAATGTCACCACTCACCAGCCAACCTCATCCCCGATTCTAATTTCTTCACAACTTACTTCATTCTTTGCAACTTTTAAGTTGTCACCAGAAAACTCAAAGTTTATTTATTTGTGACACAAGTAGGCTTACATTAACACTGCATTGAAGTTACTGTGAGAATCCCCTCGTCGCCACACTCTGACACCCTGATCAAAAATCATTGCCCAAGAGCCGCATATGAAGATCACATTTTGACCAAAACTGAACATGACTCTAATTCCACATGGACAGCACAATGTAAGGACTGTATTATGGTTCTAAAGTCTGATGTTTTCAACTGTCAATAATTACAGATAAGAGTTTATAAAATCCAGTAACAAATTCATTAAGCGATTGCTAAATATTTGAATAGAATTCTAATTTTCACATTCGCCAATTGTCCCATTAGCTCAGATATACTCAGGCCACTTGTGTTCAAATGGACTGGGCAGGGGGCCTGGGACCTCTGACCTGTGCAGCTCAGTGTTGCACACCATTCCCAAATAAATAGTGCCTGAAATATTTGAGGTTCGGCTCCTCTGGTTTTAAACGCAGTAAAATAATGTCATGCGATTGTCAAGCTGAGGAAGGGTCTTACCTTTGTCTCTTTTAAATCAGAGTTGAACTTGGTATAGTCTTCTTCAGCCTCCACTACTTTGCCGGACAGTTTCCTTTTCTGTAATAGCAGTTTATGAGGTTTTTGTTGAACAATGTTGTGCAATATTGTCAGACTGCATGCTACATCGTAGGAAAAGAAAAACTCTGCCAAAACAAAACCCCCTCGAAAACACACGGTGGGCAGAATGTAATCAAGTATTGATTTCGGACAATTCATGCACAAGTAACGAATTTCATGCAGATCTTGGTGCAAAGGTTTCACTGAGTCTTGTCCACAGAACCAGCAATAACTAATTGCAACGCAACATTTTTTCCTTAGTGTGGAAACTCCCTTTTCCCTCCAAGTACACAAAAATAGTCTTACACAAATCCTAGGCTCAGGAATGTGCATGCATGTCCTTGAGCAAGACACACATCAACGCAGAGATGAATTTATTCTAATAGGGTCCCTGTTACTGTTGCTTCCGTTAACCATCAGAGATTCCAAGTTTACTTACTTCAGTGCACATTTTCTACCAATGTTAGTGAAAAAGTAAGTTTGTCGACAGAGAAGGGAAACAATCCCTTTATTATACTCATTAGGGGTGGCACAGGGCACAGTGGTTAGCACTGCTGCCTCACAGTGCCAGCGACCTGGGTTCAATTCCAGACTTGGGTCACTATCTTCGTGGAGTTTTGCACATTCTCCCCATGTCTGCATGGGTTTCCTTTGGGTGCTCCAGTTTCTTCTTACAGTCCAAAGATGTGCGGGTTGGGTTGATTGGCCGTGATAAATTGCCCTGTTAGCGTCGGGGGATTAGCAGGTTAAATATATGGGGTTGCAAGAATAGGACCTGGGTGGGGTTGTGATCGTACAGACTCAATAGACCAAATGCTTTTTTCTGCCCTATAGGGATTCTATGATTCTATTTAATGAAAATGAGCATAGGAAACACATTCCTTCAATGGGACCGAACCATATCACTGCATGGCCCTCTTCTGGCACATGTTAATTAACCATCAGTTTGGCTTCATTTGTAAAAATGGGGTAGATTCAGCAGTAATGAAAAACCTCATATCTACTTGCTCAGAAGTCACAATCACGGTGAGTGAGTGAGCAAATGGTGTGCATATGTGTAGGATGTAGATGTCCTGCCAATGTCACGTCTGGCCATTCCCTAATGTTATGGAAGACCAGTACGTAGCAACAATGGTGAAAGTCCATGATGGATTGAGACAGCACAATGAGTTTCTCCCCGCGCTGACTGAAACCATTTACATTAGCTGCCACTGACACTTCTCAGTCACAGCACCCTGTGTGAAAGGCTAGTAGTCGTACTATTACCAGGAGCTTTATGTTGTAAGCTTTTTTTTACCCTATTATTTATCTGCTTGAGAAGCTGGCAGTACTAGTGAGGCAGCTCTTGCTATGCCTCATTGCTCCCACAACACCTTGAGCACACAGATGGACCGGAAACTCAGCAGATTTGGCAAGTTTCCATCACTGGAGAACATTAGTGATTCAGTTAGCTTTTGATCACAATCTGACATCTGCTGCTAGTCCACAAATCATTAGATTTATTAAGTTTAGGTGCTCCAATGCTCTGATTATTACCTGGAAATGTAGAAGGGGCCACAAGAATATTCAATGTACTTGTTAAAAACATTGCCTACGGCAGTCACATACATACAAATGAGCAACTAGTCACTGAGGGCTGAGTCCAAATGCACATCTTTGTAGTGTGGGAGGAAACCAGAGCACCTGGAAGAAACCCACACAGACATGGGGAGAATGTCCAAACTCCACACACACAACGATCCAAGCTGGGAATTGAATCAGGATCCCTGGCGCTGTGAAGCAGCGAAACTAACTACAGAGCCACCACGCTCAGAAGTGAGTATTCAGGGAGTATCTCATTCAAAAGACAGTACCTTGACCAGCACTACACTGCTCAGCAGCTGACTCAATTTCAGCCTCCCACCACATGGGAACTGGCAGCACAATGCTTTACTTCTACAGACTTGTAGGGCAGTGCAGCGCTCTGTGAGTACAGACCCTCGGGGCAGTGCAGCGCTCTGTGCGTACAGACCCTCGGGACAGTGCAGCGCTCTGTGAGTACAGACCCTCGGGGCAGTGCAGCGCCCTGTGCGTACAGACCCTCGGGGCAGGCAGCGCTCTGTGAGTACAGACCCTCGGGGGCAGTGCATGCTCTGTGAGTACAGACCCTCGGGGCAGTGCAGCGCTCTGTGAGTACAGACCCTCTGACAGTGCAGCGCACTGTGAGTACAGACCCTCGGGGCAGTGCAGCGCTCTGTGAGTACAGACCCTGGGGGCAGTGCAGCGCTCTGTGAGTACAGACCCTCGGGACAGTGCAGCGCTCTGTGAGTACAGACCCTCGGACAGTGCAGCGCTCTGTGAGTACAGACTCTCGGACAGTGCAGCGCTCTGTGAGTACAGACCCTCGGACAGTGCAGCGCTCTGTGAGTACAGACCCTCGGACAGTGCAGCGCTCTGTGAGTACAGACCCTCAGACAGTGCAGCACTCTGTGAGTACAGACCCTCGGGGCAGTGCAGCGCTCTGTGAGTACAGACCCTCGGGGCAGTGCAGCGCTCTGTGAGTACAGACCCTCGGACAGTGCAGCGCTCTGTGAGTACAGACCCTCGGACAGTGCAGCGCTCTGTGAGTACTGACTCTTGGACAGTGCAGCGCTCTGTGAGTACAGACCCTCGGACAGTGCAGCGCTCTGTGAGTACAGACCCTCGGACAGTGCAGCGCTCTGTGAGTATAGACCCTCGGACAGTGCAGCGCTCTGTGAGTACAGACCCTCAGACAGTGCAGCGCTCTGTGAGTACTGACTCTCGGACAGTGCAGCGCTCTGTGAGTACAGACCCTCGGACAGTGCAGCGCTCTGTGAGTACAGACCCTCGGACAGTGCAGCGCTCTGTGAGTATAGACCCTCGGACAGTGCAGCGCTCTGTGAGTACAGACCCTCAGACAGTGCAGCGCTCTGTGAGTACTGACTCTCGGACAGTGCAGCGTCTGTGTACAACCTCGGACAGTGCAGCGCTCTGTGAGTACAGACCCTCGGACAGTGCAGCGCTCTGGAGTAAGACCCTCGGACAGTGCAGCGCTTGTGAGACAGACCCTCGGACATGGCACGCTCTGTGAGTACAGACCCTCGGACAGTGCAGCGCTCTGTGAGTATAGAACCCTCGGACAGTGCAGCGCTCTGTGAGTACAGACCCTCGGACAGTGCAGCGCTCTGTGAGTAAGACCCTCGGGCAGTGCAGCGCTCTGTGAGTACAGACCCTCGGACAGTGCAGCGCTCTGTGAGTACAGACCCTCGGACAGTGCAGCGCTCTGTGAGTACTGACTCTCGGACAGTGCAGCGCTCTGTGAGTACTGACTCTCGGACAGTGCAGCGCTCTGTGAGTACAGACCCTCGGACAGTGCAGCGCTCTGTGAGTACAGACCCTCGGGGCAGTGCAGCGCTCTGTGAGTACAGACCCTCGGACAGTGCAGCGCTCTGTGAGTACAGACCCTCGGACATGCAGCGCTGTGAGTCGACTCTGGACAGTGCAGCGCCTGTGAGTACAGACCCTCGGGACAGTGCAGCGCTCTGTGAGTACAGACCTCGGGACAGTGCAGCGCTCTGTGAGTACAGACCCTCGGAAGTGCAGGCCTGTGAGTACTGACTCTCGGACAGTGCAGGCTCTGTGAGTACGACTCTCGGCAGTGCAGCGTCTGTGAGTACAGACCCTCGGACAGTGCAGCGCTCTGTGAGTACAGACCCTCGGGACAGTGCAGCGCTCTTGAGTACAGACTCTCGGACAGTGCAGCGCTCTGTGAGTACAGACCCTCGGACAGTGCAGCGCTTGTGAGTACAGACCCTCGGACAGTGCAGCGCTCTGTGAGTACAGACCCTCGGACAGTGCAGCGCTCTGTGAGTACAGACTCTCGGACAGTGCAGCGCTCTGTGAGTACAGACCCTCGGACAGTGCAGCGCTCTGTGAGTACAGACCCTCAGACAGTGCAGCGCTCTGTGAGTACAGACCCTCGGGGCAGTGCAGCGCTCTGTGAGTACAGACCCTCGGGCAGTGCAGCGCTCTGTGAGTACAGACCCTCGGACAGTGCAGCGCTCTGTGAGTACAGACCCTCGGACAGTGCAGCGCTCTGTGAGTACAGACCCTCGGACAGTGCAGCACTCTGTGAGTACAGACCCTCGGGGCAGTGCAGCGCTCTGTGAGTACAGACCCTCGGGGCAGTGCAGCGCTCTGTGAGTACAGACCCTCGGACAGTGCAGCGCTCTGTGAGTACAGACCCTCGGACAGTGCAGCGCTCTGTGGTACAGACCCTCGACGGCGCGCTCTGTGAGTACAGACCCTCGGACAGTGCAGCGCTCTGTGAGTACAGACCGGGCAGGCTCTGTGAGTAAGACCTCGGCAGTGCAGCGCTTGGAGTAAGACCCTCGGGCAGTGCAGCGCTCTGTGAGTACAGACCCTCGGACAGTGCAGCGCTCTGTGAGTACAGACCCTGGGGCAGTGCAGCGCTCTGTGAGTACAGACTCTCGGACAGTGCAGCGCTCTGTGAGTACAGACTCTCGGACAGTGCAGCCTCTGTGAGAAGACCCTCGGCAGGCAGCGCTCTGTGAGTACAGACCCCGGACAGTGCAGCGCTCTGTGAGTACAGACCTCGGACAGTGCAGCGCTCTGTGAGTACAGACCCTCGGACAGTGCAGCGCTCTGTGAGTACAGACCCTCGGACAGTGCAGCGCTCTGTGAGTACAGACCCTCGGACAGTGCAGCGCTCTGTGAGTACAGACCCTCAGACAGTGCAGCGCTCTGTGAGTACAGACCCTCGGGCAGTGCAGCGCTCTGTGAGTACAGACCCTCGGCAGGCAGCGTCTGTGAGTACAGACCTCGGACAGTGCAGCGCTCTGTGAGTACAGACCTCGGACAGTGCAGCGCTCTGTGAGTACAGACTCTCGGACAGTGCAGCGCTCTGTGAGTACAGACCCTCGGGCAGTGCAGCCTTGGACAGACCTGAGTGCAGCGCTCTTGAGTACAGACCTCGGACAGTGCAGCGCTCGTGAGTACAGACCCTCGGACAGTGCAGCGCTCTTGGTACAGACCCTCGACAGTGCAGCGCTCTGTGAGTACAGACCCTCGGACAGTGCAGCGCTCTGTGAGTACTGACTCTCGGACAGTGCAGCGCTCTGTGAGTACAGACTCTCAGACAGTGCAGCACTATGTGAGTACAGACCTTCAGACAGTGCAGTGCTCTGAGAGTACAGACCCTCAGACAGTGCAGCGCTCTGTGAGTACAGACTCTCGGACAGTGCAGCGCTCTGTGAGTACAGACCCTCGGGGCAGTGCAGCGCTCTGTGAGTACAGACCCTCAGACAGTGCAGCACTCCGTGAGTACAGACCCTCGGGGCAGTGCAGCGCTCTGTGAGTACAGACCCTTGGGGCAGTGCAGCGCTCTGTGAGTACAGACTCTCGGACAGTGCAGCGCTCTGTGAGTACAGACCCTCGGGGCAGTGCAGCGCTCTGTGAGTACAGACCCTCAGACAGTGCAGCACTCCGTGAGTACAGACCCTCGGGGCAGTGCAGCGCTCTGTGAGTACAGACCCTCGGGGCAGTGCAGCGCTCTGTGAGTACAGACTCTCGGACAGTGCAGCGCTCTGTGAGTACAGACTCTCGGACAGTGCAGCGCTCTGAGAGTACAGACCCTCGGACAGTGCAGCGCTCTGTGAGTACTGACTCTCAGACAGTGCAGCGCTCTGTGAGTACAGACCCTCGGGGCAGTGCAGCGCTCTGTGAGTACAGACCCTCGGGACAGTGCAGCGCTCTGTGAGTACAGACTCTCGGACAGTGCAGCGCTCTGTGAGTACAGACCCTCGGGGCAGTGCAGCGCTCTGTGAGTACAAACAATATAATTTCCTCCCGTCCCCACTGCAGTATCAGCCATGATTAAGTCCAGGAGTTGGGGATGAAATTGCAGCGTTCCGACTCAATTTCCAGGGTGAAAATACCGAGCATTCTGGTGTCTTTCTAAAAATGTCTTCATGGGAATGCTTAAAGCAGTTGCAATGTTCTATTCTTTCAGCCAAAATATTCTTAAATCAGTAATATTATTTTATACTTAACATTCATCCCACTCAAAGCCTTCGCTATTAAATTTTAATTGTACTTATGTCAGTAATATGTTTTTTCAATGCATTTTTAAGTGGTTTCTATAGAGCAGCTTTAGCAGGAAACTATTCAATATAATAGAAACGAACCTTAGATGGTGGTTCACTCACTGCCGTTTTCGTCGAAATAGCTGGTAACCTAACAACAGAAATATAGGTATTATTACAAAAGGAAAATCTCCAGATGTTCCTACAATACAGAAAGAGGCCATTCAGCCCATCGAGTCTGCACCAATCAGAATCCCGTCCAGGTCCCACCCTCCATAATCACATCCATTTACTCTAGCTAGTCCCCTGACACTGAGGGGCAGTTTAGTATGGCCAATCCACCTTACCAGCACGTCTTTGGACTGTGGGACAAATTTCATTACAAAATTAATGTAAGACTACTCGTGACTAATAAACAAATAAGCATGTATGATGCTACATAAACACGAGTTGTTGTTGCTGTAAGCACTTAATGAACTCCCCAAAATACCCAGCAAGTGAGTTCATTACATGATAAGCAGCACCTTTACAATTCACCAAATGGTCTGTCAATGGAAGTGCGGATGGGGCGGTTTGTGGAGATTGTACTCTATTAACATCTTTGAGGAAGTAACAAGCAATGTGGGTGAAGGGGAACCCATGGATGTAATATACTTGGAATCCCAAAAGGCATTTGACAAGATGCCACACCAAAGATTACTCCATAAAACAAAAGCTCATGATTTTGGGGGTAATATATTAGCATGTACTGTGGATTGGTTAGCTAACTGGGAGCAGAGAGTGGCTCATTTTTGGGTTGGTAAGAACTCAGTAAGAATTTAGCAACACCAATTTATAATCCAACAGATTTATTTGATACTAAAAAAGCGAGCTTTCGACTCTGTGTCTTCGTCAGGCAAATGCAGTGTTCTGGTCTGCAATAGCACACATCAGCACAGACAGTCAGAGATTGCTGATTAGAATGCGAATCCTTACATCTAACCTGCTATTCAAGTGTTAAAGTGGCTAACAATGTGTGTGAAGGGAATCCTGAGCATTGTTAGAGAATTGTGTATTTTCTCCAGACAGCACAGTAAGTGAGGTTTTTTGCTAACCCAGGCAAGTTACGGGGGTTACAGATAGTGTGTCATGAAGCCAAGATCCCTGTTAAGACCGTCCTCATGTGTGCGGAGCTTGGCTATCAGTCTCTGCTCAGCGACTCTGCGCTGTCGTGTATCACGAAAGCCCCCTTGAAGAACATTTACCCGCAGGTCGGAGGCCGAATGCCCATGACTGCTGAAGTGTTCGCCCACAGGAAGGGAACTGTTTTGCCTGGTGATTGCTGAGCGATGCTCATTCATCCGCTGTCGTAGTGTCTGCATGGTCTCCCCAATATACCATGCTTCGGGACATCCTTTCTTGCAACGTATTAGGTAGACAACGTTGGCCGAGTTGCAAGAGTATGTACCGTGCACCTGGTGAATGGTATCCTCACGTTTGATGATGTCGTCCATGTCTATGATCTGGCATGTCTTGCAGAGGTTGCTGTGGCAGGGTTGTGTGGTATTGTGGTCACTGTTCTCCTGAAGGTTGGGTAGTTTGCTGCGAACAATGATCTGTTTGAGGTTGAACATTCTAATCAGCAATCTCTGACTGTCTGTGCTGATGTGTGCTATTGCAGACCAGAACACTGCATTTGCCTGACGAAGACACAGAGTCGAAAGCTCGCTTTTTTAGTATCAAATAAATCTGTTGGATTATAAATTGGTGTTGCTAAATTCTTACTGAGTTCTTACCACCCTAATCCAACGCCGGCATCTGTACATCATTTTTGGGTTGTCAGGGTGTATGTTAACTAATGGAGTAACACAGGAATTAGTGCATAGGGTACCAAATATTTACAATCTTTATCAGCGACTCGGATGAGGAGACTAAATGCACGTTTGCCAAATTTACTGATGACATAAGGAGAGGTGGGACATAAGAAGTCTGCAAAAGGATACAGATTGGTTAAGTGAATGAGCAAAAATTTGGTTTACTCACTTATATGATGTGGAAAAATAGGAGGCTTTGGCATGAGGAATAAAAAAAGTTTATTATTGAAATGGAGAGTGACTGCAAAACTCTGTGATACAGAGAAATCTGGGTGTCCTTATACAGGAATCACAAAGAATTAATATGCAGGGACAGTAAGGGATTAGAAAGACAAATGGAACGTTGTTGTTTATCGCAAGGGGAATGGAATATAAAAGTCTGGATGTTTTGCTACAGTTGCACAGGTGCTGATGAGACACACTGTGTACAGTTTTGGCCTCCTAAGAAAGGATATCATTACATTCAGGGAAAGTTCACTTCACTGATTCCTGAGACAAAAGAATTATCTCATGAGGAATGGTTGGGCCTGCAACCACTAGAGTTAGAAGCATGAGAAAGTGATCTTACCGAATCAAACAAATTTATAGAATAGAATCTACAGCACAGAAGGAGGCCACTCGGCCCATCGAGCCCGCGCCGACCACAATCCCACCCAGGTCCTATCCTCGTAAACCCACATATTTACCCTCCTAGACCCCTGACACTAGGGTCAATCTAACAAGGCCAATCAATCTGGCCTGCACCACTTTGGACTGTGGGAGGAAACCAGAACATCCGGACAAAACCCACGCAGATATGGGGAGAACATGCAAACTCCACACAGACAGTGACTTGGAGACTGAATCGAACTTGGATCCCTGGTGCAGCGAGGCAGCAATGCTGACCACTGTGCTGCCCAATACTCAGCAAACACGTCAGGGTGGAGTCTGAGAGAATGTTTCTCCTTATGGGAGAAACTAAAACTAGAGTATGCACTTTAAAAGCAAGAGTTTTCCCATTTAAGGTGGAGATGACAAGAACTATTTTATCTCAAAGGGCTGATAGTGTGTAATTTTGTTCCTCAGGCAGTATTGGAGGCACAATAATGGAGTATTGTTAAGACAGAATTAAATAGATATTGACAAGGGAGTCAAGTGTATTGGGCAGCCTTGTCCAAACCATGGATCACAGAAGCTCCTCTACATGGCACACAAAGTAAAAAGGGACCCCAGTTCTCGTTGCCCCCTTTTGCAGGCACGCATACTCAGATATTGCTAGGCCTCAGGGCCTTGCTCCTGATCTCCCTCCGCTCTCCTCTTCCCCAGTCAATGTAACAGACACAAGTGAGTGAGCAAGCAAATGAGGGCAAGGCTGGCTGAATGCAAGGGTGTGTGTGAGTGAATGGAGAGCGGGATGGTTGAGAGGGAGGGGAGAGTGTCATCAGTCTCATTTCCAGTCTCAGGGCTCTCATTCACCCTCACTCCACACAATAACAGGGCGCTCTCACAGTGGATGAGTGAGTGAGTGGACACCCTGAGCCTGGAAGTGAGCTGCGCACTCACACTCTCACCCTTCCACACTCGAATAGCTGTCTTCATTTGTTACTTATTTTTAAAATGTTAATTCACTGTTGTGATTTTTTTTGTTCAATAAGTTGTCTATTTTCATATATCAGATTTTTATAAAAATTCATCTTCCAATTATCTTTCCAAAGTTCTCCTGATGACCATGAAACCATTGTCAATTGTCGAAAATATCCATCTGGTTCACAAATGTCCTTCAGGAAAAGAAATTTGCTGTCCTTACCTGGTCTGGCCTACATGTGATACCAGAGCCACAGCAATGTGGTTGACTCTCAACTGCCCTCCAAGAGTGACTAGGGATGGACAATAAATGCCGGCCAGCCAGCGATGCTCGTGTCCCACAAATGAATAAAATAAACTTGTCGTGCCCCCAAATCTCGATTGAGAAGACTGAAATGTTCCCACGCCTCCCACCACTAAACAAAAAGGTTGGACAAGCCTGGTATAAGGAAAAGACAGCAGCCAGAATCACATCAGCCATGATCTTTTCAAACGGTGGAACAGGCTCAAGAGATTAAATGGCCTATTCACTTTACTAATTCAAATATACATATGTACTCATCAAATTTTAATTCAAAACTTGGCAGTAAATAATTTTTAATTATAATCAGTGCTTTGTCCAATACTTACTCCAAGAATTTAAGGAGCTCCACACTTAGATCAGCAGGAATATAATCTGATAATAAACCATGAGCATACCGTAGATAATCCTCTGGAGAAAACAAAGTAAAATACAATTTTAAAAATTTAATAAGTGATACAACAACATAAGGATCAATAGCGAGGGTGAATCACAGGTAAGTAATTAATTTATTGATTAGTATATTCAGTAGCTGTTTTTTTTTGAAAATGAAGTTGAAATAGAACATAGAACGTTACGGCGCAGAACAGGCCCTTCGGCCTTCGATGTTGCGCTACCAATTAGGGAAAAAAAATGGTCGAGAGTTTCAAGTTTTAGGTGTCCAGATCACCAACAACCTGTCCTGGTCCCCCCCATGCTGATACTAACACCACCAATGCCTTTACTTTCTCTGAAAATTAAGGAAATTTGCAGCAGCTACGACTCTCACCAACTTTTACAGATGTACCACAGAAAGCATTCTTTCTGGTGGTATCACAGCTTGGTGTGACTCCTGCTCTGCCCAAGACCGCAAGAAACTACAAAGAATGTAGCCCAATCCATCACACAAGCCAGCCTCCCATCCATTGACTCTGTCTACACTTCCCGCTGCCTCCTCAAAACAGGCAGCATAATCAATGACCCAACGTACCCCAGACATTCTCTCTTCCACCTTTTTCCATTGGGAAAAAGATATAGAAGTCTCAGGTCATGTACCAACTGACTCAAGAACAGCTTCTTCCCTGCTGCCATCAGACTTTTGAATGGACCTTCCTTGCACTAAGTTGATCTTTCGCTACACCCTAGCTATGATCACAGTCTGCACTCTCTGGTTTCCTTCTCTATGAATGGTGTGCTCGATTTTTATAGTGTGCAAGAAACAATACTCTTCACTGTATATTAATACATGTAATAATAATAAATCAAATCTAAAAGTATTTATGTCTTTTTGAGTGGTTTAGATTTTCAGCATTAACCAAACAGTTAAATAGTCTTAAAATCTAAAGAAGAAAATATTAAACGACTGTGAGCGGACATGGGAGGACAGCTGGAATTTATCTTGTACACATGCTGTTCAATTCCTGTCCCAGGTGTACTGCCAACTGCTGGTTCAGCGGTTCTGTGTTTGTGAGCTTGAGGTACGGTTTTCATTACTACCGTGCACACGAGAAGATGGGAATTCCATGGAAAGTATATTTCAGGAGGTGTAGACTCAGCAGCTACAGAGTTCAGGAGGAGTGGGAATAGGTAACCGCCAGGCAAGCAAGAAGGGACATCCCAGGGTCCCTCCAAAATCTTCATCAAAACAGATGCCAGCCTTTGGCCAATTCAGTTCACTCCAAGTGATACTAAGAAATGGCAAGCTTATTGGATATAACAAGGACTCTGAATCTTAAGAACAGCCTGGTTGGAGTACTGAAGAATTGTACTCCACGGCTGGCTGCACCTGAGCCAAACTGTTCGTACAAAACCGACATCTAACCAGCAATGTGGAAAACTGCACGGCTATGTCCGATCCAGAAATATCAGAATCAATTCAATTTAGCTAACTGTCCCACCAATCTACTCTCAATAATCAGCAAAGGGGAGGAAGTTGTTGCTGCAATATCCTTCTCACTGACACTCAGTTTAGCTTCTGCCTGAGCTACTTGGCTCCTGACCTCATTGCTGCCTTGGTCCAAACGTGGACAAAACAGCCGAATCCCAGAGGGAACAGAGTGACTGCCAGTGACATCAAGGCAGCGTTATGACAGACTGTGGCATCAAGTAAAATGGAGTCAATGGTAATCAATGAGAAGTTCTGACACAGGATGGACTCAAACCTAGCACAAAGGAAGATGATTGTAGTTGGTGGAGGTCAATCGTCTCAGCCCCAAAGACATTACAACAGGAGTTTCTCGTGATAATGTCCTTGACCCAAATATCATCAGCTGTTTCCCTTCATAATTAGAAGTGGGGATACTCGCTGATGGATGTTCCATTCATTGCTCCTCAGATAATGAGACAGTCAGTGCCCACAAGTCCTGAACAGTATCCAAGCCTTGGGCTGATAAGTGGTAAGTTCCAGGCAATGAACATCTCCAACACCAGGAGGTCTAACCATTCCCTCTTGACATTCAATGGCATCATCATTTCTGAATCTCCAGCTATCAGCATCCAGGAGCTTACCACTGACCGGAAGCTTAACTGGGTCAGCCACATAAATACTGCAGTCATGAAGCAGGCCAGGAGCTGGGTGCTGATTATTCTGGGATGAGTAACACACTTTCCAAGCCTTATCATTACCTACATAGTACAATCCAGAAGTGTGTTGGAATACCCTCCACTTATCTGGATGAGCACAGCTCCAACAACACTCAAGAAGCTCAAAACCAGCCAGAGCAAGGCACACTTGGACTGATATCAGACCCACCATCTTAAACATTCACTCCTTCCCCCACCAGTGCAACATAGGAAACAGGAGCTGGAGTAGGTCATCTGGTCCATCGAGCTTGCTCCGCTATTTAATGAGATCATGGCTGATCTGATTGTGCCCTTAGCTCCACTTTTCTGCCTGTCCGCATAACCCTCGATCCTTCTGTAGATCAAAGATCTGTCAAACTCAGCCTTGAATACACTCAATGACCCAATCTCCACTGCTCACAGGAAGAGAATTCCAAAGGTTAACAACCCTCAAAGAAGAAATTCCTCCTCACATTCATCTTAAAAGGGAAACCCCTGATTTTAAACTGTGCCTCCTAGTTCTAGATTTCCTGTACAGGAAACATCTTAGTGGATATCCTATTAAGTGCTGCCAGAATCTTGAATGCTTCAGCCAGATCATCTCTCATTCTTCTGAACTCCAGTGAGTATGAGCCCAAACTTCACAACAACTCTCAGTGGATAGCCCTTTCATCCCTGGAAATCAGCCTGGGTAAACCTTCTCTGAACTGATTCCAATGCATGTATGTCTCTCATCAAGAAAGATACACATTGCTTAAAACTGTATACAATACTCCAGGTGCAGTCTCACCAATGCTCCAT
This sequence comes from Sphyrna mokarran, assembly GCA_024679065.1. Lineage (NCBI taxonomy): Eukaryota > Metazoa > Chordata > Chondrichthyes > Carcharhiniformes > Carcharhinidae > Sphyrna > Sphyrna mokarran. The sequence continues at coordinate 77,112,841 of JAGIQG010000013.1, read as the reverse complement.
AGCAGGGCATCCCTACTGTTACACAACCCACTTTTGTAATAAAGGCCAACTTTCCAACTGTATTCCTGAGCACTTGCTGTACACACATGCTAACTAGTGATTAATTTACAATGACACACAGATCTCTCTGTTCCGTAGTCGTTCTCCATTTAAATCATATTCTGCTCTCCAAAGTGGGCAGCCACACATTTTCCCAGATTATATTCCACTTGACAATTTTTTTGCCCACTCATTTAGCCCATCTAAATCCCTTTGCAGGTTTATCGTATGTTCCTCACAACTTGTTTTCTTAACTATGTTTCTTTCATCAGCAAACTTAATCCCATAGCTGAAGCAGTACCATTTACAGGATGCACTGCAGCAACTCTTCAAGGCTTCTTCGATAGCACTTTCCAAATGCAGACACGTGGGATTACCACCACCTGCAAGTTGCCCTCCTCGCCATTTATCGTCCTGCCTTGGGATACATCGCTGTTCATTCATTGCCTCTGGGTCAGAATCCTGAAGCTTCCTCCCTAACAGCACTGTGGATGTACCGTCACCTTACAGAATATCACCATGTAGGCTGCAGCAGTTTCAACATCACTTTTGCCTGGGCAATTAGGGATAACTAATAACTCCAGTCTTATCACAATGTCCTCTCTAAGCCATCTGGCAGCCTTAATGTCTTGTGCACAACTTGGCTTCTCTAAGTTATCATGCATGTATGGTTACACAAAAAAATGGTAAATGGACTATGCATTTAGAGTTCATTTATTAGACAAGTAAGGCTTACATTAATATTGCAATATAGTTACTGTGAAATTCCCCTAGTCGCTACACTCTGATGACTGTTTGGGTCAATGCACCCAGACCAAATTACCTGCTTATTCACAACAAAGAATTTGATGCTACATTGCAAGCCAGTAGCATCTCACGAACAAATAAGAAATTTTGTTTAAAAAAGTCTAAAGATTTGAGCATGCCATGGAAACTAATAAAGGGTAAGGAAGAAAGGGAGAGCCAGAAAGATAGCCGTGAGAAAATGCTGAAGAACTTTTCTGACTCTATTTTTAACTTGTTTCTAAAGATACTGAATCACTCCTGTTGGTTTCTTGACAAGATCCTGACTTTTGCATTCCTGATGTCTGTGCCTCAGTCAGCGGATAATTTGAGTTTCCCAGTTTTTTTTTAAATGTCTGCATCCATGCCTACTTCCAAACTCAAATGAAGGTTTGAACCACCCAATCAATATACATACAAGACAACTAGTCATTCTATAACTTGCTATCAACACGACCTAACCCCTCATTTCAGTGCAATCATTAGATGAGGTTCTCCTCATACAGAAAATCTCTCGATCAAGAAACATGGTCAAAGTGGATACATAAAACATATTTAAATTAATGCAGATTTCTACAGCACATTCAAAGGCTTCATTTGGATTTGAATGTAGACATTTGACATTGTCACACAGAGAGCTGGAGGACTCTCATCTAGAGACCTGTGCATTTACAAAGAGGGTGCATGGGCAAAATGTGCAGTACAAAATAATTTTTCATCTCATTTTTTTTTCAGAACACAACTGATTACTTGCATTGCTCAGTGTCCCAAGGCAGACAAATCCCTTTGACTGATGTAAAGGGAAACTGAAAGCTTTACTGTGCAAAGCAAAGGCTGGCTCGGGAACTATATATTAAATTTGGCATGATGAGAACAGATGCAGCCCGAGCGCAAGTAAGCATGAGAAACAGATGGGCTTTTAAAGGCATTATTCCCTTTTTTATTTTAGCTCCTTTAAAGAAGGAACCACTTTGAATTTACATTAAATTTTTCATCACCTCAGGACACCCTAAAGTGTTTTAGTCACGAATTAGAGAAACAGACCATGTAGAACATAGAACATAGAACATTACAGCACAGAACAGGCCCTTCGGCCTTCGATGTTGCGCCGACCAATATAAAAAGCAATGCCCCTCCAAACTAAACCATTCCCTTCTCTTCCATATACTTATCAACTAACCTCTTAAACGCCACCAAACTTGGCGCATCTACAACTGCTGCAGGCAGGGCATTCCACTCCCGAACCACCCTTTGGGTAAAGAACCTACCTCTGATATCCGTCCTATAACTATCACCCCTTAATTTAAAGCTGTGTCCCCTCGTGCTAGCTTTCTCCATCCTAGGAAAAAGGCTATCACTGTCCACCCTATCTAAACCTCTAATCATCTTATATGTTTCGATAAGGTCCCCTCTTAGCCGCCTCCTTTCTAACGAAAACAACCTCAAATCCCTCAGCCTCTCTTCATAAGACCTGCCCTCCATACCAGGCAACATCCTGGTAAACCTCCTCTGTACCCTCTCCAATGCCTCCACATCTTTCTTATAATGTGGGGACCAGAACTGCACACAATACTCCAAGTGCGGCCGCACTAGAGTTTTGTACAGTTGCAACATGACGTTGCGGCTCCGAAATTCAATCCCTCTACCAATAAAAGCCAAGACTCCATATGCCTTCCTAACAACCTTCTCGACCTGACTGCCTACTTTCAGGGATCTATGCACATACACACCAAGATCCCTCTGTTCATCTAGACTACTAAGAATCCTACCATTTGCCCTATACTCTACACATTTATTATTTCTGCCATAGTGCATTAGTACTATGGCAGAACAGCTAGTCAACATTTACACCATAGGTGAGGTGAATCACATTTGCCTGCTATGTTTCCTTTATCCTCACTTAATTTGATATTGGATATTGACATTTTTACATCAATCACTAAATCTCTTAGTGAATTCTATGAACACGTTCAAAGACATTTTCCTACTATTGTGCATATGGTCTTACATCCCATGGTCCCTCAACTTCTGGTTGCTTTTATCTACTGTATGCTTTTATCTACTCTGCCCTCTCCTTTCAATTTTTAAATACTTGTATCACTCCTTTTAATATTCTGCATTTTACTAAAACTTCATTTTTCACTGTTATTTTGTACTTCATCATGCCAACGGGTACCTTTGTAAATCTGCCCTATGCCCTCTTGATATCTTTCCTCTGGTGTGGAGCTCAATACTGCACCATACTGCAACTGAAGTCCGAGTAAAATTTTGTAAAAGCTCGTTGTTACCACTTGGTTTTTATATCCTATGCCTTACGATAAAAGCTAGAATTCCATTTGTATTTTTAATGTCATTACTTGAGGTGTTGCCTTTAGTGTCCCGTCAACCTGTGCTCCCAAATTCTTCTGCTTTTCTCCAGCACTCAGCCAGCAATTCAGAATATAACCAATGCTTTTAATTTTGTTTTTGACATTGAATTCCACCTGCTATTTCTCAGCCTATTTCACCATCTCATCAATTTTATCTGTTTGCAACCACTTTCAAACCACTCAGAACTCCTACTCTTCTAATGCTTTGAACCAAGTTTTATTCTGCAGTGCTGTCCTGCCTCTGATGCAATAATGCTTAATCTTCTCCAATAGTTTCTTGCCTGGTACCTCAAAGACTTTCCTAAAGTATACACATCATACAGACATGACTATCTCCAAATTCTTATCTGTCACTCAGTGTTAACTATGGGGCAGAATAAATTCACTCCATTGCCGTTAGTTCTCAACCAACCTGGCTGTTAAATAAACCATATCCACTCCATTTCCCTCAACCAACTTGTTTGTTATCTCCTTACAGAATTCTAAAGTCTCTAAAACGTTCCCTAGCACAGATGTTAAAGTAACTGGTTTATGATTACTCAGAATCAGTGCTGTCTCCCTTTTTAAAATGGGTACTATATTTATCATTGCTCAGTCTCCTGGAGTACAGCCATAAAATATAAGATATAAAGCCTCTGTTATTTCACCCCTCATATTCCTTTGGCTCCAAAGAAATAGCCCTTTGGGTTTGAGCACTTTGGCTTTCTTCACCCTAATGACTTACCTAAAAATGCTTTTTAATGCATCACAATATTTCTCATCATAATTTCAACCACTGTTGAATATACTTCTCTTTACTAAAGATCAATGCAAGGAATTTATTAAATATCTCTCCCATTTTACTTTGAAAACCAGCTACAAATGAGCAACCTTTGTATCTCAGGGCTCTCATCTCACTTTTGTCAATTTTCTTCAAAACTGTGGTTATTGCCATGTTGTAGGCACCCAAATTGCACATAGCAATGTCCCAATGCATTACAGCGAGAGAAATGATCAGGCAATTGGAGAGTCAAAGAAGTTTACAGCGTGGAAACAGGACCTTTGGCCCAACTTGCCCATGTCGCCTGCATTTGGCCCATATCACTCGATATCCATCTTATCCATGTAACTGTCTAAACACTTTTTAAATTGTACCCGCCTCTACAACTATCTCTGGCAGCTTGTTCCAGACACTCACCACTCTATGTGGAAAAACTGCTCCTCTGGACCCTTTTGCATCCCTCTCTCATCTTAAAAATCTATGCCTTCTAGTTTTTGACTCCCCTACCTTTGGAAAAATGTGTTGACTGTCTGGCTGATCTATGCCCCTCATTATATTGTAGACCTCAATGTGATCATCCCCAAGTCTCCTGCTCTCCAGGGAAAAAACTCCCAGCCAATCCAGCCTCTCTTTATAACTCAAACCATCAAGTCCTGGTAACAGTTAGTACATCTTTTGTGCACTCTTTCTAGTTTAATAATATCCTTTCTATAATAGGGTGATCAAAACTATTCACAGTATTCCAAGTGTGGTCTTACTAATGTCTTGTACAATTTCAACAAAATATCCTAACTCCTGTATTGTGTTCTGACCAATGAAACCAAGCATGCTGAATACCTGCTTCACCACTCTGACCACCTTGATCCTACTTTCAAGAAGCTATGAACCTGTATCCCCTAGATCTCTTTGTTCCATAACTCTCCCCAACATCCTACCATTAATTGAGTCGGTTATGACAATGCTTGTCAAGTGATAATCAGCAGCTGGGACACTGGAGAAATTGTGAATGATCATTCACATTCTCCCAACCAAGTATATGGGACCATGGTGTAACATCCAAAAAGAATGGGAATGCCTCTCTTCTCAAACACTGCAGTATTCCCTCTGTATGATACATGAGTGCCAGCCTGGACAATGGAGTAGAGCTCGAATCCTCCCTTTACATTCAGCACCAAATTACAGCCACTGAGATAACTCTTAAAAGTCTAGACCTTGGTATTAAGCTGTGGGTCAGCAAAGGCCAGCAGAATGGGTTTATTGCATTATTTCCCTCTCTTTCACCACACATTTCAGCTTTCCAGGCCAGCAAAGGAGTTTCAACATGACCCTTTACACAGCATTCTTAAGAGCCACAGCCATTTTAGCCATGTGCACTTAAATTAGTAAAAAAATGTCTTGCACACATTGCAGAAAAATGTTTTTTGACTACAAACTTACATAACAAACACAACCATCACACAATCTCCCTTTCACCAAAGTGTAGGGAATTCCGCTATGACTTTATCAGACACCGCTCTGAGCAGCTACTAGCTTTCTGTCCAGCGGTCGCAGAGTTCAGACCCCTTCCTGAGAATGTTGTTCCTCGCTTCCCACAAAACCACCTGCTCACAAAGCGATCTGGTCCTGCTGTCCAGCCAAGCCACCCATATTCTCCATCCATGCAAACATATAAAGACGGAGCAGTAGGTCACTCAGCTTCCTGAGTCTGTTCTGACGCTCCTAACAAGACCAGGGCTGATCGGCTGTAACTGCCATCCCACATTCCTGCCTTTCACTCATTGCTGCCATCTTGGTTTAGGTCTTTGAATTGGGCTGAGCTGACCATGATGATAATCCTCCTTCTCTATATAATGCTACTGCTGAGGTCCAGCATTTTCAACCGTTCCACACCATTGTAGCAGCTAATCATGAAGCAATGAGCAAGAATATAAAGCAGCACAATAAAAAGATTAACATTTACATGCATAAGTCATGGGAATATAAATATTCAGATTGCATGTCCATCAATGCTGCCTACTACGCATTTTATTTACTGATCAGAAATTACAATTAGTTGGCTGCCAAATTGGTTATTGCAATGTCTTATAACTTATCAGGGTGGCAGAGTGGTTAATATTGCTGCTTCACAGCTCCAGGGACCTAGGTTCAATTCCGGCCTCAGGTCAGTTCTGTGTGGCATTTTCACATTCTTCCCGTATCTGTGTGGGTTTCCTCCAAAGTTGTGCTGGTTAGGTGCATTGGCCATGCTAAATTGTCCCTAGTGTCAGGTGAATTAGCGGGGTAAATATGTGGGGTTATGGGAACAGGATCTGGGTCGAATTGTGGCCAGTGCAGATTCAATGGGGCGAATGGCCTCCTTCTGCACTATACGGATTCCATGATTCTTATTCCAACCTAAGGAAGCAATCTGCATATGAATCAACAGTTGAGGAATATCCACTAACCTTCAGTTACTTGTGTAGCTGGTTTATTTCTAATCAGCATACTGGACTGCACACCTCCACCTACAGACAGATTGCTGTTCTTCAGTGATTTGACAGTCTGCTGAACCTAGTCGAAACAACAGACACAGCCAATCAAAAAACACCTTGTCGCTCCACAGAGAGTGGGATAACCCAGCGGCCAAGTGGAGGTAAATATTCAATGAAACTGTGTAAACACTCTAATCACTGCCTCAACGATCATATCAGTCATTACCTGGGATGGCACGGTGGCACAGTGGTTAGCATTGCTACCTCACAACATGGATTGTGGCTCCGCTACAGAGATGCCTCTGGATGTGTGACAGACATCAGCAGATTTCACTAAAATGAAACCCAGATCCCAGTTCTGGATTAACTTGGGGGCTCCATCAGACATTAGCCATCAATTATAACCCCATGTTATACTATTGGGCAGCATGGTGGCACAGTGGTTAGCACTGCTGCCTCTTAGCGCCAGGGATCCGGGCTCAATTCCCAGTTTGGGTCACAATCTCTGCGGAGTCTGCATGTTCTTCCCGTTTCAGCGTGGGTTTCCTTTGGGTGCTCTGGTTTCTTCCCACAGTTCAAAAAAATGCACTGGTTAGGTGCATTGGCCATGCTAATTTCTCTCTCAGTGTGCCCAAACAGGTGCCGGGGTGTGGCGACTGGGGGACTTAATCCAGGCTGGCACTCCAGTGCAGTACTGAGTGAATGCTATACTGTTGGTGGAGCACTCTTTCAGAAGAGGCATCCAGATGGGGGCTTAAAAAAAAAATGAAATCATCTGGGATTTACCTGATTGCTGTTTGTGGGACTGTGTGAGAAGAATGGCTCCTCCATTTCTTACCTAGCCCCAAATCTTAATGTTCACTCGGAGAGACAGTACAGACCTGACAGGCCAAATGGACCCTTTTGCAATTCTCTGAAACAATTCGCCAGAGTGTGGCGACTGAGGGACTTTCACAGTGACTTCATTGCAGTGTTAATGTAAGTTTATTTGTGACAATAATGAATAAATCTGGAGGATGTTTTAAAGTGTTTTACAACCAATGAAGTACTTCTGAAGAGTTGTTCTTGTTGAATTGTTTCACAAACTTGTTACGGTGCAGAAGGGGCCATTTGGCCCATCAGGTCTGTACTGTCTCTCCGAGTGAACATTAAGATTTGGGGCTAGGTAAGAAATGGAGGAGCCATTCTTCTCACACAGTCCCACAAACAGCAATCAGGTAAATCCCAGATGATTCCATTTCTTTTTTAGGCACTGACTGGGTGCCCCATCTGGATGCATTTTCTGAAACAGAGCTCCACCAACCGTGTAGCATTCTCTCAATACTGCCTGGATTAAATCCCCAGAGTGAGCCTTATATGCATTACGTTCTAATCAGATGCAGAAAAGATTTATGAGACTTAGTCAGTGCTGAGAGATCATAAAAACCCTACAGTAAGAGAGAGACCATTCGGCCCATCGAGTCTATTCTGACAATTATCCCACCCAGGCCCATCCCCATAACACCATATTTTACCCTGCTAATTCCTCTAACCTACACATCCTGGGACACTATGGGGAAATATGGCACGGCCAATGCACCTAACCAACACACTTTTGGACTGTGGGAGGAAATCAGAGCATACGCGCGATAGGTCGTGAGAGGGCTGCTCTTGGATTTTTTTTTGAGAGTGTCCTAGTGCTTCACGTCGTTAGTGTATGCTTGACCTGGACCATTTGATGGGCAACACGACAGCTCAGTGACTATCGCTGTGCTGTGCAGATACATGGATTTGGGCCTGTGTCTGTGGGAGTTTGCGCATTCTCCCCGTGCTTGCGTGGGTTTTCTCCGGGTGCTCCGGTTTCCTCCCACATCCCAAAGATGTGCTCTTAGGCTAACTGGCAAAACAAATTCTCCCTAAATTGTCTCAAATTTGGTTTTTAATCCATAGATCTATAAACATGGACACGGATCATGGGTAGAGGTGGGAACATCGGGGTGGCGGTGCGGGCTCGTTGGGCCGAAGGGCCTGTTTCCCGTGCTGTTTTGCTCTTTGTTCACCTGGAGGAAATCCACGCAGATATGGGGGAGAACATGCAAACTCCACGCAGACAGTGACCCAAGCTGGGAATCGAACCCAGGTCCCTGGCATTGCGAGGCAGCAGCGCTAACCAGTGTGCCTCCCTGTAACGTGAAGGAAAATCTTTTTCTAAGCAGTGAGTGGTTAGTAATCCACAGACAGAGCATGTGCTGCAGGCAGATTTAATCATGGCTCTCTGATTTGCAAGGTTATTGAAAAAGGGCTGGGGAGCGGGACCAGCTGAGTTGTTCTTGCGCTGAGCAGGCATGGACACAATGGGATGAATGACGTCCTTCTGTTCTGCAACTATTCTGTTACATCGTATGTTGCAGGCAAGTGAAATGGTCGCTGCTGAAGTCAATGGCAAGCAGAATCAGCTGAATGGGGGAAGGAGGCCTGATCACTTTTCACACCCACCCAAAGCTGAAAGTTTCAAGTCAAGTCTGCAAAAGGTGCTGCATGTGATCATTGTTACAGAAAGTATAACATTTATAATTAAATAGATTACCTTTTTCTTTAGCCACATCAGAGTTTTTTCCTTATTGTATTTATAAAACTTCCGATTACCAATTTCTGAGGGTTGTGGGGGGAGAATAAAAAGAAGGCCATAAATAAAATGGGTAAGCAAGTATCATCAGCAATAGAAAAACATTTCAAAATGTGAAAGGAAAAATTATACTGGAATTTGAGGTCTGACTAATGTCAAGTACATTCAGGGTAAAGCTTGCTTCACTCAGTCCAGGACTCAGTATCACCAGGTACCTACCTGTATTTAACACCCACATTGTACTTTTGGTAAAATGGGGGCAATTGCCCATTGACAGATAGGTCTTTCCCCTAGGTTAGATTATTTGTTTGGGGTCAGTGGATCAAGGGAGAATTTAATAGAGAGTTTAAGCACAGCAGATAGAGAGAACCCAATCCCTCTGGCGAATGGCTGTTTGAGATCAGCATTTAGATTTTCCTTCCTCTTCACATAAGGAAGCTGATTTAATTTATTATTGTCACATCTATTAACATACAGTGAGAAGTATTGTTTCTTGCGCACTAAACAGACAAAGCATACCATTCATAGAGAAGGAAACGAGAGAGTGCAGAATGTAGTGTTACAGTCATAACTACAGTGTAGAGAAAGATTAATATAACGCGAGGTAGATCCATTCAAAAGCAGCAGGGAAGAAGCTATTTTGGAGTTGGTTGGTACGTGTCTTCAGACTTTTATATCTTTCTCCCGACAGAAGAGGGTGGAAGAGAGAATGTCTGGAGTGCACGGGTCCTTCATTATGCTGGCTGCTTAAGAGTCGTGAAGAAGGCATTCGGCATGCTTGATTTCATTGGTCAGAACATTGAATACAGGAGTTGGGACATCTTGTTGAAGTTGTACAGATATTGGTAAGGCTACACCTGGAATACTGTGTACTGTTCTGGTCACACTATTATAGAAATAATATTATTAAACTAGAAAGGGGGCAGAAGAGATTTACTAGGATGCTACCAGGACTTGATGGTTTGTGTTATAAGGAGAGACTGGATAGACTGGGACTTTTTTCTCTGGAGCACAGGAGACTGAGGGGTGATCTTGTAGAGGTTTATAAAATAATGAAGGGCACAGATCAGCTAGATGGTTAATATCTTTTCCCAAAGGTAGGGGTGTCTAAAATTCAAGGGCATAGGTTTAAGATGAGAGGGGAGAGATACAAAAGGGTCCAGAGGTAATGCTTTCCACACAGAGGGTGGTGAGTGTCTGGAACAAGCTGCCAGAGGTAGTAGTAGAGGAGAGTACAATGTTGTCTTTTAAAAAGCGTTCAGACAAGTACATGGGTAAGATGGGTATAGAGAGATATGGGCCAAATGCGGGCAATTGGGACCAGCTTATGGGTTCAAAAGAAAGTATGATATGGACAATTCCACACTGTAAAACTCTTAAGATTGCATCAGAACCAGGAATAAGCTGACACCACCCAGTATAAAATAATAGTTACACAAGGTGTGTGAGAGAGGGAGAGTAGATTAGGAATTCACAAGGTTCCAAAGCTGTACCTTTTTCATCAGTGAGGTGATGGAGTGACGGCAAAGTCCTCGTACAATTCAGTAAGGTGCTGCATCTGGGAAAATCTTCATCCTTTATAACCTGATCCACTGGCTGAAACTTTCCCTGCAGGGAAGGAAGGAGTTTGAAGATATATGTGACAAAATTATCAAACGACAATTTTGTCCTGAGATTAATGGTTGCTGACATTGAATTTCTACCAGTTAAGGAACTGTATAGTTTTTGGCATCACTGATTATGTTTTCAGCATTATTTTAATTCGGCATAGTTCACAGCAGGTGCTGAAATAACCTAGGGATCTCCCAGACTTATTTTTCTAAGCTCCATAGCTACGTACCATTGAACCTTGCGGGGAGGAACATATTAATTATATATCCTCTTTAATTAATATTTATATATTACAGATCCTCTTTAATTAATATTTATATATTATACATCCTCTTTAATATTAATTATATATCCTCTTTACCATTGATCTGCATGTATTTCAAGTTTTGCTGTTCTAGTCAAAAAAACATTGAAACTGAAGTGAGCCCTTCCACTTTTTCAGGAGACAAAGGAAATTTGGCACATCAGCTACAAGTGTTAGCTATGACTGTAACACTACATTCTTTCTGGTTGTTTCACAGCTTGGTATGGCTCCTGCTCTGCCCAAGACTGCAAGAAACTGCAAAGGGTCATGAACGAAGCCCAATCCATCACTCAAACTAGCCTCCCACTCACTGACTCTGTCTACACTTCCTGCTGTCTCAGCAGAGCAGCCAGCATAATCAATAACTCCATGCACCCAGCACATTCTCTCTTCCACCTTTTATCATTGGAAAAAGATACAAAAGTCACGTACCAACCAACTCAAGAATAGTTTTTTCCCTGCTGCCAACAGACTTTTGAATGAACATAGAACATTACAGTGCAGTTCAGGCCCTTTGGCCCTCAATATTGCACTGACCAGTGGAACGAATCTAATGACCCTCTAATCTAAACCATTCCAATGTTATCCATATGCCTATCCACTGACCATTTGAACGCCCTTAAAGTTGGCAATGGACCTACCTCATATTAAATTGATCTTTCTCTTTACCCTAACTATGGCTGTAACACTACATTCTGCAGTCTCCCGTGTCCTTCTCGATGAATGGATAGCGCACAAGAAACAATACTTTTTACTATATACTAAAACATGCGAAATGATAAATCAAATCAAACTACTGTTTGGGGAACCAATAGATTATTCCCATCATGGATTTCTCTCCTTTGTTACTTTTTACTTCTAATCTGTCTGATTCCATATCTTGATCATCAGTGCCTATATAATTTTTGATTTGGTTTACTGTCACATATATTAACATACAGTGAAAAGTGTTGTTTGGTGCATGCTATACAGGCAAAACATATCATTCATAGAGAAAGAAATGAGACAGTGCAGAATATAGTGTTTCAGTCATAGCTCGGGTGTAGAAAAAGATCAACTTAATGCAAAATAGGTCCATTCAAAAGTCTGACAGCAGTAGAGAAGAAGTTGTTCTTAAGTTGGTTGGTATGTGACCTCAGACTTTTGTATCTTTTTCCTGGTGGAAGAGAGGATGCCCAGGGTGCGTGGGGTCCTTAATTATGCTGGCTGCTTTACTGAGGCAGCAGGAAGCATAGACAGAATTGATGGGAGGCTGGTTTGCATGATGGATTGGGTTACATTTACAATCTTTTGTAGTTCCTTGCGGTCTTGGGCAGAGAAGGAGCCATACTGAGCTGCGATACAACCAGAAAGAATGCTTTCTATGGTGCATCTGTAAAAGTTAGTGAGAGTCGTAGCTGACATTTCAAATTTCCTTAGTCTTCTGAGAAAATAGAATTTCTCACAACAGCATGAATCCGTTTCTTTTTTGGCAAAGCTACACCACCTCCCTTTCCTTTCTGCCTATCTTTCCAAAATATTAAGTAACTTTGGATATTCAATTCCCAGACCTGGTCTCCTTGTAACCATGTCTCAGTAATCACTACCAAATCATACCCCTTTGTCTCTATTTGCGCTATTAACTCATTAACTTTGTTCTGAATGTTTGCTTGATTATCAAATTTCCCTACTCTTAGGTAACGAGCAGGAAAGTGCAGTTGAAGCTGAGATGAGATCAGCAACGCTCATTTTGAATGACAGGAGCAGACTCGAGAGGCTTCATTGCCTACTCCTGCTCCCAGTTCTTATGTAAGGCCTCACGCAATCCTATTTCTATAACCTCCTCCTGATCCATAATAGTTCCCCCAATTCTTGCACATTCCCCAATTAATTTGCCTTGTCATTGGTGACCAGGTCTTCAGGATGGCAATTTGCTTCATAATCTCCCTCTCCTCCTTTAAGGCAGTTCTTAAAACTGACTGCTTTAGGCAAATCTTTGGTCACTTGTTCTAATGCCCGTTAAAAGACAGATTTTGATCTCTCAGAGAATACACAAGCAGGTGGGAAAACCCAGTTGTAGCCCAAGGTCGATACGATCATATTAAAAGTAAAGTTTATCTATTAGACACAAATAAGTCTTACATTAACACTGCAATAACGCTACTGTGAAATTCCCCTAGTCGCCACACTCCGGCGCCTGTTCGGATCAATGCGTCTAACTAGCACGTCTTTCAGACTGTGGGAGGAAACCAGAGCACCCGGAGGAAACTCACGCAGACATGGGGAGAACATGCAAACTCACAGACAGAGATCCAAGCTGAGAATTGAACCTGGTGCTGTGAGGCAGCAGACGGAGCCGGCATGATGGGCCCACAGTCTTCCCTTGCTCCTACTTCTTAAATTTTTCTGCTTCTTTGGCTTGGTGCTCATCTTTCTCTGACCGTGCTCCTATGAAATGCTTTGGAACATGTTACTGTTTTAAAGATGCGTTGTTACTGGCACAACTTGGTAATGGAGGCTTCAACATTACTTCATTTGCCTTAATGAAAATACATTACTAATCACCTTGCTTATTCTCACACCATTTAGTCTGCGATTGTTTCATACAGATTGACCAGTGCTACCATTAGAATTATTCCCTTGTTCATTGCCCAGGTCGCGGTTGTTATTGCTGTTTAAACAGGTTTTCCACCAACCTTGTTTTTGGTCAGAGAATCTGCAGAAAACTGTAATGAGAGGGGTCACTGGAGAGGCCTTTATATGGCATGGCTGTCTTTTTTACAGTAATCTTGCTGTCGGTGATTAACCATCGGCAATGAGCAGGGCACCAGCAATGCCCCCTACTCGGCTACATTGGGGTCAGCCTAGGTGTAAGGGATTAATGTCATTCTAAACTATGTTAATTCACTCTATTCAGCATTTCAAGTTCAGTCATGCGCAGAGTAAGAATCTACTGCGGTAAAATGCATGACTCACCTTTTCACTGGCCTGTATAAGGTATGGCAGAACCAAAAACAACGGGTCCAGGGGAGTAACAAAGAGAAGTCTTCCATCTTAAAAGGAAGGAATAGGAATTATCACAAGCTCTCTCATAATTACCTGTCGTTCAAATACTCCCATCCGCAGATGGTCACATCCTTAACAAAAACCAAAACAAAATGCCAGATCTTTTCTGACTGGTTGGAGGCTGGGTGGGAGCTATTCTTATACACAGAATACCTTACAGTGCAGAAGGACACCATTCAGCCCATTAAATATACTCGACCACAATTCCATCCAGGCCCCATTCCCATAACCCCACACATTTACCCTAGATAGTCCCCCTGACACTAGGGACAATTTAGCATGACCAATCAACCTAACTTGCACATCTTTTGACTGTGGGAGGAAACCAGAGCAGCTAGAGGAAACCCATGCAGACACGGGGAGAATGTGCAGACTCCACACAGACAGTGACCTGAGACTGGAATTGAACACGGGTCTCTGGCACTATCATAGCCAACTGGTATTCCTCAACTAACTTCACCAAAAAGCGAATAATCTGATCACTTACTTCATCACTGTTTGTGGAACTTCTTTAAAAAAGCAATTCTGGGGACTTAGGCATTGCTGGCAAGGCTTACATTTATTGGTGATCCTTAGTTGTCCTGACAACTGAGTAGTTTTCTGAATTACGCAGTGAAGAGTTCAAATTTTTATCTTTTATGTATATTTTAAATTGATTTTATTTTAAATCTTGTTTAATTTACAATATAGGATTTTAGGAACATGCAGGTGAAAAGTGCAGATAACTAAATAGCTTCTCTTGTGGAAAATACAAAACACAAAAGTACAACTTAATGATCTGACTGATTAGCCAAGACAACTGTAAAACATCCAAACCTCTACACCAGGGAAATAATAGTGAAATGGAAAGACAATGGCCTAGTGGTATTATCACTAGACGATTAATCCAGAAACTCAGTTATTGTTCTGGGGGACACAGCTTCGAATCCCACGGTGGAATTTGAATTCAGTAAAAAAAAAGTCTACAGATGACCATAAAACCATTGCTGATTGTTGGAAAAATCCAACTGGTTCGCTAATGTTCTATACAGAAAGAAATCTGTCCTCCTTACCTGATCTGGCCTACAGGTAATGCCAGAGCCACTGCAATCTCAGCTGCCTTTGGGCAATCAGAGGTGGACAATAAATGCTGGCTAGCCAGCGATGCCCGTGTTCCATGAATAAATAAAACAAAATCTATTAACACAACCAGATAACGACCACAAGACTGTGAACATAAAACTATCAGGGTCACTTTGCTATTGTGTAAACTGCACAATAATGTCAAACCCATGTTATCTGTACCAAGGGGGCAATATAAACACTGAAGTAGGCTTTGCACCATTATGGAACCTGGGCACACCTTCAAAATGATGGGACTCTACGTGTCACAAAGACTTCAGTTCGCTTTAAAACAGCAAGAGGAAAAATTCAGTCTGCACAAATTAGTGTACAAATACAAAGAACAAAAAAACTTACAGCACAGGAACAGGCCTTTCAGCCCTCTAAGCCTACACCAACTATATGCGCGACTGAACTAAAATCCTTAACCCTTCCGGGAACCATATCCCTTCATTCCCATTCTATTCACGTATTTGTTCAGACACCCTTTAAAACTCACTATCGTATTTGCTTCCACTGTCTCCCTCAGCACCCATCACCCACTGTGTAAAAAACTTACCTCGTACATCTTTAAACCTTGCCTCTCACATCTTAAATCTGTGCCCCTTACTAACTGACTCTTCCACCCTGGGAAAAAGCTTCTGACTATCCACTCTGTCCATGCCCCTCATAATCTTGTAGACTTCTATCAGGTTGTCCCTCAAACTCCGTTGTCCCATTAAGAAATCTTTCTAACATGTACTTTGTGTCACTGTTAACCAGCACCAGTTTGATAACACCAGTAAGTGCTATCAAATGTACTCAAATGGCCTGATAGAGCAATTTGGATAGGGTAATAGGGATACCAGACAGGATAATAATGATCCTTACCATGCTGAACAGACTGCCCGATAAACCAAGAACGATACTCTTCATCAAAAGCCTTCACTTCATAAACCTGCCTGCCACCAGCATTAAAAAGGTACAAAGCAGCGGTGCCTGAAAAAGAGATAAATTAATTCATACAAGTCCATTTTACAATATCCTGCAGCAGTGCGTGTGATTATAAGCATCAATAAATTTTACTGTAAAGTAATTCAACCCACAAACAGTTTTAAGATAACTCTGCTGGTTTTTTTTTTTTGCTAGTTGAGGAGATTTTTTTTCCCCCACTCTCAGAATTGGCTATGATCTAAAATCTGCTGCCTGAAAGGATAGCGGAAGCAGATTCACTTCTAAAAAAGTAGGCTATAAAATATAACCTAAAAGGTCAGAGACAGGCCATTCAGGAGATAAGTTAGGAAGCATTGTAGAAAGGTGGAACTCTCTCATAAAAAGCAGCAGATGATAGCTCAATTTATAATTGTCAGATTAATAGGTTTTTGCTACTCAAAGGTATGAGGGATACAGAATGAGAGAAGGAAAGTTAACAGGTTCATTGGATGCTCAGCATCTGAAGTTTTTTGGTTTTATGGTTGGGTGCAGTTGGGATCAGTCATATTTTGAATAAGTGTCAGATGAGGATCAAGGAATTGAAATTTTTTTAATTCATTCATGGAACATGGGCATCACTGGCTGGCCAGCATTTATTGCCCATCCCTAGTTGCTCTTGGAGAGCAGTTGAGCGTCAACCACATTGCTGTGGCTCTGGAGTCACATGTAGGCCAGACCTGGTAAGAACAGCAGATTTCCTTCCCTAAAGGAGATTAGTGAACCAGATGGGCTTTTCTGACAATCGACAATGACGAGCAGTAGATTCTTAATTTGAGAAATTTTTTTTACTGAATTCAAACTCCATCATCCGGGATTCAAACCAGGGGCCTCAGAACATTGGCTGAGTTTCTGGGTTAATAGTCCCTGTGATAATATCACAAGACCATTGCCTCCACTAACTGCCCACTCCTGTTTCTATGAAGGTTCTGTACATTTCCTTTCCATTTTGTTGTGCAGCAATCAATGTTCTGTACACATTTATATTCTATCTAATTTCTTCTACAATCCAAACTGCGGCCTGCTTTATTTTTAAACATTTAATGCAGCCACCTTTATTTTCAGCCTGCCAACACAATATGCAAATTCAACAAGAAATGGGCCCAATGACAGAGAAAGAGATTCAATTGAGATTGGAGTTAATCACAAAGCCCAGAAGAAACGTTGTGATAGATCCAAGAACAAGCAGTTGAATCTCGCACCCGCCCATCCCAGCACTCGTACAAGCAGTCAGGCTGCACACTCCAGCATACATGCTTAGGCTTCATGTCCCAGCACCCATAAGCAGCCCGCACATCCCAGCACATGTATGGAGACTGCATGCCCCACCACACGTATGCGGGCTGCACGTCCCGGCAACACACGCGGGCTGCACGTCCCGGCACACACCCGTGGCCACCGCTGCACACACACACGCGGGCTGCACGGCACACACACGCGGGCTGCACGTCCCGGCACACACACGCGGGCTGCACGTCCCGGCACACACACGCGGGCTGCACGTCCCGGCACACACACGGGCTGCACGGCGCGGGCTGCACGTCCCGGCACACCACGGGGTGCACGTCCCGGCACACACACGCGGGCTGCACGTCCCGGCACACACACGCGGGCTGCACGTCCCGGCACACACACGCGGGCTGCACGTCCACGGCACACACACACGCGGGCTGCACGTCCCGGCACACACACGGGCTGCAGTCCCGGCACAATGCACGTCCCGGCACACACACGTCCGGAGACTGCACGTCCCGGCACACACACGCGGGCTGCACGTCCCGGCACACACACGCGGGCTGCACGTCCCGGCACACACACGCGGGCTGCACGTCCCGGCACACACACGCGGGCTGCACGTCCCGGCACACACACGCGGGCTGCACGTCCCGGCACACACACGCAGACTGCACGTCCCGGCACACACACGCAGGCTGCACGTCCCGGCACACACACGCAGGCTGCACGTCCCGGCACACACACGCGGGCTGCACGTCCCGGCACACACACGCGGGCTGCACGTCCCGGCACACACACGCGGGCTGCACGTCCCGGCACACACACGCGGGCTGCACGTCCCGGCACACACACGCGGGCTGCACGTCCCGGCACACACACGGCTGCACGTCCCGGCACACACACGCAGATGCACGTCCCGGCACACACACGCAGACTGCACGTCCCGGCACACACACGCAGACTGCACGTCCCGGCACACACACGCAGACTGCACGTCCCGGCACACAAACGCAGACTGCACGTCCCGGCACACAAACGCAGACTGCACGTCCCGGCACACAAACGCAGACTGCACGTCCCGGCACACAAACGCAGACTGCACGTCCCGGCACACAAACGCAGACTGCACGTCCCGGCACACAAACGCAGACTGCACGTCCCGGCACACAAACGCAGACTGCACGTCCCGGCACACAAACGCAGACGACTGCACGTCCCGGCACACAAACGCAGACTGCACGTCCCGGCACACAAAGCAGACTGCACGTCCCGGCACGCAAACGCAGACTGCACGTCCCGGCACGCAAACGCAGACTGCACGTCCCGGCACGCAAACGCAGACTGCACGTCCCGGCACGCAAACGCAGACTGCACGTCCCGGCACGCAAACGCAGACTGCACGTCCCGGCACACAAACGCAGACTGCACGTCCCGGCTAACAAACGCAGACTGCACGTCCCAGCGCATGTACACAGGCTGTGTGTCCCAGCACACATACGCAGGCTGCGTGTCCCAGCATACATACGTAAGCTGTGCACATTTGCAGAATGCACATTTCAGCACACATACGCAGGCCGCATGTCCCAGCATACGTACACAGACTGCGCGTCCCAGCACATGTACACAGCCTGTACGTTCAATCTGAAACCAATCTAATAAATATCGGTAAAGTCTAAAACATCTTTGTTCCACTTGAATTTAATTTTAAACGTTTTGCCTCCAAACTCTCAGTTCCCATGATAATGCCAGACTCGACATAACTATTCTGTGCTGATAACACAATAAATAAATGAGTGGCACCCCTGCCTCTGAGCTGAATGTTTCTCCAGATTCGAGTCCCATTCCAGGACTTGACAGCCAAGGAAGATGCGTTAGTAATGCAGTCAAACAAGTTGAATATCAACATGTAAATCCTTCTAACAAATGCCAATGAGAGGTGCAAGAGTGGATGAGATTCCTGGTCAACCAACTGAGTGAAAAAAATTGGTGCCTCCATCATCACTAAAGTTTTAAAGTTTACTTATTAATCACAAGTAAGGCTTACATTAACACTGCAATGAAGTTAATGTTAAATTCCTCTAGTCGCTGCACTCCGGCACCTGTTTGGGTCAATGCACATAGCCAGCACGTCTTTCACACTGTGGAAGGAAACTGGAGCACCCGGAGGAAACCCAGGCAGACATGGGGAGAACCTGCAAACTCCACACAAACAGTGAACCAAGTCAGGAATCGAACCCAGGTCCTTGGCATTTTGTGAGGCAGCAGTGCTAATCGGATCATAGCTCAGGACTATAACACATATGTAAAAATTATGTTGTCATCATTTGGCAGGGTGAATCTGATTAGTAGCAGCCGATTCAGTCATAGGATTGGGTCCCCGTTCAGGCTGACTGAGTAGATTCAGGATGCCTTACTCACGCTAGAGGTCACGGCACTATAGATTTTAGGGCACAGAACTAAGGAAGCCTAGGAGGTTTATGGGGTGATCTTATAGAGGTCTATAAAATAATGAGGGGCACAGAGCAGTTAGATAGTCAATGCCTTTTCCCAAAGGTAGGGGAGTCCAAAACTAGAGGGCATAGGTTTAAGATGAGAGGGGAGAGATACTGAAGTGTCCAGAGGAGCAACGTTTTCACACAGAGGATGGTGAGAATCTGGAACAAGCTGCCAGAGGTAGTAGTAGAGGCGGGTACAATTTTGTCTTTTAAAGAGCGTTCAGACAGTTACATGGGTGAGATGGGTCTAGAGGGGTATGGGCCAAATATGGGCAATTGGGACTAGCTTAGGTGTTGAAAAAAGGGCAGCATTGACAATTTGGGCTGAAGGGCCTGTTTCCATGCTGTAAACCTCTGTGACTCAATGACATCCCCCAAGGCAAGCACTGTATGGCTAGGTTTCTTTATTTGTAGGAAATAAATCAGTTTCAATGTTGAATGTGTTTTTTTTTGTTGCTAATACATCATTACCAGTAGGTCTGTGTATTGTACATGAAGCCTGATTGCACTCTAATGATCCACTTGCCTGTTTTGGGATTGCGTAGTCTGGTAAAAACAGGTCCACAATCAGCTTTCTCAGGTATACTAACGGCAGACTCTGAAAATCGGAGAGACAAAACAAATCAAAATCAGTCGGCTGTGATGAACAAGTATCTGTGCTCAACACTGGCTTCATGCTGTGGACTCATCCCAGAAAAGTGACCAGATCTCTGATAGATAAACTGGTCAGCGTGCCTTTCTGCACAGGAAAACCTGTAACATGACATTGCCAGAGACTGGGGGCCCCATTCTCCCAACAAAAATTCCAAGTGCTGAATTGGCAGGGAAGGTGGTGTAATTCACGATTGTTTTTCCAGTGGAAGTTCAAACCCAAGACTCCCCGCTCTGCAGTGCGGCAGTCACAATCCTGAAGATCATTAAAAACCCAGGATGCAGGGCTTATTCACGTCAGAGTTTCACAGTTCTGGAACTCTGTGCACGGACAGTGGCCCTGATCTGTCAGCCTGCAGTTTGTTAGCCAGCCCAGGACCACCGCAGTGCTGCCCCCCACCTCCCCCCTCCAAGGCTACAAGCCAACCCCAAAACCACTCCCCTCCCTCATCTTGGAGCACAACAAACTCACAGCCCACAGCCCCCCTCAGCAATGACCATGTCTGGTGGACAGTGCCAAAGTACATGTGGGCATGGGCACTTTGCCCCTTGGACAGTGCCAGGAGATACAGGCTGACACTGCCAGGATGCTCATGTCCAGGGAGCACTACTCTCCCTGCCACCTAATCCTTGGAGCAGCCCCAATTACTTCCCCTTCACTCCACCAGGGTTTCTTGCTGGTTCCCCGAACGTGGGGAGCCAGTCTAGACGCCATCAAAGTGAAATGCTCCTGGTGGGGTGGGAGATGCTACTGGGCCTGATAATTTCATTTAAAATAGATAAAAACAGGTGAAAAATTACTTACCTAGTCTTCCCGCCGGTTTCCAGAGTGGTCTCAACTGCGCCTGCTCTCTGTCGCTGGGAGATGCGCATGCAGGGGGAACGCATGTGTGAAACCCACAAAATGATATCATGTATATCTCCCAATCTGATGCGCTAAAAGACCAGTGCATCGCGAAGGGAGAATCATGCCCTGGGTTTTTAATGCTGGCCTTCATTTTGCGCAAGATGGCTTTGACGTGTACCTCAACGCAAGGCAATTCTATAACTCGGGAAACTACCTGGTGCAGGTAAAGTTCCCGAGGTGTGAACTGCACCTCCTGCTGGCAGCAGAACAAGGCTGTTTCTTTTATTCATTCATGGGACATGGGCATATCTGGATGAGCACTTGTTACTCACCCCTAGTTGCCCTTTCTGAGTGAACCATTTCAGAAGGCAGTTGAGTGTCAATCACACCGCTATAGATCTGGAGTCACATGTAGATCAGACCAGGTAAGGACGGCAGATTTTCATCCTAAAGGGCATTAGTGAACCAGGTGGGCTTTTCTGACAATCGACAGAAGTTTCATGGTCATCAGTAGATTCTTAATTGCAAATTTTTTGATGTATGAGAGATCTAAACAAATTATCCAAAGGAAAGCTCTGGACGCTGATGATCAGCTTTAAATGAAAACATTGCTGTCTTACGAGGTCTGATCCCAAGTGCTGGACAGCCTGGACAATGAAAGCAGCAAGAGAAACTTAATAGACACAAACCAGGGATGAAGAGCCACATGGATGGAAAGTGGACTAATTGCAGCTGTTTGCCTTACAGCAAAGAAGGTTAAGAGATTTATTGGTGGCATTCAAAATTATCAAGTATTTTGATAGACTAGGATATGGAGAAAGTGTTTCTATTGTTGGAGGGTCAGTTATTAGAATTAGCAAAATGGGGCTGAGAAGGAATTGTTTTAATACAACAATTTGTTAGGAGCTAGAATGCACCACCTGAAAGGCTGGTGGAAGCAAATTCAACAGTAGGTTTCAAAAACAAATTAAGTTTATTTCTCAGTCACAAGGAAGGTTTACATTGACACTGCAATGAAGTTATTGTGAAAATCCCCAAGTCGCCACACTCCAGCACCTGTTTGCGTCAATGCACCCTAACCAGCACATCTTTCAGACTGTGGGAGGAAACCGGAGCACCTGGAGGAAACCCATGCTAACATGGGGAGAATGTGCAAACTCCAAACAGACCCAGGCCAGAGATCAAACCCAAGGCCCTGGCACTGGAATTCAAACATTTTCTGGAAAAAAGAAAAATACTTCATGGCTATTGGGAAATAGCAGCAAAGTGGAACTGACTGGAAAACCTTTTAACAAGAACTGGTGTAGGCCTACTGGGTCAAATGTCTTCAGTGCTGTTGAGTTTATGATTCTCTGACAATGGGATGAACTGGTATTGTTAGGGTGACCACCCAAAACTGCAAACAAAGAATGAAAAGGAAGAAACAGCAATATAAGAATGACATTCCCTTAAAGTCAGGAAGTAATCTGAAATCTCAGAATTATACAGAGCTGTCCTGCTCTAGGCTCAATAGCAGAAGTGATATTTATGATTGACACTGACCACAAAACCATTGGGGAGCACAGTTTCACAGGCTGTATCTGCTACCAGTGCTCAATATTCATCTGTTTTAATGATGAGTGAACTCTAAGGATTTTATTTCAGATTTCCAGCAGTGTGTTCGTTTTTTTTTTGTATTTGAGAACTCTCCTACTCTTTTATGGAAATAATGTTGTGGCAATGCCGGCGTTGGAGTGGCGTGGGCACAGTAAAAAGTCTCACAACATCAGCTTAAAGTCCAACAGGTTTACTCGGTAGCAGGAGCTTTCAGAACTCTGCTCCTTCATCAGATGAGTCAACCTTCCATGAGAAGGATTTGTGCTACGAAATAAACCTGTTGGACTTCAAAAATGGGAATAACGTGCACAGGATTATTGATGGGCCTCAGTTTAAGGTCTTGTCCAAAATGCAAAAAGAAACTGGGGCGCCTCTGACAGTGCGGCACTGGGCTCAGCAGTGGAGTGTGAGTCTAGGTGGTGTGTGGGGTTTGAGTGCAGGAGTTCAGGGGAGAGAGTGTTACCAACAGAGGCAAAGCTGGCAGCCAAAACCACCCCCTTCCCCCCCCTGTACAGCCAACGCCATTTCCTGAGTACCTTGTGCCAACAGCACCCACTGATCAGAGGGTAAGTCCGTCCGTCTGTTTGCCTTGTTGGGCATGATGCTCCAGGATGTAATCGGAAGGGAAGGAGCGAATTGTATCCCTTCAGCGATACAAAGTCACAGCTCCAAGTTCCCCATTCAGAATGGCGCCAAGCTGCCCCCCCCCCTCCCAGCTCATTGCACTGCGGCCGGAGGGGGAAACCTAATCATTACTTTCATTTCAAACAGCGAAATCCCTGTCCCACAGAGATAGAAGGACACCGGTGATCATAGTGGAATACTTTCTAGTTGTATCATGGATCTAAATGGACTCACAACCCACCCACCCCGTTTATCCCTGGAGACAAATGGAATTGGCGCCCCCTTTTTCTCTGCGCGAGTTGGCACAGTCCTACTTAAAGGGACCCTGCATTCAAAACACAACCAAAAACAAAAGTGCCTCTTAAAGCAAGAGCGGAATTGGGTTGTTGAGGAGCCGGCACAGTAGTCTAGGAACCTGCCCCAAAGATGACAAAAATAAATAAAAACAGAAAATGCTGGAAAATCTCGGCGGGTCTGACAGCATCTGTGAAGAGAGGATAGGACTGTCTGTGCTGATGTGTGCTATTGCAGACCAGAACACTGCACTTGCCTGATGAAGACACGGGAGTGTTGAAAGCTCGCCATTTTACTATCCAATAAATCGGTTGGATTAATAATTGGTGTTGCTAAATTCTTACTGAGTTCTTACCACTCCAATCCAACGCCGGCATCTTTACATCAGAGAGGATACAGCCAACATTTCGAGTCTGGATGATCCTTCGTCAGAGCTGGCTCTTTTATGGAAATAATATGCACAGGATTATTGATGGACCTCAGTTTAAGGTCTTGTCCAAAATGGGGTGCTTCTGACAGTGCTGCACTGGCTCGGGACTGCAATAAAGTCTCAGTCTCGGTGGTTTTAAGGTTTTTGTCATTGACTCTGACAAAAAGTCATCTAGACTCGAAAAGTTCTATTCTGTCTCCACGGAAGCATTTGCCTGACAAAGACACAGAGTGTCGAAAGCTCGCAAATTTACTATCAAATAAATCGGTTGGATTTAAAATTGGTGTTGCTAAATTCTTACTGAGTTCTTACTACCCCAGTCCGACGCCAGCATCTCTACATCATGTCCACGGAAGCTGTCAGATCTGCTGAGATTTTTCCAGCATTTTGTTTCAGATTCCAGCATCTGCAGTATTTCCCTTTTAAATAAAAAAGTCCTGATTATCAATCTATGGAATGTCAAAGTTAGTAGGTACATAAGTTTTATACTTTATGCTGGGGTAGTTTCAAATAATCTTTTACTGGAGCAGCACAGTAGTGAGCATTGCTGCTTCACAGTACCAGGGACCCGGGTTCGATTCCCAGCTTGTGTCATTGTCTGTGTGGAGTCTGCATGTTCTCCCCGTGTCTGCTTGGGTTCCTCCAGGTACCCCGGTTTCCTCCCAGAGTCCAAAAGACGTGCTAGTTAGGTGCATTGACCGTGCTAAATTCTCCTTCAGTGTATCTAAACAGGCGCTGGAGTGTGGTGATTAGGGGATTTTCACAGAAACTTCATTGCAGTGTTAATGTCTGTGTCCTTGTGACTAATAAATAAACTAAGTTAAAATTTGATAAAAACACCTCCTATGTTATAAAAGCCTAGTTACTATAAATAACAAATAGTGTGACGGCATGGTAGCACAGTGGTAAGCACTGCTGCCTCACAGCACCAGGAACCTGATTTGATTCCCGGCTTGGGTCACCGTCTGTGTCGAGTTTGCACATTCTCCCCGTGACTGCATGGGTTGCCTCTGGGTGCCCCGGTTTCCTCACACAGTCCAAAGATGTGCAGACTGGGTGAATTGGCCATGTTAAATTGCCCCTTAGTGTCAGGGTGACCAGCTAGGGTATGAGTACAGGGCTTTGGTGGGATTGTGATTGATGCAGACTTGAGGGCAGAATAGCCTCTTTCTGCACTGTAAGGATTCTGTGAACAAATGTACAAAATTGATGATGACTTTCCAAGGCATTGTGTTAGGAAGGGGCATGCTCCCTGAGAAGGTTTTGATTTTTTTTATATATTACACAGTCTGCTTAATTTGAAGTATTTTAAAATTTCCATCTGATAGGTTTTTTTGTAAAACAAAAATCAAAATGGGTGACTTGGATTAACAGACCGTGTCCCCATTAGTCAGTCTTCCTGACCCCAGTTTGCAAGGCCCTTGGGGTTGCCAACACTGATTGGAATCATTCCAGGAGGCATGTGACATTGCTCACAGTTTGCGAATGTTATTTCATTTCCCTTATTTAGTCCCATGTTGTCGAGCATTTTTGCTTGCAGTTTCGTGCCAGCAGCTGCGTCCAGGAATCAGGAACCCACCCATAAGCAATAACAGCAACTTATATTGATATAGTGCCTAATGAAAATCCCAAGGCACTTCACTAGTGCACTATAAACCACAACTGGATACTGAGCCACCAAAGATAATATTAGTATAGATGCCCAAATCTTGGTCAAAGTGGTGGATTTTAAGTAGCATCTTTGAGTATAAAAGTTGGCAGGTCATACTGCAGCTGTACAGAATCTTAGTTAGGCCTCATTTGGAATACTGTGTACAATTCTGGTTGCCACACTACCAGAAGGATGTGGTTGCTTTGAAGAAGGTACATAGAACATAGAACAATACAGCTCAAACAGGCCCTTCGGTCCATGAGTTGCGCCGATCACATCTACCAATCCTCAGACCTATCTGTAACCCCCTATCCTATTCGTTTCCATATACTCATCCAGAAGTCTCTTGAAAGACCCCAGTGAGTTTGCCTCAACAACCTCTGATGGCAGTCGGTTCCATTCACTCACCACCCTCTGAGTGAAAAACCTACCCCTGACATCTCCTTTGTATTTGCTTCCCTGCATCTTAAATCTGTGTCCTCTTGTAGTGACCATTTCAGCTCGGGGAAATAGTCTCTGAGAGTCCACCCTATCTATTCCTCTCAACATTTTATAAACCTCTATCAGTCGCCTCTCAACCTTCGTCTCTCCAGTGAGAAGAGTCCCAGCTCCCTCAACCTATCTTCATAAGGCCTGCCTCCCAATCCAGGCAGCATCCTTGTAAATCTCCTCTGAACCCTCTCAATAACTTCTACATCCTTTCTATAATGAGGCGACCAGAACTGTGCACAATACTCCAACTGGGGTCTGACAAGAGTCTTATAGAGCTGCATCATTACCTCCTGACTCCTGAACTCTATTCCTCGATTAATGAAGGCCAGTACACCGTACGCCTTCTTGACCACTTCCTCCACCTGCGAGGCCGATTTAAGAGTCCTGTGAACCCGGACCCCGAGATCCTTCTGCTCTACCACACAGCTAAGACTCCTACCCCTTATATTGTACTCCTTCATCCCATTATTCCTGCCAAAATGGACCACTACACATTTATCTGCTTTGAAGTCCATCTGTCACTTCTCCGCCCAGTCTTGCATCCTGTCTATGTCCCGCTGCAACTTTTGGCATCCCTCCAGACAAATCATCATCATGTACAGAAGAGGTTTACCAGGATGTTGCCTGGCCTGGAGGATATTAGCTATGACGAGAGGTTGGGTAAACTCGTTTTGTTCTCGCTGAAATGACAGAGGGGTAAGCTGATAGAGGCCTACAAGGTTATTAGTGGCATGGACAGAATGGATAATCAGACGCGCTTTCCTAGGGTAGAAAAGTCAAGTACTGGGAGGGACATAGGTTTAAGGAAAAGTTTAGAGGAGATGTGTGAGGCAAGTTTTTTGCAGAGAAGGTTGTGAATGCTTGGAACGCACTGCCCGGGAGCAGGTACATTAGTGACAATTAAGGGACAATTAGACAAATACACGAATAGGATGGGAATGGAAGGATTTGGACTCAATAACTGTATACGGTTTTAGTTTAGGCAGGCATCAGAGTCGGTACAGACTTGGAGGGCCGAAGGGCCTGTTCTTGTGCTGTACTGTTCATAGATCTTGTTTTTTGTCTTAATGGAGGAGAGTGAGTTGAAGAGGTTTAGAAAAAGACTCCAGAGCTCAGGGCCCAATGACTCAGCGATTAAAATCAGAATACTCAAGAGTAGTAGAAAGTCGATGAGCACAAACATTGCAGAGAAGATTACAGGGGTACAGAGAGGATGAGGCCATGGGATGATTTGAAAATTGATACAAACAAATGTTGATCAGCCAGCATAGGGATGAGACATGATGATGATTTTATTTTATTTATTATTGCCACATGAATTCGTAAACAGTGAAAGGTACTGCGTCTTGCTGCTATGCAGAAAAAGCACATTGCTCAAAGAGAAGGAAGCGAGAGATTGCAGAATGTAACGTTACAGTTATAGCTAGGGTGTAGAGAAAGGTCAACTTAATGTGAAGTAGGTCCATTCAAAAGTCTGAAGGCAGCAAGGAAGAAGATGTTCTTGAGTCAGTTGGTACATTTCCACAAATTTGTGTATCTTTGGAAGAAAATTGAAGAGAGAATGGGGCGCGCAGGTTAATTACGCTGGCTGCTTTGCTGAGACATCGAGAAGCGTAGCCAGAATCAATGGATAGGAGGCTGGTTTGCGTGATGGATTGGGCTACATTCACAACTTTTTGTAGTTTCTTGTGGGCTTGGGCAGAGCAGGAGCCATACCAAGCTGTGATACAATTAGAAAGGATGCTTTCTATGGTGCATCTGTAAAAGTTGGTGATAGTGGACATGCCAAATTTCCTTCATCTTATAAGAAAGTAGAAGCACTGGTGGGACAATGACGTTGATAGGTGAATGGAATTTAATGTGAATGATGGGATGAGCAGCAGAATTTTGAATATATGAAGTGTGCAATGAATTTGGAGAATCAACCAGCTGTGTGTCAAATCTAAAGGTAATGAAGCAGAGGTGAAGGTTTCAGCAGCTGAAGAGCTGAGGCAGACACACAGTCACTAGATGTTGTGGTGGTAGAAATAGATAGTCCTTGTGATGATGTGAAAAGAAATGTAATCCAGGCAGCTGAGGAAGTCTATGAAATCTGTAACCAGGAGATGGAGGGAAGTTGGGGACAGGAATGGTCAGATGTGTGCAGTATGAAGGGATGCTCTATATTCAACCAACACAACACAAACACTTCCAACTGGTCTTTAAGAAATACATTCCTGTAATGTCTTGCACAAAATCTGGTTGTCCCAAAGCAGAAATGTGATAAACTGCGTGGCAAGGTCCCAGAAACAATGCAATATCCAGATGTTGATCCAAATTCACTTTCACAACTATCTAGATTTCATTTCCTCCCATCTTACTGACAGCACTCTATTTTCCCAATCCCATTCTCCCAAATTTTTATCTTCCTTGTATCCGTTCTAATTATGTCACTTTTCATACCAGCGCTTCTGCTATATACTAAACACAGATTGGATGACCATTTTGAGGAACATCTTTGCTCCGTCCACAAGCACGAGCCCAGCCTTCCAGTCACTTGCCTTGTCAACTCAGCATCTTTCTCTCACATCCACATGTCCATCCTTCGCCTGCTGCAATGATCCAGTGAAGCCCAGCACAAACTGGATGAACATCATCCCATCCTTCAATTACACATTTTCTGGACTCATCACTGAGTCCAACAACTTTAAACTGTGAACTTTCGCTGCCGTCTTTACTTTTTTATTTGTTTCTCGTCAATGCAACCGCCCTCCCCCCACAGGGTCATCTGTCACTTGTTCTTCAGTTTTGCTTTCCCTGATTGTTAATCTTTATTCACCTATTAACACATTCTATTATCTTAGCATTATGGCACTATCAGTACCTTCATTAAACCTTAATGCTCCCATTGTCACTCCCTTTGTCCCATGTCTGTGACATCTTTGTCAATCTCTCCTCAGCTCCGACCCCTCTCTGACCTTCTACTCTGCTCCACCTCCTCCACGCCCCCCTCTAACTAGAGAATCCTTCACAATTCTACCCCCTTCAACTCAAGAGTAATACAAACTTAAAACCTTAAGTCTGTTTCTCTCTCCACGGACGCTGCCAGACCTGCTGAGGTTATCCAGCATTTTCTAGTGTTTACTACTGGTGTATCAGGCAGGATTTTCCAGCTACACTTGCCCCAAGACCAGAAAACCCTGCTTGAGGTCAACAGACCTTTGCATGGTCCACCCCCAGATCCACCCCCCTCCCCCACCATCCACTACGATTCCCATAGCGAGTGGGATGGGAACATTCTGTAGATTATCATTTACCTCAGTTAAGAGTTGCTGCCTCACTCCCCCACTGTTGTTGAAAGTGCCTCGACTGTGTTAATTCCATTTCCCAGATTTCTGCTCTGGCTCATTTCCCCTCGCCCATACACACAATATAGCTCCCCTTGTCCTCTTCTGCCATCATTCAAAGCAATATCCTCCACCATTTCCACCATCTCCAGCCTGTTCATCCACAGTTTCACAGTATTTATTGCTGAGAAAGTCTTGGATGTTAGGGAACTTGGGGAAATAAATAGTGATGTCTTGAGGAGTGTACATATTATAGAGAAGGAGGTGCTGGAAGTCTTAAAACACATCAAGGTAGATAAATCCCTGGGATCTGATGAAATGTATCCCAAGATATTGTGGGAGTCTAAGGAGGAAATTGCAGGTCCCCTAGCAGAGATATTTGAATCATTGACAGCCACAGGTGGAGTATGTGAAGATTGGGAGGTAGCAAGTGTTGTTCCTTTGTTTTGCAGGGAAGAGCCTGGGAACTACAGACCAGTGAGCCTAACATCTGTAGTGGGTAAATTGTTGGAAGATATTCTGAGAGACAGGATCTTTAGGCATCTAGAGAGGCAAGGAATTAGGGATTGTCAGCATGGCTTTGTAAGTGGAAAATCATTCCTTGTGAATTTGATTGAGTATTTTGAAGCGGTAACCAAGATGAGGGCAGTGCAGTTGATATTGTCTACATGGACTTAGCGAAGCCTTTCGTAGGTTGTTGCATAAGGTTAAATCTCATGGGATCCAGAGTGAGGTAGCCAGTTGGATACAAAATTGGCTTGACGACAGAAGACGACAGGTGGTTGTTTTTCAGACTTGAGGCCTGTAACCAGCAGTGTACCTCAGGGATCACTGTTATTTATTGTTATATTAATGATTTGATGAGAATTTAGGAGGCATGGTTAGCAAATTTGCAGTTGACACCAGGATTGCCGGCACAATAGATAATGGAGAAGGTTTTCCTTTTTCACTGTCTAAGGATTGCAATGGGATCTTGATCGATTGGTCAGTGGGCCGATGAATGGCGGATGGAGTTTAATTTAGATAAATGTGAGGTGATGCATTTTTGTAGACCAAATCAGGACAGGACCTACTCAGTTAATGTTAGTGTTATAGAACAAAGGAATCTAGGAGTACATGTTCATGGCCCCTGGAAAGTGGAGTCATAGGTGAACAGTGTGGTAAAGAATGCATTTGGTATGCTTGGTTTCATTGGTCAGAACATTTAATACCGAAGTTGGGACATCCTGTTGAAGTTGTACAAAACATTAGCAAGGCAATGCTTGGAATACTGTGTACAGTTCTGATCAGTCTAATATAGAAAGAATATTATTAAACTGGAAAGACCAGATTTATTAGGATGCTTTATGGTTTGGGTTATAAAGTCAGGCTGGAAAGACTGGGATTTTTTTTCCCTGGAGCATAGAAGTCTTGGGGTGGTCATATAAAGGTCGATAAAATATTGAGAAGCATAGATCAGACAGATTGTCAACATTTGTTCCCAAAGGTAGGGAATCTAAA
The DNA here is from genome assembly GCA_024679065.1 of Sphyrna mokarran. Lineage (NCBI taxonomy): Eukaryota > Metazoa > Chordata > Chondrichthyes > Carcharhiniformes > Carcharhinidae > Sphyrna > Sphyrna mokarran. The sequence goes on along the minus strand of JAGIQG010000013.1, from coordinate 77,081,642 downwards.
ACAGAGAGTACAGGTTTAAGGTGAGAGGGGAGACATACGAAATTGCCCAGGGAGGGCAATTTTTTCAGTCAGAGAGTGGTGAGTGTCTGGAATGAGCTGCCAGAGCAGTAGTAGAGGTGGGTACAATTTTATCTTTTAAAAAGCATTCAGACAGTTACATGAGTAAGATGGGTGTAGAGAGATACGGGCTAAACGCGGGCAATTGGGACTAGCTTAGTAGTAAAATCTGGACGATATGGACAAGTTGGACCGAAGGATCTGTTTCCATGCTGTAAACCTATTTCTATTTTTAGACTCCACTTTGCTGATGATTCTGCAATTTATTCACCTTTGCTAGAACCCTGTATTGTACCTTTACTCATCCCATCGTCTTTTGTGATTTAATCCTTCCCGCTTTCCACCCCATAGGACTTACTCTTTCCTCTCTTCTCAACAATGTACTTGGCACAATGGTTAGCACCGCTGCCTCACAGTGCCAGGAGCCTGGGTTCGATTCCTGGCTTGAGTCATTGTCTGTGTGGAATTTGCACATTCTCCCCATGTCTGCATGGGTTTCCTCTGGGTACTCCTGTTTCCTCCCACTGTCCAAAGATGTGCTTGGTTAGAATTTTTGGCCATGCTAAATTCTCCTTCAGTGTAACTGAACAGGCACGGGAGTGTGGCAACTAGGGTAACTGCCCAGTAAATTCATTGCAGTGTTAATGTAACCTTCTTTGTGATATTAATACTTAAACTTGTTTCGAGCCTCTTACATTCTTGATAAAAGATTGCAGACCTCTCTGCTTCCCTTTCCAGACCTTGCCTAAGCATGCGTAGCATGAAAAAGAAGTTTATTTATCAGTCATAAGTAAGACACTGCAATGAAATTACTGTGAAAATCCCCTAGTCGCCACAGTCTGGCACCTGTTTGGATCAGTGCACCTAACCAGCATTCTATGTTCTATATCTTTCAGGTTGTAGGAGGAAACCGGAGCATCCGGAGGGAACTCATACAGACATGGGGAGAATGTGCAGCCTCCGCACAGACAGTGACCCAAGCTGGGAATCGAACCCATCCCTGGCACTATGAGGCAGCAGTGCTAACCACTATGCCACCCCATCTGCCTTTACTGGTGTGGGGATAAATACTGGGCAGGATGCCTGAGGAAAATACCCAGTCTCTTGCTGAAAGACAGTCTTCAGTAGGTGATGAACTAAGGATATTATTGCTAGTCTATTAATCCAGAAACTCAGTTAATGCTGCGGGGACCTGACTTTGAACCTTGCCACGGCAGAAAATTGAATCCAATAAAAAATATCTGATGTTAAAAAAATCTGATGACCTTGGAACCAACGTGGGGAAAATCCATCTGTTTCGCTAATGTCTTTTAGGGAAGGAAATCTGCTGTCTTTACTGGGTCTGGCCTACATGTGACTCCAGAGCCACAGCAATGTGGTTGAGTCTCAACTGCCCTCTGAAATAAAAGCAAATTACTGGGGACCTGGAAGCTGGAACCAAAAGAGAAAATCTGACCCTTAGGTCAGTGGGACTGCAAACATCAGCCGTTTTCTCTCCTTACAGATGCTGCTGAAATTGTCCAGCATTTTCTCTTTTGCCCTCTGAAGTAGCTTAGCAAACCACTCAGTTTAAGGGCAACTAGGGATAGGAAATAAATACTGGCCAACTGCCCATGTCTCACGAGTGAATTAAAAAAAAGCAGGTTAATAATAATACAATATGCACTTATGCGAACACTGTCAGATTGCTCAAGGACCAATAATGCATTGTTATGTTAATAAATCTATGCAAATTCGACAAACGGTTACCATAAAATCTACTGTATATTATTTGCATTCATTAGATCAGATTGATTGGTTACAATCTATCTGGCGAGTATCAGGCGAGGACTGAACAGGTCTAACAGTGCCTGGTCAGCAAAGATCACTCTCCAGCCTGCTCGCTGCTAACCGGGAGGATGCAGAGAGCTCTGCAGACCTGCATCGCCCATCAGCAATGCGCCTTGGAAATTCTGCATCAATGCCTCCAGGAGCAGCGGAACCTTCCTCCGGAGCAGCCCAGCCTCGGCCAGACAGCCAAGAACAGGCGGAAAGGCGGCTGCAGCAGCCGGGAGCGAGTGCTGTCCTCAGCCCCGAGCAGCGGGCGGAGAACCATCCTCCAGGTCGCCAGGGAGAGCAGGTTAACCCGAATGATCGGCCTGATCTCAGAGTTATTAACCCTGGAGCAGAATTCCTTGTCTCAATTGCAAGAGCCACATTTCCACGTGGACTGTAAGGTAAGAGGGGCTGGTTACTGCAAACCCCCATCACATTTCGGATTTAAATGAATCAATAACCTTTAATGGAATGAATGCAGACGAAAGTAGGCGGCATGGTGGCCCCGTGGTTAGTACTGCTGCCTCACAGTGTTAGGGACCCCAGTTCAATTCCTGGCTTGGATAACTGTCTGTGTAGAGTCTGCACTTTCTCCCCGTGTCTGCGTGGGTTTCCTCTGGGTGCTGCGATTTCCTCCCACAGTGTGAAAGACGTGCTGGAATGTGGCGACTAGAATTTCACAGTAACTTAACTAATTCGATTTATTATTGTCACAAGTATCGATATACAGTGAAAAAATATTGTTCCTTGTTCGCTATACAGATATTTATAGCAAAGGAATCGAGATAGTGCAGAATGTAGTGTTACAGTCATAGCTAGGGTGTAGAGGAAAATCAACTTAGTGCGAGGTAGGTCCATTCAAAAGTCTGACAGCAGCAGGGAAGAAGCTGTTCTTGCCTCCGTCCGTATGTGACCTCAGACTTTTGTATTTTTCTCCCTGGGGCTTGGGGGGTCCTTAATTCTGCTGGCTGCTTTGTGGAGGCAGCAGGAAATGTAGACAGAGTCAATGGATGGGAGACTGGTTTGTGTGATGGATTGGGCTACATTCACGACCTTTTGTAATTCCTTGTGGTCTTGGGCAGAGGAGGATCCATACCGAGCTGTAATACAACCAGGAAGAATGCTTTTGATGGTGCATCTATCTGTAAAAGTTGATGAGATTTGTAGTTGACATGCCAAATTTCCTAAATCTTCTAAGAAAGTAGTGTTCATACAGTGCTCATGTAAACCTTACTTGCAACGAATAAACTTTACTTTAAAACTGACCCACAAAATATTTCCCTCCCAGTCTGGAAATAAAGCCTGGAATTATTTTATATAAGACCAGTCAGTTCCAGGCCAGGAACAGCATTGTATTTAATCAATATTTTCTGTTTGTTCTTTGCCGTCTAGCTAAGCTCGGAGCTCAGAAATCTCTGCCATCGCATGGCAACCAGGGCAGACTGTCTCCAATTAGATGCAGATCTAAAAGCGATTGAGCAATGTTTGAGGGACATTGTTCACCAGTTGGTGACTTCATTGCCCTCTGAACGTTCCGGATCACACTCGCAGACTGCTGCTGTGCTCAAAACACTCTTCACAAGATTCCTGGAGATATAGAATTCCGGATAAACAGATCTGGCCCCTTTATTCGTTCAGGGAATGTAGGCATCACTGGCTTGGCAGCACCTTCTTGAGTCCATGTATATTATTGTTTCCTTGCTTTTTGATACAGTTGCTCATTTAAAAGAGCCAATATCCATGTGAAGTTATTGTAAATGGTGTATTTGTATCGGATAATCTAACACTGACACAAATAACAAATGGTTTTCAAATAAATTCTGTCTTTGAGTTCAAATCTGTTACTGGATTTTCACATTAAAGTTGATTTATTAGTCATAAGTGAGGCTTACGTTAACACTGCAATGAAGTTCCTATGAAATTCCCCTAGTCGCCACACTCCAGTGCCTGTTCAGGTCAATGTACCTAATCAGACTGGGAGGGAACCAGAGCACTTGGAGGAAACCCACGCAGATAAGGGGAGAACATGCAGACTTCAGACAGACAGTTACCCAAGGCGAGAATTGAACTTGAGTCCCTAGTGCTCACCACTGTGCTACCTTTCATAATGCTTCTAGTCAGGGCATTGAAATTCAGTGTGAGAAATAATGGACAGGGGATTTCACACCCAGAGAATCCCTTTGAACTCAGTAGATATTGGTGCAGACATTGTTTTAGAGTCACGCACCACAGAAACAGGCCCTTCGCCCACTATGTCTATGCTGACCATTGAATACCAGTCAATACTAGTCCCATTTGCCAGCACTTGGTCCATAGCCTGCTGTGCATTGCCAGTTGTAAGTGGCCAACCATGTGCTTCTTAAATGTTATTCCATCATTCAGATCAGGCAACCTCTGGGTTAGGAAGCTGCTGTTAATGTTATTATCAATGCTAGTCATAGAATCTTATTGTGCAGAAAGAGGCCATTTGGCCCATTGAGTCTGCACCCAACAGCAATCCCACCCAGGCACTATCCCCACAGCCCCATGTATTTATCCTGCTAATCCTGACACTAAGGGACAATTTACCTAACCCGCACATCTGTGGGAGGAAACCGGAGCATCTAGAAGAAACTCACACAGACACAGGGAGAATGTGCAAACTCCACACAGGGCAGTCACTGGATGTCAGAATTGAACCCGGGTCCCTGGTGCTGTGAGGCAGCAGTGCTAACCACTGCCCCACCATGCCACCCTTATTCAGGCCACTGGACACCAGGCACATCAGAAGACTGGTGCTGCCATCATTTAAAAACTGGGATACTTTGGGAGGAAATGGCTTGCTGGCACTTTGGGCAGTCTGTGCCTTTGAATTGGATGTACTCAGTAAGCTGAGGCAGTTCATCAAAGCTTGGCCCATCTCACATTTCACCTGTGTTTTGTGTTCCTGTTATAGGAACATGTTGAGAAGCAGCAGACCATTCAGCCCTTCGAGTCACTGCTCTGCCATTTAGTTTCATCGTGATTGATTTGTCTCCATTTACCTGTGTTAGTTCCACATCCTTTGATAGTAGGGGTTCCCGAACCTCCCAGGAGTTTCTTTGAATCAGGGATTCCGATCCCAAATACTGTCTCCACAATCCAAGAGATCACTGGGGCGACACGGTGGCACTGTGGTTAACACTGCTGCCTCACAGTACTAGAGATCCAGATGCCCTGTTTGTGAACAGAATTGCCATTCACCTGATGAAGGAGCAGCGCTCCAAAAGCTAGTGGCTTTTGCTACCAAGTATATCTGTTGGACTTTAACTTGGTGTTGTGAGACTTCTTACTGTCTCATCCAGCCCTGGCTTGGGTCACTATCTGTGTATAGTCTGCACGTTCTCCCCATGTCTGCGTGGGTTTCCTTCGGGTGCACTGGTTTCCTCAAACAGTCCAAAGATGTGCAGGTAAGGGTGCATTAGCCATGCTAAAGTGTCCCTTAGTGTCAGGGGGATTAGTAGGGTAATATGTTAGGATAAAGCCTGGGTAGGACTATTGTCAGTGCAGGCTTGATGGGCTGAATGGCCTCCTTCTGCACTATTGATTCTATGATTCTAGAAGATTCAACCATTTACATTTCTTACCCCGGGGCACCCCATGAATAATAGGCACTTTGAAGCGGTACAGTGGTTAGCACTGCTGCCTCACAGCACCAGGGACCTTGGTTTACTTCCTGACTTCGGTCACTGTCTGTGTGGAGTCTGCATGTTCTCCCTGTGTCTGTGTGGGTTTCGTCTGGGTGGTCCGGTTTCCTCCCTAAGTCCAAAGGAGTGCAGGTTAGGTGGATTGGCCATGCTAAATGGCCTCTTAGTGTCAGAGTAACTAGCAGGATTACAGGGATAGGGTTTGGCTGGAATTGTGACTAGTGAAGGCACTTAATAGAACATAGAATATTACAGCGCAGTACAGGCCCTTCGGCCCTCGATGTTGCGCCGGCCAGTGGACCCTCTAACCTAAACTATTCCAATATCATCCATATGCCTATCCACCGAACATTTGAATGCCCCAAAGTAGGCGAGTCCACAACTGCTGCAGGCAGGGCATTCCACGCCCTCACCACCCTCTGTGTAAAGAACCTGCCTCTGACGTCCGTCCTATAACTACCACCTCTTAATTTAAAGTTATGTCCCCTCGTGTTGGTCATCACCATCCGAGGAAAAAGGCTCTCACTATCCACCCTATCCAATACCTTGATCATCTTATACGCCTCAATTAGGTCACCGCGTAACCTTCTTCTCTCTAATGAAAATCACCTCAGGTCCCTCAGCCTTTCCTCATAAGGCCTTCCCACCATACCAGGCAACATCCTTGTAAACCTCCTCTGCACCCTTTCCAATGCTTCCACATCTTTCTTATAATGCGGCGACCAGAACTGTACGCAATACTCCAAGTGCGGCCGCACCAGAGTTTTGTACAGTTGTAACATAACCTCACGGCTCCTAAATTCAATCCCTCTCCCAATAAAAGCTAACACACTGTACGCCTTCTTAACAACTTTATCAACCTGGGTGCCAACTTTCAAAGAGCTATGTACTTGTACCCCAAGATCCCTCTGCTCGACAACGCTGTTTAGGGTCCTTCCATTAACCCTATATTTCATATGCCTGTTATTCCTACCAAAGTGAATCACCTCACACTTATCCGTATTGAATTCCATTTGCCACCTCACAGCCCAGCTCTGCAACCTATGTCCCTCTGCAAACTGTAACATCCATCCTCGCTGTCTACAACTCCCCCACTTTGGTATCGTCAGCAAATTTACTAATCCAACCCTCTACACCCTCATCTAGGTCATTTATAAAAATGACAAACAGCAGTGGCCCCAAAACAGATCCTTGAGGTACACCACTTGTAACTGCACTCCAGTTGAATATTTCCCATCAACCACCACCCTCTGTCTTCTATCAGCTAGCCAATTCCTAATCCAAACTGCTAAATCACCTTCAATCCATGCATCTGCACTTTCTGCAGTAGCCTACCATGGGGAACCTTATCAAACGCTTTGCTAAAATCCATATACACTACATCAACTGCCTTACCCTTATCTCCCTCTTTGGTCACCTCCTCAAAAAACTCAATAAGGTTTGTGAGGCACAACCTACCCTTCACAAAACCGTGCTGACTATCCCTAATCAATTTATTCCTCTCTAGATGCTTATAAATCCTATCCCTTATAATTCTTTCCAAGACCTTGCCCACAACAGAAGTCAGGCTCACCGGTCTATAATTTCCAGGATGGTCCCTACTCCCCTTTTTGAACAAAGGTTTGGTAGGAATTTGGTAGGGACCTCATTTGGTAGGAATAACATTTGCCATCCTCCAGTCTTCCGGCACTATACTTGTAGCTAACGACGACATGAAGATCAAAGCCAAAGGCTCTGCAATCTCCCCTCTAGCCTCCCAGAGAATCCTAGGGTAAATCCCATCTGGCCCAGGGGACTTATCAATTTTCATACCCTCAAGATTCGCTAACACCTCCTCCTTGTGAACCTCAATCCTACCCAGTCTACAACCCGGTATCGCAGTATTCTCCCCGACAACATTGTCTTTCTCCTGCGTGAATACTGATGAAAAATACTCATTCAGTGTCTCTCCTATCGCCTCAGGCTCCACGCACAACTTCCCACTGCTATCTCTGACTGGCCCTAATCTTGCCCTAACCAATCTTTTATTATTTATATACCTGTAAAAAGCTTTAGGATTCTCCTTAATCCTATCCGCCAAAGTCTTCTCGTGTCCTCTTCTAGCTCTTCTCAACTTCCTCTTTAGCTCCTTCCTGGCTGATTTATAGCTCTCTATTGCCCTAACTGAGCCTTCATGTCTCATCATTATATAAGCCTCCTTCTTCCTCTTCACCAGAGATTCAACTTCCCTAGTGCACCATGGTTCCCTCACTCGACCACTTCCTCCCTGCCTGGCAGGTACATATTCATTAAGGACATGCAGAAGCTGTTCCTTAAATATGCTCCACATTTCAGATGTCCCAAGCCCCTGCAATTTCCTGCTCCACCCTATGCATCCTAAATCTCTCCTAATAGCCTCATAATTACCTTTCCCCCAGCTATAACTACTGTTATGGCCAAATGGCCATAATGGGCCAAATGGCCTCCTTCTGCACTGCAGGCATTCTGTGATTCTCATGAATAACTTAACCTGGTATCGGGAATCATAATGAAGCGAAACTGTATTAATCTTAAACAGAATTATTTATACATTTTACACCAAGCTCATCACCAGGTGCTCAATGCTGTTATCCATAGCGAACATTGAACAGCCGGATTTAGAAATTAAATGCGGTGGAAGGGGATGGAGGCTGGAGAATGGAAGCTCACAATGATGGGAATGTGGACTCAGTGAGAGAGAGGTTGGAAAAGTGTGGGGTTATGCACTTTGGAAAGAGGAATGGAGGCATAGGATATTTTCTAAATGGGGAAATGCTTAGGAAATCAGAAGCACAAAGGGACTTGGGAGACCTTATTCAAGATTCTCTAATGGTTAACATGAAGGTTCACTCAGCAGTTAGGAAGGCAAATGCTATGTTATCATTCAGATTGACAGGGCGAGAACACAAGAGCAGGGATGTACTTCTGAGGCTGTATAAGGCTCTGGTCAGACTCCATTTGGAGTATTTTAAGCAATTTTGGGCCCCGTATCTAAGGAATGATGTGCTGGACTTGGAAGGGATCCAGAGGATGTTCATAAGTATGATACCTGGAATGAAGGGCTTATCGTGCGATGAACTGTTGAGCACTCTGGGTCTACACTTGCTGGAGTTTAGAAGAATGAAGGAGGATCTTTTGGAACTTACAGGCTACTGCCAGGCCTGGATAGAGTGAACTTGGAGAGGATATTTCCATTGGTAGGAAAAGCTAGATGCAGAGAGCACAACCTCAGACTGAAGGGATGATCTTTTAAAACAGAAATGAGAAGGACATTTTTCGGTTACAGAGTGGTGAATCTGTGGAACTCTTTGCTGTGGAGGCCAGGTCATTGAGAGTCTTTAAGACAGAGATAGATAAGTTCTTGATTAATAAGGGGATCAGGGGTTATGGGGAAAAGTCAGGAGAATGGGGATGAGAAAAATATCAGCCATGATTGAATGGCAGAGCAGACTCGATGGGCTAATTCTGCTCCCATGTCTTATGGTCTTAATACTAAAATTTAAATTCTTCACCACATGCATACTGAGGAATTAAAACCCCATTTAAAGCAGAACAGATAAATATTTGATCGTGATCAAATGTCACAAGATCAGACACCATATTATCAGAATGTCACATGCTCAAAACTCCAGGTATGACAGTAATCAGAGTTAGACAATGCCACCTTGTATTCCGGTGCATCAAAAATCCCTGATGCCAGTCTTGAAAGCTCCGGTTGATGCTTCCAGCCTTTGGTGGCATGAGTTCCACATTCGCACTACCCTTTAATTCACTCCTGAATGATATTTTAAGATTACGAGGTGAATTTTACCATCCCACCGTTGTGGGAATCGGAACAGGTGAGGGGCGATGAACCATGGACAGGTTTGTTAACTTCGGGTGGAAATTTCTAGTTTCAGGGCGAGTGAGGCCAGAAGATCTCGTCCTATGTGCCTCCATGTTCTTGATTCTCTGACTTGAGGGAATTATTTCTCTAACCACTTCCCACTTAACATTTGAGAGATGTTAAATTAAAGCTCACGTGGCCATTTGATAATAGATCCTGTGGCACTATTTGAAGAGCAGGTGATGTTCAACAGGTATCAAAGAACAAAATAGCCCATGCTGCCAACCCAAAGTTCCCACCTCTACCCGTGATCCCTGTCTATGTTTATAAATCTATGGATTCAAAACCAACATTCCTCCCTTAAGCAGTGTACACATAATGCTATGTATTCAGCCACACCAAAGTGTCTCGTCTCTTTCAGCCACAGAGTAATTTTTGCAAGTAGCCCAACATGCTGAGGTTAAGTAAGGATTAATTCATGTTCCTGTGGGAATGTTGGCTGTAGACTGACAACGGTTTAGAAATCCTTGGCCTTTCCTTTCTGGAATGATCTGCTTATGAAGGTCAGGAAAGAAATCAAAAGGATATGAGTGGCTGTTTCGAAAACTATTTTTGAATGGATGCTACTTGATCATTGATAAGCTCCTTGTTAGTTGCGATTTAGAATTGTAGAATCCTACAGTGCAGAAGGAGGCCATTCAGCCCATCGAGCCTGCACTGACCACAATCCCACCCAGGCCCTATCTCCATAACCCCATGCATTTTACCCTACTTAGTTCCTCTATACTAAGGGGCAATTTAGCATGGCCAATCCATCTAACCCGCACATCTTTGGAGTGTGCGATTTGGTGATGTTTTATGGACTGCCCAAAGTGGAGGGAAAGCATCCAGGAAAAAAGACGAACACCTCGAGTTTCATTGCCAAAAGCAAGGTGAAGCCAAATGTTGACAGTGAAAGCTTGGCAGCCCAGGCACCCTTACTCACCTGTTTCTCCAACCGTCTCCCTACCGGTGACAGAGTCATCGGGTGGGATTTTATCACCTCCCGAGGTCAACAGACCTTTCCATGCTCCGCCTCTCGCCAGATCCAATTCTTGCGGTGGGTGGGACGGTAAAATTCTGGCAAGAAATTACAAAAAACGTTCTAGATGTCAAAGGAACGAGAAAACTTGGGAGAATGATGCTGGTTTTTTCAGCGCACTGGGAGATGCAATCTTACCGCTGTCAGTGCAAAAAAAGTGCCCCAGTATGATTCTCGCCAGTAAGGGGGCAGGTGGGGGGAAGTGGAGGCAGAATCTAAGCTCACGGGTGAAGCTAGCTGCATTACTTTTGGAATGCCAGTGCGCAGGCACCCTGATCTCCCAGTGCATTGGCAGGTCCTCCTGCCAACCCCAATCCCTGCCATGCACAACATCCCCCCCTTCCCCTCCCCACCTTCTGTTGCTCTCTGTGCCAGAAGGAGTTTATTTATTAGTGTCATAAGTAGGCTTACATTAACATTGCAATGAAATTAGTGTGAAAATTCCCCTAGTCGCCATACTCCAGCACCTGTTGTATACACAGAGAGAATTTAGTAGGGCCAATGTCTTTCGGAATGTGGGAGGAAACTGAAGCACCCGGAGGAAACCCATGCAGACATGGGGAGAATGTGCAAACTCCACGTAGACAGTGACCCAGGTCGGGAATTGAACCCGGCACCCTGCTGCTGTGAGGCAGCAATGCTAACCACTGTGTCACCATGCTGCATAAATGGATATGAATAATGTCCTGATGGAGATTATGAGCAGTTTTGTTGACTGTTTCGCCATCCACTGCACATAACAGACAGATGGTATTAGCAGGTCTATACAGTGAGGAGAGTACACACTGGAATCCTACACCGTGTTGTGACAATGTCATGGTATACACTTCTATAGGGTGGCCTGCATATTCATTGGTAATGCTTTGTTTACTTAAAAAGTTGTGTCTGTTTTCATTAGATCAAAGAAGAATAGGGGTGAAAATTACACATTTTATTTACATTTTGACACTGATGAAACATAGGAGATAGGAGCAGGAGGAGGCCATTTGGCTCTTCGAGCCTGCTCTATCATTCATTATAATCATGGCTGATCGCCCAACTGAATATCCTAACCCTGCTTTCTCTTCATAATCCCATTCACCCCGAGTGCTATATCCGGCCACCTCTGGAATACATTCAATGTTTTGGCATCAACTACTTCCTGTGGTAATGAATTCCACAGGCTCACCACTCTTTGGGTGAAGAACTGTCTCCTCATCTCCATCCTAAATGGTTTACCCGGAATCCTCAGACTGTGATCCCTGGTTCTGGACTCCCCCACCATCGGGAACATCCTCCCTGCATCTACCATGTCTAATCTTGTTAGAATTTTACAGGAGCAAGAACATCCTTCCTCAGAAAAGGAGACCAAAACTGCACTCACTACTCTAGGTGTGGCCTCACCAAGGTCCTGTATAATTGTAATAATACCTCCCTGCTCCTGTTGGCCTCCAATGAAGGTCAACTCGCCATTTGCTTTCTTTACCGCCTGCTGCACCTGCATGCTTCCCTTCAGTGACTGATGCACAAGGATACTCAGGTCCCTCTGCACACTCCTCTCTCCCAACTTACAGCCATTCAGGTGGTAATCTATGGTAAATGATGGAATGGACAGAGTAGGGAAAAGAATGGAAAGAATAGTACTGTTTGCAGCAATTGAACAACGAGACATGGATGTTTGATTAATAAGGAAAGGTTTTGGGCTGAGGATGCACATTTTCACGTGGAACTTTATGGGACACACTGTTGGAAGTAGGTTGAAGCAGAAACTACAGACAGGATTTTCTGATCCCTCAGCGCCATGTTTCTCAGTGGTGGAGATGGCTTGCTATTGGCTGTTGATGGGATCTACCAGTTCCGCCAAAGCCAATAGCCATTTGTGTTGCTGACTGGCTGCGCAATGGCTGAATGCACTGTGTGTGGGGTGGGGGGTGGGGGTGGGGGTGGGGGGAGGGGAAGAATCGAGGCACCTGCGGCAGAACGCAAGATGGTGCGGGGGGAATCCCTCCAAGAATAGGAAGGAAGAATTCCATTCTGACGACACTTTTCACAACCTCAAGATGCAGCAAAAGCTTTTTCTCTGGCCAATGAATGCATTTAGCATGCGGTTGTCACGGTAACGAAGGACACAGCAGCCATTTTGCAAACAGAAAGCTCTCACAAACAGCATTGAGATAACTGACTAAATAAACTGTTTAAATGATGTTGATTGAAGGATAATTGTTACCCAGGAGGTGAGATAGATTCTGTTGAAAGGTATCAGACCTGAATCCTACTTCTCTCTCCACAGATGCTATCAAACTGGCCGAATTTTTCAGCGTTTGGTATTTGCATTTCAACTTAGATGGGAGTAATAAGTGAAAGGATGTGGTTAACACCAACACGGACTTGCTGAGCCAATGTTTAAATGTTGTAAGTTCCACGTAAATCCCAAACCATCGATAGCAGATTATCTGATCATTCACATCATCTGGTAGGAACTGATAAGCCCTGAAATTGGGTGCAGGGATCATGATGCATGTAACTCACGGCTGGTTCTGTTATTGCAGGAGAATGGGGAGTGGGGAGGGACAATGGGGGAGTCTCAGCAGGTGGGAGGTATTATTGCTTGACTATTAATACAAAACTCAGCTAATGTTCTGGCGACCTGGGTTCGAATCCCGCCACGGGACATGGTGGAGTTTGAATTCAATAAAACATATCAGGAATTAAGAATTTACTGATGACCATCAGATGATTGTTGTAAAAACCCATCTGGTTCATTAATGTCCTTTAGAGAAAGAAATTTGTCTTCCTTAAATGTCTGGCCTACATGTGACTCCAGAGCCGCCGCAGTGTGGTTGACTCTCAAACTGCCCTCCCAGGGCAAGTAGGAATGGGTAATAAATGCTGGCCAGCCAGCGAAGCCCATGTCCCACGAATGAATTAAAAAAAAGTGCCAAATCCATGCTGCCCCATCTGAAAGATTGCTGAGTGCAGCCAGTACTTCCTGAGCTGCTCACTGACTACAGGCACAAGCAGAGGGCACTGATAACAGTGCCTGGTGCTATTTAAGACTAAGCTGCTGCTCTTAGAGGAGAGATGCATTTTGGCTGCAAACAGTTCTCAGCCTCAGGCTTCATGTTACTGTCTGTGTGGAATTTGCACGTTCTCCCCATGTCTGCGTGGGTTTCCTCTGGGTGTTTTGGTTTCCCCTGATATGCGGCTTAGGTGGATTGGCCACACTAAATTGTCCCTTAATATTGGGGGGGATTAGTAGAATAAATGGTGTTGCGGGAATAGGGGCAGGGTGGGATTGTGGTCAGTACAGACTCGATGGGCTGGATGGCCTCCTTCTGTACTGTAGGAATCATATGCCTCTGTGAAAAGTTAGTCTGGGCTGTATTAGTGTGAGGAACGGCTGAATGTGTAAGAGAGTGAGCAGTAAGGGTTTCAGACAATGCAATGGATCCCTTGTTGAACAAAATGAAAGAAGGAAGGGAAGGTGTCCTCTCTATGCAGAGGGGTATGAATCAATCTAGACCTGCTCAGGTGGCTACAGTAACAAATGGCAGCAATAGCCAGTGCCATTGATGCCATGGATGCAGTGCAGGATTAATAATCACACCCGAGTTGTCAAGACAAGTGAGTTTTTCTTCAAATGGCACTTCCTACCAACCACACCAGCAGCTTCATCCATTCCTCAACTCACCATGCTCCTCAGACCTATCTCTCTATCATTTCTATAGATCAGTACTTAGCCCTTCGCTTCTCCCTGCTTCACTACACTGTAAGCCTCACTCACTATTCATAGTTCTCACACACACCAGCAGCTATTCAATCATGACTGCCACAGCATCCAAACACATTGCACATTACTCACACACACACTTCCCCATTTGTTGTAGGAGAAATTGGCGGAGAACAGCTGACAACAGCAATGACAGGGAGCAAGACAAGTGCTGTTGCGTTTTTGAACCCTCTTGTGAGGATAGATCGGGTTCACAGGGCCTGTATTCAACTCCCACATATACTCACACTCATTCTCACACAAAGTCATTCTTACACATTCTCACACACAGTCAGACTCATTCTCACTCACAATCTCACACGCAATCATTCTTACACACAATCTCATACACACTCAAACTCGTTCTCACACACAATTTCACACATAGTCATTCTCATACACAATCACACACACACTCATTCTCACACACATTCTTATTCACTCATTCTCACACAAACTCATTCTCAGACGAATTTATTTACACTCATTTTCACACATTCTCACACACACTCATTCTCACACAAGTTCATTCTCACACAAACTTATTTATACTCATTCTCATACATTCTCTCGCACACTCATTCTCACACACACTCATCCTCACACAAACTCATTCTCACACAAATTCATTCTCACACGTTCTTTCTCACACAAATTCATTCTCACACAAACTTATTTATACTCATTCTCACACACTCATTCTCACACACTCATTCTCACACAAACTCATTCTCACACATATTCATTCTCACATACACTCATTCTCACACACACTCATTCTCATACATTCTCACACACTCATTCTCACACACACTCATTCTCATACATTCTCACACACTCATTCTCACACACACTCATTCTCATACATTCTCACACACTCATTCTCACACACACTCATTCTCATACATTCTCACACACTCATTCTCACACACATTCATTCTCATACATTCTCACACACTCATTCTCACACACACTCATTCTCATACATTCTCACACACTCATTCTCACACAAACTCATTCTCACACACATTCTCACCCCTACTCACTCTCACTTTCACACTCATTCTCGCACACACAATCTCACGCACATTCACTTTAATCTCACATATGCCTGCTTTCACTCTCATTCACAGACATTCCTACTTACACATATATTCTCACACACATTCACTCACACATTTGCTTTTACACACTCATTTCACACACAATCATTGTCCACACCTTCACCCCTATCTGGATGGCTTGAAACCTCTCTGCTTTTTCCCTGACTGAAGGTCAAACCCAGGCCATTCATCACTACCTTCCCCTACCTGACAGAACAAGTTCACATTTTAAACATTTTGGATTCACATACTTCCCCCAAATTAGAGTGATTGTGTGTGATAATGAAAGCTGGCACGTGAGAGTGCGTCTGAGAGAATAGGTGAGTGAATGTGTGTGTGTGACTGTGTGTGTGCAAGAGAATTTGTATGTATGTGTGTGTGTGTGTGTGTGTGTGTGAGTAAATATGTGTGACTGAATCTGTGCAAGAGTTTGTGTAACTGTGAGTGTGTGTGAGAGAATGTACGACTGAGTATATGCGAGAGTTTATATGCGTGTGTGTGAATGACAATGTGTGCGACTGAGTGTGTGCGAGAGTTTGTGTAACTGTGAGTGTGTGAGAGCTTGTGTGACTGAGTGCGTGTACGTGAGACTGAATGTGTGTGTGTGACTGAGTATGTGTGTATATGAGATTGAGTGTGCATGTGTGACTTAGACAAATAGAGAAGCTTGATACTGGGAATAAGTCAGATACATACACACACACCCACACTCCCTCCTGCTCCTCCCACCCCAAAAACCTGCCACAAACCAGGCCAGGTAAGGAGGAAATTCCAGGCTGAAAGGTGGCCCACTTCCAATTTCACTCCCCTCCCCCACCTTTTGCATAACTTCATTAGAGATAAATACAAAGTTAGCATTAATTAAACACAACTCTTCAGCTTGGTCCTCAGCCCCTTCTCCTACCCTGTCTTCAGCTCTGCCTCTTAAGTGAAAAGGAGAACATGGTTTTATTAACTCGGTCTATCACTTGGCACCTTTTAATGGTCATTTTAAAATAATTCCTTTGATATTTCTGCACATGTTTTCTTCATACCTTAACTCTTGTTAATTGAGATTCATGTTTAGTGACCAAAACAAGACCTCAGCAGCTGCCAGTGGATTCCTTGCTATAAGGGAATGAAATTTGATTTGAATTATTTTTGATTTGATTTATTATTGTTACATGTATTAACATACAGGTAAAAAGTATTATTTCTTGTGTGCTATACAGACAAAACATACAGTTCATAGAGAAGGAAATGAGAGAGTGCAGAATGTAGTGTTACAGTCATAGCTAGGGTGTAGAAAGAGATCAGCTTAATGCGAGGTAGGTCCAATCAAAAGTCTGATGGCAGCAGGGAAGAAGCTGTTCTTGAGTCGGTTGGTGCGTGACCTCAGACTTTTGTATCTTTTTACCAATGGAAGATGGTGGAAGAGTGAATGTCCGGGGTGCGTGGGGTCCTTAATCCTGCTAGCTGCTTTTCCAAGGCAGTGGGAAGTGTAGACAGAGTCAGTGGATGGGAGGCTGGTTTGCGTGATGGATTGGGCTACATTCACGACCTTTTGTAGTTCCTTGCGGTCTTGGGCAGAGCGGGAGCCCATACCAAGCTGTGATACAACCAGAAAGAATGCTTTCTATGGCGCATCTGTAAAAGTTGGTGAGAGTCCATAGCTGACATGGCAAATTTCCTTAGTCTTGGGAAAAAGTTGATGGGCTTTCTTAATTATAATGTCGGCATGGGGGGCCAGGACAGGTTGTTGGTGATCTGGACACCTAAAAACGTGAAGCTTACAACTCTTTCTACTTTGTCGCCGTTGGTGTAGACAGGGGCATGTTCTTCTCTACCCTTCCTGAAGTCATTGAAATCTCCTTCATTTTGCTGCCATTGAGGGAGAGATTATTGAGTATTATTGAATGAGAGTTTGGTTGGTTGTTGGAGAGCTGGTAAAAGAGGTTATTTTTGTTCCAATAGAAGCAGGAAGTGTTGGAAATACTCAGCGTGTCCGGCAGCACATTGAAACAGAGGTCAATGATGCTTCATCAGAACTAGTGTTGATTGTGGAGCTGAAACCTTTCTGTGTCCACACACACTGCCTGGTCTGCTGAGGTTTTCCAGCATTTCCTGTTTACACTTCAGAATTCCAGCATCCACAGTGCTTTATTCTCCTATTATATCCTCCGTGTTGGACATGTGATTAGCTTCAACTTTAAATGAGAAAATAATAATCACTTGATGCAGAGTGTAATATTTCTGGTTAGTGCATTTGTGTGGAGTTTAGAAGGATGAGGGGGATCTTATTAAAACTTATAGGATAATGTGAGGTGTGGATAGAGTGGACATGGAGAGGATGTTTCCACTACTAGGAAAAATTAGAATCACAAAGCACAACCTCAGGCTAAAGAGATGATCAACAGAGATGAGGAGGAATTTCTTCAGCCAGAGAGTGGGGAATCTGTGGAACTCTTTGCCGCAGAAGGCTGTGGAGGCCAGATCATTGAATGTCTTTAAGACAGAGATAGATAGATTCTTGATTAATAAGGGGATCAAGGGTTATGGGGAAAAGGCAGGAGAATGGGGATGAGAAAAATATCAGCCATGATTGAATGGCGGAGCAGACTCGATGGGTCGAATGGCCTAATTCTGCTCCTATGTCTTATGGTCTAAGAAATAGTAGATTAATGCAGGTGAGTTGGTAGGTGTCATTTCTTGTTCTCACCCTGAACAAGAAAATACCATCAGTTTTATTTTCAATTCCCACTATAAACTCATCTTCATGGGATATACCTCCGATTTTCCCCTACCCTCCCTCAAGGGTAAGTTATCAACCAACATCCCACGTGAGGTTCACTCACCCCCAAAGCTACCTTGACTATGTAGGAGAGGAAAACTGAGTTCAGCCGGCGGTCAGCCACAGGGACAAAAAATTAGCAGCATCCTCACAGTAGACTGGCAATCTCTACATATACATGAAATAGTCAGCGCAGACAAAAGGGTTGTTTCACTCTATCTATCAACAGAACACGGTTGAATGTCCTTGCTAACAGAATCAAAATACTTACAAAAGACATGATTAAGTGACCACTGTTTGAACGGACATTTCATCCATCTACCATTAAAGATTACGACATTACCGATACGTTGCAATGAAACAGCCATTGTCACGCGCCTATCTCTTTGTACCATATGTAAATAATTTACCGGTGTGTGCATGACTAGAGGCAATTATCTTTACTAGAAATTGTAAGAAATGCCCTATAATAAAAAGCTGACTGTACATAGTTTGAGAAGATAGTGGAGGCCAGAAACCTTTCAACCTTTAAAAAATATTTGGATGAGCACTTGAAATAGCATTGCATTCAAGGACATGGGACAAGTGCAGGAAAATGGGATTAGCATGCCTTTATCGGTAGTTATGGTTGGTGCAGACTTGATGGGCTGAAGCGTCTTTTCTGAGGGGCCGATCTTACATCTCACCCTGCCGAGAATGGGGTGAACCGGTAAAATTGCAAGAGAATCGGGAAATCGGGTTTACATCTGATTTCTCACCTCTTGTGATCTTACCAGCATCGGATACCCAGCGGGATCAGCTTCATGCCCGAAGAGGGTGAGATGTTGATTGTAATATTTAAATTCTATTTAAAGTAGAATTTAAATATTACGAATGAACCCAGGAGACTGTTGTCTGGGTTTATTTGCCTTAGTGGTGAATGTCCTCACTGGCGAGGATCATGTATGTTCCCCATCAACAGGGACCAGTCATGATGGGCTTGCTGGTAGGGCCAGGGGCCGTTGAGGCCCACCTGAGAGATCGGGGGTAGCAGGATGTTTCTTAGGCAGTGGCAGCCTGACACCCAGACAGTGCCACTGGACACTCAGGAGTAGCAAGGGCGCAGAGCCTGAGAGGGTGGGGCATAAGGCAAGTGGGGGGATGCTGCAACATTTGGATTGTGGCTAAGGGAACGCAGCGCAATCTGCAACCAGCAGTTGGCCAGTCTCGGCAGAGGTTGGTTGGGGGATGGGAGGGAGGCGATAGACCAGGCGAGAGTTTGGCCGTGCAGGGCAATAATAACAGGGGGGTGCAAATAGGCTGCGAAGGCCACTGGCAGCTGGGGTAAAGTGCCTGACAAATCCCTTTATTCTGTGCAGTGGTACAGAACAGTGAGAACTGCGCACGTGCAATGGCACTCTCTGCAAGCAAATTGCCGGCTTTCATGCCTCCTGATTTTTCCTCTAAATGAAGATGTGGTTTTTAACGTCAAAGAAAACAGTGCAATTCTCTCCCATTTTCACGCTTGATCTGCACTTAGATTGTTTTTTGGCAAGACCACCTCCACCACCCCCAATGTCTCTCTAATGTTTGCTTATCCTTCCTAAAGCCTAGTTCAGGTTGAGATAGTGTAATCTACAGGGCTATCATAATTTCCTTGTTTTTGTTTTCTCTGCCCCTATTATTAGAAGTGAGGACACAGTTTGCTTTATGCTTTATTAACTGCTTTCTCAACCTGCTCTGCTACCTGCATTGATCAGTGTGCATTAACACTCAGGTCCCTCTGCTTTTAGAATTGTGCACTTTATTTTGACTCCTCATTCCCCAGTGTTAAACCGACTGGCCTGTGGCTACTAAGTTTATCCTCTTTTGAACAATTCTCCAGACTTCTGGCACCTCCCCTGTGTTTAAGGCAGATTGGAAAATTATAGTCAGTGCCTCCATGATTTCCATCCTCACTTCCCTCAGGAACCTTGGAAACACTTTATCCAGTCTTGGTGATTCATCACCTTTAAGAATAGCCAACCTACTCAATGCCTCCTCTGCATCAGTCACATACGGACAGCACGATCTTCCTTGGGGGCACCACATGCAGATTCAGGAAGGAAGACTGCCTTTCAAGATGTGCTCTTTTCTATATTTGGGAGGCTAAACACAGACTGAGTGAATATTTTGCTGAACATCTCTATTTGGTTCATGAGCAGGACCCAAAAACCTTTCAGTCCTTCATTCCATTCTATCCCGGCCTCCTTTGCTCACTGTTTCTTATCCTGCTCCAAAGTAAGCTTAGGGGAAAGCAATATGATAGAATCCCTATGGTGCAGAAGGAGGCCATTCAGCCCACCGCGTCTGTACTGACCACAATCCTACCCAGGTCCTCTTCCCATAACCCCACTTATTTATCCTGCTAGTTCCCTGACATTAAAGGACAATTTACAATGGCCAATTAACCTAACCTACGCATCTATGGACTGCGGGAGGAAACTGGAGCACCCAGAGGAAACCCACACAAGGAGAACGTGCAAACTCCTCACGGACAATGATTCAAGCTGGGAATCGAACCCGAGTCTCTGGTGCTGTGAAGCAGCAATGCCAACTACTGTGCCACTGTGCCACCCACCTATACCATTGTGATTAAATAAACCTCTATAAGATCACTCCTCGTCCTCCTATGCTCCAGGAAAAAAAGTCCCAGCCTATCCAGCCTCTTCTTGTACTTAAACCTTCCAATTCCAGCAAAATCCTTGTAAATCTTTAATAACATCCTTCCTGTAGCAGAGCGACCAGAATTGTACACTGTACTCCAAATATGGCCTGATTATTTAATCTCTCCTGTCTTCTACCTGAAAACAAATCTTTTCTTTTGTTCTTTCCCTTCTCCTGCTTTTCTCTGCCTCTGCCCAAAGGCAGGCCTGAATCACAGTACCCCAACAGGATAAAGAGGCAATCCCCACACCTTGTGCCACTGACACTAGTCTGATCCACCGCAGCTAAACTGAGACAGACAAATCCACCCCACCCACCCAACGAGTTGCCATGGCCACGTACACTTCTCCGTGCAGGTTGTGGCCTGTGGCTAGTGATGTCAGAGACTCCATGCTTCTTCCCATCATGTGAACACAGGGGTCGGCCCACTCCAGCTCACCCTGCAGCGGCAACGCGCTGCTGCTGGTGGGTTAAACAGGAGCAGCGTGGGACTTCAGCCCTTCACTGGGGCTCAGGAGCTGCTGACCAATAGGGGCTGCAAAGAAACAACCCTATGGATCTCGGAGACAGGTATGTCCGGGGTCTGGGGCAGGGAGGGTTTGTCCAGGTTAAGGGGGTGAGGATGTAAGGTAGGTAATGAGTGGGAATAAAGGGAGCGTGGGATTCTATCTTAAGGGGATTGCATCCCAATTTGCAAAGAGCAGCACCTAAAGATAGTAAATGCCTTTCCCACTCTTCTTTTTGATTTGTTTTTGCAATTGGCCTGTCTGACTGTCCACATCAACTGTTTTATTGGAGCTTGTTCCAGAATTTAAACTTAACTATTCACCATGATGAGATTTGAACTTGGAACCTCAGAGCGTTGCCTTTGGTTTTAGTTTATCAGCTCAGTGAGCTATACCATTAGGCCGCAGGAGGAAGCCAACACTGTTGTGTAGAGTGGGCCGTGTATTTTCGGGGTCAATTGACCTGGGGACAAGCCCAGTTGACCCTAGATTATCTATTTAAATATGGTGGGCAGGCTGCCTATTTCAGCACTAGTCCATTCCCTGTATTCTGGGGGTGAGTTCAGAGGTGAACAGGAAGATGGTGAGGTAGGAATTGTCCTATTTACATACCCCATCCCCCCCAACTGCTGAAAGCACACCTGGCAGGGGCATGAAAAATGCTGCTCCCTACCGGCCAGATTCCGGAGACTGATTAGTGCCTAACTCAATAGACACGAGAACCCAGTTTCTCCACCAATCCCATCTTTAAATTGACTGTCAACAGTAAATATACATCAGACCCATCAGCCACAAAGCCAGGCCAGGCACCCTGACAGGCACTGGTCCAATTTCCAACCATCCACTCTGCCATCGCTGTCAGCAAGAACAGAGAATTTGACGCTCAACCAAAACTCTATTGACTGCAGCGGGACTGGAGAATCCCAGCCTGGGTGAAGTTGGAGAATTGCAGCCATTACACCTAAAAGCTGGGTTTTTATTTGAACATCATTGAAAGTATTCCACAATTATTCCACTAGGTGGGGCAAGCTACTTACAAAATCATCTTAAATAGAAATTAAATGACTGCAGAGACTGGAATCTGAAACAAAAACAGAAAATGCTGGAAAATCTCAGCAACTCTGACAGCATCTGTAGAAAGAGAATAGAACCAATGTTAGACCCTTCATTAGAGCAAAATAGTCTAGCTGGGTTAAATGAAATGATCAATTGTAAATGTTTTGGAGCCACTGTGTCACTTACGCTGTTTGTTTTTAAGGACTTCAGTTCAGTTTATTCATTAGTGTCACAAGTGGGCTTACATTAACACTGCAATGAAGCTACTATGAAAATCCCCTCGTCGCCACACTCCAGCACTTGTTCGGGTAACACTGAGGGAGAATTGAGTATGACCAATGCACCTAATCAGCATGTCTTTCGGACTGTGGGAGGAAACTGGAGCACCCGGAGGAAACCCACATAGACACGGAGAGAACATGCAGACTCCACACAGACAGTGACCCAAGCAAGGAATCAAGCCCAGGTCCCTGGCGCTGCGAGGCAGCAGTGCTAACCCACTGTGCTGTTTGCTGTTCTGTCTGTAGGAGGCTACAGCATCTATATTAGGACAAACAAAACAAGAAAGATTATGCAGAGTTTTTCAGGATCACTAATTGTCTGGAAGTGCTTTACAACCAGTGAATTACTTTTGAATTACAACATCACTGTTGTAATGTTTATTTCCTAATAAACAGAGGAACACAACTGCCTTGAAAAAAGAACTCACTGGCAAAATCATGTGACCAGACTCATAATTTAATAAACTTGATATGTTTAGTAATCAGTCTGTGGAATTTTATGGATGAAACGCAAAGCAATAGTGATATATATTTACAGATAAAGCTGATTGTAAGGTATGTTTGACAAACCTCTGTGTATATAAAGCCTAGCTGACATACAACACCCTGA
Organism: Sphyrna mokarran; assembly: GCA_024679065.1. Taxonomy (NCBI): domain Eukaryota; kingdom Metazoa; phylum Chordata; class Chondrichthyes; order Carcharhiniformes; family Carcharhinidae; genus Sphyrna; species Sphyrna mokarran. The sequence goes on along the minus strand of JAGIQG010000013.1, from coordinate 77,058,421 downwards.
AATACATTGTCACCACACTTACACATTATTATGTCCCCAAATAAAACAAAGATATACTGTTGGTAATGAGGTCAGAAACTCCAAGATATACTAAGTTAGACTAGATCCCAAAAACATTTTTACTCTGGTATTAGAATGAGATCAGGTATTTCATTCGAGGTATGATTCCATTTACACAGAATGGTTAGCATAGCTGCCTGACAGTGCTAGGTTTTGATTCCTGGCTTGGGTCACTGTCTGTGTGGAGATTGCACATCCTCCCCGTGTCTGCGTGGGTTTCCTCTAGGTGCTTCGGTTTCCTCCCATAGTACAAAGATGTGTGGATTGGCCATGCTAAACTGTAAGGGGGACAAGCTAGGGTAAATGCATGGGGTTATGGGGAAAGGGCCTGGGTGGGATTGTGATCGATACAGACTCAATGGGCCAAATGGTCTCCTTCTGCACTGTAAGGATTCTATGATTCGATAATCTGCCTTCCTGTTTTTGCTATCAAAGTGGATCACCTCACATTTGTCTATGTGGGTTTCCCCTGGATGCTCCGATTTCCTTGCACAGTCTGAAGGACGTGCTGGTTAGGTAGATTGGCCATGCTGAATTCTCCCTCAGTATAACTGAACAGGCCCTGGAGTGTGATGACTAGCGAACACAGTGGCAACACAATTACTTCATTACAATGTGAATGTAAGCCTACTTACGACACTAATAAATAAATAAACTTTAATTTTTACTCGTCCAGCGACAATCCCACACCACTGTCTCAGGCAAATGTTTTTATAAATTATTCACAACCCAGATTAAATGCTCAAGTGGCAGGGCCAAGGCTCAATGATAATATCATGAGTAATGATATTGTTAACCTGTTAATATCATACAGAATTCTTTCTAACCACTTTCACTGCTCAGTATGTTATTGATCTGAAGAGAGGTTCAGGGTGAGAGCAGTAAATCTAGAATTATATCCATCAGGCTTTCTATCATTTCCATTGTGCAATGACAGTAAATCATAGAATCCTTACAGTGCAGAAGGAAGCCATTCAGCCCATCAAATGTCTCCTCACCTCTGTCCTAAATGGTTGATCCGAATTCTCAAACTGTGATTCCTGGTTCTGGACTCCGCACCATCGGGAATATCCTCCCTGCTGAATCCTGTTAGAATTTTATAAGTCTTTATGAGATCCCCCCTCATTGAACTCCAGTGAAAACAATCCTAACCTAGTCATTCTCTCCTCATACTTAAGTCCTGCCCAGCCCCGGAATCAGCCTGGTAAGCCTGAAACTGGTCTTTTCCACAGTTTAGCGTTGGCTAATTTGGAGCACTACCAAAACAGATCACTAGGGGCTGCCCACAGCTTTCTAACCATCAGGAAAAGCAACATTCTTCACAGAATGCAATCGTTAAAGATATTAATTTGATGCTGCTGGCAACAGAAAGAACCTTCCCAAGTCTAAAGAAGCACCTCCTGTTCTGTGGGAGTAATCGTGAGGAAGGGTGATTTAATCTCCTGTTATATACATTTGTTATATTGATGGAATAATGAACCTGCCCAATAAACCAGCTGGGAATTTGATACCACTTGCTTTACAAAACTGCTCCTAAAGTTAAAATTACCTCCTCCACATCCAGTATTGCTATTAATTAAGATGCTTAAATTTACAATAATGTCATTTTTGGCATATGGGATATTGGTTGGCACGGCCAGCCAGCAGTCATGGGTTTAATATGATGGTAGGATGGCTTCCTGAAGCATTGCCATCTCTTCTTGTTATCCATTGTAGTGGCTTTGATAACTAAGCGGTTCCCCAAACCACTTCACTGACCTGAGACTAGAGTCCTGTATAGATTAGACAGAGATAGAGGATAGATTTCCTTCCCTGAAGTACATGAGTCAACCAATTTGCTTATTAGGATATTTTGATGACTTCATGGTGACCCTTTTATTTTCTGTTTAAATTATTCAAAAGCCACATTTTGAACTTATTAGCCCAGTAATAAAAGCACTCCACCATCAAACCCACAATTAAGCCATGGGAGCGATTTGCCGGTGGGAGGGATTGGGGCCGGTGATCGGCTGAGGGAGGGGGGGCAATGGTAGGGTCAAAGACTGAGGGTGCAGCAATCAGGGCCAGTGATCAGAGGGGGTGGAGGGCAATATCCATGGAGTCGTCTGGGGGTGTGATGTCTGGGGGAGGTGATTGGTGGGGGGGGGGGGGGGGATGTGTTGATTTCTGGGGAATGGGGACAGTGCAGGATATCTCAGTGCACTGTGTCAGCGTCAAGGGCCCAGGATCGATTCCCAGCTTGGATCACTGTCTGTGTGGAGTTTGCACACAGTTCTCCTTCTGACTGTGTGGGTTGGTTTCCTCCCACAGTCTGAAAAACGTGCTGGTTAGATGCAATGGACATTTTAAATTCTCCTTCAGTGTACCCAAACAATCGCCACAGTGTGGCGATTAGGGGACTTTCACAGTAATTTCACTGCAGTGTGAAGGTAAGCCTACTTGTGATACTAATAAATAAACTTAAACACTTGTTCACAGTGCACTGAGAGATCAGGCACATGCGCAATAGAGTCTCAAACGGCTGATTTCCAAGAGTGAATATAGGCTCTACTTACTCCTTCTAATGGCGAGAATCACATTTTGCCTCTTTTTTTCCCTAAATGCCATATGCTTTGAGCTCACCCATAAAATGTTTACGCTCGTAGGGCACTTAGAATTATTTTAGTAAGATTGTTCCCGCAGCCTCAGCATTTGATGTTGATGTGGTCTGTTTGAGGTCTTACAGTCATAGAAAAATCATAAGAACCCTACAGTACAGAAAGAGGCCATTCAGCCCATCGAGTATGCACAGACCATAATCCCACCCAGGTCCTAACCACATACCCCTACATATTTTACCCACTAATCCCTCTAACCTAGTGTCTCAGGACACTAAGGGGCAGTTTTAGCATGGCCAATCAACCTAACCCACACATCTTTGGATTGTGGGAGAAAACCGGAGCACCTGGAGAAAATCCACACAGACACAAGGAGAATGTGCAAACTCCACACAGACAGAGTCAGGTCCCTGGAGCTGTGAAGCAGCAGTGCCAACCACTGTGCCACCGTGCTGTCCACACTTCTGTAAAGCTGAAGGAAAGAATCTGCTTCGAGAAATGTAGAGCAACAAGCCCGGGCGATATGGAGGGAGATTCCTATTGTGGGTGCATAGTTAGTGTAGTGGTGCAAGGAGAAGCTGCTCACTACTGTTTGAGGAGAGCCAGGGATGGATAATGAATGTTGGCTTTGACCATATTACCCACATCTTATAAACAAATAATAACAAAGATTCACTGACATTCCAATGCATCAGATACATTTGAGCTAGCCCGGTTTCTGAAAGGAAATCCGTGCATCAAAATTCCCAGGAAGTCCGAAGATCTACTTGGGAACAATTTTAAAACTTTCTTTGCCTTGGTTGCAGAGAGGGAGCGTACAATGCATCATGAGGGCCATTGATTGTCCTTCAGCTTTGGCTTAAGGATTGACCTAACTGGCCTGGGAATTAGACTAAATAGAATAGAATAGAATTCCTACAGTACAGAATGAGGCCCTTCAGCCCATCAAGTCAGTACCGACCACAAACCCACCCACGCTCTATTCTTGCAACCCTCATTTACAATGCTAATCCCCATGATACTAAGCGGCAATTTAGCATGGCAATAACCTAACTCGCACTCCTTTGGAGTGTGGGAGGAAACTGGAGCACTCGGAGGAAACCCACACAGACACAGGGAGAATGTGCAAATTCCACGCAGACAGTGAGCCGAGGCTGGAATTGAACCTGGGACTGGCACTGTGAGGTAGCAGTGCTAACCACTGTGCCACCGTGCTGCCCTTAAATAGAGCTGGACTAAAATGCCAGACTTTCTGCATGACTTTTGACCCATTAAAATACAAACTCCATCTCACTTCCATCTGACAGAATGTTTTTTAATTGCTAGAATATGCGGTTACAATTACTGCCTGCAGTTTTTGCTGCCTTGTGCTGAGCCCAGTGCTTTTACTGGGTATAGATGGGTTCTTCCCACATTGTATTTGGTTGTGGTAGACTGCATAGACCCCTGATCCCCAAAATGAATTTGTTTTCCTATTGCTCCTGAGACTGTTGGTGATCTACAAGCAGTAGCTATTGGCAACTTGGGTGATGGTGCAGAAATTCCCTCTGCAGTTTGAAAGTAGTCAGTGGCTTAAAAGTTTTGAACTGCATTGTCTTTCGCAGTCTTTGAGCAAATGGCCAGCTTCCTGATCTGGCTATAGGGCAGAGTGTGGCATTGTTCCTGCAAGTACTCCTTCATTATTTTACGGTAAGTTTCTCAACCAGTCCTCAGAAGCCTTTACAGGTATTATCAGATTTATCTGTGGGGTTAGACTCAATTTGCTTTCTTTCCTTCTCTTCAGATTGAAACAGAGAATCCTTATTGCTTTTATTATTAGTCACAAGCAAGGCTTACATTAACACCACAACAAAGTCACTATGAAATTCCCCTAGTCGCCACACTCCAGCACCCATTCAGCTCAATGCACCGAACCAGCACATCTTTCAGACTGTGGGAAAAAACCCATGCAGACATAGGGGGAACATGCAAACTGCACACAGAAAATGACCCAAGCTAGGATTGAACCTGGCTCCCTGGTGCTATGAGGCACCAATGCTAACCACTGTGCTACACACATTGGAAGGCCTGTTGTGCTCCATGTTATTCCTTGTTATGGTTGGGGGCCAATTATGGCTCCTCCATACTGGTAGTTTGAGAGCCAGATTTTGAGGAAGGATCCACTTCTGATTTTGATTTAATTTATTATTGTCACATGTATTAGTATACAGTGATAAGTATTGTTTCTTGCTATACAGACAAAGCATACCGTTTATAGAGAAGAAAAGGAGAGGGTGCAGAATGTATTGTTAGGATCACAGCTAGGGTGTAGAGAGAGATCAGCATAATGCAAGCTAGGTCCAATTCAAAGTCTGATGGCAGCAGGGAAGAAGCTGTTCTTGAGTCGGTTGGTACATGACTTCAGACATTTGTATCTTTTTCCCAATGGAATTCCTAAAACAAAAGAGAAATGTAGCTAAAATTGACATGTAGGCAAAATTCATCTAGCCATTGAGTACCTTTTGAATGGATCACATTCTGCCCAACAATCTCCTCTTGACAATGTCAACCAATTCTATCTGTTCATATATTACCCAGCAGAAATTTGTCTTGGGGTGAGGAGGGAGATACATGTGGTGCTGAATAGGAGATGGCGAATCTATCACCCCATCCAATCTTCTTGTTCAAATAGCTTAAATGGAAAGATAAACTGAGTTGGGTATGAAATAGGCAGCTGATTTATCAACTCCCATTATTTTCTACAACTCACAACCAAACTCAGATCCTATATCTGGTACCAGCTCAAGAGACAATTCCTTGTCTTTTAGCATTCACTCCATTCTCATGTGATCTCGACAGGAGTCTGGCTGGAGTAAACAGCCTCTTTCATCTAGAGTGGTAACTTAATTGAAACCTATAAACTCCACAGAATTGGGGTTTACATTACGCTAACCAGTGTGATGCGAACCCGTCCATTACACAAATCTATTGACTCTGTCTACACTTCCTGCTGCCTTGGAAAAGCAGCCAGTATAATTAAGGACCCCCATGTACCCCAACATTCTCTTTTCTACATTCTTAATTATACTGGCTGCTTTTCCAAGGCAGCAGGAAAGAGATACAGAAGCCCTGAGGTCACGCACCAACCAACTCAAGAACAGCTTCTTCCCTGCTGCTATCAGATTTCTGAGTGGACCTACCTTGCATTCAGTTGCTCTTTCTCTACACTCTAGCTATGACTGTAACACTGCATTCTGCACACTCTCCTTTCCTTCTCTATGAACAGTTTGCTTTGTCTGTATAGCACACAAGAAACCATAACCCCACCCAGACCCCATCCCATAACCCTGTGCATTTACCCCAGCTAGCCACCCCCTTCCTCGCTGAACTTAGGGGTAATTTATCATGGCCAATTCACCTAACCCGCATATCTTTGGTCTGTGGGAGGAAACTGGAGCACTCGGAAGAAACTCACGCAGATAGTGACCCAGCCCAGGATTCGAAGCCGGGTCCCTGGCACTGTGTGTTGGCAATGCTAATCACCATGCCACCCACAGTTTTAATTGGTTGGATCTGCAAACTGTAACTGGAAATCCTACAGTGCAGTAATCAGGTTCGTAGTGTTTGCAAAATAGTCCCAGTGTTCAAACTAAAAATATAGCTGGGAAAATGCAGTCCGATGGTTCTCTAACTTTGATCAGAGAGGCGATTATATTGTCCACTCCATTGCTACAAGTGACGGTTCCAATTCAATCAAAGGAGTTCTCTCGCAACGACTCAGATGAAATACGTTTGTGACAGCAACAGAACAAAGAGATTGTACTGCAGACATAGCTGACTAAAACCATCTCATTTCTGAAATTCAGTTTAAACATAACTCTTTAAAACCACATCAAATATACATTCAGATCTCCTTATGTGTCACAATGTTTCAATATCTGTGACACAACATTTATTCTATGATTGTGGGTTAGACAATATTTACTGTACTCAATCTTATTGTTTTAAGGGAGATATCATATTCATTTTATGAGTTTTGCTCATCTATTATGTCTGCCACAGCTGTCATGTAGCGACAACGATGTGTGAATGGAGCCTAAGTGCAGAATCAATCCCTGATTCTTAAATTTATTATTGACGTAAGTAGGTTTGCAGTAACACGGGGATGGCACAGTGGTTAGCACTGCTGCCTGACAGCGCCAGGGATCTGGCTTCGATTCCCGGCTTGGGTCACTCTCTATGTGGAGTTTGCACGTTTTCCCCGTGTCTGCATGAGTTTCCTCCGGGTGCTCTGGTTTCCTCCCACAGCCCAAAGATGTACTGGTTAGGTTGATTGGCCATGTTAAAAATTGCCCTTAGTGTCCAGAGATGCATAGGTTAGAGGGATTAATGGGTAAATATGTAGGGATATGGGGGTAGGGCCTGGGTGGGATTGTGGTCGCTGTAGACTCAATTGGTCTCTTCCTGTACTGTAGGGTTTCTATGATTCTATGTGTTGGTTAGGTGAATTGGCCGCGCTAAATTCTCCCTCAGTGTACGCAAAGAGACACCAGAGTGTGGCAACCAGGGGATTTTCACAGTAACTTCACTGCAGTGTTAATATCAGCCAACTTGTGACTAATAAATAAAATTTTACAATGAAGTAACTGTGAAAATTCCCTAATCACACTCCGGCGCCTGTTTGGATACACTGAGGGAGAATTTAGTATGGTCAATGCACCAAACCTGCATGTCTTTTGGACTGTGGGAGGAAACCCACGCAGACATGTGGAGAACGTGCAGGTTCCACACGGACAGTGACCCGAGCTGGGAATCAAACCTGAGGGGATAGAAGTGACGAGAAGCCTCCTTGATGTTAACCCCAGAGCCAGGTGGCATATTAAATCTACAAATTCAAGTTTGGTGTTGAGCACATTGCTAATGATGAAGGGCTAAGAGTTTGTGGGAAACTGTAGCATCGGGTTCTTGTATTTCAAAAGTGCCATGACCAAATCTTTTGTCCTTCATCCAATACATTTGGAAGGGGGTTCAATAACCAAGTGATATGGGACCGAATTAAGGTTGTTGAGTTTAGCTGGACAAAGTCCAACAAGTTTCTTCACATGACCTCCTACCGCCAACTACTTGACCCTGTCCCAATGCTCCAGCCACTGATCACCCAGTGTGACCATTCTCACAATATTCTCTCCGCCTTTCCACGCTAAGTGGAAAGCAAATACACTCTTTGTTACTCGATTGGACGATTCTTGGCTGTCCGTCAACAGACTTTATTCCACATCTCCCAATATTTTTGTAACTAATAGTTCCAAGAAAATGAAACAAAAACACATTGTTTTTAGTGCCCCTATTATTTTTCTCCTGTTGCTTGCAGCAGTGCCCTGGAGGCTAATTCCTAGCGACTCCAGTCCAATGGTGGAAGTTTGCCAAGCCTATACTGGACCAGTAATCAAGAGGACCGGAGTTCATAATCCCAACAGAACAAGCTGTAAAATTGAATTCATTAAGTCTGGTCACTTGTGGACTGGCGTCAGATAATTAACCACGAAAGTTTCCAGAATGTTATTAAAAACCCGACTCGTTCATCAATGTCCGACTGCTTGACTTGATCTCAATGTAACTCCAGTCTGAAGAGGTTGTGGTTGACTCTTAATGTCCTCTGGGGTAACCTGACAAGCCCAAGGCTCACCACTACCTTTTCAGGGGTACAAGGGGGTCAGGTGTAATTTGCCAGTGTCAACCACTCTCTGGAGTAAACTAAATAAAGAGAGCACAATCTAGCAAACCCAGCGTAATGTTTCACAGAATTGGGGTTTTGTGGAGGAGTTGGGAAGGTTGAGGCAGGAAACTTCCCAAGTTGGCAGCCTGTCTCCTTTAAAAAGGTGGGATGGAGTTTTTTTTTAATTTTCAATGGTTTTTGTGGGTGTCATTGGCTAGTTCCATCCCACTTTGACATTTTTAGAGAGTTCAGTGGAGTAAACCAGAAGTGGTGGGGACAGGGGACAGGGGTGGCATGGGGAAGTAGCCATTTCCAAATAAAGCTTCAGAAAGTTTCTGCAAGACCATGTCTTTACAGAAAAGATGGTCTTGGTGGAAGTAGCAACATGACCCCATCAGTGAAGCATGGTTCCAGCAGGTTATACAGTAAATATGGTGGCATTGCTAACTTACAACCCACTCTGGATTTAGGTGAGTGAATATATTCTTATAGAAGTGAGGTTTGGAGGGGTATGTCTCAATTGGGCAAATAGGAAACTCTAATTGTGGATTTTTCAGAAAGTTGGTCAGGAGACTGTTAATGGCACAGTGGTGAGCACTGCTGCCTCACGGCGCCAAGGACCCGGGTTCGATTCCCAGCTTGGGTCACTGTCTAAGTAGCGTTCTCTCCACGTCGGTGTGGGTTTCCTCTGGGTGCTCCGATTTCCTTCCACACTCTGAAAGATGTTCTGGTTAGATGCATTGACCCGAACAGGCACCAGAGTGTGGCGACAAGAGGAATTTCACAGTAACTTCATTACAGTGTTAATATAAGCCTTATTTGTGACTAACAAATAAACTTTTAAAAAAACTTGTTAATTGTACAAATAGATGAGAGATAAAATTCATTATAGAGGAAAGCAAAGTGTGTCACAAGGATAAGACATGCACTGAAGGACTATTATTTAAATGGAAATGATAGAATATGCTCCACTTGCCTGGATGAGTAAAACTCCGACCACATTCATGAAATTCAACACTGTCCACGGTGAAACAGCTCACCTGATTGTCACCACCTTCAACCTGCATTTCCTCCACCAGAGTGTATCATCTACAAGGTCAGCAAAGTCTCCTTTGACAGCACCTCACAAACCTGAGACCTCTACAGCTGGAAGGAGAAGAGCAGCAGAAGCATGGGGACTCCTCCGCTGCAAATTCCCCTTCGAGCAGACAGCATCTTGACTTGGAACTGTATTGCCGTCTCTTCTCAGCAGCACTGCGGGTATCCGCACCAAATGGACTACAGGAATTCAGGAAGATGGTGCACCATCAACTTCTCACGGGCAATAAAGGATAGCAACACAATCTGGCACGTCCTATGAAATACTAAAGAAAATATGTATGAAAAATAACAAGGTGTTCTATCTCTGAAGGCAGAAAGCAGGTAAATAGGGTGGTAAGAAAGGCATGTAGAACACTTACCTTTATCAGTCATGGCATAGGTTACTAATGATGTGGAGATGCCGGCGTTGGACTGAGGTAAACACAGTAAGAAGTCTGACAACACCAGGTTTAAGTCCGACTGATTTATTTGATAGTAAATTTACAAGCTTTCGAGGTTACCTCACTCTCCATTTACCTGACGAAGAGGCAAACCTCGAAAGCTTGTGAGTTTATTATCAAATAAATCGGTTGGACTTAAACCTGGTGTTGTCAGACTTCTTACATGGGTTACTAAGGCAGAGAGATCATGTTGGAGTTGTATAGAACTTAGGAGGGGCTACAGCTGGGGCACTGTGTGCAGTTCTGGTCCCCACAGTATAGGAAGGAGGTGAACGCACTGGAAGGGATGCAGAGGAGATTCACCTGAATGCTGCCAGGGATGAAGACAGGTTTGCACAGCCTTGGATTGTTTTTGTTAGAGTGGAGGAGACTGAGGGACGACCTGATTGAAGCGTTTAAGACAATGAGGGGACGTGGACAGGGTGGATAGGGAGTAGTTATTCCCCTTAGTCAAAAGATCAGATTAAAAGTGAGGGGTGGGAGGATTAAGGTGATTTAAGGAAAACCTTTTTTACTCGGAAGATGGTGACAGTCTGGAATGTGCTGCCTGGGAGAGTGGTGGAGGCAGGATGCCACACATCCCTTAAAAAATGCCTGGATGAGTATTTGGCAGGCTGTAACATTCAAGACTACGGGCCAAGTGCTGGCAAATGGAATTAGGTGGGCAGGCCAGGGCATTTCATATGTCGATGGGCCGAAGGGCCTCTTGTGCACTGTAATAATCTGTGATTCTATCCTTATTGAGAACAAATTGAAGTTAATGCAACAATGCTCAATGGCAGTGACTCAACCAAACCAAATGTTGAGATATATCAAAAGGCGAATATTAAGCTTAGTAAGTGAGTAATCCTACACTATTTTAATCATTGGTGCCACCACAAGCAGGATACTGAGTACAGTTCTGCTCACTACAGGATATTGCAATGATTGAGAAGTTACAATCAGAGTGATTAACACTGTAAAAAATTGGATTATGACAACACAGTGGTTAGCCCTGCTGCCTGATGGTGCCAGGGACCTGGGTTCAATTCAGTATCTGTGTGGAGTTTGTACATTCTCCTCATGTCTGCATGGGTTTCCTTTGGATGCTCTGGTTTCCTCTCACTCCAAAGGTGTGCAGGTTAAGTGCATCGAACAAAGAACAAAGAACATTACAACACAGGAACAGGCCCTGCAAACCTGCACCAACCATGCTACCCAGTAGAACTAATGCCTCCTACCCTTAAGGGAACCATATCTCTCTATTCCCATCCTATTCATACATTTGTCCAGGAGTCCCTTAAAAGTCACCATTGTATCTGCTTCCACTAGCTCCTCCAGCAGTGAGTTCCAGGCACCCATCACCTTCTGTGTAAAAAACCTGCCTTTTACATCTCCTTTAAACATTGCTCCTTGCATTTTAAACCTATGCTCCCTAATTCCACTGTGGGAAAAAGCTTCTGACTATCCACTCTGTTCATGTCCCTCGTGATCTTGTAGGCTTCTATCAGGAGTCTGGTCATGCTAAATTGCCCCTTATATTAGGGGAACAAGTAAGGGTAAATGCATGGGCTATGGGAATAAGGTCTGGGTAAGATTGTGGTCAGTGCAGACTCGATGGGCCAAATGGCCTCCTTCTGCACCATATGGATTCTATGATTATGAGGAACTATTGCACAGACTGGGCATTCTCTCACTGGAGTTGTGAAGTTTGAGAGGTGTATTATTGCTGCATATAACATTTTAAAGGGACTAGATCACGACAAACTATTTTAGCTTTTCCAGGGAAGTAGAACACAAACAACCTTTGAAATGGGATGAATTCAAAATTAATCTGTGTAAATTTTGTTTCAGTTGGATCAGTTGGCTATTTGTCTGTAATGCGGTACTGGATAACACCAGCAGTTTGGGTTCAATCCTTATAGCAGTTGAGGTAGTTCTTCGAGCCTGTCTCCTCATCCTACCCCAGAGTCCCACCATGTCATAAACCAGTACTCAGTAATCATCAGGATACAACATCAAGAGAGGAAAAAAATATAATTAACCTAATAAACACGCTCTCTAGAGAGATGGTGGGAAATCTGTTAGTGAATCATTTAATTCAATTAATTATTTTGAGGAAATAGTGTTTTTTGGTATGTTTTGCACAGTGGTTAGCACTGCTGCCTCACAACGCTAGGGACTTGAGTTTGATTCCTGGCTTGGGTCACTGTGCAGAGTTTGCACGTTCTCCCCATGTCTGCGTGGATTTTCTCCGGGTGCTCCGGTTTCCTCCCACGATCTGAAAATCATGCATTGACCCGAACAGGCGCCGATCTGCGGCGACTAGGGGAATTTCATAGTAACTTCATTACAGTGTTAAATGTAAGTTTTACTTGTGACTGATAAATAAACTTTAACCTTAGTTTGAGAGATGGCCTTTTATAAAGCTTGGGAAGAATAGGTAACTTCGGACCTTTGGTGCTATATTCAAATTATAGAATCCCTCTATTGCAGAAGAGGGTCATTTGGTCCATCAAGTCTGCACTGACTCTTTGGCGGAGTATCTTAGCCATGTCCTCTCCCTGTCCAATCCCCATAACACATTTTACTATGGCCAATTTACATGCCTTACAGAATGTAGGAGGAAACCGAAGGAAACCCACACAGACACGGGTAGAATGTGTAAATGCCACACGGGCAGTGACCCGAGGCCAGAATGAAACCCGGATCCCTGGAGCTGTGAGGCTGCACTGCTAACCACTATGCTACTGTGCCGCTCTTTAGATGAAAGATTAAAGATAACCCTCCTAAGTGGGCATTTATTTGAAAAAGAGCAGGGAGGTTCTCATCAACATTTATCACTCAACCAAACTTCTGAGCAAAGATAAGCTGGTCATATCCAATTATTATTTATGAGGCATTCAATTCTTTCCTTTAACTTGTGCCCCAGACGTCTTTGTCGAATCTCACCTTAGATCCTGTCCCTATCCTTTTATTCTGCTCCAGTTTCTCCTTGTAGACAGTATAAAATCCATCACATTGTTCCCCCTGTTTGGCTGTGAAGAAGAATCATATTTTGGTAATGGGTCTTTTTAAGGGAATGTATTTCAGAGGGTCATGTCATCTTTTCAGCCAATTGGACTGATGTGTGTGAATCCTTGGGCTCAGCATGGGCTCTCTCAGACAGCCAGGAGACTGGAGTTGAGGTAATTTTTATATTTATTTTGTACTTTTCTCAGTCTCTCTTACATAGTTAGTTTTGTTACTAAAGAGGGCTGGGATTCTCTGGTCACCCCAAAACTGGAAACTCGCTCTTGCCCCACCAGCTACTATTCCCGTGGCGGACGGGGCAGGAAAATCCCCTGTTGTGTTCTCTAGTTACTCTACTTGGTGGTCCTCAGTCTTTCTGAGATATTGTACACATAGGTTCAAAGGGTGGCATTTTATAGCCTCACTCGATCCAAGACTGTAAAATTCTGCCCAAGATCAACGGACCTTTCCATTTAGATCATAAGACTATAACAAAGAGCAGAATTAGGCCACTCAGCCCATCGAGTCTGCTCCACCATTCAATCATGGCTGATATTTTTCTCATCCCCATTCTCCTGCCTTTTCCCCATAGCCCCTAATCCCCTTATTAATCAAGAATCTATCTATCTCTATCTTAAAAGATTCAATGACCCGGCCTCCATGGCCTTCTGCGGCAAAGAGTTCCACAGATTCACCAATCTCTGGCTGAAGAAATTCCTCCTCATCTCTGTTTTAAAGGATCGTCCCTTTAGGCTGAGATTGTGCCCTCTGGTTCTAGTTAGCTGCTGCTTTATCTACATTAACACCATGGCAACACGCCACAAGTATTTCATTTTCTGTGAAGTGCTTTGGAATATCCCAAAGTCACGAAGGGAATCTATATAAACATAAATATTTCGTTTTCTTTCTTTAACATTATATTTAGCTGATAACTATACAGGCTGAGATTCCTGCCTCCTTGCGATGTGTTTCACAGTGGTGGGACGTGATACTCCATTTGATTTTCTGTTCCCACCGCTGTTGGAATGGGAGAGGGGCGCACAAGAATACAAGAGCATTACAAGACTCTGGTCAGACCCCATCTGGAGTATTGTGAGTAAGAAAGGATGTACTGGCCTTAGGAAAGATGAACACAGCAAGAAGTCTGACAATACCAGATTTAAGTCCAACCGATTTATTTGACAGTAAACTCATAAGCTTTGGGGGTTTGCCCCTTCGTCAGGTGAATGGAGAGTTCTGGCCTCTGTGTTTACCCCAGTCTAAGACTGGCATCTCCACATCTTGGGAAGGGTCCACAGGAGGTTCACAAGAATGATCCCTGAAATGAAGATCCTGTTGTTTGAGGAATGGTTGAGAACTCTGGATCTGTGTTAGTTGGAATTTAGAAGGATGAGGAGGGATCTTATTGAAATTTATAGGATACTCTGAGGCCTGGGTACAGTAGACCTGGAGAGGACTTTTCCACTAGTCGAAAAAATTGGAATCAGAGGCATATCGTCAGACTAAATGGATGATCCTCTAAAACTGTGAATCCACCCCACATCACTGGAAACCCATGGCAGGGGTGTGCTTTGGGTGGGACCTACTGGCCTAAAACAGCTGGAAGATTTGGCCCCACATATTTATAACTATATCTGTCTTTCAGGAAATGTTGATATTCCATACATATGGCCACAAGGTGTGCTGAAAAGAAAAGCAGTCAAGATTTTTCACCCACGATCTTTATATTTATTCCCTTCTTGCTTCTGGATGTAATCAAAGGAGAAAAAAAGAGACAGAACCACAGTTTTACTCAACATTAGCTTTTCATATTAACTTAAAGGGACAGACAATGCTCACTGCCAAAACCCCACTGACTCTGAAACTAATCTGTCAGTGTATGACTCAGTATCATTGTGGTTTTCAACTGTCAGAATGGAAAAACATGTTAGCAAATTGAACCTAATTTTATTTCAGCAGAAATAGTTTGGTTTAAATGATTTTTATGAGTTTTGTTTCCCCCACCCCCCATCTTTCCCCTGGATGCTGGGGTGGTGCTACAGGTAACCATCTCCTTCCACCATTTTTCACGAGTGTCAGGGGGGTACCAAGAGGGTTTCAGAGCTGAACCCAGTCCCCGTGTTTCTGCAGAAGTAACTTCTTACTAAACAGGAATCAAGAATTGTGATTTTGGCTGACTTTCCCTGGAGCCAGGTATCGCTCCGACTAATTCTAGTCTCTCGATCCTCATTTTTGTGCTGGATCCAAATCCTAAGACTTCCTGACTTGTGTGGCACAACCATTCTCTCGATAACCAACTGAGCCATTGGTGGGGAGGAGGCGGGGGGGGGGCGGTGAAAAAACCGGATGGTTCAACCATTAGAGAGGCTGTCTGAATTCCCAAATTCTGAAGGTCAAAATGACCCCCTCAGAATCTTGTGATTGCCGCTGCTGCATTACATGGGTCAGGAGTCACCAACCTGATGGTCATTGTTATCACGTAATGTCTAAAATTTAATTCAGTGCAGTTCCCGAGATTAGTCACCAAAGCAGAAAAAGAAATATGCTTTTATTATTAAAAAATCTCAAGCGCACAAGTTTAAAAAATATGGGCGGCACGGTGGCATAGTGGCTAGCACTGCTGCCTCACAGCGCCAGGGACCCAGGTTCAATTCCCAGCACCGGCTCAATGTCCGTGTGGAGTTTGCACATTCTTCCCATGTCAGTGTGGAGTTCCTCCATGTGCTCCGGTTTCCTCCTACAGTCTAAAGATGTGCAGGCTAAGTGGATTGGCTATGATAAGTTGCCCCTTGGTGTCAGGGGCACTAGCTAGGGTAAATGCATGGGTATTATGAGGCTAGGACCTGGATGGGATTATGGTCGGCAGACTCGGGCTGAATGGCCTCTTTCTGCACTGTAGGATTCTGTATGATTACAGGCAGCATCTGTGGAGACAAGATGGTTTAAACATGCAAGGGTTAAACAAACTTTTCTGAGTACAGCTGAATGTTAGCTAAATTTCCGTGCGACCCACTAGATCAATGTAACTACACTGACGTGATTATGTTTAGTTTATTTATTTGTATCACAACTCGGTTTACATGAACACAGCAATGAAGTTACTGTGAAAATTCTCTAGTTGCCATACTCCAGCTCTGTTCAGGTACACTGAGAGAGAATTCAGTAGGTCCAATGCACCTAACCAGCACCTATCCAGAACAGTGCCCAAACCAGGAATTGAACTCAGGACCCTGACGCTGTGAGGAAGCAGTGCTAATGTGCTGCCCAAAAACTCAAAGGTGGAGTTTTGGAATTTTCTTAGCTGAGGGAGTCTGTTTGAGAATTCCATTCTCCTTCATGTGACACCACTACTAACCGGCTTAGCTCAAATCTTTAGATTATGTTTCTTTATTCTTGACTCTCCCATCAGAGGAAATGAATTTTCTCCATCTAACCTGTTAATTCCTTTTAACCATTTTAAACTTCTCATTAGCTCACCCTTTAACCTTCAGCAATCATGAGAATAGAATAAACTGGGACCGAACAATTTAACAGAGAGGTCAATGCTCCTGAGGCAGGTGGGACTGGAAAACTCCATCCCTAGTCTATACAGTAAGATCACAAAATGTAACCTCTTAGCTTCACAGAACTAGCCAAATCTGTACTGCACCTCCACCCTTTCAGGAGTTATAATGCCTAGAATGGAACACAAAGAACTGCCACAGGCTAGATGGGCCCAATGGCCTCCTTCTGTGTTGTCTGATTCTATGTACAGATCTAGGTTTTTGGTGGCTGATTGTAATCATACTTCTTTCAGGAAAAGAGTGACATTGGTGTGGTAGTGTGTGATTGTGGGTTCATAATTGCTACCTTTTAAAAATGCTTTCTGTCATTCCAATGTTGGAAAGGGAGCCTGAATATGCCAGGAACATGGGAATGCTGCATTTTCACATTGGCTAGATTGCACGAGACACTTTACAAAGTATCCGGCAGCTATTAGTATTCAGGAGTAAAAAGCAGTACTTTGGCAACGCATTTCGGTAGTATAAGTTCCAAGGTCAGCTTGTGCAGTGTAAGGATAGAAATGATTGGATCACTTAGCAATTTGTAAATCAAAATCCAGTTATACACGCAATTGTAAACATCTGTAAAAGAAAATATGGTTCAAATTCATATCCCTTGTATGGAGACTGCAGTAACCCATACGATATATTACTACCAGAAATCGTAACATGGTGCTCATTTAATGCACATTATTTTCTTAAGAAATGCATTTCTGTTGCTAAGCTCTGCAAGTTACAAGACTGTGGTGATTGCCCCTTTAAGGATCCCTCAGCAGAGTCGGGGGTCATGTGATTTGGGAAACCAATCAGGCAGCAGGTTGGGGATAATCATCCTGATTAGCAGGGCTTGCTGTTCCAGAATCTTCTGAGAAGCTAATTGGCTGTAAGCTTTCCTCTTCTGGTTATATGTGAATAAATATTGCAGCTGTTATCGACCTAACTTGTGAACTGGAAATATTATACTGGCGACGAGGGTAAAAGAAAAGAAAATTGGTCCCAAGATTATGAGTATCAAGTCACATTGAAGTTTAGTTCAAGTTGAGAAGCTGAGTGTTTGCAGAGTTGCCCTCATTCAGAGGGATAGATCCTTTTGATGCCTCTGTAAAGATTGGACACAATGCATTAAATAAAAGCAAATGACTGCAGATGCTGGAATCTAAAACCAAAAGAGAAAATGCTTGAAAATCTCAGCAGGTCTGGCACCACCTGTGAGGAGAGAAAAGAGCTGATGTTTCGAGTCCAGACAGACATCTGCCTAGATATCAATGCATTGAATGTTTGGGCTACCATTTCCAATCCAATGGAATAGAGGAAGAGGAGAAGAGAAAGGTAATCCTTCTGCATATGTGTGGGTGCCAGGCCTATGGTTTAACACACAACCTCTCATCCCTAAGTGCCCAACTTCCAAATCATTCAATGAAATAGTTGAATTGGTAAAAACACACTACCATCCAACGCTATCAGTAATATTTCAGCGATTTAAGTTTCAGCTCCAACTCCCACAGCTCATGTTCACGGACAATAACAAACATAAAAAATCAAAACTACGCGTGTGCGTCTCTTTCCCAGCTGGCGCAGCATGAGAGGCCCAATGTTCATTGTGTCTTTTTTTCCTAAGGCAGGCCTTTCGACTCACAGAATTGTAGAATCTTACAGTGCAAAAGTAGGTCATTCGGCCTATCGAGTCTGCACTGATTCCAATCCCATTCGGGCCCTATTCCCATAATACCCATGCATTTATCCTAACTAGTCCCCCTGACACTAAGGGACAATTTGGCATGGCCAATTCACATCTTTGGACTGTGGGAGGAAACCTGAGCACCTGCAAGAATCCCATGCAGACACGGGGAGAATGTGCAAACTCCGCACAGACACCGACCCAAGTCAGGAATTGAACCTATATCTTGGGAGATGCCAGCCACAGAGCTGAGGCCAAAGGTTAGTTTTAGTTTAAGTACATGACGTTCGAATCATTTTGCACCTTTTTTTGCGGCGCACTTAGATGTCTGTTTGTGCCTCGGCACACTGGTTAGGAGCTTTTTGCTGGCTCTCATGTTTAAAATTTGTGAGCCTGGAGGTGATAAAAAGTCGTGACTTTTTAAAAATCTTTCACAGGACATGGGCATCGCTGGCTGGCCAGCATTTATTACCCATCCCTGGAGGGCAGTTAGAGTTAACCACACTGCTGTGGCTCTGGAGTCACATGTAGGCCAGACCACTGTAAGGACAGCAGATTTCCTCTCCGACAGGATATTATTGAACCAGGTGTGTTTTTACAACAATCGACAATAGTTTCACGGCTATCAGTAGATTCTTAATTCCAGATATTTTCTATTGCATGCAAAATTCCTTCATTTGCTGTGGCAGATTTCGAACACAGATCCCCCAGCACGTTAGTTGAGTTTCTTAGATTAATAATCTAGTGATAATACCACTAGGCCATCGCCTCCCTTCTGTGTTGTCCCATTAAATCTGAAATCAGACTACTGAGATGTGTTAGTATTGACGATGTTAGTATTAATGAAAGTGAAGATTTATGCTTTATCTATGGTCTGAGAATCCATACCTAATCCTTAAAGATATTTGTTTAAACATCCTGACCTGGATTTTACTTGACCAATGGGAAGCTGGTCAGAGAGCAATAGGAAATCAAAAAATCATGATTTCTTTGAATGCTTTGGAGTTGTACAGTATCTTAACACTGGTGAATTCCTGGACCAGAACCCAGGCAAGTTTTATACTGAGGTTATATTGTTTTTATTTATTAGTGTGACAGGTAAGGCTTACATTAACACTGCAATGAAGTTACTGTGAAAAACCTCTAGCCACCACACTCTGGCACTGTTTGGGTATACTGAAGGAGAATTTAGCGCGGTCAATGTACCTAACCAGCACGTCTTTGGACTGCGGGAGGAAACCGGAGCACTCAGAGGAAACCCACACAAGCATGGGGAGAATGTGTAAACTCTACACAGACAGTGACCCAAGCTGGGTTTCAAACCCAGGTCCCTAGCACTGTGAACCAGCGGCAGTGCTCGCCTACTTATGATGAATAAATAAATGAACTTTTTACTTTTTACAATGTTGGAGAGTCAGTGCAGAGGTTGAATAGCCTCCTTCTGCATTGCTGGGTTTGTATGATTCAATGAATGCACATCCTTCTCACCCAACAAGACCTATATAGTGTTCATTGGCCTGCCTATATGAAATCACAGTGAAGTCAGAGAACACTGTGGCAAGTTACGAGATATAAATGCACCTTCCAATGATAGATTAATACAATGCATCACTGTATCCTGATTGATTTTAAAATGGACCCAAATTACCCAGCTTAAATTATAGTTACTAAAAATTTTCACAAAACTATCCACATTTTGTGTCCTTGTTCACCATTTTTAATTGTGAATGTTTTAAAATAGAATCTAATTAAATTATGACATGACAAAATATCTTGTTATTTTAGTTGACATCCATGGGATCTACACTATTGTCCTGTGTTGGAGTGTTGTTGTCCCATGAGATGGATGATGGATCTGAAAGGTCAGTAGGCTACGTCTTGAGAACCCTCTCAGAGGCTGGAATACCCTCACAGAGAATTAGAGAATCCCTACAGTGCAGAAGGAGGACATTTGCCCATCGAGCCTGCACCGACCACAATCCCATCCAGGCGCTATTCCTGTAACCCCATTTATTTACCCTACTAATCCCCCTGACACTAAGGAGCAATTTAGCATGGCCAATCAACCTAACCTGCACATCTTTGGACAATGGGAGGAAATTGGAGCACCCAGAGGAAACTCATGCAAACACGGGAAGAATGTGCAAACTCCACACAGACAGTGACCCAAGACCAGAACCGAACCCGGTTCCTTCGTGCTATGAGGCAGCCGTGCTGACTATTGGGTCACCGTGGCTGGAAAAGCTTCCTCACAAACTGAGAAAGAAGGATTTTTAAGTTTTTGGTGTCAAGAAGTTCGCCCAGTGCTTATACATTGGACAATTTACCATTCTTTCTACACTTCGGTCTTTTCAAAGAATACAAAGATATTCTGTCAATTGCATTGGCAAGAATTCAGTGTTGAGCTGTCTGCGGCACGGTGGCACAATGGCTAGCAATGCTGCCCCACAGCGCCAGGGACCTGAGTTTGATACTCGGCTTGGATCATTTTCTGTGTGGAGTTTACACGTTCTCCTTGTGTCTGCGTGGGTTTCCTCCAGGTGCTCCAGTTTCCTCCCACAGTCTGAAAGACATGTGGTTAGATGCATTGGCCATGCTAAATTCTCCCTCAGTGTACCCAAACAGGTGCCGGAATGTGGCGACTAGGGGAATTTCACAGTAACTTTGTTACAGTGTTAGTATAAGCTTTACTTGTGAGCAAGGTGAACTTTTTGTCTATGAACATATTTGCAAGCAGCTATATGGAGCAGACATGGCAAATGCAGATGTGATTAGAAAGTATTACAGCTGCTCCAGGGCCACAGGATATTGTTATGCTTTCGAATTTTCTGGACACGCTGCCAGTCTCAGCAAAGCAAATCAGATACAGGACCAGTTGGGATCCACACAGCAGAATGCTGGAACAGATGTTGGCTTCCTTGGGCAGCAAGGTGGCACAGCTGTTACTCCACAGGGACCCAGGTTTAATTCTGGACTCAGGTGGAGTTTGCACCTTCTCCCTGTGTCTGAGTGCGTTTTCCTCCGGGTGCTCTTGCTCCCTCCCCCACTCTCCAGAAATGTGCAAATTAGGTGGATTGGCCTTGCTAAATTTCTCCCGAGTGTCCCAACACGTGTGGGTTAGATGGATTAGTCAATGGTAAATGGGTATGGGTAGAGGGCAGGGGGAGAGAGCTTGGATAAAATATTCTGTCAGAGAGTCGGTGCAGACTTGATGGGCCGAATGGCTGCTTCTGCACTGTAGGGATTCTATGATGATCTTATTAGCAAATAAAAGGAACCTCTTACCTGCTTCAGGGGGCCAGTAATACCTGCCCAATGTCAATCAATAAAGGTTCTTCCAGCCTGTCTTGAGGCTTGAAATTGACTTTTGTTCATTTTACACGCAGTAAAACAGTAGCAAACAGCTTCCATTCCTGAGCTAAATATCAAGCAATGAAATGGGAGAGGATTGATCTTGGTGTTCCTGCTGATGGCAGGTCTCAATTAGATGGGAGATCTATGTGAATATGCTAGCGTTACAGGGCGCTATGTCAACCAACACATTAACCAAGGCTAGATGAGAATTAAACTGTCTCTGGAGAGGCATTACTCTGCGCATGAAAGAAAACATACACCATTAGTTTTAAAGCCCATGTTTTCAATTTACTGCCACATGGTATAAATTAGTCCCAACCTCTGAGGAGACAGGAACAAACAAATATTTATTGGGGTCACCAAATAGGCCAATTAACCTTGAAAGTGAGGTCAGCTCCACGAAAACAGCCAATTTAGTCCGTGCACTGGTAACAAGTTAATTATCTTCCCATTCTTCCCTTCTGTTTTAAATAACACAGGGCCTGACTCTGAATTCAGCCTTTATACCGAGTTCCACAATGTTGAACAACTGTGTTCCACAGTGTTGAATGTTTTGAGACTTTTTTTTTCACTGACTATAAACTATATCCGTTCAGTGTTATCTTCTTATACTGCTCTTTTCCTTTTTTTTAAATTAAGTACATTTGATTTTCATTCCTCAGTTTATTGATTTCCCCTTTGTCGATATAGTTTGATATATTTCATTCCTTCCCACAGAAATGTTGAGCTTGGGGCCTGGAACAAACAGCACAGGGGGCTTCTGCTAGAGGAGCTCCTGGGTCATTTTCTTTTGCATCCCTCTTGATTCGTGCGCCGGGATGCCAAGAAGAGCATTGCACTGGAGAAGGACACAGAGCATCTCGCAAGAAAAGAATAAAAGGTGGTACCCTTCCTCACACATGGAGGATAGAGAAAATAGACACTAGCAGGAGACCAGAGGAGGGCAGAAGGACAGGAGGGAGAGATTGTCATCCACACACCAGGAAGCAGGAAGAAAGGCAGAACAACCAGTGACTACCCTGTGGGAAGGCTGCACACATCCTGTGTCAACGTGACTATTGCCGAAGGACGATAGGGACTAAACCATGAGGCGGTGATATGCATATCATATGGTCTTGCAGCAACACAATCCAATCATCCCCTGCCCTGCCAGTGACTATGAAGTTAATCTCTTAACTGCAATGCCTTAGGATCTTTCCACTGAAGACCAGGGGTCACCGGGAGAACTGCCTTGTATATCTCAGTCAGCAGCTCACTGCTGTGTTAAATGTAAACCCAGTGCCCTGTTTGTTCATATGGGAGACCACATTTATTTCCCTATAGATTTTGGGTGGGATCCCCTAGCCTCTGAGTTGTGTCTTTCCCACCGGCGGGAGGTGGCACATTGTTTGTGAGCAGCGGGATTCTCTGGTCACCGAGAATTCTGTCGGCATGAACAGGTGGAGAATTCCAGGCTTTGTGTCTCAGACCCAGAGAGGTATGGCCTTTGATCTCAAGTGCAGGGTGCTATTGATTGCACCCATATTGTCACAAAGACACCAATTCAACATATTTGGACCCGCAAGTTCTTCCGCCCACTCAGTGTCCAGATATTTGTGACCACAGCAAGATCTTCTTTCACATGTGTGCGTGGTTCCTTGGCATCTGCATGACTCCTTCATATTAAGGAACTCCCTTAGCTACTTCAGCCACCATTGTAAATCTTTAAGGGGATGAGGGACCCTCCTTAATGACCCTCTTTATGATCTCACAAATGGATCCAGAGTACCTCTACTGCAACAGCTGTGTCACCTCCGTCAAGCAGACGACTGGCATTCAAAAGATGGTGATTTTGGTGTCTCGGTCACCTTGCTACTCTGCTATATTCCCAATTAAAGGTACTGTGCAGCCCCAGTGGACTAATGGATAAGTTACTGGTCTTTGGAACCAGGGTTGTGGGTTCAAGTCCATCTGGGGTGATGATTCTCTGGGCTTCGAACAAGCATCAAAATTAATTTTCTGGAATTGAGAGTGTTGGCTTATGAGGACAGACTGAGTTGACTGGGGCTACGTTCATTGGAATTCAGAAGAATGAGGGGAGATCTTATAGAAACATATTAGATTATGAAGGGAAAAGATGAGATCGGAGCAGGGAAGTTGTTTCCACTGATGGGTGAAACTAGAACTAGGGCTATGGCCTCAAAATAAGAGGGAGCAGATTTAGGGCTGAGTTGAGGAGGAACTTCTTCATCCAAAGGGTTGTGAATCTGAGGAATTCCCTGCCCAGTGAAGCAGTTGAGGCTCCCTCATTGAATGTTTTTAAGACAAGGATAGATACATTTTTGAACAGGAAAGGAATTAAGAGTTATTGTGAACGGGTGAATAAGTGGAGCTGAGTCCATGAAAAGAACAGCCACTATCTAATTGAATGGTGGAGCAGTCTCGAGGGGCCAGATGGCCTACTCCAGCTCCTAGTTCTTATGTCCCAAGACTAATAGTGATGTGCTGTGTTACATTTGGCTCTGGATCAATGAACAATAAAAGTTCGTTTGAAATTGCTCCCCATGGATATTTTTTCCTAATCCAAATGTATTAATTAAGGAGCCAACTCAGGTTACTTCGAATCAGATGAACAGTAGATTTATTAGTGACTAAAAAATCAACAATAAATAATAAAAGACATGCGTGCAATAAGAAAGGTAAGAGTCTAAATTAAAATATACACATCAATCCTTCGCTAGATGGTGAGGTGTAGATAGTGGTAGATTGCGACCAACAAGTTAGATTTTTGGCTTTTGGCAGAGCTGACTTTGACAGTTTCACAGTCTGTTGGAATTACTTGCTGGTTTGTTTCCAGCGGGGAGAGGTGATCTTGTTGTTTGTGCAGGAATAACTGGGGCAGCATGATGGCATAATGGTTAGTACTGTGGCATCACAGCACCAGGGACCCAGGTTTGATTCCCAGCTTGAGTCACTCTCTGTGCAGAGTATGTACATTCTCCCCATGTCTGCGTCAGTTTCCTCCGAGTGCTCAGGTTTCCTCCCACAGTTCAAAGACATGCTGGTTACATGCAGGTTGGCCATGCTAAATTTTCCCTTAGTGTACCCAAACAAGCGCTGGAGTGTAACAGTCAGGGATTTTCACAGTAACTTCATTGCAGTGTGAATGTAAATTTTACTTTTAACACTACTAAATTAACTTTAACAGGGGAAACTGTCCTGTTTCTTCCTGCTTGTTGCTTGTTTGCTGGATATCTCTCTCTCCCGCTGGAGGTCAGCTAGAAATTGTTTCCAAAAAGGAAATGCTGGAAAATCTCAGCAGGTTTGGCAGCATCTATCAGGAAAGAGCTGACATTTCGAATCCAGATGATCCTTTGTCAAAGTGAAAACGCATAGAAAGGGGGGGATATTTATACTGCAGGGGGAGGGAATGAAAAATGAGTCATAGCCATAGAAACAAGGGGAAAGGCTGCTAATGGCAGTTGTATGTCTCTCTGTGTGGAATTTGCACATTCTCACCATGTCTGTGTGGGTTTCCTCTGGGTGCTCCTGTTTCCTCCCACAGTCTGAAAGATGTGCTGGTTAGGTGCATTGACTGAGCAAGTGGTGGAATGTGGTGACTTTGAGAATTTCACAGCAACTTCATTGCAGTGTTAATGTATGTTTTACTTGTAACGAAAAATAAACTTTACGTTACTTGTATCCTCAGGAAGTGCTGGATAAGATGGTTCAGACACATGCTAAGGATGTTTCAAGAGTTGTTGAATGTTGCTCCAAGATAGACACCAGCCAGGAGATGTAAACAGGACAGGATAAAAACAACCAGATATAGAACATAGAACATAGAACATTACAGCACAGAACAGGCCCTTCAGCCTTCGATGTTGCGCCGACCAATATAAAAAGCAATGCCCCTCCAAACTAAACCATTCCCTTCTCTTCCATATACTTATCAACTAAAAACTTATCAACTAGGACTGGGACTGAACTGGAAGAACTGGGGTTTACATGGAGTGAGGCACAAGATAGGACTCGATGGAGGAACACTTTTGTATCCATATGTCCCACCCAGGACTAGGAGGATGAGTGAAAGAACATCCACAGTTCATTATACTTTCTTCCTTACACATTCTGAAATATAAATAAACAGTAGATTATTTTCTGGATGTCTGATCAAATGTCGGAAATTGTCTCCAATGTCTTCACAAGTATAGGAGATTACAGTTCAGCCTTTTATATTTTCCATACAAGTATTTCTGTCTGAAGTAGGCATTGATACCTCTTCCGAGTGCCAAATGATACGTTTCATCAGACAGATCTGTCAGTATAATCCACATAAGGAAGTGATCACTTTACAATATTTTCTTGTATTTATAAAACACAGATCTTCCTTAAAAAGTTCAGCATGCCTATAGGTAGTTGGTGAATCTAGTCCATTTTCAGGATGACTGCATGTTGTCCAACATTGCACAGTGGAGGGGAACTCGATGACAACAACGACAAATGAGGCAATGGCTTAGAGGTATTATCGCTAGACTATTAATCCAGAAACTCAGCTAATGATCAAGGGGACCTGGATTCAGATCTTGCCACAGCAGATGGTGGAATTTCAGTTGAGTAAAAAATATCTGGAATTAAAAAGCCACTGATGAATGTGAAACCATTGTTGATTGTTGGAAAACCCATCTGGTTCACTTATGTCCTTTAGGGAAGGAAATTGGCCATCCTTATGTGCTCTGGCTGACATGTGATTACAGAACTACAGCAATGTAGTTGACTCTCAACTGCCCACTGAACAAGGCCAACAAGGGACAGGCAATAAATACTGTAAGAAGTCTCACAACACCAGGTTAAAGTCCAACAGGTTTATTTGGAGCAAACGCCACAAGCTTTCAGAACTGGCTGTGGGAGTTCCAAAAGCTGGTGGTGTTTACTACTAAAAAAACCTATTAGATTTTAACCTAACATCGTGAGATTTCTTACTGTGTTTACTCCAGTCCAATGCCAGCATCTCCACATCAATAAATGCCAGTGGCAACAGTATCCCATGGATAAACAAAAAAAATCCCAGGTAGAGCTCCAACCTCTGCCAAGGCAGAAAAGGAGGAAGTGGAAGAAGAGGAAGAAGGCTCTTTCCATTAGAAGATTCTGAAATGGATGAGGATGAGGAAGTCACCAATAGCAGAGCAGTTGTGAGGCAAGGCCATCGAGCCAGGCCTGACTCTGCGCAGAAGGAGCTCATTATCAGATGGGTCCTTGAGCAAAATAGATTCTCCTCCAATATTACAATCATCCAGTACGTGGCTACATTTTTCCACTTAAAGAACTTTGTTACACTGACTCCACAATTACTCATGGGACTGTCCATTCCCTACAAGGGAGATATTAAATATCTGAATTGGACTCAGTCACATTCATATGGCTGAACCCTCACCATCAGAACGATGGGCCTCATCATATTGCAAACACATATGGTAATAACTCATTCACATCCTGCCTCTCACCAGTAATTGTAAATGAGATTGTCCACGATCAAGCCATCCCTACAGTGTGACACAAAATAAGAATTCAAACCCTATACATACAGGTAAGGCATGAGGAGCCCATTGTTCTGTTACAACCGTACTTTGAAAGAACCTGCGCACCATACATTTTCAGCTAATAGTCCAGTTTCTGATGTGGGCATTGCATGTGACACTCTAGGCTTCCATTCTGGATGGCTAAGCCAAGCTACTCACCTTGTCAGAATGAAGCAGCCCGTTGAACATTTTCCTTCACTGAAACCATCAGCGCTCCATCGCAGCCACAGTTTCAATGCCGACCTTCTCAGTTTCCGCAGGGGTAAAGGATAAAGGACTAGTCTTCTCTTCTGAACCTCTCTGACCGAAACTTAAACCAAAAGTGTGGGATAGCTGGACCCATCCATTTCCTTGCATCTCTCCTATACAAAAATATAAAGTGAAAAGCGTCATGAGCTATTCACACAGAATACTATGTCTTTATTTGCTTTTGTGTGCTTAAATGCACTAACCATTTTCCCCACATCATCAGTGATTATTGGTATGTTTTGGTGGTAAAACTGGCTCTGTGCAAAGGATTTCTGCCACATATGTTCCTATAGATTGGAGGGAAGACAGTGTAACGTCACTATTTGAAAAGGGAGGCAGAAAGAACAGAGGAAGTTATAGACCAGTCAGCATGACATTGGTTGTGGGGAAAATGTTAGAGTCCATTATAAAAGATTTATTACATAGAAACATAGAAGATAGGAGCAGGAGGAGGCCATTCGGCCCTTCGAACCTGCTCTGCCATTTATTACGATCATGGCTAATCTTCCAATTCAACAACCTAATCCTGCTCTCTCCCCATAATTTTTGATCCCATTCGCCCCAAGTGCTATATCCAACCACCTCTTCAATACATTCAATGTTTTGGCATCAACTGCTTCCTGTGGTAATGAATTCTACAGGCTCACTGCCCTTTGGGTGAAGAAATATCTCCTTACTCCATCCTAAATGGTCTACCCTCAATCCTCAGACTGTGACCCCTGGCTCTGGACTCCCCCACCGTCGGGAACATCCTAGCTGCATTTAGCCTGTCTAGTTCTGTTAGAATTTTATAAGTGTATTTTATTAGCAGTGCACTTGGAAAACAGTGGCAGGATTGGACAGAGACAGCAAGGAAATCATGCTTGACAAATCTACTGGAATTCTTTGAGGATGTAAGTAATAGAGTTGATAAGGGGGAACCAGTGGATGTGATTTATTTGGATTTCCAGAAAGTTTTTGGCAAGGTTCCACATAAAAGATTAGCCTTTAAAATTAAAACATATGGAATTGGAAGGAGTGTATTGAGATGGATAGAAAACTGGTGGCAGACAGGAAACAAAGAGTAGGAATAAATGGATCTTTTTCCAAGTGGCAGGCAGTCTTGTGGGGTACTGCAGGATTCAGGGCCCCCAGCTATTCACAATCCCTGGAAACTCAGATCTCATTCTCCAGTATGCTAAATGAAGCTTTGGCTAAACGCCAGATTCTCCAATCTTGCTGACAGTGGGACCCGAACAAATAGGATCGGAGAATCCCACCCATGGTATATTAATGATTCAGATGAAGGAACTAAATGTAATATCTTCAAATTTACAAATGACACAAATCTGGGTGGAGAGTGAGCTGTGAGGAAGATGCAGAGATGCTTTAATGGGATTTGAACAGGCTGAGTGAGAGGGGTAAGTTCATTGCAGATACAGTTTAAAGTAGAAAAATGTGAGGTTATCCACTTTGGTAGCAAAGACAAGAAGGCAGATTATAAAATTGTAGAATCCCTACAATGCAGGAGGAGGCTGTTCGGCCCATCAAATTTGTAATGGCCACAGACACCATGCATTTACCTGAGCTAGTCCCGCTGACATTAAGGGACAATTTAGCATGGCCAATCAACCTAACCTGCACATCTTTGGATTGTGGGGAGAAACTGGAGCACTCGGAGGAAACCCACACAGACAAAGGGAGAACGTGCAAATTCTACATAAACTCCACTGACCTAAGCAGGGAATCGGATCTGGCTGACTGGTGCTGTGAGGCAGCAGTGCTATCCACTGTGCCACCATGCTGTCCTATTAATGTCTGAATGGCTATAGATTGAAAGAAAGAATATGCAACAAGCCATAAGTGTGTTCATATTCCAGTCACTGAATGTACTCATGCAGATGCAGCAGATGGTGAATAAGGCAGATGGTATGTTGGTCTTCATTGCGAGAGGATTTGAGTACAGGAGCAGGGGTGTCTTGCTGCAGTTTTACAGGGCCTTGGTCAGACTACATTTGGAATATTGTGTGCAGTTAGAACAGCTTTTTCCCGGCTGCCATCAGACTTTTGAATGGATCTACCTTGCTTTAAGTTCATTCTTCTCTACGCCCTAGCCATGGCTGTAACATTACATTCTCCTTTCCTTCTCTATGAACGGTATGCTTTGTCTGTATCGCACACAAGAAACAGTACTTTTCACTGTATGCTAATACATGTGACAATAATAAGTCAAATCAAATCAAAACCTTATCTGAGGAAGCATGTTCTTGTCATCGGGGGGAGTGTGGAGAAAGTTTACCTGGGATGGCAGGCGATGTTTGAGTCATTTAGGATTATACTTGGTGGAATTTAGAAGATTGAGGGGCAAATCTATATCATTCTTACAGGAATAGGGCAGGTGCAGGAAGGATGTTCCCAATAGTGGGAGAGTCCAAAACAAAGGGTTACAATCTGAGGGTGTGGGTTGACTGTTTAGGATTGGGATGAAAAGAAGTTCCTTCACCCAGGAAGTGATGAGCCTGTGGAATTCTCTATCACAGGAAATGGTTGAAAGTAAAACATTGTTTGCTTTCAAGAGGTAGTTAGATATCACTCTGGGGGGGGGCTAAATGGATCACAGGATATTGGGAGAAAGTTGGAACAGGTTACTGAGTTGGCTGATCAGCCATGATCATAATAAATGGCGGAGCAGACTCAAAGAACCAAGTGGCCTACGCCTGCTCCTATTTTCTATGTTGTGGTTGTGATAGCATGCTACGCTCCATGACCACTCATAGTCTAGTGGTTGTGCCCCTCTCTGAGACACATTGTTACTGTCACAGTGTGTGGCTGTATGGACCCCTGGTCATATTCAATGCTGGAGGGGTGCACCCTAACAAGAGGGTAAGTACGTGTGATACGAGCCCCACCTGCTTCCGAGGCCTTCCAGCCTCTAGCTGGGCACTACAAATTCATCCTCTGTATGATTTAAATCAATGTTCCCATTGACCATACGAGAAGTT
Organism: Sphyrna mokarran; assembly: GCA_024679065.1. Classification (NCBI taxonomy): domain Eukaryota; kingdom Metazoa; phylum Chordata; class Chondrichthyes; order Carcharhiniformes; family Carcharhinidae; genus Sphyrna; species Sphyrna mokarran. The sequence goes on along the minus strand of JAGIQG010000013.1, from coordinate 77,028,175 downwards.
GCAGATTTAAACAGACCTCAGTTTATTTGATATAATATTTATCTGTCACGAGGACAGCAGCTCCCAGAACAGCCTTTTCCAAATTCCGAGCCCACAAAACTCAAACAGGAAATCCCAGCAAAGAGGAGAGCCAAAACAAATAGGACGGAGCGGCCTGGACTTAGGATTTGGTTCACTTTGCCTTGGAATCAGGCTGTGATCTATAAGCTGTGGACATTGGACATGTGTTGGGGAAGAGAGAGAGAATTCTTACAGAGCATGGAGTAAATATTAAATACCCAAGCACTATTTAAGATAACAGGATTAAAAAGGTGCATACAGAGTGCAAAATCTTGCCAGAAAATGGCAGTGAAAAACGGAGAGATTCCTGCCGACAATGCAGGGGTGTTTTTACATTGAATCTTACGCCTCATTAGAAACAATTTTTATGCCCACGAGTATCATGTCCCCTCTGATATGCCTGCCTGCAACAGCTGCAAGTACTGGGAAGCTCCATATAAGCGGTTCCCCATCTCTCCTCAGCATGTGTTCTGTAGCAACGGCAGGAAAGAAGGCCACACCTTGCTTTCCCTCACCAGGATATTGGACAGAGTGGTGCAGAAGTGGGACACACTTCACCCCTGCTCCAGCAGACAGCCCCTGCAGCAGGGTCCCCAACCCGACTGGGATGCAATGCCAGCCCTGGTCAGTGCAAACGCTCTTCAGAAATGGACGGGGCAGCAGTGTCAGAAGATGAATGATCTTCTTCGCTTAGGCGGGATATGTGATTCACCCACAGTCTCTGACTGGAACCCTTCACTCCCCCCAACCCTTTCTCCCATTCAGCCACCTTAACCTTTGCCAGCACCAGATTCCCCTTTCCCTTCCACAATCACTATATTCCCCAGTAGCTGCTTTACTCTTCAGTCTAGTTTTCACCCCACTCATCATCACCTCTTAAATGTCAATGCTGCCATCTACATTCTCCCACTCTGTCATTGCAGAACAAACGCAACTACAAAAAGCCATCAGCGTGCATAACTAGCTGGAATGACGCCTAAGTTCTAAGCCCTCCCACGTTGAGGAGCGAGCCCTTGAACTGGTTGTGGGGGAGGAGGAAGAGCATGTCTGCGCTGCCAGTGAAATGGGAGGTAGCAGAGAAACGTGAGAATCCACAACATATGCTGTGATTCTCAAGTTTTGTGACTAATCATTGTTCCCTCCACATCCCCTGTAATGCACTGATGCCACATTCCTTCTCTTGCAGGCCGGTCAGCGGAACAAGCTGGACCACGCTGTTGCCCCCGGACCTATCGGACGCCAGTACTTCAGACGGGAACTTCTCCAACTCCATGGCTAAAGAGGCATCACAGCTGTCACCCAGCACCAGCATAAATATTCACACCTCGGTCAGTCCAATAAGTAGATATCTTTTGGGTCACTCGCTGGTAAACACCCCACAGCTGAAGATCCATAGGCAGAGACAGGAGATGTCACAGGGAACCAGCACTTGGAGGGATGTTAGAGCACAGGATTCTCCTGAGCCCCTTGCCGATGTGCCCCTGGGCCCAGTCGTTCACATCTGATGGAGCTGCAAAAGCAAAGTGGTGAGTATTGGGAAGTGATGACAGCAACATTCCTCGGAGTGCAGGACAGATTGAAAGAGTCCCATTGCTTTCTGTCAGATGAGATGTTGCCATCGTTGCGGTACACCAAGGCCAACACTGAGAGGGTGAGGTCCCCATTGGAGACCTCGGCACAGGATGTGCACTCCATGGTCAGAGATATCCACATATCTCTGTGTTATGTGGTTCAGTTCCTGACCACCATATTTGATGCATGACCTCCATGTGTGAGCTTCAAGTGCACGGTGCAGGCACTGGTGGCAATCCATTAGTGTCAGCGTCAGAAGAGGGTTGGACTTCTGGATCTCACTTCAATCACCCCTCCATCCCCAGGAGCAGCACAGGGAACTCCCGGGAACCCTCAGGGAAAAGGACCAACCCAGGACCCTCCATCAAGGGGCATCTCCAGTCCATCCAACACCCCCCTCTACCTTGTAGTGACACAACTCCAGCCCCTGACACCAAGGAGGGAAGTAATCAAACATTTGCACTGTCTGGAAACAGATCTGGACTCTTAAAGTCCCAGCTGCCCCAGGGGGAGTTTGCCAAGGTCACCCTAGGGTGGAAGTCAGCAGACCCCCTCAGCCTCAGCTGTAGATCCTGGGGATACACCTAGTCATAGTGGGAGGATCAGGAAGATTAACAAACCATGAGTACTTGGTTGGCAAGAGTGAATGAAAACACAAGGGTGGATAGGTCACCGTTTTGAATGAATGTTTGGCGTTTAGTTTCACTTTGTTCACCCACAGAGCTGTTCATGCCACCAGGCTTGGGAGGAACCACCATGCTCACCCTGCGAAGTGTGAGAACTGCAGTGCCATGTCCCTCCTACCAGCGATGCAGTAGGAGGTCCCGTTGCTGGCATCCACCCCCTCTTCCCCTGTCACGTTGGTCCCTGACACCTCCAAGAGGACCCACCAGAGTTTCAGTGGCACCAAACCACATTCACCCAGCCCCCAAGCCAGCACCCTCCGCCTCCTGGCACCACTTTAGAGGGCAGTGGAGTCCTTGAATGTGATCCGTGTTTACATCCTGAAGGGAGGTCCTCACCAATGCCATTCGTCATGCCCATGGTACACGATGATAGATATTACCTTCACGCCCTGCATGAGGCAGCACCAAATCAGTGATATGTGTGCCACGTTGCAGCATTACTGGGAGTGTCAGCTTCACCTGAGACATTGGCTTGCGAAGGGTTAACAGTTGGCCTCCCACTAAATGACGATGCTTTTTGGCTACACACCATTTATTGACACTAACACTGGTAAGGGAAGGTGGGATTAGCTGTTCAGCCAGATATCTGCCCCTAGTGACGGATGGTACACACTGAATCATGCAAAGCCGGCAATTAGCATGTCCGGCACCTTCCCAGAGGGCACCCTGTTTCTCCAGGTTGCAGAGCTGAGCAACCTTCCATGACCATGATACACAAGCAACCCTGACAATTTTGCTCTCTGGGCAGGTTTTGTCCTCAAACTGCTGCTCGAGTGTGAGTTCCAATCACACTGCAGTCATCCTCCTGTGTGTGAGGCCCTTCAGCCCAAATGAAGGGAGGCACACCCCATTCTCCGTTTCTGCCCTGACAGAGTCCCTCCACCCCATCAACTCGCAGTCGCCCCTGCCAGTGCTGAGCCTCTTTTTCAAGCCCTCCACCCTCTAGCCGACCCTTGCGAAGGAAGGGCCCTCCCTCAGCCGCAACATGGACAGCACCAGGGGATGTAGGGAAGCAGTGATGGCGTACCAGCTTTCACAAACCCTTTAAAGCAAGGGGCTCCCTGAACTGAAGGGTGGGTAAGATCTGCAAGCGATTTCGATGGATCCCTCCCCCTCCGAAATGGTGATTGTGGGACCCCCCTGGGTTGACACCCCTCCGTGTCCTCACTGGTGCCCTTGAGAATGAACATCCTGGGGAGTGCTGGCTGCCTGAACACTCATTCCCCCTAACCTCTCTCCTCCCAGGTGATGGTACCAGGTTCACACTGATGTGAATGATGCCAGTGTAATGTTACTCTGGTGCCCACTGAGTATCTGGTGAGGAGGGGGGAGGGGACGTCCCAGACAGAGTGCTCGCTAACAATATGCTAATATATTAAAATGAGCTTTCTGTGATCCTGCGGCATTATTTCACACCAGTCCGCCAGCAAAGGGCCAGAAAGATTGGAACTCGGAAATCCATCAGCATATTCTGGATTTTGAACGCACTTCGCTCCATTCCCTCAGACGGAGAGAGCGGGAGAGGGGGGTAGGACCGGTCACCGTGAGTGTCTTGGTGTTTTGGTTATCCAGGAGTCAGACCAGGGAAGGGATTCGCAGCTGGGATTCTCCCCCATCCCGCTGCCGTGAAAGGAGATTTGGCTGAACATTAAATTACCAGTTCTTACTGGCAGTGGCAGCAGGATGTGAGCAACCAGAGAATTCTGTCCCACATTCCCTGGGTAGCTATCCAGGTACATAAGTCAGAACTGACTCAAACTCACATTTGGAGTCTTTTTCAGAGGGTCCCAGAAAGCAGGAGAATTATACATTGGCAGTCCACACATCCATAAGACATAGGAACAGAATTAAACCCCTCTGCCCGTCGAGTCTGCTCTACTATTCAATCATGGCTGATCTTTTTCTCATCCCCATTCTCCTGCCTTTTCCTCATAACCCCTGATCCTCTTATTAATCAAGAATCTATCTATCTCTGTCCTAAAGACACTCAATGACCTGGCCTCCACAGCTTTCTGTGGCAAAGAGTTCCACAGATTCACCATTCTCTGGCTGAAGAAATTCTTCCTCATCTCTGTTTTAAAGATTGTCCTTCTAGCCTGAAATTATGCCCTCTAGTTCTAGTTTTTCCTACTAGTGGAAATATCCTCTCCACGTCCACTCTATCCAGGTTTCGCAGTATCCTGTAAATTTCAATAAGATCCCCCCTCATCCTTCTAAACTTCAATTAATACAGACTCAGAGTCCTCAACTGTTCCTCATACAAAAAGTTCTCCATTCCAGGGCTTGTGAACCTCCTCTGGGCCCTTTCCAAGGCCAGCACATCTTTCCTTAGATATTGGGCCCAAAACTGTTCACAATACTCCAAATGGGATCTGACCCAGAGCCTCATATAGCTTTAGAAGTACATCCCTGCTCTTGTATTCTAGCCTTCTTGACACAAATGTTAACACAACATTTGCTTTCCTAAATGCCGATTAACCCTACATGTTAACCTTGAGGTGAAGGTTCTAATGGAGTCCTTGCTTGGGAGATCTGGAGCAGTCCCATGGCATATCTTTCCGAGTATGTCCGGTCTCTTACAATCCGGAGATAAGAAGATCTGGGCCATAATGAACTATGAGGAGGACAGTAACGGACTTCAACGGGACATAGACTGGGTGATGGAATGACACAACAGATGAAACTTAATGCAGAGAAATGTGAAGTGAAAGATTTTGGCCGGAAGAGCAAAGAAATTAAATATAAAATACAGATACAATCTTAAAGGAGCACAAATCATTGATCATGGCAGAGCAGGTTAAAAAAGTAATTAGAAAGGCTTAAAGCTTATTTATTAATGACACAAGTAGGCTTGCATTAACACTGCAATGAAGTTACTATGAAAATCCCCTTGTTGCCGCATTCCAATGTCTATTCAGGTACACTGAGGAAGAATTTAGCAGAGCCAATATACCTAACCAGCATGTCTTTCAGACTGGTAGGAAACTGGAGCACCCAGCGGAACCCCATGCAGATATGGGGAGAACATACAGGCTCCCAACAGACAGTGACCCAAGCTGGGAATTGAACCCAGGTCCCTGGCACTAAGAGGCAGCAGTGCTATCCATTGTGCTATCCAAGATTCAGGACTTTAGAGAATTTATGAAGAACCTCTTTAAAGGTCACCAGTGGAGTACTATGTTTGATGCTGGGCACCACATTTAGATTGGATGTGAAGGCTTTAGAGGGTGTGCAGAAAAGATTTACAAGAATCTTTCAAGGAATGAGGGGCTTCCGTTACATGAATAGATTGGAGAAGGTTGGAGTTGATCTCCTTAGGGAAGAAGAAATTGAGAGGAGATTTGGTAGAAGCATTTACAATGTCGAGGGGCCCAGACAGACCGGTCAGGAGAAACTGTTCCCATTGACAGAAAGGGTCGGAAACCAGAGGATGTAGAGTCAAGATGACATGGGAATACTTTTTTGTGCAGTGATCTAAATGCACTGCCCGAGAATGTGCTGGATGCAAAATTTAATTATGGTTTTCATCATAACGTGACATTCAATAACATTACCATTGCTAAATCTCTCTAGCAGTGTCCTGGGGGGTTAGCATTGACCAAAAACTAAACTGGTCCAGCCACATAAATACTGTGGCTCCAAAGACAGGTCAGAGGCTGGGAATACTGTGGTGCCAACTCATTTCCTAACTCCCTAAAGCCTGTCCACAAGGCACAACTTCAGAGTGTAATGGAATACTCTCCATTTGCATGAATGAGTGCAGCTCCAACTACACTCAAGAAAAGCAACACCATCCAGTACAAAACAGCCTACTTGATTGCTATCCTCTTATAAGACCATAAGATATAGGAGCAGTATTAGGCCACTCAGCCCATCAAGTCTACTCCACCATTCAATCATGGCTGATATTTTTTTCTCATCCCCATTCTCCTGCCTTTTCCTCATAATCCCTGATCGCCTTATTAATCAAGAACCTATCTATCTCTCTCCACAAACATTCACTCCCTCCATTACCAATGCACAGTGACAGCCATGTGTACCATCTACAAGATGCACTGCATGAACTCATGAATGTTGCTCAGGCAGCACTTTCCAAACCCACAACTGCTACTAGCTAGAAGGACAAGAGCAGCAGATACCTGAGAACACCACCAGCTCAAAATATACCACTGCTCCTTCAGTATCACTGGGTCAAAATCCTGGAATTGCCTGCCCAACAACGCTCTGGGTTTACCCACAGCTCAAGGACTGCAGCAATTCAAGGAGGCAGCTCACCATTATCTCCTGAAGGGCCATTAGGGATGGGCAATAAATGCTGACCTAGCCAATGACGTTCATGTCCCATAATTAATTTTTTAAAAAAGGAACTGGCTGGCAGCCAAAGAGAAAAAAGTGACAGAATTTTCTGGACATTCACTCCCTATTGCCACTGCAAGTGGGCACGGAAAGTTTGGCACTCAGCCAAGTCTCCGTTAATCAGTGAACGGCACTGGGACAAATGGCCAGAAAGGTCCAACGGACACTATTACTGGTTAAAGAATGATAATTGCAGATGCTTGGAATGAGAATTAAACCCCTTCCCCCATCACCGCGAGTAAACACAATGGAAGAATAAAGAGTATAAAGCAGACAGCTTGATAGAATTACATCTCTGGAACACATTACTGTCGAGGATTCTGCACAGCAAAAACAATGCGAACAAAGGACTTTCTGACATTCTGAAAGATAGGTCTTAATAGTCCTCGCTGCTGCGTCTTTTCTGTAGCTTGTGCACAACTGGGGATCGTATATGACAATCATCCAAATCTTCGCACTCCAAGAAACATGAGAGACAGCCATGATGGTATTCTGTCCTTCACCGATCATTCTGCTTTCCCATTGCTCCTTTCTTAGATATCCTCCATGTGAACATGTTCACCCTTCCAGTTTGCCTTCCTGCTGTTTGACCCATTCTACTTATGACCATAGGTTACAAATGTGAGGGCGGCATGGTGGCAAGGTTGTTAGCACTACTGCCTCACAGCGCTAGGAACCCAGGTTTGATTCCCTGCTTGAGTCATTGCCTGTGCAGAGATTGCACATTCTCCCCGTGTCTGCATGGGTTTCCTCCTGTAATCCGAAAGATGTGCTGGTTAGGTGGATTGGCCATGATAAATTTTCTCTCAGTTTTCCAAACAGATGCCAAAGTGTGGCGAGTAGGGGATTTCCACAGTAACTTCATTGTAGTGTTAATATAAGCCTGCTCCTGACACTAATAAATAAATTTAAAAACCTGGAAAGAATAAATACTTTAGAATCATAGAATCCTACAGTGCAGAAAGAGGCCATTTGGCCCATTTGCACCAACCACAATCCCACCCAGGTCCTTTTCCTGTAAACTCATGTACTTACCCTGAAAACCCTCCTGATATTAAGGGGCAATTTATCATGGCCAATCAACCTAACCAACATATCTTTGGACTATGGGAGAAAACTCGAGTCCCTGGAGAAAATGCACGCAGACACGGGGAGAATGTGCAAACTCCACACAGATAGTGCCTGGAGACTGGAATTGAGCCCGAGTCCCTGGCGCTGTCATGTTGGTTAAGAATTTGAGAATAAGTTTGACAGCGACAGCGGGCCATTGTGATGGACAATATTAGAGGGCAGCACAGTGTCACAATGTTAGCACCGTTGCCTCACAGCTCCAGGGACCTGGGTTCGATTCCCGGCTTGGGTCATTATCTGTGTGGAGTTTGCACATTTTCCCTGTGCCTGCGCGGGTTTCCTCCCACAGTCCAAAAATATGCGAGTTAGGTGGATTGGCCATACTAAATTGCCCTGCAGTGCCCCAGATGCTACAGATTAGTGGGGTAAATATGTGCTGTTATGGGGACGGGCCTGGGTGGGATTGTTGTTGGTGCAGACTCGATGGGCTGAATGGCCTTCTGTAGGATTCTATGAACACTGGTTCACTAATGTCCTCTAGAGAAGGAAACCTACATCTGGCCTACATGTAACTTCAGAGCTACAACAATGTGGTTGATTCTTAACCACCCTTTGAAATGGCCCAGCCATTCAGTTCAAGGGCAGTTAGGGATGGGCAATAAATACTGGGATGTTCAACTGTTGTGATAACCGTCCACTCAGGTCCTATTTTCTTTCAAGATGATGCCAGAGTGAGGCAACTTCTTGCAAACTGTGCCCAGTATATCTCCAGATTCTATCTTTTACTCTCATTCTATGCTTCTCAAACTTCATTCATTACATTCTGCACTCTCTTATTTTCTCCTGTATGAACAGTATGCTTTGTCTGTATAGTGCGTGAGAAACAATATTTTTCATTGTATGCTAATACCTGTGACAATAATAAATCAAGTCAAATTAAATCAAATCAAAATCAAATATTTCCGTAACCCCAAATATTTACCCTGAAAACCCCTCTGACACTGAGGGGCAGTTGAGCGTGGCCAATCCACCTTTGGTCTATGGGAGGAAACTGGAGCACCCAGAGGAAACCCACACAGATTCGGAAACAGTTTCCCATGGAAACTATGTAGGAAGAGCAAACACACAGGCCCTAAAATAAGATTAAAGGTAATCACTAACACATACCCTCTGCATTAATTAAAACTGATCCTGGCGTTATATCGAGGGACGAAGGGTCTGTACTGTGTTGTAGTGTTTTATATCCTATGCTCTAATTAAACAAGTGGCTGCAGCCAAACACTTTGTCTTTAAGTGTCAGTCAATAATGCCAATGGCAGCCTTATAACAACTGGAAAATTAACGGGTACCGGGACACCTATCAGAACTCAATCTTAAGGACCTTAAAAGGTTTTGATCAAGTCATCTCTTACTCTTAATTCTAGTGGAGACAAACATAACCTCTCCAACCTAACCTTGTAAGAAAACCTACCCATTCCTGGTATTAGCCTAGTAAACCATCTCTGAACTGCTTATAACACATTTATATAATCTCTTTAAATAAGCAGAACAATATTCCTGGCACAGCTGAGGCATAATCTCTCTACTTGTGTAAACAATTCCCATCACATTCTATTAGCTTTCTTAATTACTTGTTATGTCTGTACACTCGCCTTTTGTGAAGCATGCAGTAGGACGCCCAGATCCCTTTGCACCTCAAAGCACTGAACTTGAGCTTTGAGTGTGAGAGCAGAGGTGGGTAACTGGCTGAGAGTTGGTTTAAGTGTCAGGAAAGGCTCAGTAATTTTGTTGGAAAGCAGGTCTGGCAGCATTACATAGAATCCCTACAGTACAGAGGAGGCCATTTGGTTCATTGAGTCTGCACCAACCACAATTCCACCCTAAGGTCAATTTAGCATTAGCTCATCCACGCAATCTGCACTTTGCATTGTGGAAGGAAACTGGAGCACCCGGAGGAAACCTACACAGATAAAGGGAGAACCTGCAAACTCCACACAGAAAGTGACCCAAGACCAGAATTGAACCAGAGTCCCTGTCACTGTGAGGCAGTAATGCTAACCACTGTGCCATCATGCTGCCCCTTTGTAGAGAGAGAAAAATAGGGTAAACATTTTGAGTCTGTACCACTCTAATTCAAAGTCATACAGGTTCAAAGTGTTAACTCTTTCTCCCTCTACAGATGCTCTCTCCAGACCTGCCGAGCTTTTCCAACATTTTCTATATTTATTTCAGATTTCCAGTATCTGCAGCATTTCTCTTTTTCAATTGTTCCAAATAGTTTTTCTGTGTGCCACAGCAGCAGGACTGCTTCTGCAGGTCCATAAGGGAAATAAGGTTGAGGACTCTGGGTCTATAGTTTAGAAGGATGAGGGGGAATCTTATTGAAACTTACAGGATACTGCATCGAATGGATAGCATGGACGTGGAGAAGATGTTTCCACTATCAGGAAAAACTAGAACCAGAGGGCACATGACCTTTTAAAACAGAGATGAGGAGGAATTTCTTCAGCCAGAGAGTGGGGAATGTGTGGAACTCTTTGTCACAGAAGGCTGTGGAGGCCAGGTCACTGAGTGTATTTAAACAAAGATAGACAGTTCTTGATTAACAAGAGGATCAAAAAAGTTATGAAGAAAAGGCAGGAAAATGGGGATGAGAAAAATATCAGCCATTAACTGGTGAAGCAGACTCGATGGGCCGAGTGGCCTAATTCTGCTCCTATGTCTATGGTTTAACAGACATCCCTGCTCTATGCTACTGTTCCTCAATCGTTCAGATAGATTCCCTCCATTTCCTTACATGGCACGGTGCCAGAGTGGTTAGCACTGCTATCTCACAGCTCCAATGATCCAGTTCAATTCCGGCCTCTGTCTGGAGTTTGCATATTCTCCCCATGTCTGTGTGGGTTTCCTCCACATGCTCAGGCTTCCTTCCATATCTCAAAGGTGTGCAGGTTAGGTAGATTGGCCATGGTGAATGTGTGGAGTTATGGGGATAGGGCAAGGTTGTGGGCCTGGGTATGATGTCAGAGAGTTGGTGCAGACTTGATGGGCTGAACGGCTTCCTCTGTATGTAGGGATTCTATAATATATAACTGGCCTGACTGAAGAGGCACCATCCCTGGTTTCAACCTCCTGTCTTCTGAATTCCTGCCCTAGCCCACCACCCAGGCAGTGATCTCTGGCAGATTCCGAGCACAATTTGGTGTCTGAGTTTGGAAATGAGGGCTGGAAGTCAAACTCTCACCCAGGCCTCAACGTTATGAGTTTGTGGCTTGCCAAAGCCCCTGGCATGGAATGATACACCCGGTGATTAAAATCAGGCAAGTTCCAGCTCTGATCAGATAGCCAATCTCAACTGGTAAACTGTGGGGGACATTACAGCTAGTATTCAATGCAAGAAAGCCTCCTTGCCATTGTCCATCATCACTTTGCTTCCATTCTGTTACATAACAGCCAAACACACTACTTTAATCATTCCGAAAATTAGCTGACAACACTTATTTTCAAATGTGGCTTTGTTCAGCATTGGATGCAGCTATATCCAGCAGATGTTTGTAACTAAATCCGGCTGGTATCCAACAGAAATTCAGAGCAGATTGGGAGAAGAGAGGACGGTGGCTAGAACTTGTGTCGTTCCTTGATGTGTGCAATTCCAGATGACAGCTTGCCTTTTCTACAGTCTGTATTCACTGTGGCAATGATTCCTTCAGCTCAGTCTATGTTTCTTAGGGGGAGGAGGGGGGGTGGTGCGAGGAGGGGGGGATCCTTAAATCCTTTTCTTAGAGATTTTGTGGGAATATCACTACACATTCAGAATGATTGCTAATAAAAATCCCCCGATCTCTGAGTTTATTGTTTGATCGTTTCTGATTAGGTTGCACCGTAGCAGGATAGTGGTTAGCACTACTGCCTCACAGCGCCTGGGTCACGTGTTCGATTCCCGGCTTGGGTCACTGTCTGCGTGGAGTTTGCACATTTTCCCCATGTCTGCTTGGGTTTCTTCTGGGTGCTCCAATTTCCTCCCACAGTCCAAAGATGTGCCGGTTAGGTGGATCGGCCATGCTAAGTTGACCCTTAGTGTCAGGGGGACTAGCAGGGTAAATATGTTGGGGATTCTAGGGGAGATTTGAGAGGAGGATAGAATTTCCTCAATGATTTGTGTGACAGAATGTCTTGTTTCTTTTAATAATCAAGTGTCCCCTCCTCTCCAGTCTTCCACAGAGAGAATAATAATTGTCGACACTTAGCACCTCAGTTCTTTCCCCACCAAATGCATTGGAAACGGCATTTCAGTGAAAAAAAAACCCTTTCATTCAGCAAGTGTGCGATAGATTCATAGAATCCTACAGTGCAAAAAGAGGCCATTCAGCTCATCATGTCTGCACCAACTACAATCCCACCCAGGCCCTATCCCCATAACCCATGTAATCCCCTGACAGTAAGGGGCAATCCCACCCAGACCTGTTCACCATAACCACAAGTATTTACCCTGCTACTCCCCCTAAACCTACATATCTTGGGGCACTAAGGGGCAATTCAGCACGGCCGATCCACCTAATCCGCACAACTTTGGTGTGTGGGAGGAAACCCACGCAGACATGGGAAGAATATGCAAACTCTGCCCAGTAACCCAAGGCTGGAATTGAACCTGGGATTGTATCTAATTTGAGTCCTTGGCACTGTGAGGCAGCAGTGCTAACCATTGTACTACTTTGTCCCCTTCACATCTAATTTGGTATCTTTGTATCAACGTTATCCACAAGAGCATTCCCTCAGATCTGGTCAGGGTGGTTACTAATTCAGTAGAAGGCTTATTATTTATTCACATATCCTTTGGCAGCTTTCAGTGAACTCCAGTGCGTGAGGCTCGAACAAGATTGTGCTAAGTCTTCACTTAGGCACGATGTACTTCTGCCAACTACTGAGTCCAAGGAATATTCACTTGCTCCAGGTAGGAGTGATGCCAGGAATGTTTGAAAGTATTTTCTGGTGAATACGGCTTTCTCTCTCTCATCCCCAAGGCTCAGAGAGGCGCTGCAGTCAGCAGCTGGGCTACACACAGCTTCCAGCTTCAATCCTCACATCATTCATTCAATCTCACCCTAGGCAGCAGGTGTGCTGCAGAAGGAAAGAAGAACTTGCAGTTCTCCAGCACACAACACAACAATCTCTGGATGTCCCAAAGGGCTTTACATCCCGGGAAATATTTCTGCAGCGCAGAATATTATTTTTTTATTTTATTATTAAAATTATTTTAAAATTTTATTAAATTTTAATATATTAATTTGGCCAATATCCCTCTATGAGCCTTGGGAGTCCCTGGGAAGTGTGTAAATAGATGATGATATTGATGTACTTGTTTTTATCCCACAAGTGCTTTGGTCCACCTTGTTGTCTAACAGGGAGCATACACGCGATGGGTCGTGAGAAGGCTGCTCTTGGATTTTTTTGAGAGTATCCTAGTGCTTCACGTCGTTAGTGTACGCTTGACCTGGACCATTTGATGGGCAACACGACAGCTCAGTGACTATCGCTGTGCTGTGCAGATACATGGATTTGGGCCTGTGTCTGTGGGTGTTTGCGCTTGCGTGGGTTTTCTCCGGGCGCTCCGGTTTCCTCCCACATCAAAGATGTGCTCTTAGGCTAATTGGCTAAACAAATTCTCCCTAAATTGTCTCAAATTTGGTTTTTAATCCATAGATCTATAAACATGGACAGGGATTGTGGGTAGAGGTGGGAACATCAGGGTGGCGACGCAGGCTCGTTGGGCCGAAGGGCCTGTTTCCCATGCTGTTTTGTTCTTTGTTCTTTGTTTACAGCTTCAACAAGATGTCTCAACTCCTGTATTCAATGTTTGACTGATGAAACCAAACATGCTGAATGCTTTCTTCACCACTCTGTCCACCTGTGACTCCACTTTCAAGGATCTATGAACATGTACCTCTCGATCTCTTTGTTGTGTAACTCTCCCCAACGGTCTATCACTAACTGAGTAAGTCCTGCTCAGATTCAATCTATCAAAATGCATCACCTCGCATCTATCTAAATTAAAGTCTATCTGCCATTCATCAGCCCACTGGTGCAATTGATCAAGATCCCATTCAATCAAAGATAACTTTTTTCACTGTCTACTATGCCACCAATCTTGGTGTCATGTGCAAACTTACTAACCATGTCTCCTATGTTCTCATCCAAATCATTAACATAAAAGACAAATAACAGTGGATCCAGCACTGATCCCTGAGGCACATCGTTGGTCACAGGCTTCAGTTTGAAAAACAATCCTCTACAACTACCCAGAAGCCTATTTTGTACCCATTTAGATACCTGACCCTGGATCCTATGAGATTTAAATTTATGCAACAACCTACCATGCGGTACCTTGTCAAAGGCCTTGGTAAAGTCCATGTAGACAACATCAACTGCACTGCCCTCATCTATCTTCTTGGTTACTCCTTCAAAATACTCAATCACATTTGTGAAATATGATTTTTTTACTCACAAAGCCATGCTGATTGTCCCTAATCAGTCTTTACATCAAAGTGCCTGTAGATCCTGTCTCTCAAAATATCTTCTAACAATTTACCTACCACAGATGTGAGGATCACTGGCCTGTAGTTCCCAGCTTTTCCCTGCAGCCCTTTTTAAACCAAGGCACAACACTTGCCATTCTCCAATCTTCAGGCACCTCACCCGTGACTATTGATGATTCAAATATCTCAGCTAGGGGACCCGCAATTTCCTCCCTAGCCTCCCACAACTTGCTGGGATATACTTCATCAGGTCCCTGGGATTTATCTACCTTGATGCACTTTAAGATTTCCAGCACCTTCTTCTCTGTAATTTGTACACTCCTCAAAGTATCATATTTATTTCCCCAAGTTCCCTAACATCTATGTTTTTCTCAACAGTAAATACTGATGAGAAATATTCATTTAGAATCTCACCTATCTCTATGGGTATGCTATGTGACAATAATAAATCAAATCAGAAAAGAAAGAGCAGCTGATACACCAGGTCTGTCTCATACTCAGAATCAGGATTAGACACTTCTTAACACAACCTGCTTCCCCCAGCCCAAACATGTGATCTCCCAGGTCAGGTAAAATAAGATAATGATTCAGGATCAATAAAGGGAGGGGAAAATGACTCAGGAAAATTTCTCTCTGACCCACTTGGATATTAGAAGCCGGTTCAGGAAATCACATTGAGCACATGTTTCCTATTTCTGAATCTACTTAACTATTATAGGATGCAGTCTTTGTCTCAGTCAAGAACATTCAGCTTGCTTTTGAAGGGATGCAGAGAAACAACACTCAGTACATCAGCCAGTAATGCATTCCAGAGGCTCACTATTTCAAGGAAGACCATAAGACAGAGAAGCAGAATTAAGCCACTTGGCCCATTGAGTCTGTCCTGCCATTCAACCATGGCTGATATTTTTTTCATGTTCATTCTTCTGTCTTTTCCCCATAATCACTGATTCCCTTTCTAATCAAGAATCTATCTACCTCGGTCTTAAAGACACTCAATGACCTGGCCTCCACAGCCCTCTGCAGCAAAGTGTTCCACAGATTAACTCTTGGGCTGAAGAAATTCTTCCTCATCTCTGTTTCAAAGGATTGTGCCTTTAGCCTGAGGTTGTGCCCTCTAGTTCTAGTTTTTCCCACTAGTGGAAACATTGTCTCCATGTCCATTCTAAATTTCAATAAGATCCCCACTTATCCTTCAAAACTCCAAGGAAAAAAGAGATTGCCTAACATCCAACCTATTCCTATTCCTGTGCAGTTTCAATGTACATCCTACCCAATCAAATGTGAACACTTCATAAGTAAGCAATTCTGCCCTTTCGTTATTTTACATACCTCTGTCTGGTTGCATCTACAGTTCTGAAGTAAACAGATTCACTTTAAGCCTACTTGGCTAACTAAAGTGAGTTCAATTTGATTCTTGTAGTTTTCCACTGGATCTTTCACAAGGTCACCATATCACCCATCAGATGTGGGAGTCACATCTGGATGCAAAACTCCACATGCGGTCTAAACTACAATGTGTGTCATGGGAGTTTCCCTTTGACTCATATTGAATTTTTCTAGTAGTACAAGATTTTTTGCTTTGCCTACAATTTTTCAGCATTGGTTGTGAACTTTGAGGGACCTGTATATAAGGTTACTTCAATTATTTTCTCTTTAAATTGCTTTCAGTGTCATTCCCAGGAAATGATATTCAGTGTAGATCCGATTTGAAATATTGCCATGGTACCCTATGTCCATCAGTAGGGCACAGATGAGTCTCAATTTAACATCTCACCCAAATGACAGCACCTCTGACAGTGCTGCAGTCCCTCAGACCTGCACAGGGAAGCCAGCTTAGATTTTATGCTCAGGTCTCTGGAGTGGGAATTGAACTCACAATATTAAATCTTAGAGCTGAGAGTGTTATCATGGGGTCACAGCTAATACATTGGCTTCAGAGCCCTCGGCTAAAGTGAAACCTGTCCATGGTCCCTAATACTATTGACAGCAAATCAGACGGTCTCACACAAGCAATATATTCTGTTTCAGCATAGCTGTTTCAGTAAGAGTAACCTCTGTGGTCCATTACGCAAGGTTAAGTTGTTTCAAAGTCTTACATATCTGTGATTGAAACTTCAAAGGAGTTGGATGATTGACACTTTTTTTGCAATGCAGTGAAATGACTTTTATTTAATGTAATGGTAAGCAATAGACAAATTACTTTCTTTTGAAGATTTTTTTATAGCACATTCTACTGCCACTATAGGGCTAATCGGTTCTATACTGTGTATAATGGATCAATGGTCATGGAGGTGCTATAGCCTTGCACAGGAAGCATGGGAGTTCATGTAGTTATGAGTAGATTGTCTTTGCTTGTCACAGGGAGCATGAGGAGTTATAGAGAATGGGGGCCTTATGTTGTCCAAGGGTAGCATGATGGCACAGTGTTAGCACTGCTGCCTCACGGTGCCAGGGACTCAGGTTTGATTCCTGGTTTGGGTCACTGTCTGTGTGGAGTTTGTACGTCTCCTTCTGCACCGTAGAGATTCAGTGAAACCCCACGTCTGCAAAATTCACAACCTGGGAGTGAACTTTTGTCACATCAGCTTCACTCAGGAGACCTCTAACAATGGTGGGCAGGTCCCATTTCCAGGATTCCTGACTCCATTCCTGTGTTGTCTGATTTTCAGGAGTGTCTTTTAAGGGTGCGGCTGGTTTTGTGTCAAAATCGTACATCCAGCACTCTTAACCTAGTTGGCAGGTCCTATTCCTCAGTAATCTTTATGGAGTCGGGGTTAAGTTTTTAAACAGGTCCTCAGAGGGGATGTGAACCCTAGTCTGCATAAGGGACCTTTTTAAAGGTTATCCGCATACCACTCATAGAATCATGAAATCCTACAATGCAAAAGGAGGCTATTCAGCCCATCAAGTCTGCACTGACCACAATCCCACCCATAACCCCTCCATAATCCGTGCATCTACCCTAGATAGTCCCCCTAACACTAAAGGGCAATTTAGCATAGCCAGTGCACCTAATCAGCACATCTTTCAGACTGGGAGAAAACCGGAGCATCCGGAGAAGACCCGTGCAGATATGGGGAAAATGTGCAGACTTCACACAGACAGTAACCCGAGGCTGGAATTGAACTTGGGCTCCTGGTGCTGTGAGGCAGCAGTGCTAACCACTGTGCCAATGTGTTGCCCCCATGGTCAGTAATCTGCTATTGCAAACAGCGAAGGGATGTGCTGTTTGATAGGATCTTCCAGCCATGAGGCATACAGCTCACAAACCTGGCTTCACATTGGCACTGGAATTCATGTACCACTTGTGCCGCAGGCAAAACATTTTTTGGGTTTACAGAATGACACTGCTAACTGTACTAACTTTAATCGGGCAATTGAAATGGGCCCATTAGAATATGAACTTCCTGATTGAGAACATAAGAACATAAGAAATAGGAGCAGGAGTAGGCCATCCAGCCCCTTGAGCCTGCACCGCCATTCAATAAGATCGTGGCTGATCTGTAGTGGTTCAGTACCACTTTCCCGCTTTCTCCCTGTAACCCTTAATTCCCTTGTCAATTAAAAACCTATCCACTCTTGATTTGAACATATTCAGTGAGGAAGCCTCCACCACCTCATCAGGCAGAGAATTCCAAAGATTCACCATTCTTTGCGTGAAGAAACTCCTCCACAACTCCAACCTGAACCACCGCCCCCCCAATCTTGAGGCTGTGCCCTCTAGTCCTGCTATCTTTGTTAAGCGGGAAGAGTCTCTCAACCTCTACCCTATCCATCTCCTTCATTATCTTATACGTCTCTATAAGATTCCCCTCTCAGCCTTCTAAACTCCAAAGAGTACAAACCTAGCCTATTCAGTCTCTCCTCATAATCCAATGCCCTCATCTCCGGTATCAGCCTAGTAAACCTTCTCTGCACCCCCTCCAAGGCCAATATATCCTTCCTCGAATGCGGAGACCAAAACTGCACACAGTACTCCAGCTGCAGCCTCACCAGCACCCTATACAGCTGCAACAGAACCTCCCTACTTTTATATTCTATCCCCCTAGCTATAAAGGCCAACATTGCATTCGCCTTCTTAATCACCTGCTGCACCTGCAGACTGTGTTTTTGCGATTCGTGCACAAGGACCCCCAGGTCCCTCTGCATCGTCGCATGCTGCAGCTTTTCTCCATTTAAATAGTAGTCCTTCCTACCATTATACTTCCCAAAGTGGATAACCTTACACTTGTTAACGTTATACTCCATCTGCCAGGTCCTCGCCCAGTCACTCAACCTATTCAGATCCCTCTGCAGGCTTTCCACACCCTCCACGCAATTTGCTTTTCCAGTCATCTTTGTGTCATCAGCAAATTTTGTCACCCTGCATTCAGCCCCTTCATAGAACATAGAACATAGAACAATACAGCACAAACAGGACCTTCGGCCTACGAGTTGCGCCGATCACATCTACCAATCCACAGACCTACCTATAACCCCCTATCCTATTCTTTTCCATATACTCATCCAGAAGTCTTTTAAAAGACCCCAGTGAGTTTGCCTCAACAACCTCCGACAGCAGTCGGTTCCATTCACTCACCACCCTCTGAGTGAAAACCTACCCCTGACATCTCCTTTGTATTTGCTTCCCTGCACCTTAAATCTGTGTCCTCTCGTAGTGACCATTTCAGCTCGGGGAAATAGTCTCTGAGAGTCCACCTATCTATTCCTCTCAACATTTTATAAACCTCTATCAGGTCGCCTCTCAACCTACGTCGCTCCAGTGAGAAGAGTCCCAGCTCCCTCAACCTATCTTCATAAGGCCTGCCTCCCAATCCAGGCAGCATCCTTGTAAATCTCCTCTAAACCCCCTCAATAGCCTCTACATCCTTCCTATAATGAGGCGACCAGATCATCTTCCTCCAGATCATCTATGTAAATGGTAAATAGTTGAAGCCCCAGCACCGAACCTTGGGGCACTCCACTAGTCACCAGCTGCCAATCAGAATAGCACCCATTAATACCTACCTTCTGCTTCCTATCAGACAACCAATCCTCTATCCAGTCTAACACCCTACCCCTTACTCCCTGCACCTTAACCTTCTGCAGCAATCTTTTGTGAGGCATCTTATCGAACGCTTTCTGAAAATCCAAAAACACCACATTCACCGGTTCCCCTCTATCTACTGCACTAGTCACTTCCTCATAGAACTCTAATAAATTCGTCAAGCATGACTTCCCCTTAACGAATCCGTGCTGCCTCTGCCTGATCAAACCGTTCATATCCAGATGTCTCATTATTTCTGCTTTGACGACAGATTCAAGCATTTTTCCTACTACAGACATTAAACTAACCGGCCTCTAATTTCCTGCCTTCTGTCTGCTACCCTTTTTAAACAGCTGTGTAACATTAGCCATTTTCCAATCTTCTGGCACTTTTCCAGAGTCCAGCGAATTTTCAAATTACCAGGGCATCCGCTATCACCTCTGCCATTTCTTTGAGGACTCTGAGATGCATTCCATCCGGTCCCGGGGATTTATCTGCCCTCAGCCCTATTAGCCTATCAAGCACCACCTTAAGGGCCAAACTGATGGCCCAGTGAGGGAGCCTCTTGCTTTATACTGAGCCATGATGTGGAGATGCTGGCATTGGACTGGGATGGGCACAGTAAGAAATCTCATAACACCAGGTTAAAATCCAATAGGTTTATTTGATATCACGAGCTTTCGGAGCATTGCTCCTTCATCAGGTAAGTGTCACTCTGAAAGCTTGTGATACCAAATAAACCTGTTAGACTTTAACCTGGTGTTGTGAGACTACTTACTTTATACTTAACCAAGAGTGTCAGTTCTTCTGGGACTACTGGTGTAGACTGTTAATAGAGAGCATTCGGTATGCTGCTGTCAGACTGGTAACTAAAGGGATTTTTGTGAAGGGACTTCTGCCTCCGGAGACTTACTACACTTACTAACTTCACTGTGGCTCAAGCCTTTGAGATACTTGACCTAACTCAAGGTTGTACACACTCACAAATGGGCCAAGTGCCTCACGTTTGGATCTCAGAAGTGCCCAATCTACCTCAGATTGCCCTAGGGAGGGATCTGAAAAGTATTGTTAGCACACCCTCTCAATAAATGTTGACTGCAACCGCTGAATTTCAGTGCTTAAATGTTGCATGTTGCAGACTCCGGGGGCAGAATTTTGCTGTTCCATCCACCAGGGGATTTGCAGCCTATTGGGGCTAGATGACGCAAAGGTCCGTTGATCTCAGGCAGGATTTTCCGGACTTGGGGTGAGCGTGTCTGGAAAATCACACCCCAAAAGTAGAAGTAAGGATGGCAAACATTGACAGTTTTATTATCATTACTTTGTGCCTACAGTGCACTTGTTATCAGTGATGAACATTAACACTAGGCAGACATGCCTCCTGTGACGTTTTCTGATTTAATCTATGTTGGAATGGACCAAGTCATGGGCAGTGTAGTGGCACAGTGGTTAGCTCAGTGGTTCGATTATCAGCTTGGGTCACTGTCTGTGTAGAGTCTGCACATTCTCCCCATTTCTGTGTGGGTTTCTTCCAGGTGCTTCAGTTTCCTCCCACAGTCTAAAGATATGCGGGCTTAGGTAGAGTGGCCATGCTAAAATTGCCCCCTAACATCAGGGGGTCTAGGGTGAATGCATTGGGCAATGGGGATAGGATCTGCATGGAATTGTAGTTGGTGCAGGCTCAATGGGCCAAATGGTCGTCTTCTGTACTGTACAGATTGTATGTATGAGTGCTGATGTAGATAAATATACTTGAGTGCTTTTTTTTGTCCCATTTTCTCTTTGCCTTCACTGGACACAAAGATTGACTGAAAGCATTGCATTGCAAAGCCAGATAAACTCAATGTAAAATTGTGCAAGAAAGTGTAACTGTGCTACAGTTGTGATCCAGAAAAGAAAACCATTGTACAGAATAAAACTCCACCCCCCTGCGCCCACAAGCCACCACCCCACACCCCGCCAAACAAGTCACGGTGACAGCAATTGGGCAGCCTGTTTTAAATCTCCTCTAATTACTATCGGTGAAAGTAAAATAAATCTTCCTTGAATCCTGTTTTGAAAACACATCCAAACAAACCCACTTGCCTACTTTAGCCATCGTAATTACACTATTAGGCGTGTAATGGAATACTCCCCATTTGCCTAGATGGGTGCAGCTCCAAAAACACTCAAGAAGCTTGACACCATCCAGGACAAAGCAGCCTGCTTGAATTGGCACCACATCTACCAATATTCACTCTTTCCACCACTGAAGCTCAGTAGCAGCAGGGTGTACTATCTGCAAGATGCACTGCAGCAATTCACCAAAGATCCTGAGACAGCACCTTCCAAACCCGTGGCCACTTCCATCTAGGACAAGGGCAACAGATACACGGGGACACCACCACCTGCAAGTTCCCCTCTGAGCAACTCACCATCCTGACTTGAAAATGTATCACTGTTCCTTCACAGTTGCTGGTTCTAAATCCTGGAATTCCCTCCCTAACAGCATTAAGAGTCAACCCACGGCACATGGACTGCACCGATTTAACAAGACAGTTCACCATCACCTTCTCAAGGGCAACCAGGGATGGACAATAAATGCTGGTCAGCCAGTGACACCCAGGTCCCATCTGTACTTCAATGAAGAGAGTGAAAGTTCAGAAGTGAGTGTTTAAAGGGCCCTTTGATAAACACAGAGCGTTTGGAGTTAAATGTCAGCTTTTATGAGCTGAGACATTTAATACAGAATGTCCTGAAGTAACACAGTGTAACTGTTATCATATATTAACTGCACCATTTATCTTCATTAGCTGCATGTCATGTATGGCTTCCAGACCTGGAAATTCACCAATGAGATGCAAGAATGAATGATGCATGACAGTGAATCCACAGAGATGGGTAATTAATGGTACATTCCTCACACTCGTAAGTGTGTCAGTGGATGCAGATGTCTTTGTCATGGATTTTCCACTGTGTGGATTCTTCACTGACAGGGGAAACAGGCTGGGGCTTCTGTTATGAAATCGTTCTGGCTCATAGGCATAGTTGTAATGCATTGTGCTTTTTGGGAAGACTTATCCTTCGCAGAAGTGTGCTCACACGAACCTGACAACAGAGCTGCAGCAGCCAAAGTCAGGTAGAATCGCTATAGTGGCAGAAGGAGACCATTCAACCCATCAGGCCTGCGCCAACAACAATTCCACTCAAGCCCGTAATCCCAGCTATTTACCCTCCTAACCCCCTGATATTAACGGACACGTTAGCATGGCCAATCAGCTTAAACTGCACATCTTTGGACACTAAGGGGTAATTTAGCATGTCCAATCCACCTAACCTGCACATCTTTGGATTGTGGGAGGAAAGCAGAACACCAGGAGGAAACCCACACAGACATGGGGAGAACATGCAAATTCGACATAGCAGCCATCCAAGGCTTGAAGTGAACCTGAGTCCCTGACGCTATGAAGCAGCAGTGCTAATCACTGTGCCACCGTGCCACCCTTCTTTGCGCACTTGCCTCTAAACAGTTGTCAGCTCAAATCCTACTTTACAAAGTGGAGCACAGAATCGAGGCTGGCTCCCCAGAGCAATGCCACGCTATCACTTCATTTTGGATTGGATTTTGATTGTTAAATCAAGATCCTATTTGCCCTCGCATAAGACCACAAAGCACTGTCAGAAGATCAGTGGCTTTATCCTGCATTCCGCCCACAACAACACCTAAAAAAGAGGTTTATCTGATTGTTTTTCATTGGGCCTTTCTTTGTAGAAATTGGTTTCCATGTTTCTGTAACTGCAGCAGTAACTATACCTCAGCAATGCTTCACTGACTGTAAATTGCTTCGAGATACCCTGCAATCACCATTCTTTTTTAATAAATATTAATCACCGAGAGGAAACATTTTAAAACAACCCCAAGGCAAACGTGATTTGGGTTAGCATGATCCATAGAATCCACAGAATCCCAACAATGCAAGAGGCCATTTGGCCCATTGCACCAATCTGCACCAATCCCACTCAAGTCCTATCCCCATAACCCCACGTATTTCAGGGTGGAGTGTTAGCAGAGAGTGAATGAAGGATTGGGATTTTCAGGCACCGCTGTAGTGGGGCATGCCATGGTGAATGTGGTGAGCCAGCTGTAGTGGGATATGCCATGGTGAATGTGGTGAGCCAGCTGTAGTGGGACATGCCATGGTGAATGTGGTGAGCCAGCTGTAGTGGGACATGCCATGGTGAATGTGGTGAGCCAGCTGTAGTGGGACATGCCATGGTGAATGTGGTGAGCCAGCTGTAGTGGGACATGCCATGGCGAATGTGGTGAGCCAGCTGTAGTGGGACATGCCATGGCGAATGTGGTGAGCCAGCCATAGTGGGATATGCCATGGTGAATGTGGTGAGCCAGCTGAATGTGGTGAGCCAGCTGTAGTGGGACATGCCATGGTGAATGTGGTGAGCCAGCTGTAGTGGGACATGCCATGGCGAATGTGGTGAGCCAGCTGTAGTGGGACATGCCATGGCGAATGTGGTGAGCCAGCCATAGTGGGATATGCCATGGTGAATGTGGTGAGCCAGCCAAGAATCAGCAGTACCAGTAAATCCCATTGGCTGGTGAGACCAGAAAATCCCACCGTCGGGCAGAACACACATGGAGGGGTTAAGAAGTGTGGGGTATGGCATTTTGATGGGAAGAATAAAGGCACACTTCTCAGAAAATAAGTGTGTAAATGGAGTAGAAGAGTAAAGGGAATTAGGGGCTTACATTCATAAACCACTCGAAGCGGTAAAACAAGTTAAAGTAAAGCAATGTTTATTTCTTACTCACAAGTATGCTTACTTTCATACCGCAATGTGAAAATTCCCCAGTCGCCACACTCTGGTTAATATTCAGGTACATTGAGGGAGAATTTAGCATGCCCAATTCATCTGTCCTGCACATCTTTGGACTGTGGGAGGAAACCGGAGCACCCAGTGGAAACCCACGCAGACATGAGGAGAATGTGCATAGTCCACAAAGACAGTGTCCCAAGAAGGGAATCGAATCCAGGTCCCTGCGCGCTGTGAGGCAACAATTTGTGACAATAATGCAACAAAATAATAAGCAAGCAGAAGACTGGAGTTCATTGCTGGAGGAATAGAATTGAAAAGGGAAGTATGGACGTGTGAGATTTTTACTTGCTTCAATCGGAACACCTCCCACGCCAAAGAGACAAACATAGGCCCATTAATGAAGTGATTACTCTGTGCATTTTCATTGTGAAGTCCAGAACTCCACAGGAGACAATATTGACATATTTTGACACATCTCGCAAACACCAGGGACAAAATTCCGGATACAAATTTGGAGCGTAATCAGTTGGCTCGGCACCTACCTTCAAGGCTGATAGACAAGGGTTTGGCAGAAGAGGCCCATCTGAAACACTGTTTGCAATGTTGGCGTGCTGCTCAGATTACCATCCCAGTCTGAGAACAGGTTCTACGTGACATCCTGGAAACAGCTGACCTTAAACTGTCTGCCCTTATTCCCTCAGTTAATGCGAAAGCACTCTGAATGTACCAAGAAATATCCAATCATCGAGGAGAAATTGGCAACAGGAGCTGAAAGTTTTCAACAATAAAAACCATACGCTAGTAACCGCGCATAACCTTTGCAACTTGCATGGTTAAAAAAACAATTTTCCTACAACTGTGTTGTGCTAAAGTCCGTACAGTTTCAAGGTGATTGTTATGTAAAAATGAATCTGTTTTAATAAAGTAATCCACACTGTCTGTTCAAACTGATATCTAGAAGAATCATAAAATCCCTATTGTGCAGAAGGAGGCCATTCAGCCAATTGATCCTGCACCAGCAACAATCCCACCAACGCCCTATCTCCATAACCCCATATATTTGCCCTGCTCATCCCCTGGCAATAGGGGCAATTTAGCATGGCCAATCACTCTAAGCTGTTTATTTTTGAATTGTGGGGGGAAACTGGAGGAAACCCATCCAGACATGGGGAGAACATGCAAACTCCACAAAGCCAGAATTGAACCCAGGTCCCTGGTGCTGTGAGGCAGCGGTGCTAACCACTGTGCCACCATGTTGCTCCATAGTCAGCATGCAAAAATGTTTTTATTTGATATTTGACTGTGGAGGCAGTAGGAGTAATTTTATCTGAACTCAATTCTCAGCAGTATGAAGATTCCTGCTCTTCTTCAATACTTTTCTCCATTGAAGGTATGGGGAACTCTCATAGTTTAGGGTGTTGCCTTAGCTAGAGAAGTCAGGTCTTGGGTTGGGGCAGGCCTGAGATGGCAGTGGGGAGAGTGCTGGACTTTAGGATAGTGGTCAGGCTTGAGCTGGGGGGTGAGTGTGAAAGTCTGGCCACTACTGGAGCTTGGAGAGAAAGTGTCTCATGCAAATGGGGGAAATCCCATGGTGGGGGTAATTGGAAGGTTGCCAGAGATCACTGGGGGTAGTTGAGGAATGGGGAATTTCCCTGGGTGGTCGAGGTTGAAGGGGGTGCAGTCCCGAGGGCGGGGGTTGGTCCAGATCTGTACAACAGTCACCCAGAGGTTAGAAGTGGTTTTAATCCTTCTTAACTTTTTCTGGGTCACTATTGGTGTAACCCAATCATAATCATGGAAACGTAGAATCATAGACCTACAGGGCCGAAGGAGGCCATTCAGTCCATCGAATCTGCACCAACAACAATCCTTGATTTTGATTTGATTTATTATTGTCACATTATTAACATACAATGCTATTGCGCACTATACAGACAAAGCATACCATTCATAGAGAAGGAAAGGGGAGAGTGCAGAATGTAGTGTTACAGTCATAGCTAGGATGTAGAGAAAGATCAACTTAATGCAAGGTAGGTCCATTCAAAAGTCTGACAGCAGCAGGGAAGAAGCTGTTCTTGAATTAGTTGGTACGTGACCTCCGACTTTTATATCTTTTTCCCGACGAAAGATGGCGTGCCCACCCAGGCCCTGTCCCTATTACCCATGTAACACCTGCTAATCCCCATGACACTAAGGGACAACACTATGGCCAATCAACAGACCTGTACATCAGGAGTTTGTCTGATCGATCGCATGATTCCCACTGTAGGGCAATTGTGCCTCCCACCCTAATCTGAACATCAGATTCTCATTTGATAGAGATAAAAACCGGACAGTTTCTATAAAAAGCATGAAATTCAGTTTTAAGGCTCAGGATGCAAGATTAAAATTTAGCCTGAGTGCTTGTTCTCTTTTGGCCACTAAAATGGGATATCTGTGTACACATAACTCTGAGTTATTCATAACACAAAAGCACAATTAATACATTTTTTAATCATTTGTCAGAAATGAAAGTATTGAAAATTCAATTTCCAATTTCTCTCAGTCTTTTGAGGAGGAAGAAACTCAAACTTTCTCAGATTGAGAGGACAAAGCTAACTCCTGACAGATTACAGCCTAGGAAATTCTCACACTCAAAATGCACAGCTTTAAGTGAAATTCTTTTTTTAATTGATGTGACTAACCCATTGAACATTTGGAAGCTTTTGAGATAAGTTTGTCCTTTAACTAAAACATTTAATAAAGCTATTTAAAACAAGAAAGAACCTAACCTAAATAAATCATAGAATCCTAAGTGCAGAAGGAGGCCATTCGGCCTATCAAACCTGCACCAATTACAATCCCACCCAAGCCCTATCCCTGTAACCCCATCAAATTACCCTAGCTAGTCCCCTAAGAGGCAATTTAGCCTGGCCAATCCACCTAAACTGCACATCTTTGGAGTGTGCGAGGCAACAGGAGCACCCAAAGCAAACCCACGCAGACACGGAGAGAACATGCAGATTCCACACAGACAGTGACCCAAGCCAGAGAATCGAACCCGGTCTCTGGCACTGTGAGGCAGCAGTGCCAGCCACTGTATTACTGTTCTGCCAAAGATTATAGAATCTACAGATAGTACAGCCAAGTAGGCTCGCTCAGCAGGGAGAAGAACAACATTAGTAGTCTGGTGGAAACTGGGAGAATATCGAATAAAATCTTGGGCTTTGTAAATTCCTGGATACTAAGAAACAAAAGAGACATCCTGATAAGATTTGCATTCAACGATGTAACCAGTGATTCCAAATCATGAACGTGTGATTTGCCAGAATAATAGCAGTGCTTAAAGGGTTAAATTATGAGAACTATTTATATTGTGGTGTCAATGCGATTGATTCTTAAATGCCCTTGGGCAAGGGCAATAAATGATGGCCCAGCCACGAACGCCCACAGCCCTTGAATGAATAAAACTAAAAGCTTGGTTTATGTTCTTTGACCTTTGGAGTTTGAGTGGTAATCCAAAGTTTATTTATCAGTGTCACAAGTAAGGCTTACATTAACACTGCAATGACGTTATTGTGAAATTCCCCTTATCGCCACACTCCAGTGCCTGTCCAGGTCAATGCATATAACCAGCACATCTTTTAGACTGTGGGAGGAAATGGAGCATTCGGAGGAAACCCACACAGACACGGGGAGAATGTGCAAACTCTACACAGACAGTGACCCAAGCCGGGAATTGAATCCAGGTTCTCAGCACAGCGAGGCAACAGTGCGAACCACTGAGCCACTAATTGCATGTTTGCAATGATAAAAGTGTTTGACACGGCTGTTGGAGAAACTATTTCCTCTGGTGGCTGGGTGGAGAACATATCCACACAGGCTCGGCTATTCAGGAGGGAAATCAGAAAGTACATCCTCATACAATCACAGGTGGAAAGTTGGCATTCTCATCCCAAAAAGCTGAAGATGTTGTGTCAATTGAAATTTGCAATGCTGAGATTGATTTTATTCAGGGGTTAAGTTAGGAATGTGAGCAAAGGTGGTTACTGGAGTTGGCAACAATCTCATTGAATAGTGGCACAGACCGAAGGAGTTGAATTGTCTATTCCAATCTTCCTGTGATCCGTGCGAGCCCTTGCTTTAGACTGTTTGGATCCCATGTATCCCTACTCGGCAATAATGACTGCACTTTATATGCTAGATCACTAAGATGTCCTCAGTATGTGAAAAATATTTTGGTGGCACAGTGGTTAGCACTGCTGCCTCACAACGGCAGGGATCCGGGTTTCATTCCAATCTTGGGTCATTGTCTGTGGAATTTGCATGTTTTCCACATATCTGCGTGGATTTCCTCCAGGTGCTCTGGTTTCCTCCCACAGTCCGAAGATGTGGGGGTTAGGTGGATTGGCCATGGTAAATTGCCCCCTAGTGCCCCAAGATGTGTAGGTTGGCTGGATAAAGTACATGATATCACAGGGATAGGACCTGGATAAGATGCTCTGTTGGAGAGTAGGTGCAGACTCAATGGGCCAAATGGCCTCCTTTCATACTGTAGAGATTCCATGAGCAGGGTTCTAGGACTTGAGCACAATAACCTATGTATCACCTGCCTGTGGATTATGGCTTTGCACGTGATCTTGCAGGAGGCCAGTTGGTGTGCTAACCTTGTTGTTACCTTTGTTCACTTGTTCAGAGATTTCTAAATAGAAGATTTGCTGGCAAGATGTACATTTACAATGGGTGGGTGGAGGCAGGAACAGGCATATATATCCTGCAAACACAGCGGCTTTCTTTGAAAAATCATATTATACAATTACAAAAAGGCTGGTGGATGACCAATTGTTAAATATTACTTTGTACTGCCTGAGAATAATTTCCAATCCCTAGTGCTGATGATTCATACCAGTTAAAATAAAATAAATGATAAATATGTGAGAATTATCTCTTCTTAGTCAATTCTGAGCTAAGCATTCCAAAAAGACATAACACTGAAGCCAAATAGTATTGATGCAAACAGCTGGATATTGAACTAGCCAATATAATATTACAGATGTTCCTGTTCTTATCAGAAAGACACACGGAACTTAGTTGTGCTTGTTAGTATGATTTCTCATAAAATAAAAGTTTAAATAATTTATTTAAGTGTTACCAACCCAAATTGAACTTACAGGAAAAATAAACAAGGAGACATGAAAAGAAAGGAACAATATACAATCAGACATTATCGACCTAGACTGAGATTTTTATCCATAATAATTCAGATAAGAGAAGAATACAATATGTATATATGTAGACATGTACAAAATTAGGGGAAAGATTAACACTGCTATCTGTCAGTACCAGGGACTCAGGTTCGATTCCAGTCTCAGGTCACTGTCTGTTGGAGTCTGCACATTCTCCCTGTGTCTGTGTGGGTTTCCTCTGGTGCTCCATTTTCCTCCCACACTCCAAATATGTGCGGGTTAGGTTGATTGGCCATGCTAATTGTCCCTTGGTGTCAGGGGGATTAGCAGGGGTAAATACATAGGGTTAATGGAATAGATGAGACTGTTGTCGGTGTGAACACGATGGGCTGAATGGCCTCCTTCTGCACTGTAGGAATTCTATGAATTCTATGATTACATTTATAAATAAAGCACTAACTATGGAGCATTCTCCTAAAATTTGACTGCCCTCAGATGGTTGTCACCTCTGCCTATCCCACAATGACATGATCCTTACCAACCGTGCCACCACAGACCCTATCTGAATAAAGAGCTGGGGTCAAAGGTTGTGTCAGTGTATCAGGAGTTTCCTCAGTGTAATCCTGCACCTCATCACCAGAAAGCTATCTCCAGTCTTTAAGATAATCCACCAGGAAGGTGGGAAACTGTTCAACCCCTGGCACCATCACTCTAGAACCCCAATCTCAGTTATCAAGTTTCAGGATGCAGATGACACCAGTATGTCCACTTACTCTGAAACTGGGCTCCAAGTCGATGTTAGCCTTCTCACTGAAACACACTAGAAAATGGGGCTTTCACTAAACATCAGGAAGACTAAGCTGTTCTTCCAACCAAGGCCCACAGCACAACATAGCACCCTGTTGATCAAATCAATGACAAGATCCTGGAATATATGAACCGTTTTCCAAATCTTGGGAATCTCATCTGGTCAAAGGCAGATATAGATAACGAATTTCATCATCATTTCCAGAATGCCAGCTCAGCCTTCAGCAGACTGGGGAAACGAATATTTAGAGACCAGGATACCAAACTCTAAGGTGATGGTTTAGAGGGCAGCAGTCATCCCTGTGCTCCTCTATGGCTCAATGACTCAAACAACCTACAGCAGATACCTTAAAGCACTGGAAAAGAACAAGCAGCCTTTCCAATATCCTCCAAATTTGGTGACAAGAAAAATGATCCAACAACAGCACCCTCTTCCAAGTTAACATTTCCAGCATTGAGACACCAATCACTCAAAACCAACTCTGCTAGGTAGGACATGATATCCCTATGCCTGATATCAGATTCCAGAAGCAACTGCCCTACTCAGAACTCAGGAGACTCCCAGGAGGACAGAGGAAAAGCTAGAGGGATGTCCTCCAAGCATCCCCGAAGAGATCAATCATCCCCACTGACTCACGGGAGACCCTGGTTTGTGACTGATTTTGGAAGGTGCCAAGCACATCCAGAGAAATCACCAGGAACACACAGAGTTGAGGTTAAGGGTTCTGGAAGGGCATAGAAAGCTCCCACCAATGTGAGCCCCATTTATGTCACATGTGGCAGAGTGTGTACATCATGCATTGGTCTTATCAGCCATCTCTGAGCCAATCAAAGAGGGATAGAGGTCAGCTATCCTCAATCCCAATGGACTGCCTGAGAAGAAGAAGAATCTTTGGATCTCAGCATTGTGAATAGAAACTGAGCAGTTCACAGTATTAATGACATACGGTAAACTTTAAAAATCTGAGTTGGTGTTAGAATATAACCAGCAACAATTTTGTATTGGATGTAATGCAATCAATGATAACAAGCTGTAATTACAGAATGATGTAATAGTCATCTGATCAGTTGACTCAGTATAAATAAGAACCTGTTTGGAATTGTGGAGAGCTTGGAATGGCCCAGGCCCCAAGTTTGGAGTAATGAAGTTTCTTTATTAAACTTTTCTTTAATTTATAAGTTGGAGTAAGTTTTGTTCTATTTTCATTTGCTGCATTTGAAGAGTTCCTTCTGAAGAAATAGTTGGAACAACATTTGCACGGATGAGAGGAATGAGGGGACTGTTCCGTCTTCCACTGTCAAACAGATTGCATTTGGCAATTGTTCCATTACATTTTGATTTGGTATACAAGTTCAAACAGACACAAAAAAACACTGTTTCATTGAACAAAAATATGATAGATAACTATGTTCAAAAAAATGTTCAAAAAAGATAGTTTTCTCAGCAAATAACGTTCTGCATAAACCTCTTTTCAGATTGGTAAAATATCACATTCTGAGTAAAGTAGTACAATAAATTAACAAGGACAACTCTGACCTGCAAATATTGAAGGAATAGATTGTCCCTTTAAGATAAAGGATGGGATTTTAAGTAAAGAACCTCTAACAAAGAACCAAAGTAAAGTTAAAGTTTATTTATTAATCACAAGTAAGGCTTACATTGACACTGCAATGAAGTTACTGTGAAAATCCCCCAGTCGTCACACTCCGAAGTTTGTTTAGGTCAATGCGCCCAACCAGCATATTGTCAGAATGTGGGGAGAAACCAGAGAAGCTGAGGAAACCCATGCAGACACGGGGAGAATGTGCAAACTCCAACAGACAGTGAACCAAGCCATGAATCAAACCCAGGTCCTTGGCACTGTGAAGCAGCAATGCTAACCACTGTGTCACCATGCTGCTCCAAACTTAAAAAAATGATGGAACTAAATTGCATATTTTTTTCTTCCTCAGACGTTGTGCAACACTATTTACTCTGTGTGAAATCACACCAGGAAATTAATACAAGTTGTCTCATTTCATTTAAACTTCAGGGAAAATTCAACACATAGTTTACATAGCTCCAAACTCACTTCCTGGGAAGGTTTCAGTGGTATGGCCCACCACAGAAGATTATGAACAAAATAATAGTTATCCATTGTTGGATGATATTGCGAAACATCCTATCATAGGAAGGACAGTAGAACAATGATAAAGGTTGTTTAGCAGGAACATTCACAGTTGTAAAGAAAGGAGGTTTAGAAGGTGAGGGGGGATCTTATTGAAATTTACAGGGTAGTGCGGAGCCTGGATAGAGTGGACGTGGGTTCTTCCACGAGTAGGAAAAACTAGAACCAGACGGCACAACCTCAGACTAAAGGGACTATCCTTTAAAACAGAGATGAGGAGGAATTTCTTCAGCCAGAGACTGGTGAATCTGTGGAACTCTTTGCCGCAGAAGGCTGTAGAGACCAGGTCATTGAGTGTCTTTAAGACAAGAGATAGATAGGTTCTTGATTAATAAGGGGATGAGGGGTTATGGGGAAAAGCAGGAGAACGGGGATGAGAAAAATATCAGCCAGGATTGAACGGCGAAACAGACTCGATGGGCCGAGTGGCCTAATTCTGCTCTTGTATCTTATGGTCTTATGGTTGAAAGTCAAAAGGGTCACAATAGCACAGAAATTTACAATGTAAATTTAAGATTATTAATATAATGGAGATTATTTAGTCTATGAAAGAGCTATCCAGTTAGTCCCACTCCTTTTCAAGTACATACCCAATTTTATGCAGCTTTCACAATTGTAAAAAAGTAAATGAGGAAGAGATTGCTTCCAATGTTTGACAGGTTGATAATGAAGTGTCACAGACAGGGGACTAACATGAGATAAACAAAGAAGGGAGTTAGAAGCTTTTTGACAGCACAAATTCCAAAACAGTCTATTGGATGCTGTAGTTTTTAATCTAATTCTATTAGACAGAACAAGTGACTGTTGGGTTGAGGCTGTGGGTTTAATTTCGATTTGTGTCAGTATTATAGATTGGGGTTCAATGAAATTTAAAAAAATAAAAATCAGGCAATTTCAGTTCAGACTGACGCCATCACTTTTACACTCTGCGATAAGTTCAAAATGACTTCTTAAAATTCAATTACAAATGGACTGGAATAAGTCCTGGGAGACAGCAGAGAAACACAATAGGAATGGGTAGTACCTGTTGAACATTGACATAGCTGTGGGACTGAAGTGTAAACATATAATCAATAAAAGAGTTGATAGATAACCAAAAAAAGAGTGCAGCCTATAACATTGAACATAAGAACATAACACCGTAAGATAAAGGAGCAGAATTAGGCCATTTGGCCCATCAAGTCTGCTCTGCCATCCAATCATGCTATAGAATTCTCATCCCTATCCTCCTGCCTTCTCCTCATGTGTCATTACGTAGATATGGTCCATGGACTCCACAAGATCTCAAAAGGGGCAAGTTTACACAAGAACCAACAGGGACAGCATTTCTGCAGATTGTTCCTGGTGTCTGCCTTGTAAAAGGCTCAGGTGATGTTCTTCCTGGACAGGTCATTGCTTGATTCCATAGGAATCCTGATGGAGGTTATCACAGCGTGCTATGCCATTAGTGTTGATGTCAGATGTGTCAGTGAGTTGATAGAGTCTCTTACTTCATCCCTCTGTGACAGGCTGGGTGGAAACCAGTGAACATAGGCAGGAATTCTCCAATGTCCTCCCCAACAAGGTTGGATGATGGGTTGGGGATGGGGGGGAGGAATTTGGTTTGACACCGGAATGTATTTTCCACAGGACCCTCTATTGGTACCTATCATAGTGGATCAGGAAGCCAACTGGAGCTGGCGTGAAACTGATTTGTATTCCAATAACCGGATGCAGCTGAAGGCCCAACTGGAATCATTCCCTCCGTCTCCACACACCCAATTCTCAGTAATGCCAGCAGTAAACCACACCCAGTCCAGAACACATCTGGAATGATGTGAGATGCAGAAGCCAGGACTTACCTGAACAATGCCTGGGGCTGTCTCCGGAATTCAGGATGGAGGCTGCCAGCAATCCTGGACGCTGGGACATCACAGCAGTGGATGAAGGGAATACAGACAGGAGGATCTTTCAGATTCAGTGTCATCAGAGGTCTATTTTCCAGCCTGTAGAGTATTCCTGGAGATCCATCTCTGTTATCAGGATGTCCATCTCCATTCTTCAATCTGGCTGTCAGATATGATGATGGCATGCCTGCCCCACCATAGCATAGGGCACTTATTTCCCGGATGTATAATTAATGCGTTTGGGACTGGAAGATGCTGCATTGGTTCTTGACTTCCACAACGAGAAACATTCTTCATCTCCAATCCACCACGGGACTTAGTCCCAGATGTGGGAATTCCATTCATAGTTTTCCTTAGCTCAGCTAGAAGATCTGGCAAGACGTTGTCTGGTCTCAAGGCTCTGAGGAGAGATTGCATGAACTAGGATTGTTTTCACTGGAAAGACAGAGGTTGAGGGAGCGACCTGATAAAATTCTACAAAACGATGAGAGGCGTTGTCAGGGTGGACAGTCAGAGGCTTTTTCCAAGAATGGAAGTGTCAATTACAAGGGAGTACAGGTTCAAGATGAGAGCGGGCAAGTTTAAGGGAGATGTGCGGGAGAAGTTTTTCATGCAGAGAATGTTGGGTGTCTGAAACGCTGGCAGAGGGGATGGTGGAAGCAGGCATGTAGCAACATTCAAGAGGCACCTGAATGGGTACATGAATAGGGACGGAGTAGAAGGATGTGGACCATGTAAGGGCAAAAGTCTTTTTGTGGTTTAGTTAGGGCACCATGATTGGCACGGTCTTGGAAGCCAAAAGGCATGTTCCTATGCTGCACTTTTCTTCATTATTTTGGATGAGTTTCACAACTTCAGAGTCACGGCCTTACTTTAAATTGGGGCAAAAGCTTAGATTATTGTGTATTGTTTCATTGAAAGCAAGAAAATTGAATTATTAGTACTGTTCTATCTTTAACTATGCCTCTTGAAGGCATATTGCTTATTCAAAGAAAGGGTATGGCATAAGGCAGTATAAGAAGACAAAGCGATGCTGTCCCTTCAAGCACTCAGAGTTAACATAAGTTGACATCCTTTTAATGAACCCTGGCTGGTTGAAGCAATGTAAAAAGCTCCCAACGTTTAACCAAGAAGGAAAGTATTAAAGCCTGGCTCAGAAATAACAAACTCTCACGCTACCTCGCGCACTGATGAAAGCTGCAGAATTCCTGGGGGACTGATGGAAAAAGGAGAGGAACAGGAGAGATTGTAATGCTTAGTAACATACAGTATCTGCTCATCAATTTACACTGCAACAGAACCTCATGTATTTAGTGCAATGGGATTGATTCTTTATGGAATGGTGTGAAATTTAAAGAAATCACTGCAGGAATTCTTAACAGGCCAGCCTATTCTGTTCCCCAACCATTCTTTGTAATTAATGTCCAACTCATTTGACCTCTAAACTGTAAATGATATCGAAACATGTTTCAATTTCATTACCCTTTGCCAAATTAAAATGAACTGTGTATAATGTCGCTCTATTGGAACATCCTTTAACCTTTTAGTAATGTAACAGTAATGTAATGTTTATTAATCACAAGTCAGCTGACGTTAAAACACTGCAATGAAGTTACTGTGAAAATCCCCTAGTTGCCACACTCTGCGCCTGTTCGGGTACATTGAGGGAGAATTTAGCATGGCCAATCCATTTAATCAGCAAGTCTTTCGGATTGTGGGAGAAACCAGAACGCCTAGAGGAAACCCATGCAGACACAGGAAGAATGTGCATACTCCACACAGACAGTGACCCAAGCCAGGAATTGAACCTGGGTCCCTGGTGCTGTGAGGCAGCAGTGCTAACCACTGTGCTACCATGCAGTCCCTGTGTTTGTAAAGTCCCTCTATTGTAATGTCCTTTAACCTTTTAGGTTTAGTTAAGCAATAGATTGCTAGTTTAGTCTGTGAATTGGATATTGAGATCTAAACAATGAAGCAACATATAAATGAATCTATTTCAACTGAGTTATTCTAAATTCCACTTTACAAACTCGTAGAATCACAGTGCAGAAGGAGGACATTAAGCCCATCAAGGCTGCACCAATCCCAGACCCCTATCCACATAACCCCATGTATTTACCCTACTAATCCCCTGACAACAAGTGACAATTTCCATGGCCAATCAACCTAACCTGCACAGCTTTGGACTATGGGAGGAAACCAGAGCACCCAGAGGAAACCCACACAGACATAGGGAGAACATGCAAACTCCACACAAACAATGACCCGAGGCTGGAATTGAACCTGGGTTCCTAGTGCTGTGAGGCAGCAGTGCTAACCACTGTGCCATCGTGCTGCCAAACCACTAAAGTGATTCACATTTAGAGGTATAGATCCTCTTCTTTGTAACAGCACTGCATTTGTGCGTCTTGGAAAAAGTGGAGCTCCATAAGGGCTTGGTACAGATTTATTAAGAGTCATAGCATCAAAGAATGGTTACAATACAGAAGGAGGCCATTCAGCCCATCATATCTATTGTTATGACTGATCCCTGGATGGGATACCTCCTTAAATTGTTCTGCCTCTGGATGAGGAGGGATGAACAGGTTCTCCTTCGTTTTACAGTTGCCTTGGTCTGTCGTAACAAGGTTAATTCTAAAAGGATTTCCTGTCGTAGATATCTTTTCCCAGACTAAATGAATCTACATTTTAAAAGCAGCCAATTTAACTAGAGTTTCTTGAGTTAAAGAAAGAGTGAGTTTCCTAGTTAGTAAACACAAGAAGAAAATAATAAAATGCAACACATATGCACACAGATTAGAAATGAGAAATGGGCCCAAAAATAAAAGTTAAATGAGATATACAAATCAGTCTTTGGTTTGTTTGTGAGGAGTCGCTGGTGAACATTGCATCTGTTAAGTCAGGTGATTTCAGAAGCACTGATATTGGCAGACACCCGGGTCTGTAACCATTGGAGTTTAGAAAGATGAGGGGGGATCTTGTTGAAACTTATTGGATACTAGAGGCCTGGAAAGAGTGGACATGG
Organism: Sphyrna mokarran; assembly: GCA_024679065.1. Classification (NCBI taxonomy): domain Eukaryota; kingdom Metazoa; phylum Chordata; class Chondrichthyes; order Carcharhiniformes; family Carcharhinidae; genus Sphyrna; species Sphyrna mokarran. The sequence continues at coordinate 76,991,005 of JAGIQG010000013.1, read as the reverse complement.
AGAGGATGTTTCCACTAGTCAGAAAAACTAGAACCAGAGAGAACAAGCTCAGGCTAAAGGGACAATCCTTCAAAACAGAGATGAGGAGGAATTTCTTCAGCCAGAGAGTGGGGAATGTGTGGAACTCTTTGCCACAGAAAACTGTGGAGGGCAAGTCATTGAGTGTCTTTAAGATAGAAATAGATAGTTTCATGATTAATAAGGGGACCAGGAGTTATGGGGAAAAGGCGGGAGAATGGTGATGAGAAAAATATTAGCCATGATTGAATGGTGGAGCAGACCCGAAGGGCCAAGTGGCTTTATTCTGCTTCTATGTCTTATGGCTTTATGATAGTTGAGCAACTGGTTTGGAGATTCTTGATTTTGCAAATTAGCTGAAAGGAGCTGTTCTGTTTCCTTAATAACTGTGTTGACTTGTTACTTGATTCCAGCAATCAGAAAACAACAGAGACTTTTAAACTGGAAGTATGGGGAGGCCTGGTGGATATTCTTGAGATGTGATGTTCACGGCACAGTGGCACAGTAGAAATAAAACACCATAGTGAATAGACCAGGGTTGCAGATGGTTTTTAACCCCTTTTTTCTGTACTTCTGGAAGGCTAAAAAAAAGCAAACATATCATTTGCACAGAACTGTTTTCTTTCAACTAACATTGTGTCCAAATTCTGGGATATAATCCACAGGAGATGGTTTCTATTGACATGGTAATCAGCCTCCATTATCCCAACTGGAGATTAGAGTTCAGATTTCTGCATTGCAGCTCATCCTTTTGCATTGCATTTGTTCTTTTGAAATTTACTTTGTAAATTGAGTTTGTGCCTGTATATGGCCTGTTTGTGGACACAACTCCTCACTCTCCTGAAGAAGGAGTGATACTCCGAAAGCTTGCGCTACCAAATAAACCTGTTGGACACAACTCCTCACTCTCCTGAAGAAGGAGTGACACTCTGAAAGCTTGCGCTACCAAATGAACATGTTGATCTTTAACCTGGTGTTGGTGAGACTTCTTACTGTGCCCACCCCAGTCCAACTCCAGCAACCCTACATCAGGATTTCCTCAGCCACAGGAAGTAGACAATTAGGAGAATGAATGTTGGGGTTTTCCTGGCTGTGGACAAAAGAGAAATATCTCAATAGTTTCCAATGTATCTCCATATATCTCCCTTCTTGAAAATAGTGAGTTATATGTGACGTATAATTATTTTGAAGTAGTTGGATATTCACTTGCACTGTCACAACCTCCAGGGCTATGGGCCAAGCACTGGAAAATGGGATTTGTTGGGCAGATCTTTTTGATCAGGTTTTTGGTCAGATTTGTGGGTGGCAGGGTGGCACAGTGGTCAGCACCAGTGACTCGGAATCAATTCCGGCCCTGGGTCACTGTCTGTGTGAAATTTGCACATTCTCCCCGTATCTGCGTGGGTTTCTGCCAGGTGCTCAGATTTCCCCCACAGTCTGAAAGATGTGCTGCTTAGGTGTATTGACCTGAACAGATGCCGGAGTGTAGCAACTAGGGGAATTGCACAGTAACTTCATTGTAGTGTTAATGTAAGCCTTACTTGTGACTAATAAATAAACTTAAAACAAACTTTTACTTTGTTGACCTATGTGGACATGATGCGATGAATGGCCTCCTTGTATGAGGCTGCAGTGCTAATCACTGTGTCATCATGCTACCTTTAACTGATTCTCATAACAATATAATTGACTTTAACAAATCTGTGATTGATAAGCCATTAACAGATTCCCCTCAATTCTTTAAACTAAAACTTTTGAAACACAAGAATAATATTTCAAATCAAAAAGAAAGAAAACTACATATTTTTTAATCTTCTCTGTACCACAACCAACTATTAATAGATCCCATATTCCCCCTTCTTTAAACAAAACATTTTCTCTTCTTTACCATGTTGAAATAATTACAAAGCAATCAAAGAAAATATTGGTTTTCCATAGTCTCACCATAACACTCAGCGTCCCTCTTCCAGTACTTTGAATATTTCTTTTGGAGCTAGCATCTCTCTTCATAAAACAGTCTGACAAATGGTGATTTGTAGTTCATTTTAGTTTGGAAATCTGTCTTCTTTCCACATTCCCTTTCTGTTAGTAAGGTCAATCCTTTTTTCAATGGTCCCCTTCATTGCATGGACATTGTCCCAAAGCAAATCATATACATATAGCATTCAACGGCAAACCTTTTGGATTGGATTTCCTTTCGTATATTTGATAAGTAAACCCCTATATCAATTGCTTCTACTAATATCAGTATTTTAGCAGCTAAAGTACTTTTAACTACTCTTCTCATTTTCTTCATTTCTAAGATCAATAGACAACATTTATTATTTGATTTGATTTATTATTGTCACATTAATATACAGTGAAAAGTATTGTTTCTTGCATGCCATACAGACAAAGCATACCATTCATAAAGAAGGAAAGGAGGAGAGTGCAGGATAAAATGTTGCAGTCATAGCTATGGTGTAGAGAAAGATCAACTTAACATGAGGTCGGTCCTTTCAAAATTTTGATGGCAGCAGGGAAGAAGCTGTTCTTGAGTCAGTTGGTACGTGACCTCAGATTTTTATATCTTTTTCCCGGCAGAAGAAGGTGGAAGAGAGAATATGATGTATCCTGCTATGCTAAAATATCCATCTGGAAGATTGGCATATGAAACATTGCGATAGATGACTAACCCCAGAACTCTTGGATCATCCAAGGCTGGAAACTTGAGTGCACATTTCTCCTAATTTAATAATTTCTTTAATGCTTTATCTGCTCTCAGACTCTAGTATGTTTCATCATAGTACTCAGTTCCAATACTTCATAATTGGCATCAGATCTAGTTTGAATGTATGACCGGTTCAACTGTCCAAAAAACTGGTCCATTTCTTCCTTGGATTTAGGTTTTCCTTTCTATGAGACTTGGCCCAATTTATTGGGATGCAATTGATATTTTCTGAGTAAGATTAATGATTCAAAGTCAATTCCGATTTGTTCTGATTAATATCCAACCCTCTTGGCATTTATTGCAAAGGATCTAGAGTAAATAAGTAGAGAAGTGTTGTTGCAATTGTACAAGACATTGGTGAGGCCACACTTGGAGTATTGTGTTCACTTTTGGTCACTTTCTTTAAGGGAGGATGTGGTGGCACTGGTTCAGAAGAGGTTCACTAGATTGATTCCAGGTTTAAAGGGGCAGTTGAGTAGCTTGGGTTTTTACTTCTGGAGTACAGAAGAATGAGGGAGTATTTGATTGAGATATATAAAATACTCAATGGGATTGATAAAGTAAATGCTAACCAAATGTTTTCCCTTCTAAAGCAGCCTAGGACAAGAGTTTATATTTGTAGAGTAAGAGGGTACAGTTTCAAGACAGAGATAAGGAGTAGCTACTTCTCACAGAGGGTTGTGAATCTATAGAACTCACTGTCCCAGAGTGCAGTGAATGCAGAATCAATCATTGGATTCAAGAAAGTGATAGATAAATATTTGATCAAAAGTGGGATAAAGGGCTATGGGGAAAAGGCAGGGAAGTGGAGTTAGAATGAGATGGAAATCGGCCATGATCATATAGAATGGCAGAGCGGGCTCAAAAGGCTGACTCTCGCTCCTAATTTCTATGTTCCTACATATTTAAAGACACCCACAGCCTGACATTCAACCTTAAATTGTTTCTTTATTTTATCTATTAACCATAAAATTCTGAAGAACCTCCCCACAGTGTTATAATCCAGATCAGAAACTCCAGAGTGTTTATGAAGTCCGCCTGGATCATAAGTTTTGCAATTTGAATTTGGCTAGGACAAGTATGAGGTGTTTCACTTCAGATATGATTCAAATCACCCACTAGGGAGGGAGCTTTTATCAAACAAAGTTTATTCAGGAACACACGTAGGGCACAGTGGTTAGCACTGCTGCCGCACAATGCCAGGGACTTGGGTTCGATTCCCATCTTGAGTCACTATCTGTGTGGAATTTGCATGTTCTCCCCATGTCTGCATGGGTTTCCTCTGGGTGCTTTGGTTTCCTCCCACAATCCGAAGATGTGCAGGTTAGGTGGATTGGCCATGCTAAATTCTTCCTCCGTATACCCGAACAGGCGCCGAAGTTTGGCAAATAGGGGATTTTCACAGTAACTTCGTTGCACTGTTAACTTAAGCCTACTTGTAACACTGATAAATAAACTTATAAACAAAAGCAAAGTAAAGCTTATTCGTCACAAGTAAGGCTTGCATTAACACTGTAATGAAGTTACTGTGAAATGCCCCTACTTGCCACACTCTGGCACCTGTTTAGGTACGCTGAAGGGGAATTTAGCAACGCACCTAACCAGCATGCCCTTTGGACTGTGGGAGGAAACTGGAGCATCCGCAGGAAACCATGCAGATATAAGGGGAATATACAGACTCCAGACAGACAGTGACCCAAACTGGGAATCAAACCCAGGTCCCTGGCTTTGTGAGGCAGCAGTGCTAACCACTATGCCACCATGATGCCCTCCACCATACTGACCAACTTAACATAAAGCAATAACTTATACCAATTATAAACAAAAAACAACAACGAATGTATTGTATAAACCTTAACAATTATATGAAATATTCCAACCAAATAAACCTCCTTATAAACGTATTCCTGATACAGTTTAACACAGAAAATACGAATGCTCTCGTGATGCTAGAACCTTTAGTTGGAGAATTAAACTCTGACTTCCCAGTTTTGTAACTTTAAGCTTAGCTCAAGGTGGAGATAATGTCACTTCTGGCCTCTAGCTTTTAGCCAGTGAACCACTGCAAGAGACAAAGACATTCTGGTCACTAGCTAGCAATAGTGGAATTCTCACTCCAGGAATGCAAGAAGACCTGCTTCCAGTTAGCCAGCAGAATCTATAATACCAGGAAAAGAGAGAGACAGACAGACAGAACATTGCATCTAGCCTGAAGTAAAACACCTTTTAAATCAAACTGTAAGTGAATTCTTGGATTCTTCTCTGGTATACACCTGATCTTTGACTTGTCAATCAATTTTTCCACAACATTTCAATAAACAAAACCCCATTTAAACCATTTAAGCAGCAATAAAATGACTTCTAAGCAGGTGACTGGTGCCCCAATGAAAACAAAAGGCCTGCTTACAAACTGCAAAGAACATGATTTTAAAAAGATACATTTCTTAGCATCACAACAGAAAATTGACATGTATTATAAAGATGCATGTTAATATAAAGATAGAGGTCTATAAAATAATGAGGGGCATAGATCAGCTAGATAGTCAATATCTTTTTGCAATGGTAAGGGAGTCTAAAACTAGAGGGCATAGGTTTAAGATCAGAGGGGAGAGATACAGAAGGGTCCAGAGGGGCAGTTTTCCACATAGATGTTGATGAGTGTCTGGAACAAGCTGCCAGAGGTAGCAGTTAGAGGCGGGTACAATTTTATCTTTTAAAAAGTGTTCAGACAATTACATGGAATAAGATGGCTGGAGAGAGATATGGGCCAAATGCGGGCCATAATGATTAAAAAAGGGGCAGCATGGACAAGTTGGGCCAAAGAGCCTGTTTCCATGCTGTAAACCTCTATGACTCTATGCCTGCTAATTTCTCATTGTGGCATTAATATAACATAACTGGGTCTGCCTTTAGCTGAATATAACTCGTTTTCAATAGGCTGGAACTAACTGAGAAATACCACATCCTTGCTGCATCATTTAATCCATAAAAACACTGATTCAATTTCCAGTTTCCCTTCTTCATTAGATGCCCCTTCTTTAGATGCTTTCAAAAATATTTCCCCTTGAAATTTTCCAACCTGCAGAAATACAGATTTTATATCTATCGATTTACATTCCCAGGATTGCATTGCTAAAGGAACCAAGAAAATCCTCAAGTTTTCCTCAAGCAAACTTTTTCTTCAGTAGTGAGTCAATCTTGATCACTGAGAATTTCTTCAAAATCCTGAGCTACTAGTCTAACTTTGGCCTTAAACTTTACATCAAGAGGTAATTTTTCTGTGCATATCCACCTGTGTGTTAAGGCTAGCTGTCCCCATACTGGTATTTCTGTGTATGCAACAAATTTTTTGTAACCTTCCAACTCTTTTTATTTGGTATCCTCCCTCAACTTAGCTTCTAATTTGTTAGTAGCTACAAAATTTCAGAAGGGCTTCAACTGCTAGTGGAATTCTCATCCTGTTCTACAGTCCTTGTTCTTGTCAAACAATGACCTCTGTTCACCCTCCTCTTTCCTTCTTCTACACAATCGCTTCCTCCTATGATCTGTGTCCCGTTTAGTGTCCATAATCTTGGTCACTTCTTGGTGCCTTTTCTGGACTTACACGTTTCTACCTTCTTTTGTCAATCAACAGGTCTTACCTTCGTAGTCCCTCATTTTGCACACCCAGCCAATGTTTGTATTTGCTGATGGTTTTTCCTGCTCTCTTTATGACGGTGGCACTCTCCCCATATGTTGCCCCATATTGACACACAGATATAACTTTTGCATGAACTCTGCGTAGTTGTCCTTTGGGATAAATAGCTTATCCTGCACATCAGTATTGCTTTGTTCACATTCAGCCATCCCTTCCATAATCTGGTCTCATAATTGTCCAGCATTTGTGATGCCTCTACATTCTATTGCCTGTTCATTCTGGTCTGAAGATTATTGTCTTTACTCTTGATATCAATCGATAGAACAACAACCAACTTACATTCATTAATATGAAAGAACTAAAGGCACAGCTATGTCTAGCATGCAGGTGCAGCAGGTAATAAAAGAAGTGAACAAATGTTAGAATTTATAGCTAAAGGAATAGAATATAAAGATAAGGAACTATTGTTGTAACTATACAAGGCATTGGTGAAACCACATCTTGAATATTGTGCACAGTTTTGGTCCCCTTATTTGAGGAAAGATGTAGTGGCATTGGAGGCAGTTCAGAGGAGGTTCACTAGGTTGATTCCAGCAGTGAGGGATTTGTTGTGTAAAGAGAGATTGAACAGTTCAGGCCGATACTCTCTGGAACTTAGAAGAACAAGGGGAGATCACATTGAGGTATGTAAGATGATAAAAGGTATGGATACAGTCGATGTGGAGGATGCTTCCTCTTGTGTGGCATTCTAAGACATAAGGTCATAGTCTTAGGATAGTGGGTAATAAACTTAAAAGAGAGTTGGTAAGAAACCTCTTCTCCCAAAGAGTTATGAATCTGTGGAATTTGCTACCCCAAATTGTGCTGGATGCTGGGACAATTAGTAAATTTAAGGAGGATTTTTAATTGGTAATGGGTTAAAGGGTTATGGGGATGAGGAGCATATTAGCCATGATCAAATGGCAGAGCAGACTCAATGGGCCCAATGGCCTCATTCTGCTTCTATATCTTATGAACATGGTTATGTATTTAAAAACAATTAATACAAATTAAATGATGCATTAGCCTACAAATTCTGTAAGCGTATAATCAGTGACAATCAGAGGAGTGGAATGTGATGGTTTGATTGCCTTGTTGTAAAATTAATGTTTTTCCAAAACCTAAAACCATTCTGAGTTTTTCCCTTCTTTCTGTTCTTCCCTCTTGACCCTGAGATCATGCCCCCCCCCCCGACTAACATGTATTTCTGATGGTGTTATGCAGTATTGTAAGGCTTGCTGAATGTTCTGTGAAACCTCAGCCCCGATAAGTGCTTTTCTCCCTGCATGCAGTGCATTCCAGTGCTCAACAATATTGAGATGATCATTGTCCATTCCAAGGCTGCAGGATGACCCCCACATCATTGAAGGGTGGCACACTGGTTAGCACTACTGCCTCACAACACCAGGGACCCAGGGTCGATTCTGGTTACTGTGTGGAATTTGCACTTTCTCCCATGTCTGCAGGGGTTTCCTCCTAGTCTAAAGATGTGGGGGTTAGGTGGATTGGTCATGTTAAATTGCCTCTCAGTGTTGGGGGAACTCGCTTGGATAAAATACACAGAGTAATGGGGATGGAGTGGGATTGTGGTTGGTGCAGTCTCGAGGGGCCAAATGGCTTCCTTCTACACTGTAGGATTCCTTGATTCTCTGGTATGTTTGGATTTTTCTCGTAAACTAATTGACAGAGACTGTGGCCCTGAACAATTTAAAGTGCATTTTTCGTATGGACTGCTCATGCCAGGGAGAGGCAAGTCTCCAACTAAGATTTTGTGAAGCGGCTCATTGAGTGCTATCACACAAATCATATTACTAAAGGGAATTTCCACTGCTGTGTGTTCATTACCATGATGTTCATATTTACATACACACACACACACACACAACTGACAATTCATTGTTTCCAAATTCCCCTCCAGTTGCAATTATGAATTGGTAGCACAGTGGATAGCACTGTTGCTTCACAACGCCAGAGATCTGGGTTCGATTCCCGGCTTGGGTCACTGCCTGTGTGGAGTTTGCACATGACTGCATAGGTTTCCTCTGGAACCTCTGCTTTCCTCCCACAGTACAAAAATGTGCGGGTTAGATTGATTGGTCATGTAAAATTGCCTCTTAGTGCCAGGGGGAGTGGTTGGGTAAAATATAATTCCCATCCAAGAATAAGGTTTACAGGAATAGGGTCTGGATGGGATTGTGGTCGGTGCAGACTCAATGGGCCGAGTGGCCTCCTTCTGCACTGTAAGTCAAGCAGGTAAAGTTTATTTAATAGTCACAAGAAAGGCTTACATTAACACTGCAATGAAGTCAATGTACCTAACCAGTACGTTTTTCAGACTGTGGGAGGAACCCGAAGCACCCGGAGGAAACCCACAGACACAGGAAGAATGTATTTGCCCCGAAACTGGAAGATTCAGCCCGAGGTCAACAGACCTTTCCATGGTCTGTTCCTCACTTGCTATGATTCCCATGGTGCACGGAATGGGAAAATTCATCCCTATGATTCCATGACTCTAAATAGCACTTTCACAAATTTGAAACAACTAAAACATTTATTTATTATAATATTAAATAATACTCATGTTCAATAATTAAAATAAATTTCAAATTTACAATTTGAGTGAGCCAATAGTAGTCATATTAGCTTCATAAAAATAGCAAAAATAAAGAAATACAAAGACATATTTTTAGAAGAGGGAGGATCCCATTTTCTCCGCAAAACTGCCTTTTGAAATTTGAACCTCAATGAGTGTTCCCAGGCTTGCTGTGTCATGGTTAGCAATTTTTTGCGACATGCTGGAGTTGACCAGATGGCTTCGCTGTGGATCCAAAGGTGCTGCGGACATCGGTAGTTTCAGCAGAGCTGCTCAGAAAACGTAAGTATTTCTGTGTGCAGTTCTGGTCGCCCCATTATAGGAAGGACGTGTACACACTGGAGAAGGTGCAGAGGAGATTCACCTTGTGCTGTCTGGGTTGGAATGTTTAAGTTATGAAGAGAGCTTGTGTACGCTTGGGTTCTTGTTGGAGCAGAGAAGACTGAGGGGAGACCTAATTGAGGTGTTCAAGATTATGAAGGGCAGGGACAGGGTGAATAGGGAGCAGCTGTTCCCCTTGGTTGAAGGGTCAGTTATGAGGGGACACAAGTTAAAAGTGCGGGGTGGGAGGTTTAGGAGGAGATTTGAGGAAAAAGCTTTTTAACCAAAGGATGGTGACAGTCTGGAATGCGCTTCTAGGAGGGTATTTGGATAAATACATGGCACACAGTAACATTCAAGGTTACGGGCCAAGTGCTGGTAAGTTGGATTAGGTTGGGGGGTCAGGGCGTTTCTTGTGTTGGTGTAGACTTGATGGGTCAAAGGGCCTCTCCTGCACTGTAACATTCTGTGATCCTGGAATGAGAATGTAATTTTTTTTCTATTTTTAACGCACCATGCACTTTGTACCTTTGTCTTATACATTGGATTTCAGTAAGGCATTTGACAAGTTCCCACATGGCAGACTGGTCAGAAAAGTAAGGATAAAGGGAATGGTGATAGGGTGGATCCAAAATTGACTCAGTAGCATAAAGCTGAAGGGTAATGATTGACGGATATTTTTATGAATGGAAAACAGTTTCTAATAGTATTCCACAGAGCTCATTATGAGGGCCCTTGTTGTATAGATTAATGAGTTAGATTTAAATATGGTAGGCATGATTGGGAAATTTGCAGATAACAGAAAAATTGGCTGAGTAGTTGATAGTGGCGAATTAGTTGATAGTCTCCAGAATTATAATCAATGATTGGTTGATTGGGCACAGAAGTGGCAAATAAGATTCAATCCAAGGAAATGTAAGGCTATGTATTTGAGGAGAGCAAACAAAACGAGGAAATGCTTAATAAACAGGAAGATATTGAGAGGGGTTGAGGAAGTGAGAGACCTCGGAGTGCATAGGTCTCTGGAGGTGGCAGAACAGGCAGATAAGACGGCCAAGAAGGCATCTGGAATGCTTCCCTTTATGCACAATGTACAGAATATAAAGCAAGAATGTAATTCAGGAAATGTTTAAAATGCTTGTTAGGCCACAGCTGGAATTTTGTGTACATTTCTGGTCATCACATTACTCAGAAGCGGCCCAGTGGTTAGCACTGCTGCCCCACAGAGCCAGAGACCCGGGTTCGATTCCCGGCTTGTCTGTGTAGAGTTTGCACATTCTCCCCATGTCAGTGTGGGTTTCCTCTGGGTGCTCCGGTTTCCTCCCACAATCCAAAGATGTATGGGTTAGTTGGATTGGCCATGCTAACTTGACCCTTAGTGTCAGGGAAACTAGTTAGGGAACTGCATGGAGTTATGGAAATAGGGCCTGAGTGGGATTGTGGTTGGTGCAGACTCGATGGGCTGAATGGCCTCCTTCTGCACTGTACGATTCTATGTTACAGAAAGGACCTCATTGCTCTGCAGAGGGTGCAGAGGAGATTTCCAAGCACGCTGCCAGAGTTGGACAATTGCAGTTATGAGGAAAGGTTGGTTGGCGAGGGTTGTTTTCTTTAGAATAAAGGAGGCTGAGGGGTAACTTGATTGAGTTGCACAAAATGATGACGGACCTAAATAAAGCAGAGAAGGAAGACTCGTTTCCCCTAGCAGAGAGGTCAATTCCAAGGGGCATAGATTTAAAGTAATTAGTAGAAGAATTAGAGAGAATGTTAGGAAAAGGTGTTTTCATTCAGAAGGTGTTAGGTAGCTAGAGATCACTGCCTGAATTGGTGGTGAGGCAGAAACCTTTAACTTATTTAAAAGATGCTTGAATCTACATCTAAAATGCTGTAACTTGCAAAACTATGACTGGGTGCCCAGAAAGTAGGATTACAATAGGCAACTAATTTTGATTTGTTATTGTCACGTGCATTAGTATACAGTGAAATTAGTATACAGTATTGTTTCTTGCATGCTATACGGACTGAGTACACTGTTCATAGAGAAGGAAACGAGAGTGCAGAATGTGGTGTTACAGTCACAGCTAGCGGGTAGAGACAGATCAACTTAATGCAAGATAGGTCCAGTCAAAAGCTTAATGACCGTAGGGAAGAAGCTGTTCTTGAGTTAGTTGGTATGTAATCTCAGACTTTTGTATCTTTTTCTCAATGCAAGAAGGTGAAAGAGAGAATGTCCGGGGTGCGTGGGGTCCTTAATTATGCTGGCTGCTTTACCGAGGCAGTGGGAAGTGTAGACAGAGTCAATGGATGGGAGGCTGGTTTGTGTGATGCTGTTTTGCATTTTTTATAGCTATCACACACAAGATAGGCTGAATGACCTTTTCTATGCTTCTAATTACTCCTTAAACAACTTGAGCAGCTATGTCCTTCTACTGAGAGCCCTTCTTCCTCCTCCATTCAGAATGCCAAAAATATACGAACAAATACTTCTCATCATCTCTTTTCCAGTACCTTGTCCTGCTCTGTGTTCCCCAGTCATCAGAAAGGCAACTCACTGCCAACTTCTCAAGGACAATTCAGGATGGGCATTGAATACTGTTCTAGGCAGCCACACCCACATCCCATGGATGAATAAGTAAATTAAATGTTATATTCCAAGAGGGAAACCTACTAGTCCAGAACAACAAATTTGTGGCAAAGCCCTGAAAGCAGCACCTGCCACACCAATCCCTGCAACTATACGATGCACTAAAAACCTATAGGTCCACAGCAACTGAGAGACAAAATTAAGCAACTAGCTTCTAATTAGTTGATGATGTTTTTGAATAGTGCCTTTGAGGAACACTTGCTGTTGCTGGTAGCGTGTTCAGCTGTGCAAGGATAAGAGAGGGTGATAGTTGGAGTGCTGCGCTGAAAAATGACACTGTTGGCATCGATGACTGCAAGAAACTGCAAAAGGTCATGAATGTAGCCCAGTCCATCATGCAAACCAGCCTCCCATCCGTTGATTCTGTCTATACTTCCAGCTGTCTCGGCAAAGCAGCCAGCATAATTAAGAACTCCATGTACCCGGACATTCTCTCTTCTACCTTCTTCTGTCAGGAAAAAGATACAAAAGTCGGAGATCACATAACAACTGAATGAAGAACAGCTTCTTCCCAGCTGCTGTCAGACTTTTGAATGGATCTACCTTATATTAAGCTGATCTTTCTCTACACCCTTTCTGTAACCTATACTCTGCACCTATCCTTTCCTTCTCCCCAGTGTTTTGTCTATACAGTGCGCAAGAAACACTACAGGGGCGATTTCACCATTCTGATTCTAGGTGCTGAATCTGACTGGGAAAATAAACAGAGGGAACGCAGAGCAGGACAAGGTACTGGAAGAGAGATGATGAGGATCCAATTTGTAAACCTATCCTCAGGTGGCCCCATATGCACCTAGCCTGAAAAAAAAGTCACAAATCTGAATTGTGCTGTGAGCTGAGCTTATCATGCCCAAAACCATGCTGTCTGATCAGAGCCTTCAACAGCACAGTAGCAGTGAAAACCAAATTTTAAAATGCTCCCCTGTCACATCACTCCCAGGCTGCAAAAAGCAGATAAAGTGGCCCAGGAGTGATGGCCCCCATAGATGTAGCCCCACCCCCCACAACATAACTGCTCCCATTATCCATACAGCCCCCCTCTGCCATCCAGACCAATTGTGACCCACTGCCCCTCCCCCACCACCATTGATCACCCGCAGAGTGGCAGCAGTCTCCCCCTTGCTCCCTCACCAATCACACGCAGAGTGACAGCGGACCGCCATTGCTCCAGAGATTCACCTGTCACACTTCCCTCCTCTGCACCACCCTCCATCCCCACCAGAAAATCTTCTCACCTCCCTCTGTCCCCCAACCAGAGAACCATCTCACCTTCCTCTCTCCCCCCAACCAGAGAATGATCGGACCTCTCTCCCACACAGCCCCCCCAACCAGAAAATGATCAGGCCTCCCCTCCACCACCCAAACCAGAGAATGATCAGGCCTCCCTCCACCACCCAAACCAGAGAATGATCAGGCCTCCCCCTCCAACCCAAACCAGAGAATGATCAGGCCTCCCCTCCACCACCCAAACCAGAGAATGATCAGGCTCCCTCCACACCCAAACCAGAGAATGATCAGGCCTCCCCTCCACACCCAAACCAGAGAATGATCAGGCTCCCTCCACCACCCAAACCAGAGAATGATCAGGCCTCCCCTCCACCCACCCAAACAGGGAAGATCAGGCTCCCCTTCCCCCTCCCCAAACAAGAATGATCAGGCCTCCCCTCCACCACAAAACCGAGAATGATCAGGCCTCCACCTCCCACTCCCCAACCAGAGAATGATCAGGCCTCCCCTCCCGCTCCCCCAAACCAGAGAATGATCAGGCCTCCCCCTCCCGCTCCCCCAACCAGAGAATGATCAGGCCCCCTCCACCACCCAAACCAGAGAATGATCAGGCCTCCCCTCCACCACCCAAACCAGAGAATGATCAGGCTCCCCCTCCACCACCCAAAGCAAGAATGATCAGGCCTCCCCTCCACCACCCAAACCAGAGAATAATCAGGCCTCCCCTCCACCCCCAAACCAGAGATGATCAGGCCTCCCTTCCACCACCCAAACCAGAATTGGCTCCTCCACACCCACCAAGAATGATCAGGCCTCCCCTTCCGCTCCCCCAACCAGAGAATGATCAGGCCTCCCCTCCACCACCCAAACCAGAGAATAATCAGGCCTCCCCTCCACCACCCAAACCAGAGAATGATCAGGCCTCCCCTCCACCACCCAAACCAGAGAATGATCAGGCCTCCCCCTCCCACTCCCCCAGCCAGAAAATGATCAGGCCATTCCTCCACCACCCAAACTGAGAATGATCAGGCCTCCTCTCCACCACCCAAACCAGAGAATGATCAGGCCTCCCCTCCACCACCCAAACAGAGAGATCAGCCTCCCTCCACCACCCAACCAGAGAATGATCAGGCCTCCCCTCCCACTCCCCCAGCCAAAAATGATCAGGCCATTCCTCCACCACCCCAACGAGAATGATCAGGCCTCCTCTCCACCACCCAAACTGAGAATGATCATCCTCTCCCTCCCCCCCCCTCCCCCACCAGAGAATGATCGGCCTCCCCCTCCCGCTCCCCCAGCCAGAGAATGACCAGGCCTCCCCCTCCCGCTCCCCCAACCAGAGAATAATTGGGCCTCCCTCCTTCCCCCCCAACTCCTTCTACCCAGAGAATGATCTGACCTCCCTACTTCCACCCCCCTCAACCAGGGATACATCTGACTCACCACTCTCCACCCCCCCTATCCTCCGCCCACTAGACAAATGCAAATGTATTTAAATTGATGTCATGCCTGTTTCGGGTGTGGTTCGGATTTTGGTAAAATGGACATCTGAGTGGATGTGTGCATGGATCGCGCTAATTGCCTCATGCCCAATTTTACTAAGCTTTTGTGCCTGAAAAAGCACTTTTCACTGCATCATAATCAATATGTGTGACAATAATAAATCTGATCTGCACTTGCCTATTTCTGATGCATATTCACTGTATGTGTATGAATTCCCCCAACAACGTGGCACCTGGCATGAATTGACACGATGTAGAGATGCCGGCGTTGGACTGACGAAGGCCATAGTGTCAAAAGCTCGCAAATTTACTATCAAATAAATTGGTTGGATTTAAAATTGGTGTTGTGAAACTTTAATGAATTGACACACCACTGCATGTATAATATGCACATTATTTTGGCTTACAGCGCGCCCAAAACATTGGCACTAATTTTCCCTATTTCTTGCCCTATGAGTGCACAGCCCAAATCAAATTGTGCAATTATTTGCCTAGCACTTAATATCACAAGTGCCTGAACTGACCAGGCAAAAAAAAAAACCTTAAAATCTCAAAGACCTTTAGATAAATCACTGAAAGTGCAACAGTGACAATGTTTTTAGACTCCTTACTCATATTTACCAGCACAAGTTTAGCACTGATCACTTCTCTGAACTACCAGTAGATGGGGTGCAGCCCAATAGGAAATGCAGGCTGACTGCAGTACCAACTACAGTACAAATAAACACATGCAAACACGTACGTGATAAGGCATTCAAATAATCTATGAAGACAGAAACATTTAAATCGGCAATAATTTGCAACTAATCATAGTTTTACAGATAGCCCTTGATGGACTCCAATAGCAGCCATGTTAGTTGTGACAAGTAAGAAGTCCCACAACACCAGTTTAAAGTCCAACAGGTTTATTTGGTAGCCCGAGCTTTTGGAGAACTGCTCCTTCATCAGGAGAATAGGGAGTTTGCTTCACAGACACAGCAAATATAGGCAGACTCAATTGAAAGATAATGGTTGGCATGCGAGTCTTTACAGATAATTAATGAAGTTTTTACAAGTACAGACAATGTGAACGGAGAGAGGATAATTACAGGTTAAAGAGGTGTGAAGTGTCTCAAGCCAGGACAATTAGTAGGATTTTGCAAACCCAGGCCAAATGATTGCGGGGGGGAGTGGGGGTGGTTGAAGCTGGGGAAGCTTGAATACGTAGGGTGACATGAACCCAAAATCCTGGTTGTGGCCAACCTCGTGTGTGCAGGACTTGGCTGTCAGTTTCTGCTTACGTCTGCTTATGACGTGGATATGCCGGCATTGGATTGGAATAAACACAGTAAGAAGTCTCACAACACCAGTTAAAGTCCAATAGGTTTATTTGGTAGCAAACGCCACGAGCTTTTAGAGCGCTGCTCCTTCGTCAGGTGAGTCTGATGGCAGCAGGGAAGAAGCTGTCCTTGAGTCAGTTGGGATGTGACATTGGACTTTTGTATTTTTTTCCTGATGAAGAAGCAAAGCTCCAAAACCTAGTGGCGTTTGCTACCAAATAAACCTGTTGGACTTTAACCTGGTGTTGTGAGACTTCTTACTGTGTCTGTTTATGTCAATTATGACAAGAATAACCTGAAATTGACAAATCAAAGTAACAGGGACTGAAAACAGAGAACAATTAAGATTTTTGTGATGAATGCCAAGAAATTGTTACAACGGTTGATATTTCTATAAGTAATTTTAGCAGGAAATTGACAGACCCCCCTCCCCCCCCCCCCACCTTAAGAACAAAGTTAAATGTTCAATTTCTGCCACGTTAAGATATTTTTCCAGGGAATTGGGCAATTTCCTGTCAGATCCCTCATACAGTTACTTACAGATTTGCAGAGTAGACTGCATTATTTAATTTAATTTTTTATTGTCACATATTAGGATGCAGTGAAAAGTATTGTTTCTTGCGCATTGTACAGACAAAACAGAATACATAGGGGAGAAGGAAAGGAAAAAGTGCAGAATATAGTATTGCAGTTAGAGATAGAGAAGGATCAGCTTAATATAAAGTCTGTTGGCAGCAGGGGAAGAAGCTGTTCTTGACTCAGTTGGTATGTGATGTCAGAGTTTTGTACTTTTTTCCTGACGGAAGATGGTGAGAGTGAGAATGACCCCAGGCTGTGTGGGGTCTTTGATTATACTGATTGATTATTTGTGAATAAATATGTGGGGATATGGGGATAGGGCCTGGTTGGGATTGTGATTGATGCAGACGCGATGGGCCGAATGGCCTCTTTCTGCACTGCAGGAAGAAGAAAAGTGTGGCACAGTAGCACAGTCATTCGCACTGCTGCTTCACAGCTCCAGGGACCTGGGTTTGATTCCCGGCTTGAGTCACTGTCTGTATGGAGTTTGCACATTCTCCTCGTGCCTGCGTGGGTTTCCTCTGGGTGCTCTTGTTTCCTCCCACGGTCCAAAGGTGTGCACATTAGGTTAATTGGCTCTGCTAAATTGTCCCTTAGTGTCTCAAGATGCGTAGGTTAGCGGGATTAGTGGGTAATGGCTGCTTTGCCGAGACAGCCGGAAGTGTAGGCAGAGTCAATGGGAGGCTGGTTTGCATGATGAGCTGGGCAACATTCATGACCCTTTGTAATTTCTTGCGATCGTTGATTATGCTTTGCTCAAATAAATATTACATCACTAAAAACACCACCATTTTAAATGGCTAGCTGGTCACACATCGAATTTGCTGTTTTGGGATCATGTGATTTTTGCTGTAAATTGGCTGCTGTGTTTCTCATTAAAGACCATTCATTGCCAATGAAGATATTTGGAATGTCCTGTTGTCATGAAAGGTGCCACATAGAATCATAGAATCCCTACACTGTGAAGAGTGCTAGCATGGTGGTGCAGTGGTTAGCACTGCTGTCTCACAGTGCCAGGGCCCTGGGTTTGATTCCCGACTTTAGTCACTGTCTGTATGGAGTTTGCACATTCTCCCTGTGTCTGCATGGATTTCCTCTGGTTGCTCCAAAGCTATGCGGGTTAGACGAACTGGCTATGGTAAATTCTCCTTCAGAGAATTTATCATAGGTCATTGAGTGTCTTTAAGACAGAGATAGATAGGTTCTTGATTAATAAGGGGATCAGGGATTATGGGGAAAAGTCAGGAGAGTGGGGATGAGAAAAATATCCGTCATGATTGAATAGCTGAACAGACTTGATGGGCTAATTCTGCTCCTATGTCTTGTAGTCTTATGATTACTGAATGTTCAAACCATCCAGCCCATTGTGTCTATATCAAGCGCCTGAGCAATGCACACCATATGAGGGTGCTGTCTATTTGAGTGCTCAGCTCCAGGAAACACACCACCACCCCAACATGAAGGTGCCAGATTGTGTAGACTGTTGTGGATGGCGCCAATTTGATGTCACTTTGGTGCCGACTGAGGGGGAGCGTCCCAGAGAAAATGCTGGGTAATGATGTGCTGGTGTATTAAAATGAACTTTCTACAGTCCCGTGGCGTGTTTCACGCAGTTCCACTGGGGAGGGGCCAGTAAGATCAGAAGCCCACCAGCTCAAATCCACTCTCCGGAGTTTGAGCCCCCGCCATTCCTGCAGAGGGAGAGTGCGGACTCAAAATCGCTCTCTTAGTCCAGATTTTACTTTTTCTTTGCTAGTCCCAGGAGATTAAATGGGGCAGAGAATTGCATTCCCACTGGACTGTGTGCAGCAACCAGGGATGTTCCTGTCCAGGGAACATACAGACTGTGCACAAGCAGGGTCCCTTTAAGATGTGCGCACACGCAAGGCTGCAATCAGTCTGAATGGGATTGCAGCATAGTGCAACAAGCCAGCTGTACACAATAACAGAGTTGAGAGGAAGTCTGTAGTGTAGAATGTGTTTACTGTACAAAGCAATGCAATTTTGTGGGTTAATGTAGATGGATCAGACTGTCTTCAAAAATGACCCACATAGCTGTTAAAAATCTGGACAGTACAGATCTACAAGATATAGGAACATGTTCTATTCTTGTTTGATTGCTCAGAAATAAAGGAACTGTTGGAATAGATTGAGAAAATACCTCCAGGGCATCCATAGGCTTTTTCATGGCTGTCATCACAAACCATAGTTTCTAGGCTTCAATGTCTTCCAACCCGCAATTGATTCATAGTAAACCCTACAGTGCAAAAGGAGGCCATTCAGCCCATTGAATCTGCACTGACAACAATCCCACCCCAGACCCTATCTCCACAATCCCACGCATTCACCTGCTAATCCCTCTAACTTACACATCCCAGGACACTAAGGGGTTATTCAGCTTGGCCAATCAACCTAACCCGCACATCCTTGGACTGTGGGAGGAAACCGGAGCACCCGGAAGAAACTCATACGGACACAGGAAGAACATGAAGACTCTGCACAGATGATGACAGAGGCCAGAATTGAACCTGTGTCCCTGGCAGTGTGAGGCAGCAGTGCTAACCACTGTGCTATCATGCTGTCATTACTTTCTTATTGAAGTTTCATTGGAAACTGAAAGTACACTTCAGTTAAGCAGATCAATATTCAGTGTGATTATGGAAATATAGTGGCACAGTGGTTAGCATTGTTGCCTTATAGCATCAGCGACCTGAGTTCAATTCCCAACTTGAGAGTTTGTACATTCTCCCTGTGTCTGCATGGGTTTCTTCTGGGTGCTCCAGTTTCTTCCTACAATCCAGGTTAGATACATTGGTCATGCTAAATTCCCCCTTAGTATCCCAAATGTGTAGATGGGGGGGGAGGTAAACGCTTGGGTTTATGAAGTTATGACTGGGTAAGGTGTTCTGTTAGAGACATTCACTGAGCTGAATGGCCTCCTTCTGCCCAGTGATTAGCACTGTTGCCTCAGAGTGTCACGGACCCGGGTTCAATTCCGGGCTTGGGTCACTATTTGCGTGGAGTTTGCATGTTCTCTCTGTGTCTGCATGGGTTTCCTTTGGATGCTCCAGTTTCCTTCCACAGTCTGAAAGATGCGCTTATTAGATGAATTGGCTGTGCTAAATTCTCCCTCAGTGTACCCGAACAGGTGCCAGAGTGTGGCAATCAGGGGATTTTTACAGTAACTTCATTGCAGTGTTAATGTGAGTCTTACCCGTGTCTGATAGCTAAAGTTTACTTTTACTTTACTGTAGGGATTCTATGATGCACCCTGATTTTAAAACCATACCTTTTGCTTCATAAATGATTCACTGTGAAATGTTGCTTTTTTTCAGTTTGAAACCTGGGCTCAGATCTTGATATTATTCATACCAAAACTCTCCTTTATCACATTTAACATCACATACATAACTCAGTTTTGTTTGGAGTTATCGGTACTTTCCTGCATACAGAGCTCTGTAAATTATATCTGCTGAATAACTACTTCATGGGAAACCCATAATATAACATGAGTAGTTTTTTTTATGCTACTATTATTAGTTTACACTGCATCAGAGCTATTTGAGCTTACAGAGAGCTCTGTAAATGAGCCAAAATAAACAACTCTTGAAGCAGCTGGGAGAAAGAGTTTGACTCTCGTTCAAATTCTTCTTCAGTCACGGGGACTTGGAACGTTAACTCTGGTTCTCTCTCTGCACATGCTGCCAGACCTGCTAAGCTTTTCCAGCACTTTTGGTTTTTATTTCAGAACTCCAGCATCTGCAGTAGTGTGCTTTTATATAAAATTCTAACAGGATTAGATAGGGTAGATGGAGGAAGGGTATTCCCGATGGTGGGGGAGTCCAAACCCAGGGCTCACAGCCTGAGGATTCAGGGTAGACCATTTAGGACAGACATAAGGAGACATTTCTTCACCCAAAGAGTAGTGAGCCTGTGGAATTCATTACCACAGGAAGTAGTCAATGCTAAAACATTGAATGTACTCAAGAGCTGGCTGGATATAGCACTTGGGGCGAATGAGATCAAAGGTTATGAGGAAAAAGCAGGTTTAGACTATTGAGTTGGGTGATTAGTCATGATCATAATGAATGGTGGAGCAGGCTTGAAGGGCCAAATGGCCTGCTCCCACCTCTATCTTCTATGTTAAATGAACCATACTGATGCTGAGGAATATTTCTTCCAAGATAAAAACAAACAACATAGTACATCACTTCCTGTATTTCTTGCGTAGACTGATGAGCTCTTATTTAAAGCTATTTTTAAAGTAATTTTTGAAGGGAGTATTCCTCTTATTACTTGCACTTTGTTTGGAGATTTCACAATATCTCACTAGACCACTGGGAGGATGTATCTGATTTATTGTTTATTATTATCACATGTATTGGATTACAGTGAAAAGTATTATTTCTTGTACGCTAGAAAGCATACCATTCATAGAGAACACAAGGGAGAACAAAAGAATAGGATGCAGGATATAGTGTTCCAGTTACAAATAGGGTGAAGAGAAAGATCAGCTTAATATATGATTGGACCATTCAAAAGTCTGATGACAGCAGAGAAGAAACTGTTTTTGAGTTGATTGATACATGTTTTTAGGCATTTGTATCTTTTTCCTGATGGAAGAAGGTGGAAGAGAGAATGTCCGGGGTGTGTGGGGTCCTTGGTTATGCTGGCTGCTTTTCTGAGGCAACGGGAAGTGTAGACAGAGTCAATGGATGGATAGCAGATAGACTGGATTATGGTCGCAACCGTTTGTAGTTTATTGCAGTCTTGGTTAGAGCAGGAGCTATACCAAGTTACAGGTTACTACAGTAACTGACTTCATTATTAAGTGTGTAGAAGACTGTGTGCCAAAGGAGCAAACCTGCATGTTCCCAAATGATAACCATGGATGAACAGAAATATCCACTGCTTGCTGAAGTCCAGGTCTGGCGATACTGGCCTCTGCAAGAAAGCCAGATATGATCGAAGGAGAGCCATCAAAGATGCCAAAAAACAGTATCGGACCAAGCGAGAGTCCCAGGCTAGCCACATGGACCCCCATCGACTATGGCAAGGACGACCATCATCCTGATACCTAAGAAAAACCAAGCAGTGTGCCTTAATGACTATCATCCGGTGGCTCTTACATCCATCATTACAAAGTGCTTCGAAAGGCTAGTCATGGCACCGATCAATTCCAGCCTCCTGGACTACCTGGATCAATTACAGTTTGCCTACTGCCACAACAGGTCCACAGCAGACACCATTTCCCTGGCCCTGTACCCAACCCTGGAACACCTCGATACACCTTGTGGGTGGCACGGTAGTACAGTGATTAGCACTGCTGCCTCACAGCTCCAGGGGTCCAGGTTCAATTCCCGACTTGGGTCACTGAATGTGTGGAGTCTGCACTTTCTCCCCATGTCTCGGTGGGTTTCCTTTGGGGGCACCAGTTTCTTCCCACAAATGGGTTGGCCATTCTAAATTGCCCTTTAATGTCAGGGGGACTGGCTAGGGTAAATACATGGAGTTATGGAGATAGGGCCTGAGTGCATATTTTGTTCTGGTCTCAGACGGCACATATATCTGAGACCAGAACGCCTCATTCACCTGACGAAGAGGTCAAAACACCTCGAGAGCTTGTGAGTTTACTATCAAATAAATCGCTTGGACTTAAACCTGGTGTTGTCAGACTTCTCACTGTGTTTACCCCAGTCTAACGCCGGCATCTCTACATCACATCAGTGGAGACAAAGTAGAAAGGGTTGAGAGCTTCAAGTTTTGAAGTTAAGTGTCCAGATCACCAATAACCTGTCCTGTGCCCCCCATGCCAACAATATAGTTAAAAAAGCCCACCAGCACTTCTACTTTCTCAAAAGACTAAGGAAACTTAGCATGTCAGCTACAACCCTCACCAACATTTACAGATGCACCATACAAAGAATTCTTTCTGGTTATATCACAGCTTGGTATGGCTCCTGCTCTGCCCAAGACCACAAGAAACTATAAAAAGTCGTGAACGAAGCTCAGTACATCAGTCAAATCAGCCTCCCACTCATCGTCTACACTTCCCATTACCTCAGAAAAGCAGCCAGCATAATTAAGGATCCCACGCATTCCAGACATTCTCTTTTTAACCCTCTTCCGTTGGGAAAAATATACAAAAACCTGAGGTCACATAACAACTGATTCAAGAACAAGTTCTTCCCTGCTGCCATCAGACTTTTGAACGTACCTACCTTGCATTAAGTTGATTTTTCTCTGCACACTAGCTATGATTGTAACATTACATTCTGCACTCTTTCCTTTCCTTCTCTACGAACGGTAGGCTTTGTCTGTACAGCGGGCAAGAAACAATACTTTTCACTGTGTGCTAGTACATGTGACAATCATAAATCAAATCAAAGCTGTGATAAATCATTCACCTGATAAACCTGTTGAACTTGAGTTTGGTATTGTGAGACCACTTATTGTGTCCACTCCAATCCAACTCCAGCATCTCCACATCAATGATATATCTGGATACGATTCTTTCTATGGTGCATCTAAATATTTGTGAGAGTTATAGTGGACATGCCAAATTTCCTTGGCTTTCTGAGGAAGTAGAAGTGCTGGGTGGGCTTTTTTAACTATAATGTTGGTATGAGGGAAGAACCTGGACACCTAAAAATTTGAATCTTGATCCTTTCGACAGGGCCATGTTCTCCACTACACTTTCTGAAGTTGATGGCTAGCTCCTTTGCTTTACTGACATTGAGGGAGAGATTATTGTCATCACACCATCTAGTAAACAAAGAGATGCAGCCTTCTCTGCTATGACCCTATAGCTTAATGAATCCCACACAACCGCATGTGGAAAAGGAAGATTAATTGTTCAGTCTTTAGCCTGTGCTGAATTAGTCGATTTTTGTTCAGGATGGGATGTGATTGCTAGAACTGTCTTTGGCATTCCATTCCCAGGAAGGGAAAATAGGTCAGATTTGTTATTTTCTCATATCAGACATTTGTATCCAATCACTGCTCCCAAACCTCAGCCTTTGATTTATATGTCTAATCTCCACCTCCAAGGCCATGGAATTTTCTCCACATCTGTGGGACAAACACAAGGCTTAGAGGATTGTGAATGACCTACTTTAGAGGTAGCGGTGGAGGAGTTAATATTGGCAGAAAAACTGCTCCAATTCCTCTTTCAATGCTGCCATGGCACTCCGTATACACAGAATTTGCTCAGATGAGGAGAATCGTGACAGACACCTCCAGACGCTGAAGGATGCCCTCATGAGAACAGGATATGGCGCTCGACTCATCGATCGACAGTTCCAACGTGCCACAGCGATAAACCACATTGACCTCCTCGAAGACGAACACGGGACACGGTGGACAGAGTACCCTTTGTTGTCCAGTACTTCCCTGGAGCAGAGAAGCTACGACATCTTCTCCGGAGTCTTCAACATATCATTGATGACGCTGAGCATCTCACTAGGCCCATCCCCACCCCCCCACTTCTTGCTTTCAGACAACCGCACAACCTCAAACAGATCATTGTTCGCAGCAAACTACCCAACCTTCAGGAGAACAGTGACCACAATACCACACAACCCTGCCACAGCAACCTCTGCAAGACATGCCGGATCATAGACATGGACGACATCATCAAACGTGAGGATACCATTCACCAGGTACACGGTACATACTGTTGCAACTCGGCCAACGTTGTCTACCTAATACGTTGCAAGAAAGGATGTCCCGAAGCATGGTACATTGGGGAGACCATGCAGACACTACGACAGCGGATGAATGAGCATCGCTCAACAATCACCAGGCAAAACAGTTCCCTTCCTGTGGGCGAACACTTCAGCAGTCATGGGCATTCGGGCTCCGACCTGCGGGTAAATGTTCTTCAAGGGGGCCTTCGTGACACACGACAGCGCAGAGTCGCTGAGCAGAGACTGATAGCCAAGTTCCGCACACATGAGGACGGTCTTAATAGGGATCTTGGCTTCATGTCACACTATCTGTAACCCCGTAACTTGCCTGGGTTAGCAAAAAACCTCACTTACTGTGCTGTCTGGAGAAAATACACAATTCTCTAACCAATGCTCAGGATTCCCTTCACACACATTGTTAGCCACTTTAACACTTGAATAGCAGGTTAGATGTAAGGATTCGCATTCTAATCAGCAATCTGTGACTGTCTGTGTTGATATGTGTGCTATTGCAGACCAGAACACTGCATTTGCCTGACAAAGACAGAGTGTCGAAAGCTCGCAAATTTACTATCAAATAAATCGGTTGGATTTAAAATTGGTGTTGCTAGATTCTTACTGACGTTTTACATTCACCTGGGACCTCAGTTTAACCACCCAGCCAAGAGGTTACATCTTTGACTCAGGTTCGATTCCTGGCTGTGTGAAGTTTGTACGTTAAAGTAGAAGTAAAATTTATTTATTAGTCACAAGTAAGGCTTATATTAACACCAATGGAGTTACTGCGAAATTCCCCTAGTTGCCACAGTCCTGCACCTTTCTGGAAAAACGTACTTAACCAGCACGCCTTTCAGAATGTGGGAGGAAACCAGAGCACTCAGAGAAAAGCCACATAGACATGGGAAGAACATGCAAAGTCCATACTGACAGTGACCCAAGCCAGGAGTCAAACCCAGATCCCTGGCGCTGTAAAGCAGCAGTGCTAACCATTGTGCCACCCATGTCTAACTCAGAGGCCAGTGATGGAGGAATTTCCAGTGTTGCAAATCTCCATCCTCTGTCTTTTCTTTCTGACCTTGTAAAGAGCAGGGGCACAGGCTTTTAGCCTTTACAAGGCCGCAGGAATCCATGGTGGGAAATGACATACCCAGGTCCCAGCTTAGCCATCCTTTTTAAAACATGTAACACATGTTAAAACACAGCGTTCTGTCGCAGTTCCACAGATTCACACTCTCTGGCTGAAGAAATTCCTCCCAATCTCTGTTTTAAAGGATCGTCCCTTTAGCCTGAGGTTGTGCCCTCTGCTTCTAGTTTTTCCTATTGGGGAAACACCTTCTCCACATCCATTCTATCCAGGCCTCGCAGTATCCTCTAAGTTTCAGGAAGATCCCCCCCCTCATCTTACTAAACTCCAACGAGTGCAGAACCAGAAACCTCAACCATTCCTCATATGACAAGCTCTTCATTCCAGGGATCATTCTTATGAACCTCCTCTGGATCCTTTCCAAGGCCAGCACATCCTTCCTTAGATATGTGGTCCAAAACTGCTCACAATCCTCCAGATAGGATCTGACCAGCGCCTTATACAGCCTCAGAAGTACATTCCCGCTTTTGTATTCTAGGCCTCTTGACATGAATGCTAACATTGCATTTGCCTTCCTAATTGAACCTGCGTGTTAACCACTCTATGGCTCTATGAATCAGGGAAAGCCAGGATTGATTTAAAAGCAGAATGTTCCAGTTATGGAAAGTCACACTTGAGATTCATTATGCTCTCATTCTTACTTCTTTAAGCATCCTCAGATGCGTTCCATCCAGTCCTAGTGAATTTTAAACTTTAATCACAAACAGACCTTTTAATAACACCCACACACATACCTTGGGTGACTTTTAACTCATCCAGTATCTCATTTCTCTCCTTCTCTTTCACAAGGATCAGTGGTTGGACCCCAGCTATTTACAATCAATATTAATGACTTAGTTTAGAGTTTGATAGTGCTGGATCAGGGTTTGCTTATGATACAAAGCTAGCTGAAAGGGTAAGGTGTAGAAAGGATACAGATGCTACGACGAGTCCCCTCCCGAGGCTCCCCAGATGAGAAGGCTCAATTTATTATCATCCAGCTGGGATAACCCCAAATTGTGATGCTCTGATTAGGAAGGATGATGTGGCTCCCCTTCAATTCCTTCTGCTGCTCCCAACAACATTCATCTAAAAAGGATCATTCCCTATTGTGGATATCTTTCCCCATCCCAATATTTATGATTTAAAGGAGTCAATTTAACTCAGCTTCCTTGATTGATACATTCCAACACACACACACTCACACAAAACTTTACACACACACATACACACAATCACACACACACTCATACACACACACACATAAACACACACTCAACACTTACACACACCACACACACCACACACACACACACACACCACACACACACCACACACACACACACAAACACACACACCACACACACA
Organism: Sphyrna mokarran; assembly: GCA_024679065.1. Classification (NCBI taxonomy): domain Eukaryota; kingdom Metazoa; phylum Chordata; class Chondrichthyes; order Carcharhiniformes; family Carcharhinidae; genus Sphyrna; species Sphyrna mokarran. Next base: position 76,964,237 of record JAGIQG010000013.1, on the reverse strand, counting down.
CACACACACACATAAACTCACACTCAACACTTACACACACACACACAAACACACAGCCTACACACACACTCACATTACACACATCTTGGTTTAACATCTCATGTGAAAGGCAGCACTTCAAACAGTGCAGCATTTAAAGTTTAAAGCTTATTTATTGATGTCACAAGGAGGCTTACATTAACGCTGAAGTTACTGTGCTAGTTAGGTGCATTGACCTGAATAGGTGCCGGAGTGTAGCGACTAGGGGAATTTCACAGTAACTTCATTGCAGTGTTAATGCAAGCCTTACTTATGACTAATAAATAAATAAACTGCAAAAAAATCCCCTGGTCACCACACTCCGGCACCTATTCGGGTACATTGAGGGAAAATTTATCATGGCCAATACACCTAACCAACATGTCTTCCGGACTGTGGGAGGAACCAGATCACCCAGGGAAAACCTACACAAATCCAAGGAGAACCTACAGATTCTGCACAGATAGTGACCCAACCCAGGAATCGAACCCAGGGTCCCTGGCACTGTGAGGCAGCAGTGCTAACCACTGTGCCAACTCCTTAAACACTGAAGTATCAGACCAAAATACATCGCACAGGTGGCTAGAACAGGACCTCAACACATCACCTTTTGATAACACTGCGACTAAACCAGGGCTGATATTAAATCATGATCAGATTTATCGAATCACCTTTCACAACTTGCCTTGGTAGGGTTTAAACACTGAGTCTCTGACTTACTGATTGTGAATGTTGGGGCAGAGGAGACTGAAGGGTGACCTGATTGAGACATTCAAAATTATGAGGGGCTTGGACAGGGTGGATAGCGAGCTGCTATTTCCTTTGGTTGAAGGGTCAGTCACAAGTTAAAAGTGAGAGATGGGAGGTTTAGGGGGGATTTGAGGAAAATCTCTTCTACTCAGAAGGTGGTGAAATGCACTCCTGTGAGGTAGGATGCCTCACATCCTTTAAAAAATATCTGGATGAGTACTTGGCATGTCATAACATTCAAGACTACAGGCCAAATGCTGGCAAGTGGGATTAGGTGGGCAGGTCACAGCCTTTCATGCGTCAGTGCAGACTCGATGGGTCGAAGGATCTCTTCTGCACTGTAGATTCTTTGATTCTGTAATCTCCCTCAGGTTTATGGCCTTCCTTGAATATCACCAAATGGAAATATCTACATCCAACTACTTGTGATAAAGCTTAATAGTAAAAATATGCTTTTTTCTTTATTCTTTCAAGAATATTGGTGTTGTTGGCTGTGTTAACAGTTAAAGCTCATCCCTAATTGCCCTTGAACTGAGTAGCTTACTGGTCCATTTCAGTGGGCAGCTATAAGGCAACCACGTTGCTTTGAGTCTGGTATCAGATATAGGCCAGACCAGGTAAGGATGGCAAATTTCCTTCCCTAAAGGACATTAGTAAACCAGGTGGGTTTTTGCAACAATCGGGGGTAGTTGTCATGGCCACCATTACTGAGAATAGCTATCAATTCCAGGTTTTATTAATTGAAGTTCAGATCATGGTGGGATATGAGCACATGTTCCAGAGAATTAGCCTGAGCCACTGAATTATTGGTTCAGTGACAGCACTAGAAGAGAACATCTCCCCACACAGCAACAACACAGTGTGGATGTTTAGGTGATATGTTATAGGTTAAGTGTTTGGGTACAAAGTTGGTAGGTGGGATATAATGTGGGAAAATATGAAGTTGTCCACTTAAAGTAGAAGAATAGAAAAGCAGAATATTATTTAAATGGAGAGATACTGTGGAATGATGCAGTACAGAAGACTTGGGTGTCAAACACGTAACATCATGCAAACCAACCTCCCAAGCATTGACTCTGTCTACACTTCCTGGTGTCTCAGCAAAGCAACCAGAATAATTATACCCGGACCTGGACATTCTCTCTCCAACCTTCTTCTGTCAGGAAAAAAATACCAAAGTTTGAGGTCATGTACGAACTGACTCAAGAACAGCTTCTTCCCTGCTGCTAACAGACTTTTGAATGACCTATCTTGCATTAAGCTAATCTTTCTCTACACCCTAGCTATGACTGTAACACTGCATTATGCATTCTCTCCGTTCCTTCTCTATGAACAGTATGCTTTGTCTGTATAGTGTGTAAGAAACAATACTTTTCACTGTATACCAATACACGTGATAATAATAAATCAAACCAAAAATTAATCAAATACATGAACCACAAAAGCACACAACTGCAATAAATAACTAAGAAGGAGAACAGAATATTGGCCCTTATTGCAAGGAAGGACGGAGTACGAAAATAGGGGAATCTTGCTTTAGCTGCATCGGGCTTTGGTGAATCCCCACCTGGGATATTGCGCACAATTTGGTCACCTTACTTAAGGAGAGATTCACTTGGATTAGAGGCAATGCAGAGAAGGCTTACCAAGCTGGTTTCTGGGATGAAGGCGTTTATGTCATGAGGAAAGTTTGAGCAGGTTGGGCCTACACTCATTGGAATTTAGAAGACGTGATTTTATTGAAGGGATTGACAGATCAGATGCTGTAAGGATGTTACCCTCATAGGTGGAATCTAGAACTGGGGCTCTAGAACTGTTTATAATTAAGGAGTCTCCCATTTAAGATGGAGATGAGGAGAAATGTCTTCTCTCAGAGGGTCTTTAATGTTTTGATTTCTCTCTCTCCGTCTCAGAGCACTGGAGGCTGGGTCGTTGAACATATTCCAGGCCGAGTTAGGTAAATATTTCATTGACAAGAGAGTCAAAGGTTATAAAGTAAGGCAGGAGAGTGGAGTTAAGGTCATTTCAGATCATTCATGATATTATTGTCTGGCAGAGCAGGTTCAAAGGTTGAATGATCTACTCCTGATTTTATTTTTTATATCTTAAGGATATAAAGTAAAGTTTATTTATCAGTCACAAGTAAGGCTTCCATTAATATTGCAATGAAGTTACTGATAATTTCCCCTAGTTGTCACTAGGGGCCTGTTTGGGTCAGTGCACCTATTCGTTACATCTTTGGACTGTGAGAGGAAATCGGAGCACCTGGAGGAAACCCACATAGACACAGGGAGAATGTACAAACCCCACACAGACACTGACCCAAGCAGGCATTCGAACCTGGGTCCCTGGTGCTGTGAGACACCACTGTGCCATCGTGCTGTCCCAGCTTCACAATGATGGAACTGGATCAGCACAGTCATCAGTGAGAAGGCCTCATCCTCCCTGATCACCGATGCTGGATTCTCCAGTCCCGCTGCGGCGATTTGGCTGATCATCAAACTCTCTGTCCTCTCTGAGAGCAGCGGCAGGGTATGAATGGCCGGAGACTTCGAGCCCTTGTGCAGCTCCGTAGCGATGCCTTACCTTTTCCAGATGGTCCCTTCCTTCAGTTGTGGCGGGTTCCAGTGGAGTCACGCGAAGTGGCCGAATTGTGGCAGGAAGTCACGGTGAGAGGGGGTCCCACTCTGAGCACACGTTAGTGATCCAGCGTGTTGGCTAAGGCCACCGGCTTGAATTGGGTCAACTGGATGCCAAATTGTAATGAATTCAGGGTTGTACTGCTCTCCGTTCTGTGTAAGTCTCCATCTGGAGTCATTAAAGTGATCCGCAGGGAATGGCGTGCGGGTTCCCACTGAAAATAAGATCATTTCCACGTGTGAATACATTTCCAACTAGCTTTCAAAACGTAAGCCCAGCTTTTCCTACTGTGGCACGGCGTCATACACACTCTCTTATGTAAATGCTTATTTTCCTGCTTCTCAGCTGTTTTTTTTAGGTAGATTTAATTTATGTTAATTTTACATCAGGCCACCACTGATTTGTTTGCAGTTTGTAAACAAAGATATTTCAAAATCGGACTTCAAATCTGTCAAAGATCAGCCTGGTGCGGGAGTCTGTTTAGTCGTTCTCCAGAATGTGGAGTGGTACCATACAGGATTGAGCTGGGTCACAGCAAGGTGTGACTCAGACTGAAACATTCCCAGCTCTGACTCCCAAAGCTGCAGGATTAAGACCCAGCCCAGAAGTTTCAGCCCCTGGTCTAGGCTGACACTTCAGAGATATCTTTCAGATGAGATTTTAAATGAAGGCCCCTGCCCATCTTCTCAGGTAGATGTGAAAGACCCACAAACACTCTTTGGAAGGAGAATTGGGAAGTTCTTCCCAGTATCCTGGCCAATGTTTATTCCTCAGACAGTGTTGTTAAAACAGATTAATTGGTCATTGGGATATTGCTGTTTCAGATACTTCTCTGAGCATAAATTGGTGACTACACTTCTTACGTTGCAATGAGGAAGTCATTCATACCCCCTCTAGGACTCATTGAGATTATATACATGAAAGTTCTTCCTTTCCACAGTGCCATTATATAAGGCAGGCAGGTACTGTGTTTCTATTTTATCAGAGTTTTGCTATCTTTGTTTGTTATGGTTCTATGGTGTTGTTCAATGATGTGGCCTAAATCCAGACACATCACCTCTAATTACTTTTTTAAAAAAAGTTTACGTATTAGTGTCACAAGTAGGCTTACATTTACACTGCAATGAAGTTACTGTGAAATTCCTCTAATCGCCATACCTATTCAGGTACACTGAGGGAGAATTTAGTGTGACCAATGCACAACTTCGGACTGTGAGAGGAAACCGGAGTACCTAGAGGAAACCCACACAGACATGGGGAGAACATGCAAAGCCACACAGACGGTGGCCCAAACCGGGAATTGAACCCGGGTCCCTGGCACTGTGCCACCTCATATGTCATGATCAGCTATCATTCTTTGGCAGTACAGCATTATATTCCCTCCACACAGGGAAGCCAGCCTCGTGCACCATGTGAATACGTAGGTGTAAAAATTTCCACTTACGCCACCATTGATAAGATAGCTCTTTCTAAAGCCTGAACAATGCAGCCACCTATACCAGTTCCCGAGAGTCAGATTTCTTCTTTAGAAAGAGCTGATCATGACATATGAGGTGGCACAGTGCCAGGGGACCCGGGTTCAATTCCCGGTTTGGGCCATAACACCAGTGCTATAGGGGGAATTTTCCTGTCACTCCCAACAAGCCCACTCCAGATAGGGTGGGTGTGGGCCAGGGGCAACCCTGCAAAGATCTGTTGATCTCAGGAGGGATTTTCCAGTTATAAGGTGAGTGCAGCCTGAAATTCCCTGGCCTGCTTACCTTGGTTCAGGTCAGCTGCATTCCCAGAACAGACTAAGATCGAGTCTCACTCCAGAGATATGTGCACAAATCCTGGGCTGAAACTCCAGTTGAGTATTGAAGGAGTGCAGCACTGTCAAAAGTGCCATCCTCTAGATCAGTTAATCTGAGACCTTGGGCAGAATTTTTTTGAGATTTTATGTCCAGTTAACATGTAAACAGGAGAGTTGCTGATCTGTTTTTTGGGCAAGTTTGGATTCCCAATTCTATGCATTCAGTCCTTGAAGATATGAGCTAGACTGTTTGTAGCCACTAGAGGCAATGGATGAGACTTAATTTGCCGGCCAACAGCTCAGTTCGGAGCCACAAACTGTGCACGTGCAGGAAAATCAGGAAAAAAATCAATCCTGCTGACAGGATCCCCATCCCTGAGCCAGATTCAGCCTCCCCCTCCATCCATGGATTTTGGAGATATTCCCCAATATTCCCCAGCAGTGTCCCTCACAGGCACATGAGAGCCTCATCACCCCCTCCCAGGCCCTGATGACTGACCGACATGAACCCCTCTTCCTCCCCTCCCTCCATCAGCACATCTGTAACTGCTGACCTGGCTGGCCCTCCATGGTAACAAGGCAAACTGCACTGAACTGGTTGGAATGCTCGAATGGGCGCGTGATTCACCCAAACTGCCTGCGGCTGATCCACCCTAACAAGGGAAAGCTCCATAAAATCCCCAAGGATGGACAGACAGGCAGGCAGCGCAAGAAAAAATGGCCTCCAGGAAGTCAGCTCCCATTTTCCTGATGCTGATCAGGCCAGGTTGCTGGAGGCAGTACAGGCAAGGCAGGACCTCCTCTTCCCTCCCAGCAGGATGGGATGTGGTGACAGCATGTGTTAGTGCCAGAGCACTGGCCAGGAGAACCAGGAAGCAGTACCGTAAAAAATGAACAACCTCACCTAGGCAACAAAGGTCAGTGTTTAACCTCATCGAGCATCTCCCCTCTAAATGATACCCCCCATTCCCCACTCTACATGCTTCCTGGCCCCCAAGCAACTCCCTCCTCTCCGCTCTAAGCATATCTGACGGCTACTCCCTGAAGCCCTGCAGGGCTCAAGCCATCAGATTTTACATGGCTCCTTCTATCCCCAAAGGAAAAGAATACCCATAATTACCGGGGGACGGTGAAGACAGGGGGTGATGTGTCTCCGATCTGGATCCCCATGCTCTTTGAGAAGTGGGTACTGGAGCTTGTGGGGAAAGAGGGGATGGGATTGCAGGCCATTAGTGACAGCATTGTTGGATTGGAGCATTGGAGTGAGCATCTGCTGATCCTCCACTAGCTGGAGAAAGCTCAGATTCCTCTCCCTCCCATGCACTTAACCTTGTGCCCTGCATTGCAGGAAAGGACTCTGACATTCTGGGTCATTTAGCGTCATGGTCCCAGCCACTGCTCCCACCCATCCTGTCCCCCGAACGCTCGGAAGACGCTTTGGAGGAAGTGGATGCCAGGACTTCTGAGGCCAGCATCAGTTTAGAATCAGCTTCCACCTCACTATCCCAGATATTCTCACACTGGTGGCTCAAGTTAGTGGCGAGGCATCTGGGTCACTCTCTGGTGAGCACAATACATCCAGTAATGTACATCAGGTAGAGGAGGGAATGTCCGAGGCCTCTGAAACGAGGGGCCCTGCTGAAGGCAAGGACTCAGCTGGTCCCAGGCTACGTGTTGGGCCTCTGAGATCATTTCTCCGTCAACTGTTAAAGATGCAGCCACAAAGCCGGGAGTGCAGCAGGGGCTGATGACTACACTGGACCGACTACGAAGCTATTGGGAGGAGCCCCAAAACTTTCAGGTGGACCAGCTATTGCCTGTTTTGCATGGTTTCCAGGCCAACACTATAAAGGTGGCGTCCGCAATGGAAAGCCTGGGGCAGGGGATTCTCACTATGAGTGGCAGGCTTCAAGAGTCACAACAGGCCATGGCAGAGTCCCAGAGCGCTGTGGCTGAGTCACAGCAGTCAACAGCTGAGGGACTGAGCAGGATCCTCGAGATTCTGTAGCCCATGGCTGACAGGTTCAAGAGCTTGTAGGAGACCCAACAGGACAATGCCGAGATACAGTGGGCTACGGCAGCACGACCCAGTATCAGAGGGTTATAGCTGAGAGGCTGCAAAGCGTGGCCCAGTCTCAGAGGGTTATACCTGAGAGGCTGCAGAGCATGGCCCAGTATCAGAGGGTTATACCTGAGAGGCTGCAGAGCAGGGCCCAGTCTCAGAGGGTTATAGCTGAGAAGTTGCAGAGCAGGGCCCAGTCTCAGAGGATTATAGCTGAGAGGCTGCAGAGCAGGGCCCAGTCTCAGAGGGTTATAGCTGAGAGACTGCAGAGCAGGGCCCAGTCTCAGAGGGTTATAGCTGAGAGACTGCAGAGCAGGGCCCAGTCTCAGAGGGTGATAGCTGAGAGACTGCAGAGCAGGGCCCAGTCTCAGAGGGTTATAGCTGAGAGACTGCAGAGCAGGGCCCAGTCTCAGAGGGTGATAGCTGAGAGACTGCAGAGCAGGGCCCAGTCTCAGAGGGTTATAGCTGAGAGGCTGCAGAGCAGGGCCCAGTCTCAGAGGGTTATAGGTGAGAGGCTGAAGAGCCTGGCCCAGTCTCAAATGGCCTTCTCTGCTGCCTTTGATAAGTGGCTCCAACACAGGTGGCCATTGAAGAGGATTTGACCACCATTGGGAGGACACAGGTAGTCCTCCAGGACTGGCAGGGCCAGGTGGCAGCAGAGCTTCTGGAACTCACTGCAGAATCACCCCCTTACCATGGAGTGACCCATGGGAGCTCTGAGGGAGCAAGAGGGGCTCGAGGCCATGCTGGCACCTTCCACCCATGAGGCTGTGTTGGTTGTTACACTTTCTAATTCTCCCCACTTCCTGATACCAGGACATCTCAGAGCAACAGGATGAAGAGGATATCATGGATACGTCCCAGACACTTGGAAGCAGGCCTGGGCTCTTAAGGTTCAGTCCCTCCAAAGCACATTCACCAAGGTCATCAAAGGCCATGGAGTGTGGTAGACAGCTGGCCCCCTCCATCTCTGATATACATCCTGGGGAGGGATTGAGACATAGTGAGAAGCCACATTAGGTTAAGAAGTTGTAGCAGCACCAAGATGGCACAGGTGAAGGAGGTACTTTAAAGTCTCACATGTTTTTACATCCTCATTTATTTTAAAAGCAGTATTATTGGAAACAACAATTTCACTCCACACCGTGACTAATTTGTCTTCAATTAGCCTCTAACAAGATGTATTTACCCCAATGGTCGCCAGAAGGACCCTCCACATTGATGTCAGTGGGGGAGGTCTCTCAATGCACTGCTATTGAGATAATGAAGGTGCTCAAATAATTCACTGCCTACAATGGGTGGCATGCATTGGCAGTAACTTACAGCAACTGTGACGGCATCCCCAGAACCCACAAGAGATTCCCTCCCTCTCCCACCACTCTACCTATCCCAGGACCCTGCATGTTGGGTTACTACTCCTTTATCCACCATGAAGACATGGGCCCAGATGCCAGCGCGCATGGGGAGCTCAGGTAGGAGTCAGACTAGTTGCACCAGAGTATCATCATAATGGTGCTTAGCGAGTCTTCATCATCTTCTTGCCTACCAAAAAACTCACTCATATAGAGTATCCAGGCCGACTACTCTGGTATTACAATGTTGCAGGAGATTGTAGAGCTCCAAGTGGGGAGAGGGGGCAGATGGGGAGGGGGATGGAATGGAACCCACACGGAGAAACACAGGCCCTTATTGAGCAAAGCACCAGGTGAACAGAGTCTGTCTCACTGACCTCACATACCTGACTCTCACTGCCCTCACATGCCTGTTTCTCACTGCCCTCACATACCTGATTCTCACTGCCCTCACATGCCTGTTTCTCACTGCCCTCACATGCCTGATTCTCACTGCCCTCACATACCTGATTCTCACTGCCCTCACATGCCTGTTTCTCACTGCCCTCACATGCCTGATTCTCACTGCCCTCACATGCCTGTTTCTCACTGCCCTCACATGCTGTTTCTCACTGCCTCTCATGCTGTTTCTCACTGCCCTCACATGCCTGTTTCTCACTGCCCTCACATACTGTTCTCACTGCCCTCCATGCCTGATTCTCGCTGCCCTCACATGCCTGATTCTCACTGCCCTCACACGCCTGTCTCACTGCCCTCACATGCCTGATTCTCACTGCCCTCTCATGCCTGATTCTCGCTGCCCTCACATGCCTGATTCTCACTGCCCTCTCATGCCTGATTCTCGCTGCCCTCACATGCCTGATTCTCACTGCCCTCACATCTGATTCTCACTGCCCTACATGCCTGTTTCCCTGCCCTCACATGCCTGATTCTCACTGCCCTCACATGCCTGATTCTCACTGCCCTCTACATGCCTGATTCTCACTGCCCTCACATGCCTGATTCTCACTGCCCTCACATGCCTGATTCTCACTGCCCTCACATGCCTGATTCTCACTGCCCTCACATGCCTGTTTCTCCTGCCCTCACATGCCTGATTCTCACTGCCCTCACATGCCTGATTCTCACTGCCCTCTCATGCCTGATTCTCACTGCCTCACATGCCTGTTTCTCACTGCCCTCCTCATCGTGCCTGATCTCACTGCCCTCACATGCCTGATTCTCACTGCCCTCTCATGCCTGATTTCTCACTGCCCTCACATGCCTGATTCTCACTGCCCTCACATGCCTGATTCTCACTACCCTCACATGCCTGATTCTCACTGCCCTCTCATGCCTGATTCTCGCTGCCCTCACATGCCTGTTTCTCACTGCCCTCTCATGCCTGATTCTCACTGCCCTCACATGCCTGATTCTCACTGCCCTCACATGCCTGATTCTCACTGCCCTCACATGCCTGATTCTCACTGCCCTCTCATGCCTGATTCTCACTGCCCTCACATGCCTGATTCTCACTGCCCTCACATGCCTGATTCTCACTGCCCTCTCATGCCTGATTCTCACTGCCCTCACATGCCTGATTCTCACTGCCCTCACATGCCTGATTCTCACTGCCCTCTCATGCCTGATTCTCACTGCCCTCACATGCCTGTTTCTCACTGCCCTCTCATGCCTGATTCTCACTGCCCTCACATGACTGATTCTCACTGCCCTCTCATGCCTGATTCTCACTGCCCTCACATGCCTGATTCTCACTGCCCTCACATGCCTTTTTCTGATTCACTGCATCATGCCTGTTCTCACTGCCCTCTCATGCCTGATTCTCACTGCCCTCACATGCCTGTTTCTCACTGCCTCTCATGCCTGATTCTCACTGCCCTCACATGCTGATTCTTCGCTGCCTCAACATGCCTGATTCTCACTGGCCCTACATGCCTGATTCTCACTGCCCTCACAGCCTGATTCTCACTGCCCTCTCATGCCTGATTCTCACTGCCCTCACATGCCTGATTCTCACTGCCCTCACATGCCTGATTCTCACTGCCCTCCCATGGCGTTCTCACTCCCTCACTGCGCCTGATTCTCACTGCCCTCACATGCCGATTCTCACTGCCCTCACATGCCTGATTCTCACTGCCCTCACATGCCTGTTTCTCGTGCCCTCACATGGCTGATTTCTCACTGCCCTCTCATGCCTGATTCCCACTGCCTCACATGCCTGTTTCTCACTGCCCTCTCATGCCTGATGTCTCACTGCCCTCCTCATGCCTGATTTCCACTGCCCTCTCATGCCTGATTCTCACTGCCCTCACATGCCTGATTCTCACTGCCCTCACATGCCTGATTCTCACTGCCTCACATGCCTGATTCTCACTGCCCTCTCATGCCTGATTCTCACTGCCCTCACATGCCTGATTCTCACTGCCCTCACATGCCTGATTCTCACTGCCCTCACATGCCTGATTCTCACTGCCCTCCATGCCTGATTCTCACTGCCCTCACATGCCTGTTTTCTCACTGCCCTCACATGACTTATTCTCCTGCCTCACATGCCTGATTCTCACTGCCCTCACTGCCTTTTTCTCACGCCCTCACATGCCTGATTCTCACTCGCCTCAATGCCTGATTCTCACTGCCCTCACATGCCTGATTCTCACTGCCCTCACATGCCTGATTCTCACTGCCCTCTCATGCCTGATTCTCACTGCCCTCACATGCCTGTTTCTCACTGCCCTCACATGCCTGATTCTCACTGCCCTCACATGCTGTTCTCACTGCCCTCACATGCCTTTTTCTCCACTGCCTCACATACTGATTCCACTGCCCTCTACATGCCTGTTTCTCACTGCCCTCACATGCCTGATTCTCACTGCCCTCCATGCCTGATTCTCACTGCCCTCACATGCCTGTTTCTCACTGCCCTCACATGCCTGGATTCTCACTGCCCTCCATGCCTGTTTCTCACTGCCCTCACATGCTGTTTCTCACTGCCCTCTCATGCCTGATTCTCACTGCCCTCACATACTGTTTCTCACTGCCCTCTCATGCCTGATTCTCGCTGCCCTCACATGCCTGATTCTCACTGCCCTCACATCTCCTGATTATCACTGCACTCACATGTCTGATTCTCACTGCCCTCACATGCCTGTTTCTCACTGCCCTCACTACACTGTTTCTCCTGCCCTCTCATTCTGATTCTCGCTGCCCTCACATGCCTGATTCTCACTGCCTCACACGCCTGATTCTCACTGCCCTCACATCGCCTGATTCTCCTGCCCTCCACGCCTGATTCTCACTGCCCTCACACGCCTGATTCTCACTGGCCCCCTGCACACGCCTGATTCTCGCTGCCCTCTCATGCCTGATTCTCACTGCCCTCACATGCCTGTTTCTCAAGGCCCTCTCTGCCTTATTCTCGCTCCCATCACATGCCTGATTCTCCTGCCCTCACCGCCTGATTCTCACTGCCCTCACATGCCTGATTCTCACTGCCCTCACACGCCTGATTCTCACTGCCCTCACATGACTGATTCTCACTGCCCTCTCATGCCTGATTCTCACTGCCCTCACATGCCTGATTCTCACTGCCCTCTCATGCCTGATTCTCGCTGCCCTCACATGCCTGGTTTTCTCACTGCCCTCTCATGCCTGATTCTCGCTCCCTCACATGCCTGATTCTCACTGCCCTCACATGCCTGATTCTCCTGCCCTCACACGCCTATTCTCACTGCCCTCACACGCCTGATTCTCACTAGCCCCTCACATGCCTGATTCTCACTGCCCTCACAGCCTGTTCTCACTGCCCTCACATGCCTGATTCTCACTGCCCTCACATGCCCGATTCTCACTGCCCTCACTGCCTGATTCTCGCTGCTCCTCATCCTGATTCTCACTGCCCTCACATGCCTGTTTCTCACTGCCCTCTCATGCCTGATTCTCACTGCCCTCACATGCTGATTTCCGCCCTCTCATGCCTGATTCTCGCTGCCCTCACATGCCTGATTCTCGCTGCCCTCACATGCCTGATTCTCACTGCCCTCACATGCCTGTTTCTCACTGCCCTCTCATGCCTGATTCTCGCTGCCCTCACATGCCTGATTCTCACTGCCTTCACATGCCTGATTCTCACTGCCCTCACATGCCTGATTCTCACTGCCCTCACACGCCTGATTCTCACTGCCCTCACATGCCTGATTCTCGTTCCCAGCCCTCCACAGCCTGGGTGGTTTTGCTCCACATTGTCCTCCTCCTTCTCCTCTTCTTCTTCTTCCTCCACCTTCTCCTCCTCTTCCTCCTGTTGTATGACTTCCTCCCTGGTGATGCGCAGCTAGTTGGCCTCCACATCCTCCTTCTCTAAGGTCTCCTTGCTGCTGTCCAGGTTGTGTAGGGCACAGCAGACCACTTCAGTGCAGGAGGAAATCAGGGGGCTGTATAGTAGGGCCCCATCAGCATGGTCCAGGCACCTGAATCCCATTTTCAGATTATACATCTTTCCACTATTGAGTGGATGACTACATGGGACTCATTATACCAGGTTTCCGCCTCATTCTCAGCTTCCGCACAGATATCATCAGCCAAGTCCGAAGCAGGTTCCCCCATGTCACCCATGAGCTATCCCTGCACCCTGGGACCCTCCTCAAAGAATATCCAGTCTCCTCAGTATAAAACTGTCATATATGCTGTTAGGGTGTCTGGCACAGATGTACATGATGTTCACTTGCGCATTTATTGAATGGAAGGCCTTTTATGTTCATGAGTCTTTCTGGATTTTTCACTAGGGCTTTATAGGGTGCAGTCAATGGCTCCTGTGCATTAGGCTTCCCTGCGATGGCTGCGGTGCTGCAGCCCAGGCTTCCTTCTGGGCCTGGTCCAAGTCACATTTAAGATGCTGGCCAACTCAGGCTTACACGGTATCCATGACCTCCTGTACACACTTGTGGATGGATGATTGAGAAAACTCTCCATTGGTGGTCTGGAAGGACCCAGCAGCGTAAAAAATTAGGGTGACTTAAACTTCACAGCCACCAGGAGTGGGTGCTCCCGTTTCCCATGCCCCGAGGTGCCAGGTCCTGCAACAAATTGCACAAGTGTCACACTGTCTCCTTTCGGAATCAGAGCTATGGTTGGCATGTAATGTCTGACAGTTGCTCAAAGAACATTTGTGTGTGAAACTGCTGGGACTTTGCTCCCTCCTTCTCCTTCACCCTTCCCTCAGGACAAATGGCAGTGAGAGGCGGGCCTCAGATGGGATTTTTCGGTTTTGGGGCAAACACAGTCGGAAAATCCAGCCCACAGAATCTCTGTAGTGCAGAAGGAGGCCATTCAGCCCATCGAGCCTGCACCAACAACAATCCCACCCAGGCCCAAATCCCCTAACATCATAAATTTATGTTGTTAATCCCCTAATGCCATAGAATCCTACAGTGCAGGAGGAGGCCATTCAGCCCATTGAGCATGCACCGACCACAATCCCACCCAGATCCTATTCCTGTAAACCTATGTATTTTACTCTAAATAGTTCCCCTGCCACTAAGGAGTAATTTAGGATGGCCTAAACTGTTCAATCTCTCTTCATAAGACAAATCCTTCATCTCTGGAATCAATCTAGTGAAGCTCCTCTGAACTGCGTTCAATGCCACTATGTCTTTCCTCAAATAAGGGGACCAAAACTGTGCACAATACTCAAGGTGCGGTCTCAGCAATGCTTTGTATAGTTGCAATAATACTTCCTTACCTTTATATTCTTTTCCTTTAGTTATAAATGCCAACATTCTATTTGCTTTATTATCTGCTATAGCTGCATGTTAGACATAGCTGTGCCTTTACTTCTTTCACATTAATGAGTGTAAGTTGGTTGTTGTTGTATCAATTGATATCAAGAGTAGAGACAATAATCTTCAGACCAGAATGAACAGGCAATAGAATGTAAAGAGGCATCACAAATGTTGGACAATTATGAGATAGATTGTGGAAGATGAAGGAATGGCTGAATGTGAACAAAGCAATACTGAAGTGCAGGATAAGGCTATTTATCCCAAAGGACAACTACCCAGAGTTTGCACTAAAACAACATTTGTGTCAATAGGGGGCAGTGTACAGAGGGGTGCCACCATCATGGAGAGAGCAGGAAAAACCATCAGCAAATACAAACATTGGCTGGGTGTGCAAAATGACAGTCAGCCCTTTGAGCCCGCTCTGCCATTCTATATGATCATGGCTGATTTCCATCTCGTTCTAACTCCACTTCCCTGCCTTTTCCACATAGCCCTTTATCCCACTTTTAATCAAATGCTTACCTATCACTTTTTAGAATCCATTGATTGATTCTACATCTACTGCACTCTGGGACAGTGAGTTCCACAGATTCACAACCCTCTGTGAGAAGTAGCTACTCCTTTTCTCTGTCTTGAAACTACAAATATGACCTCTTGTCCCAGGCTGCTTTAGAGGGGAGAACATTTGGTTAACATTTATTTTATCAATGCCATTGAGTATTTTATATATCTCAATCCAATCCTCCCTCATTCTTCTGTACTCCAGTGAGTACAAGCCCAAGCTACTCAACTGCTCCTTATGCGACAGCCCCTTCAAACCTGGAATCAATCTAGTGAACCTCTTCTGAACCAGTGCCACCACATCCTCCCTTAAAGAAAGTGACCAAAAGTGAACACAATACTCCAAGTGTGGCCGCACCAATGTCTTGTACAATTGTAACAACACTTCTCTACTTCTTTACTCTAGATCCTTTGCAATAAATGCCAAGAGGCTAGACATTAATCAGAATAAGTCAGAATTGACTTTTAATCATTAATCTTACTCAGAAAATATCAGTTGCATTCCAATAAATTAGACCACGTCCTCACAAAAAGGGAAACCTGAAACTAAGCAAGAAACAGACCAATTAAGAAGTCTTTTTGGACATTTGAACTGGTCATGCATTCAGATTAGATCTGATACCAATTGTGAAGTATTGGAACTGAGTACTATGATGAATGTGAGTTGCTGGGTGCGTGGGAGATATGGAGGGTGTGAGTTGCTGGGGGTCTGTGGGGGCAGGGGGGGTGGTATGGGGAATATGAGTTCCTGGGGATGTGTGGGAAGGGCATATGGGGAGTGGGTGTTGCTGGGGGTCTGTGTGGAGATATGGGGAATGTGTGTTGCTGGGGGTCATAGACTAATAGAGTCATAGTGGTTTACAGCATGGAATCAGGCCCTTCAGCCCAACTTGTACATGCCACCTTTTTTTTAACACCTAATCTAATCCCAATTGCCCGCTTTTGGCTCATATCCCTCTATACAGATCTTTTCTATGGAACTATCTAAATACTTTTTAAAAGTCAGAATTGTACCTGCTTCTACTACTACCTCTGGAGCTTGTTCCAGACTCTCCCCACTCTTTGTGTAAAAAATTGCCCCTCTGGATACTTTTATATCTCTCCCCTCTCACCTTAACCCTATGCACTCTGGTTTTAGACTCCCCTATCTTTGGGAAAAGATATTGACTATTTAGCCAATCTGTGCCCCTCATTATTATATAGACTCTATAAGATTACCTCTTCGCCTTCAATGCTCTAGAGAAGAAAGTCCTAGTCTATCCAGCCTGTCCATCAAGTCCTGATATCATCCGAGTAAATTTTTTTTGCATTCTTTCTAGTTTAGTAATATTCTTTCTATAATAAGATGACCAGAACTTCACACAGTATTTCAAGTGTGGCTTTACCAATATCTTGTACAAAATTCAATAAGACATCACAACTCCTGGGTGGCAGCGTAGCACAGTGCTTGAAAATTTTTACACAGATAAAGAAGTCTTATACAGTCTGGTCAAGGGGCTGGGTGCTGGAGGAGCAGTATTTCCAATACTCACCCCTCTAATCAGATATACCCTTCAATCAACATGGCCGCTGGGTGCAGCCACAATGGTCACAGGAAGTCACATGACAGACTGATGAGGAATCAGTGCAAGCAAGGGTCAGCCATGCAGTCTTATCGGACTATATAAACCAAGTGCTGAATCCTGCTAAAAGAGGAAGCCTTAGGGTGAAAGTTGAATGTTGGGCTTCTGTGTGGGTTTATCTGCTGTGTGCAAATTCACTGAGTGCTTTGTAGACAATGAACCCAGTCTGGAATTTGACCAAGGAGTAGATGAGAACCCTCTTGGGTAACTAGAAGGTTTTCTGTTTTTGTGACTATGGACTTGGCTACATGCCTTCATGCGGGTTATTTAAGAAGTTGTTTATTAATTGAACAAGTTGTACAGGGCTTTACTGACATCATGGTGGGATTTTATGACCCCACTTGACCCAAGACTGGAAAATCCTGCCTGAGGTCAATGGAGCTTCCCCTTACCCAATCCGATTCCTGTAGTGGGTGAGATGATAAAATTCTGATGCATGTCTGGAATACTGTGTGCAGTTTTCCTCTCCCTATTTAAGGAGGTTTATTATTGTATTGGAGATGTTTCTTTATTAAACTTTTCTTTGACTTATAAGTTGGAGTAAGTTTTGTTGTAATTTCATTAGCTGCATTTTGAAGAGCTCTTTCTGAAGAAGCACCTTCACTCTGAGGTTGTGCCCTCAAGTTCTAGTCTCTCCTACTGGTGGAAACATTCTCTCCATATCCACAATACTTTGCAGTATTCTGTCAGTCAGGTGCCAAGTCCTAGATAGCCCTTGTCACAGTGACAATAATTTGCTTTCTTATGCTGGTTCAAATATAGCTGACACAGCAAACTGCCACTGAATGAAGGCATTGGGACTTCTGCATAGACCCATGTGATTCACTGTGTGGGCTAACCCTAGCTGGACATTGAAATAGTGGAATCTTTTTCCATTTTGCTGCAGGGTACAATTTGAAACCAGCACCCTCCCATGAAGGATGTATGTGCAGTTGGTTACACCCAACATCATGGAGAAATCTGCACTTCTAAAAATTCATTTGTGACCATGGGTATCGCTGGCTGGCCAGCATTTATTACTCTTTCCTAGTTGTCTGAGGGTGGTTGAGCGTCTACCACATTGCTGTAGCTCTGGAGTCACATGTAGGCCAGACTGGGTAAGGACAGCAGATTTCCTTCTCTAAAAGACACTAGTAAACCAGATGGGTTTTTCCAACAATCGACAATGGTAGATTCTTAATTGCAGATTTTTTTTCCTTATTGAATTCAAATTCCACCATCTGCCGTGGTGGGATTCGAATCCAGGTCCCCCAGAATATTAGCTGAATTTCTGGATTAACTGCTGACGAAGCTGGGTGCTAGATTTGATTGAATCTGTCTCTCAAGAGAGAGCAAAATGCAGTTAGCTCACATTGTATCGAGAGCGTCAGTGGACGGCAAAGTGAGAGATGTTGGAAATATTGCCTGTTTGGTTTGGAAGAAGCCAGATAACACAGCCACTGGCAATGCAAACCTTGCCCTGTTCTGAGCTTTGTGTGGATTCAGCAGCTGGCTGATCCTTATTGCAGTATAAACATTTCCCATAGTGTTCCTCACTATGATTCAAGGAAGAGAATTTCTCTCTGAACAGATGTGTGTGTGTGTATGTGTGCATGCATGTGTGTATATATGTGTGCATGTGTGTGTGTATGTGTGTGTGTGTGTGTGTGTTTATGTGGGTGGATTGCATATCACAGTCCATAAGACATAAGTGCAAAATTAGGCCATTCAGCACATTGAATCTGCTCCACCATTCAATCATGGTTAATATGATTCTCATCCCTTTTTCCTGCCTTCTCCGCATAACCTTTGATCCACTTATTGATCAAGAGCCTATCTTTCTCTGCCTTGAAGATACTCAATGACCTGGCCTCCACAGTCTTCTGCGCAAAGTTCCACAGATTCACCAGACTATGGTTGAAGAAATTCCTTCTCATCTCAGTTTTAAAGAAGGTTGTGCCCTCGAGTTCTAGCCTCTCCCACTGGTGGAAACATCTTCTTCAACAACTTTCTTGTGAAGATATCTTCTCCCCATTTTCTCCTCCCACTTCCAGGCATCTGCCCTGCGTCCCTCTGTTCATTCTCCAAGTCATGCTGTATTCCAAAAGACAATGCCTACTAGTGCATCTGTATCTGGGAGAAATCTGTTTGCTCAGAAGCTTTGAGGTCAGCAGAAAGTTCTTGCCACAGTCTCAGTAAATCTCGCAACTTATAGAATTGTAGCAATAGCAGGAAGAGAACAACTACTGACTAAGTTTATCCCTTCAATTAGTGCCAGTGGAGAATGTCCTGAACAATGGTCAGAGATCCCGACTACACCAAGTAAATAGTAGGTATTAACTCAACCGTTGAGCTCAAAGATGGCAGTGGTAGTATCAATGCTATAATCTGCTGCACATATCTCTAAGGTGCACACATTACAACCGTCATTAATATGGCATGGAATTTTCCCATCCCACCTACTGTGGGAATTATAGCAGGTTGGACAGGAATACGCAATGCTCCATTGATCTCGGACGGGATTTTCAGTCTTGGGGCGAACATGACCAGAACAACCCATCACCTTCCCCCTTTGATGTCTGGCAAAAAAATTACGCCCTTGATGTTCTCCCCAAAAATGTGTGCATGTGTCCCAAAAGGTGGACACCGGTGAGGCCAATTTCTCATCTTTATTATCTTACCCTTAAATGATCAAGGCAACTTTGTGATTCATCATAAGATCTCTGTCTATGTCAAAAGCACACTTCATTATCTCATTAAACAGAGATAGTGAAAACCTTTGAAGAAAGACGCTTTGATGTATTTTATGAAAGGTCATGTTTAGTTCCTGGTGGATTTTTAACTAAACTCTCCCATTTAAAACCCCAATTACATTAAGCATTCAAAAAAAACGAGAGCTATTTCTGGACCAGCCCTGTTATTACATCCCATCTTAGCTCTTGTTATAGATGTTCGTTAAGTACCAGCAGGTGGGAACTCAATGCAAAATAATAATTAGTAAATAGCACACACTGTTTAATATGTGGAGGACCAACCAAGGATTGCGAATGACTTACAGACTGCTCCACGAAGCAGCCACTGATCGAAGGAAGTTCAGCTATTGGGTGACACATCTGCTTTTCCAATATTTTGTCAAAGGTTTAATGCCTGCTATCAGAAGATCATGATAATTGGAACAAGAATATGCCATTTGGCCCTTTTGAGTCTGCTCTGCCATTTAATAGAATCATAGCTGATCTGACATTCCTCACATCCACTTTCCCGACCTTTCCCTCTAACCCTTGTTTCCCTCTAGCACGGAGAGAAGCCCAGAAGTCACAAATCTCGCAGGCGATATCAAAAAATCTATCCAATTCAGCCTTAAATATACAAAAAAACTGTCCCCATAGCTCTCTGAAGTAAGGAATTCCAAAGATTCTCAGTCTTCTGAGAGGAGGAGTTCATCTTCAACTCGGTCTTAAATTAGCACCCCTTTATTCTGAGACAATGTCCTGTGGTCTTAGGTTCTCCCATGAAAGGAAAAATTCTCTCAGCATTTTCGCTGTCAAGCCCCTGAAGGATTCTATATGTTTCAATGAGACCACCTCTCATTTTTCCAAATTCCAATGAGTAGAGTACAACACACCTGTCTTCACAAGACAATCCCTTCGTACTCGAATTTTGAGAATGCATTTTAAATAAAGAACAGGATCTAGAGTCCACTCTCTCTGTCCATAAGATCGTTAGCGGAGATTTAGCACGGAGAGAAACCCAGAAGTCATAAATCTCGCAGGCGATATCACGATCTCCAATTTTTCCACCCCTCACCAATGACATAATTTGAATCTAATTGAAGACCCCCACCTCCTCCTTTCCAGATCTTCCCTTCACTGATGTGACACCATGTCATAAGGTTTAGGACTGGTTCACCCAGACGTGAACCTGTCTTGGGAACACCCTCCCTCCCCAGGGGTGTAAAGGCCAGTATAGCCTCCAAGGGAGAGGGACAGGCATATGCAACCTGTGCTGATGCAGGTCCCCTATTTGTGGTAGGGCGATATTCGGGGGGGGGGGGGGGGAGCACGAGCGATGGGGATGCCAGTGATGATTCTGCGAGATGCCAGGCAGTTGTGTGCAGATGGCAGGGAGGTCATAGATTCACCTGTGTGGGGGAGTTGGGGGTGACAGATTAATTTTTCTTTCTGTGAAAGGGGCACTCTTTAGAAAGAGTGGCCTAATTTCAAGGGAGCTGGTTCCGGCTCTAAGTGTCCTACCTCAGACTGACAGTACACTCTTTTTTTTCTGTCAGTTAAAGGGATAAGATCTGGAGAGAAAACTGGCCAGTGGACATCAAGAGGTTCATGCCAGTTTTCTCACCAGACACTCGGCCACTTTCTCACAAGGTCCGCCCAACATCAACACGTACAAGGCAAAGTACGAAGAGGTTGAAATCCTGGCTCCGATAGGCAACAGTGATCATGCCAATCCTCCTTGGAAACTACAAGAGTCTCTCAATCAGATTCACATGTGCATGTTTGCTGCAGGATTGGCATTTGGCAGATGGATCCTGACTAGTTTGAGTTCACTTGCAATGAATATGTCAGTCAACAGTGCCAGGCATTGTCACTGTGAGCCACACCGTGGCACAATGGTTAGCATTGCTGCCTCACAGCGCCAGGGACCCGAGTTTGATTCCCGACTCGGGTCACTCCCCATGTTCTGTATGGGGTTTCTTCTGGGTGTTCCAGTTTCCTCCCACAGTCTGAAAGATGTGCTGGTTAGGTGCATTTTCCTGAATAGGCGCCAGAGTGTGTTAATGTAAGCCCACTTGTGACTAATAAATAAACTTTACTTTTTTACTTTACATTCTACAACGTTCTTAATTGTTCTGTCGAGAACATTTCCCACATGAGAGGGAGAGAAAGAAAGCAACAATGATCTCGTAAAGACAATAAATATGAAAGAGGTGGAAAAGTGACCCATTCGTTCATACATGCTTCAATTTCTTTGTTGAATTTTCCGCAGAATTGCAAAATTATATCAAAGACATCAAAATAAAAATAAAACTCTATGTAAGCCAGACAGCCTTTTTCAACTGCAGCCAAGAGCCATGTAAAGGTCATAAATTGTCTACAGAAGGGCAGCTTGTCCCTACCCACTCCATGTTGAATCACAGTGAATGGAACAAATTTTGAGTGTGGCAATGATTCAGTTATTAGAGACAGACCTTCTTTTTCAGTCATACATGCCGCCTACCCATCTATACTGGAGCAATCGCGTAATCCCCTTGGTACGTGCCAAATTTTAAACAGACTACCAGGGAAGCAGAAGCTTTCACATACAGATAAGGAAAGTTATTCATTAACCCTTAAGCTCTCAAGATCTAGGGAATTTCAGCCATTGCCCCTCTCTCCTCCAAAGGCTTTTTCTATTCACTCATGGGATATGTCTGGCCAGTGCACAGTTGCCTTTGGGATGGGCAATAAATACTGTAGCTCTGGAATCATGTGTAGGCCAGACCAGGTAAGGGCAGCAGAATTCCTTCCAGTCTGAAAGATGTACTGGTTAAGTGCATTGACTCGAACAGGCACCAAAGTGTGGTGACCAGGGGAATTTCACAGTAACTTCATTGCAATGTTAATCTCAGCTTTACTTGTGACTAATAAATAAACTTTTTTTTAAAGGAACATTAGTACACCAGATGGGCTTTTCCAACAATCAGCAATGGTTTCATGGTCATCAGCAGATTCTTATTTCCAGATTTTTTTTGATTTAAATTCAAATTTTGCCAGCTGCCATGGTAGGATTCGAACTTGGGCCCCCAGAACATTAGTTTCTGGATTAACAATCCAATAATAATACCACTGTCTCCCCACGAGATCAGTTATTAATATACTTAATCTTACTTTCCTTTTACTCCATCACCACAGTCAATATTCATCCCTTCCACCACCGATGCACAGTTCCAGCAATGAGTACCAGCTGCAAGATGCACTGCAGCAACTCACCAAGGGTCCTTCAATAGCACCTTCTAAACCCCTGATCTCTACCACCTAGAAGGGCAAGATCAGTAGATGCATGGGATTTATATTCTGCTCCAAATTACATGCCACCCTGGCTTGGAACAGTATCGCCATTCATTCACAGTCACTGGGTCAAGATCCTAGAATTCCTTTCTTGATAGCACTGCAGGTGGGACTGGGACAGTTCAAGAAGGCGACTCACTCACCCTTTCTCAAGAGCAATTGCTGGCCTAGCCAGCAGTGTTCCCATCCCTTGAACAAATAAATTTACAAAAACACTCGCTTTTAGGTGTGGGCAGTAGAGGCAAGGCCATAATTATTACTCATCCTGGCTTGCTCTGAGAACATGGTTGTGGATCTCATTCAGGGATCATTGTTTAGACAATTAAGTGAATTTTGAGTCCAGTAGCATTCCAGTTAATACATTGAGATGCATTTGAAAGACACTGGTGAACTGGTTGGAAATTTAGGACAATGCTTCCAGTGTTTGTTGGTTGATTTTACTAAATTTACTTTCACAATTTGTCATAGCAGGATTTGAATTTAAAACCTCAGGGTTACAAGTCAGTGCTATAACAATGGTGATAAGAACCCCACAGATCAGTGGCAAACAACTAAAACCTAAGGTTTTTCCAGGGATTACAGCTGCCTAACCAATGGCCACCAACAAAATGATGAATTATCTATCTTTATTTTACCTGCAAGAGAAGCCAGGTGCAGTGGGCGTTCTCTTCCCAGCGTGCCTTGCAATGTAGTCATAATAAACGCCAACATCCATGCATCATCCCTCCCCTTCCATGGCTTCCCAAAGCACCAAACTGGTCCAGGTCAAATCTGATAACTGGCCCCTGGAGCCACAACTGGTATCAGGCCTTTTGGCTTTGGTGCACTCTTTCATGACTGCAAACAAACTGACGCATACATAGAAACATAGAAGATACGAAAAGGAGGAGGCCGTTTGCCCTATCAAGCCTGCTCTGCCATTCATTATCATCCAACTCAATTGACTAATCCCATTTTTTCCCCCATAACCTTTGATCCTATTCGCCCCAAGTGCTATATTCAGCCGCATCTTGAATACATTCAATGTTTTGACATCCTGTGGTAATGAATTCCACAGGCTCACCACTCTTTGGGTGAAGAAATGTCTGCTCAAATCTATCCTAAATGGTCTACCCTGAATCCTCAGACTGTGACCCCTGATTCTGGACTCCCCCACCATCGGGAACATCCTCACTGCATGTATCCTGTTAGAATTTTATGTCTCTAAGAGATCCCCCCTCATTCAAAGAACAAAGAACAAAGAACAAAACAGCACGGGAAACAGGCCCTTTGGCCCAACGAGCCTGCGCCACCATCCCGATGTTCTCACCTCTACCCGTGATCCTATGTCTATGTTTATAGATCTATGGATTAAAAACCAAATTTGAGACAATTTAGGGGGAATTTATTTTGCCAATTAGCCTAAGAGCACATCTTTGGGATGTGGGAGGAAACCGGAGCACCCGGAGAAAACCCACGCAAGCACGGGGAGAATGCGCAAACTCCCACAGACATAGGCCCAAATCCATGTATCTGCACAGCACAGCGATAGTCACTGAGCTGTCGTGTTGCCCATCAAGTGGTCCAGGTCAAGCGTACACTAACGATGTGAAGCACTAGAATACTCTCGAAAAAATCCAAGAGCAGCCGTCTCACGACCCATCGCGTGTATGCCCCTTGTTAGATAACAAGGTGGACGAAAGCACCTGTAGGATAAAAACAAGTACCTCAATATCATCATCTATTTATACACTTCCCAGGGACTCCCAAAGCTCACGATCCCTATTTTAAATCAGTTTTCTATACCCCTCCATTCCCATTCTGTTCATGTGCTCAGCTAAGTATTTCCTAAATAACTCCAGAGTGCCTGCCTCCACCACTTTACTTGGCAGCGCATTCCATACCCCCACCACCCTCTGTGTGAAAAAACTCCCTCCAGCATCCAAATTATACCTTACCCCCCTCACCTAAGCCTGCTTTACGTCTGAACTCCAGCAAAAACAATCCTAACCTAGTCAATCTCTCCTCATACATCTCCAGAATCAGACAAGGTGTAGGTTTAGGTAAACCTAGCAAATGAACTCCTGGCTGACTAAAAACCAGTTCAAAAGAACTAGCTTATTAGCCACCCAAGCACTGGGAATTGTAAAGATCACATATTACATTATTCGAGGGAGTTTCTTATCTAATATTTAAGTATTAGCTTGAGAAGATGCCCAGATTACAGTTGAAGGTGTGTTTTAATGCCAAGAGTTTGAAGTGAAGTAAAACAAGTAAAAGGGAAAGAAAGGGCTTGCAAATAAATTGAAACTTTCATGTTCTGTGTCAGCGTAAATCAGGGTGCCAGTCAATCTGCCAAATGATTTTTAACTGCATTGACTAGATCTCTATGGCACCATGGGCTGAAATATAGTGGAGTGGGAATCAGAATCAGATTGCCATCCTCACTCCACATTTCCTGCCTCAAAATTCAGGTGATCTTTTCTTGCCTGATGCACAGTGGTTAGCACTGCTGCCTCACAGCACCAAGGATCTGGGTTCAATTCCAGCCTCGGGTCACTGTCTGTATGGAGTTTGCATGTTCTCCCTGTGTCTGCGTGGCTCTCCTTCAAGTGCTCTGGTGTCTTCCCACAGTCCAAAGATGTGTGGGTTAGGTTGATTGGCCATGCTAAATTGACCCAATGGGGATTAGCAGGATAAATTTGGAGTTAGAAGAATAGGGCTTTGGTGGGATTGTGGTTAGTGCAGCTGAATGGCCTCCTTCTGCACTATAGGGATTCTATGATTCTTTTGACCCAGGAAGGGGGACAACTGTGTACAGTTGGATGCTGCTGAGGCCTTCAGTTGAGGGCTGGAATTATAGAAGCCTGGCCACCTTTTAATGTCACAGGCCGAGATAAAGTCGCTAAGTTTAAAAGTACAGCTACTTTCAGAGAAGGTAGGTTTGTAAGTGGATAGAATGAGAAGATGGAGCATATCAGGTGGTCAAGAGGTGGCAGGGGGGGACATCAGAAAGTCAGGGTGGTTGGTGAGTTTGGGAGTGTGGATCAACTGATCAATTGTCTGGGAGGTGGTTTGGTGTTCTATGCAGGGGGGTATTGGGCAGTGAGGGGGAGCAGATTGAGATTGGGAATTTGCACAAATGTGGACAACTCTTGTGACGAGGCTTCTAGGACTCAAAGGCTTGAGGTACTTTATCACAGGGCTGGCATGTAATTCTACAATGTCAATGCATGAAGAACATAATTATTCCTTACGGACGAAGGGAGGTGAGGGTCTAGTGGTATTATTGCCAGACTATTAATCTAGAAATTCAGCTAATGTTCTGGGGACCCAGGTTTGAATCCCGCCATGGCAGATGGTGGAATTTGAATTCAAGAAAAAAATATTTGCAATTAAGAATCTACTGATGATCATGAAACCATTGTCGATTGTCGAAAAAACCCATCTGGTTCACTAATGTCCTTTAGGGAAGAAAATCTGCCGTTCTTACCTGGTCTGACATACATGTAACTCCAATCCCACAGTATTGTGGTTGACTCTCAAGTGCCCTCCAAGGCAACTGGGAATGGGCAAAAATGCTGGCCAGCCAGCGACATCCATGTCCTGCAAATGATTAAAGAAAAGTCCCTAATGGTGGAACAGGAAAAAGCTATTAGGTCCATATGCTCAATGACAATTTAGCACCAGGAAATTTATCATCCAGATTCTCTGCTGCCCACCAGATGTGTGATGTGGTCGGCCTTCCCTGCCACACTACGGCCAACATCACTAACCATTACAAGATGAATTTAATTATAATATTGAGCTTGAGCTCTACACACCTCTAATTGGAAACTCACCAAACCATGATGCTGCTGCACAACTGAACGTCTACAGTAGGTTAAAGGAAAATTCACTCAGGAGCAAGACTGTATTAGTGACTAATACATTGGCTCAGAGATACAGAATACTCCAGTTCTTTGATCACTATTTGTCCAAATACGTTGGATTTACTCCCTCTCCAAAAACATGTTCTCTGTTCCAAAGAAATTAAGGGAGATTTAATTGAGATGTTTACAGTTATGAAGGCCTTTATAGAATAGATAGGGAGAAAATGTTTCAACTAGTCGGAGTGTCAATGATCAGAGATTCAAGATCATTGGCAAAAGGACCAACATTGGGATGAAGACATTGTTTCACAAAGCACATTATTCTAACAAGGAACATACTGCCTGAAAGGTTAGTGGAAGGAGATTTGAAAACAAAATTGCAGGGAAGTGCGGGGCCATGGGTCTAATTGAATCATTTTTGCAAAGAACGGACATGAGTATGGTGAGCAAAATGGCTGCTTTCTGTCTCAGATTCAGTAGAAGGGCATGGCCAAGGTAGTGAACGCTGACTGCATGGCACTAAAAGGTTTACTAGCCTAACAAGACCAGACAAGATAGGAGAAATTGGCCAACCCTTCAACAATGCTTGATCATCACATTGAACCTAGAGTAGAGAAAGATATGGCCCATCAGATCTATTCCAGTGTTTATGTTGCAGTTGATGATGTCAATGGAGAGTGAGATTGGCATGAAATCAGAGTTAAAGTAGATTCAGTCAGTTTCCCAACAGGCAGCCATTGATATCCAATTCCTCTTCACAGTATTCTAAGCCTAGGATGATAATTTAAAACAGAGATGAGGAGGAATTTCTTCAGCCAGGAGTGGTGAATCTGTGGAGCTCTTTGCCTTAGAAGACTGTGGAGCCGAGGACATTGAGTGTCTTTAAATTAGAGATAGATAGGTTCTTGATTAAAGTCAGGGATCATGAGGAAAAGGCAGGAGAATGGGGATGAGAAATGTATCAGCCATGATTGAATGCGGAGCAGACTCAATGGGCCATGTGGCCTAATTCTCCTCTGATGTCTTATGATATAGAAGACCTTTATCCCACTCCGCCTTCAGCTGAAAAATGCTCTTGTGTGCACACATCTTACTGAAAACCTTCTTTACATACTTGGCTAATGTACAATCTCATTATCTGCATGGTGGTATTTGAATTATACAGTATTTCTTGTCAATCAGATAATATTAGTATATTTTGCATTTGCTATAAAGGACAAGATAACTGATGACTTAGAGAGAGGAAAATGTTTTGGAGCTCCTGAGCAATTCAAAGCTGGGAGAATGAAAGAGAAGGTTTGTTTTCATTCATGGGCTGTGGGTGTGCTAACAAGATGTAGAGATGCCAGCGTTGGACTGGGGTAGTAAGAACTCAGTAAGAATTTAGCAACACCAATTTTAAATCCAACCGATTTATTTGACAGTAAATCTGTGAGCTTTCGACACTCTTGTGCCTTCGTCAGGCAAATGCTAATGAGGCCAACATTTGTTGTCCATCTCCTAATTGCCTTTGTGGGGGCAGTAAAGAGTCGGCCACATTGCTGTGGATCTAGAGTTATATGTAGGCCAGACCAAATAAGGACGGAAGACTTTCATCCCTAAAGAACATTAGTGAACCAGATGAAATTTTACAATAATTGACAAGGATTTCATTGTCATCATTAGATTTGTAACTCTAGATTTTCTTTGAACTTGAAGTGGCTAGCACTGCCGCCTCATAGCTCCAGGGACCTGGGTTCAATTCTGGCCTTGGGTGACTGTCTATTTGGAGTTGCATGTTCTCCCCATGTCTGCGTGGGTTTACACCAGATGATCTGGTTTCCTCCCACAGTCCAAAGATATGCAAGTTAGGTGAATTGGCCATCCTAAATTGTCTCTTAATGTCCCAAGATGTGTAGGTTAGATGGATTCGCCATTGGAAATATGTGGGGTTATAGGGATAAAGCATGGGCCTAAGTAAGATCTCTGTCAGAGATTCAGAACCGACTCAATGGGCTGAATGGCCTCTTTGGCACTGTAGGGATTTTATAAATTATGGTGAGATTCAGACCCATGTCCCTGAAACATTACCTTGGTCTCTGGGTTATTAGTCCGGTGACAATATCATTATACTACAGCTTTCCCTAAACTGATAGTTGATTTAAACCTTACTGTACCTAGGTTAAGCCATCAACAAAGTAAATCGAGAAAAGCTCATGCCAAAGTTACGGTGGAAGAGTAGAATCCTTTAAGAAAGTGTACTCTATGTTTCCGAGAGGAAGAATAGAAAAGGTTTGTGTAAATAAACGCCCTCCATGACCTCAAGACATTCCAAAGGGATTGACAGGCAAAGAAGTCCTTTTGAGGAGTAATTGCTGTTATAATACAGGAAACACAGAAATCACCACAGCAATGTGTTAATGTCCATACCATTTGAATGCTGAATATTGGTTAGGATGCTGGGAAGACAATTCAGCTGGTTTTCTTTGAAATAATGTCAGTGGAATTTTGAATATTTCTGCTTGAGAAGGCTGTCAGGGCTTAATTTAATATCTAACAGCACCTGCAGCACCTCCTCAGTATAAGATTTTACAATCATTGTACTAGAACTTGAACCTATAACCTTCCGATTTGAAGCCTAGTAGGCCAAGAGTTAAATGATTTGATTTGATTTATTATTGTCACATAGCATACAGAGAAAAGTATTCTTTGTTGCATGATTATTCAGACAGAGCATACAGAGAAGGAAAGGAGAGAGTGCAGAATGTAATTTTACAGTCATAACTAGGGTGTAGAGAAAGATCAACTTAATGCAAGGTAACTGATTACTTAGAGGAAAATGTTTTGCAGCTCCTGAGCAATTCAGAACTGGAAGGATGATGTCCATTCAAAGGTTTGATGGCAGCAGGGAAGAAGCTGTACTTGAGTCAGTTGGTACACGACCTCAGACTTTTGGATCTTTTCCCCAATGGATGAAGGGTTGACACTCAGAATCTAGGCTCATGCACAGTACTGCAGTACCTCTTCTAGCCACTGCAGCGCTGTGCCTGGAGAGCTGTAGGCCAATTAGACTGTGCAATGGCACTATCGACCAACACTGCAATGTATTCAAGTTGTTGGCTGTGTACATTTTAATTACATTGATTAATACCGGAAAATTGAACAAGATAAATGCAGCACAATATACTATACGCCAGAGATGCAAAACTGACCTTTCTATATTCATTGTGAGCAGCAATTAGTCAGTTAATCATCTCTATCTTAACAAGATGCCAGATATGCACCAATCATTCTTTCAAGTCCCTTTTCCATGTAGATTCAACAATAAATGCCAAACCAAATGTAAAATTGGGAATTTTATCATCGTATTGATTATTTATTCACAACTCACTAACATAATGTCTGATGTTCTATAAACCCCAAATTGAGCTGTCACATTCCTGATTATGATTAATTTCTGGATACTTCTTCATTACTTCCATTCAGTCAACATATTGGAATTCCTCAGTAGACATAGTGCAATCAATTTTTTTAAAAATTTATTTACATTCACACTTCAATGAAGTTACTATGAAATTCCCCTAGTCGCCACATTCTGGCACCTATTCAAATCAATTCACCTAATCAGCACGCCTTTCGGACTGTGGGAGGAAACTGGAGCACCCGGAGGAAACCCCAAGCAGACATTGGGAGAATGTGCGAACTCCACACAGGCACTGACCGAAGCCAGGAAGAGAACCCAGGTCCCTGGTGTTGTGAAGCAGCTATGCCATCATGCTATGCACAAGGAGCAGGAGAGGCTCTTCAGCCCCTCAAGTCTAGGCGACCATTTAATAAGATCATGGCACTTTATAAAATTTCACAATCACAAGACCAGATAATTTTCAGTGTATCAATTTCTGGGGGGAAAAAGGGATTAATTTCAGCATACACACAGAGATCTAGCTACTCAAACCACAACAGTGATAATTCAGCATTTGTTCAGGCTATAAAATGGGCTCAAACAGCCATTTGGTGTAAACCAATCTATGCAGTTAAGAACATTTGTATGCACTGTGGTGGAGCAGATGCCAAAAAAGAAACAATTCAGGGATGAGTCTGCCCCACCCCCCCATCCCTCTGTGCCAGTATCTTGTACATGATTTAAGGCGAGCTTGCCTCTCTCAGGGTGAAAGATGAAAACAAACAATCAGGATAAGGGGCAAAGTTTTAGTCATCTGGAAGTTGAACTTTGGGATGAAGTCAGATTAAGACTGTCTACATCGAGTAAGAATGAAGCAAGGTTAGCAAAGAAGTTCATTGTAAATGTCTCCACTACATTCTTTAAAGGCAGGACTCAAAATAGCATCTCATAAACAATAATGACAGGGCAGCTCTGAAGAAGAGTCATATGGACTCAAAATGTTAACTCTGTTTCTCTGTCTTCCAATGCTCCCAGACCTGCTGAAATTTTCCAGCATTTACTGTTTTTAGTTTAAAATAGGCTTACATTAACACAGCAATGAAGTTACTGTGAAAATCCCCGAGTTGCCAACTTCAGTGCCTGTTTGGGTACACTGAGAGAATTTAGCATGGCCTATGCACCTAACCCACATGTCTTTCAGGCTGTGGGAGGGAACCACAGCACCCAGAGGAATCTTACCACAGACGTGAGGAGAACGTGCAGACTCTGCACAGGCAATGACCCAAGCCAGGAACTGAACCCGGGTCCCCGGCGCTGTGAGGCAGCAGTACTAACCACTATGCCAGTGTGAAATGTTTCAATTTCCAGCCTCCCTAGTACTTTGTTTTAATGAGGTTAAGTTTAGAGAGGATAAAAGATGAGGAACTGGTCATCCTAAACCTTATGATACAATGATCACTGTTCCCTAAATGTTCTCCTGCTGATATTTGATCAGCCTGCCCACTTCATTCCCAAGGACCAGGTCAGTCTGTACCTTATTTTGCAGTGGAGTGGAAACACAGTGCTGTGATAAATTTCTCTGAAGGGTCCCTGTTAGGAACCCTTGCACTTCACTGTCCTTTACCCTACTTGAGAGAAATGCAAATTGAGGAGAAAGAAACAAATTGGGGAGGGAGAGTTAAAGTGAAGAAAAAGTTAAAAGTTTATTTATTAGTCACAAGTAAGGTTTGCATTAACACTGCAATGACGTTACTGTGAAATTGCCACACTCCGGTGCTTGTTTAGGTCAATGCACCTAACCAGCATGTCTTTCAGAATGTGGCAGGAAATTGGAGAAAAATTGCAAGTAAGCTTACAATTAATGAAGTTTTTGTTGAATCGATGATAATTGCATGGCTTTTGCTTAAATCTTACTTATCCTTAAATTTTCCAAATTTTTTGTTCTATCTTTGATTTATAAATTATAGCATGAATTTTTAGAATGGCAAGACTGAGGGGGGAGAAAACTTCAACTCTAACTAGCTCACAGCATTTTACACTCAACTGGGCATTGACTAGCAGCGGGCACCACCTCAGTCATTGCTTGGACAAAGCCCCATCTTGGGAGTGCTATTTGACAATCTAATTAGCTGACAGCTCTCCAGGCACAGTACTGCAGTGGCCAGAAGAGGTCCTGCAGTACTGTGCGTGAGTCTAGATTCTGTAACTGCACTTCAGAGGTCCTGGGGGTGGAAGGGTAGATAGTGACGAGGGGAGGAGATCAAGATGTCAGTGATCACACTGTTGGGAGGATTAGGCCAGGAAGGGAGGGAAGGCTAGAACTCACAAATCCTTGATAGGAGAGCGCTCCAAATCTGAAGGAACTTTCTTAACTTCAACTTAAAGGCCTTCCATTGAAGGCCCTGCCCACGCCACCACGGGTCAGGACAGGCAGGAAGCCAGAGGGAATCCTGTCCATGCGATTCTACAATCATCTCCGAACCCACTCGGGAAGGTGGACTGGGTAGTATAAAATTTTGCCCTATGTGATTCATTTCAGTAAAACAGAAAGCCCAATGTTTTATTTGGTCCTCAGTGGTAATGAAACACTATGCCATCATGCTATGCACAAGGACAGGAGCAGGCTATTCAGCCCCTCAAGTCTAGGCGACCATTTAATAAGATCATGGCACTTTATAAAATTTCACAATCACAAGACCAGATAATTTTCAGTGTATCAATTTCTGGGGGGGGGGAAAGGGATTAATTGAACATTTGCAGAGTGGCAAAGTCACGTGATAAAATGTCATGCGATTTAGCATTGCATGTGATTGAATGCTATTCGATCAAATGCTACAAGATCACAGTTCAAGGAGTATGCCAAACTACAGTTGACAAATCTTATTGAGGATACAGGGGCTTGCGTGAGGAAACAAAGTAAACTAATGAAAGGTTTAGATGGAGTCCATGAGGCTGATTTTCTGGTTGCAAGCTCCTGACCCTGCCCATCACACTATTGCAAACTATATGATGCTCATATATAATAAAGATCTTACACAGTTCTGTACATTTAAGTGGCATTACACATTGTAAAAACTGAGTTTCATTCTTGGCAGGGAGCTGAGAACGGACAGGAAGAATCAGTCATAAGCCTTATTGTTCATTGGATTCTGATCTTCGGGTGCTATAATTCCTCCTCCTCCTCAAATGCTATCCACATCCTCACTACCTCCAATTGTGTAGTTTCAGAGAATACTGATACAGCAGTTAAAAGTTTATTAGTATCACAAGTAGGTTTACATTAACACTGCAATGAAATTCCCTAATCGTCACATTCTGGCTCCTGTTCAGGTTCACTGAGGGAGAATTTAACATGGCCAATGCACCTAACCAGCACATCTTTCAGACTGTAGGAGGAAACCGGAGCACCCAGAGAAAACCTGTGCAGAGACGTGGAGAATGTGCAGACGTCACAGAGAGAGTGACCCAGGCCGGAAATTGAACACAGATACCAGGCGCTATGAGGCAGCAGTGCTAATCATTGTGCTACCATGCCATCTGCAATGTAATATCCTTTCATTTTGCAAAATGATTGACAATGCAATAAATGAATATTTTATCACAACTAGGCTGAAAATGCCAGTGAAATCAGGAGCAAAAACTGGGAGTAAAATCTTCATGGTAAAAACATTAGACCATAGACAACAGGAGCAGAGTAGGCTGCACAACTCCTCAAACTGTCTCTGCTATTCAAAAAGACCCCATATCTCTTGACTGCCTTGGATCCAGAAACCTACCAACTTTGCCCTTGGCATAATCTGCAACAAGAACAGATCAAAAAAAAATTCAAGCATCACAAGAAAGACATTGCTTTCCTCAGTAAGATACAACTGGTAGTAATATTGTGGGGAGCCGGCATGATAAAAAAAGACACACTACACCAGTAATTTCCTTTTAACTATCTTGGCATCATCTTGAAAGCAAAATGGTTGTCATCTCAAGGAGCGTTCAAAAGGGAAAAAGAAAGAAGACAGTAAGACAAACCAGATTCGTATTGACGCAGGGGAATGCAATTCTATTCAATACAAAAATGGCTTGAAAGGATGGTCTTTAAGATGTAAAGCATCATACTCAAGAATCCGCATTAACTTCTGAGGTCACCCATAAATTTGCCTTCAATTTTATGCATTAGTCTCTTTATAATTGAAGGGTTAGCTTTGAAGCAAGCACTTACATTATTTCTGCAATGAATTCAGTTATTCTATTGTAAGATGAACCTTTGTGTTCTGTGCCTCACTATAATTCAATCAATGAAAACCAAGGCCAGAGGTAAGTTTTAGCTTTGAAGAAGGTTCATAAACTTCGTCAGACTCTGCGTTGCATCCACTTTTATTGCTGATCCCATGTTCCCCCAGTTGGAGATTATGCTAACAGCACAGTGGAGATCTTGGTCCTGATATTTAAGAAGACACAGAGAGCCACATGCTTGCGGCTCAGAAACCCAGAAATGCTGAGTTTCTGCCAAATTGAAGGGTATGACTCATTAAGTTGAAAGACTAATTGGTTGTCACGCAGTAGAGAATCACGGATCCAAACTATCCTTCTGTGCTATAGCATTCTGAGATAAATATCTGAGATAATATCCTTAAGACATTCTTAGATAGATTCTTGATTAGTAAACGGATCAGGGGTTGTGGGATTATGGGGAAAAAGGGAGAATAGGGATGAGAAAAGTACGCCACGATTGAATGGCGGAGCAGACTCGATGGGCGAGTGGCCTAACTCTACTCCTTTGTCTTATGGTCTTATATCAAGTCACTTAAATGGAGATAAGGACATGTTGAGAAGTAACAGAACAACTATTGCAGAAGTGACAGCATACGTGGCATATTTTGACTCAATTTCCGAGAGTAAAAAAGGTAGGCAACAAGATAAAAATGTTTAAGAGGCAAGTTCTAAAGTGTGCGGCCAAAATGTATAAACACTCTGCCTCCAACATTACAGAAGAGAGAAAGGTGAATGCAAAGAGGCAAACATTACAAGAGTGAAAGGTACACGCTAGTACACAATAATAGACAGGCTTTCAGAGTGAGGGCAGAAACAAGGAGTAATTTATCAATGAGGATGAATATCTCAAATTTCCAATGCATTGTAAGTTGGGAAGGCATTAGAATTTGATGAAAGAGGTCATGAAAAGAGCAGTTCTTTTGGAATGAGGATAAGTGGCAGTAGGTCTTGACTTTTGAGAAAGTTACAGTTCAGGTTGGAGGGGTCCTAGGATGGCAATGTGGACAGCATTGGAAAAGACAAGGTTGGAGGTGATGATGGTGTAGTTGGGAGTGAAGTAAGAAGTAAGACGCAGAACATTGCAAAGGTGCAATTAGGGGTAAATAAAGTTTGTCATTGTTGGGAGTCCACATAAGGAAGCACCCAAGAGGCACGAGGAGTTAAAATTGTGCATATAGGCTAGACTGTTTTATTTATTAGTGTCACAAGTAGGCTTACATTAACACTGCAATGAAGTTACTGTGAAAATCCCCTAATTTCCACACTCCAGTGAGTGTTCACTCCAGTTCAGATACACTGAAAGAGAATTTTAGCATGGCCAATGCACCTAACATGCACATCTTTCAGACTGTGGGAGAAAACCAGAGCAAACCTATGCAGACACAGGGAGAACATACAAACTCCACATAGACAATGATCCAAGTTGGGAATCGAACCTAGGTCCCTGGTGCTGTGAGGCAACAGTGCTAACCACACTGCCATCATGCTGCCACAGTGTGTGCGAATTAGGGAGCTTAATGTTAATGTTGTCTTGGGAGTCTGGTGTACTCGTAACTTGATGTCAGTCAAGGAGTGAAAGAGCATATTGGTAAGTGTGATTTCAAGGCTGTTGTCAGAGGATAGCGTGATGGTACATTGTTAGCACTGCTGCCTCACACCGCCAGGGACCTGGGTTTGATTCCCAGCTTGGGTCACTGTCTGTGTGGAACTTTCACGTTCTCCCAGACTCTGTGTGGGTTTCTTCCGGGTGCTCTGGTTTCCTCCCACAGTCCAAAGATGTTCAGTGGACTGGCTATGCTAAATTACTCCTTAGCTAGAGTAAAAGCATGGCATTATGGGGATAGTGCCTGGGTGAAATTGCAATCAGTGCAGACTCGATGGGGTGGATGGCCTCCTTCTGCACTGTACAGATTGTATGAAAAACTAGAAATAGTGGTTTCTGCTTATTTGGAAAGCCTTGAACAGTTTGCTGATATCAGCAGGAGGCAGCATGTCAATGAGAAAGCTCTGGAATTATTTCATTTTACTTTTTTGGTTTGCAGCCAGTGTCTCTATCTTCCGGTATACATTATTATAAACGCACATTTCTTTTGCAGTGTTCCATTGACAATTTTTCTTCCTATATTTTTTTTAATGGGGTTAAGTTGATTCTGCTTGATTCTCTACATTTTCTGAGACTTGTTACAGTTTTTTGGCTGCATTGGTCTTGAATTAACTGATAGGATGGTACTTGCCTCACCAATTTGATGTCCAGTCACCATTAAATGTTGGGCTCTCTGCCATCAAGCACTATAAGTAGTCACAGTGTTATTGGAAACATATGCTCATTAACAATGTTGGCACTGAGTCAGTAACTGCTGTCCGAATATCATTATGCTCCAGACAATGGGACAGTGTAGGAATCAGTCTAGGCACCAAAAAAAAACATTCTTTTTTGAGAGACTAAGAATATAAAACTCTTCGAAGCAATACTCCCCCGCTTTCTTCATTCTTCCTGCCATGTCTGAGCTGTTTAATAAAGTAACATTAATCAATGTTTTTCTTGTCAGGGATGAGGTTGTACTGCAGCGCTAGAAAAGAGCTGATTGAATATTTTTAGTGCACTGATTCCTTGAGACTAAAAAATAATGAGGCCATCCTTCTTGACACTGGTCCCAACTACTGGTTTTGGCTATTTGAAGACGCAGCACTTTTCCATAACCATCCCTGTAGAGCCCTCGGAACCACGGACCAGAATCTCTCCAAATTCACAATGTGTTATATCACATGACATGTGTAAAATGAGCTAAACACTTCAAAAATCAACAGCTAATTATTTGATTGTATTTTTTGACTTTAGTCCCATGTGAACTGCCGTCTTTGAGTTTACTGTCATTAAATTCATGTCATTCCCACAGTAAATTTTGATTTGTTGCTAACTCATGAAAATCTATCATTTGTTTGAACTTATTCACTAACCACTGCATCTCTGGGGCAGCATGGTGGCACAGTAGTTAGCACTGCTACCTCACAGAGCAGGGACCTTGGTTCAATTCCAGCCTAGGATCACCATCTGTATGGAGTCTGCATGTTCTCCCTGTGTCTGTGTGGGTTTCCTCTGGGTGCTTCAGTTTCCTCCCACAGTCCAAAAATGTGCTGGTTAGATTGAATGGTCATGATGAATTGACCCTTGTGTCAGGAGGATTAGGTAGGGTAAATGCATGGGGTTATAGAAATAGGGCATAGGT
Organism: Sphyrna mokarran; assembly: GCA_024679065.1. Taxonomy (NCBI): domain Eukaryota; kingdom Metazoa; phylum Chordata; class Chondrichthyes; order Carcharhiniformes; family Carcharhinidae; genus Sphyrna; species Sphyrna mokarran. The sequence goes on along the minus strand of JAGIQG010000013.1, from coordinate 76,926,896 downwards.
GGGATTGCGGTTGGTGCAGACTCGATGAATCAAATGGCCTTTTCTGCACTGTAGGGATTCTGTGATTATTAATTTATTCTTCACTGAAAGTAATTTAGAATTTGAAAAGACTACTTCAGAGCAGTGTAAGCCTTCAAAATGGTTTGGGTAAAGCTTAAAGAGTACAAAGAACAAAATTGTGAATGTTAGACATCTGGGAAAAAAACACCAAGAAATATAGAAATGAACAGCAAGTCAGTCTATAGTCGTAAAGGGAAGGCATATTTATTAATCTTCTAATTGTAATTAGAAGTATCAGTGGATGGACCTACATCCATGACAAATCTTTCTCCCTTTTCAGATACCAGGTCCTAAGAGGGTATTGGCAATCCCAGACCACCATGTTATTCTTGCTCTAGAGCCATGGATCATCTTCATTGGTTGTACATTAACCAGTTTGCGAGGTAAGATTATTCTTTGTCTTCCTCCATGTCTTTGTGCTAATATTTTCCATCAATATTAGCCTCAATATCTTGCATTGATCTATCTCCAACTCTTCCTCATCAGCAAAAATAAGATGGTGTGAATTTAGGTTTCAACTTCAAAACAATTTATGCGGGGGTGGGCTGGGCCTAAAATGGGAAGCCTGTCTTTGTCTCAGTTGAAGCTCCAATCAATGACTGCTTAAGGGCTGTTTCTCACCCAGCCTCAATTTTTAGGCTCTCTGGTGAATGACAGCTCATGGGGATGGGGTGGTCCCAGAAATGAAGAAATGTTGGTCTCAGGTGAGGATGGTGGAATCCATCAGCAGCTACCCTCCTGCCCTTGAGGACTTGTGGAGCTCCCTCCTCCCCCCAGACCCCCAGGTCTATCCTTCAAGACCTTATTGCCTATCTTGTGACCTCCCAAGTCTTTCCTACCCCCTTGCCCTGGGGTCCCTACATTTCTTATAGTCTAGGTTAGAAACTGCAAGATGTTTATGAAATCAGTCTAGTGAATAAGTTTTACATTTTGATTTCAGTATAAATAAGTATAAGATATTTCACTCTGGGTATGGTTCAAATGACCCACTAGAGACCTTTTATAAAACAAAGTTTATTTAAGAGTATAGTTAACATGTATATAAAGAAAATTAATAGTAACTTTTACCAATTACAAACAAGTAAAAATACAACCATGATACTGTATCAACCTTAACAACTAAATGCACTGTTCCAACACAACAAACCTCCTTACAGACATACATTCAACCCAGGTTTAGCATAGAAAACAAGGATGCTCACATAATACTGGATTTGAGCTCTGCAACACCAGCCGTGAATTAGTCTTTTGGATAGAGACTTGAAACTCTGATTTCCCAGCCTTGGAACTTCCAGCATCCCTTGAGATAGAGATAGGGCCACTGCCAGCTCTAGCTAGCAAAGCACCAACAGCAAAGCTTTCACTCCAGGAAGGTAAGAAAAACTGTTTCCAGCAGGATTCCTAATACCACAGAGAGAGAGAGCCACAAACACATTGAGTCCAGCAAAGAAAAGAGCCAAAAACATACTGAGTCCAGCTTGGAAAGAGTCCAGCAAGAAGAGAACTACAAACACGTTGAGTCCAGCAAGGAGGGAGAGACAAACATGCTGAGTCCAGCTTGGAGTCCAAACATCTTCTAACTAGCCAGCAGCCAATACTGAAAATAAAATAACTGTTGTGAGAAGAAATATCTATCCCACCTGACCTGTCAATCATTCCTCTCCCCAACAATTCAAAAGATCACAAACTCCCAGAGAATATATTAGGTCCAGATTAAAAATAAACAAAACCCCATTTAAACCATTTAAGAAACAATACAGAACATCCAATCAGGCAGCTGGTGCCACAATAAAAAAAACAGAGCTCTCTATAATTGCAGGGAACATGCTTAAAATACTTTTCTCAAAGGCACAATAAGTCACACATCTACCTGGGTCTTCGGTTCCTGGGACTTCGACAGCTCTGCGCAGTGCCTCTTCCAGCCACTGCAGTGTTCTTGCAGGAGGGCCTGGCAATTCCCCAATGCAGTATATCTTCCCAACTGAGGGACGGATGTTGGCTTATGCCAAATAGCGCTCATTGGAGTGTAAAATGGTTGCAAGACTTTCAGAGTTATTCCTGTCAACTCTTCAGATGGCAGGGGGCCAAGCCTCTACAATCCTAAAAATTCAGGCTAGGATTTCTTGTTACACGCCCAAGAAGTTCCAATCTTGTCTTCTTGATCTTGGTCAATAGATCAAGGTGACATAGTGGTGCATCTTTGGCCATTGCAATTCTTTTTTATTTCTTGGTCATGCATTTGACCACTGTTAACTTGGGGCAGCATGGTGGCACAGTTGTTAGCACAGTTGTCTCACAATACCACGGACCTGAGTTTGATTCCCAGCTTGGATCACTGCCTGTGTGGAATCTGTACATTTTCTTGTGTCTGTGTGTATTTCCTCCAGGTGCTCCAGTTTCCTCCAACAATCTGAAAGACATGCTGGTTAGGTGAATTGGCCATGCTAAATCTTCCCTCAGTGTTACCCGAACAGGTGCCAGAGTGTGGCAACTAGGGGATTTTCACAGTAACTTCATTGCGGTGTTAGTGTAAATCTCCTTGTGACACTAATAAATAAATATTAAACAGAGTTCTTCTTGCCTCAGATTTTACTAGCACCTCTTCACTGACAGCATGATTTATCGAAGATATCTTTATATTTGACTCAAAAACCACTACTTTGCTGCCTCAATTCTTTCCTGCAATGATTCACGCATTGTCAAAATTTTAGTATTGTAGCATTTCATGATTTTTCAGTTTTGTTTTCATAAATGATTTTGAATTGAATCATAATCTTTTTCGTTTTTTGAAATGCATCTTTGGCCATTCCAATCCTCTTTTTATTTCTTGGTCACACTTTTGTCCAACATGCTAACATGGTTAGCATCACTGCCTCACAGTGCCAGGGACCTGTGTTCAATTCCCAGCTTGGGAGTTTGTACGTTTTCCCCGTGTCTGTGTAAGTTCCCTCTCACACTGTGAAAGACGAGCTGGTTAGGTGCATTGACCCGAACAGGAACTGGACTGTGGCGACTAAGGGAATTTCACAGTAGCTTCATTGCAGTGTAAGCCTTACTTGGGACTAATAAATTTTAAAAAACTTCCTAGGTGATAAAATGTGTCTATCTTTGTGAAGAACATTTTATCTTGATGATTAAAATAATAGTCCTGATGATAATGTAACCCATTGCAGTTTTGCTCATACCCTGTCCTGAGTTCAGTTTCTGAACTCCTTCCCCTGCCCCACTCAGAGAATGATGTGACCTCACTCCCCTCCCCCACCCAGAGAGTGATCTGACCTCACTGCCCTCCCCCACTCCTCCCGGAGAATGATTTGACATCACTCCCCTCCCCCACGCAGAGAATGATTTGACCTTACTCCCCTCCCCCACCCAGAGAATGATCTGGCCTTACTCCCCTCCCCCACCCAGGGAATGATCTGACCTCACTCCCTTCCCCCACCCAGAGAATGATCTGACCTCACTCCCCTCCACCTTAGGATGGACATACTGGCCTTCCAGACAGTATAGATTTACCAGAATGATTTAGTTAATATGAGAACATAATTAATATGAGGATAAGTTGAATAAACTTGGTTTTTATTTGCTTCAGGATTGAAGATGGAGTCCTGATCTGACCAGTGTGTTTTAAATGATAAAATATTGGCCCAGATCTTCCGAGCAGCAGCAATGATCATTAGTTTGCTATTACACAAGTAAATATCTCCGATCCAATGCTATTCCACATTTCTTCTGGGATCATCTGAGCCTGGCTTTCCCAGAAATGAAAATGAAATAGAATCGTAGAATACCTACATTACAGAAGAAGGCCATTCGGCCCATCGAGTCTACACTGACAACAATCCACCCAGGTCCTATCCCCGCTGGTCCTCCTGACACTGAGGAAGAATTTAACATGGTCAATCCACCTTACGCTCACATCTTTAGACTGTGGGAGGAAACCAGAGAACACGGAGAAAACCCAAGCAGACACGGGGAGAAAGTGCAAAGTCTGTACATCCAGTCACCCAAAGTTGATATTGAACCTGGGCTTATGTGACGGAAGTTTGTCACCAAGTTGTGACCAAGAGGCCAGTTCTCCATATAGATGGTGGTTGGGAATATGGCCATCATTTATCTGACAAAGGTGGCTGAGCAGCACAGGCTCTTTGACTTTGAGTGTATGGTGATGGAATTAGCACGCTCCAGGACCTCTGAGTTGGAGAGCTGCCAAGTGATGCTGAGGACATTTCTAAAACACCAATAAACAGTCTGGTCCAATCTGGGAAATCCATCTACTTGGAGCAAAGTTGGAAGCAGACAAAACAACCATCCCACACCCCCACCCCTTTAAAATACCAGTTGCCTCACGGTGAGATTAAATGTTTTTTAATGTTACTGAATGGACAGATGAAGAGGTATATGGATGGATTAGTGAGGGTAGTGGGAGACTAGGTTGGGGAGGTGAGTGAGCTGGGTAAGTATGTAGGTTAAATGGGTAAGTGGTTGAGTAGTCAGGGTGGTTATGGGGTAGGTGGGTCCAGTCAAGGGGCTCTGGGATAGACATTAGGGTTGCGGTTGTTTAACTAGATGATCGGGGTGGGGGTGGAGTATAGTTGTGTTGGGAGAGTTTGTCAGGTCAGGAAATAGCTCTGGCCACAAAGGGTTGTTAGGGTTTGATTAGGGGAGGTGAGGGGGGGTGGTGCGGGAACATAGTTGGGTGAGTTGGAATTAGTCAGATCTGGTTGTGGATGATCGGGTGGTCGGGTGATAGTAAGCAAGTCAAAGCAGACAGACCAGTTGAGTGGAGTAATTGAGTTGGGGGTGACTAGGGTAGGTAGTCAGGGGTTGAATGGAAGTCAGCCCAGGAGATGGACCAGGAGTTGGAGTTTTCAGGCTGTCTGGCTGGCAGACGTTCCAGTCCTGCCAAAATTAACAAGAATTTGAATGAATCGCCAGATCCACCACAGCAAATCCTGCCACAGCAGGGTGGGGAGATCCTGGCATAGATTATAATCTGTGCAACATGCCCTGGGTAAATTTTTAGATAAATACTATGGAGTCATCTACAGTATCTCTAGCTCAGAGTTGAAGCCTCTGTGGAGGATCTCTGGAGCAGGGAAATTACCCATTGGAAGCTGAAATTTCTCAGGTGATTCCTTTGGAGTTCAGCAGGATTCCAATGCACATCTTTGATTCATCTGGTCTCTGACCCATTGTGTCACAGTAGGAAACTATTTTGTCTTGTGAGCAATCCAGAAAAAAAGGGCCTGGTTTTAAACTAGAGATTAGCCATTCAGAAGTGAAACCAGGAAATGCTTTATGACATAAGGGATAGTAGAAATCTAGAACACTGTCCTGCTTGAAGGGCAATGGATACTGGGGCCAACTGGAGCTTCAAGTCTGAAATTAATACATTTATTTAAGGGTAAGGATATCAAAGGACATAAAGCAAATGCAGGAAAATAGAGTAGAGGTATAGATCAGTCATGGTCCAACAAAATGGCATAACTTTGCTGGAGTGACTGACAGTCCACTCCTGTTATGTAACCTGCTTGACAGAAAGGAGCAGGTTCAAATAAAATCAATGGAATGTAACATTGGATAGGGTGCAAATCCACCCTGCTTTGTCCATGAATGGAATAAAATAGCTTCAGACATGGGAGATATGCAGGATCAGAAATACATGGCTGCAAATACTGCAGACTCAAAATATAGCTGTCAACTTTCAAGGGACAATAAAGAATGCTTGTGTGTGCACAGTCAGGGTCTGCAACAGCTCATTAATCCAATGTCCCATCACTCTGAACTGTTACCATTATAATCTTTAAACTATTTACACCACTTCAGCTATGTGCTGCCTTATGGCTGGCAATTGCAGATTGTTGAGTTACAGCCTTGGGAATCCCAATTTGGGGTTTAAAATAGGTGTGAGATGTTTGGACTGGCAAATACCAGATGGATTGTCTGAGAGGGACTTCACAGTCCAAGATAGACCATCAAAATTAAAATGAATGTGATGCAGCATATTACATTATGGGCCTGTAACTGGCCTTATTGACGACTGGGAGGTGGGGGGGGGTCTCAAAAATAAAATCAGACGGTATAAAACAGGCTGCTAGTTAATGATTGCCCACACTGCAATTCAATTTCACCTCCAGGGTGCCAACTTCCTTCAGTCGGTCTCACTCTCATTTTAACCCTACAGTACACGTGGTGGGGGAGTCATCTCCTGACTGCTTGCCATAATAGCAAACACACTCGAAAATTTGAGGTGGAGATGCCAGCACTGGACAGGGATGGGCTGCAGTACAAAATCTCACCAAGTTAGAGTCCAACAGGTTTGGGGCAGCATGGTAGCACAATGATTAGCACTGCTACCTCACAGCACCAGGGATTTGGGTTCGATTGCTGTCGATTGTGTGGCGTTTGCATGTTCTCCTTGTGTCTGCATGGGTTTCCTCCGTGTGCTCGAGTTTCCTCCCACATTCTGAAAAACGTGCTGGCTAGGTGCATTGACCCAAACAAGCACTGGAGTGTGGTGACGAGGGGAATTTCAGTAACTTCATTGCAATGTTAAGGTAAGTCTTACCAGTGATTAATAAATAAACTTTTAAAAAAGTTTATTTGGAATCACAAGTTTTTGGAGCACTGCTCCTTCATCACTCACCTGATGAAGGGGCAGCACTCTAAAAGACTTAGATTTTAACCCAGATTTGTGGGACTTTTTAGTCAAAAATTGTTAGGGGTTTGCACTAAGTTCAGATAGAGGAGCTGGAGATTCCCTATAGGAATTGACACCCACAACTGAGACTGATATTAAACTGGGGCCGATTTTAAACTGATAATGGCTCAGCAGTGATGTAGGAGTGTTAAAAGGGCCTTCCAATGCTTGAGATGTTAACCTGAGGTCTTTTCAGCTTATCCAACTTTAACTTATTTATTTATTAATCACTTCCCAGTGCAGTTTATCAGAAAGGGGTGTTGGGCCTGGTCATCGGGGTGGGGGGGGGGGGGTCAGGTTGCCCATAGTAGGGTGGGAGAATAGAATGGCCTGGGGGTGGAGAGGTGGTAAATTGGGGTTGGAGAGGGAGAAATTACGGCTGGGCATTGAAAGGGGAAGGTAGATCGGGGCTGGACATTGGAAGATGGGGGAGTTGGGAAATCAGGGCTGGCGTGGGGGGATGATGTTGAAGACCTGTGATCATGGGCTATTCTGCATTCCCAGCGATCAGGAGGCCAGGCAATTATTGGGGGATGGGCAATGCACATGCGTCAATCTCCCACCAACAGAACAGTGTACGCACCGCCAGCTGCCAGCCTCTGAGGCAGGAATAAGTCTCATCATCACTTTCAAGTGTGAATCAGGTTGAGGCATTCTGCATTGTTCAGTGACAGAGATTCGTCCTGGTAAGGATGACCAAAAAACGAATGGGAAATACTCCTGTTTTTCTGCCTGTTGGTCACTTAGTTTTGTTTTGGGAAAATCCTGGCCTTTAGCCATTTATCGTTTCTTTCTTTATGCAGATTACGTGGTGGAAGGAACAAGCCTTTGGCATGGTGATAGCAGGTCTACTGCTACGGAAAGGTGAAGGATTCGAGCACCACTGTATGCAATGAGTGGAGACTACAATATCATCCCATTGGCATCCAGTAAGGTACATGAGCAGGAAGACTGATTAAAGCTACTAAAGCTTTAGTATTTGACCACTAAAGCTCAGGGCAATACTTTCACCTCCATCAAAAGAATTGGGTTTAGGTCTTACTCCAGACAGCTGCAGTGAGGACAGATAGGATGGGCTCGAACAGACAGGGATCCTACTGTTTTCATTGTTGACTCTGAATACTGGATTGAATACTGGGGATAGTTAGTCTGCTGGATGCTGGTAACCACGCTCTCTCTTGACTCTCTCATCACATTGTAAAGTGTAGATGGGGCTCTTCAGCCTTGGTTACAGCCCAGTTAAGAAAAAGTAAAGAAGGTACTCCAAAGATAAAAAGCATGAGAAAGGCAACCGGAAAGCATCTCGGCTACACTTTCTAATCTGACAACCTCAGAAGGTGATTAGGGCCTGCCCTATGGGCATAACAAAATGGCAGTCATAAAGCGTAAATAGCTTCTGATAGATTCTCTAGCAAAGTGTTTCTGAATCGGCTAAACACTTGCTGAGGAAGTTCTGTAGCATGAATGGAAAATTCCTTCAGGTATCCTAAAGGGAAATGTATTCTTCATGACTTTTACAGATGTAAATAAGAGCAATGGGATGGCTTATCTGTTAGAAACACTTTCTCAAAATGAAGTATGTGAGACCAATGACTTGGAGCAACATTTTTCACAGATGTCAACTTTCTCTTAAAAAGCAGTCAAGTAAGCTCACTCCCAATTTAATGAATCTAACTGAACGACATTGTAACACAGTACTCACAGGCGGCATGGTGACACAGTGGTTAGCACTGCTGCATTACAGCACCAAGGAACAAGGTTTGATTCGTTCTCAGTTGACTGTGTGGAGTTTGCATGTTCTTCCCATATCTGTGTGGGTTTTCCTTCAGGTGCTGTAGTTTCCTTTCACAGTCGAAAGATGTGCAAGTTAGGTTGATTGGCCATGCTAAATTCATGTCAGGGGGATTAGAGGGGTAAATACTTGGCTAAGGCAGTTAAGGTCTTAGTAGGATTGTTGTTGGTGCAGGCTCAATGGGCCGAATGACCTCTTTCTGCACCGAGGTGATTTTATAATTCTTTGATGATATTGGAGGGGCAATGGATTAAATGAGCAAACGCTCCTGAAATCTGATGTCCCCTTAAATGGTTGACTTTCAACTGCTCTCTGAACAAGGACAATCAGGGATGGGCAATAAATGCTGGCAGCCAGAATCCCCATGTCCCACTAATGATTAAAAAACTGGGCAGGAGAGAGAGAGAGAAATACACAGAGACACAGACAGAGAAACTTATTTGATTATAGTTAATCTACAACATCTTTTTGTTGGACGGTTGATTCACTAATGCAGCATAGGTACTGAGAGGTAAGTGAAAATGTTAAATGTGATGAAAGTTGAAGGTATGTCCTCTAACGGTCTTGTCTACTCTTTAAACTATATCTGCCCTGGAGATTTAAATCCAAAAAGCCACCTGGATTCAGGTCAGCTGAAAGCTTTTTTAAGGGACGTCATTTTAAATTTGAACCATTTCCAAGTATCAGCAGCTGTGTTTGCTGAATAATGTCATAGCAATGATCCACATGTGCTTCCAAGACAAAGCTACTTTAGACCTTACATTGTGTAATGGGGCAGGGTTAATTGGTAATGTCAGAATCAAAGACTCCCTGGGAAAATGAAATCTTAATACAATTGAATTCCGCAAAACCCAGAAATAAAATACTGTAAGTGCTGTCAATCTTGAATAAAAACATGAGGTGGAGATGCCGGTGTTGGAATGGGATAGGCAAAGTAAGAACTCTCTCAAAACCAGGTCAAGGTCCAACACGTTTATTTGGTAGCACGAGCTTTTGGAGCACTGTTCCTCTATCAAGTGACTGACTTATGATGATGTAGGACATGGGAGTTTCTTCATAGAAGTGTCCAGAATTTAAGGGCAGATGGCAGTATCACTGGCCTAGCAATCTGAAGGCCAATTCTAATGATCTGAGGACATGGTTCAAGTCCCACCACAGGAGCTAGTGGAATTTAAATTCAATTAACACAATTTGGAATATAAAGCCAGAGCAATGTGAATCTTTGGAACTCTCTCTCTCCTGGAGGATTGTGGATGGTCCATTATTGAATGTGTTGAAGGCTGCAATGGACAGAATTTTCCCCATGGGTTTCTAAATCTTGCCATCATGCTGAGATATGTGTCAGATTATCCTTTCAGTAACCAATGAATAACCAGAGAATGGGCTCTTCATTCATTTAAGAACAATGGGTGGGCTTTTAAAGCTGGAGGATTGTCAGAGGCCTGAAAGCAGCAGCAAGATTCAATTGGAGAAGGAATGAGGGTGAGAATGCATTTCAAAATGGAAGTGTTTGCACTCCAGCCTTTGAATATTTTGCAGCCAGGCCACCACTGTGTTTTTTTAACACCTAGGGTAGCAAACTGAAAGTATGAACCCATCCACAATGAAGGAGGAAATGATAATTGATGAAATAATTTATAGGAGAGGACAGAGGAGAAACTTGGGGCCCTATTTTACCATTTTGATTTGAAGTGCTGGGTGGACTTGAAACTGGGAGTGTTTCAGATCCAACTTTTAGGCCTGTTCTCAGACACCCCCATACGGCCTCTGCCTGCAAAAATATTAGCGAGTCTAAATCTCACTGTAGAAGCCTTTGGATGGGATTCAATATGTCTGAAATCCTGCAGCTTTGATCAGTGTCTCCAACTGTGTGTGCACAGAAAAAAAAGATAGAATGCAGCTCCTCTATCACATTGCTCCTAGGCCAAATAATGCCTCCCCCTGGCCCCCACAACATTGCCCCACTCCCACAACATTATTGGCTTCTTTATTCCCCCACTTCCTCCACCACACAGACCAAACACAGGCCCCTCCCCCCTTCCATCCACCAATCTCAGGGATTGTGTTCAAAGCTGAGATAGACAGATTTTGGGACCAGATCTTTCCCAATGAGCTTCTACATCCTACCATCACACTGGACGGCATGGTGGCACAGGGGGTTAGTACCGCTGCCTCACAGTGCCAGGGACTCAGGTTTGATTCCCAGCTTGGGTCACTGTCTGTGTGGAGTCTGTACATTCTCCCCGTGACTGTGTAGGTTTCCTCCAGGTGTCCTGATTTCTTCCCACAGTCTGAAAGCTATGTTGATTAGGTGCATTGGTCATGCTAAATTCTTTCTCAGTGTACCCGAATAGGAGCCGGAGTGCGGCGACTAGGGGATTTCCACAGTAACTTCATTGCAGTGTACGTGTGGTGCTAATAAATAAACTTTGAAATGTGTGTCAGATTATCCCTGCAGTAGCCAATTAATAACCAGAGATAGGCTCTCCAATCATTTAAGGAGAGTACCACCACATGGGATCTGGAGCCAGACAATAAATATCAGCTTTTCTTGTTTCACCTACTTCCCCAGAAGGAACTAAGAAACAGTAGTAATGACTTTCTGCCATGATTCAGTAGTAGCACACCCACATATAAGTCAAAGGTTTGTGGGTTGAAACACCTCTCTAGAGATTTAGCACATAATCTGTTTACTCCTTAAGCAATATTAATAAAAAACAGAATATCTGGTTATTATCTCATTGCTGTTTATAGGGCCTTGCTGTGCACAAATTGATGACAATGTTTCAGACATTACTGTAGTAACTACATGTCAAAAGTACTTAATTGCCTGTAAAGTGCCTTGGGACATTTTGAGGTTTTGAAAGATGCTATGAAATGCAAGTTCCTTCTCTTTTGTCTTTTTACAGAATAGGAAAGCATAATGGTAGTTAATTTCCCCAGGGCTCCTTTTCACATTACTGTAGACTGGTGAAAACTTACAGAAACCACAGAGAAACAATGCTAGCTCTGTTTATGCTCATTTCTGGGCTTTCCATTATTCTATGGCAGTAAAGGCTGATGAACAGGACAAACTCTATGGCAGCGAATGCCATTCCCCAGGCTCAAACTGCTTCCCTGTCATTAACAACTGTCTGAGATTGAACCAGAATGTTCACAGCAGAGGTGGACTTTCAATCACATATTGATGCCATCACTAAGACTGCCTATTTATCTCTAACATATACCCCTCCCTCACTTCAATTGCTGCTGCTGCTTTTATCCGTGCCATTATTACTCAAGATGTACTATTCTAACATGTTCTTGGCTTGCTTCCCATGTTCTATTGAGGATATCTGATATCATCCAAGTCTCAATCATTGAGTCATAGAGGTTTACAGTGTGGGAACAGGCTCTTTGGCCCAACTTGTCTATGCCGCCCTTTTTTTAAAACCTCAAAGCTAATCTCAATTGTCCGCATTTGGCCCATAACTTTCTATACCCATCATACCCATGTAATTATCTAGATGCTTTTTAAAAGATAAAACTGTACTCACCTCTACTATTACCTCAGGCAGCTTGTTCCAGATACTCACCATGTCTGTGTGAAAACATTGCCCCTCTGGATACTTTTGTATCTCTCCCCTCTCACCTTAAACCCCTGCCCTCTAGTTTTAGACTCCCCTACCTTTGGGAAAAGACATTGACTATCTATCTTATCTATGCCCCTCATTATTTTATAGACCTCTACAAGGTCACCCCTCAGCTTCCTATGCTCCAGAGAAAAAAATCTATTTTTTTCCCTGTCTATTCAGCCTCTCCTTATAACTCAATCCATCAAGCCCATTGGCATCCTAATAAATCTTTTCTGCATTCTTTCTAGTTTAATAATATCCTTTCTATAATAGGGTGACTTTCAGAGTTACATATGTATTAAATTTGTCTGATGGTCCGTGTAGTTTCCTTCTTTTGACTTTAACATACAGGAGTGACATTATGGATGAGGGTTTTAAGGTTCCCCATGTGTTGCCTTCGGGTGCCAATGAGGGTTCTTTAGACAAAATTGCACACAGTATTCTAAGCCTTACCAATGTCTTGTACAACTTCAACAAGACGTCCCAATTCCTATATTCAATGTTCTGACTAATGAAACCAAGCATGCTGAATCTTCTTCACCACTCTGTCCACCTATGACTCCACTTTCAAGGAGCTATGAACATGTACCCCTAGATTTCTTTGTTCTGTAATTCTCCCCAGTGCCCTACCATTAAATGAGTAAATCCTGCTCTGGTTCAATCTATCAAAAATGCATCACCTCACATTTGTCTAAATTAAACTTCATCTGACATTTGTCAGCCCACTGGCCTAATTGATCAAGATCTCATTGCAATTGGAGATAACTTTCTTCACTGTCCACTATGCCACCAATCTTGGTGTCATCTGCAAACTTACTAACCATGCTCCCTATAATCTCATTCAAATCATTAATATAAATGACAAATAACACTGATCCTTGAGGTCCTTAGGGATCAGTGGAAGACCTATCATCCCTATGCTGTCCGATATATATTGGCTCCCAGTTAAGCAATGTCTTGATTTTGTCATTTTTATCCTTGTTTTCAATCCTTCTGTGGCCTTATCCCAACCTACCTCTGCAATCTCCTTTAACTCCACAACCCATTGAGATGTCTGTACCCTCTAATTTCAACCTCATCAGCATCTCCAAATTTACTTAAGGGATGATGGTGGCATATTGTTGATGTCACTGGACTTGTGCTTGGAGGGCATAGATTCAAATCCCACCACATCGGCTGGTACAAGTTGAATTCCATTAATAATAGAAATTGAAAGTTAGTCTCAGCGATGATGGCCATGAAACTATCATTGATGGCCATAAAAATTCATTTTGTTTACTAATATCCTTCAGGGAAATCTGCCACCCTTACCTGATCTGGCTGACATGTTACTTCAGAGCACAAAAATGTGGTTGACTTTCAAATGACCTCTGAAATGACTTCAAATCCATTTGGTTCAGGGGCAATTTAGGGATGGGCAACAAATGGTGGCCTTGTCAGCAAATCCCATGATAGAATAAATAAAAGTGTCTCCACCAATCATATCCATGCCTTCAGTTGCCTCAGCACTAAGCTCTTGAGTTCTCTCCCAAAAACTTCCCCATCTCTTTATCTCACTTTCTATAGGACACTCCTGAAATCCTATTTCTTTGACCAAATGTTTGGTCATTTGCCCTTATATCATATTATGTGGCTCGGTGCCAATTTTTGCTTTCTAATGCTCCTGCAAAGCACATTGGGATGTTTTAATGTATCAAAAGCACTATAAAATTTAAATTAGAGAATTGTTGTTGGAAAATTACCCCCAATATCTGTCTCTGTCCAGATCTGATCTACCTAATGTCAAAGCACCTCATCAATGTTGAAGTTTGTGATCCTGGATTTTAATGTTTCTTCAACAGAATCAGGAATGCGACAAAGTGCATTTACTCAATAATATACATGGCAGCATGGTACTTAGCACTGCTGCTTCACAGTGCTAGGGACCCCGTTCAATTCTGGCCTCAGGTAACTGTGTGAAGTCTGCATTCCCCGTGTCTGCATATGAGCTTTTTGGTTCTCCAGTTTCATCCCACATGCGAAAAGATAGAATCCCTCCTGTGCAGAAGGAAGCCATTCAGCCCATCAAGTCTGCACTGACAACAATCCCACCCTGGCCTTATCCACATAACCTTACATATTTACCCCAGTAATCCCTCTAACCGACACATCCCCAGAGCAACTTAGCATGGCCAATGCACCTAACCCACACATCTTCAGACTGTGGTAGGAAACAGGAACACCCTGAGGAAACCCACAGACACGGGGAGAACATGCAAATTCCACACAGACAGTAACCCAAGCCAAGAATCGAACCCATGTCCTTGGAGTATGAGGTAACAGTGCTAACCACTGTGCTACTGTGCAGCCATTCAAGATGTGCATGTTAGGGTTGATTGGCCATGTTCAAATGCCCCTTTGTGTCAATGGGATTAGCATGGTAAATACATAGCGTTACGAGGATCGGACCTGGGTGGGATTGTTGTCGGTGCAGACTCAGTGGGCCAAATGGCTGTAGGGATTCTATATGTGGAGATGTCATGGACATTCGGCCTCTGATCTTCAGATAAGCATTCTCCAAGGCAGCCTTCACAACACACAACAACACGGAGTTGCTGAACAAAGACTAATAGCCAAGTTCCGCATACAAGAGGATGGCCTCAACAAGGATCTTGGGTTCATGCCACACCATTTATAACTACACTGCCTGGGTTTGCAAAATCTCACTAACTGTCCTGGTTGGAGACAATACACATCTCTTTAACCTGTGCTTAACCCTCTCTCCACTCACATTGCCTGTATTTTTAAGACTTGATTATCTGTAAAGTCTCGTATTCTCAACACAAATTGAGTTTGTGTCTTTATATGGCCTGTTTGTGAACAGAACTTGCACTTACCTGATGAAGAAGCAGTGCTTTGAAAACTAGTGGCTTTTGCTACCAAATAAACCTGTTGGACTTTAACCTGGTGTTGTGAGACTTCTTATTGGGATTCTATATCCCAGGATTGTATTCCTTTCTTATAATCGTTATCTCCAATGTTTGGTAGATTAGCTCACAGTCATTTTAGATGTCGTGTGCTAGAAATTACATACAGGATTTAGGAATTGGAAAAATGACAGGGCCAATGTGCTTTTAGGGTTAAATTGGCAATTCTCTTATTTGCAGTTACCAGACAAGGAGGTTTGTGACCTTCATTAATTAGGGACCTTTCTATAGTAAAGCTCTATTTTTGAAAAGCAAGTGCAACCCAATCAATCTTCATGGCAGTTTCTTATCTGAGTTCTCCACTGGGAACAAGCTTCACATTGTGAAATGCTGATCCATATTCAAGTGCAATGAATGCTTTATTACTTCAAGCCCCTATTTTCTGATGCTTCCACTAACTTTCTGAAGCTGCTAACAGATTTTGTATAAAGTCAGGAGCTTTTAAACTTTATCTTGCCTTTACCTTGTCGAACTCAAATAGTCTTAGTAACAGAATAATACTTTAAGCATTTCATCAGCTGATGCTTCTGCTAACATTATTGTGTTACAAATTGCTCAAATGGAACATTCAACAATTTGGACTTCAGTTCACCCTTCAGAACAATCAGGAAATTTTGTGCCTGTGTTTGCTGTGCCTACAAGAGTTGAGAATCAAGATTCTTGCCAGCAAAATCTTGTTTCCTAATTTCCCCTCCCCTTTGCTGATGACGTAACGAGATTCTTGCCCACAAAGGATGGAACCTCATCCCCGTATATTATAATAAATTTGCATCCAATTAAAAGATTTCCCAGCTACATGATCCCCCCTCGCTAAATAGTCATACTTTGCCAACGGGATATCAGTGTGGTTTACAACAGCAAGGTAAGAATGTTGAGGGGAGCCTGCTGGGGGAGTGTCAAGGTAGACATAGGACCCAAAGGCAAGGAACACTCCCAGGCACAAGTACGCTTACATTAACACTGCAATGAAATTACATGAAAATCCTCTAGTCGCCACACTCCAGCGCCTGTTTGGGTACACTGAGGGAGAATTTAGCATTGCCAATGCACCTAACCAGCATGTCTTTTGGACGGTGGGAGGAATCAGAGCACCCAAAGGAAACACACGCAGACCATGGGTAGAACATGCAGATTCTGCGCAAACAGTAATCCAAGCTGGGAATCAAACCTGAGTCCCCGGAGCTGTGAGGCAGCAGTGCTAACCACTGTGCCACTGGTAAAAGTACAAGAACATTTTCAAAGAAAGGCTAGAGTGAGAGGATATTTTAAGCCAGTTATGTTTGGGAATTGATCAATTGATCCCTAAAAAGTTAATAACAGTTATGAAATGTAATGTACAAACATTCTTGTATAGAATGCATTGACCTTGTGCATCATGATTAGGACTTGACAAGAAATGACTAAGGTTCATTTGGTTGTTGTTTTCTACCATCCTGATAAAGGCATGGCAAAATGATAATGGATTAACCATAGCAATCAATTAGTCTACAACAGACCCAGACGTGACACAAGGAAAGCTCATGTGATAGAAGGCTTTGGGAACCACAGGTCATTAAGTTACCCTTTTCCTGCCAAGCATACTAATTCACCACCCCATGTCTCAAATTACTTAGATGCTGCTTCCCAAAAATATTTTTTGAAAGAAGTCTATCTATTCTGCATTTCTGAGTGTCGAAGCAGTACACTGTAAATAGTTGCCTTCTGAGACTCACAAAAGTGTGAATAGCACCAAACTGGCACCAAAATCCTGCCAAGACAGATAAAAAGTTAAAGAAACCCTTCGAGGAACAATACACAATGTGCTGAATGAGACTCCTTTTCTAGCACGTAAGGATAAATATCATGTCCGAACCATAAATCACATCACTGACAAGCGTCTTATGATGTGAATTATCAGCAGCAAATGGCACTGCATTCACTTGCATTAACTGCAAAAATCCAGCATTTTAATGACAGGCAGCTCATTTCAATGGGAAGTCTTATGGTGGAGTTGCAATATTTTCACTGTTGTCAAGGCTAACAGAGGAGTTTGCAAATTGTTCACTAACTTGTAGAGAATCTGGGCTCTTGACATATTTCTCACCATAAATTGCTGGACTTTTACCAAATAATTATACCATTAATTCTCCATGATTTTACATGATCAGCCAATAGGCATGATTATAAAAGGGCGGCACTGTTGCTTCACAGCGCCAGGCCCTGGGTTTGATTCCTGGTTTGAGTCATTGTCTGTATGAAGTTTGCATGTTTTCCCCACGTCGGCATGAGTTTCCTCCAGGTGCTCCGGTTTCCTCTCACTGACCAAAAGACATGCATTAATTCAAACAGACGTGGTGAATTTCACAGAACTTCCTTGCAGTGTTAATGTAAGCCTTACTTGTGACTAATAAATAAACTTTACTTTTTATAAATTGCAGCTCATTATGCATCACTCAGACGGTCCTGATTAAAATTTTTGAGATTAATTTGACTATCAAAATAAACATTAATATAATACGGAACAGTTTCCCCCCTCAGTCCAAAAACGTACAGGTTAGGTTGACTGGCCATGCTAAATTAACTCTAGTTTCAGGGGATTAGCAAAGTAAATGTGTGGAGTTATGGGAATAGCACCTGGGTGGGATTGTGGTTGGTGCAGACTCGATGGTCGAATGGCCTCCTTCTGCACTATAGGGGTTCTATGAAATGACCCGATGATTCAGCTCATACGTACATTGCTAACTGTGATTCTAAACCGCAATGTGTTGGAAAGTAGCAGACTTCAGTTGATGTCCATCAGAGTGGAAAGGGAAGAAAAGGGAATGGAAGTAAAAGGATGGTACAGGTTTTTTATTATTTAAATGAAGATCATGAGATATTTTAATGAATAAAGGAATAGGCAGCATCGACTTGCAGTAACATACACTTTCAGCAGTATCGATTTTAGCAATGCAAGTTTGACCAGGTCACTGTTGGAGAAACCCTTTGAAAACTTGTTCTCTCTCATGGTGAGAAATATTTGAAAAGATGCTTTTAAAATATTTTAACAGCACATGAAATTGGTTAAAGAATTTCAGGCTGTTTCCAATAAAGACCTGATTACAGCTTTCCTACATACAAGGTCTCAGCCCCTGACATTTATTGAAGATTAATCTGTTTGAATAGGAAGTAGGGGGTCAGGTTCTGCTAATGAGAGAACAACAGGGAAAGGCAGCATTGGACTGCGGGCTGATTCTAGAAGCTACAGAACATCCACTCTATGACCCATGGCCCTACAGTATCCCGAGCCTTAGGGACAGATATGGGAGGTCTGAACCACGTAAGTATGCAGCAGCACCACCAGACCTCCCTCCTCCTCCTCCAGGTACCATGCCCTCAGCTGGCTATGGCAACCATGGACTTCCATTTGTTTAGACCATCATTATGATTCCATTCAATAGTTGTATGGCAGACCACAAAACTCTCTCATTCTTACTATCTGCCACCCGATGTACTGGAAGGATTAATGGGCTTATTATCAATCTGTCTGACACATTGGCGATTACCACAGCCATCAAGTCCTGAAGTTGGACTTGGACCCAGAGCTTAGGGTCCAGTGGGAGGAATGCTACTTCTGTGCCATGACACTTTCAACCAGGAAAAAGGGACACGTAATATGAGCATGATATATAGTAAAACAGACCAACATGAGACAAAATTGTATGATAGAAATAGTGCAAAGAAAGTTTGACATAGGAAGTGCATGTTGCATGTAAACTGATACATTACAAATATGGGTAGGTTTTCTACATATAACACAAATGTTTTAACTACAGAGTTGGGACAAATCTGATTTAAGAGTAAAGTATTTCTCCTTGAACAAATCTAGATCTAAATATACCATCTGCAATAAAGGCAAAAGCCGTAACTGATTACTTTTTCCAGTCTATTTGACAAACACTGATCTGCCAGTACAGAACACTCTGTTACAGGCCGTGCTGTTCTTACACTTACCTCAAGCACACTCTTTCAATGCAGTGACACCTCACACTGGTGCTGACAGTTAATTACAGGTACAGAGGTGGGGCTACCAACTCCTCCACAGCCAACGACTATGGCTATAGGGCTTTCCCTATAATACATGCAAAAAAAAGTCCAGTTTCAGCATTGTTAACTTTGTTCTTGTCAGTTCAACTTTCGGAATAAATTTAAGAATGCCGCAAGCACTTATATTCCAGTTGAAATGAAATCTAATCTCACCTCATTTCTTTTGCAGAACATTGACATTAATTGTTTCATCAAATACAGATGGTCAATGTAAGTGATGAAATAGCTCTCAGAGTCGTGTGTGTATGTGTTTTTAATGAAAGAGCTTTCCCTGTGATAGTGTACACTCTGTAATATATAGGGAAGCTCTGACACATGTTTTTTTCAAAACTGGGCCAGAAAGCTCTTTTGTTTTTCGTCCATGCATTGAGGGCATCTCCGGCAAGGCCAACAATCATTGCACATCCTTGGGACGGCATGATGGCATAGTGGTTAGCACTGCTGCCTCACAGTGCCAGAGATCTGAGTTCAATTCCTGGCTTGGGTCACTGTCCGTGTAGAGTTTGCACATTCTCCCCGTATCTGCGTGGGTTTCCTCTGGGTGCTCCAGTTTCCTCCCACATTCTGAAAGATGTGCTGGTTAGGTGCATTGACCTGAAAAGGCACTGGAGGGTGATGACTAAGGGGATTTCACAGTAGCTTCATTGGAGTGTTAATGTAATCCTTGCCCGTGACTAATAAATAGACTTTAAAACTTTAATTGCTCTTGAAGGGGCGTTGTTGAGCCACTTTCTTTAATTGCTGCAGCCCATGTGGTGTAGATACATCCACAGTGTAGTGAGGGAGGGGATTCCCCATTTGACCAATCAAATAAGAAAGAACAGCAAATGTATTTCCAAGTCAGGCTGGCGTGAGGGGAATGTGCCAGTGGTATGTTCCCATGCACCCACTGCCCTGTCCTTCCGGTTGGAAGAGTTTGTAGATTTGGAAGGCGCTGGCAAAGCTGCCTTGCTGAGTTACTGCAAATGCATCTTATAAATGTACAAACCATCACTGAGCCCCAGTAGTGAAGAAAGTTTTTATTGACAGTGATGGAAGGGGTGCTAACTCATAGAAAGCTTTGTCTTTAGTGTTGCTGAGCATTTTGGGAGTTGTTGGAACTGCCCTCATCTAAGAAAGTGGGGAGCATTCCATCATTTTCCTACTTTACAACACAGAAAGAGGCCCTTTGGCCCCTTGTGTTGAATGCACCCCTTGCTGCCAGGATGGGGGTTCATTACTGACTCAAGATTTTGGAGGTTGGGTAGGTCTTGTTGCACGTGGGCATGGGCTGTTGCATTGCCTGGAGAGTTATGAATTGAACTGAATATTTTGCAGTCATCAGCAGATATTTCGGATCTTGTGATGAAAGGGAGGTCACTGATGAAGCAGCTAAGGTAGTTGAGCTGAGAACACTGGCCTAAGGAATTCCTGCAGCAATGACGACGTGGGGCTGAAATCATTCGTTCTCAATAACCATACTTGCTTTTCTTAGTGCTCCAACCAATGAACAGTCCTTCAGCTGAGTTCCTTTCACTTTAATTTTACTCCTCTGCCCACACACCTCACTGATGCCCAGTTTTGAGATAACAGATCAGTTCAGAATCTATCCCATTTAAGGATCGTGACAAATACTGAGGGTATCCTCAGTACAAAGAAGAAACTCTGTCTCTGTAGGACTGTGCAGCCTGCATTCTTACCAATATAGACACGCATGCAAAGGCGGATTGGTGAGAAAAAAGTCAAACAGCGTATTCCCACGAGTTGATTCTCTCAACACTGTCTGCAGGCCTGGTCTAGCAGGTATTTCCTTCAGGACTTAGCTAACTCATTCACTAACTGCACTACTGAGCTAGTCTTGGTGATGGACAATGAAGTCTCCATACAGAGTACAATCTGTGCTTTTACTGCCCTAGCATCTCTTGCAAGTGGTGTTCCACATGGAGGAGCACTGAATCATCAGTTGAGGAAGTGAGCATTAAGTAGTAATCAGAAAGAGGTTTTCTTACTCATTTTTGGGCTGATGACATGAGAGCAGAATCAATGGAGTCAGCACTGAGAACTCTGATGCTATTCCTTCCTACATGTATATTAGATGTTACCCTCTCCAGTGGCACTGGCTTGGCAGTGGGACATGACATATACAGAAGTGGCAATAAAGGAGTCTAAGACATTAGGTGTAAAGGATGATCCAATGTGCATGACTATATCAGGCTGTTTGACTAGTTTGAGAGACAGCTGTCCCAATTTTGGTACAAGACCTCAGATGTTGGCAAGGAGGAGCAACTTGGTGGGGTTGATTTGGCTGAATGTTAGATCATAAAACCATAAAACATCAGAGCAGAATTAGGCTCTCAGCCCATTGAATCTGCTCCATCATTCAATCATGGCTGATGTTTTTCTCATCCCCATTCTCCTGTCTTTTCCCCATAACCCCTGATCCCCTTATTAATCAAAACCAATCTACCTCTGTCTTAAAGACAGTCAGTGACCTGGCCTCCTCAGCATTCTGAGGCAAAAAGTTCCACACATTCATCATTGTCTGACTGAAGAAATTCCTCCTCATCTCTGTTTTAAAGGAATGTCCCTTTAGCCTGAGGTGGTGCATTCTGGTTCTCGCTTTTCCTACTAGTGGAAACATCCTCTCCATGTCCACTCTATCCAGGCCTCGCAGTATCCTGTAAGTTTCAATAAGATCCCCCCTCATCTTTCTAAACACCCAATGAGTACAGACCCAGAGTGCTCAACTGTTCCTCATATGATAAGCTCTTGATTCCAGGGATCATTCTCATGATCCTCCTCTGGACCCTTTCCAAGATTAGCATATCCTTCCTTAGACACAGGGCCCAAAACTGTTCACCATACTCCAAATGGGGTCTGACCAGAGCCTTATACAGCCTCAGAAGTTCATCCCTGCTCTTGTACTCTAGCTCTCTCAACATGAATGTTAACATTGCATTTGCCTTCCTAACTGCCCATTGAAATTGCACAATAAACCTTAAGAGAGTCTTGAACTGCCAAGTCCCTTTCTGTTTCTGATTTCCTAAGCATTTTCCCATTTAGAAAGTAGTCTATGCCTCCAATCTGTCTTCTAAAGTGCATAACCTCACACTTTTCCACATTGTTCTTTTTCACATTTCCAATGGCTAGGCCAAATTCCCATTTTCTTCATATTTAATTTTTGCAGAATGATCTGAACAACTGAGTTGCTTGCCAAGGCATTCAAAAATCAATCACATTGTTGTGCGTTTCGAGTCACATATAGGTAAAACTGAATAAAGATGGTTCATTTTCTAAAGAACATTAATGAATCTGATGAGTTTTTACCACAATCTATTAACTTAATGATCATCAGTATGAATTATATATTACTTAATTGTGTTTAATTCCTCCCCCACTTGTCTTGGTGAGATTTGAATTTATGCCTCTGATTTGCTAGTCTGGAACCGTCCCTGTTATATCACCGGTAAGGCTGGAGATATTGTGACATTCACGTTCAGGCAGTTTACTTTAATCTCTCTCGAATGCTGTGTAGTGTGTCTGGAAATGCTGACAGAGAACATCACACATTTTCTATTGCTGCTCCAGAACAGTAGGGTGTGTCTGAGACTGTGTGAATAGTAGGATGTATCAGAAAGGCCCTATTCTGTATGACTCAGTGCTGCCTTGGTATATGTCCCTTTGCATCAAAAGGCAACAAAAGAAAAAAAAGACTTGCATTTATATAGTGATTTTCACAGACACCAAACATTTCAAAGTGCTTTACAGCCTGTGATGTACTCTTGAAGTAACTGTCATAACGTAGGAAAAGCAACGGGCCAATTTGCAGACAGCAAATTCCCACAAAGAGAAATGTGATAATGATGGGATCATTTTTGAGGCAATTGATTGAAGGATAAATATTGGCCAGGACACAGGATAATTCCCCTGCTCCTCTTCAAAATGGGATCTTTTACAACAACCTGAGCAGGCAGATGGACATCAGTTTAAGTTGGAGTTTATTTATTAATGTCATACATAAGGCTTACATTAACATAGCAATGAAGTTACTGTGAAAACCCTCTAGTCACCACACTCTGGTGTAGAAAGAGAATTTAGCATGGCAAATGCACCTAACCAGCATGTCATTAGGATTGTAAAAGGTCTTTTTCAAAAGACAGCACCTCCAGCAATACAGCACTCCCCCAGTTGGAGTGTTAGCCTAACTAACACTCAAGAATTGAGTGGGACATGAATCTTGTGACTCAGAGACAAATGTGTTACCAATAATATCACTCTCTGCTGTTGCATTGGCATGTTAAATGGAACTTGGCATCTGGATCTGATCTCAGTTGGCACTCTCATCTCTGAACCAGATGGTTGTAGATTCAAGCCTCACTCCATGTATGAGTATATAATCCAGGCTGACCCTTCAGTGTGGTGCTGATGGAAAAGCTATAGATACGAAAATGCTGGATGAGGCATTAAACTGAAGCCCTGTGTCTCTCCACAGACTGATTCCTGGGATGGTAGGGTTGTTCTATGAGGTAAGATTGGGTCAACTAAGCCCTGTAAAGCAAAATTTATGTATTAGTCACAAGTAAGGCTTACATTAGCACTGCAATGAAGTTATTGTGAAATTTCCCTAGTCGCCACACTCTGGCACCTGTTCGGGTCAATGCACCTAACCAGCATGTCTTTCAGAATGTGGGAGGAAATCGGAACACCCGGAGGAAGCCCACACAGACATGACAGGAATTGTGCAAGCTGTACACAGACAGTGACTCAAGCTGTGAAGCAGCAGTGCTATGTGTGCATTTGAATTTAGAGGAATGAGATGAGATCTAATTGAAACATAAAATTCTGACAGGGCTGGATGCAGGAATATTGTTTTCTCTGCCTGGGAGGTCTAGAACAAGAAGTCACAATTTCAGGATATGGGAAAAGCCATTTAGGACTCAGGTGAGAAATTTCTTCACTCAGAGGGCGTTCTCTACCACAGAAGGCTGTGGGGGCCAAATCACTGAATATGAGTAAAGAAATAGATAGATTTGTAGACTGGGTGCAGCACTGAGATCGAGGATCAGTCATGACCATGTTGAATAGTGTTGCAGGCTTGGAAGGGCCTGCTCCAATTTTTTATGTTTCTATGCTGTAAATCCCATGATATTAGTCAAGGGTGAAAAAGAGTTCCCATGCCTGAGTCAGTAACACATTCACCTCTGAATCATGAGGTTCCAGATTCAAATCTCTCTCTAGGGCCTGCACACAAAAATCAAAGCTGATGTTCCATTGCAGCCCTGGGAGCACATTGCACTGTCGTCAGGGCTGTGGTTTCCCAAGTGAGACATTAAATTGAGATGTCATCTGCCCACTTGGGTTGATGTAAAGTATTTCCATGGCACCATTCCAAAAAAGAAGGGTGTTCTCCCTGTTGGCCTGGCAGCATCCCAAAAAACAGATTATCTGGTCATTATCATAGTACTTGGGATGCACAGATTAGTTGTCACATTTTCTACATTACAACGGTGATTATGCTTCACTGGCTAAGAAGCACTTTGAGTGATCCAGTGGTTGTGAAAAGTGCAAGATAAATGCAAGTTCTTCAGTTCATGTGGAATCTTGCTGTACATAATTGATTGCCACATCTCCCTACCAAACAGCTTTCTTAGCTGTTAAATGCTGTAGGGTGCTCTGAGGATGTGAAAGATGCCTCATAAATGCCGGTCTGTTCCTTCTTTTATTATATCTATAAGTCCCATTAGTGATTGGTAAAGATATTGAGCATAGGCAGTTTACATTTGTCACTGTGACAGTGGGAGTACAATTTCCATGTGCCATCACTGTTAGTCACAGAGTGCATTTCAAATACACATTGCATCCTGGCTAAAAGACATTAGGTGGAATCTGGAATTTTTGCTTAGAAAACATGAGCTAGTGGAAAAACTAGAAATGCATATTCGTTTGTAGATAGTTTATAGAGTGTCACTTCTGAGTGAGATCCAAATCCTGGTGACAAGTCAAAGGTTTCAGCTCAATTTTTAAAATTGATGAAAGTATGTGTCTATGAGTCATATGCTAGAATTGAGCTCAAGCACTGGTTTGAAAATGTCAGATTTAAAGGAGTATGTGATATGAGGATGTTATCTGTATTTGGTAGGAATCACTCCTGTGTTTGTGTGGGCTGTCATCTCCTGATTAGAACTCTCTGCACTGTGAGTTTTAGTGTTCAATACCAGACCAAAGTTTCTGTGACCTTTGTTGAAGGTTGACTGCTAGCATATCTGACTCATAAGGGGAACTGCACTATAGATTGGAGCACAAGATAAGCTTCAGACAACAAACCTCTACATTTTATTTAACCCCTTCGATGCTGTAAAAGCTACCACAAGACTTTGAACAAAATCCCTCTAGAATGGAAGGCACTATTTCGAGTTTTACCTTTGCATGGCTGGGCCTTGGAGCTGAACTGCCCCACTGAACTCTCAAAAGTAAGTGAGCTCTTACCTTTGGCTGAGCCCTTCAGTTCACATTGGATTGCGCACTGCACAAACTCCAATCATTCCAACCCTGTATTGTTAGCAATATCCTACTTAGACCATAGATCCCTACAGATGTCCTACTGATATTGTCACTGAACAACAAACAGAAGTTTATTTATTTCCACAATCTGTGGAACTCTTTGCTGCAGAAGGCTGTGGAGGCCAGGTCATTGAGTGTCTTTGAGATGGAGATAGATAGGCTCTTGATTAATAATGGGATCAGGGGTTCAGGGGAAAAGGCAGGAGAATGGGGATGAGAAAAATATCAGCCATGATTGAATGGCAGAGCAGACTTCATGGGCTCCTATATTTTATGGTCTTATGGTCACTGGAACACTCATCTAGAGACCCAGGATAATGCTCTAAGCAAGGGTTTAAATCTCACCATGGCAGATGCTGAAATATAAATCCAATTAAGTCTGGAATTAATGCCATGAAACCATTATCAATTGTTGTAAAAAAAAGCATCCATTCACTAATATCCTTTAGGGAAGGAAATCTGCTACCTTACCTGATCTGGCTTATATGCAATCCAGACCCAACAAGGTGGTTGACTTTTAAATGCTGGCCACTTAATTCAAGGGCAATCAGGAATGGAGGCAATAAATGCTAGCCCAGCCAGTGACATCCATATC
This sequence comes from Sphyrna mokarran, assembly GCA_024679065.1. Lineage (NCBI taxonomy): Eukaryota > Metazoa > Chordata > Chondrichthyes > Carcharhiniformes > Carcharhinidae > Sphyrna > Sphyrna mokarran. The sequence continues at coordinate 76,900,561 of JAGIQG010000013.1, read as the reverse complement.
CCATGGATGGACTAAAAAAAGATAGATAAGGTGGTTAAGAAGGCATATGGGATACTTGTCTTTATTAGCTGAGGCATAGGGAAGGGAAGCCATAGTAGATTTGTATGAGACGTTGGTTAGGCCACATCTGGAGTATTGCGTGTAGTTGTGGTTATCACATTATAGGAAGAATGTGATTGCATTGGAGAAGGTGCAGAGGAGGTTTACCAGGTAGCTGGAAGGATCTGACATATGTGGACAGACTGAATAGAGTGGGACTCTTTTCTTTGGAGGAGTGATAACTAAGAGGGCACCTGATAGAGGTGCATAAGATTACAAGGTGCATAGATAGGATGGTTAGAAAGGATCTTTCTTCATTAGTAGAAGGATCAGTGAGCATATAATTTAAGCTAAGAGCTGGAAAGCTAAGAGGGGAGTTGAAAAAAAACTCTTGGTGGCAGTCTGGAACTCACTGCCGGAAAAGATGGTTGAGTTAGAAACTTTTGTAACATTTATGAATTATTTAAATATTCATTCGTGCTGCCATAATGTCCAAATCGATGGGCCATGTGCTGGAAAATGGGAAGAGTGCAGCCAGACAAGCATGGATATGATAGGCCGAATGGCCTTCTTCTTTGCGGTAATCATCTCTGAATCTATTGTTGTAGTCCCATTTACAAGCTATCTGGGACCTAAGCATAGAACAGGCAAATGCTTTGGACACCCTACAATAGGCCCCTTTTCAAAATGGGTTCAGCCGCATGACCAATAGTGATAGTGGGGTAAAACTACTCACCCCATTTTCAGACCACTTAATGTCAGACAATGGACACTCAGGGTCCTACTTTACTATTTTGATTCTAAGTGCTGGGTGGACTTGAAACTGATTGTTTCAGATTAAACTTTCAGATCCATTCTGAGACACCTCCCTACGCGTTCTGCCTGAAAAAATATTAGCGATTCTGAATTGCGCTGCTGAAGCCTATGGGCAGGGCTTAATGCGCCCAAAATCCTGCAAGCTCTGATTAGTGCATCCAACTGTGCATGTACAGAAAAAAAGTGATAGAATGCTGCTCCATTGCCACATCTGTCCCAGGTCAGATAATATCTCCCCACAGACATTGCCCACACTCCCAATATTACTGACGCCTTATATCCCCAGCCACCCAGATTGATGGCTGGTCCCTCCTCCCCTTGCCCCCATCAATCTCAGGCAGAATAGCGCAGACATCCCTTTTCCTCCATTGACATCAGGCAGGGTGGCAGTGGATTCCCCTTGCCCCCTTCCCTCGATCTCAGGCAGAGTGGCAGTAAACCCCATGCCCTCCCCCCACCAATGATCTCAAACGGACAGCTGTCTGACACTCGGCACCTACCTCCTCCCTAACTGGAGCATCCGAACTGGACTTCTATGGAACATGTCTGTATCGCACCAATTCTGGATGGGCGACTGTGGTGATAAAGGGGGAAGTGCCAGTAAAGTTGGGCATGCAGCCATTAAGTCAATTAAAAAGGCAAAGTGAATAAGGAACCTTGGTTCTCGAGGGATATTGGAACTCTGATAAAGAAGAAGAGAGAGATGTGTTGCATATATAGGCAACAGGGAGCAAATAAGATGCTTGAGGAGTATAAAAAGTGCAAGAAACTACTTAAGAAAGAAATCAGGAGGGCTAAAAGAAGAGCTTCTGCAAGTATATTAAGAGGAAAAGGATAATAAGGGATAAAATTGGTCCTCTTAAAGATCAGTGTGGTCAGCTATGTGTGGAACCAAAAGAAATGGGGGAGATAATAAATGGGTTTTTTGCATCCATATTTACTAAGGAAACTGCCATGGAGATAAGGCAAACAAGTAGGAGGTCATGGCTATACAGATTAAAGGGGAGGAGGTGCTTGCTGTCTTGAGGCAAATCAGAGTCGATAAATCCCCAGGACCGGACAGCGTATTCCCTCAGATCTTGAAGGAGACTAATGTTGAAATTGCAGGAATTCTGGCAGATATATTTAAAATGCTGGTATCCATGGGTGAAGTGCCAGATGATTGGAGGATAGCTCATGTCATTCCGTTGTTTAAAAAAGGCTCAAAAAGTAAGCCAGACATTATAGGCTGGTAAACTTGAAGTCAGCAGCAGGTAAATTATTGGAAGGAATACTAAGATGTAGGATCTACAAATATTTGGATAGACAGAGACTTATTAAGGAAAGTCAACATGGCTTTGTGCGTAGTGGGTCATGTTCTACCAATCTCAAAACATAGAAAAACTATAGCATAATACAGGCCCTTCAGCGCACAAAGTTGTGTTGAACATGTCCCTATCTTAGAGATTACTAGGCTTACCTATAACACTCTATCTTACTAAGTTCCATGTACTTACCTAAAAGACCCTATCGAATCCGCCTTCACCACCATTGTCAGCAGTCCATTCCATGCACCTACCACCCTCTGAGTGAAAAACTTACCCCTGACATCTCCCCTGTACTATTCCCCAGCGCCTTAAACCTGTGTCCTCTTGTGGGAACCATTTCAGCCCTGGGAAAAAGCTTTGACTATCCACTCGATCGATACTTCTCAACAACTTATACATCGCTATCAGGTTACCCTTCATCCCTCATCTCTCCAAGGAGAAAAGGCTGAACTCGCTCAACCTGTCCTCATAAGGCATGCTCCCCAATCCAGTAACATCCTTGTAAATCTCCTCTGCACCCTTTCTATGGCTTCCGCATCTTTCTGTAATGAGGTGACCAGAACTGAGCACAGTATTCCAAGTGGGGTCTGACCAGAGTCCTATATAGCTGCAACATTATCTCTCAACTCCTAAACTCAATTCCTCGATTGATGAAGGCCAGTACACCATATGCCTTCTTAACCACAACTTCAACGTGTGCAGCTTCTTTGAGCATCCTATGAATTTGGACCTCAAGACCTTCTGATGTTCCACAATACCATTAATATTATATTCTGCCATCTTATTTGAACTGCCAAAATGAACCATTTTACACTTATCTGAATTGAATTCCAACTGCAACTTCTCCACGCAATCTTGCATCCTATCAATGTCTAGTTGCAACTTCAGACACCCCTCCACACTATCCACAAAACCTCCAACCTCCAACTTCAATCTATTAGATTTTTTCAAGGATGTTACCAGGAAAGTGGATGAAAGGAAGCCAGTGGATGCTGTTTACATGGACTTCAGTAATGCCTTTGACAAGATCCCTCATGGGAAGTTAGTTAGGAAGGTTCAGTCACTAGGTATACATGGAGATATAGTAAATTGGATTAGACATTGGCTCAATGGGAGAACACAGTAATTTGGTTGGATTTAAAATTGGTATTGTCAGACTTCTTACTGTGTTTACCCCAGTCCAACACTGGCATCTCTACATCAATGGAAGAAGCCAGAGAGTGGTAGTGGAGGATTGCTTCTCTGAATGGAGGTGTGACTAATGGTGTGCCACAGGTATCAGTGCTGGGTCCATTGTTGTTTGTCATCTATATCAATGATCTGGATAATAATGTGGTAAATTGGAACAGCAAATTTGATGATGATACCAAGATTGGAGGTGTAGCGGACAGTGAGGAAGGTTTTCAAAGATTACAGAGGCATTTAGGCCAGCTAGAAAAATGGCACATGGAGTTTAATGCAGACAATCGTGAGGTATTGCACTTTGGAAGGACAAACCAAAGTAGAAAATATAAGGTAAATGTTAGGACACTGAAGAGTACAATAGAACAGAGGGTTCTGTGAATACAGATACATAAATCCCTAAAAGTAGCATCACAGGCAGAAAGGGTCGTAAAGAGTGCTTTTGGTACATTGGCCTTTATAAATCAAAGTATTGAGTACAAGAGTTGGAATGTTATGGTGAGGTTGTTTAAGACATTGGTGAGACTGAATTTAGAGAATTGTGTGCAGTTTTGGTCACCTAATATTATTATATTATTATATATATATTATAATAATATTATTATATTATTATATTTTTATATTAATAATGATATTAATCAGGTTGAAAGAGTGCAGAGAAGGTTTATAAGGATGTTGCCAGGACTTGAGAAACTGAGTTACAGTGAAAAGTTGAATAGGTTAGTACTTTATTCCCTGGAGCGTAGAAGAGTGAGGGGAGATTTGATATAAGTGCATAAAATATATAGATAGAGTGAATACAAGCAGGCTTTTTCCATTGAGGCTTGGGAGAAAAAAACAGGAGGATGTGGGTTAAGGGTGAAGGGGGAAAAGTTTAAAGGGAATATGGGTGGGTGGTTCTTCACACAGAGAGTGATGGGAGTGTGGAATGAGCTGCCAGATGAAGTGGTGAAAGCGGGCTCACTTTTAACATTTAAAAAAAGCTTGGACAGGTATATGGATGAGAGGGGTGTGGAGGGATATGGTCCAGGTGCAGGTCAGTGGGACTAGGCAGAAAAATGGTTCGGCACAGCCAATAAGGACCAAAAGGCCTGTTTCTGTGCTGTAATGTTCTGTGGTTCTATGATTCTATGGAAATATATGCAAATGTATTTTAATGGCCATCGCACCCATTTCGGGTAAGTCCCTATCGTGGCCATTTTTGGACCTTGGTAAAGGGGGAACCAGCGTGGAGTTTACACGATGGTAAAATTGAGCCCTCAGGATCATGTTCAAGAGCTGCATTGCATTGCAATGTACACTTTGAGTGAATTCACCAATTTCAGTCAGGCTCGATGAAAGCACATGGTCAGGGATAGAAGCTATCAAATGGGTCTCAGAAATGCTACCTTCCTATGCCGTTTCATAGGATGTGTGACATCATCATACAAATAGCATTCCCATCGCCCTGCCATCCCCACCTTTTACAGTAGTGTTCCCCTGTTGCTGAGGTAAGTAACAGAGCAGAACTGATTCAGTTTGAAGTTGAGCAGTCCAGACTTATCACTTGTGTATACAGAGTGAAATTCATGCCTTTTCTTTTAAAAAAGAAAATCAGATTCGAAATACAACCACCCATCTTCAAAACAGGTCTGAAATATATATGGGCAGAGTTGCTAAACCTGCAACTCACTGACCACAAAGCAAAATTGAACAAAAAGATTGCTCCCCATCCCCTCCCCTCCCCCACACTCTCAGTTCAGTGAACCACAAGGAAACCTTCACATGCAACAGCCGTGGTGCTCTGGCAGATATTCACCAATAAACAGTCAACAGCTGCAAAAACAGTCTTTTGTGACAGGTCATTCGTTGCGATTGAGACCACACTGAAGAGTTTCGGTACCGTTCAATGTGAACTGACTTATAACCCAGTCACAGCAATCCAACGGAGACAAAAGCCAAGCTGAAGCAACGTCTGAGATTCTCAGATAACAGCACACGTCAGAAAACATGTTTGCTAATTGAGTACCAACTTGATCACAAACTGCTGACAGGACCAGCTAAGGGTTTGTCCAGCGTTTTCTGTTTTTATTTCAGGTTTCCAGCAACCAGGGTATTTTGCTTTTATTGATGCTGCTTTTGCTAATAAACGCCTTTGATGTTTGGGTGCGATTGTGACACTTTCAGAATAAAACCTATTCTTGTGTCCCTAATGACTGGTGAAGCAGGAGGTGGAAAGCCCTGACGAGGCTGCATCTTTACATTTTTTGAGTTTTTTTTCTGGCCATTCTCGCTAAGCAGGAGTAAAAAGCAGAAAGCGGATTTTTCACATAGGAGGTTGCAGAAACCTGGAACACTCTCCCACAAAGGCTGTGGTTTTCCATTGAACTGCATCAATATTGAATCCATCAGTACAGTAAATGCTATAACCCGTCGGAATATTGAGAGACAGAGAGGTAGAGAGATCTGTCCATCAATCACTGAAAGTGGCAACAGTGGTGGATAAGGCAGTTAAGAAGGTATGTGGCATGCTTGCCTTCACCGGTCGGGGTATTGAGTGTAAAAATTGGCTGCAGCCACACAGAACCTTAATTAGGCGTCATTTAGAATACTGTGTACAGTTCTGATCATCACATTATCAGAAGGATGTGGATGCTTTGGAGAGGGTACAGAAGAGATTTACCAGGATGTTGCCTGGTCTGGAGAGTATTAGCAATGAGGAGAGGTTGGATAAATTCGGTATGTTCTCACTGGAACAACGGAGATTAAGGGGTGACCTGATAGAGGCTTACAAGATTATGAGTGGCATGGACAGAGTGCATAGTCAGATGCTCTTTCCTAGATAGAAAAGTCAAGTATTCAGGGACATAGGTTTAAGATGTGTGGATGAAAGTTTAGAGGAGATGCGAGGCAAGTTTTTTATCCAGAGGATGGTGAATGTCTGGAACTTGCTGCCTGGGGAAATGGTGGGAGCAGATACGATAGTGACATTTAAGGGTCAACAAGACGAATACATGAATAGAATGGAAGTGAAGGATACAGACTCCATTAGTGCATACAATTTTAGTTTAGGCAGACATTATGATCGGCACAGGCTTGGAGAGCTGAAGAGTCTTGTTTCTGTGCTATACGTTTTTTGTTCTTTGCACCTCTTCCCATCAATATAGACCATCGCAGTAAAGAACTCTGCTTTCTCAAAGTAAGGGAGGGGCACAAGGGAAGAAAATGATAAAGAAGCCCAAAACTGTACCTGATTGAAAGAGAATGGAGCAAAACTGTTGGATGCTCATGGTCATTAGGAATGTCAAAGAGAAAAGGGTAGTTTTATTTTAAATATTCCTGAGGTTTTCTTGATCACATTCAGAGGAATGATTGGTCTGTTCTGAGACAAACTACTGTTCCCAGAAGAAATGTTTTGGAGTCTGCAGCAAAGCCCTCTACTGGGTCTAGATCAGGTGGCATGCATTTCACTGAGAATAATGGAGGATATAAAGGGTGGAATAGCTGGAATAATCTGGGAAGTATCCCAAAAAGGTTTCTGGATGCAGGGCAGCAGGGGATACAACCATTCCTCTCAAAAGATAATTCAAATAGAACAGAAACAAGGGTCCACCCAAAATCCCAAATCCATCAGCAGACAATCTGCCCTCTCCTGACCGCTGGAATTATAGTCATCAAAGGAAGCCAACTGACTACGGACTCTCCAGAATAATGTTCTATTTGGAGAAGTCAGCCTATCAGTGAATCACCAGGGAACAACACCCAAGGAAGGATAATATGCTGAGGCCGAGCTCCCCACACTCCAATATGAATTTCAAAGGTCAGCCTGGTTCCCTCACTTTGATGTTCCAGATGATGGCCCTTTAATGAATATGAGTACGGCTTCTGTCTGTCTCCAGTAAGAAGTCCCATCTTATAAAGTGGCCAGCCAATCAGAGGCAGCAGCAGCTTTGCGAGATCGGTGGCCACAACTAGTACTGCAGAAAGTCAGGGAAGGATAGGAACTGTGGATGTCCCGAAACCCAGGTAAGTCCAGAACTCGCCGGGACAGGATTGGCAGGCCCTGAGGAGTGGATTGGGAGCATATTGGACAGGACAGGGAAGACAGGCAGAGTTGGGGAGGCAAAACTGTAAAGGCGGAGTCTCCAATTGGCACAGGGATCTTGGGAAGGAGGCACTCACCATCGGCTTTCACTGAGCAGCACTCTCCGGTTAAACCTGGTAGGATACACATTGGGTATAAGCCTCTCCCACTGCCCATTAAATCAGAGCAGGCATTGATTATCCAGTTAAGGGCCTTAATTGGGCCCAATGTCTCACCTGCCACTCATACTAGGAAAGGGCTGGGGGCAGACGCAGGCAGGCTGCTGATGGCACAGTGCCCTAATTTATGGACCCACCCACCTGTATCCATAAAACTCTGGCCAATGAAGCAAAATCAGGCCATCTGTGGTGCTCTAAGTAGAAGGACCAATCGTATCAACAATGACCGTCCTTTACACCCACCAGCCTAGCTAGTTTCCCTGGGCAATTAGTAGCAATTCAGCAAGTGCATGGACGAGACAGAATAAGGGTCACATTATCTCCAACCGCATAGGATAGATCTCAATTGTTTGCTTGCAAATAATGATTACATTAAAACACATTTGTAATTTCTCACTATATTATTAATTTCAAAATAAGAATCCAGCTTAAATATTGTGATGTATTTACTGACCCAATTTTTAGGAACTGCCACCAATTAAATTTTCTTACATGTATATTTTTGTCCTTGCGTACAAAAGGGATAAGGATGCTACCATTTCACAAAGTGGCGCCTGGATTAAGAGGTTGGGTCAGTCAGGAATCTCACAGAGGGACAAGCTTACCAAGTTTCAGACTGATATGCTTCATAATCTTCTTTTCAAAAATACTAATGAACACTCACCCCAAAATCTCTGTTAGTTCAACAAAGTAAGCAACCACTTTACAACCAGTATGCTTGTAGTTAGTAAAATAAATGGCCAGTTAATCTGTTTTGATGTTGGTTGAAGATTTAATCTTGGCTAAAACAGTGACTGTTTTTGACATATTTATTAACACTAGCACAAACATCTCTTTCTATTCGCTGTCAGAGTTTCATGTGAAAGGTTCAGAGAACAAAGAACAAAACAGCACGGGAAACAGATCCTTCGGCCCAATGAGACCACGCCACCACCTCGATGTTCCTACTTCTACCTGTGATCCCTGTCTATGTTTACAGATCGATGCATTGAAACCAAATTTGAGACAATTAAGGGAGAATTTGTTCTGTCAATCAGCCTAAGAGCACATCTTTGGGATGTGGGAGGAATCTGGAGCACCCAGAGAAAACCCACGCAAGCACGGGGAGAATGCGCAAACTCCCACAGCCACAGGCCCAAATCCATGTATCTGCACAGCACAGCGATAGTCACTGAGCTGTCGTGTTGCCCATCAAATGGTCCAGGTCAAGCGTACACTAACGACATGAAGTACGAGGATACTCTCGAAAAAAAAAAATCCAAGAGCAGCCCTCTCACAACCCATCGTGTGTATGCCCCTTGTTAGACAACAAGGCGGACCAAAGTACCTGTAGGATAAAACATATACATCAATATTATCGACAATTTACATACTTCCCAGGGAACTCCCAAGGCTCATGATCCTTATTTTAAATCAGTTTTCTATATCCCTCCATTCCTATTCTGTTCATGTGCCCATCTGAGTATCTCTTAAATAACTCCAGAGTGCCTGCCTCCATCACTTTACTTGGCAGCGCATTCCATACCCCCACCACTCTCTGTGTGAAAAAACTCCCTCTGGCATCCAAATTATCTTACCCCCCTCACCCTAAGCCTGTGACCCCTCGTGCTATCTGAGTCCAACCTAGGAAGAAGCTTAACCCTGTTTACTTTATCTCATAATCTTGTACACCTCTATTAGATCTCCTCTAAGTCTACGTCTTTCTAAGAAAAACAGCCCCAATTTACCTAAGCTCTCCTTGTAACTCAGACCTTCCATACCAGGCAACATCCTGGTAAACTTCCTCTGCACTCTCTCCAGAGTCTCCACGTCCTTCTCGTAGTAAGGCGATCAGAACTGGACACAGTATTCCAAATGAGCTCTAATCAAATACCAGGTTAAAGTTCAACTGGTCTACCTGGCAGCAGAGTTTGATTGACAGCTCCAAATGGTTATAAAGTCTGTGAAGTGGGGCTATAAATTCCAATGTCTGTTTTTATAATGGATTAAAGGAAGTTAAATATAGTAATTAGGCTTTTGTTAATTAGATTTTCTTTAGAATTAACTAATTCACTTTAATAGACATTTCAGAATTTTATTTAATCTCAGCATGAATTCTGATGTCTGCTCATGATGGAGTTGGTTTGGTACGTATAAGGCAAAATGATAGTTGGTGGGAGGAGTACATGCAAGATGAATTGACACTAAGTTGGCATAGGGCCTATATAGAATCATTGGGATAGACAAAGAGATATAGGTTGGTATAAAGGGTATAACAGGGCATCAGGGTGAGTACAGATCATAAATTGGTATGGTTAAGGGGCATAGATTGACATAGATGAGGGATGGGGGTGTGTGGGAGTGAGAGGGCTGGAGGCTGTTTTTATTTCATTGTCTTTTCTTCCCAATATCTTAGACAAAGTGCTGGTGCACCAAGGCAGACCCTCTGTGTAGCCAACCTCTGCACCCAGCAGTGTCTGCCCTGTTCTCAGTTCATCTGCCCAAACTCCCAACCACAACCCCCTCCCCCACAGAAAACCAAAATCAGACCTTTTCAGGACACTTTCTCCCAGGTTGGACTTACTTGCAGAGCCAGAAATCCCAACGATACACTCCTGATCTGGAAGCAAAAATTCAGGCTCTGTTGATCAGCGCTAACATCTCTCAGCTTGATAAATCTAAAAATCACTGAGAGAAAATATAGTGATGTAATTTGAATGTTCAAATGGATTAAGTGAGTGGGTAGACAGATTAAATGCGTGGGCAAAATTATGGAAAAGGAGTTCAATGAGGTCACTTGCCTTGGACATATGAAAGGCAAACCAGTATTCTCTAAAATGAAAAACTAGAAACTGTAGTTTTGTTTTTAATAAAGTAGTTGAAGATGATGGAATTCCAGAAAAGCTCTGACATCTTTTTGAGTGGCACAGTAAATAATTTTAAAGCCTACATTTAACACTTAAGAAACAACACATGTTGGAAAACCTGTAAATATTTGAATTATGATCTTATTAATAAATTATGTACAGTTCTTTTAAATGGATGAAGTGAATGGGCAGAATGCTTCTGAAAACACTGGTATAAAATAAGCAATAGCCAATTGATCTCTTAAAAGATACAGTGCCCAATTTTGTCTTTCTTTAACTTCAGTGAAAGGACAATTGAATGGTGTGAGTAACAGTTCAAAATGTCTCATTTTCTGTTACCTCCCACCATTAGAATTACCACCAATAAGTTGAAACATACAAATGGAAATTACAAGAAGTTAGTGTATATTTTTTACAGTTTTTTTACAATACAATTTACAAAAGTACTGAAATAATATCCAATACCAGGGCGATCTACCCAGTTAATGGGCTCTCAAAAAGTCAAATGATGTCAGGTCATATGCATGAAATGTTGGGTGGAGTCTTTTTGTAACATCAGGGGCCCTGCCTGTCGGCGAGAGAGCCAGTGAGGGATCTGCGCTGCCCATTTTGATGAAAGCCAATCACAGTGGCTATGGGTGCTGCCCAAAATACCCACGAAGATCACGGAGTACTCAGGCCACAGGCAAATAATGCAGAGGAAGGGGTATGGTTTCACAGGGTGGGGTTACATGGAGAGAAGAGTCGGGTGGGAGTTGGTTCTCAGGCGGAATTCCCCCCATTTACCCATGTCCAGTCCCTTAAACAGGCACTTTGATCAAGGGAGCCATCCCGTCCCACCCCACGGCAACTAGTGACCTACACCACGGCGCCTAGCTTGCCTGCAGCAATACTGCATCAAGGGGATGAGGCCCTTAATTGGTCATTAATTAGCCACTTAAGGACCACATCTGGGTGGGTTGAGAATGGCAACTGTAGAGGTAGAGGTAATTCTGGTAGAGGTGGAAAGAGAGCGAAGTTCAGGTACATCACCAGCCCACTTAATTACATGGCCGTCCCATATCTAAACTCGCTATTAGCAAGCGCAGAAGAATCTGCCAGCTAATTTTGTTTCTCTATTCACATATCCTGCTCAACCTGAGCATTTCCTGTTTTTATTTCTGATTAACAATATCTGTGGTATTTTTTGCTTTTGTGACATACACAATATTTTATTTTTGTTTTGTGCAGCCTTTCTACAACATTCATTTTCTTTTCAATAAAGCAGGCTCTCAGAAAAGTGCATGGGAAGTGGGACTTACAGGATAGTTCCTTAAAAATGCCAATGCAGGCACAATTGGCAAATGGCCTCCTTCTATACTATATGATTCTATGAAAAATAATATGATTCTACGATTCAAAGTTATTTCTTTCAAATAAGCAGAAGGTAGTACCTTACTGACTGACGTTTAAGAAGGAACTTCAATACACAGTAACTGCTCCAATAAAATGTATTTAACTGCTGTAGTGCAAAACTGAGGTGACTGATAGGTGCCAATTATGGGTAGTCGTGAGGTTCCATGAGGGCACGGCGACATCTCCAACTCACATTTGCATTTAGCAATGGCTTATGTCAGCAGCATAAACTCACATTTGCTTCCCTTGTGTGTACTGGAAATAAGGTGGGAATCTAGACCATTATATTTCTTTGTTAAATTATGCAGTGCTATGTGATGGTGCTCAGGTTACACCAGGGCAAGTAGTATCTGAAACCTGATAGAGAGTTCTGTGAAAGAGCAGTTGTGGTCACACCGTCTAACTAAATTACTCACTAATGGGGGAAATGTTGATGTGTTACCTGAATCTTGAAATGTAGATGTAGACATTTGTCTCTGTTTGCTAGTTACCAACGCTATACTTAATATTAAATATTGAAACCAGTATCACAGGTTCCCTAAATAATTTTAGTTTTGTGTTTCAGCTTAAACATATGGGTGAATCTCCTATCCTGCTGTGCTAAAAATTGCATGGGGGGGGGGGGGGGGGGGGGGGGGGGGGGGGAAACGATTCATGGGGTTCCTGGAAGGCCTGCGCCAATTGGCATTTCCCAACACTGGATTTCCAGTGCGATTTGCTCCATGCCGGAAATCGGCAGGGAGACAGGGCTAGTATTTAAATGATAAAGGAACCAGGGCAGTCAGGGGTGGGTAGAAGGGGGTGTGTATAGTGATGGGGGCCAAGATTAGGCTGTGGTGCGCGTGGTGGGGGTGGGGGATGCAGACTGGAGGTGGCCCAGGCTAGCCAGTGATCGAGCTGGCTAACCAGAGATTCACAGTTTGGGGCCACTGCACATGCACAGAAACCTGCTGGTTTCAGCCTCCCGGGTGGGAATAGCCCTGGAGTTGAGGGACATGCCTGGGCAGGCAAGGGCCAGAGATGCCTGTAGCCCCAGGGGTTGAGGGACATGCCTGGGCATGCAGGGGCCAGAGATGCCTGTAGCCCCAGGGGTTGAGGGACATGCCTGGACATGCAAGGGCCAGAGATGCCTGTAGCCCCTGGGATTGAGGGACATGCCTGGACATGAGGGGCCAGAAGTGCTTGTAGCCCCTGGGATTGAGGGACATGCCTGGGCATGAGGGGCCAGAGATGCCTGTAGCCCCTGGGATTGAGGGACATGCTTGGACATGAGGGGCCAGAGAGCCTGTAGCTCCTGGGATTGAGGGACATGCCTGGGCATTCAGGGACCAGCAGTGCCTGTAGCCCCTGAGTTGAGGGACATGCCTGGACATGCAGGGGCCAGAGGCCTGTAGCCCCAGGGTGTTGACATGCCTGGGCATTCAGGGACCAGCAGTGCCTGTAGCCCCGAGGAGGTTGAGGGACATGCCTGGGCATTCAGCGACCAGCAATGCCTGTAGCCCCTGAGGTTGAGGGACATGCCTGGGCATTCAGTGACCAGCAATGCCTGTAGCCCCCGAGGTTGAGGGACATGCCTGGGCATTCAGCGACCAGCAATGCCTGTAGCCCCTGAGGTTGAGGGACATGCCTGGGCACGTAGGGGCCAGAGATGTCTGTAGCCCCTGAGGTTGAAAGATTCCCTAGCAGTCCCTCCAGGTGGCAATGCCAGGATGCACTGCCAGAACACTTGCATGAGTGGAGAGTTACCCTTCTCCATTGCTGGGGGGAGGGTCAATCCCCTTTTGAACTTGGGGAATTCATGGGGAGCATCATCCCTCTCTGAACTGGGGGTTGGGCCCATAACTGTGGTGGGTTCCAATAGCTGTTGGAGATAGTTTTAAATCTAACTTTGAGATCAAGGCACCCTTTAAAAACGATGCCCCAATCCCACATTCTGGGCATTGCTGGTGTTTTTGGGCCCTAACCCTCCAGCTGGCTGTGTGATCCTCGCCAGCACACTGAAGTTGCTCAATGCCATTAAATCAGGTGAGAAAAAGTGGCAAATTTTGCACAGCTTTTCTCACCTGATCCAATACTCTGCAATTCTGGGAAGATTGCACCCACCGAAACTATGGTTTGATTTGATTTGATTTGATTTGATTTATTATTGTCACATGTATTAGCATACAATGAAAAGTATTATTTTTTGCATCCTATACAGACAAAACATACTGTTCATAGAGAAGGAGAGGGTGCAGAATGTAGTGTTACAGTCATAGCTAGGATGTAGAGAAAGATCAACTTAATGCAAGATAGGTCCATTCAAAAGTCTGATGGCAGCAGGGAAGAAGCTGTTCTTGAGTTGGTTGGTATGTGATCTCAGACTTTTGTATCTTTTTCCCAAAGGAAGAAAATGGAAGAGAGAATGTCTAGGATGTGTGCGGTCTTAATTATGCTGGCTGCTTTGCCGATACAGCAGGAAGCATAGACAGAGTTCATGGATGGGAGGCTAGTTTGTGTGATGGATTGGACTACATTCATGATCTTTTGTAGTTCTTTGCTGTCTTGGGCAAAGCAGAAGCCATACCAAGCTGTTATACAAACAGAAAGAATGCTTTATATCGTGCATCTGTAAAAGTTGGTGAGAATCATAGCTGACATGCCAAATTTCCTTCGTCTTCTGAGAAAGTAGAGGCGATGGTGGGCTTTCTTAATTATATGTCAGCATGGGGGGTGGGGATCAGGAGTGGTTGTTGATGATCTGGACACCTAAAAACTTAAAGTTCTCGACCCTTGTCATTGTCCAGATTAGGACAATGTATGCTTGTATCCAGTAACTCTGTAAATAAATATAAAAATGTTTGTGTAGTTCTTTCCTTCACCAACTGGCTTTCTGGAAGAAAACTCTTATTGCTGGTGGATCAACAGTGAATCCATGCTCTAAAACAAGACATTGCACACTATATATGAGTATACATAATTGCAGGTTACTCATTCAGCAAGACATGATGCTTCTCTGGAATTATTTTAGCCATATCTTTTGGAGCCAGCTAGTCCTATTTAGTTCTGATATGTTATTATTCTGTATGGAACAAATAAATTATGCAGTTTACAATTTGGATTCTCCATATCATCAAAATCTTGCTGATGTCCCATCCTGCTGCTTTCCACTCAGCTGTCCAATTTTTTTTTTGTTTTTCTGGTTGGGAATATGAGTTGTAATTTTCCAAGTGTACTGCATGGCCTTGGCAATGCATCCAAGAGGCCAGGCTGGTAATATACTCTTGGCTCTCAACAAATGCCAGTTTAAGCCAGCTGTTAAATGGCAAATCGAAAAAGTATAGAATCCCTGTTAGGACAACTTGCAGTCTTCCACCCAGTTGAAGCAAAAGTTAGAAACAATTGAGATGTGTTGATCATACTTTTGTCCCCCACCTGCATGTCTTGGAGAGGAAGGTTCTGCTATTGCTAATGACCAATTGCAGATCTCTAAGTCAGCATATTGCTCCTCATCTGCGGTTCAATTAAATGTAGCCAAGGCCCCAACCATCCTGATGTAGTTCAGAAAATGTCTAAAGTGTGGAAAAGCTAAACACTCAGCAAAACGACTGGGATCAAATCCATTCCCACAAACAGATAAGAATTGTGAGTACTGGGTATTTAGTGCTGTATTTCCATTAGTTTGAATCAGCCCCTCTTTTGCCCTTGTGTTCTTGCCTTGTTTTCACTGACAGATTTCAGGAAACTCAAGAAACCAGGAGCTGCGCTGTTAAATTTGAAAGTCTGTTAAAGTATTCATATATTATTTCAATTGAGCACTTACCATATATTGATGGTCATGTGCCCTTTCTCTCCTGAGGGGCTTTGCCGTGTGAAAAGTGGCACAGTGGTTTGCACTGCTGCCTCACAGCACCAGGATCCCAGGTTTGATTACCAGCTTGGGTCACTGTCTCTGGAGTTTGCATACTCTCCCCATGTCTGTGTGGGCTATCTTCCTCCCACAGTCTGGAAGATATGCTGGTTATGAACATTGGCCATGCTAAATTCTCCTTTAGTGTACACAAAACAGGTGCTGGAGGCGAATTTCACAGTAACTTCACTGCAGTGCGAATGTAAGCCTTATTTGTGACTAATAAATAAACTTTAACTTTAAGCCTTGAGATAAACACAGCAATCAGCAAGTCGGAAGAAGCTTCCCAATGGTTTTGCATTTTTTTGAGTTCTTGGCCCTTCCCAGCACCCAAATCGATGCAATTCTCAAGCTTAAAATTTCTCCCTGTCAAATATGAATCACAGAATGGTTGCAGCACAGAAGGATGCCATTCAGTCCATTGTGTCTGTGCCAGCTCTCCAAATCAGCAATTCACCTAGTCACATTCTCCCATTTTCCTCTGTAACTCGACACATTCTACTCGTTTAGATAATAAGCAAATGCCCTCTTAATTAAGTGAACTTGCCCTCATCGTATTCTCAGGCAGCACATTCCAGAATTTAACCACTTGCTTTGTGAAAAAGATGTTCCTCAATCCACCGTTGCTTCTTTTGCCAATTCCCTTAACTCTGTGCCCTCTCATTTTTGATCCTTCTGCCAATGGGAACAGTTTCTCCTTATCCACTCTGTCTATATCCCTGATGATTCTGACCCCTCTTTAGATCTCCTCTTAACCTTCTCTTCTCCAAGGAAAACAGTCCCCAATCTATCAATGTAATTCATCCCTGGAATCAATCTTGTGAATCTTTCCTGCCCTTTCTCTAATTGCCTTCAAATCCTTTATAAAGTGTGGCACTCAGAACAGGGTTCATTATTCCATTTAAAGCTGAATCAGTGTTTCATGCACATTTAACATAACCGCTTTGCTCTTGTCTTCTACGCCCCTACTAATAAAGCCTAAGATACTGCATATTTTATTAACCACATTTTCAACCAGTCCTGCCACCTTCAATGTCTTATCAAATATATACCCAGGTCTGTCTGCTTCTGCACCCCCCTTTTGAATTGTATACTTTATTGTCTCTCAGTGTTCTTTTTACCAAAGTGAATTGCTTCACACCTCTGCATTGAATTTCAACAGTTATTTGTCCACTCACTCTATCAGCTTGTCCATGTCCTTTTGATGTTTTGCAGTATTCTCACATTTCACAATTCTTCCAAATTTCATATCACCATCATGCTAAATGAGATAGATTTCAAACATCCAGAAAATCAAAACTGGCCATCCACGAGGGGCTATGGGCCATCAACAGCAGAACTGTATAGAACCACATCTATAGCCTTATGGCCCGACATATCCTTCACTTGCCATCAACCCTGATTCAATGAAGAGTACAGGACTAACACCAGGTATACCTAAAAATGAAGTGTCGCACGATGAAGCTGCAATACCGGACTACTTACATGCCAAACAGTGAATGCACATCCTCTTCTACTCCACCCCATACAGATGCACATTCTACCCCACTTTTTGCATACACTCACTTCCCCCCTACTCCATTTGCACACACACTCTTTTGCTTTACCCTCCTCACATTCGGGCTCTCTCCCCCATGGGAAATTTCTTTTAGTGGCTTTTCTGGCTATTTACAGAGTTTACAAAGCTTTGCCACAGGGATGCCATCTGTTCAGTTCTGGCATGAAACATGTAATGGACTCTATTCCTGCCACTGGCCCTCCAATCATATCAATAGTCATTGGGTCATCATATTTCATTTGGTTGATAAAATTATTGCTGCAGACAAGGGGGTATTTATGTAAGAAAGATTTCAAAAATGAAGATTGAGGTGTGCCAGTTGACATAGGAGTATAAAACTTAGGAGTAGAAATTAGGCCACTTGACCCATCGAGTCTGCTCCACCATTCAATCATAGTTGATATTTTTCTCATCCCAATTCTCCTGCCTTTTCCCCATATCCTTGATCTCCTTTTTAATCCAGAACCTATCTATCTCGGTCTCAAAGACACTCAATGACTTGGCCTCTACAGCCTTCTGCGGATTCACTACTCTCTGGCTGAAGATATTCCTCTTCATCTTTGTTTTAAAAGATTGTCCCTTTAGCCTGAGATTGTTCCCTCTGGTTCTAGTTTTTCTTACTGGTGAAACATCCTCTCCACGTCCACTCTATCCAGGCCTCGCAGTATCCTGTAAATTTCAATAAGATCGCCCCTCATCCTTCTAAACTCCAACGAGTTCAGACCCAGTGTCCTCAACCGTTCCTCATACAACAAGCTTTTCATTCCAGGGATTATTCTTGTGAACCTCCATTTTTGGCATTTGATTGTGGCTTTAGTCAACTTCAGCCATATCTGATACTTGTGTATGCAATCTTGCCAATGTTTTGTATTTGGTGAAATATTTATTTTTGTGATTACTTTCTGACTATTTATATAAATAACTTTTTTCCCCCTGTAACTTATTTCCAACAACTGGCACATCTCAATCTTCACTTTTGAAACTTTTTTTATAGTTGAAAATCAAACCCATTCTTACAACAGGTACCAGATCGTCTGCAGTAATAATTTTATCACCCAAATGAAATATGATGACCCAGTGACTATTGATATGAATGGAGGGCCAATGGCAGGAATAGATTCCATTACATGCTTCATATCTGAAATAAAAGAAAGAGAAGTCTGAGCATCGGACAACATGGATAGTTCGCTTAGAAAGCTGTGCAGTGACAATGATGGGCCAAATAGCTTCCATCTGTACTGTGAAATTCTACAGATCCCACTGGGATATGAGATATCATCGCAGGAGCACTGCTACTGATTAAATCCATTACTTCCTAACATACTGAACAAGGAAAAAATTCTTCCTGCAACCTCAACTATCTTTTCCATGACACATCTACACAGATCCTAATTTCTGGCCAATTATCATTATTTCATAACAAATATTGTTATTTTTAGGTATTGTGATTATGCTTCAGTTAGGATAAATGAAGTGATGGATAAAATGTCTGGGGTCAAAGGGAACTTTGAGGGGTGGGAGTGAAGGGGGGGCAATTGGGCTGATAGTGGGGGAAAAGGAGGAGGAGGAGGAGAATGGGTTGAAGAAGGGGGATGGAATAGTGCTGAAGGAGGGGGATGGGAGTGACGGTGTGGGGAATGAGGGTGAAGTGGGGGATGGGGTGAAGGAGGGGGTGGGGTGAAGGAGGGGGGCTGGATGAAGAAGGGGGATGGGTGAAGGAGGTGGATGGGGTGAAAGGGGGGAATGGGGTGATGGAGCGGGATGGGGTGAAGGAGGGGGATGGGTGAAGGAGGGGAGATGAGGTGAAGGAGGGGAGATGGGGTGAAGGCAAGGGACTGGGAGTAAAAGAGGGGGATGGGGTGAAGAAGGGGGAATGGGGATGAAGGAAGCCAACACAGTATTGAACTATATTATCAATATAGTGGGGACAGCAGAGATGCAGTGGTATTGTCACTGGATTAGCAATCTAAAGACCTAGACCAAGATCTGGGATCTGGATTCAAATACCACCATTACAGATGATGAAATTTGAATTCAAATAAAAATCTGAAATTAAAAGTCTAAGGATGACCATCAACCCGTTGTCAAGTGTCATAAAAACCCATCTGCCACTTTACCCTACATTTGACTCCTGATCCAGAGCAATCCAGTTGACTCTTGAATGTCCTCTGAAATGAAGGACAATTAGGGACAGGCAACAAATGCTGGCCCAGTGACAGTCATGTTCTGTAAAATGAATGAGAAAACAGAGAAAGTTGGTGAAGGAGGGGGGAATGGGTGAAGGAGGGGGGGAGGGGTAAAAGGAGGGTGAAGGAGGGGAGTGGGGGGTGAAGGAGGGAGATGGAGATGAAGGATGGAGACAGGGTGAAGGAGGGGGGATGGGGTGAAGGAGGGGGGATGGCGTTGAAGGAGGGGGGATGGAGGTGAAGGAGGGGGGATGGGGAAGGAAAGGGGATGGAATAAAGGAGGGGCAATGGGTGAAGGAGGGGAAGGGGGTAAAGGAGGGAGATAGGATTAAAGGATGAGGGGGAGGAAACAGGATGAAAGAGGAAGAATAAGAGGGTGGAGGGAGATGGGGTTTGAAGAAGGAACTTTGAGTGTATGGAGAAGGGGGAAAGGGGGGGGGTTGAAACAAGGAGAATGGGGTGAAGGAGGGGCAATGTGATGTGAAGGAGGGAGAATGGGACAATGAAGGAGAGGGGAATGGGAGAGAGAAAGAGGGTGATGGAGGGTGTAGCAGGGGGATGTTGTAGAGGGTGCTTACAAAGCAGTGATCCTGGTTCCCATTGCCCAGGTTTGGGATTAACATGTGTGCACTTCCAATTCCAGACCTGGCCATCTTGGCTTGCATTTTCTCAGCGTCAAACTTCTATACACTGAATGCCAACCTTGGCTGCACACATCACACTACAACTGCCAATAGGGAACAGGTTCTCCCCTGATAGCATTGATGTAGACAAAATTATACAACGTCTGTGCTTCACAAACAATTTGGAACTGCTAAGGTTGGCATTGTAAGAGATCCAGGAGTCTCAGTAGAAGCTCGGTACTTCCTGCTAATGCTAATAGAATATTGAACTATATTATCAATATAGTCAAGATCTGGAATTTGGATTCAAATCCCACCATTGCAGATGGTGAAATTTGAATTCAAATAAAATCTGAAATTAAAAGTCTAATGATGACCATGAAACCATTGTCAGTTGTCATAAAAACCCATCTGCCACTTTACCCTGGTCTGGCCTACATTTGATTCCTGATCCCGAGCAATTCGGTTGGCTCTTGAATGCCCTCTGAAATGAAGGACAATTAGGGACAGGCAACAAATGCTGGCCCAGTGACAGTCATGTTCTGTAAAATTAATGAGAAAACAGAAAGTCATGACGAGTCATTCTGTGCCTTTATTACTGTTTCTTATTTCTGAGAAATAAGGGAGGCAGTGGGAGGCATTGCAGACATGGGTCAAGAAGTCAATTCCTCATGCCAAGGGTTTAAATAATTAGAAAAGGCAGGCGGGATATGAGAAGGAAAATTCTGAGAGTAGATCTTATGGACAGATGTAAGATTGTAAGTGATAATTTAATCCAAAATATGACTTCAGATTAAACCGTGACACTCAGAATTCCAAGCAGAGCAGCAGTGGTGAAAACGTGAAATCAAAGGAAACTAGATGCAACAACATAGAGGACAGGAGTAGGATTATAGCTTTGTCTCCAATGGATGAATTCAGATAGACTGAATGATTTTCCTCATCTGTAAGCATCTTATGGAACTACCTTTTGATGCAGTGGTGTGTTAATTTTCTATAGCCTCTTCCACAACGCTCCCATCATCATCTGACCTGTTCAATCTAAAATGAGATCATGCCTTACTGTATGCAGCAATGTTATTTACTATAAGGCTGTCTGAAAAGCTACTATGAAAGTCACACCCACGGCTGTTTTGGCAGTCCAACTGAAACAGAGAAGTCACTCACACCACAGTTACGCCCCCGTGTCCCCAGACATTTGAAACTGGAGAGATACTTGGCCCCAGACTGAAATATTTTGACATTAGTAAACTTTGGCCCTATCTTCTTAAAGTCTATCTGCTTCACATGCTTAAATTTTCATTTCAATAGTCAACCAAAGTCACCTTATTGTAAATCTAAATTCTAACAAAAGTGGGGGAAAAATGCACTCTCTGTACAAGTAGTGAGAAATAATCTCCTTAAAAATTCATTTTTTATACGGAAAGAGTTTTCTGTTCACCTCTAAATTCATTTCTTCTTTCTTGTCATCTTAATGTCTTAAAATAGACACCCAATTTTATCTGTGGATGGTGGGGAAGGGAGAATGTAAGAGCTGTTACAGACAGTGAACCATCAGGATCCCAGATCTTTAGGCTGAGGTGATTTTAACTCCACCCAACATTTACAAGCCCAGAAACTGGATACCATCTAAAGCTCGACTGACTTACAGCAGGCCAGATTCAAAATTAGTGGGCGAGAAGAGTGAGGACAGAGACCTATGGAATCTGAACAAAGTAAATAGATATTGGGGGAGTGTGGGGAGGGTGGGGCATTGTGACTTAGCAAGTCCATGGTCAGAAAAGCCCACGGCATGGAAGTCTTTAAAAAATGAACAGAAAATCGCACTTGCCTTGACTTTCTGTGGCCAGTAACCTGGTGACTAACAATGTTTTTCTTGTGGGTTTGAGATGATGTGTTAAGCTTGCAGTTCAAATAGCATGTGTGTCCTGATGATACCAGTGGAATGCAATTTCGCCATTGAAATTCAGTCTGCACTCTTTTAAGACGGGCAGCCTTCCCGGCACCTTAATTTAGACAAAGTGAAATGGTAGGAAATGGGATGGGAACCATCCTTCCCACCATGTGGGGACAACATGGCGTCACAGTGGTTAGCACTGCTGCCTCACAGCACCAAGAGACCTGGGTTCAATTCCCGGCTTGGGTCACTGTCTATGTGGAGTTTACATGTTCTCCCCATGTCTGGGTTTCTTCCAGATGCTCTGGTTTCCTCTTACATTCTGAAAGACGTGCCGGTTAGGTGCACTAACCTGAATAGGCGCAGCAGTGTGGTGACTGGAGGAATTTCACATTAATATAAGTCTTACTTATGACAAATAAGTAAACTTACTTACTTTTATATGAGTCCCTCTCAGCCTGTGAAGTTAAGATTACATCATGGACTGTTCTGGCTGGCAGGTGTATGTTAGATATGCGAATGTTGCTGCATCATATATGATATAAATGATTGACTAGGTAGAAACTCCTTTACATGTATTTTTGTGCTTAGAAAATGTTTGAAGTGGGAACTGAAAGAAGTCCTTAAAATTTACGAAATCGATTGGTTAAAATAATATAAGCAGGTGCTAGCATTACCGCGCTGTGATTGCCTGGTCACCTAATGGAGGTCATCAATTTCCATGCATTCCTGACACAATTTAAAAGCAGTCTTTGCTTCTCAAAAAGAAGATGCACCTTGACTGTAACTATCTATCACAGAATCATAGAATCCACAGTGCAGAAGGGGGCCATTTGGCGCATTGAACCAATAATCCCACCCTGGTCCCCATGATCCCACAGATTTATAACACATAATGAGCAAAGACGTCTAGTCAGGAGAAGGGATAGTATTGATTGAGCTTCTGTTCAAGGAAGAAGTGGACAGCCTTCAGCCCTTCCGGTGGCATTTAGAAGGGGAAAGGGATTGGATGTCCAGAATGAAAAGCAGAATGTTAAATAGGAACGTATTACAAACATATGAATTAGGCACTGGAGTAAACCTCTAAGCCCCTCAAGCCTGCTCCACCATTCAATTAGATCACAGCTGATCTGATTGGAACCTCAGCTCCATCTTCCTGCCTCCCCAATAACCTTTCACCACTTTTCTTATCAACCTCTGATCAATCTTCTTATCAAGAATATCATCCACCTCTGACTCTGTTTCTGTTGCTTTTTGAGGAAGAAGGGTCTAAAGACTCACAAACATCAGAGGAAAAAAATTCTCTTCATCCCTGTCTTTAATGCACAACCCCTTATTTTTAAACCGTGACCCCAAATTTGAGATTTTCCCACAAGAGGAAACATTCCACATCATTCCTGCCAAGGCTCTTCAGGATCTTATGTTTCAATAAAATCAGTTCTTACTCTTCTAAATTCCAGTAGATGCAAGCCTAACCTGTCCAACCTTTCTGTATAAGACAACCCACCCATTCCAGGTATTAATCTAGTAAACCTAATTTGAACTGTTTCTAACACGTTTATATTCTTCCTTAAATAATGAGACCAATATTGAACATAGTACTCCAGATGTGATCTCAACAATGCCAAGTATAACTTGAACGTAACCTTCCTACTTTTCAATTCTCTTTCAATAAACAATAATATTCTACGAGCTTTCTTAATGATTTGTTGTATACTTTGTGGCGATTCATGCACTAGAACACCCAAATTCCTCAGTACCCCAGAGCTCCGCAACCTCTCATCATTTAGTTAATATATTTTTTTGTTCTTCCTGCCAAAATGGAAAATTTCACATTTGATCACATTATACTCCATTTGCCAAATTCTTGTCCACTCATTTAATTTATCCATATCTCTTTGGGGCCTCCTTACATCTTCTTCACAACTTACTTTACTTATTTATCTTTGTGCCATCTGCAAAATTAGCAACCGTACCTTCAGCCCCTTTAAGTTTGATTTTTAATTTTTTTTAGTTAAGCAAGAATGGTGGGACCTCCTCTTGGAATTTTTGCTTCTTATTGGAATAAATCTATTCTGTTCTTACTATGGAGGGACTGCAAAGAAGGTTTACCAGGGTGATTCCTGGGACTGATGTAGAGAGAGTTTGAGTCAATTAGGATTATATTCACTGGAGTTTCAAAGGATAGTGTGGGTGGGGGAATGTCATAGAAATTCTAACACGACAGACAACTAGATACAGGAAGAGTATTCCAGCTAAATATTCTTTTGGTTTTACATTTGAAGTTAATGTTTGTTCTAATAATATATAAATGATTAAAAATTTCTTATAAGTCATGATGAAATATTCAGTGTGCATTAAATGATTTGAATCTTATTCATGGGATCATAGTTGATGAACAAACCTGATTTCAATCTTTTGGCCCACTGGGATGAAGGAGGGCTATCACTAGCCTAGGTTGCCTTAGGGATTAAACAGCTGAAGGTACGAGTGTTATTGTGAAGCCAATCGGAGCTCTACAAAAGACCAGAATTGGAATAATGTAGTTCTTAAAGAATTGTGGGGCCAGAAAAAGTTACAGAGACAGATGAGGCTATGGAAAGATTTGGTAAAGGTAAGGATTTAAAATTAAATGAGAATTTTAAGTTTAACTTCCCTGTCCTGGTCACTTACAGTACTGCACCAGCTAACCTAGTTTCTTAATGGCCAATTAAATTGGAAGTTCAGTCGTGTTGAAATGCAGCCATCAGTTTAGTGTTGTGCCTGTTTATTCCAATCAAACTAGCATTGCCATTACATTTAAATGTGCCCTAGGTACAGTTCACTCAAGGTCATGTTTTAAATTTTAAATCCATATAGCACATCTCAAATCAAATTGGATCAACATGCTAGACTGTAATTTTAGTTCAGCTATTCAAGATAATTTTTTTGGCATTCCCTCTTATTAAACAGTGGGTTTTTTGATAGCTGCACGCACTTTATTTTTAGCTCTTGTTGCCAGTAGTGATGCACCCTATGTTTATGAGTGTCAGTGGCAAAATCTTTTATTTGGTTATAAATCATCAGAAGGAAGGATATTTACATGGATTTTTGCACCATGTTCCTCTGTCAGGGAGCTTTTACATCACGGTGCACTGATGCCAACTTCGTCTGTACCTTTGGTGTACACTGCAGACTTTTGTTATTTTTAAACTGGATAATTGGGGAGAAGTGCAATGGAAGAACTTGTTCATTCCTCAGTTCTGATCACCAAAGTTGTGGTCAGTTTGGGTCAAATTAGTCCTCCCCAAGCAAGCAATGGCAAAACTTGAGGCTGTCAATTAATTAATTCTGGTAGAAGCAACGCTGAGTCTAGGGCTGAACAATCAAATTAGAACATAGAACATTACAGCGCAGAACAGGCCCTTCGGCCTTCGATGTTGCACCGACCAATTAGGAAAAAGCAATGACCCTCTAACCTAAACCATTCCCTTTTCGTCCATAAACTTATCGACTAACCTCTTAAACGCCACCAAACTTGGCGCATCTACAACTGCAGCAGGCAGGGCATTCCATAACCTTACCACCCTCTGGGTAAAGAACCTACCTCTGACATCCGTCCTATAACCACCACCCCTTAATTTAAAGCTATGTCCCCTCGTGCTAGCTTTCTCCATCCTAGGAAATAGGCTATCACTGTCCACCCTATCTAAACCTCTAATCATCTTATATGTTTCAATAAGGTCTCCTCTTAGCCGCCTTTCTAACGAAAACAACCTCAAATCCCTCAGCCTCTTTTCATAAGACCTGCCCTCCATACCAGGCAACATCCTGTAAACCTCCTCTGTACTCTCTCCAATGCCTCCACATCTTTCTTATAATGTGGGGACCAGAACTGTTCACAATACTCCAAGTGCAGCCACACTAGAGTTTTGTACAGTTGCAACATGACGTTGCGGCTCCGAAATTCAATCCCCTTACCAATAAAAGCTAAGACTCCGTATGCTTCTTAACAACCTTATCGACTTGATTGCCAACTTTCAGGGATCTTTGCACATATGCACCAAGATCCCTCTGTTCTTCAACACTATCAAGAGTCCTACCATTAGCCCTATGCTCTACATATTTGTTTTTTTTTAGAGCAACACAGCACAGGAAACAGGCCCTTCGGCCCAACGAGCCCGCGCTGCTGTCATAACTATTTAGTAACAATTCCATTATCCTATTCTAATTTTAGGTTATTCCTAATATGGAAGAGTCTCAATGTAGGAACAATTTGTTTCCCAATCAGCCTAAGAGCGAATTTTTTGGGATGTGGGAGGAAACTGGAGCGCCCGGAGAAAACCCACGCAACCACGGGGAGAATGCGCAAACTCCCGCAGACACCAGCCCAATTCCAAGTGTCTGCACAGCTACAGCGATAGTCACTGAGCTGTCATGGTGCCCTTCAGATGGTCCAGATAAAGCACTCATTTACGATATGAAGCACCAGGCAACCCATGAATCAACATCCAAGAGCTGTCCTCGCACCACCTGCTGAATGCATGCTCCTTGTTGGTCAAGTATGGACCGAATTACCTGTGGAAAAAAAAAAGCCATAGTTAAACAGTCCTACTATATCCCTCTATCTGCATAACGCTCATGTGGCTGTCCAAGAGACCCTTAAACAGCCCTAGCGTGCCTGCTCCCACCACCTTACTCGGCAGTGCATTCCACACCCCCAATACCCTTTGTGTGAAAAACTGCCCTCTAATATTCGTCTTATACATAGCCCCCCTCACCCTAAGGCCATGACCCCTCGTCCTATCCATTTCTGAAGGTGGAAAAAGTTTACCACCATTTACTCTATCTGTTATTCCTGCCAAAGTGAATTACCTCACACTTTTCCGCATTAAACTCCATTTGCCACCTCTCGGCCCAGCTCTGCAACTTGTCCAAGTCTCTCTGCAAATGATAACACCCCTCTTCACTATCTACCACTCCTCTGACTTTGGTGTCATCAGCAAATTTACTAATCCATCCTTCAATACCCTCATCCAGATCATTTATAAAAATTACAAACAGCAGGGGCCCCAAAACACATCCCTGAGGTACACCACTAGTAACCGAACTCCACGATGAATATCTCCCATCAACCACCACCCTCTGTCTTCTATCTGCCAGCCAATTCCTAATCAATTAGCTAAATCACCCTCTATCCCATACATCTGCATTTTCTGCAGAAGTCTTCCATGGGCCACCTTATCAAATGCCTTACTAAAGTCCATATATACCACATCAACTGCCTTACCCCCCATCCACCTCCTTAGTCACTTTTTCAAAAAACTCAATGAGGTTAGTAAGGCACGACCTACCCTTCACAAAACCATGCTGACTATCACCAATCAATTCATTTCTCTCTAAATAACTATAAATCCTATCCCTAATAATTCTCTCCAATACTTTGCCCACAATAGAAGTAAGACTCACCGGCCTATAATTCCCCAGAAAGTCTCTCTTCCCCTTCTTGAACAATGGGACCACATTCGCTATCCTCCAGTCTTCCGGCACTATACCCGTAACCAACGACGACCTGAAGATCAGAGCCAGAGGCTCTGCAATCGCCTCTCTCGCCTCCCAGAGAATCATAGGGTAAATCCCGTCCGGCCCAGGGAACTTATCCAACTTCAAACCCTCGAGAATATCTAGCACATCCTCCTTATCTACTTCAATACTTTCCAGTTTGCAACCCTGTATCCCAATGTTCTCCACAACTACATTTACATCTCCCTGCGTGAATACCGAAGAGAAATATTTGTTCAGTGCCTCTCCAATCTCTTCAGGCTCCACGCATTCTAAAAATTAGAATGTTTGCATTGAAAACTAGGAAGGACATATAACAAAAGAACGAAGAAGAATATAGAAAGACTAAGAATTAGATAGAGGAAAAAAGATCTGTGAATTACTAACACAGTTTTCTCTCTGTATATATGCTACAGAGTTTCCACCAGTTTGCTTTACACCTGATTCAGAATTCCCTTTGCCTTATGCTCCTGGTCTCCACTTTATCTTCCGGATTTCCGCACTTCCCATTTTACACTCCCGAATCTCTGCACTTTCCACTTCACGCTCACGGGTTTCTGAGCTCTGCTTTAAATCCACATATCACTGGGCTCTATACTTTGTACTCCTGGGTATCTGAACTCTCCAATTTAATTTATATTCTCAGGTCTTTATGCTCTCAATTTAATTTCATATTATATATTTGCATTTTCCACTTTATCCTCTCATGCCTCTGTGCTTTCCACTTTATACTACAAGGCCTCTGCACCCTCCATTTTGTTTTATCCTCTAAGGACTCTGCGCTCTCCATTTTATTTCATACTTATCAGTTGCTGTGCTCTTCACTTTATTTTATACTCTCAGGCCTTTGCTTTCTCAGTTTACATTCTGTTTGCGCTGTCGCTTCATACCATGACTGCTCTCTCACTTTATAATCTTACTGCTCTTTTCCTTTACACTCTGCCTGTTCTCTCGTTTTACACTCTGCCATCTCTCTCACTTCACACTCTCTCTACTCTCTCACTTTAAACTCTGCACTTTTGCTTTATACTCTTCCTGCTCTCACTTTACACTCTGTCTACTCTCTTGCTTTACACTGTCCGTTCTCTAACTTTATACTCTGTCTGCTCTATCACTTTATACTTTGTCTGCTCTCTCACTTCATTCTCTGTCTGTTTTCTCACTTCACACTCTCTACTCTGCCACTTTACACTCTGTCTGCTCTCCCACTTTGAACTGCCTACACTCTTGCTTTATATACTGCCTGCTCTCACTTTACACTCTTGTCTGGTTTTTGCTTTACACAATGTCTCCTCTTTTGTTTTACACTCTGCCTGCTCTCTCCATTCACACTCTGTCTGCTCTATCACTTTACACTCTATCCACTCTCCCACTCCATTCTTTGTCTGGTCTCTCACTTCACAGTCTCTCTGCTCTATCACTTTACACTCTGTCTGCACTCTTGCTTTATATTCTTCCTGCTCTCACTTTACCCTCTGTCTACTCTCTCACTTTACACTCTGCCTGCTCTCTCAATTCACACTCTCTCTGCTCTCTCACATTACACTCTGTCTAGTCTCTCACTTTATATTCTGTCAGCTCTCTCACTTTACACTCTGCCTGCTCTTACTTTACACTCTGTCAGCTCTATCACTTTACAGTCTGCCATCTCTCTCAATTCACATTCTGCTTTTTCACTTTATATTCTACCTGCTCATTCACTTTAAACTTAACTCTGTCTGCGCTCTTGCTTTACACTCTGCCTGCTCTCACTTTACACTCTGTCCACTCTTTTGCTTTACACTATGTCTGCTCTCTCACTTTACACTCTGCTCTCTCACTTTACCTTCTGCCTGCTCTCTCGCTTTACACTCTGCCTGTTCTCCCACTTTACACTCTGCCTGCTCTCAAATTTTGCACTCTGTCTGCACTCCCACTTTACATTCTGCCTCTCTCTCAATTCACATTCTGTCTGCTCTCTCACTCACACTCTGCTCTCTCACTTCATTGTTAGCTCTCTCACTTTACAATCTGCCTCCTCCCTCACTTTACACTCTGTCTGCACTCTTGCTTTATATTCTTCCTGCTCTCACTTTACCCTCTGTCTACTCTCTCACTTTACACTCTGCCTGCTCTCTCAATTCACACTCTCTCTGCTGTCTCACTTTACACTCTGCTTGCTCTTATTTTACATTCTGTCAGCTAAATCACTTTACACTCTGCCTGCTCTCTCCATTCACACTCTGTCTGCTCTATCACTTTACAATCTGTCTGCACTCTTGCTTTATATCTTCCTGCTCTCACTTTACCCTCTGTCTGCTCTCTCACCTTACATTCTGTTTGCACTCTTGTTTTATACACTGCCTGCTCTCACTTTAAATTCTGTCTGCTCTATCACTTTACACCCCGTCTGCTCCATCACTTTATACCCTGTCTGCTTTCTCATTTTACACTCTGCCTGTTCTCTCACTTTACACTCTGCCTGCTCTCTCACTTTACACTCTGCCTGCTCTCTCACTTTACACTCTGCCTGCTCTCTCACTTTACACTCTGCCTGTTCTCTCACTTTACACTCTGCCTGCTCTCTCACTTTACACTCTGCCTGCTCTCTCACTTTATGCTCTGCCTGCTCTCTCACTTTACGCTCTGCCTGCTCTCTCACTTTACCCCCTGCCTACTGTCTCATTTTACACTCTGCCTACTGTCTCACTTTACTCTCCGCCTGCATTCTTGCTTTATATTCTGCCTGCTGTCACTTTACACCCTCTCTGCTCTCTCATTTTACATTCAGCCTTAAGCTTCTGTGTGCAGGATATTGCTGACTAACTGCTGCTTGATCATGTTGTGGGTGACACCTTTCACCGCTTTGCCAATGGCTGAGTTGACTAATGTGGCAATAATGTTCTGAGTTGCATTTGTCTCAGTTTTTTGTGGACAAGGCGTACCTGAGCAGTTTTCTTATTGACCAGTGTTGACTGTACTGGAGGACCTGCCTAATTCTAGAGCACATCTTCAACACTATCGCCAAAATGTTGTCAGGCCCCGTTACCCTTGCAGTTTCCACTTCCTGAGGCATTTCCTGATGACTTGTGGAGTGAATCAAATTGGTTGAACAATCTGCGATGTTAGAGACTGATATACGTGATCTGTGATAGTGAGAAACGACCTGTCCAGCAAAGTCAATAAACAATTATCATTCTATGTCTAGAAAAAGACGGCTACATCGTCTCAAGGCTACATCATTTAGAAACTGTTTTTCTAACTAAAACTGAGTCCCAAAATATGGAATTACCCCTCTGAGATTGGGCTAATGATAAAATCATCTAAATTAGGATATTCCTGATAAAACTGGCAGCATCTTAATTAAATCAGTAATTTGTTCTCTAGATGTTCTGCTGCCTGTCCCTGGCAAGACAGACAGGGCCTCAGATAGGAAGCTTGCCCTAATAATGCCCCTTAAGTGGCTTTTTCCTGCCCGGCCTCAATTTTGTGGCTGGCAGCTACTGGCTGGATCATGGTGAAAAATTGAAAAAGTTAACAATCTTGATTTCGGGCATGAAGGGGTTGGCTACCTCCATTTGAAGGCCCCTTCAGATTTGGGGAGCTCTCTTCTCAGGGATTTAGGAGCTCCAGCCCTCCACCTCCCCCCACCAATTTACCCTCAACACTGGGATTGTCCAGCTCCCACCCTGGTCCCATGATAATAACCTGAAGTGCAGTCTTGGGAGTAGGCTCATGCACAGTGCTGCAATACCTCTTCTGGTCACTGCTGTGCTTATAGGAGATATAAGCTGGAATTTTACCATCCTACCAGCCACGGAAATCTGAGCAGGGCAGGGGGTGGACTATAGAAAGATCTGTTGACCTGGAGCAAGATTTTACAGTTTCAGATCAAGCATGGCCATAAAATCCTATCCAAAGAGCAGTTAATCTATTTGGTTGACAGCTCTCCAAGATGGGTCTTCCATCCTGTCTGCGACCAATCAATGCTCAGTTGAGCATGAAATGGCAGAGGGTTTGTCAGAGTCGGGAGGAATGAGATTCCTGCTGACTCTCAGGATGGCAGGCACCAAGTAATCCCAGGCTCATTGTTTCTCTTCTTAATCCAACTTTTTATCCAAACTAATGCTAAGCCTCCTAATCATATTGGTCCTTTTTTTGTTAACCAGCCCTTAAAGTGGTACTTTGTCAAATACATTCTTAAAATCCATATCAGCAATTTCCAGTGCACTTCCTGCAGCAACCTTCACTGTTGCCTCATCAAAAATTTAAATAGATTAATCAAAGACAATTTGCCTCTACAAATCTTTGTTGGCTCTCCCTAACTCAAAATTCATCAAGTGTCAGTTAATTTTTTTCTTGATTATTGTTTTTAAAATCTTATCCATTACCAATACCAAATTGATAAGCCTCTGGTTACTAGGACACCTTGAAAAAGGGCATCAATTTGCCACTTCCCAATCCCCTGACAACTTAATCATATCTTGGGAAAATGAAAGAAAATGACAAGCTCTACCATTATCTCCATTCACACTTCCTTTACAGCCTGGGATGTAACCACCCAATTTAGCCACTCTAGGGAATACTTCCTATTTATCAATTTCTACCCTTTCCAATACCATCATAATCTCTGCCTCTACTGGTCTTTTGTTAGCATTTTCTTCCTTAACACCAATACAAATTACTCATTTAGTATTCTGGCTTTGCTTGTCCCTCTAAGTATTTATTGCCTTATTTGTACCTAATTGGCCCCCACCTTTCTGTTGTGTGATTGATCTCGAGGTAGCGCAACAACATGTGCCCCATACCTGTTTAATCCTTGTAGGGACAGGTCACCAAATCTACTGCTCTCCCTGTACGAATACAGGAATAGCCTCTGGCAAATCCAGGAACTCACTCCAACACCCTTCAAACACTACTGTCCTTCCAGACACTTTGCAAAAACAGAGATCATTCTAAATTACTTTACCTGTAAGTTGAGTGCCTGGTCTTTAAAATAATTCTGGGGCTAGGCCACTTTTGCAGCTGAATGCATATTCTTGGGTCTGTGACCATCAAATACATTGATTGGACCTACATGGTCTAAGTTTATAGAGCATTGAGTTAATCAGTGATAAGGTTGAGTGACATTGCGATAGCAACAGTTTAGAGATTTCTGGTTCATGCAAAGTATCCCTATGCAAGTGCCCGTACCCCACTCAGAGAACCTGCAGCTTCTGTAGCATCATCTCCAGCGGTGCTACAGATCTGAATTTCACCACACCCAGACAGTTTCAAGAGATGATTGCCTGCTTTTCAAAGGATTGAAGTAATAACCATCCATTGTGTTCATTGCCTTCTTAGTGTGCTTAAAGAATTACACTTAATCATTAAAACTGGACCTCATTGATTGTGTCTCAAATTGATATACAACAGCGACTATATTTCAAAAGCAATTCATTGACTATAAAGCAGCTTGGTTTGTTCTAAAAACGTTAGGATGCTTTACCAAGTTATTTTTACACATGCATGCATATACACAGAGCTCACCAGACACAGATTTCGCAACTCCAGCATAAAAATGTAAATTAAAGTTTATTTATTAGTCACAAGTAAGGCTTACATTAACATTGCGATGAAGTTACTGTAAAATTCCACTAATCACCAGAGTCTGGAGGCTGTTCAGGTCAATGAACCTAACTAGCTTATTTTTCAGACTGTGGGAGGAAATCGGAGCAAACCCATGCAGACAGGCAGAACTCCACACAGACAGTGACCCCCCCAAGATGGAAATTGAATCCAGGTCCCTGATGCTGTGAGGCAGCAGTGCTAACCACTCTGCTACTGTGCCACTTGTTAGGTGATACTGCTGACTGGGAGCTATACAATGGAGCTGTGCATAATGTTGAATAGCTGTGCAATATAAATGCAATCTTTGGGAGCCACACTTACTGCCACTCAGATTATTTGGAAGAAAAATCTTCAAAGACTAGTTGTTTTTTTCTCCCTTAGCTGTTCTTTGCTATCCTTACACCTTCTAGGAAAGACTCAGGAAGCTAGCTGACAGAAGCTATTTCCAGTCAGGTGAGAAGCCCTTTAGTGCCATCTGGAAAAAGCATTACAAGAGCAGGTGATATATTGTAATAATATACCAACTAGCAGTAGATGAGCTTATGTCCCTTAACCTCATCCAATGTCATTATTTCTATCTACATGTCATTTTAAGCTCAACTTGATCTGAAACTTGTGACACCAATACAGAATTCTGGGCCAGCAGGAAACACATTACTGCCTAGTCAGCTGGATTGCATGTTACTTTTCCCTCCTTTGAGTAATGCCCTACACTGTGGTTTAGCTGAGTAATTACATAACACTTTAAATTATTGGCAGATTCGAAAATCAATTGGCAACCGTGGCCAATCATTGTGACCACAACTATGTGAAGCTGCAGCCCTAACCATTAAACTAGCAACCTACTCATCTTTAACCGAATCACACACTCACTGCTAAGCACAAAGTCGTGGGACACATTTACGATTTTGCTTTTTTACTTTACTGCATGCAACAGGTGTAGAGCTGCAGAGAACTGTGACTATTATATGGCGATATATCCACAAGTTTGAAAGTTTTTAATCTTGAAACTATATGAAAAGAAAAAGAAAAATGAAAGAACTTTCATTTATAGCTTCAGGTTCACTCTTACACTGCCAACTTTACAAAACTGAACTCAAATTCACAAACTGCTACAGTGGGATTTGAAATAGAGCTCTGAAAAAGCCACAAATGCTACGCAATTATTCAAAAAAGGAGGGAAATAGAAAGTAGGAAACTATAGCCTAGTAAGTCTAACATCTGTCATTGAGAAAATGCTAGAATCCATTATTAAGGATGTAGTAGTAGGGTGTTTTTCTGGTTGGCGATCAGTGACTAGTGATGTGCCTCAGGGATCAGTTTGGGATCACAATTGTTTACAATTTAAAAAAATGATTTGGAATTGGGGACCAGGTGTGTATGTTAAAATTCGCAGATGACACTAAGATGGGTGGAAGAGCAAAGTTTGCAGAGGATGCTGAAAGTCTGCAAAGAGATATAGATCATCTAAGTGAATGGGCAAAGGTCTGGCAGATCAGGTACAATATTGGTAAATGTGAGATCATCCATTTTGGTAGAAATAACAGCAAAATGGACTATTATTTATGTGGCAAAAAATTGTAGCATGTTGCTGTGCAGAGGAACCTGGGTATTCTTGTGCAAGAATCACAAGGAGTTGGTTTGCAGGTGCAACAGGTAATTAAGAAGGTAAGTGGAATTTTGTCCTTCATTGCAAGAGGGATGGAGTTTAAAAACAGCGAGGTTATGTCACAGCTGTATAACCTGCTGGTGAGGCCACATTTGGAGTACTGTGTACAATTTTGGTCTCTTTACTTGAGAAAAGGATATACTGGCAGTGGAGGGGGTGCAGAAGAGATTCACTAGATTGATTCCAGAGTTGAGAGGGTTGGCTTATAAGAACATAAGAAGAAGGAGCAGGAATAGGCCATCTGGCTCCTCAAGCCTGCTCTGCCATTCAGTAAGATCATGATTCAGTTCCATGTACCCGTCCACTCACCATAACCCCTTAATTCCTTTACTGTTCAAAAATCTATCTTTGCCTTAAAAACATTCAACTGCTTCACTGGGCAGGGAATTCCACAGATTCACAGCTCTTTGTGTGAACATGTTTCTCCTTAATTCAGTCCTAAATCTTCTTTCCCTTATTTTGAGGCCATGCCCTTAGTTCTAGTTTCACCTGTCAATGAAAACAACTTCCTTGCTTTTATCTTATCCATTCCCTTCATAATTTTATATGTTTCTATAAGATCTCCCTTCATTCTTCTGAATTCCAATGAGTATAATCCCAACCTACTCAGACTCCCCTCATAAGCCAACTCTCTCAACTCTGGAATCAACCTAGTGAATCTCCTCTGCACTCTGGGGGGTGGTATGGAGAGGCGGGCCAGATCATTGTCTGGTGAGGGAGGAAGGAGGATGTGGGTCAGATACATCTCTGGTGGGGCGGGGGAGGAGGAGGGGGGTCAGAAAGTTTCCTAGTCTGGGTAGGGGGGGGGGGGGGGGGGGGGGGGGGGGGGGAAGCCAGATCATTCTCTGGTGGGGTGGGGGGGTGGGGAAGAGGGAGGGCCAGATCACTCTCTGGTAGGGAGAAGGGAGAACAGATCATTCTCTGGTGGGAGGGGAGGGAGGCCAGATCATTCTTCTAGTGAGGTGGGGAGGGAGGACCAGATAATTTTTTGGTGGGGGAGGCGGGAGGATGAAGGCCAGATGGATCTCTGAAGTGGGGGATGAGGCAGAAGCAGGGCAGTAGTCCACTCTGCGGACAATTGATGGGGGAGGAAGGGGGTGTCCACTGCCACTCTGTGGGTGATCGGTGGGAGGAAGGAGGGGTTTGCTGCCACTCTGCGGATCGTTGGGGGGGAAGTGGGACAGCAGGTTCGTGATTAGTCTAGGTAACTGGGATGGTTAGTGGGTGAATAAGGGGACAGTTGTATTGTGGGGATAGGCCAATGTCTGTGGAGGCCATTGCTGTCAGGCCACTTCTTCTGCTTTTTATGGCCCAGGAGCAATGTGCCAGGTGAAGCGTTTTTCAATTTGTTTTCACCACGCATATGCAGTTGAAGGCTCTGATTGGAGCAGCAGCATTTGAGGTGCGTTAAGACCCGCCTGCAATGCAGTTCAGATTCACCTTTTTTTTCAGGCAAAGTGCGTATGGGGGCAATTAGGAGCAGATTTACAAGTTGGATCTGAATTGTACCCAGATTCAACACTTAGAATCAACATGGTAAAATTGCCCTCAGAGAGTTGGGATGAATGGGTCATTTTCAGGTTCACAGATTGTAACTACTGGAGTGCCTTAGGGATCAATGCTGGGACCTCATCTATTTACAAACCACATTACTGATTTGGATGATGGCGAACTGTCCTACAGCCATACTTGCTGATCATGCAAAGTGTAGGATTGGAATCTCTTCCAACCGGGAAATTGATGGAATATAATTTCAAATCCAATCAAAACAACACGTTTCGATGTCATGATTGGAGTTATAGATTTGGGGTAACAAATAGCAATAGATTTGGGGCAGCACAGTAGCACAATGGTCAGCACTGCTGCCTTGCAGCACCAGGGATGTGGGTTCAATTTCGGCCTTAGGTGGAGACCGCCTGTGTAGAGTTCTCCCTGTATCTGCATTGGTTTCCTTCTAGTGCTCCAAGTTCTTCCCACAATCCAAAGATGTCCCGGTTAGGTGGATTGGCCGTGCTAAATTGTCCTTTAAGGGGACTGGCAAGGTAAGTATGTGGGACTATAGGGATAGAGCCTAGGTGGGATTGTGGTCAGTGCAGACTTGATGGGCCGAATGGCCTCCTTCTGCACTGTAGGATTCTATGATTACAAAAGCAAAGCTGCAACCAACAATACAAGGCTCAGTAGCAATGGGTTAATTCAGACATCTAGCAAAAACAATGACTGGGGAACAATGATAGCAGGAAAATGCCATTACCTACCATCAAATACTTCAGTTCAGAAGTCTTATTTCCCAATACAATGGCATAAAGAACATATCAATATCATATACACTCATGCAAATAAGATCAGGACCATAGGCATAGTACAGGAAATAGGGTCACTTAAATCTTTGTTAACTTTGAGGCCAAGTGCTGCTACTGTACAGTTACTGTGTCAACTTAAGCAGCAGGAGAATTCTCATACAATGAGAAATGATAATATTCATCTGGATACATCTTCCATGGAAAAACCCAGATTGTTCCAATCAACAATGATGACATTTGTCTGGACTTTGTATAGAATCAATGAACTGAATTAACAGGAAATATGTTTTTACATATCTGAGTTAAATGCTTATAAAAGAAGAACACTTCTGAGTACCTAAGATTTAAGGTGATTGGCAAAAGAATCAAAGAAGAAACGCTTTACTACATAATCAGTTTTACAATTCTACACCACCTGACTAAACCAGCCAATCGTGCCATTATCTGGACTATTTCCATAATCTGATTATTCACATGGGATGGATGCAGCAGGATCCTCAACCAGTAAGAGGGAGCCTTGCTGCTGCTGCTGAGCAGGGAATGAGGTAGACTGCGCTTTTGGCACTGTTAAAAGTGAAAAGTCAAAGTAAAAGAGGCAGAAGAAGTCTAGAAGCCAGGTCAAATGCCTCAGGCCGGATCATTGCCTTCAATGGCAAGAGACCAGTTGCATTGTGGAATAAGAAGACGCCAATCCCTTCCTCAAACCAGAGGATAGCCTCTCTCATGGGAATCTCTGGAGTTGGCAGAATCCTAGCTCAGCACCATTTTTACATGCTGCAGGTGGAGAAAAACAGCCCTTCAGGCTGGAGCAGGGCAAGGAAAACAAAGTTAACGGCAAGAATTTGGAAATAAGCCTTGCGATCTGATTTCGTTGAATTGCCTGATTTCCTGCAATGTCATCTGCCATCAATTAATTGCCAACCTCAACTCCCCGTAACTTGGTTCGCAATAGAGGAAAAAAGTCTAGTCATGAATTTGTGTGTGTGTGTATGTGTATGCGTGTGTGTGTCTTATGTCGTGTGTGGCAACACTCCCACAGTCCAAAGATGTGCAGGTCAGATTGATTGGCCATGCTAAATTAGCCCGAGTATCAGGGGATTAGCAGGGTAAATGTGTAGGGTTACAGGAAAACGGCCTGGATGAAATTGTGGTTGTGCAGACTCGAGCCAAATGGTGTGTGTGTGTGTGTGTGTGTGTGTGTGAGCTTTGCATTCAAGTGAGAATTAGAATTTGAGGAATGGACAATTTGAGACACGTTAAAAACAGTTTAAGGCATTCCACGTTTGTTACATTGTGCGCTACAACAGAAGTACAACGATAGCTGGAATGAAATAATAAAATGCTGGAAACACTCAGTGCAGGCAGCATCTGTCGAGAGACAAATAGAATTAATATTCCAGGTTGATGGCCTTTCACCAGAATTGACAAAACTTAGAGATGTAACAGGTTTTAGGAAAGTACAAAAACAGGGAAGGAAGAAAGAGTAGTAAAGAAGAAAAGCAAAGCTTTCTGGTCTTTGACACCTGAGAGGAAGATTGAAAGTAATCACCAATTCCTAAAAGATTTTGATTTGATTTGATTTGATTTATTATTGTCAGATATATTAACATACAGTGAAAAGTATTGTTTCTTGCATGCTAAACAGGCAAAACATACCATTCATAGAGAAGGAAAGAAGAGAGTGCAGAATGTAGTGTTACAGTCATAGCTAGGGTGTACAGAAAGATCAACTTAATGCAAGGTAGGTCCATTCAAAATCTTGACAGCAGCAGAGAAGAAACTGTTTTTGAGTCAGTTGGTACGTGACCTTAGGCTTCCGCATCTTTTTCATGAAGGAAGAAGGTGGAAGAGAGAATGTCTAGGATACATGGGATCTTTAATTATGCTGGCTGCTTTGTCGAGGCAGCAGAAAGTGTAGACAGAATCAATGGACGGGAGGCTGGTTTGCGTGATGGATTGGGCTACATTCACTACATCCTTAAACATTAGTGGGTGAAATATGAGCTTATAAATAGATTGACAGCATTGACAGAGTTTTTAACATTAGCACATTTGTTTGTCATAGCAGTCCTTCATTTCAAAGGTGACGTCCATTTAGGTTCATGAGTTTCTGTCATGACCTGCATGTGATTGAACAGGTCAATTTTTGATCCACATATTTTTGAGCACATGGAGCAGGACATTGCATGGGTTAGTGGGACCTGAAACTGGTTTCTTCTTTCTTTTCTTTTCTGCTACCACTCTATCTCATTATTAAGATGTTAGGACTCAAAATAGGATGCATTCTGATGGACAAGTTGCTGCCATTCTGAGTGATTACTCCTCCCAGCCTTAAGGTCAATACTGCCATTCTTTAAATAGAGCATCGGAAAGGCTTTGAATCATTTTCTTGTCCTTTCCTGGAATGTAAGACATTTCAGAGTTGAGCAAACAGGAGCTGGTGGCAGAGATGATTTTCAGCTATTTGAACACTGTCCAGTCAAGACAGTTTATTGTGTAGGAGTTTTGCCTGGATGCTTATGGAGCTGACTTCAGGGAGCAGAGTAAGATTTGGTCAACAGTCTTCACATTGAATCTGGAGGATGTGGCAAAGGTATTGCTGATAGAATTTCTCTAGCACTCCCACCAATCACTGATACACAGTTCTGGTCTTACTGCAATGCTGAAATGTGCTGATGATAATCACTCTGTCTGCTAGGATTTTTGTTGACTTGCATAAGTCTGTATTGTCAAACACTCGGCACCATAGTTTGTAGGGCAAACTGGCACAACTGATCTCACATTCAACCTCCTCATCAACACTGGACTTTGATCTTCTCATCACCCCTGGCTGCCAAATTATGGGAAGTGCACAAAATATTCCAGAGTATCTCCTTCAACGTACACCAGAGATGGACTAAAGTATGATTTTCACTTTGGCAACATTCAAAAGAAGAGGCTGAATTTCTTGAAGAGGTCACAAATTGAAAAGCATTAATACAACTAACTGCAGGATAACTTTAAAAGTGGGTCCACCTTATTGGCACAAAATCATCATTTTTTTTCAACTTCTATACTTAAATTTATGTGTCAAATCTCAGTTCAACTCTAACTGCTCCAATTTCTTACCAGTTTATTACATTGAATACTGATTAAAGTATACTATCTCAATATGCCTGACATTAAAAAGGTTAATTTTATGCACTCCCATCATAATCACTGAGCTGTTGTGCCTGTTAATTCTCAAATACTTTTGACCAGTTTGCTTAGTCTAATGTTTTACCTCACGGCCCTTATTTGCAAGATGGACAAAGGACAAACATAAGTAAAGTTTCAACAAGTTTATTAATAATAACACTACTAATTCTTAACTTACCCACATAAAACAAAAGGATATCCCAGATTCAAGTATACTACCTGCAAAGATGGTTTGGTTAAAACTGCAGGTTCGATTCTCTGAGTCCCTCCGGTCCATCATCACGAAGGGAGTCTCAATGGCAGCTTTTTTCTTCCTTCCTTCTCTGGTCAGTCTTTTGAATGGTCAAGAGTTGCCTCCTTCATCGAGTCTTCGCTCCTGGTGTGTCTGAAAATGTGTTCCTTTATTCCCTTGCCTGCTTGCCTTTCCAGAAACTTCTCTGGCTTCTGGCCAATGGGATCCCAGGAGGGAGTTCCAATATGCAGTGGGTTTCTTGATGTCTGCCTGACAGGATACCAGGGTCCACCCCTAGGTGTCCATCTCTACGCTGTTGCTCGCATGTAACCTGTTATCAGATTAAGCCAACTTCAGGGACTCGTGGTGACAGAAAGTCTGGCTTGATCTGGGCTTCTAACAATAGGCTGGTGCAATTCAATGGGGTGCTATGATCTCCTGCTAAGTATCAGTAGGGTGCAATGACCTTTGATGGGAGATTGAGAATCAGGCCCAGACAGGTTTGTACAATTGGCCTGCCTGAGATTTGACTGTGTTTGATTTTAATATGCCCAATTCTTTAATTTACAATTTTATCAACCTTAAAATTAGGCCCTGTTTAT
Organism: Sphyrna mokarran; assembly: GCA_024679065.1. Lineage (NCBI taxonomy): Eukaryota > Metazoa > Chordata > Chondrichthyes > Carcharhiniformes > Carcharhinidae > Sphyrna > Sphyrna mokarran. Next base: position 76,859,468 of record JAGIQG010000013.1, on the reverse strand, counting down.
ATTACAGACGTGGATATCAATATTTTTGCAGTGTTTGATAACCTTGAGAAGTAAAAATAGACAGCAGAATGTAGTCATAAAATAGACTCAAAACCCACTTCAAAACCAGTCTTCCCATATAGAGCCACCCAGATAAATATCTACAAAAGAACTTCAAGGGTGGAATTTTCTCTTTTTGAAGCAGAGTGGTGCAGCAGTGTTGAGGTTGCCAGTCCCAGCGGTGACTTTCTCCACTGCACTGCTAGCAACTTGGGAAAAATAAATTCCAGGGGCTGGTCTCACAACACCTCTTCAGCAACTTCAATTTTTGAAGATTGGGGCACCATTTTTAAAAGCTGCCCGGTAAATGAAAGTAAAAACAGAACCCATACCACCACCACCACCCCCATCTTACGCAATATCTCACCCCTCCCCTACCAACACTGCTACCTGGCACTGCCCCCAGGGTGAGTATCAGTGGGCAGTGCCCAGGCAATGCCAGGATATTTCCTGGGCATGATCCTTTCCCCAGTGAACAGTGCGCTCACCAGAACTCCTCCAGCGGGTCTGCCTGCCAGGTGCACGTCGAGAATCCTGTTACACCACTGACAGGGATGACAATCACGGCGGGGCTTCCTGCTGATGTATGAGATGATCTGGGCATCTGGTGAGATTTTACATCTCCGCGGCCATTCACACCCAATCCGAATTCAGGTCGTCGTTGGTTACGGGTGTGGTTCCGGAGGACTGGAGGATAGCAAATGTGGTCCCGTTGTTCAAGAAGGGGAAGAGAGACCTTCCAGGGAATTATAGGCCAGTGAGTCTTACTTCTGTGGTGGGCAAAGTGTTGGAGAGAATAATTAGGGAGAGGATTTATAGTTATTTAGAGAGTAATGAATTGATTGGAGATAGTCAGCATGGTTTTGTGAAGGGTAGGTCGTGCCTTACTAACCTCATTGAGTTTTTTGAAAAAGTGACTAAGGAGGTGGATGGGGGTAAGGCGGTTGATGTGGTATACATGGGCTTTAGTAAGGCGTTTGATAAGGTGGCCCATGGAAGACTTCTGCAGAAAATGCAGATGTATGGGATAGAGGGTGATTTAGCTAATTGGGTTAGGAATTGGCTAGCAGATAGACGACAGAGGGTGGTGGTTGATGGGAGATATTCATCGTGGAGTTCGGTGACAAGTGGTGTACCTCAGGGTTCTGTTTTGGGGCCCCTGCTGTTTGTAATTTTTATAAATGATCTGGATGAGGGTATTGAAGGATGGATTAGTAAATTTGCAGATGACACTAAAGTCGGTGGAGTGGTAGATAGTGAAGAGGGGTGTTAAAATTTGCAGAGGGACTTGGACAAGTTGCAGAGCTGGGCCGAGAGGTGGCAAATGGAGTTTAATGTGGAAAAGTGTGAGGTAATGCACTATGGCAGAAATAATAAATGTGTAGAGTATAGGGCTAATGGTAAGATTCTTAGTAGTCTTGATAAACAGAGGGATCTTGGTGTGTATGTGCATAGATCCCTGAAAGTAGGCAGTCAAGTCGAGAAGGTTGTTAAGAAGGCATATGGAGTCTTAGCTTTTATTGGTAGGGGATTGAATTTCGGAGCCGCAACGTCATGTTGCAACTGTACAAAACTCTAGTGCGGCCGCACTTGGAGTATTGTGTGCAGTTCTGGTCCCCGCATTATAAGAACGATGTGGAGGCATTGGAGAGGGTACAGAGGAGGTTTACCAGGATGTTGCCTGGTATGGAGGGCAGGTCTTATGAAGAGAGGCTGAGGGATTTGAGGTTGTTTTCGTTAGAAAGGAGGCGGCTAAAAGGGGACCTTATCGAAACATATAAGATGATTAGAGGTTTAGATAGGGTGGACAGTGATAGCCTTTTTCCTAGGATGGAAAAAGCTAGCACGAGGGTACACAGCTTTAAATTAAGGGGTGATAGTTATAGGACGGATATCAGAGGTAGGTTCTTTACCCAAAGGGTGGTTCGTGAGTGGAATGCCCTGCCTGCAGCAGTTGTAGATGCGCCAAGTTTGGTGGCGTTTAAGATGTTAGTTGATAAGTATATGGAAGAGAAGGGAATGGTTTAGTTTGGAGGGGCATTGCTTTTTATATTGGTCGGCGCAACATCGAAGGCCGAAGGGCCTGTTCTGTGCTGTAATGTTCTATGTTCTATGTTTTATGTTCTATGAATGGGAGCACAGAATCCTGGCCTAAACTTGTGGCTCTGCACAGAAAGGAAAGGCTCCAGGCTACTCATAAAACTGGATGTATTCAGAATTGATCCAGTGACAGGTTGAGCTGGTAGGGCTACAAAGAATAGTTAACTGGTGCTGAGTGCTGTTACTGGATTGGGGAGAAGGAAATGATCAAAGAAATCCAGATAATAAATTCACCTTTCCTCTTAAAAGAAAATTCAATTTTTTTGTCCTTTAACTTGTTACAATCAATCCTTAACATGTGTGCTTGAATCGTAATTATATCCTGCGCTGATGGCACATTTTTGTAACCAGCTGTCCCACAGAAACTGATTACTATGTTAGAGTTCTAATTTTAGTTGTTGCTTACCTCAGGATCACACCATTTCCCAGTGTCATTGATTTAATAATACAGAGTTCTGCAAAAGTGATTTTTTTTCATTAAAAAAAGAACTTGCATTTCAATGGAACTGCACCATCTGAAGGATGTACCAAAGTGCTTTACAGCCAATGAAGTATTTCTAAAGTGTGGTCAATTGTCGTAATGTAGAACATAACAACCAATTTCTACATAGCAAGCTCCCACACAAACAGGTAAGTACCAGATAATCTGCGTAACTGATATAGGTTGAGAATTGAATATTGGGCAAGGCAACCAGTTATTGTTGATTTGATTTAATTTGAATTAATATTGTCACATGTATTAACATACAGCAAATTTCTCGCTCACTACACAGACAAAGTATACTATTCTTAGAGAAGGAAATGAGAGAGTGCAGAATATAGTGTTACAGTCACAGCAAGGATGTAGAGAAAGATCAACTTAATGCAAGGTGGGTCCATTCAAAAATTTAATAGCAGCAGGGAAGAAGCTATTTTTGAGTCAGTTGTTACGTGACCTCAGACTTTTGTACTTTTTTCCCCAACAGAAGAAGATAGAAGAGAAAATGTCTGGGGTGCATAATTATGCTGAGTGCTTTTCCAAGACAGTGGGGAATATAGACAGAGTCAATGGATGAGAGGCTGGTTTGTGTGATAGATTGGAGTACATTCACAACCTTTTGTAGTTTCTTGAGATCTTGGGCAGAGCAGGAACCATACCAAGCTGTGACACAACCAGGAAGAATGCTTTCTATAGTGCATCTTTAAAAGTTGGTGACAGTCACAGCTGACATGCGAAATTTCATGCCAAAAGTCATCTGAGAGGCATTGATGGGTTTTCTTATCTATAGTGTCAGCATGGGGGGACCAGGATAGGTCTTGAAATCCTGAAGGTCTCAACCTCAACACTGAGTTCTCAAAGCTGCCCTGCTCCTCTTAAAAATAATGCCATAAACTTTGTTAAATCCAGCTGAGATGGTACAAATTAGCTTTGATTGGACACCCTCAGTGAATCACTGAAGTATCAGCCCAGATTCTATGATCAAACCTCTGAAGTGGGAATTGAACCAACAATCCTCTGAGTCAGGAGTAAAAATATGACGACTGATCCAAGGCCAACAGCTTAATGAAGTAACAGTTCGTGTGTTAGTTATGTATAATACAGTTGCTTGCAATTTTGCAAGGACTTGATTTTTGATGGAAAGGCAGCCATTTATTTTCTTCTGTGTGGCAGAAGATAAGGAGAATTGGTATACATCCTTCCGTACTCATCTTTGCAGACACAGTCATTTGTTTCCTCCTTTTGCAGGCATTGTTTTTATTTCTCACACTTCAAATAAAGCCCTATTCAAAATGGCAAGTGGATAATAACTAGCTGAAAATGTGTTTGTGTATCTATGGAAGAAAATTATCCAATCAGAACATGTCTGTAACCACATTCCCTTCACAATTCTCAATCGATGTTAATCGATGCATGAAACTGTGCAAAATGGAGGAGAAATTGCACCATTTTTTAAAAAAACTTAACTGACTGGGACACAGAGGTCCTGATTGTCAGCATTTTAAAGAAATGCACCCAAAGTTTTGCAATGACAGATGACCCATGAACTTTTACTAAATTCAAGGAGCATGATGACACATCACAGCCTTAGCTACCTTGAAATCAACCGCTCGGAGGAGGCTTGAGGAAAACTAGAAGCATTATGATGTATGAGAAGCAGACAGTAAGGCAAGTATAGAGCAGAGTTGAAGGACACATAAAAGCTTTGAATTCAGAGTGTGACGTGCTATAAATACATCAAGAAATGAGATACTCAGAAAAATCTTTCAGGATGTAATTAGAAATGTTACTCAATACACAAACAGCAAGCAAATATTGATAACATCAAACAAACCAGGTAGCAAAAGCATTTACTGCTAGAAAGAATTGGCAAATTGACTCCAGTTACTGTGTCTGAATTCTCACTGTTTTTACATTGAGAGGAATAGTGGAGCAAGTAAAGAAACTCTCAATTGTACGTATAAAGGAATGTTAACTGAAGGTAATAATAAAGAATGGTTTGGGTGGGGTGGGTGGGTGTGGGGGTAAGGGGGGGATTTAAAATCTGCTCCCCAACCAAAAACCAACTGCAACCCTTGTTGTTTTCCAAATTTTCAACTTTACCTGCAGTTGCAGCAAGGTGAGAATTTAGTGTATCCAGGAAGTGAGATCTTTTATGCTTATCACCTGAATGCATGGTGGCACAGCGGTTAGCACTCTGCGTCACAGCACTAGCAACCATGGTTCAATTCCCAGCTTGGGCCACTGTCTGTGCGGAGTCTGCACGTTTGCCCTGTGTCTGTGTGGGTTTCCTCCCGATGCACCTATTTCCACCCTGAGTCTGAAATACGTGCGAGTTAGGTGCATTGAAGCACTAAATTCTCCCTCAGTGTATCTAAATAGGCACCAGAGTGTGGCGACAAGGGAATTTCCAAAGTAACTTAATTGCAGTGTTAATGTAAGCTTAATTCTAACATTAATAAATAAACTTTAAACTTTAAAAACTCTAAACTCACAGCGCCTGCCCCAGGAAATCCTTACAATCATTCCATCAACACATGTTGGTGTGCAAGCTGAGCCAGACCATCATGTCAGAGAAAGCCACTATCCTGGCTGTAGCCACAGCATCCTGAGACAGCCTTCAGTGTTTCAGCCTCAGCTGGCCTCTGTTGAAGAGCTGTCAGGTAGTGGTCAGAAATCCAGTGAGTTAAATTTCCCTTTCAGATTGCTTTGAGACATAGAATCTTAGTGGGTATTCTTTCCAACAAAGATATGGACCATCTTTAGATATTGGGACAGTGCAGAGAATAAACAAACAGTTGCCAACTTTGTAATCTGACATTGAGCAGCGTGCAACAACTACCCCCACCCCTGTCGGGTGACAACTGCAGTGGTGACAAGCTGTAAATACAGTAACTCACACAGATACTCACATAGGATTTGATGCTTACAAGTATAATTCAAGCATAGGCCACTGTTCTAACCTCAGCAGGATTCAGGAGATGAACTAAACAGTAGCCGTGGTGGTGGAGCATAAGTGGCCACAGGCACCACTTCAGAAGATAGTAAACCACTGGTATTCAGAGCACACAGGCCATGCAAAGCCAATGCACAGAAGCACATATACCACAAGGCAACACTTCAGGCAGATTCAGTCATTTATTAATAATAACATTACAAATATCACGTCTCACATACAGCTATCCAAAATGTGTAAAAAAAAACTAGCCTTTTTTTAAAGCTATCATGCAGAAATTGTGATTATTTTCAGATGAGTAGAATAACTTACCAGTTTTTTCAGCCAGGATCATATTGGAACATCAAATAGCAATCAGCTTTGCATGCCTGTCTCTTCCCATGTTACAAATGCACTCCCTGACCCAATCTAGCCCAGCCCAAACCATCTAACCCAAACTGCCAAAATCAAAAAGAAATACAGCACAGGTCCAGTCTCAAAGCTGCCAGTTTTGCAGCATTGGCCTGGATCTTCACCAAGTCAAGTTGACTCAGGAACCCTTCAAAAATCTCGATCCCTGGATTACCAAATCCATTCCTAGATGGTCACATTCTTGGGAGTGCCTTTAAAGGATGCAGGCTGGTTTCTGTCCAAAGTGCACATCTGGCACTCCTGACCTGGCCAACTCCATTGCAGAAATAATTATGTCCTAATCCTTTGTAATTTTCATGGAATTGGGCTAGGTTTTTAAATAGTGATGATTCATGGTCTCTCAGAAAAGTCATGAACCTTAGTTTTCACGAGGACATCTTTTAAAAGTTAAGTTCTAAAGATCCCCCTTATGCCTCCTATGTCATGTCCTTCCAGCCACACCATATGTTGGCTCATGCAGGCATGCTATCCTTTGGCCTTCCATCCAACCAGTATGTCCTCTCATGTCTCTATGTCAAGTTTTGCCCTTCCATTTATCCCTCATACTCCTAATGCCTTCCACTCCAAGCTTTGGAACTTCCTTGTATCTTTGACACTGTATACTTTGTAGAACTAAATGAACCCCATAGTGTATTGTGTGTGTGTTTGTGTGTGTGTAATCCGCTTTAAAAAAGTGGAATGCAAGCTAATGAAAGTAGCAATCATCTAGGCTCTTTGAAGTTTCAAAAACTACAAAGCACAAACTCTTGAATCCACTTAACTTGTGTCGACAAACTTGTGAAATTAACAACTGAGATGAGAATTCCTGTATTGTCAATCAGATAATAATAATAAACTAAACCTTTCTTTAAAATCAAAACTAAACCAATACAATATCAAGCATTTCTATCAAAGAAACCAATTTAGTAACTAATTACACAGCTTGCTTGAAGTGTTAGGTATTGTGAGCTTCCTACTCCTTTCTCATAGAATCATAAAATCTACAGTGCAGAAGGAGGCCACTCAGCCCATAGACTGCACCAATTGCAATACCACCCAGGCCCTATTCCCATACTCCACATATTTACTCTGCCAAATCCCTTGACACTAGGGTCAATTTAGCATGGCCAATCAACCTAACCCACACATCTTTTGACTCCTCCCTCCAGTGGAAGGAAACTGGAGCACTCGGAGGAAACTCACGCAGACACGGAGATAATGCGCAAACTCCACACAGATAGTTACCCAAGCTGGGAATTGAATCCGGGTCCCTGGTACTGTGATGCAGCAGTGCACGGTGGCTAATCAATTATTGCTGACTCCTCCATATCAATAAATCCTTACTCTTCTGTGATTTACTCTTTCCTTGTAAAACCCTTTGTCCATGGCAATATTATGTACCATTTTTAAGGTCCTGTAAACTATCTGAAACATTATGGTGATAAGGCCAGAATTCTCCAGCTGTTCATGCCCCACCACCGTGAACAGTGAATTTAGCACTCAGCCAAATCTCCATTCCCTATAGCAGGACTGGAGAATGCCAAGCTGCAGGTGAGATCAGAGAGTCCAGTCCAAAAGCACACAGCAATGTGAATTTGGCTTTGCCCATGTTCTACTGAAGTCTCACAGCTGTATAGAACTGCCTACAGCCCCACTCTCAAGGTCTGCAACTTATTTTTGCCATTCGGGAAAACGGAAATCCATTTGATTGCCTCAACATGAAGCCATCATCTTAACTGCCTTATTTTCTGTTGGTTTGCGACTTATCATTTGCTAATTGATTTGCTCTTAGCAAAGAAGAACTGTGGTTAACATTGTAGTTGCTTCTACTGTCAGTGTTCCCTTCAGTGCATAAGATTCATTACATGGATCACTAAAGGAACAGAGGAACAGGAGAAGCCAGTCACTCCTGTTTGCTGTTCAACAAAATCATTGTTGATCTGTGCTTCATATCCCTTAATAATTTTGGTTAACAAAAATCTATCCCAATTTTATGCAGCATCCAGTAGGAGTGCTTGGTGGCACAGTGGTTAGCACTGCTGCCTCAATGCGCCAAGGACCCAGATTCAATTCCCAATTTGTTCACCGTCTGTGTGGACTTTGCACATTTTCCCCGTATCTGCATGGGGGTTTCCTCTGGGTGCTTCGGTTTCCTCTAACAGTCCGAAAGATGTACTGGTTAGGTGCATTGGCTATGCTAAATTCTCCTCAGTGTTACTCGAACAGGTGCTGGAGCGTGCAACGAGGGGATTTTCACAGTAACTTCACAGCAGTGTTAATGTAAGCCTATCTTGTGACTAACAAATAAACTTTTTTTTTTATCAATTACTGTTTGCATAACAAGAATTCCAAACTTCTACTGCTACTGCATAGAGATGAGTTTCCTAATTTCAATGCTGAAAAGTCTGGATTCTATTTTTCTTCTGGTTTTACACTCGCCAACCAACAGAAATAGTTTCTCTCTATCTACCTTATCTGTTCCTCTTAATATCTTGAAAAGTTTGATCAAATTATCCCTTAACCTGCTAGATTTTGGGAAATACAACTTAGTGTAATCTCTATGTTTAACTTAACCAGGAGAATCCATTCTGGTGCATCTACAAAGCCTCCAAGGCCAATATACCCTTCCTAAAATTTATTGCCAGATCTGCTGAAAACACACAATGTATCTAACCAGGATTTTGTACAGTTGAAGCATGAATTCAGCCTCCTTGTATTTTAGCCTTCTTAAGTATAAGGGACAACATTTCATTAACTTTCATGTACCTTGTCACTGAAAACCCATGGATGTAATGATTTTTGCCCCTGTTAGTCTGTTTATCTGTAAATGTGTATCTCCAAAAGCTAATAGACAGAATTCAGTGAAACTTGAAAGGGAGATATGGTATAGCCCAAGGAAGAATTGATCAGATTTGGCAAAGGTGCTTTGCCCAAGACAGAGCAGTTAACTTGGCACCCCATCCACCACTTCTAACATCTACATTCTCCACCACTAACATGCAGTGGCAGAAGTACGTATGATTGAAAGGATTCATTGTTGCAATTAACCATGATTCCGTTAACAGCACCTTCCAATCCGTGACCTTTACTACCTAAAAGAGCAAGGGAAGCAGACGCATGGGAACACTATCATCAGCAGGTTCCCCTCCAACCAACGCACTATTTTGACTTGAAAATATATCGTCATTCCCTCATTGTCGCTAGGTCAAGTTCTGGAACTCCATTCCTATTAGCAGTGTGAGTCACATCACATGGATTTCAAGAAGGCAGCTTACTACCATCTTCTTAAGGGCAATTAGGGGATGGCCAATAAAAGTGCTGGCCAGCCAGTGATGATGTGGACATCCGGCGTTGGACTGGAGTAAATACAATAAGAAGTCTCACAACACAAGGTTAAAATCCAACAGGTTTATTTGGTAGCTTTCAGAATGCTGTTCCTTCATCAGGTGAGTGGAGAGTTCTGATCACAAGCAGGGCCTATGAAGGCACACACAGTTTACAGAACAATGATTAGAATTCAAGTCTTAAAGGCGCAAACAATGTGAGTGGAGATAGCATTAAGCATAGGTTAAAGCAATGTGTATTGTTTCCAGATAGGACAGTAAGTGAGATGTTGCAAGTTCAGGCAAGTCATGGGGGTTACAGATAGTGTGATATGAACCCAGGATCCCAATTGAGGCCATCCTCATGTATGTGGAACTTGGCTATCAGTCTCTGCTCAGCGACTCTGCGCTGTCGTAAGTCGTGAAGGCCACCTTGGAGAATGTTTACCCGAAAATCAGAGGCTGAATGCCTGTGACTGCTGAAGTGTTTGCCAACAGGAAGGGAACAATTTTGCCTGGTGATTGTCAAGTGGTGTTCATTCATCCATTGTCATAGTGTCGGCATGGTCTCCCCAATGTACCATGCTTCGGGACATCCTTTCCTGCAGCATATCAGGTAGACAATGTTGGCCAAGTTATAAGAGTATGTGCTATGTACCTGGTGGATGGTGTTCTCATGTGAGATGATGACATCCATGTCGATGATCCAGCATGTCTTGCAGAGGTTGCTGTGGCAGAGTTATGTGGTGTTGTGGTCACTGTTCTCCTGAAGGTCGGGGAGTTCACTGCAAACAATGGTCTGTTTGAGGTTGTGCGGTTGTTTAAGGGCAAGAAGTGAGGATGTGGGATAGCCCTGGCGAGATGTTCATCTTCATCAATGACATGTTGAAGACTCCATAGAAAATGTCATGGTTTCTCTGCTCCGGGGAAGTATTGGATGATGAATTAGTAATCAGCCAGGATCTTGGGTTCATGTCACACTAATTGCAACCTCCATGACTTGCCTGAACTTGCAACATCTCACTTACTGTTCGGTCTGGAGACAATATACATCTCTTTAATGCTTAATGCTATCTCCATTCACATTGTCTGCACTTTTAAGACTTGAAAAGCAGATTAGCTGTAAAGACTCACATTCTAATCAATATTCTGTAAACTGTGTGTGCCTTTACATGCCCTGTTTGTGATCAGAACTCTCCATTCACCTGACAAAGGAACAGCGTTCCGAAAGCTAGTGGCATTTATTACCAAATAAACCTGTTGGATTTTAACCTGGTGTTGTGAGACTTCTTACTGTGCTAGCCAGTGATGCCTATGTGCTGTGAAAGAATTTGTAAAGGTCTGGCCTTTCAGTCCATTTGCAGTGTTATGAAAATGCTGTAGTGACAGGGTTTCCATCTTTTAGAAAGAACTTTAAACCAAAGCCTCACTGTATTCTCAGGCAAAATAAAAGATTCTATGGCAATATTCAGAGACATTCTTTCTCATGTCCTGGCCAATATATAATCCTCTAACAACATTACTAAAGACAGATTATTTGATCATTATTATTTTATTAAGACTCTGTTCTGTACAATTGGCCTCAGTGTTTTCTACATTACAGCTTCAAAAGTAGTTCATTGCCTGCAAATTGTTGGGGATATCTTGTGGTTGTGTAAGGTTTTCTAATAAATACAAATTAATTAGATTTTCTTTATTTCTTTTACTTCTATTTCTTGTCTCACTGTATATTGCTGACATAGGATGTAGTGCACATTTTAATCCTCGCCAATCTCATTTGTCAGGCCAAGCAGTTTAACATATTGATTCAAATGTCTCAATAGGTACCTCACCACATGCTAGTTAAACATATTTGACACAGTAAGCTTATTTCCTAAGAGATTTTGATTTCACATGCAGCTCTGCTTTTGAAACGCAGTTCTGATTCATAATGTAATTTTATCAGAATAAAACTGATTTTTATATGGGCAAATTTAAGAATAGAATTAAATTAACCTGCTGGAATTTCCCTGCAATTCCACTGACAGAAATTAAAAAAAATAAACAGAGTAAACAAGTCATTCAATCATATCCAGAAAATCACTTGCAATGGCTTTTTCCTGATTCACACTGTTAACCTCTGTTGTTCCCCAGTGACTAATCCTTAGTTCCCTCTACTTCTTAACTATGTAATCCTTGTCATCATAACATAAAGGCATGGTGCTAGTTTCCACATAAATGATACCCAGCTCCATTTTAGCACTACCTCTCTTGAATCCTCCACTGTTGCTAAATCACCAGATTGCTTATCTATCATCCAGAACTGGAAAAGCAAAAACTTTTCCCAGTCAAATATTGGAAAGACTGAAGCCATTGTTTGCAGGCCCCAATCAGGTCCCTAACTACCAATTCCAGTTCTATCCCTGGCAACAGTCTGAGATTAAACCAGTCTATTTGCAACCTTTGTGTCATATTTGATCCGGCTGATACTGGAAATGAGGGTGTTGGATTATGAGGAGAGACTGAATAGGCTAGATTTGTACTCTTTGGCGTTCAAAAGACTGAGAGGGGATCTTATAGAGATGTATAAGATAATGAAGGGGATGGATAGGGTAGAGGTTGAGAGACTCTTCCCGCTTAACAAAGATAGCAGAACTAGAGGGCACAGCCTCAAGATTGGGGGGGGGGGCGATTCAGATCGGAGTTGCAGAGGGGTTTCTTCACACAAAGGGTGGTGAATATTTGGAATTCTCTGCCTGATGAGGTGGTGGAGGCTTCCTCATGTTCAAGTCAATGTTCAAGTCAAGAATGGATAGGTTTTTGATTGACAAGAGCATTAAGGGTTATGGGGAGAAAGCGGGAAAGTGGTACTGAACCACTACAGACCAGCCATGATCTTATTGAATGGTGGGGCAAGCTCGAGGGGCTGGATGGCCTATTCCTGCTCCTATTTCTTATGTTCTTATGTTCTTAAATGGCAGAGCAGATTCAATGGGTCTAATGGACTAATTCTGCTCCTATATCTTAAGGTTTATGATTTCTACATTCTATCTTCCAAAAGCTTGATGTTATCCAAAGCCCTACTGCACATGCCTTAACTCACAACAAGTCCCCTATATTGCTGACTTGTAATGGTCCCTGATTGACTAATGCCATGATTTTAAAAATCTTATTCTTGTTTTCAAATCCCTTCAAAGCCTTGCCCTGCCCTATTTTTGTAATCTCCTCCAGCCATCCGAAGGAGACACACTTCTCTAATTCTAAACTTTTGCCCATTTCCAATTATAACTGCTCCACCATTGTTGGCTGTGCATTCAATTGCCAAGCCCCAAGTTCTGGAATTCAATCCCTACACCTCTACTATCTCTAACTTGAGGCACAGTTACTTCTGAGTCAGAAGTACAGAGATTTGAACATAAGATCCAAGCTGATGCTCCAATGTAGGACTAGGTTTGTGCTCTATTACAGAGGGTTGTCTTCCAGAGTTCCCTTCCTGGTGGATGTAAAATCTCCAATCGCACATTTTTTGAAATTTGATCATTATAACATTGCTCTTCAAGTGACCTTGCAGTGTACAAATTGGTTGCTACTTTTCTACAGGAAAAAAAGGACTTGCATTTACATAGAATGTTAATCACTTCAGAATGTTTCTCAGCGCTTCAGAACCAATAAGGAACTTTTTGATGCATAGGAATTACAACTGTGACTATTCTTCAAAAAATAATTTGTTGGCTTAAAGCTGGGACTTCATGTGGCCTTGAAAAGCACCATTAAAAATGCAAATGCTTTCATTCTTTAAATGTTTAGAAAGCAAGGCTGTAACTGAAGCAAAAAATAGGCTGGCACATTCAAATGAAGTATCCAAGTGCAGCATAGTAAAAATTGCATTGTGCATTTGTCCACTTGAAGCCACCATACACACAAATAAATAAACTTTATGGTTTCAACCTTCCTGACATCTGTAATCTCTGCCTGGCATACACCTCCCTGTGGTGAAAAAAGTGTTAACAGTTCCATACTTCAAAAGCACAAGCTGTTGTTTGCTTTTTTACTGAATTCATCTACACTTTGCTGTTTCTACCAAGGACTTCACAATGGCAATCGGTATGAAGAAAAATACTTTTCCAGATATGAAAATTTTGGAAGGCGCTTATAACTGGTGTTTTAGGGATATGCTGGCTGGAATTTTACCGGCACACCCATCCTGATCTCCAGGGCAGGTGAGGCTTGGAGAACAACATTCCCCTTGGCCTCGGGTGGGAAGATATGAAAAACGTGCCTCTAAAATTCCACCCACTGAGTCTGTGTTACACAAACTGATCTCACTAAAATAAACATCCAATCAACACAAAAAACTCAGGTTTAGACAAAGAAGGTTTTGCTTGAAGGAACATAAACTAAAATACTTGATTGCGCATTATCACTGTCTTGCTGACAAATAGGGCATTGTCTCTGCCTAATCCACAACTTTTGATGTGCATCCAGAGCCACGTTGTTAAAAGAGGCTGTGACGTTTGAAGATGTGATAGTAGATTTTGCGATCAGAGATAAGAAAAGGAAAATAACCTTCCTTCTCCATTACCAAGGTGAAGAATTGAAAGATATTTTTGAGGCACTTACACCTGAGCAAAATGTCTGTAATTCAATATGTAAAAAAACTAACCACCTATTTCATGTCCCTGTCTTCCAGTTCTCTAAGCAAAAAGCAAGTCAGACAACTGACTAATATTGAGTGGGAATTTTTTGGCCATTCCCACCAGTGGGATCTTCTAGCCCACTGACGACAAGTCTGCCACCATAGGTTCCCCAGCAGAGAATGCAAACAACAGGAAACCCATTGACAGTGTGAAACTGAAAGATCCCACCACCAGCCAGTAGATAACACCCCTGCCGTTGCATAACACAGTGCGCGGGGTGAGGAAAATTCTTCCTATAGGGGAAATTCAGAATAACCTGGGATTAAAAAAATTAACTGATCAGAGAAGACTAATTTGGAATGAATACAGTATAGAGATGTCACAAAGTACCTGGAATATAGTTACAAAGGTACTGTTTGCATTGAGTCACATATAAGTTTGTTAGATCATTTATATATGTATTTTTGAAAACATATTATATTCTGTATTAAAAGCATACAGCTTGGCCCCAATAACACACTGATTTAAAGTACGACAGGATGTAATCATGTAAAAAGAACTACATTCTTCGGAACAATACTACTAAATGAAGGGAGAAAACAATTCTTATCAGTATTTCTAGACAATCCTAATGAATAGAATATTCACTAACCAAGGGCAGTACTAGAGTTGTCAGACAGGTCAATGGATAGATCACACATTACACCAGATAAGAAGGTCTAGGGAATGTTAAGAAATTGTGAGAAAGACTCTCAAAATCCATGAACTCACTTAGCCCCATTCTGTCAGAAAGTGAATGTTTTTGGTCAAGGTAAATAATCTATATTAATAATGACTGGCTCATACAGGATGAGCAGATGAGCTGGCAAATGACTTTTGAAAATTATGTAAGTGTAATACTGAGAGTAATATAATTTTAGAATGATTTGGAACTGCCTCAAATCTCTCTCCTTCGTACATTGATCAGATCTGGAAAATAAAAATAAGTCTTTCACCAGAATACTGTCTCCATGAGTATTTGTGTTAGCTGAGCCATAATTAAGAAGGGAAATCCCTCTCATGAAAGCCAGCTTAATACCTAGCCTCTAAAAAATGCACTTACGCTGCTCATCACATGTGAATGAGAGGACTAGAACCCAAATGTGATTTTGGTGATGCTGATCATGTTGAATAGGAAATCAAAATACAAATAATCAAAAGTTATCTCTCTAGTTAACTATGCCAAAAATCACTCAAGAAAGACATAAAGCAGTTAGAGCTATTAGAGTTAGCAAGATCACTGCCACTTTCAGAATCCAAAGCGACCGAAGTTGAGGTCGCCAAAGGTAACTACCAAGCTCAAAATTAAAATTCTGTTGATATTATTCATCACTCACAAGTCATGAAACCCCCTGCAAAGTTACAACATCAGTCTCACAGAGCTTGTCCATGATGTTCGCACTCTGGTGGGTATACCTAAAGATAGTAAAGATAGCAGGGGATATGGTGATAGTTAGAAAAATGGGTTGAGCTGTAGATCAGTCATGATCTAGTCAAATGACAGAACAAATGACAGAATAAGGTAGATTGGCCTGCCCTGTTCCTATTTCCTATGTTCTTACCTATACTAGACAATGTTCTGCTACTAGAAAACAGTGTAAAGCTTGTGTGAAACTCAACCACTTTGCTCATGTTCATTGTTCATCAGCAAAATCAATTATTAAGACCAAAACTGATGTAATGGTGCTACATATGCATCCCACAGAAAAAACACAAAATCATATAGCCAAAGTAGGAGCAGATAACCCTGAATACACTTATGTGCTTTCTTCGAGCAGTGAGTCATGTGTGATAGGAGCCATTGGTTGCTTGGGGAATGCTCTCAAAAATGCAGAAGACTTTGTCAATGACAAGGGAGACAAAACAATCAACAAACTTCAAGATTATCCCTTCTCTGCAAACCGAGGAAGACAAAGAATTTCCTTTGCAATAGTGACACACTGTAAGTTCTTCTGAAATCTCATTCAAAGGCATTAGATTGAATGCTGTATTTTATGTCTTTTCTGGTACAAAGAACAAAGAACAAAACAGCAAGGGAAACAGGCCCTTCGGCCCAACGAGCCCATGCCGCCATCCCAATGATCCCACCTCTACCCATGATCCCTGTCTATGTTTATAGATCTATGGATTAAAAAACAAATTTGAGACAATTTAGGGAGAATTTGTTTTGCCAATTAGCCTAAGAGCACATCTTTGGGATGTGGGAGGAAACCGGAGCACCCGGAGAAAACCCACGCAAGCACGGGGAGAATGCGCAAACTCCCACAGACACAGCCCCAAATCCATGTATCTGCACAGCACAGCGATAGTCACTGAGCTGTCGTGTTGCCCATCAAATGGTCCAGGTCAAGTGTACACTAACGACATGAAGCACTAGGATACTCTCGAAAAAAAAAAATCCAAGAGCAGCCCTCTCACGACCCATCGTGTGTATGCCCCTCGTTAGACAACAAGGTGGACCAAAGCACCTGTAGGATAAAAACAAGTACATCAATATCATCATCTATTTACACACTTCCCAGGCACTCCCAAGGCTCATGATCCCTATTTTAAATCAGTTTTCTATACCCCTCCATTCCCATTCTGTTCATTTGCCCATCTAAGTATTTCTTAAATAACTCCAGAGTACCTGCCTCCACCACTTTACTTGGCAGTGCATTCCTTACCCCCACCACCCTCTGTGTGAAAAAACTCCCTCTAGCATCCAAATTATACCTTAGCTCCTCACCCTAAGCCCGTGACCCTTCGTGCTATTCGAGTCCATTCTAGGAAAAAGCTTAACTCTGTTTACTCTATCTATACCCCTCATAATCTTGTACACCTCTATTAGATGTCCTCTAAGTCTACGTCTTTCTAAGGAAAACAGTCCCAATTTGCCTAACCTCTCCTCGTAACTCAGACCTTCCATACCAGGCAGCATCCTGGTAAACCTCCTCTGCATTCTCTCCAGAGTCTCCACATCCTTCTGGTAGTAAGGCGACCAGAACTGGACGCAGTATTCCAAATGAGGTCTAACCAACATTTTATACAAGGGCAACATTAAAGGCCAGCTCTTGTACGCTATACCGCTTCCTATAAAGGCTAACATACTATATGCTTTTTTCACAACTTTCTCCACTTGCTCTGCCACCTTCAGAGACTTGTTCACCTGCACCCCCAGGTCCCTCTGCGTTTCTATACTCTTAATCGGTCTACCCTTTATCATATACCTCCCCCTTACATTCTTTCTCCCGAAATGCATCACCTCACGTTTATCAGGATTGAATTCCATCTGCGATCTATCTGCCCAAGCTACCAGCCTATCTATGTCCTGCTGCATCGCCTGACAATGCTCCTCACTATCTGCAAGTCCAGCCATTTTTGTATTGTCTGCAAACTTGCTGATCACTCCACTTACTCCCTCTTCCAAGTCATTTATATATATTACAAATAGAAGAGGTCCCAGCACCGAGCCCTGCAGCACACCACTAATGACCGCCCTCCAGCTAGAAGAACATCCTTCCACTATTACTCTCTGTCTCCTGTTACTAAGCCAATTACTTATCCATCTAGCTACCTGTCCTTGTATCCTATGAGCCTTGACCTTCTCAACTAACCTCCTATGAGGGAATTTGTCAAACGCCTTACTAAAATCCATATAGACGACATCAATGGCTCACCCTTCATCCACCGTTTTCGTCACCTCCTCAAAAAATTCTACTAGATTTGTAAGGCATGGCCTCCCCTTAACAAATCCATGCTGCGTATCCCTAATCAGATCGCAACGCTCTAAGTGCCTATACATCCTATCTCTAAGAATCCCCTCCAACAGCTTCCCTACCACTGATGCCAAACTCATCGGCCTATAATTCCCAGGGTTATCCCTACTACCCTTTTTAAACAACAGTACAACATTAGCTATTCTCCAGTCCTCTAGGACCTCACCTGTGTCCAAAGAAAAGACAAAGATTTGCGTCAGAGGCCCAGCAATTTCACTTCGCACCTCCCTAAGCAGCCTGAGATAAATGCCATCAGGCCCCGAGATTTATCAGTTTTAATGCTACCTAGAAGCTCTAACTCCCTCGGTATGGATATTTCCCTCAACTGGTCCACAGCTCCCTCAGAGACAGGAGTTGTCAACAAGTCCCTCTCCTTCATGAATACCGACGCAAAGTATTCATTCAGGATCTCTGCCATTCCCTTGGGCTCCAAGCAAAGTTCCCCACCTCCATCCCTAAGAGGTCCGATTTTTCCTCCAACCACCTTTTATTCCTAACATAGCCTTTGGATTTTCCTTAATCCTATCCACCAAAATCATTTCATGCCCTCTTTTTGCCCTTCTAACTCCCTTTTTGAGCTCCCTCCTACTCTCTCTATATTCCTCCAACGCTGTCTCCATTCCCAGCTGCTTTGACCTATCATACGCCTCTCTTTTCTTCCTAACCAAGTCCTCAATATCCCTAGTAATCCACGGCTCTCTAATCCTACCTTTCCCATCTTTCCTCTTAGCTGGCACATATCTATCTTGCAACATTTCCAGTATTCCCTTGAAAGAGTCCCACATGCCTAGAGTGGACTTACCCTCAAATGCAACATGGTTGTCAGTTTCCACATGATTGCAGTTACATATGTGGTTCTTTCACATGCCTGCAACATTACTGAATTGAATGCTGATCACTTCATTGGTATCAGCAAACTGAAAGATGTTTCCTGTAAATTGTATATAGATCCTAATTTGCCTCTATCATGCACTCTGTCATGGATACTATTTCACATCAGAAAGCAGACAGAAAAGGAACTTCAGCACCTGACCTGACTTTGACATTATGGAAAAGGTTGGAGATGAAGCTACCTTGGATCTTACCATACAAATTGTCAAGAAACCCATGAGCAAGAAGCATATCAGAATTTGCGGCCAGATATGTGGCCATCCATACACCAAGAACAACACTAACAATGATATCATACAGAAAGTGAATGGTACTAAACTCTTCAATAATGTATATTACCATCAAACTGAGCTTGCCCAAGAATTGGGGTGTCTTACAGTATTCTCCACTCATATCAGAGTGCCTTGGGAGTCAACTCAGCAGCTGGGGTATTTTAGCACATGGTTTAGTCTACACTTTAATGACACAAAGACACACTGAAACTTAGAAATGACATTCTCATCTATGGTCATATTGAAAATGAGATTAAGATATGCCTACAGTTGTGACTACAATGTTTTAAAGAATGTAACCCCATCTTGAATGAAAATAAGTGCTTGCTCAATGAAAGCAGAGTCAAATTCTTCAGTTATGCATTCAGCAGAAAGTTGAAACCATTGCAAACGCTACAGACAAATCTGAAGTCTGCTCGGGCTCATCACATACTGTAATCACATTATTTCCCACCTAACAGCACGACCTGCTCCCACTGGTGATCTGACAAAAGACACCACATTAAATGAACAATGTCAAACACTGGTTGTCAGTCAGTTGCATAAATGCCTTTTTTGACTCCGAGAAGATGACTCAGCTTGTCATAGATGGGAGCCCAGTTGGCTTAGGAGCAGTTCTTATGCAGAAAGACAAGGCTGGTAAGCCGTCAATCATTGTGATGGCAAGCAGATCATTAACATGTGTAGAGTTCCATTATCGCAAACAGAGAAAGTAATGCTCCTAATCATGTGGGCTATCTTACACTTGTTTAGAAGTCCGTTTGAAGAAAGAACCAATCAAAATTATTAGTAAAATTATTCAACAATCCACATAGCAAGCCATCTACTTGAAAAGAATGTTCATCGCTCATAGTACAAGAATGTGAATTCATGTTCAGTATCAGCCAGACAAGTTCAACTGAGCCGATCACCTTTCACAACAACTGCTATCTACAGTCAGTCCCATTAATTGTGAGGAAAAGATTGCTGAAAACATCTTAACTACATAAGCCTAAATGCAGTGTCAAAGTTGCCAAAACTAGCAGATATCAAAGTGGCTACAGAACGAGATGAGGCATTGCAATTAAATATGATGGCTAATGAATCACAAAACTGGAAAGATGTGATCAAGAAAGCGTGTATGAATGTAACTGCTCACAAGCCACAATATTCAAAATGAGCTTACCAATACAACCACATCTGGTCTTGGGTTACTACATAACTGCATTGTCATTCTCAACTCATTATTGTCAATATAGCGCATAAAGTTCACCAGGGAATTTTCTCAAAAACCCCTTCGGGAAAAGATAAGGTTCGCATAAACTGGTGCATGGTAGAGCACAAAATCACTGTTTGGATGTCAAATCAATCACAGTATCAAATCTCTGTGATCCTCTCAAGATTTCTAAACTACTTCCAGGATGATGGATTGTAAGATAGCACTGATTTTGTTAGATTTTCCCAGTGGTAAAAACATTGTTAAGAATGGGTTAACCAATCTTCCAATTAAGTCCTAATTTGATGTCAATTATCCAATAGAAGTCATTGATATATGAACGGGCTTCAGGTGGCACTGGGGATTGATGGAGATTGTACATGAAGTTGGATCAAAGAAATAAAGGTAGATTATGAAGAATTAGAACTTATGTCTTCTTTACTGAATTGCAACCTAGAGGTTCAAATGAACATTTGCATGGGGTGGCATGGCGGCACAATGATTAACATTGCTGCTTCACAGTGCCAGGGATCTGGGTTCAACTCCTGTCTTGGGTCACTGTCTGTGTGAGTTTGCACGGTCTCCTGTGTCTGCATGGGTTTCCTCCGGGTGTTCTGGTTTGCTCCCACAGTCTAAAAGACGTGCTGATTAAGGTGCATTGACTCAAAAGGGTGCTGGAATGTGGCGACTCAGGGAATTTCACAGTAATCTAATTGCAGTGTTAACGTAAGCCTTATTTGTGACGAATAAATATACTTTACTTTTTATTGTTGTCACTGATGACTAAAACAGATACCCAGTCATGGAAATAATTAAATCAACTTCAACATAATAGTCATCTCAAAGCTTAACCAGATTTTTGCCTTGTTTGGAATTTCTCAAATGGTGAGAAGTAATAACAGATCCCTAGTTGAACAGTAATGAGTTCAGTAAATTTGTAAACTACTTGGGCTTCATTCATTAAAGTGGTTAATAGCAAAGTCAAGAAATTATATGTACATTGACAGAAGTATTATGTCCAATTACAGCAGAGGGCAAATCATGGAAGCAAGAGTTGTCTCGCTTTCTTTGCAATTTCAGAACAACTCGCTATTTCATCTACTGGAAATCCTCCAGCTACACTCATATTTGCACATCCTATGTGCAGGGATATCATCCTGATCTATCCTGTGCAGCAAATGATCAACATGTACACAAATATGATCAAGTAGAGAAAGATTGAGTGAAAGCAACTGGAGAGTGAAACATGAAATTTACGATGCTGAAGCTAGGAGATAAAGTGATGGTGAAGAAAGTCATGTTGAAAAACAGACAACCCCTTATAACATCCAGTCACTTGTTGTGACCAACACAAAAGGTTCAATGATCTCTGCTAAGCATAGTTTACTAATCATTTCTCAAAACGTTTCATTATTCAAAGCACTGAAATATTATTTGTAAGTACTGAATGTGAAAAAGATATTGACATCTTGGAAGAAGGACATGAGTTAAATGAAACCGTACCTGATATCAGATAAACCTTCCTCATGAAAGGAAACATCCAGCATAGTTAAATGACGACATCACAAAGTGAATTATTTTCAGTTGGTGAACTCATTTTTAACTTCATTGTATATAATTGAGTATGTTGTTAAATTAATGCAAAAGTTTACAAAACTAACAGTGTCATTCATAAGTTGAATGTTCAAATGATGCTAAGGCAGGGCGCCCAGGGCAGGCAATGCTTGGAGAACGGCATTCTCGTTTGGTCTTGGGAGGATTATTTGAACCTCGGGCAGATATGCTAGTAAAATTTCGCCCTAAGTTTATTATTTACACTTTTGGAAACACACCTATTTACTAAGGAGCAGAATGATATAGTGTATTGAAAAATGCATTGTACATTTTGTTCACTTGAGGCTATCATGCATACATGTAACAGCAGTTGGAGTGATAGAGACATTAAAATATTTTAATAATATGTGCAGTAATTCTGTTTCTTACAGTAAGTGGCTGAATTTTACTGTCTCTACCATGAACTGCACACCACTGAACCTCTTTCAAAGTCACAACAGCAACTTGACAATAAAGCTAATTACGATTAAATGGGTCTTCTCTACCTTTTGGATGAGACATTAAACTAAAGATCGGTTTACCTGCTCAGGTTGATGCAAAAGATTTTGATGTGATTTGATTTATTATTGTCACATGTATTAACACACAGTGAAAAATATTGTTTTTTGCGTGCTATATAGACAAAGCATACCATTCATAGAGAAGAAAACAAGAGAGTGCAGAATGTAGTGTTACAGTTATAGCTAGGGTGTAGAGATAGATCAACTTAATGCAAGATAGATCCATTCAGAAGTGACAGACTTTTGCATTGTTTTCCTGACAGAAGAAGGTGAGAGAATGTCCCGGTGTGCGTGGGGTCTCTAATTATACTGACTGCTTTTCAAGGCAGCGGGAAGTGTTGACAGAGTCAATGGATGGGAGGCTAGTTTGCATGACGGATTGAGTTACATTCACAACTTCTGTAGTTTATTGCTGTCTTGGGCAGAGCAGGAGCTTTATGAAGCTGTGATACAACCAGAGAGAATGCTTTCTATGATGCATCTGTAAAAGGTGTTGAGAGTCGTAGCTGACATGGCAAATTTCCTTTGTCTACATAGCATCATAGAATCATAGAACCCCTACAGTGCAGAAAGAGGCATTCAGCCCGTCGAGAATACACTGACCACAATCCCAAACAGGTCTTATCGCCATATCCCTACATATTTTACCCACTAATCCTGTAACCTATGCATCCCGGGACACTAAGGGACAATTTAGCATCTTTGGATGTCTCCTAAGAAAGTAGAAGCATTGCTGAGCTTTCTTAACTAAAGTCAGCATGAGGGGACCAGGACAGGTTGTTGGTGATCTGGACACTGAAAAACTTCAAGCTGTCAACCCTTTGCTTTTCGTCCCTGTTGATGTAGACAGGGGCATGTTCTCCACTAGGCTTCCTGAAGCCAATGACAATCTCCTTTGTTTTGTTGACATTGAGGGAGAGATTAATGTCCCATCATACTTTGTAGAAGAGAAGGAAAATCTATCCCCCAACCAACATGACTAAAGAAAATCTTTGGTCACTTGTGCAATTGTTGTTGTAGAATTTTGACAATGTTCATGATTTATACTAACGCGACGCCACACCAAAGCCATACTCTGGCAGAACTTTATTCCATTTTATATCAGAGCCGGATCAGGCCCTGATCTGGTTTGCACATTCAGTTCTGTGTTAGTCTAGAGCTGAAGCTTTGCACACTAACCCTATGATATAAATGAATAGACCATTACTACACAATGAGGATTTGTACACAGTCAGGCTAATCCTGTTTACTACTGTACTGAGGTCTTCATTTTCTTAACTTCATAAAGTCATGATTGGGGCCACTGGATATATTTAGAACTGGTTCATATAAACTACATGGAGATTTCTTAGACTGTTAATCTTTGTAACACAAAATAAGGATCAATTCTATGCTTGCTTGTGTCATGTGTAATTATAGAATATGTTTTGTCTGGGTGGATGAAGTCATTCAATTTTTATAATTAATTCTGACCTATTCAGTAGTTAGCTCAGTAGAAGGAAGTGTTTCACTCCACTGAAAGCACTCACACAGAAGGACATTAAAAGCAGTATTGTCTGTAATTGATGCTTATGGCCTAAAAACCAGTTTGAGGACAACTTGAGGAAGAGAACACCAACTTCCAAAATAAATTGAGAATCAGTCACATCTGAGTCTAGAATTTGCCTCATATTTGTGACCAGAGACATATGCAATCTGGGCACCAATCAAATAGATGGTCCAATGGATCAAGAAATTCCAAACTTCAATGAATTATGCAGGAGTACAAAGCACCCAGATTTTCCTGAATTTTTATGATTGTCTAATAATCCTGCTGCCCAAATGCTTTGCCACCCATGATAATGGCTGCACCCAGCTAAGGATAGTGTCACATTGAAAGAAACACTGTACGAATCTGCAAACATAGGTCAGAAAATCAGATTTTAAGATCCAGCAAAGAATGATTGAAAGTAAGGAGTTTATTTATTAGTCACAAGCAGACTTACTGCAATGAAGTTACTATGAAAATCCCCCAGTCACCACACTCCAGTACCTATTCAGATACACTGAAGGAGAATGTAGCATGGCCAATGCACGAAATCAGCATGTCTTTCAGACTGTGTGATGCAACTAAAGCATTTGGAGGAAACCTACACAGAAATGGGGAGAATGTGCAGACTTCACACAGTCACCCAAGTTGGGAATTGAACCAATTTTCCTGGCACTGTAAGACAGCAGTGCTAACCACTATGCCACCATGCCACCCAAATATGAGATAAAGATAGCCAAAAATATAAAGGTAATGGTAAAACTTTCTACACGTATTTAGAGCAAATATTGATCCTTTAGAGGATGAGTCCAAGGAATTAATAATGGAAAACAAGGAAATGGTGGTATTACACAAATTTAAACACCTTTCAAGCATTCCAATTTAATGAGACAAACAAGCACAGTAATTCAATTATTTCTTTATTTAACATTTCTAGTATCAATACAAACATCAACAGTTGTAATTCATTTCTTTACTGAACTTTAACTCCTAAGCTGCACTTTAACTAAACATCAACTTCAACTATTTAACTGAAAATAGATATTAACGAGTTTAGGAAAACTTTGAATCCTTGTTCCATCGAGGAAATATCCTCACTCTAGAATCTACCTTCTTCTCTCTGAAGTATTCTTCAGAGTACAAGCTTTGTTGCAATGGTTGTTCTATTAGAGTTATCGTTGCCAAACAAAGAATTCACATCTTTTATCCACAATTCTCCACTTGCTTCAGGGAGATTCTCTCATCCAACAATTGTGTCACCAGAAACTAATCACTTGGCTTGAACATCCAGTGAAATTACTTTTGAATGAAAAAC
This sequence comes from Sphyrna mokarran, assembly GCA_024679065.1. Classification (NCBI taxonomy): domain Eukaryota; kingdom Metazoa; phylum Chordata; class Chondrichthyes; order Carcharhiniformes; family Carcharhinidae; genus Sphyrna; species Sphyrna mokarran. The sequence goes on along the minus strand of JAGIQG010000013.1, from coordinate 76,834,454 downwards.
CATTACACTTAGTTTGAGTTGCATACTCCATACGTAGCAGCCATAAATCAGAGCCACGCTGTCATAGTTAATGTAAACAACTTCCCTGATCTGACCAACGCAGAAAGCTTCAGATCACAGCTCCCAGACCAAAGCCTCTTTATCACCTGCATCTAGTTTTAATTTATAAGTTGACCAAAATTCCCAGCATGCTTCACTCTCAACCAGAATAGTCATTTTAAAGCCATGATTGCCATTATTGTTGTTAAATCATTGTTGTAGCCATAGTGGAAATGTTGAACAAGTAGAAAACTTCCCAAAAATACTGGAAAATCAAGAGGTGAAAGGGAGGTAAGAACTTTAAACAATCATCATTACCAGGGAAAAGATACTGAGAAAACTATTGCACATGAAGGCTAACAAGACCCCAGGACCTAATGACCTACATCCTAGGGTCTTAAAAGTAGTGACTGCAAGAGATAGTAGATGCATTGGGATAATCTTCCAAAAGGGCTAGAGAGCTTTTTTTCATTATTGCTTTGACAAAATGCTGGCACACTTAGGTAGGCGCTCCGCCTAGCCTTTCCCTGCACCTTGCAGCCTCCGCACTGTTTCTAGAATCACCCAACATAATTCTCATAAAACATGTATCTTTCCCACCTCCCATCCACCCCAGAATAAAATCGGATGTTCAGGGCTAAGTTGTATTGTCCCAACTTTGTGTTCCTGACTCTGGAGTGAAAATTCAGGTCCTTATTATTTAATTGAGTGAGAAGCAGTTTGGAGAAGCGTCACTTAACTCATTCCTAGCTTTATCTTATGAACATGTTGGGCCTATAGTTATGGTACAGTATTGCGGAGAGTTATGGAATAAAGAGATCTAAGAGAACATGTTTATAGTTCATTAAAAATGGAGTCAAAGATGGACATAGAGGTGAAGAGGGTATTTGGCATGCTAGGTTTCATTGGACAGAACAGGAATTGGGACATCTTGTTGAAGTTATACAAGATATTGGTAAAGCCACACTTGGAATACTGCGTACAGTTCTGGTCACCCTATTATAGAAAGGATATTACTAGACTAGGAAGAGTGCAGAAAAGATTTATTAGGATGCTACCAGGTCTTGATGGTTTGAGGACTAGCTGGATAAACTGGGACTTCTTTCTATGGAGAGTAGAAGACTTAAGAGTGAACTTATAGAAGTTGATAAAATAATGAGGGGCATACATCAGCTTTTCCCAAAGGTAGGGGAGTCTGAAACTAGAGGGCATATGTTTGAGGTGAGAAGGGAGAGATACAAAAGGGTCCAGAGGGTGGCGAGTCTGGAACAAGCTGTCAGATGCAGTAGTAGAGGTGAGTACAATTTTTAAAATGTGTTTAGACAGTTACATGAATAAGATGGCTGTTGAGGGATATGGGCCAAGTGTGGGCAGGTGGGACTAGCTTAGTTGTTAAAAAAAAGCACAGCACAAACAAGTTGGGCTGAAGGACCTGTTTCCATGCTGTAAACCTCTATGACTCTATGACTCTGTTAGAGTTTAGAGGAATGAGAGATATCTTATTAAAATATAGGTTGGCCCATAACTTCCATGGAGTGGCAATTGGGAACGGATTGCCTCATTGCTTCTAGTTATTTACCTCGAAATGAAACCGTTTGCTTTTCACCTGACCATCTGACTCAGTAAAGAGCAACAGGTTTCCAAGACCTTCTGTCAAGGGCAGTTAAGTCGGAAGACATGCCCTTTTTTCTCTAGCTGCCGTAAAGCAGATAAGTTAAAAGACCCAGTACTTTGAGAAGCCAGGGAGAAGCTGGGTTGTAAGGTAAGTTGTAGGTAGAATGATGGGGGAGGGAATTGTGATCAATGATAGAAATAAGCCAGAGGAGTGTGGTGCTCCATGGTGATAGTTGTCAGAAGAGAACTGGAGGCAGTTTGGTGATCAGTTGGGTGATTAATAGAGGAGATGGTCAGGTAATCAGTGGGTAAGGGTGGTCAGTACGGGACATCAATGAGGGAACAGTTGGTCAGTGGGGTGGTAGTCATTGAGGGAGGTTGGAAGGTCATTGGGGATGTTCAGTGTTGGGTGGTCTATGGGGGAGGGTGGTCACTGGGGGTGTTCAGTGGAGGTGGTCAGTTCATCAGGAGAGGGGAGGTTGGGTTGTCAATTGGAGTAATAGTCAATAGAACATGTAATCAATGGGTGAAGTGGTCAATTGGGGGTTGGTCAGTGGGACAGGAGGGGGATGATGAGGATGTAATGGGGACATGGGCGTGTGTTGGCAAAATTCAACACTGTCAGTCCACAAGGCCTGTGAAGGATCATGTCAAAATTTGGTTGCCTCCCCAGATTCATTCAGATGGTACATCAGTTCCATCTGATGGCATGATGGCTAGAATACTGGATGGCAGAAAATCCTCTGAGGCATTCCCAGTCACCAATGGCATCAAACAGGGCTATGTGCTCATACCCAAACTGTTCAGCTTGATGTTTACTACCATGCTGAATGATGCCTTCCAGGACAGTGTTGCTGGAATCAGCCTCAAGTATAGAGTGGATGGGAAACTCTTTAACCTGAGGAGACTTCAAGCTAGTGAAAATCTGGCCAAGCCCTTCCAACTGACTGAAAAGATAGATGCAATAATAAGTTAAGCTGCTGGCCTCTCAGCCAGGGACATGGGGCTCCAAGGTTGGGACATTTTGATGCAGGGAATTGAGCAGTGGGACTTTCCACCTTGTTTCAACAGGTGTTCCTTCTACACAAGTACAGGTGAAATTCTGCCATCTTGGGCAATAAGTGCAGACCAAAACTTTATGGCCTTCTTTTCTATTTGCACTGTTCTTGGTGAATTTCAATGCACATGAAACAGGGTAGAAGAAAGTTGGCATCTCTTTATCTCTTCGTTATTAAATTAATGCATTGAAATCATCAGCTTTATCACATCACCATCAAATAAATGATGTCGTACCTTCAATTCACAAGCACATCCTGCTTGCAGTTGTCACCTCAGCTACATATTCATGCTTGAGTAACTATCTTCGATCAGATTAAGATGACTTAAATGAATGTCAGACAGCCCTAGAAACAAACATCACATCAGGGTCTATTTATAGTTCTTAGGAATAGGTCAAATTAGTCAAGCCAAATAATTCTACAAAGGGATAACAGCTTGTAAATCAACATGACTTTATGAAGTTGCTTCACTTTTTGATGAATTGTTGCCCACAGTAATTCAAGACTCTCCAACACCTAGACAAATCAGAGGGAGGGGGTGACACAGTGGAAACTCATGAGTAATCAGAGGCCGAGTTAGATTCCAATCCCACCATAGCAGCTGATGTAATTTAAAATCAATTAATAAACAGGGAATCTTTTAAAAAGCCCACCTTGATGATAGTGATGTGGTTCACCAATGCCCTTCAGAGAATGATATCTTGTCTGCTCTGGCCTATATGAAATTCCAGATCCACTCTTAAATGCTTGCTGAAATGGCAATGAGTCACTCAATTGTATCAAATCACTACAAAGTCTACAAACAGGACTGAAAATGAATGGATGACCTAACATCAACTCAAGCACTGGAAATAACAATGGAAAAGCCAACCTTCTTGACTCTGCAAAGTTCTTCCTACTAACACTTGGGGGTTTGAGCCAAAATTGGGAGACCTGTCCCACAGACTAGTCAAACAACAGCCTGACACAGTCATACACATGGAATCATAACTTACAGACAATGCCCCTGACATCACCATCATCACTCTCAGGAATGTCCTGTCCAACCGAAAGGACAGACCCATCAGAGTGTTGGCACAGTTATATGCTGTGTTGAGGGAGTTCCCTGAGGGGTCCCAACATCGATATTGAACCCTATGAAGTCTCGTGGCATCAAGTCAAACATGGGCAAGGAAATCACCTGCTGATTACCACCTATTGAGCCTCCCACCACTGTTGAACACAACTTGGAGCAAGCACTGAGTGTGGCAAGGGCACAAAATGTACTCTGACTGGGGAATTTCAATGTTCATTACCAAAAGTGACTCCATAACATCACTACTGAATAGCTGGTTGGGTCCTAAAGATCTGGGTCGGTGGTGGCAGGTGGTAATGTAAACCAACAAGAGGGAAAAATGTACTTCATCTTGCTCTCACCAATCCACTTGTCACAAATGCGTCTATCCATAACAGTACATGTGGGGCAATATTGGTCACACTCCTACAGTTCTGGTAGAGATGAAATCCTGTCTTCACATTGACAACATCTTCTGTTGTGTGGCACTAGCATTGTGCTAAATGGGACAGATTCTGAACAGATCAGAAACTCAATACTGGGCATCCTTGAGAGGATATGGGCCATCAGCAGCAGCAGGACTGTATAGAACCACAATCTGTAGTCTCACGGCCCAGCATATCCCTCACTCTACCTTCACTATCAAGCTGGAGTATCAACGCTGGTTCAATGAAGAGCACAGGAGGACATACCTGGAGCAACACCAAACATATCTGAAAAAATGGAGTGTCAACCTGGTGAAGAACAGTGAAAGCGGCATACAATAGACAGAGCTAAGCAGTTCGACAACCAACGGATCAGTTATAAGCTCTGCAGTCCTGCCAAGTCCAATCGTTAATAGTCGTGGACAATTAAACAAATTGCTGGAGGAGGAAGCTCCACAAACATCCCCATCCTCAATGACCGGAGAGCCTTGTGCTTCAGTGTAAAAAACAAGACTGAAGCATTTGCAAAAATCTTCAGTCAGAGGTGCCAGCTGGATGATCCACCTTGGCCTCCTCTTGAAGTTTCCAGCATCATGGAGGCCAATCTTCAACCAATCTGATTCACTTCACTTGAAATCAAGAAGTGGTTGAAGGCACAGGATACTGTAAAGCTATGGGCATTGATAATATTCCATCAATAGTACTCAAGACTTGGGCCCCAGAACTAGCTGCACCTCTAGTCAAGCTGTTCCAGTACAGCTACAACACTGGTACCTATGTGGCAATATGGACAATTACTCAGGTATATCCCGTTCAAAAAAAGCCAGAACAAATATAACCCGGCTAATTCCCGCCTCAATAGTCCAGCTCTCAATCATTGGCAAAGTGATAGAAGTGGAGGTCAATCATCTCAGTCTTAGTTCATTACTGCAGTAGTTCCTCAGGGTAGTGTTCTAGGCTTGACCATCTTTAACTGCTTCATCAATGACCTTCTCTTCACCGTAAGTTCAGAAGTGGGGATGACTGCATAATATTCAGCACAAATCGCAATTCCTCAGATACTGAATCATAGATCCATAGAATCCCTATAGTACAGAAGGAGGCCATTCAGCCCACTGAGACTACACCAATAATAATCCTACACAGCCACATCTGCTGTAACACCTGCTAATCTCCCTGACACAAATTTAGCATGGCCAATCCACCTAACTTGCACGTCATTAGAGTATGGGAGGAAACCCACACAGACACAGACAGAATGTACAAACTCCACACAAGCAATGACCTGAGATTGGAATTGAACCCAGGTTCTTGGCACTGTGAGGCAGCAGTGCTTACCACTGTGCCACCATGTTGCCTCACACCATATCTAGTCCATGCCCATATGTAGTCCATGCCCATATTCAGCAAAACTTGCTTAACATTCAGGCATGGGCTTTTAAGTAGCAAGTAACAGTCGTGTCACACAAGTGCCACGCAATGAGAGAGAATCAAACCATTGCCCATTGACATTCAGTGGTTTCACCATCACTGAATCTCCCACTCCTAACATTCTGAGGTTACCATTGAGTAGAAACTGAACTGGACTAGCCATATAAATACTGCAGCTACCAGAGCAGGTCAGCTATTGGGCAGGATAACCCCTGTCCACCATTTAGAATACTATGTACAGTTTTGCTCCCCTTATTTAAGGAAAGATAATCATTGGAGGCAATACAGAAGAAGTTTACTAGGATATGGAAAGTATGGAGGGGCTGTCACATGAGAAAAGATTAAACAGGTTTGGTCTTATTCCTTGGAGTTCAGAAGAACGAGAAGTGGTATGATTGGAACATATAAGATACTTAGGAAGTTAGACAGGGTAAATGTTGAGAAGGTGTTTCCACTCATGGAAGAGTGTAAGATCAGAGGGCATAGTCGCAAGATAAAGAGGTGTTCAATTAAGATAGATATGACGAAGAATTTCTTATCTCAATCAGTGATGAACGATTGAAATTCTTTACTCTCAGGAGCAATGGAGCTGAGTCCTTGAACATTTTGAAGGCAGAGATGGATAGGTTTTTAATCAGTAAGGGAATTGAAGGTTATGGAGAGAAGGCAGGAAAATGGACTTAGTGAGTGCTAGATCAGCCATGAGCTTAATAAATAATGGAGCAGGCTCGAAGGGATGAATAGATTACTTCTGTTACTATTTCCTATGGCTTTACAAGGAACAAGTCAACAGTATAATAGAATACTCCACACTTGTCTGAATGAGTGTAATTTGAACAACACTCAAAACATTCAACACTATCCAGAACAAAGTTTAACTAGTGCACTATTCACGACTTCAAACATTCACCACCTCCACCAACAATGCAGAGTGGAAACAGTGGCCAAAATTTTACCATCCTTTTTGCTAAGTGTCAGATGGGCATGGAACTGGGAGAGTTACAGATCTGTTTTTTGGGTTCATTTTCAGGTCCACCCATAAGCACTCTGGCTCCAAAATTTTGAGAAAATCTGTTGCTCGCTGTAGAAGCCTGTGGCTGGGGCACAACATACCAAAATTCCTGCAGAGGGAGGTAGTGTGCATGTGCAGGTCTATAATGGTGCACGTGGGCATTAGCAATAGCAGAAGTCTCTCAGACAAAGAGAGAGCTGTCAGGCCCCTGCTACTGCAGGCAGTATGAAGCAGCTCCCCACCTGCAATCACAGGTACCTGAGGTACAGCCCCAGCTCAACGCTTCCCCATCCCCACCCCACTGCCTGGACAATTCATGGATCCCCTCCTTCCTCCACCAATTTCTGCCCCACTGTCCTTCTGTCCCACTGATTGTTGCAGAACGGCAGTGGGCTCCCACTGGCCCCTCCCCCATTGGTCCACCTCCTCCCACTGCCCAGAGGGCATTGCCAAGGTGCCAGGTTGGCATTGCCAAGGTGCCAGGGTGACACTGCCAGTCTGACACTTCTCAAGTGGCATCCCCTTTGCCCTTGGTCTCCCTGGACTGGCCTCAACAGCCTCCGGTTTCACCAGCAAGGCCAAGTCGATTGCACAATTTCCAAACCCACAATCTTTACTATTTAGGCAGACAAGGGCAGCAGCTGCATAGGAACATCATTAAATGGAGGTTCCCCTCCAAGCCACTCACCATGCTGACTTTTAAATATATTAGCATTCCTTTACTGCAGCAGTTCAAGAAGGTGGTTCACCACTACCTTCTCAAGGCAATTAGGGATGGAGACTAAAATTGCTAGCTTAGCCTGTGACACCCATGTACTGTTGAATAATTTTTTTAAAAGATCATGTGAAATCTTTTTGTGGTGCAGCGTCCTCGCACGGTAGTTGGATGTTGAGAGACTGAAATCCCTTTTGGTACCAGTATAGGGAAAAGTTGGCATGCAGCACCCATAAAGTGATGTGTATGCAATCTAAGGCAATCTGCAGCATGGAGAAATCTGAGATTTAAGTGAAGCCATATATTCACTATGCCTGCTATTTACTGGCAAGAGAAAATTAAATGTAGTGCACTCTTAGGATGACCCAGGTGCAAAAATGTTCATCACTACATTCCCTTCACTGGCAATGCTTCTCTTGCCTGACTTACTCTGAGGTTGCAGTTTTGACTGGAGCAATTGGCAGATTACAGTTAAGTTGTATTTACCAAAGTGCTGACATCAAACACATAGGGCAGGATTTTCCAGCCGCATTGCCCCAAGACTGGAAAATCCCACCTGTAGTCCGTAGACCTTTGCATGGTCCATGTCCCGCCTGCTATGATTCCTTTGATGGGCAGAATGAGAAAATTGAGCAAGATTTTCAGCCTCCTCCTCGGCAGCGGGAAATGGCTTACCTTTGGCCGACAGTAGCACGGTTTTCTAGCCACCGCTTTCAATGGGATTTCCCATCGAATCCACTCCCACTGTTGGGAAACCAGTGGCAGGAGTTTGCCTTCACGGGACCGGAAGATCCTACTGGAGTGAACAGCAGAAGATCTTGCCCATAGGCTGGAATCTTCTGCCTGACTCTGTGGTGTAGGCAGGCGGGGGAAGGAGGCATTTAGTCCCAGGACGACAGGATGGCTGGTGAGGGCCCCATGATATTCCCCACCCCAATCTTGATTATGTCCATGGCAAGACGTATGGATGGCCTTCCTCCCTTCCACCAGTTAAGGGCCTTAAGTGGGCAATTAATGAACTCTCATGAATTTGGTGTTCAGCTCGATTCACTGAAAAATGTGCATGGTGTGAATGCCATTTTGGTACCCTAAGGGCATTTGTAAAAATGAGCATAAACAATTCAATTTTTTCCCCACCCCCATATATTACAAAATGAAATTCATATCTTACCATTGGACCAATCTTACAGTAATTATTAGAGAAAAATTAACAAAAAGTATTAAATCTGGTAACAGCACCATTCATAGATTAGAAAGTTGGCAATTAATGTTGGTAAATTGGTAAGCCTTACTAACTATCAGCTGGTGGCTCTGACATCCATCATTATGAAGTGCTTCGAAAGGCTAGCCATGGCACAAATCAATTCCAGCTTCTCAGACTACCGGATCCAGTTCAGTTCACCTACCACCGCAACAGGTCCACAGTAGATGCTACCTCCTGGCCCTGCACTCTGGAACACCTAGATAACAAAGAGACCTATGTCAAACTCCTATTTATTACCTCAGCTTTCAACATCATTACTCTTAAGAAACTCATCTCCAAAATCCGTGGCCTGGGGCTCTCATTTCCTTAGAACATAGAACATAGAACATTTCAGCACACTACAGGCCTTCGGCTCTTGATATTGCACTGATCAGTGGGAACGAATCTAATGACCCCTCAAACCTAAACTATTCCAATGTTATCCATATGCCTATCCACTCACCGTTTGAACATCCTTAAAGTTGACAAGTTCACAACTGCTGCAAGCAGGGCACTCCACACCCTTACTGCCCTCTGAGTAAAGAACCTACCTCTGACATCCATCCTATAATTACCATCCCTCAATTTAAAGCTATGTCCTTTCATGTTAGCCATCACCATCTGAGGAAAAAGGCTCTCACTGTCCAGCCTATCTAACCCTCTGATCATCTTGAATGCCTCAGTTAGATCACCTCTTAACCTTCTTCTCTCTAATGAAAATAATCTCAAGTCCTTCAGCCTTTCCTTCTCCACAAATGGTATGCTTTGTCTGTATAGTGCACAGGAAACAATACTTTTCACTATACACTAATACATGTGACAATAATAAATCAAATTAAATCATTCGTAAGAATACAAAAATACACATACATTTCATCTCAGGGGAGGCAATGGCCTAGTGGTATTATCACTAGTCTATGAATCCAGAAACACAGCTAATGTTCTGGGGACCTGAGTTTGAATCCCACCGCAGCAGATAGTGGAATTTGAATTCAGTAAAAATAATCTAGAATTAAGAATTTACTGATGTTGATTGTTGGAAAAACCCATTTGGTGTACTAACGACCTTTAGGGAAGGAAATCTGTGGTCCTTACCCAGCCTGGCCTACATATGACTCCAGAGCCACAGCAATGTGGTTGACTCTCAATTGCCATCCAAGAGCAACTAGGGATGGGCAATAAATGCTGGCCAGCCAGGGACGTCCATGTCCCACAAAAGAATAAAAACACAGGCATAAGTTGAGTTACTGCATCCCTTGACAGAGATCAATTTTGATGCTTAATGCTATCTTAATGTTTTTATCATTAAAATAACAATTATTTTGTGGCTTTAAAGGCTCAAAAATATTCAATGCAGCCAGTGATCTGAATTGAGTCATGCAGTCCAACAAAGCTTCAGTTTTAATCCTTGCATGGGCCCTATTATCTGATCTAATCTGAGGCAGTGTAGGAACTGTACAGTCGACCTCAGAGTCTTTGAGCTAAGCAGCAGGAAAGTCAGTCACGATCTGCAAACAAGTGTGAAGTGCAAAAATGTATATTGATGAACAGATAAATTGTGAACAATTTGCATTTGAGACAATCACATTTGAATGAAGCACAAAACCTTACATTCAATTCAGCCAATATATCTTTCTTATCAGGCATTAAGAATAGTTTGAAAACAATACAGTGTTCATGCAGATCATCCTCCCTTTGAGGTCAGCTACTTTCATGGCTGCTTAAATTTCTTGGTTGTGATTATTTTCATCAATCCTGCATCCCAAGTTGGATTAACCCCATTTCACAATAAAAGATTTTCAGTAAAGATATCGTGAACAATAATTTGCATTTTACAGGCCGTCTGTTTAAGTTCTGCTCACTGCACAATGACTAATGGAATTCATGGCCTTTCAAAAGTAAACCTATTTATTGAAATCTTCGAATGGGATGAAACTCAGAACTTCTTTCACATCTGCTAGATTTTTTTGTTCAGGTGACATCTTCTTTCAAGGTTGGGCAATATCAAGGCATTTATTTTATGTTTGCAAAATAAAAATGCTTGTTTTACTTTTTGGTAATTAGCCTTCTGTAACTGCAAGACTATTCAAATACATCAAAGTGTCAGCAATCTGAAGGTTAAAATTTACCACTTTCATTGCATCACAGAATGATACAGTACTAGAGATATTTAGTTTAACTGTGTCTCAAATACTCAACAAGAGTTTGCTGTGTGATGTTATTGGTTGAATGCATATATCTCAAGTTCTTTTATTTGCTACCCAGTTACCATTTACTATCAATGGTTAGCTCTCCATTACAACAATGAGAAAATGTTCTAATATTAGACCATCTGGGGCGGCACAGTAGCATAGTGGTTAGCACTGCTACATCACAATACCAGGGACCTGTGTTGTATATGGTGAATATACTCATTCTTGGAATGTGGGCATTACTGACAAGACACCATTTATTTTTGGTCACTCCTTGTTGCCTTAAGAAGGTGGTGATGTACCACTTTCTTGCATATAATGCAGTATTGTGGTTTTGTACAACTGAAGGAGTCGGTAGGCCATTTTAAAGGACAGAGGGTCAATCACATTAGTGTAGTACTGGGTAGGCCAGATTGGGGAAGGATATTAATGAACCAGTAGATTTTCATGACAATCCAACAGTTTACTTGTTAAGTCATGACTTAAATCTCAATTAAACAAATACAACACACAAAGAGAGACAGGTGAGCTGAGCATTGAAAAGAAAAGACCAGATTCCTCATGATAATGGCTCATGTAGGTGAACAAAGTTGTCTCAATTTTTAGTGGGCTCGAGGAACAACCCAAAACCTATGAACTGCTGTATGAATTTTACAGCCACAAAATAAATAAATGTTGACACAGCAGCTTAGCTGAGCAAGAACCATCGTTTTGCTCAGAATATAATTACAATTTCATCGCCACATAGGAAAATTTGACTCATTCTGGTAGAAAAATAGGGCACTGTTTTTAGAAGGTGGGAGCCATGTGATGTGAGCGAACTTATTTTTTGCTCATGGTTTATTAGCATGTAGTATCGATATGACTGGAAAAGGATATTGGTTTTGCTGACTAGAAACTGGAGAGATGTAAAAAGATAAGGTAGGTTAGGGGAATTTTGGGGGTTATAGTGGCCAAGTGAAGCTGAACCCAAGTTTGTGTGTAGGTGTAAACATCAGATACAGTTCATTGATATTAACATTTCAAAATGTTTACACCATTGCCAGCTACAGATAGCATAATGTTACCTTCCAAGCAACGTGCTGGGCAATATCAAGACATTTATTTTATGTTTGCAAAATAAAAATGCTTGTTTTACTTTTTGGTAATTAGCCTTCTGTAACTGCAAGACTATTCAAATACATCAAAGTGTCAGCAATCTGAAGGTTAAAATTTACCACTTTCATTGCATCACAGAATGATACAGTACTAGAGATATTTAGTTTAACTGTGTCTCAAATACTCAACAAGAGTTTGCTGTGTGATGTTATTGGTTGAATGCATATATCTCAAGTTCTTTTATTTGCTACCCAGTTACCATTTACTATCAATGGTTAGCTCTCCATTACAACAATGAGAAAATGTTCTAATATTAGACCATCTGGGGCGGCACAGTAGCATAGTGGTTAGCACTGCTACATCACAATACCAGGGACCTGTGTTGTATATGGTGAATATACTCATTCTTGGAATGTGGGCATTACTGACAAGACACCATTTATTTTTGGTCACTCCTTGTTGCCTTAAGAAGGTGGTGATGTACCACTTTCTTGCATATAATGCAGTATTGTGGTTTTGTACAACTGAAGGAGTCGGTAGGCCATTTTAAAGGACAGAGGGTCAATCACATTAGTGTAGTACTGGATAGGCCAGATTGGGGAAGGATATTAATGAACCAGTAGATTTTCATGACAATCCAACAGTTTACTTGTAGCAGATATGTTTCAAATGGAATTCGAATTCCAAAAATGATGTGATGGGACTTGAATTCATATTTTATAGATTATTAGTCCAGGTTCGTGTTCATATAATCGTAAAAACCTACAATACAGAAAGAAGCCATTTGGCCCATCAAGTCTGCACTGACTACAATCCCACCCAGGCCCTAGCCCCATATCCTTATATATTTTACCCACTAATCCTCTAACCACGCATCTCAGGACACTAAGGAGCAATTTTAGCATGGCCAATCAACCTAACCAGAACATCTTTGCATTCTGGGAGGAAACCGGAGCACGCAGAGGAAACCCATGCAGACAAAGGAGAATGTGCAGACTACATCCAGACAGTAATCCAAACTGGGAAGCAAACCCAGGTCCCTAGAGCAGTGAAGCAACAGTGCTAACCAATGTGCTACTGTGCCGTATTAATCAGTCCACTATGATAATAACTCACAACAGCATGGTAGCACAACAGTTAGCATTCCTTCTCACAGAAGGGATCTGGTTTCATCTCCTGCTTAGGTCACTGGCTATCTGGTGTTTATACGTTCTCTCTGTGTCTGCATGGATCTCCTCCAGGTGTTTCCTCCCATAGTTTGAAAGACATGCTAGATAAGTATATTGACCTGAACAGTCACTGGAGCATGGCAACAAGGGGAATTTCACAGTAACTTCACTACAGTGTTAAGGTAAGACTTACTTTTGACTAATAAATAAACTTTTAAAAAACTTTTTTTACAATGCTACCCAGTATGCACCGGCTCAGGAAGAGCCTCAGCCTCTCACTCAACATTAGCACAAGCACTGCTTTAAAAATAGTGAAAGCTCCATCAAAATGCACATCTCCATTACTTCAATGTCATAATTCAAGTTGTAGTTGCTCAACATGTTCCTTTTCACTCCTGTTCATTCTAGCTAGTTACATTGTTAGAATCTCGTTCCACTGGTCAAAGCTGAATTTCACCTATAACCCCTAACCATTCACTGTAGCTTTCACTTAAGTCAAGACATCATGTTGCAATATCAAATGGTATAGTGCAAAGCAGCAACAAAGCACCTCAAGTTCATTTTGAGGTGAACCACAAATTTGATTCAGATAGTCTTGTTAAAGATCAGGTGAGAAACTCCAAGGTATATTAAGAAGTGATTGTGAAGTGGAGAACTAAGGTAACAATCTTGTATGATAGATTTTCACCTTTAGCACAGCTTCCTAAAGCTGGGAATGCTAGATTACTGAGTTATGGAATTAGAACAATAACAACAATTTGAATTTATGTAGGGCCTTTGGCATGGCAAGCTGCCCCAAGCTGGTTCACAAGAAGTGATGCAAGCCACTCGCGGAGATATTAGGACAAGTGACAAACTAGGTTTTAAGGAGTGTTTCACAAGAGAAGACAGTGGACAGGATTTTCCACACTTCTCACCCTGCAGTTCACGGCAGCAAAGGAAGCCAGCTGATGGTCCATAGTGGGACCTTCTGGTCCTGCCACTGTCAACAAGGTTTCCAATCTGATGCACCCCTACCACAGGAAACCATAGCGGGGGTTTGCCGTTGGTGGGACTGGAAGATCCAACTAACAAGAACTGTTTGAAAATTCCATCCAGAGTGACAGCGAAGCAGACAACATTTTGAGCAGAGTTCTTCAAGTGTTGTTAAACTGGAGGCAATTGCAGATTTAGGGCCATGGAAGGAGTTGAACACAAGGATAAAGTTAAAGTTTATTTATTCGTCACAAGTAAGGCTTACATTAACATTGCAATGAATATACTGTGAAGTTCCCCCAGTCGTAACACTCCAGCGTCTGTTTGGGTCAATGCACCTAACTAGCATGTCTTTCAGACTGTGGCAGGACACTGGAGCACCTGGAGGAAACCCACACACAGACACGGGGAGAACATGCAAAGTCCACAAAGACAGTGACTCCAACTGGGAATCAAACATGGGTCCCTGGCACTGAGAAAGACCAGAGCTAATCACTGTGCTACTGTGCCATCCTGGATGATCTAATATCAGATTATTTTCCCTTTGTTGTAACGGAGACACTAACCATTGATAATAAATGGTAACTGGGTAGCAGATAAAAGAACTTGAGGTATGTGCATTCAACCAGTAATATACAAGGATATCATTTTTTTTTAGGAATGAGTGATTCAGATGACATTGTGCAGCTGCCTAATGCTGCAGGAAGCCTCCCCTCCTGTACATTCATAGAATCATAAGCTGGAAGTTTACAGCCCCCAAAGTAAGTTGGCAAGTGGGGATGGAGTGGGGGGACCAGAAAATTGGGGTGCTATGACACACAATTTATGTAGCCCCCTCCACATCCATTGCAATTTATCAATGGCTGGTAAGGTGTTGGAAGCCCTTTCACCTGTGGACCAATTGAGATCTGCACATCGCCAATTAATGGCCATTTAAGGGCCTGCTTCTATAGGAGGGCAGGGCAGCGCCAAGTGCTTAGCCCACCGGAAGAACCCTGGCAGGCAGATGGCAGGCACAGTGGCATGTCTTTTTTTTCAGGCCCCTAGTGCCCATTGAGGCCCTGTCAACCACCCCCACTACGTTCGCCCTCCTTAACCTGTCAATCATGCTCCCAGCCCCCTCACCAAGCCCTTTCAGAGTGGCCCTGACAAAAGCCTGGCTTCACCTGAAAGTTAGACTCCATAGCTGAAGGTCTTTCTTAGGTAGTGTCACAAGCCTTGGCCACTATTCCCAGTGATAATGTTGTGCCATTTGATTGGCAGGTAGGTCTGAAAGTCAGTGCTTCATGTTGGATGAAGACAGAAGACATGACTCCAGCTAATTAACTGTATTTAACTGTCACTAAATGGCTGTTCAGTGAGCTGGCCACTCAGAGGTGGGCTTGCCGCTATCACTTATATCCTGCCTTCACATTTCTAATCACAACAACTTGCCTATAAAGAAATATTTCCTCATGTTTTTTGACAAACACTAACATCTGTGTTCTCTGAAGTCTGACCCTTCTGCAACTGGAAGCAATTGCTCTTTATTCACTTCATCAAAACTATTCATTATTTTGAACATCTCAATCAATTTTTTTTTAATCTTTCTTAATCTTTTGCTCTGAGGAAGAGAAGCCCATCTTCCCTCATTATCTCCACATAACTTAAATCCTTCTTTTAAAATTAATTGTATTGATTTGGGCATCACTGGCTAGACCAGAACTTATTGCCCAAATCTAGTTGTCCTTGAGAAGATAGTGAACTGCCTTCTGGAATCACTGAGTCCCTGGGTGTAGGTACACTGGAGCGGGGAAGCTACGACATCTTCTCCGAAATCTTCAACATATCATTGATGAAGACGAACGTCTCGCCAGGGCCATCCCCACACTCCCACTTGCCTTCAGATAACCGCATAACCTGAAACAGACCATCGTTCACAGCAAACTATCCAGCCTTCAGGAAAACAGTGACCACAACACCACACAACCCTGCCACAGCAACCTCTGCAAGACATGCCGAATCATTGACATGGATGACATCATCACACGTGAGAATACCATCCACAGGTACATGGTACATACTCGTGCAACTCAGCCAACATTGTCTACCTAATACACTGCAGGAAAGGATGTCCCGAAACATGGTACACTGGGAAGACGCTACAACAACAGATAAATGAACATTGCTCAACAATCACCAGGCAAGATTGTTCCCTTTCTGTTGGTGAACACTTCAGCGGTCACGGGCATTCAGCCTCTGACCTTCGGGTAAGCGTTCTCCAAGGTGGCCTTCGCAACACACGACAGCGCAGAGTCACTGAGCAGAGACTGATGGCCAAGTTCCGCATACATGAGGATGGTCTCAACAGGGATCTTGGGTCATGTTGCACTATCTGTAACACCCATGATTTGCCTGGGTTTGCTAAACCTCTCTCACTGTACTATCTGGAGACAATACACATCTCTTTAACCTGGGCTTAATGTTCCTTCCACTCACATTGTTGGCCTCTTTAGGACTTGAATAGCAGGTTAAATGTAAAGATTCGCATTCTAATCGGTAGTCGGTAAACTGTCTGTGCTGTTATATGCTCTGTCTGAGGCCAGAACTCTCCATTTGCCTGACGAAGGGGCAAACCATGAAAGCTTGCAAGTTTACTATCAAATAAATCGGTTGGACTTAAACCTGGTGTTGTCAGACTTCTAACTGTAAGTACACCTACTGTGTTGTTAGGGAGTGAGATCCAGATTCTGACCCAGCATGCACTGAGGCATTTATATTGTTCTCTAAGTGTGATTGCTAGAATCAAAAACAATACTCCATTTCTTCAGTGCTTTATAAAGATTAAACATGACTTACATGTTTTTGTACATATTGCTTCAGTCTTTCAGTCTGCTAGAATGTCACACATGCCAGTAGTGGGCATCATGGGGTTTGAGTGGGCTTTAAAAGTCAGAATGTGGTCATACGTCAGTTTCCCACTGGCATGAAAACGAGATTTCAATTTTCCCTTTGTCAACTCCATGATGGGTCAGGTTACCCGTTGTGCCAAGTCGAGAACTGCATTTGCATGCCTATGCATTTCATGAATGCCCATTAAAAACCCAGCTTGCAGGAAACCCCTCTCTCTTAATCCAGTGGACATGCCAATGGGTAATTAGACCAGCATGAATCACAACCAGATTTAACAGATCTGGCAAACTGTACTTTCCTCCGAACTTTAAGGCTTGTGCGTGCAATATTCATTGCCTTTCACTGCACTGTTCCAAGGCAATTCAGACAAGATGAATGGGAAGGCAAGGCAGAAGGGAGCTGGAAGGTACAGGCTTGTCTGGGAGGGAGAGTTAAATATTATAGAGGCAAGAAGAGGGTGGAAAGGCATACACTTTACTGAGGAGGAGGGTGAGACAAGACAGAGGCAATGGAAAGCATGGACAGACACACATGATTGTGAGGGAATGACTCGCACACAGAAGGGAAGAGACTGACAAGGGGAAGTGGTGGAAAGAAAAGGGGGCATAAGGCAGAGACATTCCTAGAGCTAAGTGCACCATGTAATCGGGGCCAAAAGCGAGACAGCCCTAGGATTGGCGCGGTATATATTCAGGACCAGAAACCAGAGATAGTCCCTGGCTGTGAGCACCATGCTACAATAACTGTTATGCATGTCCTGGTCTCAGTACAGGGAGGGAGAGGGCCTGTGTATCCTGTATCAGTCGTGCACAGCATTGTGTGCAGGGAGTGGTCAGTTCCTCACACATTTCAGTCTTGGATGTTAGTGGCTGGTCTTATCATGGAATAATGCAATTGAATTATTGAATAACGCAATTGAAAAATAACCTAAGAAAAAAATCACTAGAGGAAGCGGGCAATCTTATCAGCTCACCATGCTGGTGAATCAGCAAAGTGAGCCAGTAAGATCAGGCGTGAGGTGAAAAATTGGGTTCACGCCTGGTTTCTTGCCCCTCACAATCTTACTGGCTCTGTTTTGCCAGGCAAAACAGCCTCATGGTGGGAAAGGGTGCAACGCTGTTTTAAATAATCATTAGGTTATTTAAATGTTCATTTAGCTGTCCAGGCTCACTTGCCATAACAATCTCCTGGTGAACAACCTCACTGATGAGAATCATGTATGGTTCTCCCCACCAACAGGGACGAGATGTGATGGCCTTGCCAGTAGGACTGGCTGCCAATAAAGCTCCCTGGGTGGTCATGGGCATGGCATTAGCAATCTGGCATTCTGGCAGTACCAGCCTGGCATCCTGGCACTGTCAGCTTGGCACCATAGCAGAGTCTATTGGGCAATGGGGGCATGGTGATTGAAGAGGCAGTGATTGCGAGATGTCTGGGTGGGCATTTTGAGGAGGGGTTGATGCCCTGGGGGTTGGGGGAGTGACAGATCTCCCAGTGCACTGTGTACAAATATAATTCCTGCTTTAGGTTAGAAGAGCGAGTCTTGGCTGAGATACATTAATAGGATTGAAATTCTAAATGAAGGATTTGGACACTTTAATTCATGAGGCACCTTCTTGTGAGAACCCATAATGGCTTGGGGCCAAATGTCGACTCAGTCTGAATGACCATTCTCCCACTCAAAGGTCACAACAGCTAAAGTGCAAATGCAAAAAGGTCCAAAACCACTACACATCAGATCTGAAAAGTGCCACAGAACAGGTCAGCTCACACAGTCAAAAGCTATAAGTCTATAAAGATCATATACAGATCTGTTATTCATGAAGCTGTCCATGCGCTCATTCAGAAAGCAAGTTCTACTTAAGGCCGACTCCATGATCAAGTTTGATCTCACCTTGGCATTAAGCTGAAGACCAAGATGAAATTCTATCCTGGTCCCTCATTATGCTGAGCTCAAGAACAAGGAGACCACCCTCCCGAAAATGCAATTCAGACAGGCAGACTTTGTCACCTGGCATGGGTAGCTATAGAATTCCTAAGTGCATCCTTTATGGAAATCTATCACAGGCCAAACAATATAAGACAATGAATGCAGATAATATAAGGGCACCCCAAAGAAAAGCCTACAAACATCTGCATTGCAGACCATCTATCAAGAAAAGTCTATGTGGAAGTAAGTAAGTGATGAATCTTGGTTCACACGTTTCAAGAAACATCTACACCAAAGTCACAACATCCAACATGTCCAGAGGAAGGCCAGATTGGCAGAACTGCAGAAGTTTCTCCAGTCACCAACATGAACGGCCAATCTGTAGATATCCATGCATCAGATTAGCATCAGACATTTCAGTAATGTGCGGACCCACAGTAACCACTTACAGCTTGAACATAAACAACAAGGAGTTTAACACTAACCAGTGTTACCTAAAGTGCTAGCTTCAATTTTGTGTTCAAGTCTTTAGAGTAGGGCTTGAATTCAAACCTTTCTGATTCAAAGAAAAGGATTGTTGCCACTGAGTCACAGCTGACACCTATGTGAGTTAGAACCAAATCCTCAGCTAAGGAGGAAGTGGCAAGAGTCATGCATCTGGACTCTCATGGGAAATATTCAAGTCACATCTGGGAGGAGGTTCTCAGTATGAGTCAAATAAAATGAATTAATGATAAATTACTTCTAATCATAACTTCAAGAAACAAACTGCACATTGTGGAACAGTAGACACACTCAGTTCATTACACAATCAATTAATGGAGAAAATCTTGAAAATTTCTTCAGTGTTGCCAATTATGAATAATGAGATTTTTGCACTTATGGAATATTGAGGCTTAATTATTTGCTAACCTCCATCTTTTATCATAGAATCATAGATTTCCTACTGTGCAAAAGGAAGTTATGTGGCCCATCAAGCCTGCAGGTCTCATTCTTATAACCCCATATCTTTACCCTACTCATCTCCTTACACTAGGGTCAAATAAGCATGGCCAATCAACCTTACTTGCACATCCATGGCACAGTGGTTTACCTCTATCAACCTGATAGAGGTTTACAAGATGTTGAGAGGAATAGATAGGGTGGACTGTCAGAGACTATTTCCCAGGGCTGAAATGGTCGCGACGAGAGGGCACAGATTTAAGGTGCAGGGAAGCAAGTACAGAGGGGATGCTAGGGGAACGTTTTTCACTCAGAGGGTGGTGAGTGAATGGAATCGGCTGCCATCGGTGGTGGTTGAGGCAAACTCGCTGGGGTCTTTTAAAAGACTTCTGGATGAGTATATGGGATCCAATGGGATTGGGGTTTATAGATAGGTCTATGGCTGGGTAGGTTTTGATGTGTTCGGCACAACTTGTGGGCCAAAGGGCCTGTTTGTGCTGTAGTGTTCTATGTTCTATGTTCTATTGCTGTCTCACAGCACCAGAGACCCAGGTTCGATTCTCTGTTTGGATCACTATTTACACGTTCTCCCCATGTCGAAGAGGGTTTCCTCCAGGTGCTCGGTTTCCTCCCACAATCTGAAAAACGTGCTGAGTAGATGCATTGACCTGAACAGGTGCAGGAATGTGACGATTAGAGGAATTTCACAGTAACTACATTGTAATGTTAATGTAAGCCTTACTTGTGACTAATAAATAAATCTCTAAAATAAATAACTCTTTTGACCATGGGAGGAAGTCAGAGAACCCGCAGGAAACCCATGCAGAGAATGTGCAAACGCCATACAGACAGGACCCGAGGCTGGAATTGAACCTGGCGCTGTGAGGCAGCAGTGTTTGCCACCGTGCAGCCCAATTATACTGTCAATCGTATTATTTTTCATTAATCTAATACGTAGATGTTGACCTACCCTTGTATAGTGATACAGATATGGCCAAATTTCTTAAAGATATTTTACCTGGTTCCAGTACCCATCCATCTATATTTAATACAGAATTATTAATCATTAAAGCACCAGTAAAAATGTGATCAATTGCTTTAAGTGAATGCCTATTTTTGAAAACAAACATGTTCATTTAAATATGCAATATGTGGTTTGATGAACTGAATTCTGGTGATCCAAAATCAGGACCTGAATTTTATTGTCCTGCCTGCCACAGGAATCGGAGCAGACGAGAGAGGTGGATCATGAAAGAGTCTTTTGACCTTGGGTGGAATTTTACCATTTTGGAACAAACGAGGCCCTAAAATCCCACCCTTATCCTCATCTCTATTTTTATCTCTCTGAGCAAAACAGTGGGGTTGGCTAAGTAACGTGCTAAAGGCTATGATCATTTTGGAGAAGTACGAGAATTGTTGCTTTAGGAATTTCTATTAGCGTGCCATAAAATATAACAAAATATAATATAAGAAGACAGTAGCAAACTTCAAGCAAAGATAGATTGGTGAAATGGACAGATTCATGGCAGATGGAATTTAACACATTGATCTGTGAAGTGATACATTTTGGTTGGATGAATGAGGAGAGGCAATATAAATGAAATGGCACTATTTTAAAAAGGCTACAAGAACATAGAGACCCTGGGGATGTCCGGTATTTAAAGTTTGCAAGTCAAGTTGAGCAGACTTTTGGAAAAGCACATGGGACTTATGGTCACATGATTAGAGGCACTGGGGGAATCTTAACAGGAAATGGCAGTGTGTTGTTTCCAGCAAGAAAACAGGTACATTTCCCTCCAGAGAAACATGCCACTTTTCTCTCCAGAGCTTACAGCACTTTGTCTAAAAAAAATCAAGGGGCATATTTCATGCTGTCGTGCAAGAGAGGCACACGGCAAAACCTAGCTGCGTTGAGATCAGGCACTATCTTTAACAGGCACCCCAGGAATAAACCTCGTCCCCAGCCCACCATGGAAGTCTTAAAGACTCCCCTCCCTACTCCCGATCGGAGTCATCATTTCTCCTCCCCTACTGATCAACTCATTCCTCCCCCTCTGATCACCGTACCTTTCCTCCCAATCATTAGCCCTTCCTCCATTTCCCCCAGATCATTGGCCCCTTCCACCCCCCCACACCCTATCAGTAACCCCACCCCATCCTTGAGCATCTTGGTCCCTACCCCCGTCCCTGCCACAGTCAGTGCTGACCCTCACCCACCTCCCCCAGCTAATGGTATCACCAGCATCCTCTAATTTTTTTTTAAGCAACACAGCACAGGAAACAGGCCCTTCGGCCCAACGAGCCTGGCTGCCGTCATACTATATAGTAGCAAATCCATTATCCTATTTTAATATTCCTATATAATAATATATATATTATTCCTAATATGGAAAATTCTCACCGTGGGACAACTTGTTTCCCAATCAGCCTAAGAGCGAATTTTTGGGTTGTGGGAGGAAACCGGATTGCCCGGAGAAAACCCACGCAACCACGGGGAGAACGCGCAAACTCCCGCAGACACCGGCCCAATTCCAAGTGTCTGCACAGCCACATCGATAGTCTCTGAGCTGTCATGGTGCGCTTCAGATGGTCCACATAAAGCATTCATTTACGACATAAGGTACCAGGCAACCCATGAATCAACATCCAAGAGCTGTACCCGCACCACCTGCCGAATGCATTCTCAATGTTGGTCAAGTATGGACCGAATTACCTGTGGAAAAAAGCCGTAGTTAAACAGTCCTAATATATCCCTCTATCTGCATACCGCTCATGTGGCTGTCCAAGAGACCCTTAAACAGCCCCAGCGTGCCTGCTCCCACCACCTTACTCGGCAGTGCATTCCACACCCCACTACCCTTTGTGTGAAAAACTGCCCTCTAATATTCGTCCTATACATAGCCCCCCTCACCCTATGGCCATGACCCCTCATCCTATCCATTTCTAAAGGTGGAAAAAGTTTACCTCCATTTACTCTATCTATACCCCTTATCATCTTATACACCTCTATGAGATCCCCTCTAAGCCGACGTCTTTCAAGGGAAAACAACCCCAGTCTATCTAATCGTTCCTCATAAGACAGTCCTTCCATACCAGGCAGCATCCTGGTAAAACTCCTCTGCACTCTCTCCAAGGACTCCACATCCTTCCGATAGTACGGCGACCAGAACTGGACGCAGTATTCCAAGTGAGGCCTAACCAAATTTCTATACAACTGCAACATCAAACTCCTACTCTTGTATTCTATACCCTTTTCTATGAAAGCTAACATACTATACGCCTTCTTTATCACCTTCTCCACCTGTGAGGACACCTTCAGAGACTTGTGAACCTGCACCCCCCAGTCTCTCTGCGTCTCTATGCTCCGTATAGTTTTACCTTTTATCCTATAATTCTCTTCTACATTTTTCCAGCCAAAATGCATCACCTCGCATTTTTCCGGATTAAATTCCATTTGCCATCTATCTGCCCAGTCTACCAACCTGTCTATGTCCTGTTGTATTGCCTGACACTGCTCTTCTGTACCCGCCAATCCACGCATCTTGGTGTCATCAGCAAATTTGCTGATCTCACCACCTACCCCTACTTCCAAGTCGTTTATGTAGACCACAAATAGAAGAGGACCTAGTACTGAGCCTTGTGGCACCCCACTAGTGACAGGCTTCCAGCCGGAAAAAGAGCCTTCCACTACTACCCTCTGTCTCCTCCGCCCGAGCCAGTTCTCGACCCATCTACATACCCGACCCTGTATCCCATGCGCCTTCACCTTCTCTATCAGTCTACCATGAGGAACCTTGTCAAACGCCTTTACTGAAATCCATGTAGACGACATCAACAGCCTGTCCTTCATCAACTGTTTTTGTCACTTCTTCAAAAAATTCCACTAGATTTGTAAGACAAGACTTCCCCTTGACGAAGCCATGCTGCTTATCCCTGATCAGATCGCAGCGCTCCAGATGCTCATACATCCTGTCCCTAAGGATCCTTTCCATTAGCTTACCTATAACTGAAGTCAAGCTCACCGGCCTATAGTTCCCTGGGTGATCCCTCTGACCTTTTTTAAACAACGGTACTACGTTTGCTATCCTCCAGTCCTCTGGGACCTCACCTGTGTCCAAGGAAGAGACCAAGATTTGCGTCAGAGGCCCAGCCAAGTCTTCCCTCAACTCCCTTAGCAGCCTGGGGTAAATGCCATCAGGCCCCGGAGCTTTATATGTCTTTAAGCTGCCTAACAGCCCCAACACCTCTTTCCTCGTAATCCTTATTTCCCTCAACCGATCCTCAACTTTGTCAACATCAGGCACAGACATCTTTCCAGTCTCCTGCGTGAATACCGACGCAAAGTATTCATTCAGGATCTCCCCCATTCCCTCAGGCTCTAAGCATAGATCCCCTCCTCTGTCCCTAAGAGGTCCAATCTTGCCTAAACCATCCTTTTGCTCCTTACATAGGTGTAAAATGCCTTTGGATTTTCCTTAATCCTACCTGCCAGAGCCACCTCGTGGCCCCTTTTTGCCTTTCTAATACCCCTTTTAAGATCCCGTCTACACTCTCTATAAGCTTCCAGCACTGTCTCAGTCCCTAGTTGCCTAGATCTAATGTAAACCTCTCGCTTTTTCTTGATCAAGTTCTCAATCTCCCTGGTAAGCCACGGTTCTCTAATCCTACCTTTCCCATCCTTCCTCCTTGCCGGCACGTATCTTTCCTGCAGAGAGTTTAGTTTTCCCTTGAAAGACTCCCACATGTACCTCGTCGACTTGCCCTCAAAAAGCTTATCCCAGTCGGTATCTTTAAGATCTTGCCTAATCTGGCCGTATCTAGCCCTCCCCCAGTTAAATACCTTCCCTTTTGGGCCAGTCTCGTCCTTTTCCATTAATATCCTAAAGCAGACAGAGTTGTGATCACTATTTGACACCTGCTCTCCTACCTCGACGTCAACCACCTGGCCTGGCTCATTTCCCAGAACCAAATCCAGTATAGCCCCATCTCTAATCGGGCCATCCACATACTGCTCCAAGGACCCTTCCAAAACACACTGTACAAATTCCTCCCCGTCCACTCCTACAGCCCTGGGCACACCCCAATCTACTCCAGGAAAATTGAAATCTCCCACTACTACCACCCTATTTCTCCTACACTTATCTAAAATGTCCCTGCATATCCCTTCTTCCGCGGCCCGCGGGCTGTTGGGCGGTCTGTAGTAAACACCCAACAGAGTAACCACTCCCTTCCTATTCCTCAACTCCACCCATAGAGACTCAATTCCTAAATCATTCATACCTCCCTCCCTCTGCACTGCTATGATGTTGTCCTTAACTAATAAAGCCACTCCCCTGCCTCTCCTCACACCAACTGTGTCATGCCTGAAACACTTATATCCTGGAATATTCAATTGCCAGTCTTGTCCCTCCTTCAACCACGTCTCGGTCACCGCCACCACATCTAAACTCCTTGTGAACATTATTGCCTTCAGTTCATCTGTTTTGCCAGTCACACTCCTCGCATTAAAACACATGTACTGAAGACCCTCAGCTCTCAGATATTCCTTTCTACCTTCTGGTGTTACCCTATCATCCCTCTCTCTCCCACTCCCAGTTCCCTCTCTCTCCCCACCTTCCCTCCCTATTAGTTTAAACACTTCTGAAACACTCCAGCTAACCTCCCAGCTAAAATATGGGTTCCCCTCCCAGTCAACTGCTCCCTATCCCTCGTGAATAGGCGACCCTCCCTCCTGAAGACCTCCCAATGATCAATAAATATGAAGCCTTCTGACCTACACCAATCCCTCATCCATGCATTTAGTTGGAGTGTCTCATTTGTTATTACCCAATCGGTCCCGGGCACAGGCAGCAGCCCAGAGAACGCCACCCTGGAGGCCCTACCTTTCAGCTGAGCCCCCAACTCCCTAAACTGCCTACATAAGTCCCCCCTGTGCTTTCTTCCTACATCTTTCTGTCCTATGTGAACTATTACATTTGCCTTAGACCCTTCTCCCTTCAAAATTCCCTCTACCCTCTCTGATACCTCCTGGACCCCTGCTCCAGGGAGGCAGACTACCATCCTGGAGTCTCTCTTTTGCCCACAGAATCTCCTATCGATCCCTTTAACCATCCCATCCCCCACCACTATCTCACCTCCTGCTTTCCCGCCGGTCTCTGTGGCATTTTGTTCCCCCTCACCTGCCCTCTCCATCACAGCCTTTACCCCCCCCTTGGTTTTCTGGGAATCCTCCTTAGAGATGGCCTTTGTGCCTTGATTTTTATTCTTGTTCCTTGTAACTGTACCCAGCCCATCCCTACTACTAGATCCTGGGGTCCCCGCAGGTCTGCCTTCCCTATTCATTGTGTCCTCATTTTCCCTCACTAGACAAACGTCCTCCAAGCGCAGCTCCAGCTGTCTCAACTTTGCTCGTAAACGTTGCAATTCTAAACATTTTGCGCATATGTGGGCCTTCAGCAGACGTGATGCCTCCAAGAAGGTCCACATATGGCAGCGTACACAGTGGACGCGTTTGGCCAAGTATCGTGGCATTTTGTATACCCCTTTAAAGGTGATTAGGTAGGAATCACGTTACTCTCTGCGTCCAAGCCTGCGCTCGCCAAGCCCAGTGAGCTTAAGCCCTTGTTATTCTCACTCTAATTCCCGTCTCACTCCACTGCCCGTTCCCGACGCTGCCCGCTGTCTTACCTTGGCCTTCCTTTTATACTCCCGCGCTTCCTTCCCTGCAGCCCCCCGCGCCTATCTCCCGCTACGGAGCGCCGAAATAAACACTCTACCAAATAAAGTACAAGACAGAAATTGCAAGTCAGGATTCTCTCCAGCCACTCTCCAAAAACTCTGGGTCCGGAGAACAGTAATCTTTCGTCTGCTCCTAAGCCATAAGCCATGAGACTCTCATCAGGGCCCACCCCTTAGCACAGGCAATGTAACAAACCAATCGACTTTTTAATGACCTTAATTGATCCTTTAATTATTGATGGACACGACTTCAACTCTCGCATGCGCCCAGTGATCTCAATATTTTATGCGTGTGCAATGACATCAGGGCGCATGGTTGAGTCAGGCACAGGGCCAGTGAAATGCATTAAAATTTTGGCAACTGTTTATGTCCCAGCTGGTGCATCGTGTCCAAATCTGGCAACTAAATATTAAGATGGATGTCAAGGCCTTAGATAGGGTGTAGAGGAGATTTACTACGTTGGGCCCAGGGATACCGGAATTCAATCACTGGGAGAGAATATAGCAACTTACTTTCCTTACAGTAAAGAAGGCAGAAGAGAGTTTTAATAGAGGTATTCAAATTCAGGAATTGTTTCACCGGAATTCAATCACTGGGAGAGAATATAGCAACTTACTTTCCTTACAGTAAAGAAGGCAGAAGAGAGTTTTAATAGAGGTATTCAAATTCAGGAATTGTTTCACTGGCAGAAGGGTCATACTGGAGAATACAGATGTATGTTAATTAATTAACCAAAGGAACAGGGAGGTGAGGCGGCCATTCTTACACAGTGAATTGTTACAATCTGAAACTGTGATGGAAGAAAATTCAGTAACAACATTCAAAAGGGAATTGAATAAATACTTGAAATGAAATATTTATAGTCTATGGGGAGTGGGACTACTTGGATAGCTCTTTCAATAAAACTGGCACAGCACAATAGACTGAATGGTCTCTATCTATGTTGTAATATTCTATGATTCCATGCCATTTTCTTTTTTTAGATCCTCCACATCCGAACAGCACATCAATATCATGCTTGTGTAGTAAAGATTTTTTTAAAAATTAGCCTTGTGTGGAATAATCTTGATGGGCCAAATGGTCTAATTCTGCTCCTATGTCTTATGGTTTTTTCGTTTTATGGTCTTAGGTGGCACTGCCAGCCTCCTGGTTTTTTTTGACATCTATGTCTTTAACTTCATCACTCAACAGGAAGCATCCTTCCCTTGATCCTCAATGCTGAAAAGTTCATATGCCACAATTCATAACAACGACAACATGCATTGATATCACACTATAAATGTAGGAAAACTTCCCAGGAAATTTCACTACATGTAATCAGTTAAAAATTGACACTGCATTACGAACTAGGGAATTAAAGAGGCAATTTCACACAGTATAACTGGCAGAATGAAGCCACACGAGGCATGATTTGGATAGCTCCATTCCTTTAACCCACACTCATTATTCACACAACTTCAAGAGTCCCCTAAAGACTAATAAGGGAAGGCTAATGGTATTTTTTTTCATCTAAAGGGAATTGTGAATTTAATTGTGAAGGGAGGCCATTAACTTTGGCAATCTCAACTGGTTCAAAGTTAAAGAAAATGGACATTTGATGAAAGCTTGAATAAAAATAATGTGCTGAGATCTGTGAATGAGCAATTGTCTTCTTAAGCCAAATACCTTTCCCCTTAAAGCTTTTGCACTGTTTTTTGTCTCTTGGAGACAAAATACTAGTCAGTAGTGAGGGTGGAAAACTAGTATGTCTACACTGGATTCAGAAGCCAGTACTCTGACATATGCATTTTGTAACTTAAATAAAATGTTCATTTAAGATAAAGTAAAGTTTATTTATTAGTCACAAGTAAGGCTTACATTAACGCTGCAATGAAGTTACTGTGAAAATCCCCTAGTTGTCACACTCCAGTGCCTTTTCAGGTATACTAATTTAGCATGGCCAATGCATATAACTAGAGCATCTTTCAGACTGTGGGAGGAAACCGGAGCACCTGGAGGAAACCACGCAGACATGGGGAGAATGTGCAGACTACACAGACAGTCACCCAGACTGTGAAATTGAACCTGGGTCCCTGGCGCTATGAGGCAGCAGTGCTAAACAACCGTGCCACCATGGCCAGAGAGAGCAATTAATGAATTGTAATGACCTCAACAGGCCCATGACATTGCCCTCCTGGGATATGATTTTCCTGATTGTGGTAATGATTGCCTGCACCAATCAGGGAGCTACTGACATTTTGGATTCTGACTTTGTCCCTGAATCACTCTTTGGAGTGGAATTGAATTTCTAAAAAAAGGGAATCTGGTGAAGGGACACTGGAAAGGCATAAATATTCAGGCCGGGAGGTTTGCTAGTGTCGTACGGGAGGATTTAAACTAGTTTGGCTGGGAGGTGGGAACCAAAGCAAAGGTGAATTAACTGAAGGGGAATCAGACAGTAGGGCCATTAAGACTCAGAGAAAGAGCAGGCAACGTGTAGTTGCTAGTCAAAGATGGTCTGGTGGACTGAAGTGCATTTGATTCAATGCGAGATGTGTAGCAGATAAGGTAGATAAACTTAGAGCTTGGATTAGTATTGGAACTATGATGTCGTTGCCATTACAGAGATTTGGTTAAGGGAATCTTAATATTCTAGGATATAGGTGTTTCAGGCGGGAAAGAGGGAGATGTAAAAGGGGTGGAGGAGTTGCACTATTGGTTAAAAAGAATATCACAGCTGTACTGTGGCAGGATACCTTGAAGCACTGATAGACTGAGGCAATTATGAATAGAGCTCAGGAATAGGAAGAGTGTAGTCACAATGTTGGAGATTTACTATAGGCCGCCCAACTACTCGTGGAAGAGTAGTTCTTCCACGAGGAACAAATATGTCAGCAGATCTTGGCAAGGTTTAAAAGTAACAGGATTGTTGTGATGGGAGATTTTGACTAGGACTCAATTAGTGCCAGGGGCGTAGATGGGGCAGAGTTTTAAAGAGCATCCAGGAGGGCTTCTTGAAACAGTATATAGATAGTCCAACTATAAGGAAGGGACCATACTGGACCTGGTATTGGGGAATGAGCCCAGCCAGGTGGTTGATGTTTCAGTAGGGGAGTAGATGGGGAACAGCGACCATTGTAAGCTTTAAGGTACTGATGGATAAAGAAAAGTGTAGACTTCAAGTGAAAGCGCTAAACTGGGGAAAGGCTAATTATAACAATATTAGGCAGGAATTGAAGAATGTAGATTAGAGGCAGATGTTTGAGGGCAAATCAACATCTGGCATGTGGGAGGCTTTCAAGTATAAGTTGACAGGGATTCATTCCTGGCACATTCCTGTAAGGATGAAGGATAAGTGTGGCAAGTTTTGGGAACCTTGGGTAACAAGAGATATTGTGATCTTAGTCAAAGAGAAAAAGGAAGCATCTGTCAAGGGTAGGAAGCTAGGAACACTCATGAAGCAAGGGATAGAAGGAAAGTGGAAAGAAACTTAAGCAAGGAATAAGAAAGGCTAAAAAGGGTCACAAAAAATCATTGGCTTGCAGGATTAAGAAAAATCACAAGGCTTTTTATACATATATAAACAGCAAGAGAGTAGCCAGGAAGAGGATTGGCCCACCCAAGGTCAGGGAAGGGAATCTGTACATGGAGCTAGAGGAAATGGGTAAGGTATTAAATGAGTACTTTGTGTCAGTATTCACCAAAGAGAAGAACCTGGTGGATGATGAATGTGGAAAAGGGTGTATAGATAGTTTGAGTCATACTGAGATCAAAAAGGAGGAGGTAGTGGGGTTCTTGAGAAACATTAAGGTAGGCAAGTTAGCATGATGAGATATATCCCAAAATATTGAGAGAGGCAAGGGAGAAAATTGCTGGGGCCTTGAGAGAAATCTTTGTATCCTCATTGGCTAAAGGGGAGGTGCCATTGAAATGGAGAATAGTCAATCTTGTTGCTTTGTTTAAGAAGGGTAGCAAGAATTATCCAGGTAATTACAGGTTGGTGAGTCTTACGTCAGTGGTAGACAAATTATTGGAAAGGATTCTTCGAGACCTAGTTGCCCTTGTACCTTATGCCCTATTAATATCCATCAGTACCTTAAAGCTTACAGGATTTACTCCCACTTTGAAATAATTGAACATATTAGCGAGAGAAAATATGATTTTGTGAAGCGAGGTCATGTCTCACTAATATCAAATTTTTTGAGGAAGTGATGAACATGATTGATGAGAGTAAGGTAACGGATGTTGTTCAGATGGACTTCAGTAAGGCCTTCGACAAGGTCCCTCATGTAGACTGGTGCAGAAGGTGAAGTCACATGGGATCAGAAAAGAGCTGGCAAGATGGATACAGAAACTGGCTCGGTCATAGAAGACAAAGATAACAGTGGAAAGATATGTTTCTGAATGGAGGACTGTGACAAGTGGCATTCTTCAGGGATCAGTGCAGGGACCTTTGCTGTTTGTAATATGTATAAATGATTTGGAGGAAAATGTAATTTGTTTGATTAATAAGTTTGCGGATGACACAAAGGTTGGTGGATTTGCAGATAGCGATGAGGACCATCAGAGGATATGGCAGGTGTAGTTCGGTTGGAGGCTTGGGCAGAGAAATGGCAGATGGAGTTTAATCCATTCAAATGAGAGGTAATGTATTTTGGAAGGTCTAGTAAAGATGGGTAATATACAGTAAATGGCAAAAACCTCAGGACTATTTATAGGCAGTGGGATCTTTGTGTACAGGTACACAGGTCACTGAAAGAGGCAATGCAGGTGGAGAAGGTAGTCAAGAAGGCATACAGCATGCTTGTCTTCATCGGCTGAAGCACTGAGTTAAAAATTGGCAAGTTATGTTGCAGCTTTATAGTATCTTCGTTAGGCCACACTTGGAATATAGTGTTCAATTCTAGTTGCCACACCACCAGAAGGATGTGGAGGCTTTGGGGAGGGTACAGAAAAGATTTACCAGGATGTTGCCTGGCTTGAAGGGCATTAGCTATGAGGAGAGGTTGGACAAACTTGATTTATTCTCATTGGAACAACGGAGGTTGAGGGGCAACCTGATAGTATTCTACAAGATTATGGGGGCTATGGACAGCATGGATAGTCAAAAGCTTTTTCCCAAGTGGAAGAATCAATTATTAGGGGGTATAGGTATAAAGTGTAGGAGGCAAAGTTTAAAGAAGATGTACGAGGCAAGAGGGTGGTGGGTGCCTGGAACTTGCTGATAGTGGAAGCAGATACAATAGTGAGTATTAAGGAGCATTTGGACAAATAATGAATAGAATGGGAATAGAAGGATATGGTCCCTGAAAGGGTAGGGGGTTTTAGTTCGGTCGGGCAGCAGGGTCAGTGCAGGCTTGGAGGCCAAAGGGCCTGTTCTTGTGCTGTAATTTTCCTTGTTTTTTGTTCTGGCCTCTGAGGAGTTATTTTATAAAGCATACAGTATCCTGATCTTTATTAATAGGGCATAAGGTACATGGGCAACTAGGTTATGCTAAACTTATACAGGACCTCAGTTAGGCCTCAGCTGGAATACTGTGTACAGTTCTGGGCACCACACGGTAAGAAGAATGTGAATGAGTTGGAGAAAGTGCAGGAGAGGTTTATGAGAATGGTTCCAGGAATGAGAAACTTGTTTATGATGATAATTTGGAGAGAAAAAGGCCAAGAGGAGAGTTGATAGAGATGTTCAAAATCATGAGGGGCTGCTCAGAGATAGGGACAAACTGTTCCAGTTCATAAAAGAATCAAAGATGCAAGGGCACAGATTTAAGGTGATTTGCAAAAGAATGAATATCTCCAAATTTGCAGATGATACAAAGCTGGGTGGGAGGGTGAGCTGTGAGGAGAATGCATTGACGTTTCAGTATGATTTGGACAAGTTGTGTGAGTGGGCATGTACACTGCAGATGCAATACAATATTGATAAATGTGAGATTATCCACTGAAGTAATTATCAGTTACTTCAGATAGTAATTGGAAGGCAGGTTATTATCTGAACAGCTACAAGCTGAGAGAGGGGAATGTGCAATGAAACCTACATGTCCTTGTATACCAGTCACTGAAAGTAAATATGAAGATGCAGCAGGTGGTGAAGGAGGCAAATGGTATTTGTGGGAGGATGTCTTGCTGCAGTTATACAGGGCCTTGGTGAGGCCACGCCTACAATATTGTTTTAGAACATAGAACATTACAGCGCAGAACAGGCCCTTCGGCCCTCAATGTTGCGCCGACCAATTAAGAAAAAGCAATGACCGTCTCACTAAACCATTCCCTTTTCATCCATAAACCTATCCACAGACCTCTTAAACGCCCCCAAACTTGGCACATCTACAACTGCAGCAGGCAGGGCATTCCATACCCTTACCACCCTCTGGGTAAAGAACCTACTCTGACATCCGTCCTATAACTACCACCCCTTAATTTAAAGCTATGTCCCCTCGTGCTAGCTTTCTCCATCCTAGGAAAAAGGCTATCACTGTCCACCTATCTAAACCTCTAATCATCTTATATGTTTCAATAAGGTCTCCTCTTAGCCGCCTTCTTTCTAACGAAAACAACCTCAAATCCCTCAGCCTCTCCTCATAAGACCTGCCCTCCATACCAGGCAACATCCTGATAAACCTCCTCTGCACCCTCTCCAATGCCTCCACCTCTTTCTTATAATGTGGGGACCAGAACTGTACACAATACTCCAAGTGCGGCCGCACCAGAGTTTTGTACAGTTGCAACATGACGTTGCGGCTCTGAAATTCAATCCCCCTACCAATAAAAGCCAAGACTCCGTATGCCTTTTTAACAACCTTATCTACTTGATTGCCAACTTTCAGGGATCTATGCACATATACACCAAGATCCCTCTATTCATCAACATTATTAAGAGTCCTTTGTCTCTTTTTCTGAGGAAGGATGGTCTTGCTATGAAGGGGAGTGCAACAAACATTTCCAGACTGATTCCTAAGATGGGAGGATCAACGTATGAGCAGAGATTGAGTCAGTTCAGATTATTTTGACTGAAATTTAGAAGAATGAAGGGATTCTCATAGAAACCTCGAAAATTGTAACTTGACTAGACAGGGTGATGCAGGAAGGATGCTCCCGATGGCAGAGGAGTACAGAGCCAGGGGGTCACAGTCTGAGGATACGAGGTAGACCATTTAGGACTGAAGTGAAGAAAAATTTTTCTCCCAGAGAATGGTCAACCTGTGGAATTCACTATCACAGAAAGCATTTAAGGCCAAAACATTGTATGTTTCTGAGTAGGAGTTAGATATAGCTCTTGGGGCTAAAGTAATCAAAGGATATGGGAAAAAGCAGGAACAGATTACTGAGTTGGATGATCAGTCATGATCATTATGAATGATTATTAGGGCCAAATGGTCTACTTCTGCTCCTATTTTGTATGTTCCTATACAATGTGAGAAAAAGCTTTTCATACTTGAGTGGTTCAGGTCTGGAATGCACTAAGTACAGTGGAGGCAGATTTGATTGAGGCATTCAAGAGTACGTTAGATGATTACATGAATAGAAATAATATGCAGGAGTATGAGGGAAAAAAAATCAGGGAATGGCCTTTAGCCATAATGTTCATATGGAAAGACAGTGCACATACAATGGGCCATATGGCCTTCTTCTCTACTGTAAAAATTCTGTGATTCTGTGAAGTCCAAGTTGGGTTGGCTAATCATCATCGGTTAATAATATGACACTTTTAGACTATAAAGACAATGAGGACTGAACTCAATATCAATACTATCAGCAATCATAAAAGCTAACCAAAAAATACTCATCCTTACTGAAAATTGAAAGAATATATTTTAACACATAGCAGAGTGCAATTTCAAGGTTGTAGTCTTGGGTTTTCAAATGATGGTTATAAAGTGCTGAAGTTTCACTGTTGTGTTTATAGCATCATTCAAAATGTTCAATTTAGATAGAGGACCTTGGAATCACATCCATGTACCTAATATGTTATATGGATAAATCAGGAGTTAATTTACCTTCTCACTGTAAATGGATTTAAATTGAGAAAAACAATATATTGAAGAGGAGAATTAATGACAGAAAAGTATCACTTGGAGACAAGTGAACACTTCTAAATTTGGAAGGGATGAAGATGATTACGTTTTTCTAAAATTGAACATCTGTGAATTTAGAAATAGATTGCAATTCTGTGAACCTCACCGAGTTATTTTCTCATCTGTTGTAATACATTAGTCAGTGCAGTAATGTAAATGTCACTGTTATCTATGTGTCCGCTATTCTGATAAAAATGGATAGAAACTGAAAACCAAATGTTATGGTTTACCAAACCTGGCCTGCACTACAATTTGGATGTTAGTCAAAAGATGGAAGATGCAAGAAGGGGAATTCAGAATTTCAATTTATCAAGCCTCAGTTTCAACATGCAGTAATTTTGATAGCAATTTCATCCTCCATTCTTCACATATCTCTATAATATAAGAAAAGAAACCACTTGCATTTATTTAGCACTTTTCACTACCTCAGAATGTTCCAAAAAACTTTTCACTCAATTCGATACTTTTTTTGAAATGTAGTAGCTGTTGGAAATACATCAGTCAACCTGCACTCAACGAAGTTCTAAAAACAGTAATGGAATTTGGACCCATACATTTTGTTGGTGGTACTGGTTAAGGAATAAACACTGATCAGGAGATCAAGGAAAACCTCCTTATCTTCACATATTGTCATGAGAAATTGTACAACCATCTGAGAGGGAATTGTGGAGGACAATTCTGGTTGCCACATATTCAGAAGGATGCGGGTGCTTTGGAGAGGATACAAAAGAGGTTCACCAGGATGTTGCCTGGTCTGGAGAGTATTAGCTATGACGAGAGGTTGGATAAACTCAGCTTGTTTTCACTGAAACGACGGAGGCTGAGGGGTGACCTGATAGAGGTTTACAAGATTATGAGTGGCATGGACAGAGTGGATAGTCAGATGTTTTTCCCTAGGGTAGAAAAGTCAAGTACTACGAGCAGCCAAAAAAGCAGCAGCAGCCAAACTCGTAGCACTACGGTTGGTTCTGCTGCAGAGGGAAGGGATTAAAAAGTGTGCCAATGCAATAGTTACAGGGGATTCAATTGTAAGGGGAATAAACAGGCTTTTCTGTGGCCGCAAACGAGGCTCCAGGAAGGGGGAGGGTTAACTGCCAGTGGTCGTAGTATACATTGGTACAAGCGACATAGGTAAAAAAAAGGGATGAGGTCCTAAAAGTAGAATACAGGGAACTAGGAAGAAAGTTAAGAAATTGATCCTCAAAGATAGTGATCTTAAGATTACTACCAGTGCCATGTGCTAGTCAGAGTAGAAATGATAGGATATGTTGGATAAATACGTGGCTAAAGAGATGGTGTCGGGAGAAGGTTTCAGATTCCTGGGGCATTGGGACTGATTCTGGGTGAGGTGGGAGCTGTACAAATTGGATAGGGTACACCTGGGTGGGACTGGGACTCATGTCCAGGGAGAGTATTGCTAGAGCAGTTGGGGAGGTTTTAAACTCATACGCCAAAGGGTTGGGAACCTACATAAGGAGTCCGAGAAGGAGGGGGTAAGGACAAAATGTGGGGAGAAGGTTCCAACTACATCAAAAATCAGGAAAAAAGTTAAAAGGAAGGACAACTCCGGAGATGTTATTAATACAAGTGTTAGAATTCAAAAAGGTACAAAAACTAGCATAAGGATATTTTATCTCTATGCTCGTAGCATTCGAAACAAGGTAAATGAGTTGACAGCACAAATCATTGTGAATAAGTATGATTTGGTGGCCATTACTGAGGTATGATTGCATGACTAGGAGTTGAATATCTAGGGTTACCAAACTGTTCAGAGGGACCGACAGGAAGGGAAGGGAGGTGGTGCAGTTCTGATATTTAAGGATGATATCAGGGCAATAGTGAGACATGCTATAGGTTCTATGGAAAAAAAAATAAAATCCGTTTGGGTGGAAGGTAGAAATGGTAAGGAGAAAAAGTCACTGACAGACATAATCTACAGGCCACCAAATAATGACATCATGGTGGGATGAGAAATAAACAAAGAAACAACTGATGAATGTAAAAATGGTACAGCATGGTAAATCATGGGGGATTTTAATCTACATATCAATTGGTCAAACCGGAGGGTCAAGGCAAACTTGAGGAGGAATTCATAGAATATAGCTGCGATAGCTTCCTTGAACAGTATGTAATGCCACTGACAAGGGAGCAAGCTTTCGTAGATCTGGTCCTGTGTAATGAGACGGGAATGATTAATGATCTTGCAGTTACGGATCCTCTTCGAAGCAGTGATCACAGTATGGTTGAATTTAAAATACAGATGGAGCATGAGAAGGTAAAATCCAATACTAGTGTCTTGTGCTTAACAAAGGAGGCTATAAAGAGATGAGGGAGGACTTGGTTAAGGTAGACTGGGAGCAAAAACTTTCTAGTGGGACAATTGAGAAACAACAGAGGATTTTCAAAGCAATCTTTCACAGTGTTCAGCAAAAGTATATACCAGTGATAAGGAAGAACTGTGGAAAAAGATATAGTAAGAAGTCTGACAAAACCAGGTTTAAGTCCAACAATTTATTTGATAGTAAACTCACAAGCTTTCGAGGTTCCCCTCTTCGTCAGGTGAATGAGGTGTTCTGGTCTCAGACAGCACATATAACAGCACAGTTTACAGATTACTGATTAGAATACAAATATTTACATCTAACTTGCTACTCAAGTGTAAAGATTCGCATTCTGATCAGTAATCTGTAAACTGTCCATGCTGTTATATGTGCTGTCTGAGACCAGAACACCTCATTCACCTGACGAAGAGGGTAACCTCGAAAGTTTGTCCGTTTACTATCAAATAAATCAATTGGACTTAAGCCTGGTGTTGTCAGACTTCTTACTGTGTTTACCCCAGTCCAACGCCAGCATCTCTACATCATGAAAAAAAGATAATCATGGATATCTAAAGAAATAAAGGAGGGTATCAAATTGAAAGACAATGCATACAAAGTAGCAAAGATTAGTGGGAACTTAGAGCATTGGGAAATTTTTAAAGGTCAACAGAAAGCCACAAAAAAAGATATAAAAAAAGATGAAATGGATTATGAGAGTAAACTAGCTCAAAATACAAAAACAGATAGCAAAATTTCTACAAATATATAAAACAAAAAAGAGTGGTGAAAGTAAATATTGGTCCTTTAGAGGACAAGAAGGGAGCTATAATACTAACAACAAAGAACAAAACAGCACGGGAAACAGGCCCGCCACCTCGATGTTCCCACTTCTACCCATGATCCCCGTCATCCCTGTCTATGTTTATAGATCTATGCATTAGAACCATATTTGAGACAATTTAGGGAGAATTTGTTCTGCCAATCAGCCTAAGAGCACATCTTTGGGATGTGGGAGGAAACCGGAGCACCCGGAGAAAGCCCTCACAAGCATGGGGAGAATGCGCAAACTCCCACAGTCACAGGCCCAAGTCCATGTATCTGCATAGCATAGCGATAGTCGCTGAGCTGTCGTGTTGCCCATCAAATGGTCCAGGTCAAGTGGACACTAACGACGTGAAGCACTAGGATACTCTCGAAAAAAATCCAAGAGCAGCCCTCTCATGATCCATCGCGTGTATGCCCCTTGTTAGACAAAGTGGACCGAAGTACCAATAGGATAAAACAAATACATCAATATGATCGACTATTTACACACTTCACAGAGAACTGCCAAGGCTCATGATGCCTATTTTAAATCAGTTTTCTATATCCCTCCATTCCCATTCTGTTCATGTGCCCATCTAAGTATCTCTTAAGTAACTCCAGAGTGCCTGCTTCCACCACTTTACTTGGCAGTGCGTTCCATACCCCCACCACTCTCCGTGTGAAAAAAACTCCCTCTTGCATCCAAATTATACCTTACCCCCCTCACTCTATGTCTATGACTCCTCGTGCTATTTGAGTCCATGCTAGGAAAAAGCTTAATCCTGTTTACTCTATCTATACCCCTCATAATCTTGTACATCTCTATGAGCTATTCTCCAGTCCTCTGGAACCTTACCTGTTTCCAAAGAAGAGACAAAGATTTGCACCAGCAATTTCACCTCGCGACTCCCTAAGCAGCCTGGGATAAATGCCATTAGGATGCGGAGATTTATCAGTTTTAATGCTACCTAGAAGTTCTAACACTTCGTTCCTCAGTATGGATATTTCCCTCAACTGGTCTACAACTCTTTCAGAGACAGGACCAGTCAACAAGCCCCTCTCCTTTGTGAATACCGATGCAAAATATTCATTTAGGATCTCTCCCATTCCCTCAGGCTCTAAGCACAGTTCCCCTCCTCTGTCCCTAAGAGGTCCAATTTTTCCTCTAACCACCCTTTTATTCCTAACATAGGAGTAAAAAGCCTTTGGATTTTCTTTAATCCTATCCACCAAAACCATTTCATGCCCGCTTTTTGCCCTTCTAACTCCCCATTTGAGCTCCCTCCTACTCTCTCTATATTCCTACAACGCTCTCTCCATTCCCAGCTGCTTTGACCTAACGTACGCTTCTCTTTTCTTCCTAACCAAGTCATCAATATCCCTAGTAGTCCATGGCTCTCTAATCCTACTTTCCCATCCTTCCTCTTAGCCGGCACATATCTTTCTTGCAACATTTTCAGTATTCCCTTGAAAGACTCCCTAGCATAGACTTACCCAATCAGTTTCCATAAGTTTCTGCCTAATCCGAACTATAGCTAGCCTTCCCCCAATTCAGCACCCTCCCCTTAGGGCAACAAGCATCCTTTTCCATCTGTATCCTAAAGTAGACAGAATTGTGGTCACTGTTAGCCACATGTTCCCCTACTACAACATCAACCACCTACCCTGGCTCATTACTCAGAACTAAATCCAGTATAACCCCCTCTCTAGTCGGACTACATACATACTGCTCCAATGATCCTTCCAGTACACATTTTACAAATTCCTCCCCGTCCGAACCCCAACTCTAGGTACTTTCTAATCCACCCCAGGGAGATTGAAATCTCCCACGATAGCGACTCTGTTCTTTCTGCACCTATCCAAAATGTCTTTACATGTGCCTCCTTCAACTACCCGGAGGCTGTTGGGTGGCCTATAATACACTCCTGGCATAGTAATTGCCCCCTTCCTATTCCTCAACTCCACCCACAGCGACTCTACTCCTAACTTCTCTATATTGTCCTCCCTCTGCAATGCTGTGATGCTCTCCCTAACTACCAAAGCCACTCCCCCACCTCTTCTGGACCCTCCTCTGTCATGCCTGAAACACATTCCCAGGAATATTCAGCTGCCACTACTCCCCTTCCTTTAACCACGTCTCCGTCACTGCAACCACATCCAAGTTCCTTGCAAACATTAAGGCCCTAGGTTCATCTGTTTTTCCTGTTATGCTCCTCACATTGAAACAGACACACTCCAGACCTCCAAGCCCACTCGGAACTCCCTTCTCCCTGGTGTATTTCCTCTCATCCAAGCTTACTGTATCTTCCATCTCGCTCCCTACCGAGTTATCGGTTTCATCCCCTCTCCCCCTCCATATTAGTTTAAACACTGCCGAAACACTCCAGTTTACCTCCCAGCTAAGATATTCATGCCCTTCGCATTTAAGTGTCCGCCGTCCCTTCTATACAGTGCTTTGTGTTGGTCTTCACAGTAGAAAACACAAATAACATGCCAAAAATTGATGACAGGAACACTATGGCAGGTGAGAACATAGAGACAATCATTATCATGAAAGAGATAATGTTGGGCAAGTTAATGGGGATAAAGATAGACAAGTTCCCTGGTTCTGATGGGCAGCACAGTAGCACAGTAGTTAGCACAGCTGCTTTACAGCTCCAGGAACCTGACTGGATTCCCAGCTTGGGTCACTGTCTGTCTGTAAACACACATTCTCCTTGTGTCTGTGCGGGTTCCTCCAAGTGCTCCGGTTTCCTCCCACAATCCAAAGATCTGTGCGTTAGGTTGATTGGCCATGCTAAAATTGCCCCTTAGGCTAACTAAGAGGGATTAGTGGGTAAATATGTAGGGGTAAATATGGGGATAGAGCTTGGTGGGATTGTGGTCGGTGCAGACTTGATGGGCTAAATGGCCTCTTTCTGCACTGTAGGTATCTACCTATCTATCTATCGATGAATGCATCCCAGGGTACTAAAAGAGATGGCGGGAGAAATAGTAAATGCACTAGTGGTAATTTACTAAAATTTGCTGGACTCTGCGATGGTTCCTGTAGAATGGAAAACAGCAAATGTGATGCCACTGTTTAAAAGGGGAGGTAGACAAAAAACAAGTAACTATAGGCCTGTTAGCTTAACTTCTGTAGTAGGGAAAATGCTTGAATCTATCATCAAGGAAGAAATAGCGACACATCTGAATATAAGTTGTCTCATTGGTAAGATGCAGCATGGATTCGTGAAGGTCAGGTCATGTTTGATTAATTTGGTGGAATTCTTTGAGAACATTACATGTGCAGTGACAATGGAGAACCTGTGGATGTGGTATATGTAGATTTCCAGAAGACATTTGACAAGGTGCCGCACCAAAGACTGCTACGTAAGATAAAGGTGCACAGTGTTACGGGTAATGTATTAGCATGGATAGAATATTGGTTAACTAACAGAAAGCAAAGAGTGTTTGAGTGTACACAAAGAGTGTAAATGGGTATTTTTCTGAGTGGCAATCAATGACTAGTAATATACCTCAGGGGTCAGTATTGGAACCACAATTGTTTATGATTTAAATAGATGATTTGGAGTTAGGGACCAATTATAGTATGTCAAAATTCACAAATGACTCTAAGATGGGTGAAAAAGCAAAGTGTGTAGAGGACGCTGAAAGTCTGCAAAGGGATATAGATAGCCTAAGTGAGGGGCAAGGGTCTGGCAGATGGACTACAATTTTGGTAAATGTGAGGTCATCCATTTTGGTAGGAATAACAGCAAATGGACTATTACTTAAATGGTAAAAAGTATGCTGCTGTACAGAACGGCCTGGGTGTCCTTTTGCAGGAATCTCAAGAAGCTGGTTTTCAAGTGCAGCAGGTAACTAAGAAAGCAAATGGAATTTTGTCCTTCATTGTTAGAGGGATGGAGTTTAAAAACAGTGAGACTATGTTGCAGCTGTATAAGGTGTTGGTGAAGCCAAATCTGGAGTACTGTGTACAGTTTTGGTCTCCTTACTTGAGAAAGGATTTACTGGCACTGGAGTGTAGGCAGAGGAGATTCACTAGGTTGATTCCAGAGTTGAGAGAGTTGGCTTATGTGGAGAGACTGAGTAGACTGGAGCCTTATTCATTGGAATTCAGAAGAATGAGGGTGATCTTATAGAAACAAATAAGATTATGAAAGAATTAGATAAGATAGAAGCAATGTTTCCAATGATGGGCGAAACTAGAACTAAGGGACATAACCTGAAAATAAGAGAAAGCAGATTTAGGGCTGAGTTGAGGAGGAACTTCTTACACAAAATCTGTGGAATTCCCTGACCAGTGAAGCAGTTGAGGCTACGTCATTAAATGTTTTTAAGGATGTTTTGAACAGTAAAGGAATTAAGAGTGAAGAGAGCTGAGTCCACAAAAAGATCAGCCATAATCTTATTGAATGGTGCAGCAGACTTGAGGGGCCAGATGGCCTACTCCTGTTCCTTATTCTTATATTGTTATGTTCTTCTAGCTTCAATTCTTCACTTGGGCCACTTTCGGTACGCAGTTTGCACATTCTCCTCAATGTCTGCATGGGTTTCCTCTGGGTGCTCTGGTTTCCTCCCACAGTCCAAAAACATGTGGGTTAGGTTGATTGGCCATGATAAACTGCTCCTTAGTGTTAGGGGAGTATCAGGTGGAGTAGTAGGGTAAATATGTGGGTAAATATGAAAGGGGCTGGGTGGGATTGTTGTCAGTGTATGCTCAATAGGCCTCCTTCTGCACTGTAGGTATTCTAAGATTCTATGTATTCTATATTCTTTCGGTTGGTTCTTTTGAACAGTGGCATGATGGCACAGTGGTTAACACTGCTGCCTTACAGCACCAGCGGACCCGAGTCCAATTACCCACCTCGGATCACTGTCTGTGTGGAGTTTGAACATTTTCTCCATGTCTGCATGGGTTCTCTCTGGGTGTTCTGGTTGTCTCCCACAGTCCTAAGATGTGTGGGTTAGATGGATTAGCCATGCTAAATTGCCCCTTAGTGTCAGGGTATTAATGGGGTAAATACCTGGAGTTAATGGGATAGGGCCCAAGTGGGACTGTTGTCAGTGCAGACATGATGGGCTGAATGGCCTCCTTCTGCACTGTGAGGATTGTATGATTCTGGGGTGGCACGGTAACACAGTGGTTACCACTGCTGCCTCACAATGCCAAGGACCCAGGTTCAATTCCTGCCTTGGGTCAATGTCTGTGTGAAGTTTGCACATTCTCCCCGTGTCTCATTTTGCTCATACTTATTTTGCAGTCTTAACTCAGAACCTTAACTCATTTCTGACTTCTAGAGGATGTGGAAGTAAAACTGGGTGATTCACAGTATGCAGTTCACAATTAACAACAGTCACAAAGTCGGATTCAAAATTTCAGCTTTCCAGTAAACATCTGGTCAGCCTTTTGTGTCATACTTTTGCATTTGTAAACTTTTTCCATTATGTACTCTCGATTTGTTCTTCAATTTGACACAAACAGTAGTCATGTGCTGCAAAAACCAGTGTCAAACGGACTATATGCATTAAATAACCTATCCACCTCCCCGTTTTTCTTTAAAAGCTCACTTAAAAGCCATTTCTTTAGCCAAGTCTTTAGATATCCCTTGTTTCTTTGATTTAGTATCCATCATTCTATGTTTCTTCAGAAGGAACTCTTCAAACGCAGGCAATAAAAATATAACAAAACTTATTCCAATTTATAAATCAAAGAGAGGGTTTAATAAAGAAACTTCATCACTCCAAACTTGTGGCCTTACCCTGGGCTACTCCAAGCAAGTATGTTGGTCGGTGCAACATCGAAGGCCGAAGGGCCTGTTCTGTGCTGTAATGTTCTATGTTCTAAGCTTCCCACAATTCCAAACAAGTTCTTATTTATAATGAGTCAGCTGATCAGCTGACTATTACATCATTCTGGAATTAATTCCATGGGTTAGTGGGTCAACCGACCCTTACAGCTTGTTACCATTACATTAGATCCAATGTCACCAGTTACGTTCTATCATCCTTTACACCAGAAAGTGTCTTTAAATTATTTTATGTTGAAGAAGCTTTGAAATGATTGTCGTAACTTTTCTAGTAATCCTGTTCTGATAATGGAACAAAGCCATTCCTAAGTTAAAAAAAATACAGCTTCTTACATGGGATCAAGCAGTATTACAGCCAAAACCACATTTTGTTTACAAAATGGTCAAATACATATACATGGGATTCACAGCTAAAGAAACGGGCAAATATTTTGGGAAAAAAAATTCATGTTGCTCACATTTTTTCTTTCCATCCAGATTGGCAGAGATAGGATTTTTAAGACCAAAATATTCCCACAATATGAGCATTTATTGTTAATTTCTACTGACTGAGATTTTGATACAATAGAACAGCTTTCTAGGCCTCATCAGAGGGATTCCACTCACATATTTAGCCAGGCTGAGTAAGGCCAGGATGTTGCCTTTTCTGAAGGACATTAAGTGAACTTGAACTGCAAGCTTCCTCATAACCGCAATCAATTCCACAACACAGTCAACCACTGCTAGAGCACTTCAAGAAGAGGAAGCTAGTCTCTGTTTCTCGACTCCTTCCTTCTTTCACAAAATGGAGCAATCTTCCTTGTGCTCATTGAAAATACAGCCTGATTTTAATCCCTTTTCCCCCCCTACCAGAATGGCATGTGTGGAAGGAATGGCACAAACATGATACCCAATTCATCTATATTGACTCACAGTTTTAGCTAAAGGATTTTGGGCAGTCTCGGACTCCTGCCCTGGAAATGTGAGGGCCTACTTG
The DNA here is from genome assembly GCA_024679065.1 of Sphyrna mokarran. Classification (NCBI taxonomy): domain Eukaryota; kingdom Metazoa; phylum Chordata; class Chondrichthyes; order Carcharhiniformes; family Carcharhinidae; genus Sphyrna; species Sphyrna mokarran. Next base: position 76,789,955 of record JAGIQG010000013.1, on the reverse strand, counting down.
AATTATAAGAGTTGGGATCCTATTCTTACAGATTTTCAAAAACATTCTTGCCTGTTTCTGATTCTGCCAACAAGTACACTGCCAATAATAAGGGACCTGGAATAGTCCAGAAGAGAATGTAGAGCTGTCTTCAATGGCAATCAAGAATAAAGGAAAGATTTTTAAAGGAGCCATTCAGCCATCTTGTGAGTGTGTTGGATTTCCAGCAATAAGAAATCTTTGGAACTTTACTCTCCAGTGATCCATATATGCTGAATCATGAGTACATTCAGGATACTAAGAGAATCAAAAGATATAAGGATATGGCGGGAAAGTGGAGATGATGTAAAAGTTCCAGTGCAATCATATTGAATGACAGAGTGGGGTCATGGGACCTACTACTGCTCATAATTATATTCCTGAAAGGAGGGTTTTCAAGTTTTTATAGTTTATTTATTAGTCACAAGTAAGGCTTACACAAGTACTGCAGTGAAATTACTGTGAAATTCCCCTAGTCGCCACGATCCAAACCCTGTTTGGGTCAATGCACCTAATCAGCACGTCTTTCAGAATGTAGCAGGAAACCAGAGCACCCAGAAGAAATCCATGCAGACATTGGGGGAATGTGCAAACTCCACAATTTTTATGACCTTACTAAGATTCGAACCCTGTTCACTGGTGCTGTGAAGAAGCAGTGCTAACCACTGTATTACCATACCATCCCTCACATGAGATTTTAAATTCGTACAAAATTAAAAGATATACTGTTATGGAATTTTCTTGTTAATATGACACTTTTAAATTGCATGGAATCACAGTTTTAAAATTTGAAATGTTCTTGTTTTGGGACAATTAACCCATGTCTGCTCCCATTGAAGCAGATCATAAGGAATGGGAGCAGGAGTACGCCATTCAGCCCATCAAGCCCGCTCGACCATTCAATAAGAACATGCTGGTCTGACTGTGGTTGTAATTTCACCTTCATGCTTGCTCCTATTAGCCTTGATTCTCTATAAAATTCTATCTAACTGAGCCTTGAATATATTCAATGACCCAGCCTCCATTGCTCTCTAGGGAAGAGAATTTCAAACATTAATGACTCCCTGGGAGAAGAAATTTATCCTCGTCTTCATATTCATCTAAATATGAGACCCCTTTCCTTAAACTACGTCCCCAACTATAGATTCCACTACATTACCAGAGTGATGAACAGCGCATCAGGAGCAGGGCTGTGGTCACTCCAAAGATTCGTACAAATTGAGGAATGACCTTGTGCACACCACTTATTAGCAATCAGATCTTAGACCGATGTAAGTTCATATTGGCGTGATGCAAGATTGGAAATAGAAACTCGTCATTTGGTTCAATATTTCTACTCAGTTTCCTACATTACAGCATTGATTATACTTCAACAGTACTTCATTGGTTGTAAAGTATAAACATTGAACAAAATTATCTGTTTCTGTGCCTACAAATTCTACATAATACAATGCTATACCAGCTTATCTGGTAAACCATCAAGAGTACAATTTTTAATGGAACAATGATGGTAGGAAATGGTGACAAGGTTCAAATTGATGGAAAGCAAGTAAATTGGGCATGGTAGGAGCAGCAAGTAAGGGTGGCATGGTGGCATGGTGGTTAGCAATGCTGCCTCACAGTGCTAGGGACCTGGGTTCGATTCCTGGCTTAGGTCACTGTCAGTCTGGAGTCTGCACATTCTCCCTGTGTCTGCATGATTTTCCAGTTTCCTTCCACAAGCTGAAAGACATGCTGGTTATGTGCATTGACCCAAACATATGAAGTACTGTGGTGATTAAGTGAATTTCACAGTAACTCCATTGCAATGCTTTACTTGTGACTAATAAATAAACTTTACTTTAAGTTCTCTATATAAACAGTGACCAGCACACAGAATGAAAGCCCAAGTAGGGAAATGGAAAGAAAATCTCTGGATTGTTTCAGGAATGGTTCAAAACTGTGAGGGGGAAGAATGTGGAATTTGTTCCTCATGAATGGATAAGGTAAGATATATTTACTCATGTTTCTTATCCATATTTATCTAGGGAAATACGTCGACTCCATGTACTTTGAATGAAATCAGTAAAGAGGCATAATGTTTTGACCCCAAAGAAACAGTTCCGTCCCCAGTCAGCTTGTCAACCCACTGAATATTTTCCTCTTCAGCTATCACCAAGGATTCTGCCACATGTAGACAACCATTTTCAATAGGAAGAATTGCATATACTTCCACACACAGTTTATTAGTAATGTCTTCTGTATCCAGTAAAGTCTGGCAACACCAATTTTAAATCCAACTGATTTATTTGATAGTAAATCTGCGAGCTTTCAGCCTTTGTGGCCTTCGTCAGGCGAATGAGGTGTTCTGGTCTCCAAAAGCACACATATCAGCACAGACAGTTTACAGATTGCTGATTAGAATGCGAATCCTTACACCTAACCTGCTATTCAAGTCTTAAAGTGGCTAACAGCAGAGGTTAGAGAGATGTGTATTGTCTCCAGACAGCTGTTAGCCACTTTAAGACTTGAATAGCAGGTTAGGTGTAAGGATTCGCATTCTAATCAGCAATCTGTAAACTGTCTGTGCTGATATGTGTGCTTTTGGAGACCAGAACACCTCATTCGCCTGACAAAGGCCACAAAGGCTGAAAGCTCGCAGATTTACTATCAAATAAATCGGTTGGATTTAAAATTGGTGTTGCCAGACTTTACTAAGTTTACCCCAGTTCAACGCCGACATCTCTACATTCTGTATCCAGGCCAGCAGTAGTCTGCAGTATTTTTATGGAATCGGTAGGTATTTTCCCTGACCTTTAAGATTAGACTGCTTTAGCATTTTAGACCTGGAACCAACTCAGTGGAGCATGTATAGCACAATCTCTGTCAATTTTGATTGGAGTCTTACAACATCATTAAGAGCCTGATTTGCACAAGCAGGCTGCCTACAGGGATTTGAAGGTGTCATGTGGAAGGTGTCATCGCACAGCTTGGCAGCCAGAGCTGGAAGGAAATCATTTCCAGGAGATGACAACTCAAAAATGATGTTACTGTGAAGTACCTTAAGTTGTTTCATTATATTAGCATTGCTGTAGAAGAGCAAGGTTTGGTTGTTGCAAATGTAGTTGAGGTGTCGATCAGCCAGGACCTAAATAAAGGGGATGAACTGCTTACTCCTGTGGAAAACACTCTAAGAAATCTAAGGTCATCTAAGAAAGGATGTGCTGACCTTGGAAAGGGTCCAGAGGAGTTTCACAAGAATGATTCCTGGAATAAAGAACTTGTCGTATGAAGAGTTTGTATTTATTGGGAGTTTAGAAGAATGAACGGGGATCTTACTAAAACTTACAGGATACTGTGAGGCCTGGATAGAGTCAACATAGAGAGGATGTTTCCACTAGTAGGAAACACTAGAACCAAAGGGCACAACCTCTGGCTAAAGGGATGATCCTACTAAACAGGGATGAGGAGGAATTTTTTCAGCCAGAGGGTGCTGAATCTGTAGAACTCTTTGCCACAGAAGGCTGTGGAGGCCAGGTCATTGAGTGTCTTTAAGACAGAGATAGATAGGTTCTTGATTAATAAGGGGATCAAGGGTTATGGGGAAAAGGCAGGAGAATGGGAATATGAAAAATATCAGCCATGGTTGAATGGCGAAGCAGACTTGAAGAATCGAATGGCCTAATTCTGCTCCTATGCCTTATTGTCTTATGGTCTTTTAACACTCACAATCTGAAGCACACCAGACAAATGGGAATCTTGCTTTAATTTAGATATTTCATTATTTTCTTGCCCTCTTTTTGACTTATTCATTCCCCTTCTTTTTGTATTTTCTTCTTTCCCAACATTTGCCACAACGGATTTGGAGATGGGCAGGAGTCCTTCAAATCTTCTGCCAAAGTGCAAAAGAAGTCCAATATAAGATGTCAGAATACAGCTGCCATGTTGGCCAACACATCTATTGATTTTCTTTTCACATCTCTCTCACGAGGAAGTGTCTATCCATTGTGAGAGTTACAGATTATGTGACATGAACCCAAGATCCTGGTTGAGGCCATCCTCATGTGTGTGAAACTTGACTATCAGTCACTGCTCGGTGACTCTGCGCTGTCGTGTGTCGTGAAGCTGCCTTGGAGAGCTTGCTATGTAAAGTGTCTGGAAAGCGAATCCATAATTCATTGAACTAACACTGCTTCTTCCATGGTCCACAATTTTAAGCAGATTTTCTAATACAGTATAACAATCTGCATTTTTATGCTACAAGCTCTCCCAGCAGAATGTGATTACCAATTGGAGTTGATTTCATATTACAAAATCTAAAATCATTATTAAGTGGAACTTTAAAGTTTATAGTTTATTTAGTTATTGGTTACAAATAAGGCTTACATTAACACTGCAATGAAGTTGCTGTGAAATTCCCTTAGTCGCCACAGTCTGGCACCTGTTTGGGTCAATGCACCTAATTAGCATGTCTTTCAGAATGTGAGAGGAAACCGGAGCACCTAGAGGAAACCCCCATAGACATGGGGAGAACATGCAAACTCCACAGACAGTGACCCAAGCTGGGAATCAAACATAGGTCCCTGCTGCTCTGAGGCAGCAGTACTAATCACTGTGCCACTGTGCATAACAATTCTAATTAATATAGTCTCATAGTTTTAGTAGGAACTGGGTTAGGACCACCAAATATAGCACTACTGACTATCATAAAGGTTCCTTTCTATACACAAGATGTCTTTTTAGCTGATTGTTAGGATTTATACAAAAGCATATTGTTTAGATATCCCATAATGTGTCATTACTTTCAAAGATGGGCATTCACTCCTACGTGACAGGCTCTTAGTCAACAGATGTGACAGGCTCTTAGTCAACAGATACTGCTCAGTATCTCATTTGAGTGGGGTTTCCAAAAAATAAATTTTAGGATTCATGAGCCAAGTCATTTCAGAGTCTGGCTCAAAAAACACCACAATCTGCACACAGCTAGTGCTGACTGTATATCACATGAAGTGAGGATAGGCGTCTCATCTGTCCAATGTTTGCACTTCAAAGCAAACATGTGTATGACAGCAACAGTACAGATTAATTACTTCCTTCAGAAATGCTATGATTCATTTGTGTTAATAGAGTCAAACTCCAAATCAACACAAATAAATTCAGCACAAAGTAGATTATATGAAATGTCATGCAGCATATTGTAATGAGAATTTTCTGTCAAAATAGTTATATAAATAAACTTTTAAAATTTTAGTTCCCTTCAGTTTATTAGGTTGCATTCATTTTTCTGGATTCCTTATGTTTGTACTGAATTACATTAATGCTGTTTTAAAGACAACGACCATTCGTGAGTAGGATGGCACAGTGGTTAGCATTGCCACCTCACAACACCAGGGAACCAGGTTCAATTCCAGTTTTTGGTGACTATGTGGAGTTTATGTGTTATCCCCGTGTCTGTGTGGGTTTCAAAGAAAATGACAGCACAGGAACAGGCGCTTTTGCCCTCCAAGCTTGCACCAATCTTGTTGCTCGAATGAATTAAAACCCCTTAACCTTCTGAGGACCATATCCCTCTGTTCCCATCCTATTCATGTATTTGCCATGGCGTCCTTAAAAGTCACTATTGTACTTGTGTCCACTATCTCCCCCAGCAGAGTTCCAGGCTCCCACACCGTCTGTGTAAAACATCTGCCTTGTACATCTCGTTTAAACCTTACCTCTTCTTGCACCTTAAACCTATGTCCCCTAATAATTGACTCTTCCATCCAGGGAAAAAGTTTCTGACTATCCACTCTGTCCATGCTCCTCATAATCTTATTGACTTCTATCAGGTCAACCCTCAACCTCTGTTGTTCCAGTGAGAACGAACGAAGTTTCTGCACCCGCTCCTCAGCTAATGCCCTCTATACCAAGCAACAACTTGCTAAATATTTTCTGTATCCCCTCCAAAGACTCCACATCTTTTTGGTGGTGTGGCGACCAGAATTGAACACTAAGGGCCCAATTCTATCATTGCATTGCGCCCGTTTCTGCTTCCGCATTGATTCCACCTTTACCAAGGCACGAAAATGGCAGCGATCAGGACAGCACCCAAAACGGGCACAACAGCCACTTAACTGCATTTGCATGCATTCAAATTAACTGAATGGGCTATGTGCTCAGCTTTACCAGCACTTCCCCCTTTACCAATGCATTTGCCCATCCAGAATTGACACAAAACAGACATGCTCCATATAAATCCATTTTAGCTGCTCCAGTTAGTGAGTATCTGCTTGAGCTTGGGATGCCAGGAGGGAGTCCGCTGCCATTCTGCTTCAGATTGGTGGAGGGAGGTCGTTGTAAAGGGGCTCCACTGCCATTCTCCCTGAGATCAGTGGGGTGCTGGGGAGGGGAAGGGTCACAATCGATCTGGATGGCAGGGGGATAAGAGGATCAGTAATGTTGTGTGGATGAGGGTTTGGGGAGGCATTAGCCGGCCCAGGAGGAATGTGCAGCAAAGCAGCATTCTATCAACTTTTTTTCTGCATGTACACAGTTGTAGGCACTCATTGGAGCTGCAGGATTTTGGGCGCATTAATCCACCCACAGGCTTGTGCAGCATGATTGACAATGGTTTGCTTTGACCAGTTCCAATGAACTTTAATTAAGGAAAATTTTAGTGGGCATTTTTGAATGGCCTCCAGCTGTCCCTTTAAATCTTATTACAACTAAGCACCAATTGGTTCTGAGAGGAAGAGGGAGACTCTCATCATACGAACTAAATTAACACTATGAGTTTTTTTGCAGATCTGATAATCAATTGAAACTTTTGCTACCTGGAGGTTTCAAACTCATTCCAGACTCATTTCAGTCTCTTAAGCATACAACAAGATGACCACAATCTGAGATAATTTTATGCACTGATCTCTGATCTAAAAAGTTCTGACGAGATGCTAATTTACTAATGTCACTCAATTTTCCATATAGAATCTATAGGATTGATCAGTTAGGCCAGTGGGTTGACGAATGGCAGATAAAGTTTAATTTAGACAAATGCAAGGTGATGTATTTTGGTTGATTGAACCAGGGCAGGACTTATTCAGTTAATGGAGGGCACTGGGGAGACTCACAGAACAAAGAGATCTAGGGATAGACATTCATAGCTCCTTGAAGGTGGAATGGCAGGTGGACAGAGTGGTGAAGAAGGCATTCAGCATGCTTGATTTCACTGGTCAGAACATTGGATACAAGAGTTGGGATGTCTTGTTGAAGTTGTATAAGACATTGGTAAGGCCACACTTGGAATACTGCGTGCAATTCTAGTCACCCTGTTATAGAAAGGATATTACCAAACCAGAAGAGTGCAGAAAAGATTTACTAGGATGCTACCAGGACTTGATGGATTGAGTTATAAGGAGAGGCTGAACAGACTGGGACCTTTTTCTCTGTAGCGTAGGAGGCTGCGGAGTGACCTTATAGAGGTCTATAAAAAAAAAGGGGCATAGTCAAGGTAGATAGTCATATCTTTTCCCAAATGTAGGGGAGTCTAAAGCTAGAAGGCATAAGTTTAAGGTGAGAAGGGAGAGACACAGAAGTGTCCAAAAGGGCAATTTTTTCTCACAGATATAGGTGGGTATCCGGAACAAGATGCCAGAGGTAATAGTAGAGGCGAGTACAATTTCATCTTTTAAAAGTATTTAGACAGTTACATGGGTACGATGGTTATAGAGGGATATGGCCATATGTAGGCAATTAGGATTAGCTTAGGGGTTTTATAAAAAAGGGCGGTATGGACAAGTTGGGCCGAAGGGCCTGTTTCTATACTGTAAACCTCTATGACTCTATAGGAGGGAGTAAATGAGGAGTCTTTGAATCTGTGTCAGGTTTCAGTACAATGATTTTGCTTCCACATGCATGAGGGGAATCACCTGGGCCAGTGAAGTCCAGTCTGTATGTAGGTTGATTCTGAAGATACAAAGGTTGTATACATTACTTACACTGTTCTCTGACATCCAGAGTATTGTAATTCAGGATATCATCAATGGGAATAGCTTGGATTGATCATATTAGCTGGGTTTATTGTCCTGGATACTTCACATTAATCAGTTGTGTCCAGCTATCCTTTAAGTTTAAGTTTATTTATTTATTAATCATAAGTAGATTTAAATTCACATTGTAATGAAGTTACTGTGAAAAATCCCCTAGTTGCTACATTCTGACACTTGTTCAGGTTCACTGAGGGAGAATTTAGCATGGCCAATGCACCTAGCCTGCACATCTTTGGAATGTGGGAGGAAACCCACACAGACACAGGGAGAATGTGCAAACTCCACACAGATAGTGATCCAAGCTGAGAATCGAACCCAGGTCCCTGGACTGTAAGCCAGCAATGCTAACCACTGAGCCACCATACCACCTCTTATCTATCTGCTTTGTGATACAATGCAATGTGTAAGATAAATACGTTTCAATAGTGTGATGTCTGTCCCATTTCCCCAGTTTCTATGAACAATAGTTTCTCTAGGCTCAATGCAGCCTTGTTAATCAGTATCGACTCCGTATTGTTTGTCAAGGCCTTGAAATGATCTTGCCTGTAAAGTAACTGGATAGTAATCTGAGGTGTTAATTGGGTATGTTTGCCCATAGTTACAGTGAACCCTGTGTTTTAATCCTTTCTTAGACATTTCTTTTCCTGTTGTTACAGGCACACATTGGATTTGCCCCAATACTGGATTCTGCTCTACTACAGAATCTATTTGTATAATTATTGGCAGCTCCCAGTCCAGATATGTGCAGTGAGTACATTACTGATGAAAAAGAAAGTTGGGTATAAATGCTAATTAATAGACTGCAGGTAACTCAAACATAGTGATAAAATAGAAGGCAATTTTTTTTAGCCTTTTAAATAATGTCAATCCATTGACAGTTTTTTTTTCAGGTGAAAGGAAGAGAACTTTGAAGAGGTATAAATTAAAGGAGAAGAAACACAATGTGCAGGCCTCAATCTGCAGGCAAATGATGAGTAGCTCAGCCTGATGCAACTTTTGCAAAACAACTACATAATGTAAGCTAGCACTGCAGTATGCCTGGAAAAGCTAGAGACAAGCTGGAAGCTGCAACTGATCATCGATATTATTGGTATTGTCAACCTTCCACTGTACTCTTAGCTGCAAGTATCCTTACAGCACATAGCATAACATTGCGTAAACCTCTTTACTTATTCAGAGGTTGTGAAGACAGCACCTTTCACACGATATCTCGAATCTGCTTTAATAATGTCAGTTGAGGAATAGAAATCAGTCAAGAAAGGGGTCGAAATCCTTTGGGCTTTCCTCTTCCCGGGACCATGGGACTTTTCACTTTCATCTGAAAGGACGAACAGAATCTCAGTTTAACATCTCATTTGACAATGCAGCATTTCCACACTAGATTTTGTGCTTAAGTCTCCCGCGTGGCATTTAAATCCACAACCTTCTGAGTCAGAAGTGCAAGTGCTATCAGTGAGCCACAACTAGCATTGCTGTTTGTGGTGCTTTGCTTTGTATAAATTGGCTGCCATGGAAAAGGCACAAGCCAGAATTAGAAAGGAACTTTATAAAAATAAATACTTGCGTTTATTTTTCATGACCACCTGAATCTCAAAGCACTTTACAGCCAATAAATTGCTTTTGAAGCATTGTTGTTGTCATACTGCAGGAAATTCAGCAACCAATTTAGGGACAGCAAGGTTCCACTAAAAGCAACATGTTAATGAACAGATTATCTGTTTTTGTGAAATTGATTGAAGGATAAATATTGACCAGGACATCAGGGATAACTTCCCTGCCCTTTTTTGAAATAGTACCATGGAATCTTTTACATCCACCTGAGCAGGTAGACAGAGCTTCATTTTAACGTCACATGTAAAAGATTAAAGACAGGACTGTCTTGTAAGTGCAGTTGATGAATCTGGTGTTCACGCACCTCCTGATGGCTTGGGCATACATGTCCAGTTGGGGGCAGCTTCCCTGGACCGGAGAAGCTACGACATCTTCTCTGGAGTTTTCAACATATCATTGACGATCATGAACATCTCGCTAGGGTCATCCCCACGCCCCTACTTCTTGCCTTCAGACATCTGCGCAACCTCAAACAGATCGTTGTTCGCAGCAAACTACCCAACCTTCAGGGGAACAGTGACCACAATACCACACAACCCTGCCACAGCAACCTCTGCAAGACATGCCGGATCATCAACATGGATGACATCATCAAACGTGAGAATACCATTCACCAGATACACGGTACATACTCTTGCAACTCAGCCAACGTTGTCTACCTAATACGTTGCAAGAAAGGATGTCCCGAAGCATGGTACATTGGGAAGACCACGAAGACACTATGACAGCAGATGAATGAACATCGCTCGACAATCACCAGGCAAAAGAGTTCCCTTCCTGTGGGCGAACACTTCAGCGGTCACGGGCATCCGGCCTCCGACCTTCGGGTAAACGTTCTTCAAGGGCGCCTTCACGACACACGACAGCGCAGAGCCACTGAGCAGAGACTGATAGCCAAGTTCTGCACACTTGAGGACGGTCTTAACAGGGATCTTGGCTTCATGTCACACTATCTGTAACTCCCATGAGTTGCCTGGGTTAGCAAAAAACCTCACTTACTGTGCTGTCTGGAGACAATACACATCTCTCTAACCTGTGCTCAGTGCTCCTTACACTCACATTGTTAGCCACTTTATGACTTGAATAGCAGGTTAGGTGTAAGGATTCGCATTCTAATCAGCAATCTGTAAACTGTCTGTGCTGATATGTGTGCTATTGCAGACCAGAACACCTCATTCACCTGAGGAAGGCTACAAAGCCGAAAGTTGCAAGTTTACTATCAAATAAATCGGTTGGATTTTAAATTGATGTTGTCAGACCTCTCACTGTGTTCAGTTGTCAAGCCAATTTTGTATCCATTCAGATACCTCACCCTGGATACCGTGAGGTTTAACCTTATGCAACAACCTACCATGTGGTAGATGTGTGCGGTTATGGGGATAAGGTGGGATTGTGGTCATTACGGATTCGATGGGCCAAATGACCTCATTTTGTACTGTAGGGATTCTACGAAAATCAGTGAAATTACTATTGAGGTTAACATGCAATTGCTATGAACTCACAAGATATCACAGGAAAAGCAACTATCAATTTACGTTTTAAATACAAAGATTAATTTCTAATGATACTTCTTTGAATTACTACTTAAGATAAAGATTAGAGCAGCAATCTACAATGTTACAAATTATTACAAAAACAGAAAATGCTGGAAAATCTCAGCAGGTCTGACAACATCTGTGGAGGGAGAATAGAATAATTTTGAGTCTGGATGACGCTTCGTCTACAAACTATTATCGAGGTTAACAACCTGCACAGCCAGGACAGTTTAGCTCAGTTGGCTGGATGGCTGGTTAGTGATACAAAGAGATGCCAATAGTGTAGGTTCTATTCCTGTACCGGCTGAGGTCATTCATGAAGATTGCACCTTCTCAACCTTGCCCCTCACCTGAGGTGTGGTAATTCTCAGATTAAATCAACACCAGTCAGCTTTCCCCCTTAAAGAGAAGAGCAGCCTATGGTCATCTGGGACAATGGTTACTTTACTTTACCTGACAGCCAGTGTTCTAAACAGCAAACAACATGGCACTTTCAGGCCCCAGGTTCTGTAGCTAAACAGTTTCAGGCGACAGGTAAGAAAGCAGTTTCAAGCTCCAGTCAAGGCAGACAGCAGGAAGGCAAGTTAGCTTCAGGTTCCAGGTTCAGCGAGGTAACATACTTCAACCTATTGGGTTTCCTCCACAGTCAGCTCTCCAGTATCTAAGTACTTATAGGGCACAACCAATCAGGTGGACGCACATGCATGGATGGGACTGTTAAAAATCCTGAATTTTCAGCGCTTCACACAAGATACAAAGAGAGACCGAATTTGACCGCAAAATTAGCTGGAATTTTACCACTTTGCCCGCTCCGGAGGACTGACATGTATAGAAAAAGTACTTCTTCTGCTCCTCTTCCCTTTCAGCATTTCAAAGGGACAATTCCCTATATGTGGTCCATTCCCCAATCTATCACAACATTCCTCTTCCTTGGTACCTTTTTATCAAAGTGAAGGCAATGCAATACCTGCCCCTTTACTTCCTCACCCACCATCCCAAAGCCTTAAGCATCACTTCAGGTGAAAGAATGATTTCTACTTCTCACAATGAGGATACCATACAAGGAATGGTCCCTTTGAAATGCTGAAAGGAAAAGAAGGGGAAAATATGTTTTTAGTGGTAGCATGCATGTCAACCCTCACAAATTAATTGTGAGAGATATGGGCTAGGAGACGTCGGCAGGAGGCCTTTTGTGAGATTCATGACCACTATCCGGCCTGTTGCGAGTCTCCCCAGTCTCCCAAGCGCTTTTATTTAGCACAATAATCTCCATGTTGGAAATCAATGCAGAGCTGATTATTGTATGGAAATTTCATTGAAATTGACATTCCCATATGATTAGTGGACCCAGGACAGTTTTTTCCAGACCCGCTAGCATCTCCCCCACCCACCCCCGACCCCAGCTGGGAATGGTTCCCACCAGCAGGGTTTACAATTGCTCCCTACTGAGGGGAACAGGCATCTTCATCCCACTGGTGGGGATAGAAGACATTCAGATCCCCTCAGGATGGTACAGTAGCCCTGTGGTTAGCACTGTTCTTCACAGCTCCAGGGACCTGGCTTCGATTCGCGGCTTGGGTCATTGTCTGTGTGGAGTTTGCACATAGGCGTGGGACCTATTGCGATGTGCAGTTAGATGGCAGGCGTGCTGCAACTCTGTAAGTGGTATCGGTTGGAGAGGGAGGGTGGAGGTTGATTGGGCTGGCCACTTGGGGAGTTTTGGCCTGAAGGGGAGTAGCTGGCAGTGGTAATTCAGAGCTGGCCCAGGAAGGGACGATTTGGGCTGGTGTGGGGGAAGGAGGAAGCAGATAGGCTTTTGATCAGTTGAGGGGTTGGGAAGGCCAGCGATTGGGATAGGGGGGGAGTGTGCTTCCAGGATAGGCCAGTGACTGGAGGTCAGGGATCGGAAGGCAGACAATGGGATGAGCCATTGCGCATGCACCAATTTATGGGTGGATAAATCGGCACACATGCAGTGACCCACTCGGCACTGTGCTGCTGGCCTCTCAAACAGGAAAAGAGCCCGCTTACCACTTTTCAGAGTGAATCACACTATGACACTCTGTATTGCTCAGAGTGTCAGAGATGCGTTTAGATAAGTACGCCCAAAAAGACAGGCACGAATTACTCCCACTTTCTTGCCCATTGGGCACTTAGTTTTGTTTTGGGAGAATCCCGGCCACATTGTCCTGTGAGAAAGTATGAAAATAAGGATTTTTAACACTCCTGTGCATGCGCATTCAGTTCAGGACTTTGCATGTCCACCAGGTTGTGCTTCTCTTGCATTAGACTATATTCACTGCAACGAGAGTTTGGCTAGTTCATTGCAACAAGAGTGTGAAGTAAAGCTGCATGGTGGCACAGTAGTTAGCACTGCTGCCTCACAGCGCCAGGGATGTGGGTTTGATCTCGGCTTGGGTCACTTTCTGTGTGAATTTTGCACATTCTCCCCATGTCTGTGTGGGTTTCCTGGGTGCTCTGGTTTCCTCCCACAGTCTGAAACACGTGCTGGTTAGCTGCATTGGCCGTGCTGAATTCTCCCTCAGTGTACCGAAACAGGACTATGGCACCTAGGGAATTTTCACAGTAACTTCATTGCAGAGCTAATGTAAGCCTGCTTGCTCTCACAAAGGTAAGTAAATAGCCTCCCACTAAGCTGTAATATTTTCTGCCTCTAAAACAATTATAATTGGATCAATAATTTTTTTTGTCATTTCAGTTGTTGCATCAGCTCCACAGGGAACAAGCTGGCCTTCTGCTGAAGGGGTAATCGCCAGTGTAAAGTATCTGTTGACCTACGAGCCTGTCACTTGCTGTTAACCCTGTAGTCTAAATCTGGAGTTCTAGTGTGTGCTTAGCAAGCTACAAGAAAGTATACTCGTATATTTAAATATATTGAAAACTAATAAAGGTGAGTTCTTGAAGATCATTAAAAAATGAAGCTGTAAAATTTGACATGTGTGGCCTAAAAATTGTGTCTGAGGCAATCAGTTGCCTCTGTCGGCAGTACTGTGGCACTTTTGCAATGCAGTCAACTAAGCAGCTGCACACATTGCAGACATTGTGGTTGTGTGCATGTCTGTGAGTTCATATCTGCTTAGCAGCTGAGAGTGCTGACTAACAAAGACTGGATTGCCTTATGGACTTTCTGCTACAGCTTGCTAGTTCAGTATGGTGGCAGGGTCTGTTGGGAGAGGGTATGGCAGATCCTTAGGGGGTTTGGGGGAGACAGTGGGGGCATAGCGTTGTCAACGCTGGTTTGAGGCATTCCTGCAGGCTGGATCTCCTGATGCTCTAGACACAAAATCAGGTAATGTGTCTTGTTGTCTCAGTAGTCCCTTAGGGGAAGATCCTGTATGACAATAGCCCTCGACTCAAGAATCTTTCTTCTCCTTTGATTCTTTCATTGAAATTTCTTGCTCTCCATCCCCTTGTCCCACATTCATTCACCAATGAAAACAGTCCTTCACTTTTTACCAAGTAAAGTCCCCAGACTTCACTTATCTCTTTATAGGGGTATTATTCTAAAGATACTATTCACACTCATTGCATTGCTCCTACATCTGATTCTGCAAAAAATATTTGGTAATCGTGGCAAAGCCTGGATTTTTTAAAAACACAACGTAAAAATCTCTAGTAAAAGCAAAATACTGCAGACATTGAAAACCTGAAATAAAAACAGAAACTGCTGGGTAAACTCAGCAGGTTTAGCAGCATCTGTGGAAGAAAAACAGTTATCGGCCAGAATTTTACCACCCTGCGCCATGGCATTCAATGCAAGCTAGGGGCGAACTATGGAAAGGTCTGTTGACCTCTGGTGGGATTTTACAGTTTCAGAACAAGCGAGGCTGTAAAACCCTGCCTAGCATTTTGAGCCCAATAGAATGATCAATGGCCTTGAAACATTAGCTGTGCTTCTCTCTCCATAGAGTTTATCCAGCATTTTCTGTTTTTACTTATAAAAGTCTAATCTAATTGCCTTCATACACTTTAAGTAGGCTTTTACAATCCAATTTCCAGAGGCCGTACTTTTCTTACTCAAGGACAAATTTTAGAATGATATTGTTTGGCAAAACAATAAACTGAATTTCAGAAAAAGTTGAGGTTTTAAGGAAAGAAACAATTGCTGAACAATGTAAAGTTAGGTCATAGCAATAAACCGTTGTGTTAAAACAAGACTAAGCAATAAAAATTACCAAAATGTTGGACGATCAGTGTATGTGGGTGGGAGGGTGTGGTTGCATGTGTATGTATATGTGTTGGTGTGTGGCAGAGAAAATGGTGAGAAAACTGAGACTGGGTGTAAGACCTAACATCCTCACACATGCCTATCCACTCACTCACTCTCACAGAACGGGATTCTGCAGTCACATCAATGATGGGAGCTGTTGCAAGTGAGAATGAAAGATTTGGCATTCTAGCCAAAGCTACATTTACTTGCTATGGCACCGGAAAATCCCTGACGCAAATAAATGATTTTGTCCACAGTCACGAACCCACTCACTCTCTCTCACACACACATTCCCTAACTCTCTTTCATACACACAGAGTCACTGACTCTCTGTGGGGAATCTTACCAAAAAATGGCAGCGTGTTTTTTCTGGCAAGAAAATCAGCGTGTTTCTCTCCAGAGCAACTGCCTGGCCATGTCCATCTCCCCCGAGGGCTATACTCACCTTTACACCCCTGGGGAAAACTGGTGTACGTCTTGAAGAACCTTTTGTAAATGGTGCCGGAGTTATGTCACATCATCATCCACTGAATTTCCAGTGACAGGGTAAGTCCTGGACAGAGTGCTAACCAATGACATGCTACCGTGTTCAAATGAGCTTCCTGGAGCTTCCCATGGCATGTTTCACACTACTCCATTGGCGAGGGGATTGGAAATCAGAACTCGGAAACTCACCAGATTTTGAGCATGCCGCCACCATTCCCAAAATCACCCCCATTCTCTCTCATACACACAGTGTCGTTGACTGTGATTTTCCACCCCTGCTTTCAGTGGTTGGAAATGGGGGTGGGGTGAAAAATCCAGTGGAAATCCCAGAACAGCTTTCATGTCAGTGAGAATTTCCCATGAATTGTCTTCATGCCCAGTCAATGACATAACAGGGACCCAACGATGCAACAACCCATTTAAATACATTTTCATATCACTAGTGGGGCGTGTATATACAAGTCTGTCCATCTAGCAGTAAGAATAATCCAGTAGCAAGAAATAAAAGATTTAACTTTACAAAGTAAATCAAAGTAAAGATTTAATAAAGAAATTTCATTGCATCACAACTTGAGCTATGTCCTGGATAACAAATGCCCTTCACAACATCTATTTATATTGGGGCAGCTGACCCTCACAACATGTTACATTAGTTACATTATAAAAACTCTTCCAGGCTCCATTATTGATATAGCTCAGCTGTCCAGGCTCTGGACCCCTGCCATTGTTCAGCACACCCCCCCACCATTGCTGGCTCCTGGGTCCCTGGGTCCCACTATTACTCAGCATCTGGGACCCCCTCCACATTGCAGTGCTTCCCACCTTTGCTTGGCAGCTGGGCCCCTCCCATGACTGGGCGAAGACCCCTGGCATTGATCGGCTCCCTGCACTCAAGTCTCTGCCATTGCTGGGCTCCCTGGGTCCAGTCCACCATTGATGGACTCCCTTGGCCTAAGTCCCTGCCATTGCTGGGTTCGCTGCGTCCGAGCTCCCAATATTGATGGACTCCATAGGCCTGAGTCCCTGCTACTGCTGGGCTCCAGGGGCCTGAGCTCTCACCATTGATGGACTCCCTGGGCCCCGGCCATTGATGGACTCCGTGGGCCCAAGCTCTCGCTATTTATGGACTGCTATTTCTTCAAAATGTAAAAAACATCTCTAACTTTGTTTCAACACATATTCCTTTTCTTATCAAGTTTTGTGGTGCATTTTTCATCAAGGAAGTTGACTCATTAAATAATAAATACTAAAATTTATTTATTAGTCACAAGTAAGACTTACATTAACATTGCAATGAAGTTACTGTGAAATTCCCCTAGTCGCCATAGTCTGAAGCCTGTTTGGGTCAATGTACCTAACCAGCATGTCTTTCAGACTAAGAGAGGAAACCAGAGCACCCAGAGGAAACCCATGCAGACACAGGGAGAACATGCCAGTTCCACGCAGTGACCTAAGCCGGGAATTGAACCTGGATTCCTGGCACTGAGAGGCAGCAGTGCTATCCACTGTGCCACCATGTCACCTATATTATAGCGAAATGTGTCATTTTCATGACTAAAATCTGCCTATAAACATTCATGACAAACATTGCTAACCTGCCACCACACTGCATAATACCAAAATTATATTAAACTGTATATGTAACTATTTGCATTTTAATAAAGCAGATTTGATATAAATTAGAAGTTTATTTATTGTTATCAATTCAACTAATTCACATGTGTGCAATACCTTAAGGTGCATTGTTCGATTGCAGTCCACTCTTCAGTTTCAATACCAAAAATTTCAGCTTTGACACAGTAGCAACATTCCTATCTCTAAGATAAAGGATTATGATTTCCAAGCATCATTTTGGAGGCTTGAGTGTATCATCATAAGGCTGCACTTCAGTGTATACTATAGCACTATGTTGCCTTGCAAATGAAATGACAAATTGAGGACCAGGCTGCCATCTCAGAAGGACCTAGAAGATTCCACAACACTATTTGGAAGAAGAGCAAGGAATAATACCCTGGCCAATACTTATTTCCCAACTAACTCCTAAAAAGCTGATGAACTAGTCATTAAATCAGCGCTGTCAATGTAACTTTGTAGTGCACAAACACGTTGGAATGTTTTCTACATTACAATGATTCCACTTCGAAGGTACTTAATTAACTGTACAATGTTTTGGGGTGGCAGGGAATTATGAAGGATGCAATACAAATTCAAGTCTTTCTTTTACTGAAACACTGATCTGAATTTACTTGCCGCAGAGATGGGCAAGAGTCTGTTCCCGAAGTCAATGGATTGCCAATCTTTCTCCAGCCTCTGAAAGACATCCAACTGACAGACCTTGGGAGCCACTGACAGGAATCATCAAGTAATAGCTATTTTTGCAGGAAGCTGGCAGCTTCAAAAGATAGTGGGCTGTTCAATTGGCAAGTGAAGGTGGAAATCCAAGCTGAGAAACACAGGAAAAGCCAATGTCTTAAAGGGAGCATTGTGTGAGGTCTACCAGAAAGCTTTAAATTGTACATGTGAAACTGAATTTATTTAAACTATTGCAGAAGGTAAGTGATTATTTATAAATGTGTATGACTGTTCTTATAGCTGGGACTCATTCAATATCTTTTTTTCAGGAAAGATGTAGTATTGGGACGCAAGCTGAACCATTATCCTGATGTGCTTAGGGAGATATTGAACATCGGGTTGTTAACACACACTGATGGCCAAGAGAAGAGAATCAGGAGGGGGAAGGGTAAAAGATCAAGGATGGTTCCCAAAGTTTGGCAGTGACTCCCTGTGACATCTCCAGGCCTGGCCAAAACAGCTTGGATAGAGATCACAGTGGAGCAGAACAGCCTTGAAGTCATCCAGCAAATCTGGATTCAGGGAAGCAAACACTTCAATTACTTTCTGAGATCTATAAGGCTGTGCCCACAAGTCTGAGGATGGGCATTCTTAGAAGGATGTGTGCTGGATCCATTATAGAATTGTCTTGGGTGGTGCCCAAGTTTGTAACATGGCATGATGCTACTCTGCATGTCAATAGGAGTTATGAAGCAAGGGTGAGGTGGTAAATGCAAGTAATTAGTTGACAGAGAACATTGAGAAAGTGTGCTATCAATAATGGCACAAAGGCACAGTGGTTAGCACTGCTGCCTCACAGCGCCAGGGACTAGCCTCAGGTCACTGTCTGTGTGAAGTTTGCGTGGGTTTCCTCCAGGTGCTCCCACAGTCCGAAAATGTGCAAGTTTGGTTGATTGGACATACTAAATTGACCACAGAGTCAGGGGGATTAGCAAAGTAAATATGTGGACTTATGGGAATAGGGCCTGGATGCGATTGCAATTGGTGAAGTTTTGATGAGCTGAGTGGCCTCCTTCTGCACTATAGAAATTCTAGTCTAATAGAGTTCATATTGATCAAACCTCTCTAGGAACGGTGGTGGCACATTACAATGTCCCTCTTTAATTGCAGGAGAGAAATAGAATCGGAGATGGCTTGCAAACTTGGCTCTATTATCTGCCACCAAGGAGGAAGTACTGCAATTGGCTGCCAATAACTGGAGCAAGGCCATTGGTCAAGGCGAGAAAGGAGGAAGACCCATTGATAGTAAGATTTCAAGGAAGCATTTTTATAATACCAACAAACATGAATGAAATGGGCTATGGAGGGAAGGTACACAACATTTGGAAAGCTGTTGAATGAATCATTGATGATGAATGGCTTTGAAGCCTTTTATGCATCAGAAATGAACATATGAATGCATGTTCAAACACTGAGTCACATTTTACAATTGTTCAATGGTTTAATGAGGCAGCTTGTCACAGTGCATTCACCTGGAAGATTGAAATTGCCCTTGAATCTCCTTATTTTTGTTTCCTTCACAGGTGCAAGATTGACAGCTGCTGCAACTAACTGCCAGGGTCTTACATTAACCTCTGAGGAAGAAGAGGGTGCCTCAGAAGGTGCAGCATCACATCCTTGTTCCATACCCAGCACCTGCAGAGGTACAGGCACCTGTCAGAGAATCACAAACTGATGAGAAAACATCAACTTGTACATACCACTGGCACAGACTGAAATAGAGCAGGCCTCTAGCAGTCGGAGGAGTGCTGCAGGTGACCAAGATGTTGAATCCCTATCTGATGGCAAGTCTCTGGAATTATCCACTAGGTAGCAGATGTTGGATGTCCAGCATCAGTGAAGTTCTTGGAGATGGGGTAGACATTCGACAGGGGTTGCAGTTACAGCCACAGACTTTGGAAATGTCCATCCATGTGGGTACTGCAATCACTCACTCTATAGAATGCATAGCTTACTCCATAGGCAGATTAATAATTGTCACAGAGGACAAAATCCAGAAGATCACTGAAATGATAGTGGGTAGGCATTCTGTCATGCACATCCCTTAGGGGTCCACAGCCAGGGTAGAGGGAAACAAGAAGCCTTGAATCACATCCGGTCCCTCAACCCCATGAGGGAAGCAGGGAGGACTATATAGCGAGTGAGCAGTAGATGATGCCACTGGGGAGGAGGGGAGGGCAATTCTGGTGGGACAGTCTCTCCTCTGTCCCCTTGTCATTGGCACAGATATCTTTGATTGTCACATTAACAGATCCTGGAAGTATACAGGGCATTGGCCT
Source organism: Sphyrna mokarran (assembly GCA_024679065.1). Lineage (NCBI taxonomy): Eukaryota > Metazoa > Chordata > Chondrichthyes > Carcharhiniformes > Carcharhinidae > Sphyrna > Sphyrna mokarran. Next base: position 76,769,440 of record JAGIQG010000013.1, on the reverse strand, counting down.
TGGGCCATCAAGGTCTAAGGAAATCAGAGGATGGCTGTGATCCCAAACAAGTGGCTGTAGTAGTCAACAGCCTATCTCTACTGCAAATGGCTGCTGTAAAAATATTTACTGCACCAATATTTACACATCTTGTGGGGCAGTGTTAGTTTTCTTCATATTTAATGTCCTAGGTCCAAATATTTCTAGCTGCTTCATTAGTTCCCTCCAACATAAGATCAGAAATGGGATTTCACAATCGACTGCACAATTTCATTCACAAAGTCTCTGAGAATGAAGCAGTCCATGCCCACATGTAGCAAAACCTGAACAACATTCAGCCTTAGGATGATAAGTTGCAAGTAAGATTCTTGCTACACATCTTTTTTCAAACTGTGTGCTTATCTTACAAAATGGCTTTGTTGTCTAAATTGTGATACATATGAGCAAAGGCTTTAGCTTGATGCAGAACTGGAACTGTTAAGTCAATTCTTGTCATTCTATGATATGTTTCAATGAGGAATCTCTGAGTACCAGCATTGGGGTGCTGAAGTTAATTGAAGGAATGAACCGGCTTTCAAGCAGAAATGGGAAGGAAACAAGGTTGGAGAGTTTCTCAGAAATGCAGCAAACCATATTGCTTAACAGGAATTGAGCTGCATGAAGAGAGATATAGATAGAGTTTGGTTTCTCTAGCTGTGAGAATTATATTATTTCTGTTGATAAAATTTGTTTAAATATAAATACTTCCAGTAGATTGAACTGTACTTTCATATTCCTGTGCTCATGATAAATATGTTATTGATAATATTATGGTATCCTAGAATTGTTCTTGAACAATTGTGCTTTTGGAACACCATTAAGAAATAATAATTTGATGTTTAATAAAAATTTTAAATTTTCTGCTTTTAGCTCTTGGTTTTTTTTGTCTTGAAATATTTCTATATCTTTTTGTAGCAGAAAAATTATATTTCATTGCATATTGAAAAAGAACAGGCCAACATACTAATCAGTCTGTTTTTAGTATCAGCCTTACCAGACTGTATTCTTGAGTCAGATCAAAAATATTACCAACATTGAGAATTTAACCTTTAGGCATGGTACAACGTAACAGTGCTACCATCAAAAACCAATTTCAAATGTATTTGTTCAACTACCTCTTATGCCCTTGTTTTTTTTTTGGTTTCTGCATTGTTTGGCTTAACTAACACGTCTCCTTTTTGTATGAGTCAATTATTTTGAAAATTTGCCAAATCATATCTTACCACAACACCGTTGCAAAAACCTTTATTAATGTATATTATTGAACCACTGAGGACTTCTACAGCTTCTCTGAATGCAAAAACATGTTAATTATACAAAATAATGTATCCGTCCTTCTTGTTGTCCTGCCAAGCACGTCAGAGCTTCTTAACAAATATGTTACTATATATGCCAGACAGATAATAGTGCTATTGTGTTACATTTTTTCACTACATTCACAATGAGTTCTTTCAGTACTACACAACTAAGCTTATACATTAACCTTAATGTATAATTTGTCTATTTGAACTAAATGCTATGCCATAAATGATCATGAGGAAGTCTGGATTGTTAACACCTACAAAATGGATACCGTGTCTAGGAGATTTTTACAGTAAATTCATTGCAGTGTTAATGTAATATTTGTGACACCAATAAATAAAGGAGTCTTTCAACTATAATTTTTAAATATTATTAAAGTTGCTGAAAATTTACAATACAGAGCAAAAGAAAATGAATTTTAAAATGCCTTTGAAGCTCGAGCAATGGCTCATGTCAGGTTACTGAAGCCAATTTAATCTTAACAAAATGGTGTTCTGTTTAGATTGAGCTTGTTGATGGGGCTTCATTTGAGGTAATGATGAACAATATAGCTTTTAGGCTCTTGAATAAACATTTGGTACAAAATAGAAAGTCATAGTGTAACCCAGAATATTCAATTTTAATGATTTTGATTTAGACTTTGTTTCTTTACCCTAATTTACGGTCACCCAATTCTAGTCTGTCAAAATACTGGATTTAAATGACCTAAGAAGATTTTATTAAAATCAGCATGCCAGCAGTGACCTATCCTACTGCCAACAAGATTTCAGCTTAGTCAACTGTTGTTATGAACAGGATATGATATTACATAGGATTATATAAAATCTACAGCCTGTAAAACCAGCTATTTAGGTTAACTGGTCAATGACAATCCTCCCATACTGATGACCTCTCTGGATCCTTTTCCCAAAACCCCACAGTTCCTTCTCCTTGTGTATGCTTCAGGCTTCTCCTTAAATGCTATATGCTTCAACCACTTCACGAAGCAGAGTTGCATATTTTCACCATTTTCTCCAAAATACTTTGATTTGTTAGCAACTATCTTTCATTTATGCCATCTTGGTCTGTACATCAGCCTTATTAAATCTCTTCATAATTTTAAAAATAAATATCATATGAACCTCCCTCTTCCAGGAAAAAGCCCCATAAAACCATCAGTTAATCATTGGTTAAAAAAAAATTTCAACACTAACCATTACTGTATGGGAAACAAATGGTTTGAGAATGACTTTGGTATGTCTTAAAAATGTATTTTGGTGCATTGGTTTAAATCCACAAATTAGATTGTGGAAATACTCAGTATTTCTCTGTTCTATTCTAATTACATTTGTTAGATAAAAAGAATATTGAACAGTAAATTAACATTTCTGCTCTGTGCAATTTTGATCAATTTAACCAACATTGTTCGACTTCCCCTGCAATCATCCCATGTAAGCAAAACCAATGTTGCTTCGTAAGTTCTATATATAGTTCAGATTTAATATAGTGATTTATTTTTACCAGTTGTGTGAATTGGATCAATATGAAACAATTAAACAACTAATTGGAAAGTTTAGAGTTTACTCACAAGCAAAAAAAGTCTGTTGTCACTAGAATAACCACTGTTCTCTAGTTGAATTTCAATAGGTGTGAAGGGAACTTGTAGGATCGAAGTGTATCCCTTCAAAACAGTATAGGCAATTAGGGAGTTCCAAAGTCAATTGCAAATGTACTGTAGACTTGCATATTGTTTTACTTAACCTTAATGTATAACTTGTCTATTTGATCTAAATACTGTGTGATAAAAAAAATTGTCAATTTCCTTTCCAGTGAGTTTAAGTCCCACTGGTGCTGCAGAAAGCACTGACTCAAAATGAATGGAATTTCCCCTCCCCAACTCTACCCACACATAAGTTATGTTAAACATCTTGTGAGGATAGTCATGAAATCTATGACAATGCAGATATTTTATATCAGAACATTTAAAGCAACGGGACATTTTAAGAGTCTGAGGTTCCATTTACATGGTGACATCAAAATAAATTCTGATCTCATAACATTATGGACCTTTAAAGATGGATGGAAGAAATATGTTGCAAATAATTTATTAACATATAAATAGAATCAAAGAACCACTGAATCTTATAGTAGAGAAGGAGACTTTCTTTTCTGGCCCAGTGGCAAAGTAGTTAGCACTACTGCCTCACAGCTCCAGAAACACAGGTTCGATTCCCAACTTGGGTCACAATCTGTGTGAAGTTTGCATGTTCTCCCTGTGTCTGCATGGGTTTCCTCCGAGTGCTCCGGTTTACTTCCTATTGTTTATTGTAGAGATCCTCTGCATAAAAAACTTCTATCCTGTCCTTTCATTGTTTTTGTGATGATCTTAAATTTAAGCTCTCTATTGCCAACTCAATTACCTCATTAAAACCTCCCAAAATTTGGATTTTTTTTAATCAGATCTCCTCTAATCTTCAGAACTGAATGTGAGAGAAGATGGATGTAGACAATTCCTTCACGTTGAAGAGGAGTAGTGGTATTATCCCCACTGTTCCGGCCAAGATTTATTCCTCATGCAATATCACTAAAACTGATTATTTGGTCATTTAATGTCATCCATGGAACCTTGTTCTATGCAAATTGCCTACAGTGTTTCCTACATTACATCATTAACTATATTGCAGAAGTACTTTATTGACTGTAAAACACTTTGGGTCATTCCGAGGTAATGAAGGATAGATGTTATATAAATTCACATCCCTCGTTCTATTGAAAAAGGGCAATTTTTTTCTAGTTTCTCCTTCATAACAAAAGCTTCACAGTGGATCAGATTTCAAAACTAAAATAACAAAAATAAAACTGACAAATAATGCAGTGGCACAAAACAATATATTGGCACTTATGTGAGGGAGGCATGGACTGCCTCTGGAGTTTGGGTCGGAGACCTCCAACAAGCATGGAGTCTAGAAGTTGCAGCAGTGTGTGGAGGAAGCATCTATCAGGTTTTTTTCTGGTTTTAGTGCCTACAGCTTCCACCTTCCAACTTCAGAGTATTCCTGGAGGTCCATTTTCTTTCTTCAATAGTTGGTCAATTGTGTCCAGACACTTTAAAAAGAAGTGCCTGGATGTGATATGAGTATGGGGAGTGTGATGAACCATTCTGCCCACACTGCCTCACAAAATGTTTAGTGAGGTCGAGGCCACACAATATGACACAAGTTCCAACAGGCTCCATGGCGGGAAATACTTCCCATCCTAACCCCACCATCGGACATAGTTCCAGGAGAGAAAATTCCGTCCTATGTTTCTACTCCCTTAAGTATATGTGCATCTTAAAATCCTGTAAATAAAAGTGATTAGACTGTAGGAGGTCCTTTTCAATCTGTGTATTTGAAAAAGACAATGCAACTTCTCGAAAGGCCGACCAAGTATTTTAACTACCTGTCACATAAATTATTAAAATAAATTGTTGTTACTGGATCCTGCTAGGAATGTCTGTTTGCAAACACTGAGGTATAGTATTTCAATCAATATTAAATCACCATCTTTGCTGTGGATGACGAGGGCTCTGACACATCTGAAGCTATGGGGGAAATGGAATTTTCTCTCTTGGAACTACATCTGATGGTAGAGGTAGGGTGGGGAGTGTTTCCCGCCATGGAGCCTGCTAGGAACTCGTGTCATATTGTGTGACCTCGACCTCACTATATATTTTGCAATGTTTTGCAAGGCAGGTGGGCAGAATGGTTCACCACCCTCCCCATCCTCATAACATATCCAGGCACTATTTTTTTTTAGGTATCAGGACACAACTGACTCACCACTGAAAAAAGAAAATGGACCTCCAGGAATACTCTGAAGCTGGAAGATGGAAATGTTTGTAGACACTAAAATCAAAAAAAACTGATACATGCTCCCTCCACCCACTGCTGCAATTTCCAGAAGCCACGCTTGTTCAAGATCTCCAAACCAAACTCCGGAGGTAGCCCAGGCCTACTTCACATAAATGCCAATATGTACACATCATGTTGGTCCAGATATGCTTAACTTCCTGCTGGCATTGCAGACGATTAGTTGGGATGCATAATTTTACTGGGTCTGCATGAAGGGGAGGCGGTGGTGCACTGGTATGGTCATCAGACTGGTAATCCAGAGACCTAGAGTAATCCACTGGGGGCCTGGGTTCAAATCCCACCATGGAACATGGTGGAATTTAAATTCTACGAAAATATCTGGAATTAAAAGTCTAATGATGACCAGGAAACTGTTGTCAATTACTGTAAAAACATATCTAGTTCACTAATGTTCTTTAGGGAAGGAAATTTGTCATCCTTACCTGGTCTGGCCTCCTTTTGACTCTAGACCCACAGCAATGTGGCTGACCTCTAAATTGGCTAGACACTTAGTTGTATCAAACTGCTGCAAAGAAACCAAAAGAAAAGGAACCAGATGGACCACTTGGCATCAAGCTGGGCACCAGAAGTGACAGTGGCAAAGTCCTCAGGCTTTCTCACAGACTGGTCAAGCAATCTCACAGAATTACACCTTACAGGTAATGCCACCATCACCATTCCAGCAAAGGTGGCAGCATAGTAGTGTACAGTTGGGAGAGAGTTGCCCTGGGAGTCCTCAACATCTACCCCAGACTGCATGAAGTTTTATGATACATATGGTAATCAGTATTCATCTATGTTGGACAACACTTGAAGAAAGCACTGAGGGTGGCAAGGACACCTTCTGGGCGGTGGAGGGGGGGGGGGTGTTTCAATGACAATCATCAAGAGTGGCTCAGTAATTCTACCACAGAACAGGCTGGCCAGGTTCTAAAACGTAGCTTGCTAGACTGGGACTGTGGCAGGTGGTAAGAAAACAGGACAGAAGAATATATTTCATCTTATTCTTATCAACCTACCTGCTGCAGATGCATCTGTCCATGACAGTATTGGGAGGAGTGACCATTGCATAGTTCTTGTGAAAACAAGTCCTGTCTTCATATTGAGGATGCTCCCCATCATGTTATTCTGGCACTACGACTGTGCTAAAATGGATAGCAACAAATCTAGCAACTGAAGACTGGGCATCTATGAGGTTCCATGGACCATCATCAGCAACTGAATTGCACTCTGGTTGCACCCACAATGCCTGAATTTATATATCCTGAACAAAGGGACTAGCTGAGCCCAAGTACAGCAGTCACCAGTTCAAGCTAGCTTCCTTAATTAATTAACTCTTTCAGTTGCTGCCAGAAGACAGCTTCTCTGCCTTCAGCTGTAGACGAGACTGACAAGTTAAACAATGCTTACAGTGTAATGTTAAATACAAATACAAACAACATTAGATTTTTAGAAAGCTATTGAAAATTTTCCTCTTCTCACTATTTTTCACTCTGTCAGAAGCTGCAGTTATAGTCTTACTCCCATTGGTTATAGTCTTGTCTAGCTTGGTACTACGTTGCAGATAGGATAGGGAGATGCCAGCATTGGACTGTGGTGGGCACAGTAAGAAGTTACACAACACCAGGTTAAAGTCTAATAGGTTTATTTGGTATCACACGCTTTTGGAACCCTGCTCCTTCATCAAGACTCACCTGGTGAAGCAGCAGCACTCCGAAAGCTCATGATATCAAATCTATTGGATTTTAACCTGGTGTTGTGATACTTCTTACTGTGCAGATAGGATAGTGAGGATTATGGGCGGCATCTGTAGCCTGCAAAGGAGGAAAACGTAATACAAAGAAGCGTACTTAAAACTTTCCTGGGAGCAGTCTCCTCTGTATATGATCATGTACACAGTCTCAAGTCATTGAGTGCTAAATGTTCAGGCGGGAGGATTGGAATGTTGACCAAAATTACAATGGGATTGAGGACTACCAAAGGAAGCTAGAGCATAATGGGAGGAAACTCTAACTGTACATTGTGAGGTTCCAGAAAGATAGGAGGGACACAAACACTCACAGAGAGAGGATCAAACTGGTCTGAAAATAAAATCTCAACACCATCCTCTTGCCAACGCAAAGTTATTCACAGTGACAAATCAAGTCAGTGTGAGAGATGCACAAAGCCATTTCAGGATGGTGCTCTCAAACCATCTGGATTCAAAACATTGAAATGGAGTCAGAGCTGATAGAAAAGAGGAAGATTTCTTTGAGAAGGTTTTGTTGGAGTCATTGTTTCTGTTTGCACTTTAATGAGAGATTGTAGAAGTAATTAGCTTCACAATACAGCTGCACCATTTGATCTTCAACAGAGAGGTATGTGAGAATTTAAATAAAGACAATCATATTGGAAGCTGCATATCTACCAGATTATGTAAAGTATCAGGATTTGCATCCTGGGCACTTTGATATGTGAAATCTACCTCAGCTGTAAGTCAGTATCAGCAAAAAACTATTAACATGGACACAGTTCTGGGATCTGGGTTGCAAGTCCACAGTTCCCTAAAAGAGCAACACCAATGGCCAAGGTCTTTAAGAAGGCATTTGACATGCTTGCCTTCATTGGTGGGGGCACTGAATACAAAACTTGGCAAATCATGTTGCAACCATATAAACCTTGGATAGGCCACATTTGCCACACTATCAGAACTATGTAGAAGCTTTGGAGAATGCAAAGAAGATTCACCAGGATGTTGTCTAGTCTCAAAGATGTTGGCAATGAGGAGAGGTTGAATAAAGTAGGATTGTTTTCATGGGAAAGATAGAGGCTAACAGAAGAGCTGATAGAGTTCTACAAAATTACAAAAGGTATAGACAGCGTGGATAGTCAGAGGCTTTTTTCCCAGGGTGGAAGTATCAATTACAAGGGGGCACAGGTTCAAGGGGGAAAGTTTAAGGTAAATGTTCCAAGAAAGCTTTTCATGCACAGAGTCATGGGTGTCTGAAATGCACTGCCAGAGGAGATGGCAGATGTAGGCACATTAGGAACATTTAAAAGGGATCTGGAAAGGTGCATGAACAGGGAGGGAACAGAGGAATATGGATCGAGTAAGGGCAGAAGGTTTTATTTTAATTCAGTTAGGAAATCACGATCGACACAGGCTTGGAGGGCCAAAGGGCCTATTCCTGTGTTATACTTTTATTTATTCTTTCTTTATCTTCATTCTATTCCTCGGACACACCAAAAACGAATTCCACTGTAGAATTAGCCATGTGCGTATATCAATTATAAAGGTGTGCTCGGTCGGAATTCTCCAGCCATTCATGCCAGTGGGATTCTCCCTCTCATGTGACCATCACGCCTGATCTCCATCTATGCGGACCACTGGTGATTCTCAGTGAACTCCTGCTAAGCCTGAGGTTTGGAAAATTCTGGGTTGTGAAAAGATCCAGCCTTGAACAGACTCAGCATACTTAAATGGTTCCAGGCCAGTGTAGAACCTGCTCACCCGTGATTCTCTGGTCCAACTTTGCTCTAACCCATTCTGCACCACTTACAATATGGATGCAAAATCGTGACCAAAGTGTACATCAAATTCATCTAAGTCATTTTGGCTATGCCATTGTAAGGATCAGGTATGGTGTTTTTCATCCCTCCACAATAAATCATCTTCCTCATCATCCATTGAATTGGATATTATGAATTATTGGAAGGATCTGATGATAGTTTGCACATTAACAGTATTTCTCAATTTGATGACAAATATCATCGCAAAACATGAAGAGGTGATGCATACATATTTTTACCTTTGTGAAAATATTTTTCCCCGGCCAATTTTGGCGTGAACGTGATTCTTGAATGATTTGTTTAGGCCTAAACCCAATGATTGAGCTATGGAAGTTAACTGCAATTTGAGTATTAATTCTTCACATGGGATCTGAATATTGTCCACTTTAATCAGCTGCATTCTTTGTGTAGACCATCAGGATGCCTATTGAATACGCTATTGATTCACAACTTCACTTCATTCTCTTTCATCCAATTTTTATGACAGATGTGCACAGAAACTCCTGGAGGAAATTTGATCTTCAGCATCATTGTATCTTTGAAAATCACTGTTAGCTTTAACTTTTCTCCGTTGGCCATGCAGGTTAGAATCACTATGAATCATGCCTTCTAGCATAATGTGGTTTTCACTAGAATTGTTTCAAACCTTTCCACTCCACAGTTCTCTTGCTGAGCATATCAAATTTCACGGATATTCCATCCATATTGCTGATTCATACAATTGGTATTCACATTTTTGCTGCTGTCTGGTGACGAATTGCTGGAAACTGGCACCGAGATCTTTTGATATTCTCCGAGAAATTTTGATATTCGGCTGTGATTTGAGACATTGTCGTGCCACAAAGCAACCACAACTAGATATTGCTCTAAAATCCTTGTTGGAATCAGGGTTTGATTTGGCCCATTTAAGTACACAATACACATTGCATATCTGGTGATGAGGTAAACATTCTGATGACTTTAGAACATTCTGAGATAAACATTTCAACATCAGGCCAGTCACATGTGCATCTTTCTCAGGGTGGATTACCTTCTTCTACCATTTTCACACCTGTTTTTCACTAATATTGCATTTTCTTACTGCAGCATAATTATTTAACAAATTAGCAAATGTTGGGGCTTTTAGTGTGAAAGCAGTTTTGTACCTCATTATTTTGCTGGAGTATTCATTTCTGTCTGCCACTCACCATGTCATTCACAGTCAGCTCAACAGCCCATATTGCCTCCTTAATCTAGGTGTTAACTTAGAAGCTGAATCAAATTTCTGGAACTCCCTGGCTAATAGCACTGTGGGTATACCTTTTCTCTATTATTTCATGGGCTGGGAGCATTGCTGCCCATCTTTGATTGCCCTTGATGGGATAACACAGCGGTTAGCACTGCTTCACAGCACCAGGAACTTGGGTTCGATTCTTGGCCTTGGATCACTGTCTGTATGGGGTTTGCACGTTTGCCCCATGTCTGTGTGGGTATCTTCCGGGCGCTCCGGTTTCCTCCCACGGCAAGACATGCTGGTTTCAGTGCATTGACCCAAACAGGCGCCAGAGGGTGGTGACTAGGGGAATTTCACAGTAACTTCATCGCTGTATTAATGTAAGCCTTACTTGTGACTAATAAATAAATAAACTTTAAACTTTAAGGGTCTACCATTTTACTGTGAATCTGAAGTTACATATTGATCAGACTAGATAAGCACAGCAGATTTCCTTCCCTAAAGAACAATAATGATGGATTTTTACAAAAAATTTTCACTGTCATCATTCAACTTTTTTAAATTCAGACTTTATTCAATTCAAATTTCACCATCTGTCATGGTGGGATTCAAACCTGGATTCCCAGAGATTACCCTGGGTCTCTGGAATACTAGTCTATTGACAATGCCACTGCCTCCACCTACATCACATGGACTGTAGGAGTCACTGAGGCTGCTCACCACCACCTTCACAAGGGCAATTGGGCATGGATAATAAAATGCTGGCATCGTCAGTGAAGCCCACATCCTTGATGAATGAAATAAAAGGTCAAGTATAACATTAAATGTGTATTCCTGAGCTGAACAATGAGTTCAATTCTTAATGTAAACATGCATTTATTAGCTGAAAAATGGGGAGCCGAATATTCTACTGGAAAAGACCTAAAAATACATTTTGGTGCCAAAAAAACTGTATCATCTTATACACTGGGTCAACCTATATGTCATGATCTATGGTAATAAAATAAAACCACCCTGACTTTGATTTCCTATCGTGACTTTGTGGCTTAAATTACTTTGATCATCTTTACAAATCTGAATGCAAGCTGTAAGCTCTTTTGAGCCCATACTTTGCCCATTACTTGTAATTAGTTCTTCAACTAAAAAATGAAGCTTATGATTGATACCCCTCTGGTGTTACAGTAATCATTACTGAGTGGCAGCCACATTGCTGTTTTCTGAAAACTACTTCCAAATGAAACTAGGATAACAGCCTCAGATAGTAACCCTAATTCCTGGGAACACTTCCAAACTCAGCTGAGTCCAGATGTTCTTATATCAGTATAAGTGTTTACTGCTTGCAGAGCAATTACTAACGGTCATCTCTATGCCACTTTCAGCCAATTTATTTGTGATATTCCACACAGTTTACATGCTTTCACACCCAGTTTGTTCATCAGTTATTACTTGAACAGCTGAAGGGGATCCTGCTGCTTATTTTACTGCAAACAAAAACTTGCATTTATACAGCATCATTCATAACCTCCAGAGGTCCCTGTGCTTTCTGGCTAATGATGTACTTCACTTCTGTAATGTAAGAATTGTGACAGTCAATTTGCACACAAGGGGGCAATTTTCCAACTTCGCTACACCTGGCACAGATCATTGAAAATAGTAGCCGAGCCTAAAACTCAGTTCGGCACTCAGGGCCAAACAATTTGCACTCATCCTGGTCTCTTTCCAATAGCGCAAACCAGATCACAGCAAATATGCTTAGTCCATTTGACGCCAGATTCTCCCGGCTCTCGGGACCTTCCAACCTTCAACGTGTATTGATCAGTGAAAATCACTAATGGTCCCCACCAGCAGAGATCAGGCACAATGGCCATGCTGGGGGAGGCAGAAGATTAGTGGTCAATGAAAGCCCAGGGGTTCAGAGACATGGCTGGGCAGTACCCACCTACCACACTGGCAGTGTGCCAGGGCTGTCCTGATATCCACGGGGGGAGGGAGAGGATCTCCCAGTGCACTGTGAAATTGGGGTGCCCTTGCATAATGGTGCCTGATATTCTGCCAATATACGCCCACTGCTTGAATACATAAGATTGGCATCATTGAGAATTTATAAGAAAATTCTTGTCCCAGTTTGGCAGAAGTTCAGGAAGACATTTCAGGTGTTATGATAAACATTTTCTCCAATCTAAAACATCCTTGAGCTCTTATCTTTTAAATTCTGCCAAATTCTAATCTTTTACACATGGTGAATGCCAGTCATTATGCAAATAACAACAAGTTGCATGAATCCAGCAGCTTTATCATCAATAACATCTCAAGGCGTATCATAAATAAATGTAAAGAAAATGGACACCAAGTCAGATGAGAAAATAGAAGCAGTGATTAGAGGTTTACTCAGTAATGTTGGTCTTGAGGTTTAAAGTTTTGACATAATGTTGCACCACTTAAAGTACAGTATTTACAATATCTGTGTTGTGAAACCTGATAGTCAGTGATCTCTTTACTCTAGAGTTTAATTTAGCCATTTGATTACTAAAATTGAAACATTTAAAATTAAATGAGGTGAGAATATTTCTGCTTCACAGCGTTCTTAAGATAGCTTACCGACTGATCACACTTGTTAAATTTCTGCAACCAACTTGTCAAGACAAAAATTGTGTCTTGAGAGCTGACAATTTTAAATAATAATTGCTCATGTTACTTTCAAACATTTAACCCTAGATTTGAACAGAGATCAACCAGATCTGAGTCCGTCAATATTAGCAAGCCCTATGTATCTCATGCCTAAAGAATAATAGGCAGCATAAATGTAACTTCATTCATAGAAATTGATGTTGGCAATATTAAGGGGTCTATACTTCATAAATTTATGTGGCGTTACTTATGCTTTTATTTTAAAACATTCATGAATTAATCACATTATTTTAAATTGATAAATGTATGTTAAAACAACAAATAGAATTTGAAGTATATTTATCATTGTCACAAGTAGGCTTACATTAACAATGCAATGAAGTAACTGTGAAAATCCCCTGGTCACTACATTCTGGCACCTGTTTGGGTAAACTAAGGGAGAATTTACCATGGCCAAAGCACCTAACCAGCATATCTTTCAGACTGTGGAAGGGAACTGGAGCACCCAAAGAAAACCCATGCAGAACACCGGGAGAATATGAAGACTCAGCACAGATAGTGACCCAAGCCAAGAATCAAACCCAGGTCTACTGATGCTGTAAGGCGGCAATGCTGGGCACTCTGTCACCACCGAACTGATAGAGGAATGAAGACATTATCTGTTGTTTCACTAATATTGCTTACTGTTTACTATTTACTTATTCTTTTGCTATTTTCAATGTGTCTCTCGAACCATTGTTCTTTTCTATCTCTCTATGGTTTACAAAATTGTTTGTTAAAATAAAATGATTGTTTTCCAACTTTTTAAATGTCCTCAGCCTGTGTAGAAGTGCTGATCCATAGAAACATTTAGCCCTTTGAGCCTGCACCACTATTCAATATGATCATGGCTGATCATAGACTTTCAAAATCCCACTCCCACCTTCTCTCCATATACCTTGATTCCCTGGACCATGTCCAGTTCCCTCTTGAACAATCTAATGAACTGGCCCCAACAGCTTTCTGTGATAGAGAATTCCACAGTTTCACAACTCTCTGAGTGAAGAAATTTTTCCTCATCTCAGTCTTGAATGGCTTACCACTTATTCTTAGATTGTGACCCCTGCATTGGGACTTCCCCAACATTGGGAACAATTTCCCCCATCTGGCTTGTCCAGTCCCAATAGGATTTTATATGTTTCTATGGGATCCCTTTTTATTCTTCTAAATTCTAGTGAGTACAAGCCCCAGTTAATCCAGTCTCTCTTTACATGTCAGGCCTACCATTCCAGGAATCAGTTTGGTGAACCTTTGCTGACTCCCTCAATAACAAGAATATCCTTCCTCACCCTAGGAGACCAAAACTACACACAATATTCAGAGTGTGGCCTCACCAAGGCTCTGTATAACTGCAACAAGACATCCTTATTCCTATACTCAAATCCTCTTACAAAGAAGGCAATGTGCCATTAGCTTTCCTCACAGCCTGCTGTACCTGCATGTCAACCTTCAGTGACTTTTCCACCATGACACCCAAGTCACATTGCACTTCTTCCCCTTTTCCTAAACTGCCACCGTTCAGAAAATAATCTTCCTTCTTGTTTTTGCCTGCAAAGTGGATAACCTTTCACTTATCCACATTATATTGTATTTGCCAGGTATTTGCCCACTCAATCAGCCTGTCCAAGTCACCCTGTAGCCTCTTAGAATCCTCCTCACAGCACACTGTGCCAACCAACTTAGTGTCGTCTGCAAATTTGGAGATATTGCATTCAATTCCTTCGTCCAAATTATTAATGTCTATTGTGAATATGTGGAGTATCAGCACTGAACCCAGTTATTGTCTGCCACTTTGAAAAGGGCCTATTTATTCCCAATCTCTGCTCCTTGTCTACAACCAGTTCCCCATCCAGGTCAATACATTACCTCCAATATCTCCAATTGGTTGAGCCAAGTCAGATGCAGCAGGCTTGAGGAAGAGTTCTTGGAATGCTGTCGGGATAGTTTCCTTGAACAATAAGTAATGGAACCGACAAGGGAGCGAGTTATCTTAGATCTGGTGCAGTGTAATGAGGCAGGTAGAATTAGGGATCTTTTTGTGATGGATCCTCTTGGGACAAGTGATCATAGTATGGTCGAATTTCTGATGCAGATGGAGGTTGAGAAAGTAGGGTCCTGAAGCTGTGTCCTCTGTTTGAACAGAGGAGAGTATGATAAGATGAGGGCAGAACTGGCGAACGTAGATTGGGGGCATGGATTGGTTGGCAGGACGGCAGAGGAACAGTGAAGGATTTTTAAGGAGATCTTTTTCAGTACTCAGCAGAAATATATTTTAATGGTAAAGAAGGACTATAAGAGAAGAGATAACTAGCCGTGGTTATCGAAGAAAATAAAGGAGAGTATTAAATTAAAAGCTGATGCGTTCAGAGCAGCTAAAAATAGTGGATGGTTAGAAGATTGGGAAAGATTTAAAAAACAACAAAGAATGACTAAGAAAGTGATAAAGAAAGGAAAGATAGAGTATGAAGCTAAACTAGCTCTAAATATAAAAATAATAGTAAAAGTTTTTACAAATATATGAAGAAGAAGAGACTAGCTAGAGTGAATGTTGGATCCTTGGAGGACGAGAGGGGGGAATTTAGCAGTGGCTGAGGCTTTAAATAAGTTTTTTGTGTCGGTCTTCACAGAGGAGAACACAAATAGCTTGCCGAGTATTAAAGATAAAAGGATGGTAGATGAGATTCTAGATGGCTTACTCATGCTCCTATTTCTTATGTTCTTACACCATAAGTTTTAATTTTGCTCACTAATGTCTTATGTGGGACCTTGTCAAAAGCCTTTTGAAAGTCCAGGTATACAACATCCACTGGTTCATCCTTATCCACTTTACTAGCCAGATCCTGAAACATGATTTCCCTTTAGTCAATTCATGCCAACTTGAATCGATCCTGTCACTGCTTTCCCAATGCTTAGTTATTACATGCTTAATAACTGACTCCAGTATTTTCCCCACCACTGATGTCAGGCTGGCAAGTCTGCAATTCCCTGTTTTCTCTCTCTCTCCTTTTTTAAGCTACCTTCTAATCCATTGGAACTCTTCCAATGTCTATAGAATACTGGAAAATGATCACCAATGCATCTGCTATTTCTAGGGCCATTTCTTTAAGTACTCTGGGATCAGGCTCTGGGGATTATCAGTTTTAATCGTAGCAATTTCCCCAATACAATTTCCTGACTAATAAGGATTTCCTTTAGCTCCTCCTTCATGCTAGAACCCTAGTATTTCTGAAAGGTTATTTGTATCCTCCTTAGTGAAAACAGATCCAAAGTATTTGTTCAGCCTGTCTGCCATCTCTTTATTGCCTATTATAAATTCATCTAATTGATCTATATTGTCTTCACCAGTCTTTTTCTCTTCACATATCTAATGAAGCCTTTGCAGTCAGTTTTTATGTTTTCTGCAAGCTTATTCTCATATTCTATTTTCTCCTTCCGAATTAAACATTTTGTCTTCCTCTGCTTGATTTTAAATTTCTCCCAGTCCTCAAGTTTGCTGCTTTTTCTGGCCAAGTTGTATCCTCTTTGGCTTTAATACTATCCCTGATTTCTATTATTAGCCATGGTTGAGCCACCTTCCCAGCTTTGTTCTTATGCCAAACAGTGATGTACAGTTGTTGAAGTTCATCCATGTACTCTTTAAATGTCCATCATTGCTTATCCACTGTCAACCCCATATGTATTCTTTGCCAGCTTAACCTAGCCAATGCATGTTTCATACCATCAAAGTTAGAATCATAGAATCCTACAATGCAGAAGGAGGCTATTCGGCCCATCGAGTCTGCATCAACCACAATCCCATCCAGACTCTACCCTATAACCTCATGCATTTACCCTAGCTAGTTCTTCTGACACTAAGGTGCAATTCAGCATGGCCAATCCACCTAACCTGCAGATCTTTGGAATGTGAGACAAAACCAGAGTACCTGGAGGAAACACACGCAGGCACAGGGAGAACATGCAAACTCCACACAGATAGTGACCCAAGCCTGGAATCGAATCTGGGTCCCTGGTGCTGTGAGGTAGCAGTGCTAACCATTGTGCCATTGAGCTGCCCAGGATTAATTTTCATTAAGTTCAGGACCTTAGTCTCAGACGTACCTGTGTCACTCTCCATCTTTCCATCCTTAGTTATCAAATCAATGATTATTTTCCAGAAATTTCACAAACTACATATTCTTTATTTAAATGTTAAAGATTCATAGAGAGATACTTTTCACTGCCAGGTTAAGTTTGAAACTTCAGCAGAGCTGAATAAAAATTGATTCATTGCTATGTGTTTATGATAACAATTAGCAATACAATCTAATATAATTAACAATCTTAACAAATAAACCTGTTGGACTTACACCTGGTGTTGTGAGACTACTTACTGTGTCTTAAGTAGAGGCAGTAAAAAATGCTCTATATATGCTTAACTCATAGAGATAATCCACAACAACATATCATATCACATCATTGGCTGGTATTTGTTGCCCAACCGTAGTTGCTCCTGGAAGGCAGTTGAGAGTCAAACACATTGCTGCGGCGTCACATGTGGACCAAACCAGGTATGGACAGCAGATTTCTTTCCCTAAAGGACATTAGTGAACTAGATGGCTTTTTCTGACAATCAATGGTCATCAGTAGTTTCTTTATGCAAGTTGCTTTTGATTGGATTCAAATTCCACCATCTGCTGTGGCAGGGTTTAAACCCGGGTCCCCGGAACATTAGCTGAGTTCCTGGATTCATACTCTAGCAATGATACCACTAGGCCATCACCTCCCCTCAAGAATAAACCAACAATTTCAAAAGCATATCATCAAATATTTAGCAGGATGGTTATTTACTAACTTTTAGCTGATAATATACAATTGCTATACCTAATCAATCTCATCAGTTGAGGGCCATTTTACAAGCAGTAGGTGTTGTGCAGTTGATGTTGTCTACATGGACTTTAACAAGGCCTTTGACAAGATGATATGTTGTTGCATAAGGTTAAATCTCACAGATATCTGATGAGATAACTGAATGGATACAAAATTGGCTTCTTGAAGAAGCCAGAGGGTGATTGTAGAGAATTGTTTTTCAAACTGGAGGCCTCTGACCAATGGTGTGCCTCAGCAATCAGTGCTGGGTCCACTGTTATTTATCATTTGTATTAATGATTTGGATATGAAAATAGCAGACATGTTTAGTAAGTTTGCAGATGACACCAAGATTGATGGCATTGTGGACAGTGAAGAAAGTCATCTGTGATTGCAACGGGATCTATATCAATTGGGCCAGTGGGCTGATGAATGGCAGACGGAGTTTAATTTAGACAAATGCGAGGTGATGTATTTGATAGATTGAACCTGGGCAGGAGTTACTCAATTAATGGTAAGGCACTGGGGAGAGTTAGAGAACAAAGAGATACATGTTCATAGCTCCTTGAAAGTGGAGTCACAGATGGACAGAGTGGTGAAGAAGGCATTCAGCATGCTTGGCTTCATTGGTCAATACATTGAGTACAGAGGTAAGGCCAGAATTGGAATACTGTGTATAGTTCTGGTCACTATATTGTAGAAAAGTTATTATTAAACTGGAAAGGTTTTGCTAGGATGTTATTGGACTTGATGTTTGAATTATAAGAAGAGGCTGGACAGACTGGGACTTTTTTTCTCTGGAGCGTAGAAGGCTGAGAGGTGATCTTATAGAGGTCTATAAAATAATGAGGGGCACAGATCAGCTAAATAGTCAATATCTTTTCCCAAAAATAGGGGAGTCTAAAACTAGAGGACACAAGTTTGTGGTAAGAGGGGAGAGATAAAAAAGTGTCCAGAGGGGCAATTTTTTCATGATGTAGAGATGCCGGCGTTGGACTGGGGTAAACACAATAAGAAGTCTGACAACACCAGGTTTAAGTCCAACCGATTTACTATCAAATAAATTGGTTGGCTTTATATCTGGTGTTGTCAGACTTCTTACTGCAATTTTTTACACAGAGGGTGATGAGTGTCTGGAACAAGCTGCCAGAGGAAGTAGTAGAGTCGGATACAATTTTTGTCTTGTAAAAAGCAGTTAGATAGTTACATGGATAAAACGGGATTGAGCCAAATGCGGGCAATTGGGATTAGCTTAGGGGTTTAAAAAAAAGTGTGGCATTGACAAGTTGGGCCGAAGGACCTGTTTCCATGCTTTAAAACTCTATGACTCTATAAGCTCAGATTTAATTTGGTCTCTTAACTGGAAAATCAATGTTCTTTTATTTCGGGTCCTGTATTTTGTACTTCTAAAATATGTGGGATACAGGATTTGTGATTGTATTCTCTGATTGCACCTCCCATTCCCATGATTGCTGCAAGAGCATCATAGAATCCTATAGTGCAAAAGGAGGCCATTCAGCCCATCAAGTCTGCACCGACCACAATGCCACCCAGGCCCTAAAAGGACAAGAACAACATGCATATGGCAATATATAGTCACCCCCAACTTCCCCTTCCTAAGTATGACTTAGACATACATCACTGTTCCTTCATCTTCATTATATTAAGTCACTGAAAGTCCTCAACTATCAACACTATAGAAGTACTTTCAGTGCGTAGACTGCAGGATAAAGAAGAACTGTTGCTGTTTACTCAAAAGCAACTAGGGATGGGCAATAAATATCAAACAAATGGTACTGCGATATTAACATTTTAAAAGTGGTGCAGGAACAAAGAGATATTAGCATTCATGTACACAACACTAAAGTTGACAGCAATATTGGGAAGGCTGTTGAAAAATTGTAGAGAACAAAATCATGGAAGTTTTGCTAAATCATTATATCCCAGCTCAAGTATTGTATCCATTTCCAGGCATCACACCTTAGAAAGAATATCAAGGTGTTGGAGAGGACATAGAGGAGAATTATTAGAATGGAATTAGAGATGGGAGAGAAATGTCAGTAACGGAGGAGATTAGAGAAACTAGAGAAGGTTGAAGTAAGTTAATAGAGGCATTCAGAATGTTGAAGAGTTTTGATAGAGTACATAGGAAGACACCTTTTCCATTGGCAGGAAGGTCAATAATCAGAGCCAGAGGGACCATGAGATTTGTTTACATGTTAAGTTATTATACTCTGAAATGCATTACCTAAGTAAGGAATGGAATCATAGTCAATGGTCATTTTGATAAGCGAATTGGATAAATACTTTAAAGGAATAATTTGCTAGTCTATGGGGAAAGAACAGTGGGACTAATGGATAGTTCATTCAAAGAGAGGACAAAAATCTTATTGCAACAAAAACAGAAAATGCTAGAAAATTTCAGCAGGTCTGACAGCATCTATGGAGAGAGATCAGATCCAACTTTTGGACTCTGGATGACCATTCCTCAGAGATCTCATTGCTTCCTATCCAATCTCCCCAAAATTCTACGTTAATAAAACCATTCTACCCATCCTAACTGTCTCCAATTTCCTTCTCTTGGCCTAGAATGGCCATTGCTGTCCAAAAGCTAAAAGCATTTATCTTAATTCCGCTAATGCTCGTTGTGGCCTTTCTATGGATCAGGAACTTCAGGCAAAGACAGAGATCAACATTCCCAAAGAACATCAGAAAGGCACTTCCAATCTTTCTATACTAGACGAGTTATTTATTGCAACCGTTTTATCGGTGATCTTTACATTGGTCGACATTGTGCCTCAAATAAAAATAAAATACTGCGGATACTGGAAATCTGAAATAAAAAACAGAAGTGCTAGAAAAATGCATTGTTTTTATTCAAGAGTGTACATGCCAGTTTCAAATAAGTGTGCAAAGAACATGCGTTTAAATGATTTAAGTGAAACATCGGGAGCAAATAAAGTCGATGATTTCAATAATCGAAGTCTACGAATGATTTATCACCATACTGCAGTTCCTGTTGGTGACTTACTTCCATTTCAAAAATAACAAAGGACAAGTAAGATTAACTCCAATAAGATACCTCTTTTTTTTTGGAAAGCCGCCCAGATCTGCTACCATCCATCCTGCAGGAGGGTTTTTGTTTTATTTCACTCCCAAGTCGAGGACTCTATTGGCAACAGGAGTGGAAAAGAAATGTGCTTGCTAACATTGTTTAATGATTTTTTAAAAAAAATAGTGTCGGAGCTATGAACAATTATGCAAAAAAACCACGATAAAAATAGCGAATAGAGAATATTTAAAGTGAGAAAGTGCGAGAGCAAAGGCGGGGAAATTACAAGCAGCGAATATAATTGTGAATTAAATTAGTCCTGCACTGGCTGCCAATTAGAACGGCATTTTTAAGTATGGAATTTATTGCATAGAACTCTGATGGACCAGTTCATTCGGGGTCTCAGTAGACCCGACAGCATATTGCCCAAATAATTTGGATTTTTGTGACTTTCATTTCGTTTTTAAATTACAGGTATAATCCAAATCTCTCCGACGATTTTATATATACGCTTGAGACGTTTCTATGAAGTTCTGATATTGGATCGACATCCCAAGATGTTTGCTGGAAGCTGCGCACACGGCGCCGTTGTGTTCTTCCATTAGTCCTCATATTTCAAAATTTTGCGAATTCTTTTTGAAGGTGTCTCCATTATAATCACTATGATGAAACTGCATGAAAATTTGCAGGTCTCCGTTAATTGTTTATGCTAAAGAGCCAAGCACGACAATGGTATGATTTGCCGCTACTCATTTATTTTGGACAATGAAACGTTTGTTTTTAAGAAATAGAATCGAATAGTTCAATATTAAACTAATTTAAAATGTGAATGCAACCGATCTTTGTCTATTACTACCGATGCCTTAATGATCGAATCCGTACAATCTACTAGAATGGTTGTAATGACTATTATTTTGCTTTATTCCCAACTAGTTTGGCCAGCAATAAGTCTTTCTTTCAAATGTCCAAATTCATTGTGCCATCGTGTTTACTGCTGCTTGCATTGTTGGGTTAGGGTGATCGTGTGTTACTATATTACACAAAATTCGTCTTCAGCTTTCTAATGTCGTTTTAAAAAACTCTATTTTCAGCCACTTCTGTAGTTGCAACTGAGCCAGTAGTCGTGTAGATTGGGAGTTTGAATTCCTTTATCAACATGGATTGCCACAGGGAAATGTCATCTTCCCTTTTCATAGATCTTCACCGGGATGGTCTGCTCTCGGTTGGCATCTTGAGCTCTTTTTTCTCCAAGCCAGTGAACTTTGATTCGCGGAATCTTTCTGCTCGAGAGTCAATGTGGTGGTGGTGATGGGGAAGGACTCTGAAAGTACATTCAACTCTTGCATTTATAACAGCACCAGGTCCTATCACTCGGGCTGTTCTGCCAAAATACCCATTGCCGGAATATGGGTTAGTAAGAGGAGCGTGGTGCGGTAGAACAGCAGTCTGAGGAGAATTATTTAGTCATTTCTGCAGTCACTTCGCCCTCGCTCCCCTCTCCTCCTGTCCCCAGCCCCCACCCCCACCCCTCCTTTTTTGGCCGGCCCGTCATATTGGTCCATTATTCAATTATATCATGGCTGATCTGTATTTTAACTCCACCGACCTATTTTACTTCTGCAACCATTAGTCATCTTTGCCCCAACACAAATCTATCTCAATTCTGAATTTTTTCAAAGGGGTTTTCACTTTCCTGGAATGCTGAAGGGGCCGGTTCTAATTTTAAGGTCATGTCCTCTTGTTCCTGACTTCGCCACAAGAGAAAATAGTTTCTACCCACCCATTCTTAAATACCTCAATTAGGTTATTTTTAATTCTTACATATTATTTTCCTCCCGAAAAATCTACCCGGGTTCACAGATCTGAAACGTTAAGTCTGTTCACATCTGCACAGATGCTGTTCCACATGTTGAGTATTTCCATATGTAGAATTAACCATATTTAACGGTTAGCACCGCTATCTCACAGCGCCAGGGACCCGGGTTCAATTGACTTGGGTCACTGTGTGGAGTTTGCACGTTCTCCCTGTGTCTGTATGGGTTTCCTCCCGGTGCCCCAGTTTCCTCCCACATTCTGAAAGATTTGCTGGTTAGGTGCACTGACCCGAACAGGCGCAGGAGTGTGGAGACTAAGGGGATTTCACAGTAACTTCATTGCAGTGTTGATGTAAGCCTTACTTGTGACTAATAAATAAACTTTATTCTTATTTGCAGCTTTGTCTTTCGGTCAGGGTGTTACCGCCCGTTTATTTTTTTAAAGAACTGCTGGAGTCTAATAGCTCAAAGGGTTCAGACGCATCACCGGAGCCACCCTGTTGTTGTCCAACTACCAGCTTTTCGATAGTGATCTCAGGGACTGCAATTTCGTTGAAGAGTAAATTGTAAGTAAGAGTAAAAGAGTAACGTTGACATCAAGTCGCCGAAGCACTGCGTTATTTGCGGTTTCCTGCGTTACTTAAACTCGTTTATGTTTAGCGCTGTTAGAAGTTAAAGTAGTTAAAATATCTTTTCAACTAGTCTATGGGCGTCATAGCGATTATGAGAATGCAAGCGGCGGTGAAAAGAACGACAAAATAATGTCAGTTGAAAAACTTTCATGAGGGTAAGGATGGTGAATAAATGCTGACCTAATCACATCCCACGAAATAATGTCTTTAAAATCCCACGAGTCAAAATACGGATTATCAGAAATAAATTCAGAATAGCTGGTTGCTTGCTTTTTTATTTGGCACTGAGATTTACGTCCGTTCAAATGCAGAAATGGTGTAGAATTAAGTAATGCTAAATGGCATCCATGATTGGACACTTTGGTATGTGTATTATCAGTTTGCATCTGTGCATCGCATATTTATCCTATGTATGTATTCTCTGCCGTTAGTCCTTCCTGCAATCTCTATTTTAATTTCAAAGCACATAAAGACAGCAGTTCGGCCAAGTTTATATCGAAAGCCTTTAGACTCTCTGTAGCTTTCTCTCAAGAATGGAGTCAATACTCCACTAACACCAAACCCCAGATTCTCATGAGATGACGGAGTTTGCAACTTATCCGAGAGCAAAATAACTCAAAATCAGCTCGAGAGGAAAATTGACCTGGCACTTTGTTGATACAGAGCTAAGGACCACAAAACACTGCTGTATTCATGTTGTTAAAATCTGTTGTCCGACTTCCGAGAGCTGCATGTGCATGGGAGTTTCGAAGGGCCACAGAACCGGGAGTCATTATCATTGGTATTGATGAAAAATGATGGTATGTGAAACGTTTACTGTTTCTCCCACCACAAACACTGTTTAACTTCTAAATATTTCCGGCATCCGCATTATTTTTTGTTCATTTCTACTGCACTTTATCCTTTCCCATGTGATTTCCACTTTTGACCACGGCTCCCAAGTCTGTTCCAGATGCTACTCAGCTGAGGGAGTGTCGGGAAAAGTCAGTGGAATCTCATTCTATTTCCCTGGCATGTCTGCTGAGAAACACAACCTCGTAGCTTATGAGTTGCATTGTAAAATATATTTAATATCAAATGCTGCAGTATTACATACTATTACAGTTTGACATTTAACCAGTTGGAAGCTCATATCAGTTAGATTTCCTCTGAGCAAACTTAAAACATACAAAAGTTTCATTTCCGCTCAAGTTCGACTTTATTTATTTTCCTCTTCTAAACAGAGCCATTGAAAAGAATCGCGCACAACTGACACATATACGCGTGTTAATGATTTGATTTAAAGTGTACTGTAATTGGGCGTTTCATTGTCTAAGGATTATAAAATATGTGTTTTGGTCATCTAGCCCTTCAATATAGATACAAAAATCGATAGCATCACGTGATCTAACAGAACAGGAACAGGAAGGCATGAAATTTATAAGCAAATACCACAGAAAGCAAGAAATAATTCTGCACGATTTTACTTTCAATAATGTACCAGGTCAGATGCTAAAATGCTAAAGGTGGTGCGCATTTATTTTCATCGATTGAAGTTGGATCAGTGTGCCACGCAAAAGGAGTACACCGAAGTCTAATGGAACTGCCGAGTATAGTTCATATAACTTGTACAAAACTTCCCAATTTTAATTTCGTCAGCTAGATCTCCAGATTATACCTTAAAACCGGTGACTTTGTTAATAACATGGTCACAAATTGTACTGAATGCATGTAGTGATTCAGGACTTAGTAGAAGGCATCAACAGAGGGAATTTCATTCAAAAGAGTTCTGTATAAAAATTAAAGTGCGAATTGTTTTAAATTAGGGGATTTTCACAGTAACTTCATTGCAGTGTTAATGTAAGCCGACTTGTGACACTAATAAATAAACTTTAAAACTTCCGTTTTATTCACCAATCAGACGCGACAGTACTGATATATTTAAGAACTTGGCCTCGGCTGAAGGATTGATAGTTGCAACGATGTCATAGGAATTTGTATCTTTGTAATTAAGAAGTTTTGACCAGAGATGTATACATGCAAACAAAAACACATCTGTTCTTAATGAGAAAATCGCCAGAAACTATTAAAATAAACACGGACCCGAGAATAGCTAATCAAGAACAGGGAAAATCTTAGCGTGTCAAATAGCATACTGTGTGACAAGAAGTCTGCAAATGCAATGTAGTGGATAGTTTCGAGCCTGATGTTAGACACAGTTTTAATACTCTTGTGGGCGTCTTCATCTTTAAGGCAAGTCTAGAATTAATATCAGCCATTATGTCCATTACTGAAATTAATTTGGGTTTTGAGTAAGAATGTATATGCAGTCGTCAAATTTTCAAATTCTAGAAATTGAAAGGACAAAAACATAATGTTTCCAACGCAAGGATGTATTCGTTTGGTTCCGTCCAGGTTGGTATCAATTATGGGCAAATATTCCAGTTTGCTTGGCACTATTAAAATCAAATAACGGATTCAAAAGGGAATTATTAGAACATTAATTGTTGAACAATACAGAATTCCAATTTCTGATCGGTACATCAATTAAATGTTAATATATAGGGCGCCGGGAAGTTTACAGAGTGGTATATTTCATTTACAATTAAATTTGCGAGAAAATTAGCTCTTCCAATTAAGAAAATGTTATGAATGTGACTATTTACTGGAAACTCCCTCCAGAAAGAATTCAACTGGAAAAGATGCAGAAGCTGCTGCTCTTTTATGCCACTTATGTGGACACCCCTTCAGAAGATTTCTAATTTGAGATATCCGAAAATCTTTAGCTGAATTTAAAACGCGCAACAAGGAAACCGCTCTGACTTCCGTCATTATCGCATACTCCTTAATACGCTCCAGCATAAGTAGAATTGGTTGAATTTCGCATTAAAATCTAAATGTTTCGATCGTACAGTGATCGACTTAGATTAGAATATCAATAACATGTTTAGCGGGCATATCATTCAAAATGCCAGGATTGATAATAGAATCCCTTCAGTGTAGAAGAAAGCTATTGGGCCCATCTAGTCTACACCTACACAATGCCGCCCAGCCCCCATCCCATGTATTTACCCTACTAGTCCTCCTAACTATTTAGCATGGCTAATCAGCCTGACCCGCACATCACAGTGGGGGGAAACGGAAACAGCCGGAGGAAATCCACACAGACAACAGGGAGAACGTGCAAACTCCGCACAAAGTGATTCAAACTGGGAATCGAACCCTGGTCTCTGACGCTGTGAGGCAGCAGTGTTAACCACTGTGCCAATGTGCTGCCCTAATAATCGAACATCACAGCTGCTGTTGTTAGAACTTCCTGTAGCATCGTAGGAGCACATTTCCCACAGACTGCAGTGCTTTGAATACCACCTTCAAAAACCCAAAAGTTTATGAAAGCCTCAGCCCAATTAATATCAGCTCAGAGCACAAATTAACTTCTACATTGATTTCGACTATCCATTTTAGGAAGTGGCTACGGTAACGACTGGAAATGTCCATGAGGTGGATGGTGCCCCTTATGGTAAGAGTTGAAACATTTCCAGGACCGAGTAGACAAAGTTGCAATCTAGACTGGGTTACATTATGCCCGATTTGGGTGCCTGATATGATACTGTTATCTGAAAAGGGAAAGTGCATAGTCACCTCTGATCTAGAAGAGCATAAAATATCTCCAACCTTGAAGTAGGAAACCCTTGCAGTTTATTTGTATTCACATGCAAGAATCTCTTCATTAGACTGCTACCTGGTAAACCACTGTCACGTGCTTTCATTTTTCTATGAGCATAATAACTAATGTTATAAGATTAGAAGAAATAAGAGATATAAACCAGTTGACTCATAGAATCCCTATAGGGCAGAAGGAAGCCATTCAGCCCATTGACCTTGCACTGACAACAATCCCACCCAGGTCCTATCCCCATAACCCCATGTATTTACTCTGTTATTCCACCTAATATTCAAAGACAATTTAGCATAGCCAATCCACCTAACCCACACGTCTTTGGACCAGGGAAGGAAACCCACAAGACATGGGGAGAAGTGCAAACTCCACACAGCCAGTGACCCAAGCCAAGAATTGAACCCAGGCCCTTTGGGATTGAGGCAGCAATGCTATTATGCTACCCTACCATCTCTCAAGCTAGTGCTGACATTTAATAGGATTATGGTTGATGGTCTTAACTATGGTCTCTAAGACACTATGGTGTTAACTACACTTTATTCCCTGTTCGCCACATCCTCCATCACCCCCAAACCCCATTACCCTTGATGCCCTTGCATATCAAAGATCTAATTTATTCTTCAACACGACCAAATCTCCACTGTTCTCTGGCAAAGAAAATTCCACAGCCTAATGACCCCCGAAAGGAAAAGTTCTTCCTCACCTCTATCGAAAATGGGAGATCCCTTATATTGAAATTGTGCTCCTAATTTTAGATTTCTCATCATGGGAATCACTCAGCATCCACAGTCCTCCTCAAACTCTTATATGTTTCAATAAAATAATCTATTTTCTAAATTCCAGTAAATATAGATCCAATCTATTCAACAGGTTATCCTCTGATGACAGGAATCAACTTGTTGAATTACCTCCAACACAAATTGATCTTTTCTTATGTAAGATATCAAAACTCTAGGTACATTCTCACCAATGTTGTTACATTACAGCAAGAAAAGAACAAAGAACAGTACAGCGCAGGAGTATGCCCTTCAGCCCATCAAGTCTGTACTGACACAGATACCTCTCTAATACTGTCTTGCCATTACATGGTTCATATCCTTCTATTCCCTGCCTATTCACATATCTATCCAGATGCCTTCTTTTCAAGACTTCCTTAATATTACACCCTCCACCTTTGTAATTAAGGCTTAAAACTTTAATTTGCTTTCCTAATTACTTATCTGCACGCTAACATTCTGTGAATCCTGTATGAGGATACTCAGATGCCTCTCTACAACAGCATTCTGCAGTCTCTATGTAAATAATATTCTGCTCCTCTATTCTTCCCACTAAAATGGACAACCTCACATTTTGCCAAATTTATACCAACTTAATCTAGCTGTATCCCTTAGCAGGCTCCTTGTGTTCTCTTCACAGCTTGCTTGCCTATCTTTTTATTGTCAACTGATTTGGCTGCAATACAGTTGGCCCTTCATCCAAGTCATTAATATAGGTTTTCAACAGTTGAGGCTCCAGCACAGATTCCTGTAACATCTCACTAGTTAATATGCCAACCTGAAAACTACCAATTTGTCCCAACTGTTTCTTGTTTGTCAATCATCTATCTAGGCTAAGATTTTACTCAACATAATGAGCTATTCCCTTGTGTGGGAGTGGTGTATTACAGTTCGCTCAAGATGTCTGAGTTGCCATGGCAACATGCACTTGTACATACAGGTTGTAGCCAAGAGTTACAAATGTTTCATGGTAGAGGTTCCAAAGTTCTTTCCATCATCCATTTTGCTGCCTATCAATCAAAAGAATTTACACCTTGATACAGCTTAAGAATGCATCTTCCTTGGCTATTAAGTCCTAGGATAGAATTTTACATTGACATGTCTGCTAATAATAATGGGATTAGTTACACAGATTAAAGCCCCAGTTGACCAGAATTTATTGTTATCTGTGCAATTTTAAGCACAGGCAACATAAACAGGAGGCCCAACTGAATTTAATCTTTTTTCATGCAAGAGTGGGATATAAAGAGCCTGATTCAAACACTGATTGAAGAGTTGAGCTTCTAGGCGAGTTGAGATGGTGTTTGAGTATTGATAGAGCATTTTCTGGATTCATCATGGTATAGAGCTCACAGGACATTTCTGTCTTCTGTCACTTTTGTATATGAGTAAGTCACATTTGCCAGCCTGCAGATGGGTATTATCTACTCAGCAGAGAGCATCTCTGAGAAGGAGGAAAAGGAATAAAGAGTGAGGGGTCTAATAGTCATATGCATCCCCCTCAGCCAGAGGTACAGGATGATCAGGACCAGCAGAGGGGGCAAGGAAACCACCCCTGCAGAAGACACAACTGTCAGGGTTTACAAGCAGTGATCAAACTACCTTGACATTGGCAGAGGTTCAGTGCTGTAGGAGGTTCTAGCTTTCAAGGGAACTAATGACGAGCATCTGCCAGATGACTGGGCAGGGGATAGCCTCCAATCATGTGGGATGGATATCCAATACCTGTGCCCTGAAGATTACTGTGGCACTGAACCTTATACCTCCGTATTGTTTCAGAATGTTCTGATGATCCTTGTGAAGTCAGCTGCAAGCAGCTGTATCAGACTGATCACTGACATTCATTCATTTCAGGATGGACCACATCAGCCAGGTTGAGCAGGAAAGAGAGCTCACCACCATCGCAGAGCTCTCCCTCATTCAGGATGCTGTTACTTGTACCAATATGGCTTTCAAGGTGCCAGTAGGCCAGTCAGGTGCCTTTGTGAACAAGAAAGGTTTTTACCCTGATTCAGAATACATGTAGCCACAGGACCCAGATTCTGCAGGTGCATACAAGATACCCAGTCAGCTCACACAATGCATACTTCTTTGCAAACCACAAGTGTTCAGGGTCTTCATTGCTCCAACTTGCCTCAACTGTGCTAGATTGGTGACAAAGTTACTCATTGCAAGGATGGCTGATGATGTTAGGTGACTGAGGATAGATTTTGAGGGAAGATTCAACCACTGCCGTGTATCCATAAGAGTGGGAGTGGACAGGACCACCGGGCTGCCAAAGATAAGGTCCAGATGTCTTGACTGATCTAGTGGCGCACTTCAGTACTCAAGGAGGCATGAGTCACTCAGAGTTGTCTACTGCGCTCTTAACAATTTCACTCTCTCCAAGGGAACCTTTTAAACAATAGATGCCTCAGGATTGGACAGAGTGATGGATTAACTACCACCCAAACCCTAGGCTGAGCTTTGTAAGGCCCCCTGACCTTGCCCCCCTACCCCACCCTTCATTGAATAAAGTGACGTTAAGTGATGTTAGCTAACTTATATCATTGTACTATGTATAAAATCATAAACTTATATGAATCACAACTCTTTTATTCATTTATTTTTCATTTTCTTTACGTGTACTTTAATAAAGCTTCCATGTTTTTTGGTTTACAGAACTATTGATAATAGCAAGTAAATCAACAAATCAAAGCGTGTCTGATTCAATGCGCACGAGTGTCAGATGACTAAGTTTTTCATTGCTCATTGTTGAGCATGAATAGATTTTAATCCACTTCAGTGCCAAAAATGAACGAGCACCTGATTAGTTAATAATCATTAAGGACAGATAAATTCTAAAGTGTGTGTGTTTGGATACACCTCATGCAGTCAATCTCTTGCTAGAGCTTGCTACATCCCACTGACAGTGACTTCATCATTGTCCTTGAATGTACTTCTGAAAGTGGACAAGCTCTTCCAGAAAGGCCAAGTCAAAGTCGTCCAGGTAAACTGATATGAAAGTATTCGTTGCCTTTTTAAATGTACGCACAGCATATAGTTATGAAAATTTATTTACCCTTAAAAAGATTAAACCAATTTTTTTGTTCACAAGTACCCCCCTCCCTTCCAGGCCCCTACGCTTAATCTGCCACTGAGTAGACACTGACAAACACTCTAATGATAATGCTGGGCAGCCAAAGTGTGAGGATGCAATCAGGAACCTTCAGAAGAGCAGGGGCACGTGGAACATCCTGATTCAATGGTCCTTCAGCTAAGCTGGCATATCCTGACTTCCTGCATATTCAATAGGTAATAGCTCAATCCCAAACAAACAACCACCATTCCGTGAGCCCAGTTCCTCCCAAATAAAGTTTGATATGCTGGAAATCTTTCAACAGACAGTGATGAGGCTGATGCCAAAGTAGACACAGGACATTTTTGGCTAGAGTATGGTAAATGATTCATAAATGAAAATTTACTTGAAACAAATGCGTCCAGGACAATAACAGAAAATTTTTAAATGAAAAATAAACAAAAGCATCCAGTATATCTTGAGTTTTTGTTCAGTGCTACATCTAGGTGCCTGCTAGCAATTTCCCACTCCCCTGCTGACAGCACATTCGAGGTATGTTGATGATTTCCTTGTTTGTTGATGCAGATGACCTTGACAGTCATCTGCTGACCAACAGAGCCTGAGCAGGCACTGCCTAAGAGTGTTTGCTCAACAACATGGTCAGGCAATCCCAGTCACCACTGACTCAGAGGAGAGAGCAGCAACTGGTAAGACAGAGGAACTGCTGCCCTGAGGCGCAGAGAAGAGTCCACAGAGATGATGGTCACCTTGTCCACCCTCAGCTCTCTGCTCAATAAAAGAATGGGCAACCATCAGTCAGAGAGTTGCCATCTCCTTTTCTTACAAGCATTGACCTCTGAGGTCACTTCCTGTGTGAGGACGTACAGGTTTGAATGCCTTGTTCTACTCCTGGAGTTGCTTCTCCATGACAAGTGTCATACTCTCGATGGATGAAGCTGCAGTCTTGGAACTCAGGGTCACAGTGCTCATGCTCTGCAAGGGCTCCTCCATGACAAATACTATAGCATAAACCCTCAGAATCTCTGCCAGATCTTCCCATATATCCCGCTGAATATCCAGCATCTGCCACTTAATTGACAACTCCAGAGAAGCGTCATTTTCTTCAGACTCAGCTTAGTCCTTGTCTTCAGTAGTCCTTGGACTGCTGACATGCTGGGCACTCCCTGCCTCTGCCTACACCAGTGAGTATGACATATCCTCAGTGCTATCCCATAATAACTCATTGAATACAATCACATCCACCAGCATACTTGCATCTGTGCTGATGTTCAGTGCTGACAGATACTGGGATGCATGCACACTATGTCTTCAGTGTCAACAGACAGTTGTAGAACTCCTAGGTGGCTCTGGTGGATGGTTTGTCAGAGGCATGAAGGCAAAGGGTAAGATACATGACTCATATAACATTAAATTCTCAGCACATGCTGCATATCATGAATGGTCTCAATCACATTGAGACACTTCAATGATTGGCACATAATTGAGGCCTTCCAATTGATGTGAATTATTCACCTCTTGCACACTCAGCCTGTCATGCTTCAGTCCAATGGGCTTTTACCTTCCTCAGAGACACCAGCCTATCCATGACTGGATCACTTCCCTCCTCACTCACCTTTAAGCTCCATGGCTCCCAGCTCATGGTTGGTGAGGATCACCAAGGTTTGGTATACCACCATCAGTGGCAGATTGTTCTACGTTTTTCCTGCAATTGCAGAACTTTATTAAATACTGAAACCTTTACCAACGCCATACCATATTGCCCCCAGGAGAGTTAAGAACATTACTGCCTTTTTAGGCATTTGACCCTTTGATGAAACAAAGGCTGCTTCTTATTTTCTCCAGCCTTTAGATGCAGACACCGAGACCTGAAACCCACAGAAGTTTTTGCAACAATGGACACCATACCTCAATGCTCAATGCAAAATGCCAACTCAGAACTCATTCTGAGCACAGAAGGTTATTGAAGGTTAACCTTTTCTGGCACTGGATCCAGGTTCTCCACCTATTGGACATGGTGTTGCCAGCCACACAATCTGTTTTAACCCTTGTATGATAGGCAAATAATTACAAGTAGACATCTTGTTAGTACAACCAATATTTATTTAAACCCCACACAACCAATAATCACCCACCTGACCAACAATAAGTTATCGAACAGGAAAATATTAAAGTTCAAGTCCAATACAAGACTTTGATTTAACTTTGCATGACTGGCAAGTACCTGAGCACTCAGTGGCCTTTATCTGTGCGCTGGTCTTGGTAGTTGTCTGCGTAATCTGATCCTTTGGTCTGGTCTGGCACTCTGGCTCTGGTCTTCCTTCCTTCTCGGGTGTGGTGGCTCTCCATTGTTGTAGCTTGTTCGTGGGGTCAGAAAGAGATCAGATTCTTAGTTGCACAGACCCCTTTATACCCTGTTTGGTTTCACACCCCCTTTTGGCCATTGCCAATCAAATGATCAGGACTTGATCCCCCTGATTGATAACAGTCCAATCAGGTGCTACCACACCAATTTATGGGTGTGTCCCCAACAGCCATGTCTTTAGGTGCTGGAAGCACATAGGCCACATACCTCCCTCCTAAATAAGGGTTCACGGTGCCCTGATGTCTGGTACACAACCTGGTGTGACCAGAAAGTCTCTTTCATCCTGGAGATGACCCATATCCTGTTTATTTACTCCTCAGGGTTGCAGCCTGTAGGTTTAGTTTCTTGCCCAATTGTACCGGAGTGCTTTACAAACACCATTTTAGATAGCCTATTTGACCAAATGGCAACAATCCCTGCTCAAAGTGAGCAGAACTCGTTGCAGGCAGTGTAATGTTGCAAATATTTATTGAACTCTGAGGGGACCAGGAATCAAAGCAGCTTCAGGTTCTGCCACTAAGTGTGAGCATTAAGCATTAAATTCTATCCCTAGAGTGGAATTCAAATCTGGAGCTTCTGCCTCAGAGAGAGTAATGATATCCACTCTGTCACAAGACTCTCCCTTGTGCTCAATTGTCACCATGACCCAGTCTCCATTGTTCTCTGAGGAAGAAAATTCGATAGACCAACAAACCCCTGAAAGAAAAAAAAATCCTTCTCAACGTAAATGGGAGACTCCTTATTTGGAAATTCTGCCTCTAATTTTAGATTTCCCACAGGAAAATCACCCTCAGCATCCAGAGCCACCCTCAAACTACGTGTAGTGACTTTCAATGTGGCAGCCAAAGATGTACGACTTAATTATATCTATGTAAATACTGGGTGAGGCTACTAGGCTTTGCCAAGAGGTTTCTTTGGTTGTAAAGATTTGCTCTGTAGGGCAAAAGACGCTCAGAAACTTGTAGGGGTGAGTAGTCATGTTTATTGGTAACACATCACAATTATATATAAGTATAGCCCAGACTAGGAGTTAATTTCATGCTGATTTCAATTAACTAGTATCACACTCAGTTCATTATCATAACCTTCTACATCATTCTGTGGGCAGTCCTGTTTCCTCAGTCCCACAATAACCCTTGCTCTGCTGAATACCCTTATACTACATGTTGTATCTGGTTCTTGCGTGAAATGGTTGGCTTTGTTTTGATTTTATTCTTCCTTGAAATGTGACACAAATTTGATTGTAATAATTTGAATTGTGCTCACCAGAAGGGAACAATAGTGGTTAGGAAATGCCAACTAAATATAGCATTTCTATAATGTATGAAAAATGCACCTTGAAAAGGAGGTGCATGTTCTAGCTTTGGTATATAAACCAAAAACTTCCATTGAAAAATCAACCCCGAGGATTTTCCAACACTTTCAATAATTTATGCATTTTTTTAAATTAGGGAAAATGCTATTGTAATTGCATATTCTCATTGGCAGTATAAATATGGCACATATTGTTGGCAAAAGAGAATATCAACATTCTATTTTGATTGCTATATAAAAAAAAAATCAGCATTTGATCATATAAAGAAATAAATGTAATTCAGCAATTTAATTATAAAGGCTTCTAAGTTTAAATGGCTGATTCTTTTGCACTGATAATTGTTCAAAATAATCTAACCTGCAGCTAAGATCCTGGTCACTGGGTAGTGGTCATCCCCATGCTCATTTATCCTTCAGCAGGCACTTCAAAGCAATGGAGAAGTACCATCAGCAGTGTCTGATCTTCCAGATCTGGTGGTTCTGGATCATAACAGGTCAATAAAGTGTAGATATTTTTAATAGCACAATGGTACTAGTTATCGGTCAGCCCAAGACTGCACGTTGTCCAGGTCTCATTCTATGCAGACATGCTCAGTGTCGTTATCTAAGGAGATGCAAATGGGACTGAATACTATGCTATCGTCAGTGAACATCCACATTTCTGATCTTAAGATGGAAGAATATTAGTGATGAAGCAGCTGAAAATCGTTGGATGTGGGACAGGGACATTGTTCTCAGGAACTCCTGCAGCATGTTCTGGGATTGACCTTAAACAACCACAACCATCTTCCTAAGAGCTAGATATGATTTCAGCAAGTGGAAAGCTTTGTCCTTATCCACATTGACTTTTATTTTATTTGGGCTCCTTAGGAGCACAGTCGATCATATGCTACTTGGTATCAAGGGCAGTCACCGCAACTCTGGAATTTGGCTTGTCTGACTATATTTGGACCAAGACTATAATGAGGTCTGGAGCTAAGTGGTGCTGACGGAACTCAAGCTCAGCATTTTAAAAGTGAGAGATGTGAGCATCCATGACAAAACAAGCATTTGTTGCCAAGGCTCAATTTCCCTCAGGAAGATGCTGATGAACACCATCTTGAACCACTGCAGTTCATGTCTTGTTGATAAATCCACAATGCTTTTATGGAGGGAGTTCAAAGTTTGTGACCCAGCAAAAGTGAAGGAAAGACAAAATAGTTTCAAGTAAACATACTAGCTGAATCTTATACCATTCATACTGGTAGGATTTTCCTATCCTGCTTCAGTGAAGACAAATTTGGCTGGCCACTAAATTCTCTGACCTCGCTGCAGTAAATGAGTCATGAATGGGCAGTAAAATCGTACCCTTTCCTTCTGAGTTGTAGAGCTCATTAATTTGGAAGGTGCTGCAAAGTAGATGTAGGTGAATTGTGCCAGTACAACCAATGGTGCACACTGCTGCCACTGGTGAAGGAATAAATGTTAAAGACAGTGGATGGAGTGCTGATCAAGCAAGCTTGTCCCTGAATAAAGTCAAGCTTTGTGGCTATTATTCATGCTGCACACATCTAAGATATTGGGGTGTATTTAATCACACTCCTAACTTGTGCCTTTTAGAAAGGTACATTCATTTTGGGAGTCAAGACATGAGTTATTTGCTGCAGAGTTCCTTGTCTCTGTTTTTGTAGCAACAGTATTTATGCAACTGCATACTTGTGTTTCTAGTCAATATTAATCTCCAAAAAGTTAATAGCATGGGATTCAGCAATGCTAGTGCCATTGAATGCCATAAGATTATTAGATTCTCTTTAGTTAGAGCAAGTCATTGCCTACCGTGAATATTACTTGCCACTCATCAGTCCAAGGATGAATGTTGTTCAGTTCTTGCTGCATGCAGTCATGGACTATCTAATCAGTCTTGAATAGTACCAAAATCAGAACATCTCCACTTCTCACCTTTAGATGAAGAAAACATAATCATTTAAATAGCTAAAGATGTTCAGCCAAGGGCACTACCATGAGAAATTCCTGGAGCAATGTTCTGGAACTGAGATGATAGGCCTTCAGCAACCACAATTATCTTTTTTTGTGCCAGATATGACTCAACCATTGGCGAATCCTGCCTTTGATTTCCATTGACTTCAATCCAGCTATAGCTCTTTGATGTTTTTTTAAACTCCATCAAATGCAGCCTTGATGTCAAGAACAGTCGCTCTCCCCTCACTTTAAGAGTTCAGTTGTGGTCAAGGGCTGAGCATCTACAGCAGAACTCAAACTGAGCATCAGAAAGCAGATCATGCTGCCTGATAGCACTGTTAACAGCAGCTGTGGCCAAATCTCCAGGAAGCAGTCAGAGGGTGGAGTAGAACAATACAGTGAATATAAAACAAATTTACCTCGGGGATCTGCGGCCTAGGCTGCAGGGAGCAGTTAAAGGACAGAGCCAGTATAAAATTAATTTCCTGAAAAAAAAACCCAAAGCTATGATCTAATTGGCTGGTAGGAAATCTGTGCTAAATTTGAAAAAGAACATCAGAACAAAATAACTAATTAATGAATCAATTAACTAAGTAGAGATGCTGGACAGGTGACGTGCTGTAGCTGTGTATGTGGGAACTAGCAGATCCTACTGTAGGTGCAGTAACCACATCTGCAACAAGCAGAATTAATGAGCTGCAGTCTAAGGGCCCAATTTTACCAACAATTTGCACCCGAGTTCACGCAGATGGCATTTTAACAAGGCCCACGAATGTATTTAAATTGAACTGCCTCCCACCTCTATCAGCATTTACCCCCCACAACCATGTTTCCCAATCCAGAACCGCACTTGTAGAGACCTGCTGAATCAAAGTCTAAGTTGGGTACTCCAGCCTCTGAAGAATGCCTTCAGTGATTCCAACGGCTTTCTAACTTAGTTCAGTACTGGGATTAGGAGTGGAAGTAGGTTAGATCATTCTCTGATTAGAGGGAGGAGGGGAAATTGTTGTCTGCTTGAGGAAGGGGAGGAGGAGGGTCAGATGTATCTTTGGCAGAAAGAAGAGGGCTAATCATTGTCTGGTGGTGGGAGGAAGAGGCAGGTTAGAGGTTCTTCTAGAGGGGAAGGGCAGTGAGGTCAGACCATTCTTGGTGGGGTGGGGTGAGGGAGGGTTTGGTGGTGAGGCAAGTTTGTTGTCTGGGAGTGAGACCAGATTGTTGTCATGGGAAGTTTGGTGGTGGAAGAATTGCAGGTCAGGTGGATCTCTGGTTTGGGGGGGCGGGGGGGGCGCAAGGGATCTGCTGCCACTCTGCAGACGATCTATATGGGGGTGGAGGTGAGGAGGAAAGAGGGTCAGAAGTGACGATCAGGTCTGCTTGGGGGGGGGGGGGGTGGAAATAAGAGTAGTGATGTGTGCGCGTGTCCCCTTTACCCAACCACCACTACCCACACTCACTGCCTCCCTTATCCATCCAGACTGATTACCACCCCCACCGATCACCTGCAGAACAGCAGTGGTTCCCCTTTGCCTCCCACCAGAGATCCATCTGCTCTCCCTCAAGATACACCTTCACTCCCGGACCGCTTTCTGCGGTTCGGGAGTGATCTGACGCGGGCGTGCTTTTTCCAGTGTTTTTCTGACTGTGCATGCACAGTTCAGAACTTGGATCATTCCAGCCGGGCTACATTCCAGCCCCGCCTACAGCGCAAAACAGACTGGAGATGGCTGAGAGCATATGGGGATGCCTGAAAGCAGATTTCTAAGTCAGATCTGTAATACCCCAGAATCAGCACTTAGAATGAAAATGATAAAAATCTGTCCCTAAGCTTCAGATGGTGCAGCACATCCAGGAGGGGGAGTGTTACCTGGACACTGTTTCAGGAGGCAGTCACACCCAGTAAATTAGGTACTCTAATTCAGTCAGTAGTCAGGGACAGCAGAGTACGACTGCAAGTGAGGCAGGTAGGGGGATCTTAAATTTAGGAACTGAGGAGCCTCAGTTCTTGACCTTGTCCAACAGGTATGAGGTACTTGCTCCCTGTATGGATGAGGAAGAGGGCTATAGGGAGGATGAGACAGCTGGCCATTGCACCATGGTGCAGGTCATTCAAGAGAAGGGAGCAAAAAGACAAGTGGTAGCTGCAAGGGACTCTATAATTAGGGGGAATTAATAGCATTTTTTATAAGCTGGATCATGAATTCAGCATGGTATGTCACCTGCCTGATGCCAGATGAGGGACATCTCTGACCAGCTTGAAACAATAGTGGAGTGGGAGGATCCAGTTGTTGTGGTCCAAGGATAGAAAATAAGGTGGTAAAGGAAGTGTTGTGGGACAAACAACATAGGCAAGACGATGAAAGAGGACTTGTTTGGGGATTACAGGCATTAGGAGCTAAATTAAAGACAGATCCTCAAGAGTTATAATCTCTGGATTACTACCCGAGCCAATGCAAATTCGCATAGGGACGAGAAAATAAGAAAGTGAACACGTGATTAAAGAGGGGTTCTATCTTGTGGGGCATTGGCATCAGTATTGGAACAGGAGGGATCTGTACCACTGTTCTAGCAGAAAGAATAAATAGAGTGTTACAAGGACTTTAAACTAGCAAATGGAGGGGTGTGGGTGGTGGAAAGGGGTTAAAAAGGGAGAAGAACTTAGATGTTAGGATTCAAAAAGGTATAAAAACTAGCATAAGGGCACTTTACCTAAATGCTCATAGCAGTCAAAACAAAGTAAATGAGTTGACAACACATGATCGCAAATGAGTATGATTTAGTGGCCTTAACAGAGACATGGTTGCACGATGGTCACAACTGGGAGTTAAATATCCAGGGGTAACAGACTATTTGAAAGGACAAATAAGTAGTTAAAGGAAGTGATGTAGCTTTGATATTTAAGGATAACATCAGGGCAGTATTAAGAGACAATATAGATTCTAAGGAGAAAAGCATTGAATCCATTTGGATGGAAATTAGAAATAATAAGTGTCACTGATAGGCATAGTCCACTGGCAATGAAATAATAACATAACAGTGAGGCACAAAATAAACAAGGAAATAACTGTTGAATGTAAAAATAGTACAGCAATTATCATGGAGAACTTTAACCTACATGTCAATCAAGACAGCCTCGAGGAGGAGCTCACAGAATGTATCTGTAATCTTTTCCTCCAACAGTATATAATAGAACCTACAAGGGAGCAAGCTATCCTAGATTTGTCCTGTGTAATGAGACAGGAATAATTAATGATCTCACAGTTAGAGATCCTCTTGGAAGGAGTGATCACATTATGGTTGAATTTAAAATACAGATGGAGTGTGAGAAGGTAAAATCCAATACTAGTGTCCTGTTCTTAAACACTGGAGATGGCAATGGGATGAGGGAACTGGTGCTAAGGTAGACTTGGAGTGAGTTGGCGGCTAAGGTAGATTTATAGTGGGACAATTGAGAACCAGTGGAGACTTTCAAAGTGATTTTTCCACAGTGCTCAGCAAAAGCATATACCAGTGATGAAGAATAACTGTAGAAAAAGGGATAGTCAGCCATGGATATCTAACGGAATAAAGGAGGGTATCCAATTGAAAAAAAAATGCATACAAAGTGGTAAAGATTAATGGAAAACCTGGGAAATCTTTAAAGATAAGAAAAAGCCAGAAAAAAAAAGCTAAAAAGTAAGATAGATCATGAGTGTAAAGTAGTTCAGCATATATAAACATAGAGCAAAATTTTCTACAAAGATATAAAAAGAGTGGCAAAGATAAATATTGGCCCTTTCGAGAAGGGGGATTTAATAATTGGAAATGACCAAGACATTGAATAGATATTGTGTGTTGGTTTTCACAGTGGAAGGCACAAATAAATGCCAAAAAAATGACAAGGCTATGGCAATTGAGGAGCTAGAAACTATTATCACTAAAGAAGCAGTGTTAGGTAAGCTAAGGGGGCTAAAGGTAGACAAATCTCCATTCCATTCCTGATGGAATGCATCCTGGGGTAATAAAAGAGATGGTGGAGGAAATAGCTAATGCACTTGTGGTAATTCACCAAAATTTGCTGGACTCTGGGGCAGTTCCAGCAGATTGGATAACAGCAAATGTGACACTGCTGTTTAAAAAAAGCAGGTAGACAAAGTGGGTAACTATATGCTTGTTAGCTTAACTTCTGTAGTAGGAAAATGCTTGAATCTAACATCAAGGAAGAAATAGTGACACACCTGGATAGAAATTGTCCCATTAGGAAGACACAGCATGGGCTCATGAAAAGCAGGTCATGTTTAATTTAATAGAATTCTTTGGAGGACATTACAATTCTTTGCCAACATTAAGGGCATTTAAATTTGCATTGGATAAACACATGGATGATGTTTGGAATAGTGTAGGTTAGATGGGCTTTAGATTGGTTTCACAGGTCGGAGCAACACCGAGGGCCGAAGGGCCTGTACTGCGCTGCAATGTTCTACGTTCTAATAGAAGTGCAGTGGATAACAGGGAACTGATGGGTGTGATGCATCTGGATTTCCAGAAGACAATCAACAAGGTACCGCACAAAAGGCTCCTGCATAAAATAAAGGTGCATAGCGTTACAGATAATACATTAGCATGGATTGAGTGTTGGTTAACTAACAGAACGCAAAAATTGGTGATAAATGGGTATTTTTCTGGTTGGCGATCATGACTAGTAGTGTGCCTCAGGGATCAAGACTCATGTTATAGAGGTCTACAGCATGGAAACAAGCCCTTTGGCCCAATTTGTCCATGCCGCCTCTTTTTTTTAAAACTCTTAAGCTAATCCCAGTTGCCCCTATTTGGCCCATATCCCTCTATAGCCATCTTACTCATGTAACTGTCTAAACACTTTTCAGAAAGACAAAATTGTCTTCCACTATTAGTATGTCTGGAACAAGCTGCCACTAACCACCCTCTGTGCGAAAAAATTGTCCCTCTGGACCCTTTTGTATCTCTCCTCTCACGTTAAAACTATGCCCTCTAGTTTTAGAGTCCCCTACCTTTGGGAAAAGATATTCACTATCTAGCTGATCTATGCCCCTCATTATTTTATAAATCTTGATAACATCACCCCTAAGTTTCCTACGCTCCACAGAAAAAAGGTCCCAGTCTATCCAACCTCTCCTTATAACTCAAATGATCAAGTCCTGATAGCAGCCTACTAAATCTTTTCTGCACTCTTTCTAGTTAATATCCTTTCTATAATAGGGTGGCCAGAACTGTACACAGTATTCCAAGTATGGCCTTATCAATGTCTTGTATAACTTCAACAAGACATCCCAACCCCTGTATTCAATGTTCTGACTAACGAAACTAAGCATGCTGAATGCCTTCTTCGTCACTGTTCACCTGTAACTCCACTTTCAAAGAGCTGTGAACCTGTACCCCTAGATCTCTTTATTCTGTAACTTTCCTCAATGCCCTACTGTTAACTGAGTAAGTCCTGCCCTGGCTCAATTTACCAAAATGCATCATCTCACATGGTCTAATTTAAACTCCATCTGTGATTTGCCAGCCTACCGACCCAATTGATCAAGATCCCTTTGCAATCCTAGAAAATCTTTTTTACTGTTCACTGTGCCACCAATCTTGGTGTCATGTGCAAACTTACTAAGCATACCAAATTCTTATCCAAATCAATAATATAAATGACAAACAACAGTGGACCTAGCACCGATTCCTGAGGCACACCCCTGGTCACAGGTCTCCAGTTTGAAAAGCAACCCTCTACAACCACCCTCTATCTTCTATCAACAAGCCAATTTTATATCCATTTGGCTACCTCATCCTGGATCCATGAGATTTAACCTTACACAACAACCTGACATGTGGTACCTTGTCAAAGGCCTTGCTAAAGTCCATACAGATGACATCAACTGCACTGCCCTCATCTAGCTTCTTCATTACTGCAATGGTGTTGGGACCATAACTATTTACAATTTACATAGATTATTTGAAGTTGTGGACCAAGTCTGGTGCAAAGTTCTAATTTGATTTATTATTGTCACATGTATTAGTATACAGTGAAAAGTATTGTTTCTTGAATGCTATATCGTTCATAGAGAAGGAAAGGAGTGCAGATGACACTTAAGATGAGTGGTAGAGCAAAATGTGCAGAGGACATTTAACATCTGCAAAAGAATATAAATAGTTTAATGAGTGGGCAAGAGTCTGGCAGATAAAGTACTATGTTGGTAGGTGTGATGTCATCCATTTTGGTAGGAATAAGAGCAGAACTAGGCAGCATGGCCTCAAAGTAAAGAGCAGCAGATTTAGAACTGAGTTGAGGAAGAACTTCTTCACAAAATTGTGAATCTGTGGAATTACCTGCTCGGTGAAGTAGTTGAGGCTCCCTCGTTGAATGCTTTAAAGTATAGATTTTTGAACAGTAAAGAAATTAAGGATTATGGTAAGCGAGCAGATAAGTAGAGTTGAGTCCACAAAAAGATCAGCCATGATCTTATTGAATAGCAGAGAAGGCTCGAGGGGCAATAATGACCTAATGCTGCTTTTAGTTCTTAAGTTAATCACTTTGCTGGTGATTCAGAACAGACTGATGGACAGTAATTGGTCAGATTAAAATTTTCCACATTGCTGGCTGTATACTAGTGTTTTAACTGTACTGGAATAGTTTGTCTAGGGACACAAACAGTTCTAGCACACAAGTCTTCAGTAATACAGCCAGAATGTTGTTATCAGAGCTTATAGTCTTTGCTGTATCCAGTAGCTTGAACCAATAATTGATATTATACGAAATGAATTGAATTGGCTGAAGACTAACATCTGTGAT
Organism: Sphyrna mokarran; assembly: GCA_024679065.1. NCBI lineage: Eukaryota > Metazoa > Chordata > Chondrichthyes > Carcharhiniformes > Carcharhinidae > Sphyrna > Sphyrna mokarran. The sequence goes on along the minus strand of JAGIQG010000013.1, from coordinate 76,726,532 downwards.
GCTGGTGACTTCAAAAGGAAACATATCGATCACCTGACTGAAAACAGTTGGAAACATGTCTTCAGTGCTGGATTCTGCTATCAGTGAGAATGTGGATGCTCATTTAGACTGCTTCTCCTATTAATTGTCCACTACCATTCATAACTGGAGGTGGCACGGTTACAAGAGATTTGACTTCATCCATTGGTTGTCTGTTATTATCTGTAGCATGCTGCTTCCTCTGTTTAACATACATGTGGTCTTATATTACAGCTTCACCAGGCTGGCACCTCATTTTTACGAAAACTTGGTGCTGCTCCTGGCATGATCACCTACACCCCTCAGTAATCCAGGGTTAGTCTTCTGATTTTCTGGTAAAAGTGAAATTAGGGAACAGCCTGTGTAAAATATGCCCAGTTTTGAGCTTCTAGATCTGCTCTGAATCTATTCCATTTAGAATGATGAAAGTGCTACACAACACAATGGATCACATCAACTCTGCATGGTAGTCATGCCTATCACTACTGTCATGGACAGATGCATTGATAATTGGTAGAAAGGTGAAGAAGAGGTCAAGTACGTTTTTCCCTTGTGTTGGTTTTCTCACCTATTGTGGGCTCAGTTTGGCAGATGTATCCTTCAGCACTGAGCCAGCTCTATCAGTAATGGTATTACTATGTCACAAATTGCTACATGCACAACATTAATCATATTTATTAGTGTCAAGTCAAAATTAATTGATTCTACAAGCTAAAGTGAATAGTCTTAACATTAGGTATATTTATGGTCAGAAACAATCAGTATGATGGCTTTGCAATTCAGACAATAAGTACACTCTTCTGAAATGCATGGTCTTTGGAATGCTGGTCATGAGGTCATTTATTTCTGGTGGTAAAATTGCTATCAATTGGCTGCTGGCTGCAAATTCAGCAATAGTGCCAGAAAAAACATTAAAAATCAGGTTAAATTACTTTACACTTACTGATTTTCTTTCATGAAGTAGAGATAGAAACATAGAAAATAGGAGCAGGAGGAAGCCATTTGGCTCTTTGTGCTTGCTCCACCATTCATTATGATCATGGCTGATCATCTGGCACAATAGCATGGTTCCACCTTCACCTCAAGAGCTACATCTAACTGCTTCTTGAAAATATACAATGTTTTGGCCTCAACTACTTTGTGATAGCAAATTCCACAGGCTGACCACTCTGGGGGAAGAAGCTTCTCATCTCTGTCCTAAACAGTGTACCCTGTATCCTCAGACCATGAACCCTGGTTTAGATCCTTCACATTCAAGATCATGCATTTACCTTGCCTAGTCCTGTTAGAATTTTAGAGGTTTCTATGAGAACCCCCCCCCCTCATTCTTCTGAACTCCAGCAAATACAATCCTAATGTCTTAACTCATACGGTCAGTCCTGCAGTCCCAGGAATCAAAGTGGTAAACTTTCTCTGCTCTCTCTGTAGAACAAAAATAACTTTCTTCAGATAAAGAGACAAACTGCACACAATATTCCAGGTGTGGCTTCACCAAGATCTATATAATTGTATGAAGACATTCTGCTCCTGTACTCAAAACAGATGTAGATATAAACTAATGGGTGTAATACTACTGTCACAAATAACCAATTTATTAGATGATTACAAAAGAGTACTCAACTGAAATAGCAGCTGAGGCTGAAAACTGTGCAAAATATTGGTGCAGAAAGATCCCTGGCATTATAGTAATCTGTAATTAGATTACAGATGTCATATAATAATAATAATAACAATAATACAGCATTCCTAGATACTACGGCCTAGAGATGTTTGCATTGGCCAGTTAGTACAAGGAACAATCCCTGCATTGGAACAGACAGATCCAAGGCAGGTTTGATATTGGGACTCATTTAAATGAGATCAACAAGTTGCAGATTTACAAGATTCATCCAAGCTGCAGCCTACCAGCAAATCAGCATTCACTCCAGAGTCATTACAGCAGTGACCATCAAGTGGTCTAGGGAATTGACAGAGTAGGAGTCAGTTGTGAAAGAGAAGGTGATGAGAGAGGGTAGGGATTGTGATGAGATTTTGCAAGATTAGCAGCAACATTTCTCACCACCATGGTGGACATGGGAGAAACATCTCAACTCCAAATAAAATATGACTGCTGGCCAGGTTATAAGTAAATCATGACTGCCTCAGCTCAGCTGGTTGATTGTTGACTGCATTCAAGGTAGATTAATTTTGTAGAAGGAGCTCTAAGCAGGCATATGGAAAAGATCCAATACTTGTTTCACCCTTGATATCTCTTTTCTGCTTTGACCAATATGGCAGGCAAAAAACAGTTCTCACCTAGAAGTTAATATTTTAGATTAGCATTTGTTTCTGTGTTGAATCTGTGTGTTTTAAAGAATGCCAATAAAGAAATAACATTTCTTTTGTGATTCTTGAAGAAAATCATGATTTTGTAGGATTACTTCTTTAGTTCACATGCTAGATAGAGGAAGATTTTGCTAATGAAAATAAGGAATTACAGTCCTTCAGAAATTTAATTTGATAATTTAAAGCCAAAGTTTACTTTTCTTTGAAACACACTATATATATAGAAAATTAACGTGGAGAGTTTACTGAATTCCATGCCAGAATTTTGCAAGCAATATTTATGAGGATGTGAAAATGGGTTCAGTCATATTACTTCCTTGAATGTATATAACAGAATTAGGCTCACAACACCAGGTTAAAGTCCAACAAGTTTATTTGTTAGCACAAGCCATTAGCTTTCAGAGAGCTGTCCCTTCATCAGGTGAGTGGGAGTTCTGTTCACAAGCAGGGCATATAAAGACACAAAAGTCAATTTACAAAATAATGATTGGAATGCGAGTCTTTACAGGTAATCAAGTCTTCAAGGTACAGACATTGTATTTGAGAGAGGGTTAAACACAGATTAAAGATATGTATTGTCTCCAGCCAGGACAGTTAGGTGAGATTTTGCAAGCCCAGGCAAGTCATGGGAATTACAGATAGTGTGACACAAATCCAAGATTCCGGTTGAGGCCATCTCATGTGTGCGGAACTTGGCTATCAGTCTCTGCTCAGTAACTCTGCATTGTCATGAGTGGTGAAGACTGCCTTGGAGAATGCTTATCTGAAGATTGGAGGCCAAGTGGCCGTGACTGCTAAAATGTTCCCCAAAGGAAGAGTTAGACAACACTTTAGTAGTCATGGGCACTCAGCCTCTGATCTTCAGATAAGCATTCTCCAAGGCGATCTTCATGACACACACAAAACGCAGAGTCGCTGAGCAGAGATTAATAGCTAAGTCCTGCACACAAGGATGGCCTCAACCGGATCTTGGATTTATGTCACACTATCTGTAATCCCCATGACTTGTCTGGGCTTGCAAAATCTCACTAGCTATCCTGGCTGGAGACAATATACATCTCTTTAACATTGCTTAACCTTCTCTCCAAAGTTGTCTGTACCTTTAAGACTTAATTACCTGTAATGATTCACATTCTAGCCATTATTTTGTAAATTGAGTTTGTGTCTTTATACGCCCTGTTTGTGAACAGAGCTCTCACTCACCTGACGAAGGGGCAGCACTCCGAAAGCTAGTGGCTTGTGCTACCAAATAAATCTGTTGAACTTTAACCTGGTGTTGTGAGCCTTCTTACTGCATTTACCCCAATCCAATGCCAGCATCTCCACATTACAACAGAATTTACATCTAGTTAATGGGGATCAATTCCAAATCCTAAAGGACATTATAAATGTTCTTGATGAGACTGATTTGCTATGATGACAAGTTGTTATAAGCATCTAGTTTACATTCTAACTCAAATCCCTCCTTTAATAACATTAATTGCAAAATAACATAAGAACTAGAATGAGGCTTATAGAACTCAAACCTGTTCAGGCATCAATAAGACCATGCTTACCTTCAATCTCAACTCAATACCTTTGTATTCCTCAATTCCCTTGGAGTCAAAAAATTAACTTCAGTTTGAATTTATTCAAAAACTGAGTATACGCCATACCTCTCATTTTGAGTGAAGAAAGTTCTCTGGTCTGAAATAGTTAACTCCTGATCTTAGACTACGCTCCTTAGTTCCAGATTGTCCAGCCAGAGAACACAATCTTTCAATATTTACCCTGCCTTACCCTCTCAGAATCCTATTTGTTTCTATGAGTTTGCAATGATATTCCATTCTTCTAAACTCCAAAAAAGGCACTTCTAGTCAACCCCTCGGCACATAATAACCAAGGAACCAATCTCTTTATTACACACACATACTTCCACTGGAACAGAGAAAAAACCTCACACAGTATTCCAGATGTGTTCTCAACGAAGTCCTGCACAATTGCAGCAAGATTTCTATACTCTTATACATCAACCTCCTTGCAATGAAGGTCAACAGACCATTCATCTCCTAATTGCTTGGTACCTGCATGTTATTCTTCTGTTTCAAACATACCAAAATCCCCTGAACATCAACATTTAATATTTCCCACTAAGATAAAAGCAAAATACTGCAGATGCTGAAAATCTCATGGTCTGACAAAATCTGGGGAGAAAGAATTGAGCCAACATTTTGAATCAGGACCTTTTGTCAGAGCTGACAGTTACCTGCTTGCGGGTATATCAAACGGTCAGCATGCAGGTGTATCAATGGAGCAAGGAGTCACTCATGTTTGGTTGTTTCCTTGGATCTTCTGGTTCCTTGCAAGCCCATTTTGTTGGGGCTGTTTTCTCTTTAAACTTGAAACCTTTCTCTCACTTCACAATGTTTCCAGATTCCTATTCCTATCCTTTATTTTAAAAGGTTTTCTTGTGAACTTTCTCCTTTTCTTTTAGGATCTGCTCCCTGCAATTCCATTTCCCAGTAAACTGCTGATAACTTGTATCCCTTTGAGATCCAGAACTCACTTGACATACATTGTTACTTTATCTTTAGAGCAGCTCAAAGATTCTTATTTATTTTCCTCAGAAATTTGCTTTGTCCAGTTAGACAGAGACTTAAACTGCTCCTTTTATCCAGGAGCATTATTACCAACTGAACTAAAAGTTCTATCTCTGTAGTATTGCTCTCTAAAACCCCCACTGTTAGGCAACAGCACATTGTTTGTTTCAACTTCCTTTCAAGAAGGATAAAAACTCATTAGAATGCAGGTATACAAACAGCTCCATTGTTGTATTAAATTAAATCAAACTAAATTAGATCTAGGTTTCACCTTTTCAATCCAGAAATGAATTTAAAGTTAAAGCAATATCTTGTACCTGAGAGTTAGGAACAACATTATGAAGAGGAAAAAAAATCAGTACTACCATGTGCACAGCATAATGCAACCTATTCTATCTTTTCTCAGTTTAGTTTCTTTTCCATTGAGGCCAGAGCCAGAGACACTGACAACTTAAGGGTATCCATATAGGACAATTTGTGAAAGCCCCCATACACCAGAAGTATATGTTTCTACTAAAAACCAATAAGCATCCTTACTGAGCTGGAAAGAAGTCATCAAGTTACAAATATCTTATATGTGGCCTGAAATTAAATTATTTTTCAGAGTAACTGAAGTGGGATTATTTTGCAGTGAAAGTACTCCACCCTGCACTTTCCTTCTTTGTGGTTCAGTTTTGAATTGAGTATAGGAAAGGGTGGAGCAAATTATATATTTAGAAACAATTTTGATCTAAAATTGAACTGAGGTTACAAACTGGGCACCTGTTCAATACAATATTTACCCAAAAGGCAAACCAGATTAAATGTTGTTTGACTAAGTCAAGAAATTGTGTATTGTTGGGGAAATTTGAAGACAAATGTAGCCCTTTAGTTTTGTTTATTTTGGTACCTTTACCTTTTACTCTTAAAAACACATGCATTCATCATTTTGGTTCTTGTGGTCATTTTGCATCCTTTTGTGCTTTCATTTGTCTTTTAATTTAACCATTAGCTATGTTCCATCAGTAGTAACCACACTCAGACTTTTCCTGATTCTTTGCTTCTTTTGCCCTCACAAATATTGCTATAATATTGCTCTCTTTGAATAATGTAATTGATGAGTATAACAGTTGTCTTGTCTACACTTACCAATAATTACCATGGTTAGTACTGAAATCGTAACGATGCAAATTGTTCAACTTGAGGGGAGACAGTTTATGTGAGATTCTTTACTACAGAAAGTTTGCTCCTGTAATGGAACAAGTAATGACCCAGATTTTGCATTCATTGGCAAAGCGATAGCACTCACTCGAAGAAAGGTACCCACAAAGATCTAAAATGTCTAAAGTGTGGATTTCACCTTTTCTGGTATTAATTTGAATCTGGCTTCAAGTCAAGAGAATCTCCAGCCAACCAGCAATAATAATGTCATAAAGCAGCATGTCATATTGAAGAATTCTCAGAGCAAACCAGGAAGTAAAAATGCACTGATTACATTTCTCTTTAACATTATTTTACAGACAGCAAAATAAATGATTGTATGTATACATGGGACTAAGGTAGAAGCTGAAATATCACATTTTAAAAAATAGAATTTAAAAAAATAATGGAAATATATTCCATAATACTGTTGAATAACATTCCTGACCACAAAAGAAAATTGAAACTATGAACTTAAAATTATGTTAAAAAGCCATTTACAACCCAATAAGGTGTAATCTTTTTTAAAAAGAAAGAGCTTCACAGCAAGACTAATGGTGTAAAAGGGTAATTTCAATGTTTTCTAATTGATTTCAATCAACAGAAATTTCAACTGCGCATATTAGATGCATAGAAGCACTGCCAATAACTTTGGATAGCATTTGTACCAAATCCAGGAAATAAAAACAGTGGACAGTGACAATTTTTTCATTATTACTACCATAAAGTGTGGGCTACCTTTTTTTGTGACTTTCACCATTAAAATGTTCCATTAAGTTGTGGCCAGGACATATCTGATATTCACCAACAGGTATATCTCAGCACCTGAAAACTTCTGTCCTTATGACATGAGTCATTCAATATTTAATTTCCTGTAGCATGTGAATGGAAGTTCTAGTCAGAGTATTACAATATGATCCCTATGAATTGGAACAAGAGTTCTAGACCCTATAATCGATTCCTATGTGTTATAAAAATTCCATGGACCACACATGTATGTTTTACACACAAAAGATATTATATTGTCTTTTTACTTGATATGAAACTTTTGTACAATTTCTGACCCCGTGGTGAGGCCTCCATCTTCCCATGTACTAAATACTCAACATTTTACTTTACATTAATCGACTCTGAGTCCTGCTTCTGAAGATAACCATCTCTTCTGAAGATAACCACTAAAGGCCAGAGATTCCAGTGCTCCAGACTTAGTGTCAGGAAGCTGACAGTATTTTCTGTACAGCTTTTTGTTGACACATTATTTTCATATGTAGAGCGCAGTGGGAAGGGAGACTAAGCTTGATACCTTTGCCTGCTCCTATCATTGTGGCATAAAACACCCGGTGTTAAGGCTTGTTTTTTTTTTCCCCATCCTGATGTAATTTTTTCTCTCCCCTTCGGTGGTTAGTGTGGCAAAACATTTGAAATATTCTCACAGACCCGTAGGGCTCTGCATGTCTGATTGAGAACTCCCAATTTGCAAGCTGGACTTTTAACAGTGATCATCCTTTCAGAATTGCGAACTAGATTAAACAGACTCATGATGCTGCACAATCATGCATTGCACATAACTAAAGCAAAATGAATAATTTATACTTATAATAGACAAATGAAATGCAAAATACTAATTACTATATTGGCCCAGTTTTGCAATGGAAATAATGGTGAAATTATTTGTACACACTCACATTAAGGCCTAACTCAAGCAGCAACGTCTAGTATCCACAAGTGCAGTACAATGCAGAAATCAAGAGATTGCTGAGTATTGTCTTTCTCACCCAGAGGTTATTATACTGAAACTTCACCAAGATATTCAACATTCACAAAAGTTAAGACAAGTCAATTTTTAATAACACGATTAGTCTTAATTAATGCCTCCGAAAGTTAAAATTTGCTTTTAAAAATGTGTTCCATTTGGTCAGATTTCAATTAATGCTGGACATTTTAAAAAAGAAAAATTGATATTTCTTTTGTTTTTTTACTTCTCTCTTGATCCCATCTTTCTTTTCCACTTCTGTGCATTTGTATTAATTATTCTAACTTATTCTTTCTGGTTTAGACTGTGGCTACAAAATTTGGCTCCAGTTTTTCTGTGCTATGAATGGCATTTGGGTATGCATCCACATGTCTCGTGCGAGCACCACTAAATGCTATTTCAATGAGAGCATTAGAGCTGATGCAGAGTAGTTGAATTATGACATCAAACAACAAATACTGTCTCTCAAAACGCACAACAACTGACCATGCATCCAGCAGAAGGAAGGACTCCCTTTCTGGATCACTAACTACTTTCAGCTTAGTTGGTGAAATCAGCAATTATAGAAGTATTGGGTAGTTTTTAAAGTTCAAAGTTTCTGGGGGGATGGTGTATCATGTGCTGAAGAACTTTGTTTGGACAATTCTGCACAAACCACCTACTGCTAAACATGGGCATAGTAGTATGCATTTCCCTTGGAATATAGCATTAAATGCACATCAAGCAGAGGTGACACAGCAGTTCAAGTTGTTGGAAGAGGTGGAGGAGGGTGGAAAGATTCTCAGTATATACTAGCATGGTTTATAGGATCATACAACACAAAAAGAAACTATTTTGTCTGTTATGACTGTGTTGCTTCTTCGAAAGATCATTTAATTATTCCCTCTCCCACTCTACTCCCCATGATTCTTCCACCCAAACCTCAAGGAAGTGTGTTAGACTCTTTGGCATCAATAAGCATCACTGAAATCTGTCAGCTACTGCAACCACAAAACAGGCGAAATGGCCATGAGCGCCAGACTCCTTCCAAGTTTCTGTGGCAATATTTGCAACATACCTCAGTTTGCCACTCAGTGCAAAAGGGAAGTTCATGTGTTCCAAGGGAACTAAATACATTTCATCCTCTATTACTAAAGAGAAACAGGCTTTAAAAGGACTGCAGTGTAGGGCACTATTGATTCCATACATGTGGCACCTGCAAAGCGACATGGCAATTTTAAGAGGTACTGAGAAAGAGGGGATTCTTGTAGTGTTCAGTTGGTATGTAATCAAATGCAGAATATGATGCAAGTCATAATAATGGCCATTATCTGAACAACTCTCTTAAAGGCCTCCTCAATACTCTCTGGAGTGTGCATAAAGCTTTACTGATTTCTGCATACTGCACAAACTCACCATCACAAGGACATTGATATGTCAACCAGTTAAACAGCTGGAGGCAGAAGAGGGAGACTGAGGAGACAAGGTATCCAACAGAACCTCTTTCTAACCATGAATAACTCATTAGATTACAATACCAACAAAAAGATATAATCCCAAATGATTGTAGGCAGCTCTTCCCTTTGATGGGGAGAGCTGACTGATGGTAATTTAACCTGAAGATCATGTCATCTCGTGAGGGGCAAGGCTGAGAAGGCAGACCTTCATGGACAACCTCAGCCAGTATGAGAATTGAACTGAGCTAACCAACTCCCCACAATACCAAATCCTTTACAAACAGATTGAGGTCACCCTGTAACATGTTCTGCAATGATCTGGAAAGTTCAGCTTCAGACTGCACTATTTTGGCATCAGTCTGGATTGGCTGGCTGACAGACAACTTCAAGGGCATTGGTGGCTTTCTGAGGCAGGATAGCAAATTCATGTTCCATGAAACCATTGCCAGTCCCCTGGACCAAAAGCTTGCAATCTTAGTGATCTATTGATAGGTGAAAAAGCAGGACAATTGTGACATCCTGCAAACCCCTTCAATAATGATATCTGAAGCCATGATGTCAACAGTTTCAGCTTGTATAACTCAAATCTAAGGTTACATTGCACCCCTAGACATTGGGTAGCTTCTGCTTGTACTGCAATGGAAGCAGCAAAATCCGGCCATTAGCATTGCAACATGATTGGACCCATAAGTGAATGAGTTGAGCCAGTTCTCCATACTGGAAAGATGGTCTCCAAGCTCTGCACAAATTCCTATATCAAACTGGAAATCCCTATGTTCTTTGTCATTTTATGCAGGTCTGTCAATTCCTTGTCAAGTTTTCTTCTGTAGCTCAACCCAAAGAGTACATGCAACTTTACCCTCTAGCAAGTGGGCAACTGCAGAATCCTTGGACCGTGCTTTGACTCTAGTCTCACTCTGTAGATCTCACTTCTATGATGTCCTCCAAATTATGCTCAGTGCCAGTACTGCAGCTGGTAGCTGCTTGAGAGAGAGTCAGTGATGGCATTTCTTCTTCATCACTGTCATCCTGCTCTGGTGCTTGAGCATCTGAAAGAAAGGTACAGTTATAGGGCTGTGCTGAGGGGAGGAGAGGAAAGCTTAAACATGCAGATTGTAAATCAGAAGAGATTTTGGGAGGAAGGAAGGGATGGCAGAAAAAAAATGATGCAAGGAAGAAGATTAGCTACAAGGATGCTGCCACCTGCAATGTTTTCAGCCTTACTTCTAGCCCTGGCACCATCAATTGATCAAATGATGGCAACCACTATCTCCAATATCAGGGTAAGGACATGTAGTCATACCTGTCCCCCACAAGTTAACTCCAGCTAGCTTTGATTATGCAACAATCTGTTCTGCAGGAATGGAAATGTGCGTGTTGCTATCTGATCAAAAATTAGATATAAAAGCCAGACAAATAGCAGCGTGCACAATTTTGGGCAGACTTGCGAACACAAGCCTCAAGTTTCTCAGAGGCCTCCAATAGAAAGTATGGTTAGGTATTGTTAAACATAGAAAATGCTACTCTATGGGTAAATGTGCCACTAAATTCAAGTGGAAGAGTAGAACTGGAAGTTGTCCTCAATGCTAATTCTGAACACCATGAAGGCTCATGGCTCAGTGGAACGTGAAGAAGGAAATCTGTTGATTATCACTTACTACTCCCTCAGCTGATGAATCAGTATATCACAAACCCGATGTTCTCTGTGAGGGTATCATGGTGCTGTATAGTTTTGCCCACAGGAATGGTATAAGATCCATGTATGAGACCCAGTGAGAACAGTAACCAGCTCAGTTATAGTATAACACTTACGTTAAAAAATTACAATAAATATATATACACATGCACACACAGGATTATAATGATCTAAGTTACGTGCAAGAAACTACTAAACACCTGCATAGATTAAGCAGAAATTATTGTTTTTGTTTCAAAGTATATTTACAAGATCTGAACACATTCAGGACTTCTCTCTTCTCAAACAATATCCAATTCAATGGATCTACAAGTAAAGGTCAGCTTGTAACCACACTGTATATGACTGAGGAGTTTATCTAGGAATGGTCTTTTTTTGGTTCAAAGATATGGGCTTTAACTGCCTCTACAAAGATTTCTGCACTCTTGCCTCTGGTGTGCATTGAAATAATTTATGCACCAACTCAAAGTTTTCCATTAAATTTTGATCAATGAGAGAATCAAGGTTATGGGAATGAGGGCGGAAGGTGAAGCTGAGGATTATGTCAGTCACAATCTCACTGAATGATGGTGCAGACTCAATGGGCTGATTGGCCTACTTCTGCTCTCATAGTAGAATGTTCACAACCAACAAAACATTCTTATCCAAGACACGTATTAATACATGTTTGTAAAGCAATTTGGGAGGTGGTGGTGGTGAAGTGGTACTCATCAGATTAGTAATCCAGCAACCTAGGGAAATGCCGAAGATCCAGTTTTGAATTCCACTATGGCAGATGGCGAAATTTGAATTCAATAGAAATCTGAAATTAAATGTTTAAATAATGACGATGAAACCATTGTCATTTGCTGTCAAAATCCATCTGATTCACTAGTGTCCTTTAAAGAAATCTCCCATCCATACCTGTTCTGGCCTACATGTGATTCCAGATCCACAGCAATGTGGTTGAATTTTAATTGCTTTAAAAATAAACAATAAATGCTGGCCATGCCAATGACAGTCACATCCCATGAATGAATAAAAAAACCATGCCATTATGTACAATGTCAATTAATACACTAGACCAATATGAGCTAGTTCCTAGCAAATTGCACAATAATAGTTTGAAATCAAAAAAATTACATTGATTTATTTTCAAAATATTCACAACAGATATTTCATCTTTATTTCACAAGAAACAAGTTTGCAATTGAAAAACAATTTAAAAAAAACTTTGCTGAATTCTGGAGAATATAACCCATTTATGAGACTATCAGCCAACATCACACTTGTTTTGTTACATGCTTTGCTTTTTAAAGTCGGATTGCAATTTTCATTTATTTTTACAAATTGAGGTCAGTGTGACCTGGACCTTGATTACTAGTGCCTAGCAGGCTTTTTTTTTTGCAAGTGTCAACAAACATATGAATAACAGGCTACTGCTTAACATGTCTCCCATATAGTCAATGACATATAATGGTAAAACATCATCTGCAAAAAAAAAAAATCAATCAAGATTTACGTAAATTCTTAATTGGTGCAATTTTCAAAACAGTGCTATAAAATAGTCCTTTGTGCAACACGAAACTTATTTTAAATTATACTTATATATGGGGGCCTTAGTGATACAAATGAGTTTAAAATCTAGGACTATTGTTAAGTTTGTGAAATAAATTTACAAACCCTCAGTTCTCAATCTGAGAACAGATAGTAGAGGCAGTAGTGTAGACATAGTTAAATACAAATCAACCTGTGAGGGAGTTATTGCAGACTTCAGTCACAAAGTTAGGGGCAGGATTGGCAGTAATCCTCGAGGTCCTCCTCTGCTAGATTTCTCTGGTGGGGAAACAGCACAAATGAGAACCAAAGTGGAGAACATTTTTTTTAAATGTATTTTTATTAAAATGAAAACATGCACAGTTCAGATATTAAATGTATGACATTGTAAAAAGAGTATTGTTACATTCTAGTAGGCATAGAAGCCTTGATTTTGATTCTGGATGGGGGGGTGGGTTTGGGGTCAGTGGGGCAAGCCTGACATGAGGCTAGACCATGTTAGCTCCTGGATCTCCTTTCAATACACTTGGCAATCGAGATGTGACTTGTGCTACTGTCAAACTCTGGCATTTCACTTTGTGAACTGTATTTAAAGTGGGGTATTAAAGCATGGTTACCAACCTCTTGTATTTGTTGCTGTACAACCTTACTTAAGCGGTCCAACTATAAAGCCTTTTCCCAAACTGCATTATCTGGGAGAAAGATTTTTTTAAAATAGAAAACAATTAAGTTTCTCTTCCTTTTGTAGGACAATACAGCAAAGAACTCAAAAGAAAACCCACCAAAGCCAGAGCAGAAAGCTGAGAGATCAATGACCCAGGAGTTATAGCACTGAGAAAGCAAGGCTATGGATTGAGAGCGCTAAGGGTCTACATATTTCTTGTAAATTTTCATTCACAACAAAGATGTAGCCTGCTTCACTACCTCAACTAGCATTCTCAAGGTATTCATCTCTTGCATCCAGCCTATTGGCCATTCTAATTAATGATCTTTCTCTTTCTTCTTCATCTTTAACAGCAGCAAAAAACTACACTGCAAACATCGGAGGGGTAACATCATCCAAGGATGGACTCTCTCTCCCAGACACTGGCTTAAATAATGTATTTTAAGTGTGAGGATATAGCATAAGGGAACACACAATAGGAGTGAGTGACAGAAGGAACAACCCAGGAAAGAGCTCTCCCAAGGGTAAAGCGCCTTACAAGCTCAGCCAAGAGACAAATTGGAGCTCATTGGTGTCATCACGAGTTATAAACGTATTGGATAACTTGCCAAGGAATGTCAGCATAATTGCTTGAGATAGGGTGGACAGTGAGATGGTAATGGCTCAGATGGTAATGGCTAACATGAGGGGACATAGCTTTAAATTAAGGGGTGGTAATTATAGGACAGATGTCAGAGGTAGGTTCTTTACTCAGAGGATAGTAAGGGCGTGGAATGTCCTACCTGCAGTTGTGGACTCACCAACTTGGAGGGCATTCAAACAGTCAGTGTCGAGGCATATGGATAACATTGGAATAGTTTAGGTTGGAGGGTCATTAGATTGGTTCCACTGGTCAGCACAACATCGAGGGTCGAAGGGCCTGTAATGTTCTATGTTCAAATAATGCATGGCGTCAGATCTCTGCAAGCCTACCTTCATGAGTACAGCTAGCTGATTGCACAGTAACGAGGTCCTTGCAGCAGGAACATGCATTTGCAACCTTTTCGGGTCAAGCAGAATATCAAAGGTCTCTCATGCAGGCTGTATCTTAAAAAGGAACTAGGATATAGTGATATACACTTTAGGCAGATTGATGAACTGCATGGGAGCTTTGAAGGAGCTCTATCAGAAACTATAGAACTTGAGTGCCAGACTTAGCCTGGGAGCTTACAAGAAAGCAGGTTTTTTGATAGAGTGGACATGGAGAAGATAATTCCTCTTCTGGGAGAATCTAGCTCTAGGGTCACTTTAAAAATAAGGGGTTGCGCAGTTGAAAACAGAGAAGAATTCATTTCTGAGGGTTGAGTGTCATTGGAATGCTCTTCCTCAAAAGGCAGGCACATCAGAATTTGAGCAACAGTCAGCCTTTAATTCTAATTGATTTCTCAGTACCCTTTGCCTGGTGATTTTCTTCTTAGTATTTGGATTTGAATTGTCAGATATATTGGTGCACAGTGAACAGTATTCTTTCTTGCATGCTATACAAAGCATACCATTCATAGAGTACATAGGGGAGAAGAAAAGGAGGGGCTGCAGAATATGTTACAGTAAGAACCAAGGTGTACTAAGGTAAAAAGAAAATCAACTTAATAAAGGTAGGTCTTCAAAAGTCTGATGGCAGCAGGGAACACGCTGTTCTCAAATTGGTTGGTATATGCTCTGCATCTTTTTTCCCCCAAAGCAAGAAGATGGAAGAGTACATCCAGGGATGCACGGGGTCCTTGATTATGCTGACTGCTTTTCCAAGGCAGCGGGAAGTGTAGACAGAATAGTTGGGAGACTGGTTTCAGAGATTTTTGTGGTCTTGGTCAGAACAGGAGCTATACCAAGCTATGATATCAAGAAAGGATGTGCATCTTCTATAGTGAAGACAAACAAAATCTGCTAAATACTTCCACCATGTTTTTTTTTAATATTACTCCCTCAGATATTCCACGTACTTCAGTTACTCTTTTTAAATAACTGTAGAAACTCTTTCAGATTTTTTATATTTCTCGTCAGCTTTCCTGAAAAGTAACCCTTTGCTGGTTTTTAGATTCTGTCATTCTCTGATCTCCACTACACTTTGTGGAATTAGGACACTTTCTTTCAATTTGGTACAATCTTCAACTTTCTCTATTAGAAAGATACAGTGCATCCTTCTCCTAGAATCTTGTACTGAAACACATTTTTATTAAATATCTCCTTACACCTCTTCTTACTGCATTTCTGCCAACCTACACCTTAATCTGATTTCATAGTTTATCTTAGCCAGCTGTGTCTTCACCTTCATTTAAGTTTAAACTCAGTCTTAGTACCTCCCCTCCTCCAATTTATGATTACTGCTAACTAGAAGATCCTTTACCATGAGTTCAATCAATCCTGTCTCATTGTACATTACCAACACTAGAAAGCCTAGAGCTAACTAGAGATTAGAATATGTTGCTCTAAGAAATTGCCCCAAATGCATGTTCTGACCTCTTCCGGACTATATTTGTCAATCTCATCCGTCCACTCTGATCAGTCACTATGTAGATTAAAATCACCCATAATTATCCCTTACCCTCCTATAAATCCACACAGTGTAGCTATTATTAGAGGACGTATAAACTACTCCCATGCGACTTCTTACCTTTAAGAGAGCTGATTCTACATATTAATGAGAAAGACTTTAGTCATCTCACTAAATTCATCACTCATACAGTTATCACACTCTTTTCTCATCATCTTACCTTCCAAAAATGTCTTATCCCATCACCCTTTCTTGCTCTTGATCTTCCAAAATATCATAATCCTCTTGAATATTCAGGGGCCCAGCCTTTGGCAATCAGATCATATTTATTTTTATTTGAGCTGACAGCATTCATAACAAAACTGATTGTGCATCTGAATGACAGGCTATGCACAGCCTTTGTTGTGTCTTATTACTATTTTTCAACCTCTGTTCTGGCATATTCAAGTTTATATGCCCTGTCTCTTCCTACCACACTGATCATCCTTATTACTGACTTGTTCCCTTGCCCGTCCTCTTCCTCTAATCTTGTTTCCCTCAAGTGATCCATCACCCAACTATAAAAAGCCCTCTGTCAACCTAGTTAAGTGACTCAGAACATTGGTTCCAGTATGGTTCAGGTGAAGACTTTCCCAATGATACAGCTTCCACTTTCTCCAGTGCTTATGCCAGTACTCCATGAATCAAAATCCATTACACCTAAGCTGACTTTTGAACCATACATTTGATGTCAATTTACTTGTGGCTCTGGAAATAATCCAAAACTACATTTCAGGTTCTGCTTTTTAACAGCACCTGCTGTTGTTCCCATATAGCCTGCAGGGAAACATTGATGAATTATGGGCCACCCTTTGTTTGCCTCATGACAACTGTTCACTGTTGTCCAAGTCCCCCTTCATTGTTGGAGCTTCACTCTCCAAAGCTTTTAATTATTCTTCTGCAGTAGCAGAGGTGGGATGATTTCAAGGACCATAAAGTCAGGTCCTCAGCAATTCGTGCACCAACAGTGCAGTCTTATAAGAAAGAGGAGACCATTCAGCCCATTGATCCAGCTCTGATAAAGATCTGACTGATGGTTGTGACCTTAACTCTACTCTCCTGTCTATTACAGCATAGACTCAACTCTTTTGTAGATCAAAAAATCCTGCGTAACTTAGCCTTGAATCTCTTGGATTACCTAACCTGCTATGGAAGAGTATTGCAAAGACTAATAACCTCGGAAGATATTCCTCATCTTAAAATGGGAGAACCTCAAAATTTTAAATTGAACGCTTTAGTTCTAGAATCCATAAAAGAAAGTACCTTCTCAGCATCTATCCTGTTAAGCCCACTCAATCATTTGCAAAATCTTCTAAACTTTAAAATCAACTATTCTTCATTAGACTATCCCTTCCTTCCAGGAAATATACCAAGTAAACCTTTTCCAACTGCTTCCAATGCAGCTCCTGGTAAGAAGGCCAAAGCTGTACACAGTATTCAGGTGTGGTCTCATCAATGCTCTCAATTGCACCAAGACACCTCTACTTTTATACTCCATTTCCCTGGCAATAAAGGCCTACACTCTATTTCCTTCCCCAATTACTTGCTGTACCTACATGTTAACATTACACAAAGACAGCCAGATCCATCAGTACTGCAGCATTTCGTACTCTCTATTTAAGCTTTCCTTTAAATAGGAAAGTTTAAATAGAGACAAGCACCCTTGCCCCCAATATTATATACCAACTATCTTTTTTTTGCCACTCACCTAACTCATTTATACCTATTTCTAGATTTCTCGTATCCTTTCAATTTGCTTTCTTTTGTCAACAGCAAATTTCGCTACAATAGTCAGGCCCTTCAGTCATTAACAGATCATAAATAGCTAAGGCTCCAGACTGATCCCTGCAGTATTAATTGCCAGCCTGAAAATGACTGGCTTGCTGTTTGTTAGCTCACTTACTGTCCATGTTAATTTCATGCCCAACATTTGTACTTTCTGTTCTATCATAACCCATTAATGAGATACATTATCAGAAGCCTTTTGAATATCCCTCAAAGCGTTCTAACAAATGATTCAACCAATATTTTCCTTTCACAAAACTCTTGTTGACTCATGAATGGCAGCAGCACCCAGTCACGTTGCAATTATACCTGGGTAGGTGGCTTCCTGGCCACCCTAGTACTTGATTTACTGAGCCCCACACCTCCCACCATCTTGTTAGTTGTCCAATAGCTGTGTAATTGCATAACCACCTGATCCACTGCCAAAACTTGTCACTAACATTAAATTCTGCCCTCCAGGTCCGTTTTCTAGAACTTAATAGCCAATGATAAGACAATGCCTAGTATTTGAAATATGGAAGAAATGAACAGAAATGATATAGGTCTCTCTCTCTCAATATAGTAGCATTATTACATTCTCTCATTTTCTCAGCAGTCTCCTCAAACGCTTCCATGTGGCTGAAAAGATACAGCATGTAGGATTTGACCATCACAAGTTAAAGATTATACCAGTCCTGGGAGCATGCATTAAATTACTCGACCCAGCTACTTCATGGGTGTATTTTAGTAAAAAGCATGCAAGGGAAACATGGATCAAGCACACACGTCATACAATGACAGTAACGAGAAATATAGTGGTAAGAAATACTGAACACATGTAATATGGTTCTTAAGCTGCCTACATCAGGTCACAGAAACTGGAGCCCAATGAGTTCCTGAACAAAGAAAATTGTCTAGAGGGAATTTTTAAGTGGGAGAGAACAATATCAACTGAACTATTAATGTGTCAGTCAAGAGAAGTCTTCCTGAGTCTCAATGGAATTAGCTCATCTTACAAATGATAATGGACTACTGCAATCTCTTCAGGCCAAGAAGATCTTCCCCCTCTTGGGTCTGATGGTATTGTTTCTTTGCCACAAAACTGTGCAGGACAATGATCCAGAGACCCTAAAAGGATCATTTTGTGCAACGTTCCCAAATGCTAGACATCTGAAGCATGTCTTGAACATTCTATTGAAATTATTCTAGTGAATGAAAGAACCTCATTATACCATTGTTCAGCTCAGATCCTAACCACAAACATATTATATGCCATGATTGAAGGGGACAAGCTTTAATTGCTGTCTTTAGTGGACAAAGTATCGTGACAGTTCCTGGGCAGAACATATTTATTTGCATCTGGCAGTGCTACACTTCAAGTACTTAATTGGTTTTACAATATCCTGGGGCAATAAAGTCTGCCATCAAAATAATATACTTTGCCCTTCAGGGACGAAAATCTGTCATCCTCACCAGGTCTGGCCACAGTTAATTCAGATGTGCTTGGAAATGGTCTAGCTAGCTACTCAAAAGTTGAAGGTCACAACAAGACAGACCAACTGATATCCATATCAACACTGGAAAATGACAAAAACATACCATGCTGAGTCAAACCTACAAAGGCCTCCTTTCTAACTGTCTCAAATTAGTCAAGCAGCCAGAAAGAGACATGTCCTAACTCCTCTCTCATCAGCCCTGGCTATGTTTTGTCCTATCCTTTAGGGAAGTTAGCGGTATAGTGGTGTTGTTGTCGGACTAGTAATCCAGAGATCCAAGGTAATGCTCTAGGTTCAAACCCAACCATAGTAGATGGCAACATTTAAATTCAATAAAAATCTAGAATTAAAAGACTAATGATAAAGCATGAAACCATTGTCTTCTATTATAAAACCCATCTGGTTCAATGTCCTTCTACCCTACATGTGACTCCAGATCCACAGCAATCTGGTTGACTCTTAAATACCCTCAGGGCTGGGCAATAAGTGCTGGCCAGTGAGACTCATATTCCATAAACAAATAAAACCTGCAGGATTGACCCACTACTGGTATACTGTCAAGAAGTGGTGTCTCTGGGAGCTGTTAATATTGACTCCAGACGTTAGGTCAAAACATATGCAAAGAAACCTCTTGCTGATTATCACCCATTGCACTCCCTTAGCTGATGAATCCGTGCACTTCATGTTCAATACTACTTGTAATGCTGCAGGTAGTAAGAATAGTGCATTCTCTGATTGAGGGAGGAACTTGGTCGATCACCAATGGTTTGATAGTACTGCCAGTATGTATTGTATGTATTGTCTAGCTTGTCATATTTTGCAAGCCAGTGCATTGTAGGATCACATGATCCAGGTAAGGAACAGTTGCAATATTAATCACCTCTCAATTAAAATCTTAAGGTATCAGGAACACACTTTAGAATGTGTTTACTGTAGCAAGAGAAATCAATAAGGAAAAATCTAGTTGCCCTTATATAGTTACAACACTAGAACCAAACCAAAAATGTGGAAATTTGCTCTGTTCACAAAAAGCAACTCAATCCAGTATGTTCTCAAAAGAATGGCTAATACCAACAGTGCTTTCCCAGTACCTGCATAGCAATAACCTGCTGGTTGATGCTCGGTTTAGGCCCTCCGGACAACTTGGCTCCAGATCTCATTATAACCTTGGTCTGATGATGGACCAAAGTGAATTTCAGAAAGGAGGAAGGAATGACCTTCATTTGACATCAAGGGAGCTTTGGATTGAGTGTGGCATCAAGCAGCCCCAGCAAAATTTAAGTCAATGGGAAACAAAGAAAATCCACTGGCAGGAATCATACCAAGCACAAGAAAGATGGTTGTTGAGACCAACATCTTAGCCCCAGCACATCACACCAAGGATTCCGATGGGGCAGGGTCTGAGGCCTGATCATCTTCAGTTCTTCAACAATGGCTTCTCCTCAGTAAGGCTACAGATGGAGATGTTTGCTGATAATTTCAGTGCTCAGTACCATTTACAATTCCACAGATACTGAAGTAACTCTTGCCTGCATGAAGATCAGAATATTTAGGCTTGGGCCGTTAAGTGGCAAATATGATTAGCAGTAGAAAAGTACCAGCAACGATCCCTAACATGGAGAGGAGAGAATATAACTATCTCCCCTTATTGTTCAACAACATTAGCATCGTGGAAATATGGACCAACATCACTCTTGGGGTTAACACTAATAAGAAACTAAAGTGGATCAACCATATAAATACTGTGGTGACAACAGCAGGCCATAGCCTGAGAATTCTGGGCAAGTAACTTATGCCTTGGCTGCCTAAAGTCTGTCCATAAGTCAAGACGCAAGTCAACGTAATGAAATATACTCCACTTGTTTAGATGATTACAACTCAATCACACTCAAGGCTCACAATCCAGCACAAGCAGCTGCTTGATCAGAACCTTATTCACCATGAACACATAGTAGCAACAATACATTCAATACTGATAAATGCACTGCAGCAATTCACCTAGTCGCCTTTTGATAGTGCACGTGAAACATAGAACAACACAGCACAAACAGGCCCTTCGGCCCACAAGTTGCACCGATCACATCTACCAATCCACAGACCTATCTATAACCCCCTATTTGTTTCCATATACTCATCCAGAAGTATTTTAAAAGACCCCAGCGAGTTTGCCTCAACAACCTCCAACGGCAGCCGATTCCATTCACTCGCCACCCTCTTGAGTGAAAAACTTATCCCTAACATCTCCTCTGTATTTGCTTCCCTGCACCTTAAATCTGTCCTCTCGTAATAACCATTTCAGCTTGGGGAAATAGTCTCAGAGTCCACCCTATCTATTCCTCTCAACCTCTACCATCTAGAAGAACAAGGGCGGCAGGCAGGTGGGGTCAGCAGCAAGCACACCATCCTGACTTAGAAATATATAATCTTCACAACTGTAGAGTTACAAATTTTGGATTTTATTTCCCCTACCAATATTATGGTTATGCCTACATGGCATTCAATTTGTCGAAAATGAAGAAACTTTCTTCTGTTAAACACTGCATCCTTGATTTGCCTTATGTATGTGGCATAAATAAAGTTATGATTACCAACATTACTAAAGGGTAAAATTCTTAAGAGGTCATGGATGTAACATTGAAGGTAACAGGACAAGCAGAGACAACATTAAAGCATATAGGACTCTAGGCTTTATTAATAGAGGCATAGAGTATGAGCAAGATGGGTATGTTGAATTTAGAAAAAAGGGCAGCACATTAGCACTGCTGCTTCACAACTCCAGGGATCTGGGTTCGATTCCCAACTTGGGTCATTGTGTGGAGTTTGCACATTCTTCTCGTCTGCATGTGTTTCCTCCAAGTGCTCCAGTGCAGGTTAGGTTGATTGGCCATGCTAAAAAAATTGCTCCTGAGAAGTTAGGAGGGATTAGTGGGTAAACATGTAGGGATATTGGGGTAGGATTGTGGTCAGTGCTGACTCAATGGGCCAAGTGGCATTTTTCTGTACTGTAGGGTTTCTAAGTCAACATTCCTAGTACTTGTACCAAAAGTGTAGCAGTGCATGTCATCTAGCTTTTCTAATAAAATCAAAGCTCAACTCTTGATTTTTTTTCCCCTCTCCCACAGTATCACGATGTGATCATTGGCTGATGTACATCAGCCATTCTAACATTCTCGAGGAGGTAGTGGTGGGGTACATTTTTGACTTAGTAAGGATTTTTGAAGTATAAAATCTTTTCAATTCAAATATCTAGCTTGTGCCTAGCCTAACAAAAAGGTACCACCAGTATTTATAAATCAAGTAGAATTTATTTTTACACACACACAATACAAAAGTGAAGACAGCATGGAAGTTTTTCATTCTTTAAGACCAAGGATTCCCGGAGTGCTGCCAGCATGGGTGATGTCTCCTCCTTCTAAGTGACATGTTGAACTGTACTGCAGAAAATTTGCACAACAGAAGCAATGGTGAAACTATAGCAAACACTGGGTTTCCGACTCTTATTCCAAATCCTGACTACTCCTTACCGCCAATAAGTGGAAAAATGGAACTGAGAAAGAGGGATGATAACAGATAGTCTGAATTCTCTTTTCATTAGCATCTGGTTATCACCCCTCTTCTTGACTAGATTCATATCCTATTTCCTTATTCCCTAAGAGTTACATTCCATTGTGAACAAGTTACATTACTGTAGAAAAAGCAATTGTACAATATTACATCGTCTTATTGAGGACACAAACTGTTGTAAGCAATTCATACAAAACATGTTATCATGCACCTACGAATATGAAGGCAATTAAGAACAAATGTTAGCAGTAATTCTTAGCAAGATACTTTCATGCCAACAATTAGGAGCCAAAACCTAATTAAAATATATGGCTGTTGCGTAAGGCGACATACTAAATTCAAGCTGCTAGGAGTTCAAACCTTTTCAACACAAATAAAAAATGCTGGAAAATCTCAGCAAGTCTGACAGCATCTGTGGAAAGAGAAAAGAACCAACATAGCTCTGAAGGTCATCCAGACTCAAAGAGCAAAGAAGACATTTACACAATGGCAGGGGAGGAGGGGGATTGGAATTTGGGTAATTAGACAAAGGGAATGTAAAGGAAGATGAAAAAGGTACTGAAAGAGTCCATAAAGTGATTAAGTGAATAGCAGAACAGATGGTTAAGGCAGTTACCCTGCAGCAGGGTGCGAGGTGGTGCTCGAGAAGTGGAAAAATGGAATGAGAAAGAAGGATGATAAAAAGTGAGGTTTACAACCTATCCATTTTTTTAAACCTCTAAGCTAGTCCCAATTGCCTATATTTGGGCCAATGATCTCTACAGTCATCCTATCCATGTAACTGTCTAAACGATTTTTAAAAGACAAAATTGTACTACCTCTGGCAGCTTGTTCCAGATACACACCACCCTCTGAAAAAAATTGCCCCTCTGGCCCCTTTTGTATGTCTCCCTCACCTTAAACCTATGCCCTCTAGTTTTAGGCTCCCCTATCATTGGGAAAGATATCTAACTGATCTATGCCCATTATTTTATAGCCCTCTACAAGACCATCCTTCTATGCTCTAGAAAAAAATTTCACAGTTCTATCCAACCTCTCCTTATAACTCAAATCAAGTCCTGCTAACATCTTAGTAAATCTTTTCTGCACTCTTTCTAGTTAAGAAGTTTTTTTTGGTCATCCTTTAATAGAATTATTCACTGTATTCCAAGTATGGCCTTACCAATGTCTTGTACAACTTCAGCAAGACGTCCCAGCTCCTGTATTCAACATTCTAACCAATGAAACAAAGCATGCCGAGTGCCTTCTTCACCATTCTGTCCACCTTTGACTCCACTTTCAAAAAAAATGATGAACACGTACCCCTAGATCTCTTTGTTCTATAATTCTTCCCAATGCCCTATGATTAACTGAACCAGGGCCGGACTTAATCTACCAAAATGCATCACCTCACATTCCATCTGCCATTCATCAGCCCACTGGCCCAATTGATCAAGATCCCATTTCAATACTAAATAACCTTCTTCACTGGACTATACTGCCATCAATCTTGGTGTCATCTACAAATTTACTAACCATGCCTACTAAATTCTCATCCAAATCATTAATAAAAATAACAGTAGATCCAGCACCAATCCCTGAGGCATACCACCGGTCAGTGCTTCCACTTTGAAAATCAATCCTCCATCTTCTGTCATTGTGTCCATTTGGCTACCTCACCCTGGATCCCATGAGATTTAACATTGTACAACAAGCTACGTGGTACTTTATCAAAGGCCTTGCTAAAATCCATGTAGACAGCATAAACTGCACTGCCCTCATCTACCTTCTTGGTTACCCTTCAAAGAGCTCAAATTTGTGAGACATGATTTTCCAATCAAAGCCATGCTGACTATCCCTAATTCTCTAACTGCCTGTAGATCCTCAAAATACTTAATTTACCCACTACGGATGTGAGGCTCACTGGCCTATAGTTCCCATGTTTTTCCCTGCATCCCTTCTTAAACAAAGGCACAACATTTGCCACCCTCCAAACTTCAGGCATTTCATCTGTGACTATTGATGATTCAATATCTCTGCTAAGAGATCCGCAATTGCGTCCCCAACCTCCCAGTGTCCTGGGATACACTTCATCAGGTCCCAGGGATTTATTTACTTTGATGCGCTTTAAACTTCCAGCACCACTTCTTCTGTTACATGTACATCTGTCAAAAAAAATCACTATTTATTTCCCCAAGTTTCCCAACATCCATGCTTTTGTCAACAGTGACTACAGTTGACAAATATTCACTTAGGATCTTACCCATCTCTTGTGGATCTGCACATAGATGACCTTGTTGATCCTTAAGAGGTCTTACTCTCTTGCTCTTTATGTATTTGTAGAAGCTCTTTGGATTCTCTTTTGCCTTGTCTGCTAAAGCAAGGCATGTTTCCTTTTTGCCCTCCTGATTTCTCACTTAACTCTACATCTGCACCCTTCAAGACATTCACTTGATCCCAGCTGCCTAAGCATGTCATGCATCTCCTCCTTGACCAGAGCTTCAATATCCTGAGTCATCCAGGGTTCCCTACTTCCAGTAGCCTTGCCCTTCACTAAGGGGAACGTGCTTACCCCAAACTCTGGTTAATACACACTTTAGACAGCCTTCCACTTATCAGATGTCCCTTTGCTTTCCCACAGACTCTCCTAATTAACTGTTGGAAGTTCCTGCGTGATATCATCAAAATTGGCTTTGCCCCAGTTTAGAATTTAAACTTTTGGGACAGACCTATCATTCTCCATAGCCATCTTAAAACTAATGGAATTACGGTCACTAGTCCCAAAGTGATCCCTCACTAACTTCTGTCACCTGCCCTTTCTTATTTCCCAAGTCAAGTTTTGCCCCCTCTCTAGTCAAGCCATCAGAATACCAAATGCGAAATTCTCTCTCTCTCCCTCCATCCAAGCCTCTAATATTATGCTTGTCCCAATCAATGTTGGGAAAGTTAAAATCCCTTACTACTATCACCCTATTTTCCTTGGAACTATCTGTAAACTCCTTACATATTTGCTCCTCAATTTCCCACCAACTATTAGAGGGCTTATAGTACAACCCTAAAGGTGATTTCCCTTTCTTTTTTCTCAGTTCAACTCTCAGACTCAGTGGGCAAACCCTCTGATATATCCCCTCTTAGCAGTGCCATGATGTTTCCCTTAATCAAAAGTGCAACTCTTGCCTCCTGTTCTTTCTTATAGCATCTGTGCCATGGACCATTGAGCTGCCAGTCCTGTCCTTCCCTTTCATTTGAAATATCATCACTATATTACCATACAGTGAAAGTATTGTTTCTTGCACACTACACAGACAAAGCATACCATTCATAGAGAAGGAAATGAGAGTGTACAGGATTTACAGTTACAGTCATAGCTAGGGTACAGAGGAAGATCAACTTGATGCAAGTTAAGTCCATTCAAAAGTCTTGAGTTGGTTGGCACATGACCTCAGACTTTTATATTTTCCCCCCCGACGAAGGTGGTGGAAGAGAGAACGTCCAGGGTGCGTGCAGTCCTCAATTATGCTGGCTAATTTGCCAAGGTAATGGGAAGTGTAGACAGAGTCAATGGATGGAGGCTGCTTTGTGTGATGGATTGGGCTATATTGACAATCATTTATAGTTCCTTGTCATCTTAGGCAGAACAGGAGTCAAAGAATGCTTTCTATGGTGCATCTGTAAAAGTTGGAGAGATTCATAGCTGATATGAGCAATTTCTTTAGTCTTCTGAAAGTACAGGTGTTAGTTGGCTTTCTTAACTATAATGTCAGCATGCATAAACCAGAGGTGGTTGTTTGTGATCTGAACACCTAAAAACTCGAAGCTCTCGACCCTTTCTACATAGCCATGTTTCATTAACTGCTACGATATCCCAATCCCATGTACCTCTCCATACCTCGAGTTCATCTGCCTTACCTGTCAGGCTTCTTGCTTTTTAATCCCTCCTTTGGGGACATATCTGAACTTCCTTTTGCCTGACCCATCTGGTACTAGGATTACCGCCTTTACTATTTAATGTGTTCTCTTTAACTTCTGTGCTGTCCTCAACCTTCCCTTGTGTCTCCCTACTGCTCTGGGTCCCACCCCCTGCCAAGCTAGTTTAAACCCTCCCAAATGACTAACAAATCTGTCCGCCAGAATATTAATTCCCCTTCTGGTTCAGGTGTCACCATCCCTCTTGAACAGGTCACCCTTTCCCCAGAAAAGATCCCAATGATCCAAAAACCTAAATCCCTGAGCCCTGCATCAGCTCTCAAGCCATGCATTCATCTGCCTAATCTTCCTATTCCTACTCATTAGCACATAGCACCAGTAGTCGTCCAGAATTTACTACCTTTGAGGTCCTGCATTTTAGTCTTCTGCCTAATTCTATATTCACACTTTATGATCTCATCCCTTTTCCTACTTATGTCTATGAAAAAAAAAACAAAAATAAATGGAAATACAGTGAAGGTGGAGAGAGAGTTCATGTTCTGTCTGGAAGACTGAAGTGTCCAATCTGAAGAGGAGGTGCTGTTCTTCCAGTTTTGCATTGGGTTCACCAGAACATTACAAAAGGCCAAGGACGGACATGTACAAAGGAAAGCAGGTGGTGTGTTGAAGTGGTAAGCAATAAGAAGGTCTGGGTCCTGCTTGTGGTCAGACTGTAGGCGTTCAAAGCATACGGAAGGTGATGTCATAATATCATGAGACTGCGAATCCAGAAACTCAGCTAATGTTCCGGGGACCTGGGTTCATATGCCAGCATGGCAGTTGGGAAACATGAAATCAATTAAAAAAAAATCTAGAATTAAAAGTCTAATGAACCCTATAAAACCTGTTGATTGAGAGAAAAACTCATCTGGTCACTGATGTCTTTTAGAAAAGGAAATCTGTCATTCTTACCTGGTCTGGCTTATTTGTGACTTGAGAGCCACAGCAATGTGACTGACTCTCAACTGCACTTGGACATCTAGGAATAGGGAACAAATGTTGGTCAGCCAGCAAAATTCATGTCTTACGAACAAATAAAAGTGGTCACCCAGTCTGTGTTTGGTCTCTCCAGCGTAGAGTAAACCGTATTGGAGCAGCAAATGTAATAGACCAGGTTAAAGGAGATGTATTGAAGCACTGCTTCACCTGAAAGGGGCATTTAGGATCTGGGATGTTGAGCAGGGAGGTGGTAAAGGGGCAAGTATTGTGCATAGGAAGATACTGGGTGTGATGGAAAAGTGGGCCAGGGTGTCCTGGAAAGAATGGTCCTCGTGGAATGCTGACAGAGGGGCTGATGTGTTGAATAGTGGCATCATGCTGGAGTTTGAATGTGGCTGGTGGGGTGAAAAGTGAGGACAATGGGAACCCCATTTGGTTCTGGGAAGGAAGGGTTGAGAGCAACGGCCCAGAGATGAAAAACCACAAGCGAGGAAGATGATGTACCAGCAGCCCTATTTTGAAAAGTGGCATCATCAGAACAGATGTGGCAGAGACTAAGTGTAATATAAACAGAACCTAGTTTTAAGGCTGATAAAATTGGATATTCTAAATTAAAGAATTGGGCATATTGAAAATCAAATACAGTCAAACCTCAGGCAGGCCAATTGTACAATATACAAACATTGATTCAAAAGGTTGTTGCACCCTACTGATGCTTAGCAGGAGATCATTGCACCCCATTGAAATGCACCAGCCTATTGTTAGAAGCCCAGATCGGGCCAGACTTTGTCACTGCGAGTTCCTGCATTGGCTTAATCTGATAACAGGTTACATGTAAGCAAAAGCGTAGAGATGGACACCTAAGGGCAGACCCTGGTGTTCTGTCAGGCAGACATCAAGAAACACCCACTGGATACCGGAACCCCCTCCTGGGACCTCATTGGCTGGAAGCCAGAGAAGTTTCTGGAAAGCAGGCAAGAGAGTAAAGGAACACATTGTCAGACACACCAAGAGCGAAGACTCAATGAAGGAGACGACTCTTGACCATTTGTAAGACTGACCAGAGAAGGAAGGAAGAAGCTGCTATCGAGATTCATCTTCGTGGTGACAGACCAGAGGGACTCAAAATCGAGCCTGCAGTTTTAACCAACCAACTTTGCAGGTAGTATACTTGAACCTGGGGTATCCTCTTCTTTTATATGGGTAATTTAAGGGTTGGTAGCGTTACTATTAATAAACTTGTTGAAACTTTTGTCCTTTGTCCATCTTGTAAGTAAGGGCATCAGGGTAAAACATTGAAGCAATCAAACTGGTCAAAAACAGAATTAAATCACAACAGAAGGAACTGAAAAATGGGACGAACTCCTTACAGGATGTGGGGTGTGAAGAGCTGTAGTCAAAATAGTTGTGGGAATTGGTGGGCTTGCAATGGATACTGGTGGACAGTTTATCAGAAATAGAGGCAGGTGTCAGAAAGGAAGAAGGGCCAGAGATGGACCGTGTGTAGATGATAGAGGGGTGGAAATTGGAAACAAAATTGATAAACTTTCAGGTTCAGATGAGAGCATGAAGTGACACCAAAATAGTCATCAACATACTGATAAAGGAATTGTGGGACAGGGCTGAAGTAGGACTGGAACATAAATCGATGAGACAGGCATAACTGGAACCCATAGCACACCTTTTATTTGGAGGAAATGAGATGAGTTAAAGGAAAAATTGTTGAGTGAAAGTACTAATTCCTCCAATATGGAGGAGAGTGGTGATGGAGGGGATTGTTCAGACCTCTGAGGAAGGGCAAAGAAGTTTGAGGCCATTCTGGTGGGGAATGGATGTGTAGAAGGATTGGACATTTGTGATGAGGAGGGGTGGTGGTGTTTTGGGCCAAGGAACTGGAAGTTGTTAATACAGGATAGGTTATCAGATAACTCATGGATGTAGGTCAGCAGGCTTAGAAGTTCAAACCTTTTTGTCAACTTTAAAGAAAAAAGTGACCTTGAATTGGTCAGTGTAATAAAACAAATAAAATTGCTTGAACCCAGACCTTTTGGCACTTTTTAAGCCATTGGGTTCATCAAGAACATCCTTGCAAGCAGTTGCCTTAACTGAATTTCTGTTGTAAGACAAGTAACTAACTAAGCTGTTTAAAAAACAAATTAAGCTACAATCTTAGTTACTTCATACCATGGAACTCAAAATTAGTTTCATCAAAGCTTACACCAGTGTAACCTTGTGTGGTGAAGGTGATTCTACAATGCTGTTGCTAGGCAGAACTATTAATCTAGTGACAATTAAGAAGTGATATCAGGATGTCATGTAACTTGGATGAGAATTTGAGGTGGTGGTTCTCCCAAGCACATGATGCCTGAGTGTAATGAAGATGGTAGATATAGCAGCAATTTGTTTTGCTTTCTCAAATCACTTTAAAAAAAGAGGGAATGGAGGCCATATCCTCCCTTAAAATAACATTAATAAAACAGCTTTGTTTTACTCATACCAGCTTTTTATTTCAAGTTGCATTCAGGTTTTCAAACCGTCACAGTGGTATGTACATTATTAGTTCAGGATGACTAGCCCTGTAACATAACCACTGCATTGCTGTACCGGCATATTGTAGTGTGCAGATATCAGCAAATGGCACCGTGCATTTCTGATACTGCCTGAATTTCCATCTTTCTTCTTTTGAAAGAGTAAGCTTCCAACAGTACCTTGCCAAAAAGATAATGAGAAAACAGAAACATGGAGGAAATTAGAGCAAAATATTATAGAGAAGTTTCTTTACATTCTCACTGTTAAAATTGCCAGCTATCAGAATTCAAACTGGGAAGGTATGAAAAGTGAGTGCAGATTCAGTCAGATTTCTAACCAACTGGCCAGTTGAATTGACTACTTACAATGCAAGGCGGTATCAGTTAATTCACTGTCTATATTTGTACTTAACTCCTTAATGCCTTCTTGAAGCCAGTGGGAAAGTCATACATCATTGGGTCCACTAGCTGAGGAAATGGTTCCATGTAACAGGCAAGCTGCACTGGATTCCAAAAGTCCAGCACTGGTCTCTGCTAGAAAATATAATGCGTCTACATTTGTACTGGAGGACTCCCTTACTGATTTCATTTTTCTCAGTGGCTGCTATAATTTTGCAAAGCTACATGAGAGTTATCATGCAGATAGCACAGGAGCAGCTGATAAAGACTATCTACACTTCACTGTGGTGGACCATCTGGTCACAATTGTTGTATACATGCATCTACAAGGCTGCCTTCTCAGCTGCTTGCAACTAAAGAGTTGCAAATTCCTTATTGAACTACATGCAGTGAGAATTTTTTTTTAAAAAAATGACTTGTATACCTTTTCTTAAAAAAACATACAAGCAACTATAGGACACAGACTAACTTCATGTACATTAGAATCAATATGAATTTCATAACTTGTGAAATGAATGGAAATATGAAGACTACTGCCTAACCAATTCTTTGGAAATACCAAACCGACTCTAGAAAGCGTTACAAAATATTGTACTCACTCGGAAAGGGTAACTCAGGGTTGCTGGGATTTATGGTAAATCCTAGGAACAGACAAAAAAGTGATTGCAGTATGAAATAGGTGCTAAAAGCAAAGTCCTGTGTAAATTCATGACTCCCAACAAGACAACAAAAAGGGATTCAAAAAGGTTCAATAAAATATGTAACTTAAATCAGTGACATATACATTTGATACTGTTAATAAGGAAACTGGTTCACATATAGCCGAGGATAACGTCTTTAAAAATAGTAGATTCAGTGCACAACATGAGAACCTTTGCAGAAAAAAAGACCAAATTATATTTATCAAAGCAGCAGAATACTAGGCAAAGGAATTCGTACTGAAATTGAACAGGGTGATCAGGTCACAAAAGGGAAAAAATACATTTCAAGCACCTTGCAGTTCAGTGATGTGTGAAGTTGATTCCAAAGTGCCAATCTTAACTTTATGATCAAGGAGAGTTAGGTGCGTAAGGAATTAAAATAGAAACTGCATCCTTCCTGCAAATTCACTGCATTTCCACCTCCTGTCATTTTAAGATGAATGCTTTAGTCAGAGAGTGATACCCTCTCGCCATAAGTAGGGGTGGAAACTTTATAAATATGCAAAAGCTAAAGTCCAATGAAACAAAATAGACATCACCACAATTTTAACCGGCACACAGGCGATGTCCAGTGCAAAAGTTGCAAGAGAAGCTGAAATACAAACAGGATCCGGTTCAGACGCTGGCTGGGAAGGTGATTTCTTTTCACGGTTTTGACTTCTCGTGCGCAAGTAGGATCCCACTACCCCGGTCATCCCGATTCGCTTACCTCATTGTTAGGAGCCGTTCTCGGACACCCAACAGTGGTCTCCTGCCATTCAAGTTTTACTCCCGTTTGTTGGCCAGATGATAATTCCTACTGGGGTGAAGTGAGAAAGTCAACTGAGAGAAAGTCATTTAACTCGCGAGTTAAAATGGCTTGAGATGGCACGGTCGTACAGACATAATCCCTCCTTTTTTTAAACTTGCACCTACATTTAAAGATGAACATCGGGTTAAGAGAAAAGACAAAAGAAACTTGGACTTTGCAGTGAGAAATAAGAACATAATTATATCTTTCGTTTTGTGATTAGGATACACAGAACAACGAGCATCTCAACACACAATCACGTGGAGAGAATCGATTCACATTATACGTACTCATTCACAATAGTCCGAATTGCTGAAAAAAAGTCAGCATCTGGAAAACACACGCCTTTATTAATCAACAGGCAAATTAAGGACTTCTTTTAGTGTAGTCACAAGTAATGCTTATATTAACACTGCCATGAAGTTCCTATGAAGTTCCTCTAGTCACCACAATCCGGCGTCTGTTTGGGCCAATGTACCGAACCAGCATACTTTCAGAATGTGGGAGGAAACCGGAGCAAACCCATACAGTGATCCAAGACTGGAAATTGAACCCGGGTCCCTAGCAATATGAAACAAAGTGCTAACCACTGTACCACCATGCCATCCCAGACAAATTAACGAGGAAAATAGCAGAATGTGAATTGCCACAAATCGTTAACCAATTACATGATTCCATTATTAGCTTCGCAAAAATAGAAACTCACACTTAACTTCCTGGTGATTTTCATTAAGTGACTGCATTTTCCCATTAATTGCCCAATAAATTGATCAGAGTCCAGTAATGAACAATAAGTACCCCTTTAACTCCAATAAATTATTAACTGTTAATAACTATCAACCAACTCTTTTGTCCAGAAAGTGAACAAGTATGGTGGTCTTATTCCTTCAGCTTGTGAATGATTTAAGGATATATAAAAATGTTACTTTACATTTGTTATACTTTTCCTTTTTCTCTGAACCCAAGCTTTTCTTTCTTTCTCTTCTTGGTCAACATTTCATACACTAGCATAAACATTGAACCCATTTCACCACTGACAAACAGTGGTTACAATGTATACAATCTACAGGATGTATAGTAATGAATTGCCAAGGCTTCTCACTATTTTCTTTTAATATTCAATGGCAATAACATTATTGAATTCCTCACCATCAACCTGGTGGGGTTTACCATTGACCAGAAACTGAAATAGATCAGCAACACAGTGATTACTGCTGCCTCACACCACCAGCGACCAGGTTCAATTCCAGCCTCGGGTCACTGGCTGTGTGGAGTTTGTATATTCTCCTTGTGTCTGTGTGGGTTTTCTTCCAGGTGTTCCAGTTTCCTTCTAGAGATCAAAGATGTGCCAGTTAGGTTGATTGGCTATGCTAAATTAACCTTAGTATCAGAAGATTAGTAAGGTAAATACATGGGATTACGGAATAGGATGGGATTGTGATTGGTACAGACTTGATAGGCCAAATGGTCTCCTTCTGCATCAGAGGAATTCTACATTGTGGCAATGAGAGCTCTGTTGCAAATAATTCACTCCCTGACTATTTAAATCCATCTACAAGTCAGGATTGTGATGGAATACTCATTTGTCTGGTGGAATACAGCTCTAACATCAGTCAAAAAGCTCACAACCATGCAAGATAAAGTAGCTTGCTTGACTGACACACCATCTACAATCTTAAATATTCATTGCCTTCATTATAGTTACAGCAATGTGTACCATCTGTGTGTACCATGTTTTGCAGCAATTCACCAATGTTTCTTTAATAATCACTTCCAAATCCACAAGTTCCACCACCCAGAAGAACAAAGGCAGTAGACGAAAGGAAACATCACCTTCAAGTTCTCCAAACCACATACCATCCTGACTTGGAAATGTATCACCATTTCTTAATTATTACTGGATCAAAATCCTGGAACTCCCTTGCTAACCATGTGTAACTACCAGATGACTGAAGCACTTCAAGAAAGCTGTTCACCATCACCTTCATTTGGCATTTGCTACCAAATAAACCTGCTGGAGTTTAATCTGGTATTGTGAGACTTCTTACTGTATACACCATCACCTTTGACAAGGTTGGCTACAATACAGCCAGTTTCTTCACCAAGTCATTAATTAGATCATAAATAGTTGAGGCCCCAGCATGAATCCTGTGGCACTCCAATCATTACAGTTTACCAAGCTGCAAGCGATCCATTTATTCTGACTTGCTGTTTCCTATTAGTTAACCAATCTTCCAATCATGCTAATTTCTCACCCCTAGCTTATGCAATTTATTTTATGCATAACCTCTAGCTTATGCATTTTACTTTATGTTGCACAATATTGAATGCCTTTTGGAAATCCAGTTACAGTCTCATCCTCTAAAGTACCAACCTATTTGTAGAAGCTTTCAGATTGTCACTCTAACTTCTCCCTTTTTTGTCATGTTTGCTGATTACTAAAATGTTCCCAGTCTTTTAGCTTACCACTAACTTTTGCAGCATTGTATCCCTTTTCTTTCAATTTGATTTATCCTTGACTTCCTTAGGCCACAGATGGTGCATCGCTGTCTTAGTCTTTCTTTCTTAATGGAATGTCTTTGTTGACAGATATCAATTATCTCCTTAGATATTTGCCACTGCTTCTTTACAATCTTTTAAACTACTTTCTCAGTTAACTTTAGCAAATTCTTTATACCATTGCCTTTATTCAGGTTTAAGACACTCATTTTGAACTCAAGTTTTTCTCCTTCAAACAAAATGTATAATCATTATATTATGATCACTCTCGTTAAGAAGATCCTTTACTATGTGCTCATTAAGTAATTCATTACACATTACCAGGAATAAAATAGCCTGTTCCCTTGTTAGTTCCAAAATGTAATGTTCTAAACAAAAATTTCCCAAATACAGGCTATGGAATCATTGTCCAGGCTACCTGCGCCAATTTGATTCATCCAATCTGTATGAAGAATATCATCTCTGTACGAATATCTGGCTCCAAGACAATGGCCACTCAGCGCTTCAGCTCGGCCAAAGCAAGTGCAGATAGTTATGTGGTGTCCTACTCTCGGCGACTTAGGGATTTGTCTACCCTGGCATTTGAAGATTGATTTTGGCCAACTGTACAGACAAGACTAATCTAAGGTACAATTGTGTTGATGGTAGGTCAGCTCAACAAGAAAAAGATAATGTTTGGTCATTCACTTATTTTGTCACTGGATCAAGATAGATCAGAATGAGAGAGTGAGATTAATGATGTATAACTCTCTCTCACTATAATCCAATTCACACAAATGTCATTCTCCCTCATATAATCCAATTCATGCACAAGTCACGTTCATTATCATTTTACCATATGTGATCCATCATCTGTCTGTCACAAGTTATGGTCCATGTGTGCAGTAAATATGTCCAACAGCAGCTACTGGCTAACCACATTTCAGAGCTGGAGAGGTGGGTTTACTCACTCGGGAGCATCCACAAAACTGAGATTGTCACAGACACACAATCAGTGAGATGGTCGCACAGTAGGTTAAAAATTGAACAGGCAGAAAGAGGATGGCTGACCACCAGGCAGAGTAGACCCTTGTGGTTGTCCCCCTCTCTAACATGTATAACCATTTTACATATTGTTGAGGGTGACAACTTCTTAGGTGATGCGAAATCTTTTGCACCAGGGTGGCTCTAGTACCCAAGAGGGAGCAAAGAAAATTGGGAGGTCAATAGAGATAGGAGATTCAACAGTAAGGGGAACAGATAGGTGCTTCTGCGGCTTCAAAAGAAACTCCAAGACAGAGTGCTCTCTCTCTCTGGCATCAGGGTTAAAGATGTCTCAAAGCCAGCTGCAGGGCATTCTGAAGGGGGAGGGATTTGTTGTGGTACATATTGGTACCAACAACATAGATAAAAAATGGAACGAAGTCTTACAATACAGAATAGGTAATTGGGACATAAATTAAAAAGTAGGACCTCAAAAATGGTAATCTCAGGATTACTATTAACACTATGTACCAGCAAGAGTAAAAATAATAGGATATTCCAAATGAAAATACGGCTTGAGAAATGGTGTAGGAGAAAGAGAGATTCAGATTCCTGGGACATTGGGAGTGGTTCCTTGGAAGGTGGGACTGATACAAGTAGGACAGGTTGCTTCAGGGTGAGAGCAGGACCAATGTCTGGAGGTGGGTGGGTTTAAAACTAGAAAGGCAGGGGAATGGAAACCTGAGCAGGGAGACAGAAGAGGGAGAAACAAGGATAGAAGCAAAAGACAGAAACGTAAGAAACAAAAGTGGAAGACAGAAAAAGGGTGAAAGAAATGAGGCCATAATGCAGAATAAAACTAAAATGACTGACAAAGTTTAAAAAGATAAGTCTAAAGGCTTTATGCCTTGATGTGCAGAACATTCACAGTAAGGTAGATGAATTAACAGCACAAATGGAGAGAAACAGTTATGAGGTCATTGTAATTGCACAGACATGACTGCAGGGTTACCAAGAATAGGAATTGAACATCTAGGGATATTCATTATTTATGAAGGGCAGATGCAAAGATAAAGGGGATGAGGTAGCAGTGCTAGTAAAAGGGAAAATCAATGCAATAGTGGAGAAGGCTATTTGGCTTGGAAAATCATGATATGAAATATGTATGGTTGGAGATAAGAAACACAAAGACATTTAACAAGAAATTAGAGATGCATGCAAAAGGATACAACTATAATCATGGTGGCTTTAATTTACATGTAAGTTGGACAAATCAAACTAGCAATGGTATAGTAAAGGAGGAGATCCTGGAATGTATAAGTGACGGTATTTTAGACAAATACATTGACGAACCAACCAGAGAACAGGCTGTTCTAGATTGGGTACTGTGCAATGAGAAATGATTAATTAACAATCATGTTGTGCAAGGTCCCTTAGTGAAGAGCGACCATAATATGATAGAATTCTTTAAGGAGGAGAGTGAAGTAGTCAAATCTGAAACTAAGGCCCTGAATCTAAATACAGGGAACTTTGAGGGTATGAGACATTAATTGGCAAGAACCGATAGGGGAATGTCATTAAAATGCTTGACAGTAGATAGGTAATGGTTCATATTTAAAGAATAGGTGCATAAATTACAACAATTATTCATCCCCGTCTAGTGCAAAAATAAAAGAGGAAAGGTGGCTCAATCAAGGCTTACAAAAGAAATTAAGAGTAATATTAAATTCAAAAGGAGTCATGTAAAATTGCCAGAGAAAGCACCAATGTGAGAATTTTTGAATTTAGCAAAAGAACCCAAAAAATTTGATCAAAAGGGGAAAAACAAAGCGTAAGAATAAAATTGCACGGAACATGGAAACTGATGTAGAAACTACTTTTATGTGAAGAAAAAAATCAGTAAAGGCAGATGTCAGAAGCTGAGGAATTATAATGGAGAACAAAGAAATGATAGAAGAATTAAACATATACTTTGTTTCTATCTTCAAAAAAGTGCATAAATAACCTCCCAGAAATATTAGGGAACCAAGTGAGAAGAGAGAATTGAAAGAAATCAGTATTAGTAAGAAAATGGTGCTAGAGAAATTAATGGAGTCAAAGGCTGACAAATTACCAGGGTCTGTTACTTGACATGCAAGAGCATTAAGAAAGTAACTCTAGAAATCTTGGATTGATGGTCATCTTCTAAAATACTATATACTCCAGAACATTTCTACAGATTGGAGGGTGGCAAATGTAACCTATAATTTAAAAAGGGATAGAGAGAAAAATGGGAGGAATACAGTCCAGTTAGCTTGACATCAGTACTGGGGAAGATGCTAGAGTCTTTTTTAAAAGACATGATGATAGAACATTTGGAAAGCATTACTGGGATTGAACAAAATCAACATGGGTTTATGAAAGGCAAGTCATGTTTAACAAATCTGCTGAAGCTTTTTAAGAGTGTAATTAGTAGAGTAGATAAAGGAGAACCAGTGGATGTGATACATTTAGTCTTTCTGAAGGCTTTTGACAAGGTCCCTCATAAGAGAGACCGTGATCACAATATGGTACAATGATAAGTTTTGATAAGGTCCCTCATAAGTAGATGGAATGGGAATAATGTATTGGTTGACAAGCAAGAACAAAGAATGGGAATAAATGGGTCTTTTTCCAAGTGCAGGCAGAGATTAGCAGTGTATTGTAGGGAACAATGCTTTTTTTTTTGTCTTTTAGGGAGGCAACAGTGCTTGGGCCCCAGCTGTTGTTGATGTATATAAATGACCTGAATGAGGGAGCCAAATGTAACTTTTCCAAATTTGCCAATGACACAACTACAGGTTTTGAGGCTTCAAGGTGATTTATACAAGCTGAGTGAGTGGGCAAATTCATGACAGACACAACACAACATGGCCAAATATGAAATTATATACTTTGGAGTGAAAAACATAAAAGTATTATTTAAATCGTAATATATTGGGAAGTGTGGATGTACAAAGGGATCAGGGTGTCCTTGTACAAGGAATTGGAGAGATAGGTGCAACAAGCAATTAGGGAGGCAAATGTATGTTGGCCTTCATGGCAACAGAATTTAAGTTTTTTATTTTCATTTTACAGGATGTGGGTTGTCACTGGCTGAATCAGTATTTATTGCCCAACCTTAGTTGCCCTTGAGTTAAGCTACCTCCTTGAACTGCTGCAGGTGTAGGTACACTCACAGTGCTGTTAGGGAGAGTTCTAGGATTTTGACCCAGTGAAGGACTGGCTATATACTTCAGGATGTATAAGTCAGGATATATGACTATATAAGTCAGGATGGTGAGTGATTTGGAGAGGAACCACCAGTAGTGGTGATCTAAGATATCTGCTTCTTTCTTTTGGTTGTGGTTGTGGGTTTGAAAAGTGCTGTCTAAGGAGCCTTTGTGTGTTTCTGTAGTGCATCATGTAGTTGGTACACATGGCTGTCACTGTTCACTGATCATGGAGGAATTGAATATTTATGGAAGGGGCAGCAAACAAGCAGACTGCTTTGTCCTGAATCGTGTCAAGCTTCTTGAATGTAGTTGGAGCTGCAATTGAATAGTATTCCATTGCACCCCTGACTTGTACTTTGTAGTGGTTTTGGAGAAACAGGAAGTGAATTACTCACACAGGATTCCTAGCCTGTGACCTGCTCCAGTAGCTTTAGTATTTAAATGGCTAGTCAAGTTCAGTTTCTGGTCAATAGTAACGTCCACAATACTGAAACCTCTGGTCCTATTTTAGAAAATCTCTTTTGCATGTGCTGAGGCCTTGATATGATTATCAGTGTGGTTGCTAGAGTTGGAAGCAATACTTCACCTGGGCCTATTCAGTGCTTTATAACAATTGAACATCCATGTTTTTGTATATATTGCTTCTGTCATCCATTCTACTGGAACGACAGTTATGCTGTGTTAGAATTTGTCTGCTCACCCAATTCTGAAGGCAGTCTACCTTGACTTTCCATCCTTTAAGTCTGGTTTGCCCATAAAAAGTCAGAGTGCAGCTGTATTAAGTTTCAAAGGAATAAAGCCAGGCTAGATGGCCCCTAATTTAACACCAGGACTATTGCAGGCAAAATAGATGAATTGAGGGCAGCGATTGATCCATGGAAGTGTGTTATAGTAGCCATCACAGACACATGATTGAAGGAAGAGCAGGATTGGCAACTCAATTTTGGGATAGTCTTAAGGTGAGAGAGAGGAGGAGGTAAAAGAGGAGGAGGCACAGTTATTAGTTAAGGAATCAATTTCTGCAGTAGGGAGGGATGATATCTTGGAGGAGACATCAATGAAGCTTTGTGGATAGAGCGCTTAGGAATAAAAAAGGGGCAGCCACATGGTTAAGTGTTTATTATAGACTTCCAGATAATCAGCAGGATATTGAGGAGCAAATGTGTGCACAATTCATAGCAGTATGTAAAAACAATAAAGTTATTATATCAGGTATTTTCAGCTTTCCCTGGGATATACATAGTGTTAAGGGCTTGGATGGAGTAGATTTCTTGAAATGTGTACAGGAGAACTTTGTACATCAATATGTCCAACAAGGAAAGAAGCTGTGTTCGACCTAAAACTGGGGAATGAAACCAGGCAGATGATTGAGGTGATGATGAGGGAGCATTTTAGTGATAGCAATCATAATATAGTACACTTTAAGCTTGTTACCGACAAGGAATAGATAAATTTCAAAAGAAAAGTTTAGATTGAAGGATGAGTAAATTTTAGTAAAATAAGGCAGGATCTGGTCAAGATAGACTAGGAACTAATGGAAAAAATCTACAAAAAGAGCAACTGGGAATATTCAAAATGGAAAAGCCCAAAATGTTCCCTCCAATGATAGGAAGGAATAACAAACCCAAAGAATCACGGATGACCAGAGATATTCAAGATACGATAGCAGGAAAAGAAAGGATTTTAACAAGTACAAGTAAAGCACATTAGTGGAGGCATTAGTGAAGTATGCTGGGTGGAGCTTAAGAAAGCAATTAGGAAAGCAAAGAGGGGATATGAGAAAGTTCTGACTGATGAAAGTAGGGAACATCCCAAAGTATTCTATAATTATATCACTGGGATAAGCAAGGAAAAAGTTAAGGCCTGCTAGGGACCAAGGGAGCAATCTGTGGGTGAAGCTAAAAGACACTGCTAGAATAGTGAATGAATACTTCACATCTATCTTCACCCAAGAGAATGAGGATGAAAATGTGGAATTCAGGGAGAAAGATTGTGAAGTTCTTGAGGAAATTGACACTGGGAAGGACGAGGTATTGCAGGTGTTGGCTACCTTAAAAGTGAATAAATTAGCAGGTCCAGATGAATTGTTCCCTAGGCTGCTCTGGGAGGCAAGGGTGGAGATTGCAGGAACTCTGACGCAAATCGCCATAGGGGAGGTGCCAGATGACTAGAGAACAGCTGCTATTTAAAAAGGGTTGCAAAGATAAACCAGGGAACTACAGACCAGTGAGTCTCATGTCAGTTGTATGGAAACTATTAGAGAAACTTCTGAAGGAGAACACCTGTCTCCACTTGGGCAGGCAAGGCTTGATCAGGGACTGTCAGCATGTCTTCGTTAGAGGGAGGTCATACCTAACAAATTTGATTGATTTTCTTTGAGATGACCTGGTGTGTGGATGAGGGTAGTGCAGTCAATGTAATGTATATGGATTTCAGCAAAGCCTTTGACAAGGTCCCACATGGGAGACTTGTTAAAAAAAAAAACTTAAATGCACATGGGATATAGGGTAATTTGATAAAGTGGATTCAAATTTGGCTCAGTTGTAGAAGACAGAGAGTGATGACAGTAGGCTGCTTTGGTGACTAGAAGCCAATGTCCAGTGGCAGAGCACAGGGATCTGTGTTGGATCCTCCGTTAGTCATCATTTATATAAATGACATAGATGACTAAAGGCATATAGGACACTTGCCTCTATCAATCAAGGTATAGATTACAAAAGCAGAAAAGTCATGTTGGAGTTGTATAGAACTTCAGTGAGGCCACAACTGGAATACTGTATGCAGTTCTGGTTGCCACATTACAGAAGGATGTGATTGCACTAGAGGGGGTGCAGAGGAGATTCACTAGGATGCTGCCTGGGGTAGAACACTTAAGTTATGAAGAGAGGTTGGGTACACTTGGATTGTTTTTATTGGAGTAGAGCAACCTGATTGAGATATACAAGATTATGAGGGACATGGACAGAATGGATAAGGAGTAGCTGCTCCCTTTAATTGAAGAGTCAATCATAAGGGGGCATAGGTTCAAGATGAGGGGCAGGAGGCTTAAGGGCCATGTGAGGAAAAACATTTTCATCCAGAGGGTGGTGACAGTCCAGAATGCACTGCCTGGGAGAGTTGTAGAGGTGGGTTGCCTCACATCCTTTAAAAAATACTGGATGACCACAGGTCATAACATGCAAGACTACAAGCCAAGTGCTGGTAGATGGGATTAGATGGAAGTTCAGGTGTTGCTTGCATTCAGGGTAGATTCGAACCTCCTCTGCACTCTCTGATCCTATGATTCTATAACACATGTTATATGTAGCTGTTGCATTTTGCTGTATCCCAGAAGCATAGTTTAACCGGGCAGTATTCTCAGGTCCTGCCAGCAATGGACATCATGGAGGGGGAGGATGAAAATGGATTGCAATTTTCCCTTTGTCAATTCATTGGTGGGTCAGGTTGCCTGCTGTGCCAAGTCAAAAATTGCATTTGCAGTCTTCACATCTCATGAATGCCTATTAAACACTCAATTTGCAGGAATCATGCCCCCGCCACCTGCAAATCCAATGGGCATGCTATTGGGTAATTAGACCAGCGTGCATTATGACCAGATTTAACTAACATACATCTGGCAAACTGCATTTTTCTCTTAATTTTGAGGCTTTTTGACCTTTCACTGCAGTGTTCCACTCCATGCCAAGACAGGTCAAGCTGCTGCTCCTAGAAGGTAGTGTTCGTAGGTTTAGAAGGTGCTGATTCTTGAGGAGTTCCTGCAGTGCACCTTGCAGATGGTACACACTGCTGCCACTGTTCATCAGTAATGGAGGGATTTTATATTTGGGGAAGAGGTAGCAATCAGGAGGGCTGCAACCAGGGTTGGCTGGACTGTCATATGAGGAGAGAGATTCGATTACACTCGTATTCACTACAGTTTAGAATGAAGAGATATGATTGAAATGTTTAAATTCTAACAAGACTGAATAGACTATATGCTGGGAAATGTTTTCGGTAGTTGGGGAATCTGGAACCAGGATATAGAGTCCCAAGATATGGGATTTTGAGATGAAGAAAAATTTCTTCACTCAAAAGGTAGTGGACCTGTGGAACTATCTATCACAAAAGGCTGGAGGCCAAGAAAGGTTTTTTTGAATTTTAATAGAATCAAGAGTTATGGGGAGAAAGTGAAAATACGGCATTAAGAAAGACGATCAGATAGGATCATATAGAATGGAGCTGGTGCAGGCTCAAAGGATCAATTGCCTACCCCTGCCTCTAATTTCTGTTTTTCTGGTGATAAGCAAGTGACGTCTGAGCAGGTAACGCCAGTATACTTGCAGTAGAATTCAAACAAGCCGAGATAAATTGCACTGAATTCCATCTTTAATTACCATAACTAGCTTTCAAGTGCTGTTTTTCTAAAGCATGCACCATTCACATTTGCCATATGTCACTGCTAAAATTTTGTCCCAGCTCGATGGTTTCAGAACTACCTGCTAAAACTATTC
Organism: Sphyrna mokarran; assembly: GCA_024679065.1. NCBI lineage: Eukaryota > Metazoa > Chordata > Chondrichthyes > Carcharhiniformes > Carcharhinidae > Sphyrna > Sphyrna mokarran. The sequence continues at coordinate 76,683,466 of JAGIQG010000013.1, read as the reverse complement.
CAATTTTTCAATCTCTTACCTGCCTCGAAGCCAATGTTTCAAGGAACCCTCGATATTCAGAATATTTCAAAATTAATTACAACATAATATGCATTTTTAAAAATTCATTCATGAGATATGGGTGGCACTGGCAAGGCCAGCATTTATTGCCCATGCCTAATTTGCCTTGAGTGATGAGGCATATTCTTGAACTGCTATAACCTGTGTGATGCAAATATGCCCACATGTTGTTATGTAGAAAGTTCAAGGATTTTTACACAGCAACAGTGAAGAAATAATACTATATTTCCTTATCAAGGTGGTGCATGACCTGGAGGGAATTTGCAATTGTGTAGTGTTTCCATGCACCTGCTGTCTTTGTTCTTCCAAATGGGAGAAGTCTTGGGTTTGGAAGGTCCTGGCTTTGGAAGGTTGTGTTGAAAGAGCCTTGACAGGATGCTGCAGTGCATCCTGCAGATGATGTATACTATTGCCTTGGTACACCAATAATGGTGAGAATGAATGTTTATAGTTGTGCATAGGGTGCCAATGTTGTGAATAGTATTGAGCTTCTTGAGTGTTGTTGGAACTATATCCAAGAAAGTGGAGAGTATTCAATCCCATTCCTGATTTGTGCCTTGATGGTGAACAGGTTTTGTGGATTCAGGAGATGAAATACTCCTTGCAGGATTTCCGGCCTCTAATGTGACCTTGTAGCCATGGTATTTATATGGCTTGTCCAGTTATGTTTAGTAAATGACAGACATTTAGCAAAGGGACAGAATAAACTTTCATCTTGATGTTGCACCAGCATACTTGCTTAGTGGGCTGCCATACAGTCAACATACTAATTGCATCCTGAGACTTATACTCTTTCATGAAATAATTTAAGTCAAAACAGTCCTTAACAAACTGTATACTTATGAGTTTCCTGTACATCTACCAGTGGCCGAGACAACACTTACCTTATCCCCATAGGAAAACTTGAATTTATTTTTCATCTGCTGCTTTGCATTCCAGTTTTGACTAGCAACTGCCAATTCAATACGTTTTATACAGCCAATGGGGGTTGTAGAATGCAAGATTACATTTCCATGAGAAAAGAGGCACATTCACTGCCCAATCCCACTTTAGAGCTGTTGTGGCTATTCTCCAATTGACCATGTCTACTGTAGAAGTGTTTAAAATTTAACATTCTATATTACTTTGTCTTGGCTGGCCACAAATATTCAGCAATCTAATTGAGACTTAAAAAGCAATGGACTGGGAATATTTAATTCAGGCTTGGCCTTTTCTATATTTTTTACCTTTTTAATCCAAATATTTATTCTTTCTATGATAACATCAAAATGAACTCACTGAGAACAACTTCACTTTACTTATTTTGTGCATCTTTCGTTTCTGCATTCTCTCACTCCCTCTCTCATTTTCTCTGTCACTCTTTTACTTTATCTTTAACTCCTGGCATTTGGAGATGCTTCTCAATTTCCTCTTTTGGGACCATTTAGTTCAGAAACAGGTGTTCTCTACAACTTGTTTTTTAGAAAGGACAAATTATCTCCAAATTGAATGATTAGCCATCTAGCATCTAAACCAAATAATCTTTCTGCAGCCTTTTCAACCTAAATTGTACTCCTGAAGTTGAGCAGAGCCATTGACTCCTTTCCAAATTGTATTCCAGCAACGGAGCTCATTCACAGCTGACAACATTGATCAACTACTTGTGACTTCCAACAATAGTCATCCCAATTGCAGAAGGTTTATATGATGCATGTCAGTATTGAAACTCACTCATTTCTCTGTGTTAGCTTCTACAATTTGCAGCATTCACATTGTACATGACCAAGTGCTACACTGGGGGAAGGATAAATCTTATTATTGTATATATTCAATTAAGGGTAAATGAGCAATTTTATCTTTTTACAACATAGAAATACAACACTAAACATTTTTTCATTATTATGACCTGAACCTTTAATTATGTTTCTCCTCACAGATGCTGCCTAACATATTGATAGTTTCCAGCATTTTCTATTTTTATTTCAGACTTTCAGCATCTTTTTTATCAATGTTAATTCAGCGTCAGGTATGTCAATTTTGAAGTTCTGCTGTTTTCTACGATGGGATTTCTGTTTGCTTACACAACCTTGTGCACCTTCATTGTTTCCTCTCTTGTGTTTGATCTAACTCCATCACAAAATCCATCAACAGAACAGCTCTAGTCATTATGAGGAGTGCAGAATTGGGACTTTCAGCACTTATTCAGAAGTAAGTCTTAGAGAGCTGACGGCCAATCTAGCACCACCAGAAGTTGGGGGGCGGGGTAGGAGTGGGTGGTGGTGGTGGTGGTGGAGGAATAGTGCATGAGCAGTGGCCACTGCTGATTGTTTTGTGTCCATGACATCCTTGTCAGCTCTCCTCAGCTCCAACCTATTCCTGACCTTCCATTTCCTCCAGCTCCTTCTCCAACTCTTCTACCCCACTTCAGCTCTGAAGAGTCATACAGACTCAAGATGTTGACTGTTTCTTTCTACAGAGATGCTGTCAGACCTGCTGAACATATCCAGCATCTGTACTATTTTGCTTTCATCTCAAAACTATCCTGATCCATATTTTCAATTCAAGGATCACAAGTTTCATTAACTTAAGGTACCAACACTCCCGTCCTTTCCTCCCCTCTGCTTCCTTCTCTTCTTCAATTTTCATGGTGCTGTGTATTTACAATATCATCTGATCTTTCCTCAGACAGTCTGTCTCAGCAAAGGCCTCTGATTCATTCTTTCACAAACCCACTTGAGTTTAGAATTTGGCATGAGGCTATGCTCATCTTCTATCATTTTAGCTAAGAGACTTACACCAGTTCAGAGCCTTTTTACCCATTTTCAATATTCCTCTTGTCCCTGGAACTCTCCTTTTGGCTCCTTACCATCTCTTCAACCTTGCAGAATGCCAACTCTCCAACACTTCCTCCAATCTCTTCTTGGACTATGATCCGCCACTATTGAACATTGTGTTTAGGACTATCACTGGCTTCATCTTCTCTGCAGATCTTCCCTCCACAGTCTCAAACCAGAATCCCTTGATGTCATAGCCACTTCTAACTCCATCACAAAATCCATCAACAGAACGGCTCTAATCACCATGCGGAGTGCAGAATTAGGACTTTCAGCACTCATTCAGAAGTAAGTCTTGTCTCAGAGAGCTGACAGCCAATCTAGCACCACCAGAAGTTGGGGGAGGAGTGGGTGGTGGTAGTGGAATAGTGCATGAGCAGTGGCCACTGCTGAGTCCACACTTACCTCCACCCTGGTTCCTGGCATTTGGAATCTGGGAGCTAGATCTCATGTGGGGATAGTTAAAAAAGCTTAGCAGTCAGGGGGAAGTGGGGCTCATGATGGAGAGGAAACAATTAGAGATTGTCAGGGTACTCCTGTTGGAAAAACGGGCCAATAAAGGAGGCACTCCTCCCCATTCCCACCTGATATTCATGAAAACTAAATTGTTGGGCTTTCCCCTCTTGCCACACTCAAAATTGCAACCATTAATCGGCCACTTAAAAGCCTCAACTGGAGTAAGGGCAAGCAAGCCACCATAGGTTTACCAGTTCTCTAAAATTGCAGTCATGCAAGGAGTGGATGGGTGGGAGTTAGAAAGCCACCCAAGGAATTTTACAGATTTCCTTTCAACAGCAAATATACCAATGGTGCTTTATTGTTTGTGTACTTGAATTTAACATCATTCTTTCATCCAAAATACAGAAATGACTTGGTCCCATACATTCTACATTGGAGAAGTTATAGTTCTGAAACACGCACCACTAAACTTAGAATTGATAATGGTAAAATACCAGGATTAGCAAATATTAGTTTTCTGATTACAATTTTCATAATCTGCTGGTTTCAATGTTCCTAGTTTACAACTATATTTTTTATGACTATACACCTACCATAACTGAAACAATTTGAATTTATACAGTATCTTTAACACAAACTTGTGAAGTTTTATTGTGTGTATCATACATTTCTATATAAATAAACAACATTTCTTAACGAAGGTGCAATTGAACGCTATTAAACTACACTTCTGAACTAAAGTGCAATTGAACACCATTAGTTCTGTTAAAGACATGGTCTTGTAGCACAGTAGCTCATGATCTCATCTCTGAGCCAGGAGCTCCAGGTTTACATCACACTCCGGGACCTCGATGGTCAAGGAAGATACTTTCATAACGTGGCAAAACTCTTTTTATAACAACCTTCAAATTTCTTCAATACATGCCAATGGCAAACAGTAAGAGCAGGAGAGATTCCTGGTCAGCTATATGATGGAAAGAAAATTGGAGTCTCTATTATAACTATCTATAGCTCCAGACTAAACATGTATAGAAAAGTGCATGTTGCCGTAACCGGGACTCAGAATTTGGTGGTTCCAATTGGCTTAATTAGCTGGAGGACTGATGTGGATCAGATTGGTGCCATATTGGGTTTTGATCTTCACCATTCCCACAGGGTTGATTTGGGACCGGCCTACTTACTCTACCCATGGTGGAGATTGTGGCGCTGTGGGTCAGACCTCCCTCTGGACAGAGAAATGAATGAACACAAGAAGAGATGCAATGCTAATAACAACTTATGAAGCACTGTCAACTGTATGAAGTCACTTATAAAATCCTACAGACATAATAGCCATTTTAAAATAGTTTTTCTTAATTCAATCCTTCAATGTGTGGCAGTTTACAGAGTGGAAAGATTGATCAGCATTTTCAGCAGACAACTCTGTAGTCCTCCAGACCATCACTCATTCCCCTCTTTTTCCATGTATAGAAATGCTGCACCACCTCTCCCCATTTGCCCAGTTACGTTCAGGATTTATCATGTGAGCAATATATGAAGAATGTACAACCGCATAATTGCACAGAATTAATACCATCTTTTAACAATTTAAAATAGCTCTGTTCTGAAGTTCTCACTTTCCAACATACGTAAGAAAGAAAACTTTACCGGTGTTCCAATTTGCAGTTACATTTACAAACCGACTAACCATACAAAAATAAAACTTCAGCCAACAGTGAATATTGATGTTCTAGTTTAGTAGCAATTTTAAGCAATTATTCTTCTCCATTAACGTGCAGAGAAAAGTTAAGCTTTAAATAAATGTAAACAATAATGAGCAACCAAACTAAAAGACCTAGGTTTTGTAAAATAATATATATTTTTTGAAGGATTCAAAAGTATAGTTGTCATGAGTTAATTCATAGCAATCAATCTCCCAGGAAAAATATAAAAAAATTCATTAATCCTAGCAGTAGTACGTACTTTCACCCTCTGTCATTGGCATGTTAGAAAGATTTACAGGTTAATATTCAACCTGGTCTCATTATGGACTCATCCTCTTTGAGCATTAAGTTGTGGAGAGAGATTTGAATCCAGAGCTTCTGGCTCAGGAGCAGGGACATCAGCCACTGCGCCACAGACCTCCTCTTTAACAGTACAAGTAGTATTCAATTGAAACTTAAGTTAAGAAAGGTACTCTATATAAATAAGTGAAGTGCGCAACAATTCTAAATATTTGTCTCTTTGGACATTGTATTTACGAGTAATGAAGAACTAAAATATTAAACATTTATCTATAGCCGTGTACGTCTTAAAGTTTGTTACTTCATGTCCAACGTGTATCGCATTCTTACAATGATCTTAGGTGGGATTTTCCGGCCACACACACCAAGACCAGAAATTCCCACCTGAGGTCATTGGACCTTTTAAATGGTCTGCCAATTTTTCTGTCCCGCCAACTACGATTCCCACAGTAGGCAGGAGCAGAAAATTTACCCCTTCATTTTTTCTGTTCTTTTGCATATTTTTGTATCATGTCACCAACAATCATTTTGAAATCAAACTAGCTGAAATATTACCTCTTGGGTGCAATTTTCAGCCCACATTTTCCATCAGAGAGATCAGCGACATGGGCTGAAAGTCTAGCGAGAATCAGGAAACACAATTTTCTCTGGAGAGATCATGTTCTCGATTTTCCCCACTTCTCTCTGGTGACATTGTGAGGTTCGGGTCCACAACAGGTGAGAATCTTATTTTAATAAATTGCATTCATCCAGAGTGCAAAGGTGAGTACAGTCCCGAGAAGAGAAACATGCCTGGGCACTGATTCTGGCACAGGTTGGCACTTCTGGCTTGGCACAGTACCCAACCTCTGCTAGGGGTAATATCAGGGACAGATCCTGGTGGGATCTGAGGTGGGGTGGTCATGTATGTGTAATGGGAGGGGGAGAGAGAGCATGCACTGAAGTGGGGGGAAGAAAATACTGGTGATGAAGGGCGGGGAAGGGAGATGCTAGCAATGATCACAGGTTGTGAGAATGAATCACTGTTTGGGGGATGGGGGGTTGGCTGACACAGATGGTTACTTTTTTATTCTACATGGGGTCTCGATGGAGCCAGGCTTTCTGGCATCTTTAGACCCAACTCTCAAAGATGCCGTGAAACATGCCCCCCCTGCTTTTTTTTGATGAAGAACCATAAGATCTTGAGAGAGAACCTGCCTGTTTCACTGGAGAGAAACAGGCCAGTTTTCACTCACATTTGCCATTCATTCACTTTGCCATTTTTTGATAAGGTGTTCAAGAGAAATAATGACAAAATTCTTAATGTTCTTAATTGGTTGACAAAATAAAGGGCATTTTAAATCATATTGATTTAAAACTTTCTTAAATAAAATTGTACTGAAATAAAATGAAACTATAATCCTAATATATGTTGATGGTGAAAATTCTTTCTGTAATTTTTTTTGCAGCAATATATATCCACTTTTAATTTGTTTAAGTTTCTGACTTAATTGTAGAGATGTTCTGCATTTGTGTTAGCTTTCTCATGTTCAGAGATTTCTGTAATAAATATAGAAACTGATTTTCAAATTTATCGACTTTTGCTTACATTATGATTTGCTGCTGGCTATTATTTCTCTTGTCTGCATTACACCACCAGAGGATATCATCTTTAATATTATCCCAGCTGCAAAACAGTTGTATAGTTTACTGAAAAGATTATTATACATTCTTATTGTTGTTGTCCCAAATCCTGTTGGTAGAAATAAAGATGTGTAATACTGTTTACAGCTACTATAATCACAAACACAAATAATGAATAACAAAATGAGCCTGATGGTAACTATGGTTACCATTCAAGTCCCTACATTGGTCTTGAACCTGAAGCTTATGACAAGAACACTATCAATTGAGCTACAGCTGATATCACATATATATTTAGAAATTGTGGGGGATTTTAAGGAGCCTGCCTGCAGGGTAGGAGGCATTGCATATGGTGGTGTATCAGGCCTTATGCCATCCGGTGGCAGGTTCACCCTTGCAGCAGATTTGCATGCAATGAATACTCATTAAGGTAAAACGTTTAAAAATAAAGTCTCATCTTCAAGATAAATCAGCAGTGCATTAGAATCTTATTGCACCCTATTTGTATTGCTTTAAATGAGGCGTGCACTAATTAGTTGTTGAGGTCAGTGGTTTTTCTTGTTGAATTCTACAAAAGAGGGAGGGTGGAGCAGGAGAATGGGAGCTTACATGGAGACTTAGTACGGACAAGAATGGTGAAGGGTGGTATGAAGTGGGGAATGGAAGAGGGATTCAAAGGACAATAGAGCATAGCTCAGGAGCATGAAGGAATGAAGTGAAAAAGGCCTAGCATTCTGGCTGTGTTAGGAGGGTGATGGTGCAGTCAACCAAGGTAAGAAAATGAAGGCCTCAAAAATGGTGTCAGTGCTGTCCAAATAAAGGTCCATTTCAAGGTGTTGGCTGACTAAGAGTCCTTATAGGCTTTTGATTTCAATTATCTCTGCTGAAAGTGATTTGGGACAATGTCCTTTACATTGCATAAAAAGGAGAGTCAGCTGAGCATGTAAGTTCAGCACCATCCCTCAAAGTGATGAGTACAACAATGAAATCTTTAACATGAGCAAAAAATGCAATATTGTTTCTTCCACAATAAAGAAGTCCCTAACCCCCCAGTAACCATCAATGACTACCAACTTGGGGGATGGTACTACATTTAGGTCTCTGGCTAAGCAGGTCTCAACAAATAACAACAATGCACACATTAATAAAATGAAACCAATGTAATGTGAGATATTTACAAGCAAAATTTAACTTTGAAAAAAACATCCATACCACTATTGTGGGCTGGGCAGGAAGGTTTTTGCTGTGGTGCAGAGCCTGCCGCCTGTTTGACCAAAAGACTCTTTTACAACCCACCAATAGCTACACTATTGTCCATGGAGGGCAAGTTTCACCACTGAAAAACTACCCCCCCACCCCTTCTGCCAGAATCGCACAGTTTTGCCTGCATGCCACTGGCACTTTAAATATTAATAGTAATCGTATGGAAAACAGGAAAATGCAAGACAGCAACATGGCACACATTTCCAGTTCTGCTATCAGGAACAACATGCCACAGATAAAATTCCACTATCTATATATTATCTTTCAATCTTGCTTTATTATGTTATCCTTTATTTCTTTCATACACTCCTTCTCCAATCTGTCTTCATTCCCCTCAAAAGATTATTTTACGTTGTTATCCATCATTATTTATTTTTGTTTTGTCTAATTTTTCTATGATCCCTTTCCCCCAGCTCTTCCACAAGATCTCCTTTCGTCTCTGATCTTCACTAAATTTTCTACTGTTGTAATTTGCACATTGTTTCAAATAGAACTTGTACTCACAGACAGTAATGCCAGTTGTGGGCAAAAGAAATATATCATGCAAAAGAATATGCAGTCACAAACAATAAACTTTCAAATGCAACTCTAAAGTACATAGCATAAAATGTCGGGCTTACATAGATCACAAGACAAATTTTGGCAAACTACTGAGTTTTGCTGTGCATCCTGTATATGCTAAACAAGTATTAGTGCCTTGCTGGATTTATTTCACATGAAATAAATCTCAAAATGCAGCATTATTTAAGATACTGGTGAATTAAAGTAAGACCATTGATGACTTAGTTTTACTTTTGATCCCTGCTCCAAATTCCATTACGAACTCCATCCCTTTGTCTGACAACAGTCTGAGCTTTGCAACCTTGGTGTCACATTCAATTGCTAAACTTCCAATCTCATATTCGTGCCTTCACTATGAACTTCTATTTCCCTGTTTCCACATCTCTAACATTGAACAACTTCATCCCTGTCTCAAGCTATCTGCTACTGAAACCTTTATCCATTATTATCTCTGGACTGAGCTATTGCAATGCACTCCTGACTAGTCTCCCCCATTCTGCCCTCCATAAACTCGAGGTCATTCAAAACCATACTATCCATTTCTTAACTTACAGCAAGTCCTATTCCTCTACCATTCCTGAGGGTCAGTTAACTCATTTGGCTAGATGACTGACATTATTCATGAAGGCCCACTATCTCAATCTTGACCCTCACCTCAGGTTAAATCAAAGAGGAAAGTAGCCTACAGTCATCTGGGACCTTTACCATCAGTCAAGCACAGTCTTGGTTTTAAAATGCTTATCAGTTTTTTTTCAAATCCTTCCAGAGCCTTGTCTCTGTAATCTGCTCCAACTCCTCAACCCTCCAAGTTATTGATCTCCTCTAATGTGTATTCCTGGTGACTAGGGGATATTCACATTAATTTCATTGCGGTGTTAATGTAAACCTACTTGTGACACTAATAAATAAACTAAACAATAATTCTACACCATTGATGGCCACTGTTTCAGTTGCGTAATCACCAGGGTCTGGAATCCCCTTCCTCTTTGCTTGACCTCATTTTACTCCTTTAAGGCACTTCTTAAAACCTACCCTTTACCAAGAATTTGGTCATCTGGTCTAACAATCACTTCATATGGCTCATTTATTTTAAAATGCTCCCGTGAAATGCCTCAGGATATTTATGACATTAAAGGTGCTATATAAATACAAGTTATTATTGTTGCAATAAATTCAATGATTTTCAACAATCCTTGAGATAAATGATTCTCTTCACAAAGCATATCTGGCTCGAAGAATCAGAAGACAGCTCCCAGGGCAAGTTTCTGTGCATTTAAAATGCATTTTCCTATGAAGGCATTATCTAACACAAATCACTACTGTTTTCCCAGTAACTGGGCACATGATGCTGCTATGGTGTGTGACGGTGATATTGTGCATGTCAGTGCATTGATTATGCAGTGCTCATCAGCAACTCTTTAGTTAAATTTGCACCTTATGGGCTCCAGAAATATGTCAAAGAATGCAGTATTTATATAAAACTGTGTGAGAAATATTTTTCCATTTGTTTGTCAAAAAATCAATGCTCTTGCTGCTGTCAAATCTCTGCTTCCTGAAAAGTAATTATGACTTTGTACCATACAATACAATCTCCGTACTGAACAGTAGAGAGTCGCAAGTAGCTCCAATGTTCAAGCAACTCATTCCTACTGGTGCTTATATCTCATATTTCGTGCAGGTAAAAAAATTACAAATTATTGTTTTTTTCTTAAGCATTGTTACCTCAATGATGGTTAAATTGTAGGTTAAAACGCAATTTTAAATACTGTATATTAGATTAATGAGAAAATGTATAAACTTCATAGGACTCCCAAGGTTCATAGTATACTCGTCAAAGTGGCCACAAGGACAAGGGCTTAGAAATCTCTGGCTATATGTGCGTGATTATTCATGGAATGTACAAGTATCGAAGGCATTCGCTAGTTATGAGAACCATACAATTCATCAACTTTTTCTTGTATTCGTCAACAAATGCAGGCTTCCATAATTAAATTGTTCGACGAGACAAAAGAGTCGCATTGCCAACAGTACATACGAGTAATGTAAGTATTTATTGTACCAAACTACAGTAAGAAATTAAAACTTTTATATTTTAATTCACATTTATACCCAACAGCAACCCTCCAACAACGTAATTAAGCCCTCTCTGCTATCTCTCTCATGGCCTTGCAAACCAATCAAAACTGCCATCAATGAATATTAGTAATACCTAATTAACTTTGGCATATGTTGCGTCTTACAAGTTGGGTGAAAGTGGACATTTAAAGCATCCTTACAATGTGTCCTTTTCACAACATATGTGAATACTGAATGTGCATATGTGTAAATACAGTGGAAATACATATGTGTAAATACAGACATGTATCTTTGGGTAAAATGTATGATCATGAGACAGTAACAGTTAATGAAAACAACGTTGCCTGTTATCTAGCCTCTTCCGCTGTGAGATATGGATTCCTGTTACATGGGTTATCACAAACACGTGGGATAATTTGACCTGCTGGTTTACTACAACTGGATCGTAGGTCGCGTGTGTTGTGCGCTTTCCTGCAGGGACTGCCCCGCCTACCCTTTTCGCAATGTTGACGCAATCTATAAATAGTAGAACAAAAGGACAACTTCCTTGAAGCTTGCTGAAACTGCATAAAAGGGTGAGCTTTGTCGTTGGGTAAAGCATAAGCGGCGATTTTTGCGAAGATTCTTTATTCTAAAGAGTACACATTGTTAAGAGTTGGATTACTTGAGATATCGATGTTCACGAGTCAGTAAGTGTCCCATATTGTTTTCTTCTATTAAAACTGGTTAAAGTATTTAATCATGTACCTGTATGAATTTTATCAACTATTGTTTCTTTTGTTCACTGCATTAAAAATCATTCAGGGACAAAACACCCTAGTTTTGGAGCTTCTAAACTTATGTGGCGAAAATATAGCGTATAACTGAAATAGCGCATGATCGTAAAGCATATTTCGGAATATATTAAATTGCACTCTATCAGACATTAACTTGACTGACCCTAATTGTGTTTAACAACAGAGTGACGCAATTAGAATTTTAATTTTAAAATCACTGGTGCGAAATTATTGCAAATAGTCGCACATGATATCCCGGTTTGTTTACTTTCGTGTAGATATTTTGTCCACTCTTGATCCGCATATTCTATACCATCGAGAAAGCAACTGATGTAAGAACTTCCGTAATTACTGAAGAAGGGAATGTGATACGTTGTTTATTTATGATGACATTTGTTTGAAGTTGGGTGAAACTGTTTTTGTTTAAAATTATGGAAAAGAGAATAAAAATGCAACCTCTCTTGGTTTACCTTGTTATTAATTTGACATCGCCGGATTATGCTGCTTGTGTAAGTAGAACAGCACACCTTGGCTAAGGTAACATAAAGCAACTTCGACAACATTGCATAGAAGCAATAATACTACAGTATTTACATTGATACACAGTGGTACTCCGGCGTAAGGAGATTGACAGCCTGGACTTCCACACAATAGACGAGCTAGAATTGGAAAAACTCCAAATTAGAACAGTGACAGCGTCGCTGAACCAATCGGTGTTTGGAGTCGCTAGGAGGGCGGGACTTCCGCTTCAGCGGAGTACTTTGTTACAAACAATAAGCCATTTACAATACTGCAGATTGGAGTGGGTGGCAGTTTGTGTTTTGTACTGACAGATTCAAAGTGGGCAAATAGGCCTATGCATTGACGAAATGAAAGTGACGCTACAAATCAAGTTAGTTTTATAACTCGTTAGTGCTTTCACCGGTTATCTGATAATAGGGTGGATTTTTATTAAAAGTTAGGAAAATGATCTTCACAATATAGATCCGCAAAAAAAAGTGGCGCTCGAAGTTTAAATATTTTGAACAGTACCGTGGTTAAACGAACTCAAAGCGTAATTTAGAAGCAAATCTTTAATTCCTACAAATGTGTATTCCGATTGAAGTTTAGTGCAACAAATGCAAGATCCAATAGTAAGAAAACATTATAAAACAGCTAATGTCCACTATTACAGGAATCTTCTTCCTCTATCGACTACATTTGAAATAGTAGATCAGCAAAAAATTGTTTACTGCGGAATGTATTTTGGAGATGCGTGCGGCTCGTTTGCAGCTTGCTCGTCTGCATTGTAAGGGCGTTTTTTTTGTATCGCGCAACATCTTATCTAGCAGGAATAATACAACAATTTGCTTCTGGATAGTCAGCGTTCCTAAGGCTCTGCTTTAGCACAAGCACTTTTAATGTGGTCCACATAAAATTTACGTTTACAATGAACTGCGATATTTCTTCCCATCTAAAAGCCACTTGCTGATCGTAGTGGAATTGGAATCCCACCTCCTATTGGTCTGTTCAAAACAGAACACCTCACAGAACGGTCACAATTTGTCCCAAAAGCTAAAGCATTAATTGAGACGGATGTCTTAGCATTAGTACAGTTTTCTCCAAAAAAACTAGGAAAACAAAGTCGAAGTACAGTAATTATGCTTGATCTGGGGTTGCAATCAGCAACAATTTTGAATTCATTTGGCATCTTTAACATCGTAAAATGCTTCACAGGAGTGTTAAACAAATAACGTAGCAGAGACTAAAAACTTAAACAAAAGGTAGGAATTATAGTGTCTTAAAATTGGGAAACGAGAAAAGGAGTGGTTTGGTTTAGGGAGGGAATTGCAAAGGTTAGCCTGTTCTGACAGCTTAAAATACAGCCAACTGTGATGGAGCAATTAAAATTGGGGATGCTATCAGATTAGAATTGGAGAAGTGTAGATGTCACAGAATTGTAGCGCTGTAGGAGATTTGGAGATAGGGAGGGCAAGGTCATGGAAGGATTCCAAAACAGATAAGAACTTTTAAAGGAGCCAATAGGTTCATGAGCACAGAGTGATGGGTGAACAGGACAAGTTAGGATCCTGGCAGCTGACTTCATGATTAGGAGATGTTAGACTGTATTAGAATAGTTGAGAGGTAACACAGTAGCAGATGAGCTGAATCATAGGAAGAGTTGGGCAACATTAGTGATGACATTGAAATGTGGTTTAAAAAGTTAATCTCTGATTCAGACACTGATTGCAAACAATCTGGTCTGGCTTTGGATCGTCCCAATATTTATTAAGAGGGAATTTTCTACTGGTGTTAGATAAGCAATCTTGACAATTTAGAAACAGAGGAGCAGTCAGAAAAAGTAGTGGTGAGATAGACCTGTCCATTGTCAGGTTGCATGTGGAAATTGACTTTGTTGCGAAGGAACAGAATATTAATGAGTTCCAAATATTAGGCTGCTCTGGAAAGTTATATCACATGGAATCCAGTGAGAGCTGGCAAATTAGGTATACAACTGGCTTGATGGTAGGAAGCAGAGAGTAATGGTGAAAAGATGCTTGTCAGACTGGAGGCCTGTGATTAGTGCTGCCTCAGGAGTCAGTGCTGGGCACATAGCTGTTTGTTATCTATATTAGTGATTTGGATGAGAATATACAAGGCATACGTTTGTAATTTATCAAAATTTGCTGGACTCTGGGGATGTGTCAGTTGATTGGAAAACAGCTAACGTTATTAAAAAAAAGAGGTAGACAAAAGGCAAGTAACTACAAGCTGATTAGTTTAACATCTGTCATTGGGAATGGATTCATGAAGGGAAAGTCTGATGAATTTACTGGATTTTTATGAAGATATAACAAGTGCGGTTGACAGAGGGGAACAGGTGGATGTGGTATTTTTAGATTTCCAGAAGGTATTTGATAAGCTGCCTCACAAAAAGTTGCTGCATAAGATTTAAGGTACACTGAGTTAGGGATAAAGTGTTAGCATAGATTGAGGATTAGCTATCTAATAAAGCAAAGTTGGAAAAAATGGGTGCTTCTCTGGTTGGCAGTTGGTGACTAGTGGCATTCCGCAGGAATCAGTGCTGGGACCTCAACTGTTTACCAAGTACATAGACTATCTGGAGGAGGGGACCGAGTGTAAAGTAACAAAATTTGCGGATGACACAAAGATGAGTGGGAAAGCAAACTGCGTGGAGGATGCAGAAAGTCTACAAGAGATTTGGATAGACTAAGTGAGTGGGCAAGGATTTAGCAGATGGAGTATAACATTGGCAAGTGTAAGGTTATCCACTTTGGAAGAAATAATAATAAAATAGACTATTATTTAAATGGTGAAAAATTACAACATGCTACTGTACAGAAGGACCTGGGGGTCATTGTGCATGAATTACAAAAACTCAGTTTGCAGGTGCAGCAGGTGATTAAGAAGGCAAATGGAATGTTGGTCTTTATTGTGAGAAGGATGGAGTATAAAAGTGGGAAGGTCTTGCTGCAATTGTATAAGGTACTGATAAAGCTGCAACAGGAGTACTGTATGCAATTTTGGTCCTCTTATTTAAGAAAGGCTATATTAGCTTTGAAGGGAGTGCAGTGAAGATTCACCAGGTTGATTCTGGAGATGAGGGGGTTAGCTTATGAGGAGAGATTGAGTAGACTGGGCCTGTACTCACTGGAGTTTAGAAGGCTGAGGGGAGATCTTATAGAGAATATAAGATAATGAGGGGCTAGAGAGGATGGAAACAGATTATTTCCACTTTAGAATGGAAACAAGAACTAGAGGGCACAGCCTTAATGAGGGGAAGTCAATTTAGAACAGAGTTGAGGAGGAACTACTTCTCCCAGAGGGTAGTGAATTTTTGGAATTCTCTGCCCATTGAAGCAACAGAGGCTACCTCGTTAAATGTGTTTAAGTCACAGATTTTTGACCAATAAGGGAATTAAGGGTTATGGGGAGCAGGTGAGTAAGTGGAACTGAACCATATCAGATCATCCATGATCTTACTGAATGGTGGGGCAGGCTCGAAGGGCTACTCCTGCTCCTATTTCTTACATTCTTATTTATGACTGTCTACAATACCACTTATTTTACTATGAGGAAGATTATCAAAAATTGGAGCAGGATCATCATCAGCTGGTGAAGTGGGCCAAAAAATGACAAATGAAGTTTCATACAGAAGTGTGAGATGTTGCATTTTGGAAAGTCAAATCAAGATAGGACTTTCACAGTGAATAGTAGGACATTAGGGTATTGTGGAACAGAAGGACTTTGGAGTTCAGATGCATGGTTCTCTAAAAGTGAAGTCACAGCGCAGTGAAGAAGGTTTTGGCCTGCTGGCCTTCGTCAATTCCAAGCAGAGTATGGAAGTTGAGAAGTTATGTTGCAATTGTACAGGATGTTGATGAGGCTGTACCTTGAGTATTGTGTTCAGTTTTGGTCGCCTTGCTAGAGGAAAGATGTTATTAAATTGGGAAGTGCAGAAAAGATTTACAAGGATATTGCAGGACTTAAGGGACTGAGTTAGAGGAAGAGATTGGACAGGCTATGACTTTTTTCTTTAGCGTTAGGAGACTTGATCTAATAGAGGTGTACAAGATCATGTGGCAGTGGATAAGATGAATTCTCAGGATTGGGAAATCGAGAGCTAGAGGGGATAGATTTAAGTTAAAAGGGGAAAGAATTAATGGGAACCTGAAGAACAACTTTTTTTTATAGAGGAAGGTATATATGTGGAATGAGCTGTCAGAGGAAGTGGTCAAGGCAGGGACATTGACAACTTTTAAAAGACATTTGGACAGATACATGGCTAGGTTTAGAGAGGTATGGATCAAATGCAGCCAAATGGGGGTTAGCTTAGATGGATGGGCATTTGTCAACATGGACCAGTTTGGGCCTAAAGCCTGTCTCCGTGCCGCTGATTCGATAAGGCGTTAAAGTTGTCCAAATCTTGATCAATCATGGTATAGGTTTGGCTTTCAAAAATGTTTCATTATAATGTATGTATTCAATCACAACAAAGTCTTTAACTTTAATATGTGGTAGTTGTGTAGATGTAGTGAATCAGGTGTGGAGATGCTGGTGTTGAACTGGGGTAGACAATTAGAAATCTCTCAACACCAGGTTAAAAATCCAACATGTTTATTTATACCACAAGCTTTTGGAGCACTGCCCCTAATCAGATGCCCTTCACCTGATGAAGGGTAGTGCTTTGAAAGCTCATGCTATCAAATAAACCTGTTGGACTTTTAACCTGGTGTTGTGAGACTTCTAATTGTGCAGTGAGTCAAAGCTGTTCCATTTTCATTGTTAACACTTAAATTCACTCCTTTTGTCTGTCCCTTCTTTGAAAATAAAGTACAACATCACAAAAACATAGGAGGTCTAATAGCTCATCCAGATCTACAGAAATCTACTATAGTCTCATCAGACTCTAGGAAGATTACATCATTTTTGCATCCACTATCCCACTACGAATATCCAGGTATTAATTATGCATGTCATGAGAAAATATATATTTCATTTTGTCATTAATTTGCTTTTCTTTCCTTAACTTGAAGTTATGGTTTACCTTTAACTGTGTGCCTGATTTGCCTTTTTTAGTTTTTATATAGTTCCATATGAGTTATTTTCTTTTGCTTCCTTTCAAGACAAATAATGTTTTTCTTGTGAATCCTTAAAACTCAATCCCTTAATTCAATACATAAAATATTAAAAACTATTGGAAAAGACTGAAAGTTGAAGACCTTATTTAATACTGTTTGAAACATTTTTACCACAACATACTTTGGAACTTCAATTATTTTCCATAGTGAGTGGTTTACACTTCCATCCATTCCTCCCATTAATTGCTGAACATTCACTTAGCCCAGTGCACAATCGTACTATGTGGCTAGCACAAGAAATTAAATTTAATACTTTTAGAAGTCAATACAAGCTGGATAGATGCTATTTTATTCTTGTTGTTTTGTTTCGTTTAATACATATTCTCTGTTCATCTGATTTCTTTCATTGTAAAACTTGAAATTTGGAAGCAATCCAAAAGGACTGTTTGTTTTTATATGACCTTTAAACTGCTAAATGAACAAGTTGCATCTTCCCATTTCCAATTCATCTGCTATGAAACTCTCATACTTTTTTTGCTACTTCTGGATAGAGTATGGCAGCCTGGTAAAAAAATAGTATCTCTAACCTTGTCATTCGAAATTCCACTGCACACATTCTAATTCCCATCAATCTCCTATGGGGATACTGGAGTCAGTGGACTGGTCAATATTTAAAAACCCTGCGACCAGCCTGAATGGTATGCTACTACAGTAACTGACTTCATTAAGTGTGTAGAAGACTGTGTGCCAAAGAAGCAAATCCACATGTTCGCCAACCAGAAACCACAGAGGAACAAATATCCACTGCATGCTGAAATCTAGGTCTGAGGTGTATAAGTCAGGTGACCCTGACCTATACAAGAAAACCAGATAGGATCTAAGAAGATCCATCAAAGATGCCAAAAGATTATACCAGACCAAGCTAGCCACAAAGACCTCTGCCAATTACAGCAAGGTCGGCAAGACATAACAGCCTACAAGATGAAGACATATAAAATCACTGGCTCTAATGTACCCCTCCCTGACGAGATCAGTGCATTCTATGCCCATTTTGAGCAAGAGGTCAGCGAGAGTATGTCTTCCATTCTTGATGAACCAGTATCTGGGGTCACCATTGCAGATGTCAGAGCAGCTTTCTTGAAGATGAGCCCACAGAAAGCGACTGCCCAGATGGGGTGGTCGGATCAGCACTCAAATCCTGCGCAGATTAGCTGGCGGAGACATTTGCAGACATCTTCAGCCTCTCTTCACAACAATCTGAGGTCCTTATCTGCTTTAAGACAACATTATCCAAGATGGCGCCAGAGCAAGGCAACTTCTTGCAAGCTGTGCCCAGCAAACCTTCTAATTCTATTTTTTACACTCATTCTATGCTTCTAGAACTTCATTCTAACTTTTAATGCATTAAAACATTGTTGGAGAGTTTAAGTTGATCTTTCCCTATGCCCTAGCTATGACTGTAACACTACATTCTGTGCTCTTTTGTTTCCTACTTAATGAATGATATGTTTTGTATAGCATGCAAGAAATAATACTTTTCACTGTATGCTAATACATGTGACAATAATAAATCAAGTCCTGTTAACTCATTGTCACCCCTTCCTCCTCCATACCCATTGATGTACATTGGCTCCCACTTAAGCAATGCCTCTTAAAATTCTAATATTTGACTCCATCCCCTTTTCTCACACTCCATGTCAGATTGTCATGGTGGCACAGTGAACATTGTTTCATAGCGCCAGGGACCCGGATTCACTTCCGGCCTTGGGTGACTGTGTGGAGTTTGCATATTTTTCCAAGTGCTCGGGTTTTCTCCCATAGTCTAAACACATGCAGATTAGATGGACTGGCCATGCTAAATTGCTCGTTGGTGTCCCAAGATGTATAAGTTAAGGAAATTTAGTAGGGTAAATGAATGGGGTGGGCCTGGGTGAGATGCTCTGTTGGTTTAATCTGTTGTGAATAGCCTCCTTCTGCATTGTAAGGATTCTATGATCTTTGTAATAACCTTGATCCCAACAAAACGCTAGGATATATGTGATCCCCAATTGTCCGAAATGTTTTCCGCTGCCCAGGCCATGGAATCCCGCAAACTGACTTTGACTTTATAAGATGCTCCTTAAACCTACCTTTAACCAAGGTTTTGATCACTGGGCCTAATATTTTTTTATGTGGCTCTGTCAAATTTTTACCAGTGATGCTTCACAGCAATTTCAGATGTTTTACTAATGTTAATGGTACTAAGTACAAGTTGCTATTGACTAGTTTTAATAACTTAGAATCATAAAATGGTTCTGGCACAAAGTGGTTATTCAGCTGATTATATCCATGCTTGCTATCTGATCAAGCAACTCTGCTATTCCTAATCCCCTGGCCTTTCCATGTAACCCTCCACTTTCTCTTCAGGTGCTTACTCCTCTTTCAAAGCAACAACTGAATCTGCTTCCACCACACTATTAAAATGAATTCCAGATCCTAACCACTGCATAATGAAGAAAGGTTTCTCTTTGAGTTGTTATTCATTCTTTTGCTAACTTCTTAAATCAACACTGGCAGAAGGATAAAAAAATTAACTAATCAGAACAGTTTCTCTGTATCTAGTCTGTTTAGGCCTCTCATGATGTCCCACCTCTCTTCTTATATCCTTTCACTATTTATGTACCTATTAAAAGACTTTTCAATTCCCTTTTTATGTCAGCTGCCAGTATCTTATTATTCTCTCTTTGCCTCCTGCCACTCTTAGCTTCATTTGCCCCCTCAACTTTCAAGTGCCTAGTTTGCACTTGTATTGTCAAACTGACTCCCTTATTCTCCATCATCTCACTATCTCTCGTTATCCAGGGAACTCTGGTTTCAATTGCCATACTTTTCCTCTTGAATGTGATTTGATCCTATCTGAACCAAGTTCACTTTAAAGGCAGCACACTGGCTGGCAGAACTGTAAGAAAACAATCCTGGATTCCAGTTTATCTGGACCTCACCCTGCTGAAATTAGTGTTCTTGCAATAAGTATTTTGCCTATTGTCCTAATCTACGCTTGTGATACTGTGATCACTGTTCCCTAAATGTTTCCCCAATGCCTTGACCCATCTCATTTCCCAAAACCAAATTCAGCAATGCCTCCTTACTCATTGGTCTGAAAATTTAAAAAAAAATCCTGAATGCACTCCATAAATTCTTTCTCCTTTGTGCCCTTTATTACCAACATAGTCTATATCTAAAGAGGTTCTGCTGCTGTAACTTCCCCTGCAAATTTCTTTCTCACTTGGTGACTTGAGTTTTGTTTGCACTTCACTTCACACTCCTGATCTATGGGCAGGATCTCTGATCCTGATCAGAGGGGAGCAGGGAAGGTGGAGGACCTCCTCATGAACCTACTCCTAGACCTAGTCAAACTTGCCATCAATAAGTCCAGGCAGCAGGCAATTAAGGAGGTTGTTCAACCCGACTGCCTGCCCCTCTACTACAGATGGACTGCATGGCCATGGAGAGGGGGCATGTGGTGTCCACAGGAACTATCAAGACTTTCCATGTCTGCTGGGCACCACTCTCAATATTTTAAGTTTCATTTCTGATTTGTTTCGGGGAAATATAATATTCCTGACTGCACTCCATAAATTCTTCCTCCTTTGTGCCCTTTACTCTATTATCAACACATCTGTGATTTGTTATGGGAAAATATAAATATTATAAATATCTTCCTTAAGGGGCTACCCCTTTGATTTTGTCCCTCAGTTTATTCAATTTTGTTTAATTGTTTAACTCAGAATAATTGGTGACCTATGGAATACAGGCAGTTGTATAATAGTACCTTTGTTGCTTGACCCAAATAGATTGTCCTTGATCTCCTATTCCCAGCACCATTGTGTCATTAGTGAATACTGCCATCTCTCCTACTTTAGTTCCTCTCCCATCTTTTCCTGAAAATAGAATCTCTTGATATTTTAATTAATCTTTTTTATATGGAATTTACCACTGATCACAGGCTTCTGATTTGGTGATAACATTTACATTGGTTCAGCATTTGAACCCTGCTGCAGACTGTCCTGACAAGTGGCATTCTGTGTTTAACATCCACCAGGATAATTATTTCTAATGGATATCAACTTAGATGCCCCCGTCAGAATTGTAAAAATTACACGACCTATAAAACTGCCTATTGTATAGGATTAACCATTGACTGTTGGTATAAAAATAATTATAGTAAATCAAAGTGCTTCGTATGGCAATCTGACACGATGTTAATCAGCATATGTATGCTTCCACTACTTAACACTATTCTCTAAGGAATTCATAGAATTGGCCACAACACAGAAGGTGGCCACTGGGTCATCGTGTCCATGTAACTCAACGCAAGAGCAACTTAGTTCCATTCCCACATCCGATTCCTATAGCTATACCAATTTTTTTTTTCCCTTTTTGGGTCTTGGGTGTTTATCCAATTCCAATTATATTTATCCAATTTTGAAAACCACAACTGAAACTGCCTCCACCACACAAGCAATGCATTCCAGGTTTGAGTATTTGCTATATGTTTAAAAAGTATATATTTTTCCTCAAATTGCCATTTGTTCTTTTGCTCATCACTTTAAATCAGTAAACTCTAGTTTTTGACCCTACTTTCCATGGGAACATTCTCTCTATTTATTCAGTCTAGACCTGTCATGATTTTGAGCATCTGTAAAATTCCCCCCAAGAACAACTGTAACATCTCCGAAATCCCACATCTCTGGAACCATTGCCAAGATCAAGAGTATCAATGCATTTGAAGTCTTTGAAAAATGCTGATCATTCACCAGTAACTTGATTTCATTTAACAAATCTACACAATTTAACTTACCATATTGTAGTTTTAATGCATTTTGTCAATTAGAAAAGATAAAATTCTTAACTTACTGTACTGATTATACTTCACTGACGACTCATTTGTTTCAAAAATTTTTTAAAATGATTCGATAAGTGCAAACAGCTGAGGGCATTTTTATCACAATTGCTAAACCACAATCATCAACCAGTTACAAATCAAACTTTGAAAAGGAGGTCCTTCCAATAATATCCACCTCCAAAATAAAACCATGTTTGCATATAAATTTAATCCAGTACTCCTCTTCAGACCCAACTGAGACAATTGATCCAATTACGTGCATCTTTGAGATGACAACAAATGTAGTAAAGTGGCGAATGCAGCCATCTGAGCTCCTAGGATTCTTGTCTGTCTTGCTGGTTTTCTAGCCAGATTTCCTTGCTTTATCAAGATCTGGAAATATTATCAGTTTTCTAAACTTTTATATGAGAAAGTTTGCTTAGCTTCTCAAAGTTTGAAAATAATATAAAACCTTCTTAGATTCCTTTGCAACAAGCAATTACCTGATTGGAAGAAAAAAGAGCTTGCCGTTAGGCAATGTGCCAATACAGATCATAACATGATCACAAATAACTGGGCAGGATTGGGCCAACTTGAAGCATTCTATTTCCTGTTCTCATTGAAATAATATCTTAACTTTTAATCTAAATTGGGAGAGGTATCAATCGTGAACACTTAGTTTTGTGCCTTTTCACAAAAGATCTCTCACAGATGATGACTAAATATTTTGGGTGTGGACAAGTTATGAAAAACAAGCAAAGTATCAAATGAGAAAAATAGATTTGTAATCATTGCATCAACATTTGAGCTCCATAACTGAGATTAAGATGCCATTCAAACTGCTGGGAAGGTGGGGTGGAAGTGATTTAAATCAACACTAAATTCTTCTTTTAGTTGATGGTTAATCACAAACGCTCTAGATAGTGCTGTAGCAACCTGCTTAAGGGATAGTTGTCCAAACTGCAGCCTATGGACCACGCAAGACTTCTGAGTACCGGATTGGCATAGACTCTAATCCCAGGCAATCTAATCTTATTTGTTTGTATCTTAAACTCCAGTTTCTTTTTTTTTTGAATTGAATGAATGTAGAGGTTACAAAGAGGATAATCTTTAGACCTGTTGTTTGCTTGTTGGATAAATCCTAATTGGAACACCAAGATTCAATAGTACCAGCAATCTGAGAAATATATAAATCGATGGAAATGCGCCATGGTACAGATTTATTTAGCCTGGAGTGTGCAAGGAAAGGGTTTACGAAAATTACCGTGAACAATAATGAGAAGTTCTGGCCTCTGCTCAAAAGATTTCAGCAATCTGATCTGTTGATACTATTGACAGGCTGCATGGTGGCACAGTGGTTAGTACTGCTGCCTCTCAGCACCAGGGACCTGGGTTCGATTCCTGGTCCAGGTCACTGTGTAAAGTCTGCATGTTTTCCCGTGTCTGTGTGGGTTTCCTTTGGGTGCTCGGGTTTCCTCCCACAGTCCAAAGATGTGCTAGTTAGGTACAATGGTTATGCTAAATTCTCCCTTGGTGTAACTGAACTGGTGCCTGAAATGTGGTGACTGGGGGAATTTTCACAGTAACTTCATTACAGTATTAATGTAAATCTACTTGTGAACAAATAAATAAACTGAGATAACTTCTGGTTTATGGCAGACTGGCAATAAAATAATCCATATCTTGGCAGCCATTTTAAAATTATCAACATTTTAAGATTTGTAGACTTATTTTTGTTTTCAGAAGGTGACCACATATCTGAAAGTGTAATGGGTTCTCTCAGATTTTATGTTCGGTCACTTGGGACTGCCTCACATTGATACTGAGAGCTGGATATTCATAAATTCAATGGCTGGTTTTAGGATTAAGGATATTAGATGATGATCCTAGTTGATACATAGATCTAGCAAGTCTCTGTAATCGTTTTAGGAAGCCCCGATAATTTTATAGAATCCCACAGTGAAGAGGCCATTCAGTCCATCAAGCCTGCAGCAACAACCCACCCTAACCCCACAAATTTACTCTGCTAATCCTCCTGACATTAAGGGGCAATTTAACATGGCCGATCAATCTAACCCGCACATCTTTGAACTGTAAAAGGAAACCGGAGACCCGGAGGAAATCCATGCAGACACGGGGAGATCGTACAAACGTTTCCTCTACCAAAACAAACTCGGATTTTTAGGTGAGGTTGTTGAGCAGTACCCACAAATCATGCTCACGAAGCCACCACTGGAGCCGCATGCAAGCTTCGAGATCCTTCCAGAATGAGACACTGCGCACTGAAAAGTTTGACAAGACCCTCTTCAACTGAAGGGCGGTCATATGAGAGTAAACAGTCAATCGATATTCTGTTTTAAATCGCCTAATCCCTAAATGCCAGTCTAAGAGTAGTGAACTGTGTTAGAGCCGCGTCCTTGTAAATATTTTGTATAAACGAAGCGTAACATTAAAAATCAACCCCCCCCCGGCCCCCAAGATAAAGAAACCAACCGACCTGCAAAGTCGTGGGCTAGTTAAGTTAATTCAGCATGAAAAGTGGACACATTTGCTGCCGAATCATTATTCCGTGTGATAGTGTATGAGTGCAGGGGAGGGGGAGGTGGTGTTGGGCTGAGCGTTTGATGTGAACAGCCGTTGGCCGAGTGGCGGCGGCTCGCGCCGCTGCCGTTGGAGCCCAATTTCAAACTGTCAGCGCGAGGAGCTGCTGTTACCCAGCATGCCGCGCGGCCCACCACTAACGAATTTGAGTCGAGTCTCGCTTTCGGCGCCATTTTCGACTGGAGCAAAAAAAACACAGTAGCGGCAGCAGCAGCACAACAGATAGGATGGAGAGGGAGGGAGGGAGAGAAAGAGAAGACAGCAGTGGTCAAAGTCGAAGAGAGAGAATGTGAGGCGGGACAGACAGAGGAAAGGGAATGAGAGACGTTAGGGTTGAAGTCAACCCAACAACATAAGTTGGTTAGCACACAAGTAATGCAGCTCGGATACAGAGTGACCTCCCTCTCCTCTCTCAACCAACAACTTAACCCCCCCCCTCTCCAAAACATATCCAAGTTAAGAGTAGAAGGATGAAAGACAGCCGCGGATCCGTCACTCAGTACGGAGCAAGCAGGTTTGTCCCATTTTATTTTTCTTTTCCTGTCACTTGTTTCTTATAAAAGTTTTTGAATAATTTTGAGCGGGATGAGATTGCAACCCCGTCCTCGTTAAATTGTGTTTTTTAATTTAGCTCTTGTCGGAGAGGGGGTGGGAGGGGAGGGGAGGAGGCGGTGGTTCAAACAAGTAAATGAACCTTTTGAATGTTGCATGGGTGTCTTGTCGCAAGGAAAGATCGGGGAGTTATAATTAAAGCAAGATTTAAAAATTGGCAAAGCGGTGATGGGGCAAGGAAGGAGAGAGATGCGCGCACACACAAAATCGTTAATGGTGGGGGAAAGGGTTTTTTAATTGAGTGACAAGTGCGAAGGGATCGCGAACTCGTCTTGACTGGCACTTGGTGTAATGTGGCCGAGCTTCCCTCCCTAATCAAACTATCGTTTCACTTGGAAACTCTCTACCCCTTCTGGTAAGACTTGTTTTAAAAATTTAGCTCAAGTTCGAGGCTGTCGACCTTATCTCTTTTTTTTTGTAAGTAAGTAGTGATTGGGGTGATGTGTTATGCTAAGTTAGTTGAATGATGTTTGAGACGGCGGGTCTGGGACTGACTTTCCCACCCACCCGGTTACAGTAAGTACAGTACGATGATCATTGGCGTTGCCGCAAGTTAATAGCAAGGCTCCATTCACTCCAGCCCACAACTTTCGGCTATTTTTTCTTCCCTCATCTCCCTCCTTTCTGTATGGATCGAATTCTCCAGAGCCACTTGTTTCAAAAAAAAATTGAAAGTACGTTTTGCGCTACACTGTGGGTTTCATCGGTCTCCGCAGTGCGAGTTTCTGAATGTGGGGGCAGTTCACGGTACCTGTCCAAATCAACTCATTTATTTTCGGTATTACTGTAAATGTCAGTACGATGGCCTCATCTAAAAATTCTCACCCCCGTCCCACGTTACACAATCGTCTCCATGAACAAATTGTAGATATTTTCCCTCTTCTCCCTTCCCCTCCCCCATTTAATTTATCGTAATTATACTGGTAGATATTTTTAATGGCCAGAATTGGAATTTTCATGTTTTCGGAAATAAGTTCATACTATTGACTTTTTAGATTGCGGGAATAACGGTATTTGATTAAACTTTTCTCCCTCGCTGGCGTGGGCGCAAATGAGTATGTGTACGTATGAAATCTTTGAATCTCAAAAAAAAACCGTTATTGGCTGATGTCTGAGATGGATTAGGGTAGGTTTAAGGGGAAAATGCAAGTCGTGAAAATATAGAAGACAGATACTGAAAACTGATGCCTCAGTCTTATCTAAAACTGCGCAAATTTAGCAAATGTTGTATGCTAATCGCACTGAAATGCGATGCACTATTTTGTATTATTTCCCACAGTTGAATAATGTCTGGGACTCGAAGGAAAACCTTGATTTTTACATCTAACAATAGGTACGATGTTCTGCTAAAAGACATGGGTGTGCACCATAAATTGTGTCAGTTACACTCGGGTTTTTAAAATGTTGCCCCAAGTGAATGAAATAGGTGTCATTCTAACGTTGTGCATGGGTAAAATATTTTTCAGACAATTATTTGTTGAATATATTTACAGTATTCACATTTAGTGAGCGAATGTCAACATAATTCATCCTTTTAGGATGGTTTAGATCTAGTAAAAGACACTGCGTTTTAACGCTTGAGCAATACCAAATTGGAATTGCACTTGCTACAGAATAGTTGGTGAGACCACACGTTCTGAATGTATTCTTTTATCTAGTAGGTCGAGACCATGAATTGAAATGTTTTTTGTTAAACATCTCGAAATGATGAGACTATAAAGATGTAAAACACTGTTCAGTTTGCTGATTCCCTAGTCCCCGTTTCTGCATGTTTGACGTGTATTAGCGCACGGGTTTTTCTAAAGATTGCAGAACTTGTTTTCATCTATTAATGGCAAAAATAAAAGCCTTTCAAAAAAGTAACTTGAGAACAAAGAATAGCTGATACGCTGGTGCAATCAATATTTGAACGCAACCAGTTATATGTTGCGTTTCATTTTTTCGTATTTTTTGAGCACTACTAAAATAAGAATTGCAAGAAATAATGGCAATTGCTTGTAGGGCAAACGTTTGAGATACATATTTTAGTAATTGTACAGCATAGCAAACAATAGAAACAAACTTTTGTTTTAACATTTGAAAACGTATAGCCAGCGAGGATGTTCAAGCTTTTGTAAAAACGTTTGTATTCTCATTTCATGTCTGTTTCAAACTTTAGCCTGTTATGTAATAGTGAATATAACTTTTCCTACGCAATTTATTTATATTGAGAAACCGTTACTTCATTTTATTTATGTACTATCTGAATCAAATTGAGACTTGTTAAGATGACTAAATGGTGCGATGGTAGGCCATTTATCAAAGTGATCCTGCAATACGTATGTGAAATGATGTGAAATTTTTCTGGGGTATGCAATGCTGCATATTTTATTAACAAAAGCGCAAATGCATACAGTGTGTACTATAAGTAATAATTGTGTGCTTAAACAAAAGTGGTTGTAGAATGTTTTTGTACTATTGACGATATAAGCTCTCTTTTTATATCATACAAATATTTAGCATGTTAATAATTAGCCCAGGATTATCTAGTCATGACATTCTTCTGAAATGGAAGATATTGATTTCTTTAAAATTTCCCACATGAAGATCTTTTAATCTCGGTGGCCTAAAACTGGAGATAATAAGGTGGCCCTCCTTGCGCCTTCAACTTCTTTCCAGGCGAATAATGAGAAAATCTGAGTTTTTGAGGTTTGGAGAAATAATCTTAGGAAAAATTTGATGACTTACTGGCACAACTAGTTTATTACTGTAAAATCACTATGGGGAGATGTAGATTATGTCAATGATAAAAATTAAAACAATGAAGTGAATGTGCTGCATGCTAGAATTTAGGAAAAAAATTAAGATCCCGTTTTGTCCCTTAAGTATTAAGGAAACTACTTGTAGTATGACTTTATTATACCGCACGGTAGTACAGCAAATGTGCCATCATATGCTTATTCAGTTATCTTAATTTTTGGTAGTTTCTTAACCAGTGTACACTCCATTGAGCTTTTTACTTTGCAGTTCAAAAATTAGTTTGGAGCATTTATGCTTGGATTCTGAAATTATTGTATATTTCAAGGATGCTAGAAGTATTGAGTAGTGGTACAGATTTTGCATGAGACAAATGATAGTTTTAAATGGAGCTTTACTTTGTCAAGATGAATACAGATGTGGTACATTTTTAGGTATTGCTATACTTCTGATAATATGGTGTTGGAAAATCAATTTTCATATTTTTAGAAAATCTGTAAAACAAAAGATGCAAAAACATCAACTTTCTAAAGCAGTACATATTTTTGCTGCTGTTAATTTGATAATGAAAGGGTTAATTTAATTTGTATAGTTTTAAAGCAGTTATTTTCTCCCAGCGTCAAAAGGGCAATGTAGTAGTATTTGCACTAAAGATCAGTTACTTTGTAAGGTTGCCTCTGTATTGATAGCCATAGCTAATCCAATTCTGATTTTTATCTTACAGAATGTAAGGCGTTATTATCTGCAACTGCTCTGACATGTGGTCATGCTTTTTTTTGGTATTCCTCCCACACTAATCCAATTGTGTGTCACAACCTGTTTTGCTGTTTTTAATTTAGTACCTAACACAGCAACTTCAAAACTAGATTTTATTGCGGGGGGAGAATGATAAATGGATAACTTGCATGCAAAAATTGGACAATTTCATCCAAATTCAGATTTTAATGTGCATTTCAATTGTACAGAACAGCAAATAATAAAGTTTTATTTTTTTTCTGATTAATTGTGCCTTGAATTATGCTCCAATAAATAATAACTAAGATAAAACTTTCTATCCATTTGTTTTTTAGGGTTCATTGATGAAACCCTGATTCATATTGGTTTGAAAAAAGGTAAGAGTATAAATTTGAAGCTGAGATGGCCAATTGTTTAGAGAGTTTTGCATTCTAGCCCTGATAACATTGCAGAATTATAACAAAATTGTAGTTGAATGCCTACTTAGTTTTTTAAATTGTTATGGGAGACTTGTGTATTTATAAATTTACATAAGCTATAGAAAATATCATATTATGCAAGGTGTTCTTAGATGATTAAATATTGTTTCAGAAATGCATGCAGAACACATTTCTGCTTGTTAGATTTGCCGTGTGTATTGTGGCGAATGATTCATTTTCAGCTGGCCTTGTTATTGCTTTTACAACATTGAATTCACATTGAAAGCACTAGGACCTTGGAGAAATCTTTTCCTATATTACTATGATTTCAAGTTGGGCCTAATTCAAGTTTAGATTTTACTGTTCGATGCTACTGTACATTCCTTTAAATTCATGATCCTCTCAGAAACCTGGAAATACTTTGGGTACCTTTGAATGAAGAAACAGCGACATTCCTATGGGGAAGGAAGGAAGAAAATAAATGATGTACACTTTTTTTGAAACATGAAAAATAGATTCTTAACCCCTTCAGCATTGAAAGACCTAATTTTTAAATCACGTTTTGCAATATCTACATTCTTATAAATTTCTAATTGGAGTTTTAGAAGCCAACAGAATTTTTTTTGTTTTGATGAAATGCTGCAGGCCCTAAAGTCGATTTCATAGCTATCGTTAATCAGGTATTCCCTAAATCAAATATAATAGTTACAAATTAAAGTCACACTCATAAATCAACAGTGTCCTTCAGTTGTGAAGGAATATCCACATTGCAATTCTGGGACATTTTCCACTTATCATTACCCATATATTTTAAGGCTTTTTTTGCGACTGTCTTGAATTCTACTTTAGTGCTGAAACTTCACACCACTTGGAATGCGATTGTCAGTGCAGAAGCATATTTGGGTTATGTATTGTCTTCAAAGAATAAAAGATAACCATTCACCTAAATTTTGAACTTTGATCCAAAAATGAAGCTGAAGATCACTGCAACCTGTTTGCAATAAGGAGAAGTGGTGATGCCTCTGTTCACTAGTATCCTTCAGGGAAGGGAATCTGTTGTCCTTACTTGGTCTGACCTACATGTGACTTCAGATCCACAATGTGATGTACTCTAAAATGCAAGCTACTTAGTTCAAGGGCAATTAGGGATGAGTAATGCATGCTGGTTCTAGCCAGCAGTGCTCACATCCCAGATAGTAATTCTCTGCATTGTAAAACAGCATGACAGTTGAGTTAAATTCCACTTCTTCATGATAGCAATAAGTCATAAAATGAATTAAGTTAATGCATTTGTGGTAAATGATTATTTTTCAGAATGAAGGATGATCAGGAATGGTGTTCCCCAGTGGTCAGTGCTAGGAGCACTGTTTTTGCTTTATAGCAATAAATCACTTGGTAAATGGAGTATAGAGTAAAATATGCCAGTGATACCAAACTTGGAATAAGACACAGGAGAATGATAGAAATTACCAGCAACAGGGCATACTTAAATTAGCAGAATAGTCAGACAATGACAGATGGAATTTAATACTGAGTCTTTTCATAAATGAAGAATGAGTACAAAAACAGGGAAATTATGCTTGGAAAAAAGATACAGAATAGGCTGGATAAACTCTGCAGGCCTGTCAGTATCTATGGAGAGAAACAGAATTAGCATTCTGGATCTAAAAGATCCTTCCTACAGTTATGTTGAACATTTTAATAAAGCTCTGGTTAGACCACAATTTTGTTCAGTTCTGGTTGCCACTCTTAGAGTCTTTGAGATGGCGCAGAGGAGACTTATCAGAATAGTTCCAGGGATAGAGACTTTTGCTAAGGTTGAGAAGCTGGTGGTATTCTCCTTGAAGCAAAGAGAATCGAGGAGAGATTTAATAGAGGTATGCAAGATTAATGGGCTTGGGTAAGTTAGGCAAAGAAGAATTCTTCCCATTGGCTAATGATGCAAGGGCTAGAGGGACAGATGTTTGGTTTTGATACAAATGGGAATGTGAGGATAAACCTTTTACAGTGCGTGGTAATGACCTGGAACTCTAATTACAAGAATGGTGGAAACAAAGATTTATCAATGATATTACTTGAAGGAAATAAACTTTAAGGACTATGGGGATAGTTCCGATCTTCCCAGAGTAACTGATTTTGTTTTAGAGAGCTGGCATGATCTCGATGGGCTGAGTGACCACCTTCTGCGCTGTAAATGACTCTATAACTCTTAATTGTAAACAGATATTCCTTAGTTTACATGGGCATATTTAATTGAGTCATTCCTGACCTAGGCATGCTGTTTTAAAACTTTAATACCTGAGCACGTGGCAGATGGGTTATCCTGTACTTAGAGTATGACTTCATTTCTCATGCAGCACATTTAACAGGACTGAGATGATAGGTTTGCTGATGAATTACAGCTGACCTTGAAATGATTGAGAAGACAAAACCAACTGACTTGGAGGTTATGCTGCCATATATTTTTTAAAATGCACTTGGGAGGAATAGAAATTGAGATTGCTAGGCGGTCAAATCAGAAGTCAACAAATTAGTGTCTCTCATTAATTCAAATTGACTGTGAATTTTATTTAAGTGTGTTTAATGGGCAAAACATTTCCACTATGGCTTTCAATCCTTCAACTTTACTAATGTTCGTTAAGAGGAGAATTTGTCTTGCTGGTTCAAAGCTTTTGTCTTGAAGTTTATAATACTATCCAGTTTTCCTATTTTATATGGCTCTCAATTGCAAAAAGAGAGACCAGTGAAGACTGTCACGGTAGTGTGGAAAATATAAATTACATTGTACTAATATTTGAGAGGTATTGACCTTTTTACCGTACAGGTGTGTTTTTTTTCTCTCTCCTATTTGCCAATTTTCTTCTTTCCTGAAGGCTCTGACTTTTTGGGTTCAGCAAGCTGTTTTCCAATCTGAATTATTTTGTCCAAATGACCAGTTTTCATGTGTGAGATAGTGATCGAGTATCTAAGTCGTTTTATTTAAGACATCATGGCTTTTCCTCCTTCTTAACTTTGGTGCACTGATGCCAGTTGTAGTGCCACTACTGTAGTGAAAAAAAGAAGTTTTAGAAAACCAAAACTTAACTGAACATTCACATGTTTTTAAAGTATCTTGCACATTTGAAATATCAAATATAAATATTTTGTGTGTTACCGCACATTAAATAGCTTGCTTGCTGATTGTCATTTGTTTCTGCTTTTAATTCATTGTTCAGTGTCTTAAGGATTTTGCTAATACTTTTGGTATAATTGCAAGTATCATAGTTCTTTTGGTGATTTTTTTTTTTGAGTCAGCCAGTGAATGTCTTTATTCTACACAGCGTACAATTTTTGATTTTGTTTACAAATGAGAGAGAAAAGCAATAATTGGCCTTAGCAAATGGGAAATCATTTGACAAATCTTTTTATTTTTAAAAGTGAAAATTAAGATGCTTGTATTTGTAAATGACAGGAATGAAAGATTTGGTCAGTTATAGTAGCTATTTGCATAATGACCCACAGAATTTAAACAGTACATGTAGGTACACAAATGAATGCCATGATAGGATCTTTATTCTTACAAGAATAGTGCAAGATCTGAATCTTGGGTTGTTTACTGTGGTTTTATGAA
Source organism: Sphyrna mokarran (assembly GCA_024679065.1). NCBI lineage: Eukaryota > Metazoa > Chordata > Chondrichthyes > Carcharhiniformes > Carcharhinidae > Sphyrna > Sphyrna mokarran. The sequence continues at coordinate 76,650,673 of JAGIQG010000013.1, read as the reverse complement.
TGGAAAAAAGCAAATTGGTGTGAGAGTAGGATTATTTTGTAGGAGTTTTTTTAAAACTAATTTTGTGGTACTTAGATTCGTTTCTGTGTGGAAGCCATTCAAACATTGTATGCCCTGGAAAGAACAATTGAGAATAATGCTAATGATTCATGGAGCTACTGTGTATGTTTTAAAAAGTCTTTCTGCAGTAATCATTGTCAGTTCAAAAGGTTTCAGTTTAGCAGACTATCATTAGCCTAAGCTTCAGGAAGGAAGAAGGCAAATTGCATAAATTTATGGTCTGCTCCTGCTATGAGCCTAATTTTGTTTTTGTGTCCTGATATATTTTGAAACTGCACAGTTCACAGTTAGCATCAATGACCATACATGCTGTGCACTGACTTTCTTAAGAATGGTGAAAACTTTGAGGAATTTGTTTAGATCTAATACCATAGCATCATTTTGAAAAATGAGATTTTACCACACGTGAAACATTGTTGGCAGTGGAGAAATAGCATTGCTGTTAGAAACAGTCTGTTTCTCTTTTTTGATGAGGGTTGAGCACACAAAACAAATGTACTTTTGCATCATCAGCATTTTAAGATTAAATGACCTACAAGTTAATGTAGTACTGTTGATAATGGCAAAATTTCCATAGAATAGTTAACTTTAGCTGTGTTGTAATAGTTTTTAAGTTATTCAATTGCACTGCTGAGTTTTTTGAAATTGATCAATACCAGACTTCTCTCTTAATCTCTGAAATAATGAGATGCAAAATGCACTGTTTATTCATTTGGCTGCTCATTACAAGAAACTAGGGATAAATTTAGAGTTGATCAGTGAAAAATAAAGTTTCGTATTGAGGGATTGGTGAGTGTCTCAATTTGTAAAGCAGAATATTGTAAATTACTATTATTCTTGGGAATTTCTATCCATGCTATTTTCCTCTTGAGAGTTTTGAGTTCAGCATGTGTCATATTTATGGTGGGTTGGTTGAACAGTTGAGTTTTTAAAATTGTCAGTGGTTCTACAGTTATCTAAAGACAGCACAGTATCTATTATTTAGAAGGCTCAATATCTTTCTCCTGGATCTTCATAATTAGAACATAGACAATAACAGCGCAGTACTGGCCCTTTAGCCCTCAATGGTTCTACTGTGCAACAGTCTAATGACCCTCTAACCTAATTGTGATGAGTGTTTCTGTTGCAGTATAAATTTATAACTAAGTTTGCACATGATATTGTATACAATAACAAGCAAACATTTACTATTCAAGTGCTCAAGTACATTTATGAATTATATTTTAAAAATATCTTCATGGTATTATTGTATGCAGGTATCATATGTGGAAAGTTATTAACATGCTGCTTTGAAATATTTGAGGCCTTTTTATAATAGGATGCCAGATCAAAAAATAGGCATTCTTCTGTCTACCAGCTTCAGGCAGCAACTGCTCTTTGTTAAAAAAATAAAACTGTTTTTTCCTCCAAGCTTAACTCTTCTCATTAAACACCTGACTCTGTTTCTGTCAAACAACCTAATCAAAACTCACATGACTGCATACCTAATCTAAAATCTGAAGGGAAGAAAGTAAACAAAAGGTCCATCAACTCTTCAAAGTAATACATTCCAAGCTAAAGTCAGTTACTATCCTGTATTCTCAGCTGCATGTTTTCCAAAATTGAATGTTTTTCTTCAAAATTGTGATAAAGCATTTACAATGACTTCCCTCTTCCTGCTTTTCTCGACACTGCATCCTTTTTTTTAGAGGCCTCCTTCTGTTTTTGATCCTGCTGTGCTTCCAAGACTGAGCCCAATTCTGTTGTCATGATTGTAAATTAATTCTGGTAATGTCCTCAGAGCTAGATGAGATCTGGAGGGTAAAACTTTAGATTGAGTAAAAATTGACGCAAACCACTCTTGATTTGTTTTTTAATTTCCTTTGAGTCCAACCAGTTCTTTTTACTTTTCAGAATCCCAAAGTAGTCTTTTCCCTGGAGGTTGAGCGACTTGCATATTCTGTCACAGAGAACCTGTCCCTTATATGCTTTCTCAACTTCGTATGCATGCTCAAGACCATCCAGAAAGGGCATCTTATCCCTGTCCCCGTCTTGCTAACTAGTCTTACTTCCTCAGGTAGTCCAACTCTCCTTTCAATGCAAAATGGCAAGCTCAATTCTTTCTAGAGACTTCAGTTTTTAGCTTCATGTTAGGATTTTCTTCTTCCTCTTCATCCTAGGCTTGTACCTTCAGATTTTCAATGACAACACAATCCCCAAATCTGAAAATCTCGGAATGTGAAAGTTAAAAAATTTTTCTGATTCAATGATATTCAGCTCTGACAAAGGGTCATCTAAATTCAAGTTATTGGCTATATTTCTATCTCTGTGTATCAGATTGACTTCTTTGGTATCAATTTGTTGTAATTTTAGTTTGTGATCATTGTGGCAGTCATGCTGTTGCAAAAAACATTGTAATTTACTCAAACATCAGCCATGGACAATACTTTAGCTATTGATGTCTTTCAGTGCAAGTTGTGTAGATTCATTGTCCCAACAGATCATTGGAAATGATGTTAGAGTTTCATCAAACAATCTTACTTCACATGTCCTATTCTGTTGTCTGCAGTTGTACAATGCCTCTGCTCATCAATCTCAATTTTGAAATTATATGACTACCAACTAATGTACATTTTTCTTTGCATAGATGAGCTGTTGTTGGCAGTTTATGTTCAGATAACTTCAGCAGGCTCCAAATCAGTCAACTTTTCTTGCATCTTTCTCCATACACCTACTCACTTTTCTTATTCATATCATATCTTTCACTGCTTTCACCAGTTTCATACTGCACTCATCTGTCTCCATTCTTGTCTTCATTAACTGAGATTAGTAAGTATCCACCAGCCCTTCATAGTGATTGATCAAGATTTTCAGTTGCTGCTTGTCAGACTGAACAAACATCATCTTCTCCTTCTGAACCTGTGCTAACTTGAATTAAGTCCATACTGGTGTTGCTTAATTGGAACAGCATTGTCTCCATCATGCACAATCACTTAAATATTTCCAAGTTTGTTCCCACATATAGCTCCAAGTGATTGAAGTAACTCTTTCACATCCTTTTGATTTTCCCCTGGAAGGTAATTATGTGAATTATCCCAATTTTGGATTATTGCCTTATTATTTAGTCTAATTTGTGGAATGATAAATTCAAAATAATCTGGATTTGTTTCCCAGTTGTAACAGCTAACACATTCCCCCTTCTGATTTCATTCCCTATCAAAATACTGTTTTGAGCAGATTAACACGGCACAGTCTTTCTTCTATCTGCTGTTCTTATCAAATAAATCACCTCACTTAGTTTTTTGACTTCATAAAGCCTTGCTTTTAATGGTTTCCCTAACAATGGTAATAGTCCTAAGACTTTTCCCGCTAATAAAATTACCAATTTTTGATCTCTTATCTGCTTCTGTTTTCACCATATGCTGTGCCACTTAAGTATTATCTAGCCAACTCACCAGCCCTAATTAACATCTTCCTAAAGTTAAACACAGTCTAACAATGTAGTCTCCGAATGCTGACTCACCAGTTTCTTTAAGTGGTCCTGTTACCTCATGATGAAAAATCAATTCAAAGAGACTGAATTTTGTTGCATCATTAGATGCATTCCTAACTGTAAAAAGTACTAATGGCATTCCTTTTCCTAATTGTCTGGATAATTCTGATTATAGGGTTTCAACATGGTCTCAATTTTGATAAGCCTATTCTAATGCTCCCTGTGATTCTGGATGATGTGCAGTTATTTAAATTGCTTTACTTCTAAACTGTCCATAACTTCAACATAACATGGAATTTCTGTGGGTAGTCTGCATGCGGTTCTTAAAGGAATTTTTCTACAATACTTTTAGTCCTAATGATTACATAATTGAATGGCATCTGAAAATCTAGTAGACACATCTATAATGATCAACAAATATTGATTCACATTTTGCTTTAGGCAAAGGCCCCCACAAAATCTACTTGGACCCTCGTAAAAGGTTCCTTAAATACCAGACTAGGTATTAAAGGATGCTGGCTTGATTACTGCTTGAGGTTTTCCTATTACCTGACATGTGTGACAAAATTCTACTACATATTTACGCATTCCCAGCCAATAAGTGATTTTTGTATTTTCGGTCAAGTTTTCCTCATAAATTACCTACTAATCAAACCTCCTGCACTACCCCCAACACCTCCTTTCTGTAACCCATTAGTAATACAACTTCTGTCCATTTTGCATCTGCCTGAATATGTAATAGTTTCCACTTCCTCGTTAAGGCATAATTTTTAATGTAATGACACTGCAGTATACATTCAGATGTTTCTTCTGTGTATGCTTTCTGATATAACTGTTTTATCTCCATCTTTTTGTTGTAATTTTGCCAATTTTACTCAACTATAATATCCACTTCATCCTCCACCTGTTCTTGTTCTTTTACCAACTATCTGGTCAAAGATTGTTTCTGATAATTGAACCTCAACCTCTTTATCTTTACTTTTTGATTCCTCCTCCTCCTGCCTCAATCTGTTTTGTGATGTTGTTACCACATAGTGGGGAAACATCCCAGGATATTCTTCCTTGAACACGTCAGTTTTTTTTCCACTGGCTTTTCAACCACAATAGGCATCGCTGCCACCTGTGATCCAGCTATATCATTATTCGGGGTAAACTATATCCCTGGAAAAGAGTTTCTCTATTGCCCCGACCACCACTTTTCACCAGAATCTTCACCCTTCCCTTACATAATGGAATATAAGCATTACTTCCACACATTTCTAACTTTTCTGGCAATATTCCTTTCAAATTACATAGCTCCTCATTTTTCACCATTAAAGATTGACTTGTTCCTATATCTCAAAATCTTAACTTTACCGACTCCTTCTGGTACACATAAGTAACCTTACCCACACAAATAAAAACTTTAAAAAAAATCTGGCATTTGCTTATTAAATAACCTCTGGACAGGTGGTACATTCTTCTGCATCTCTTAAGCTTCAACCCTGTTTTCCTTTACAATTTAACTGTCTTTTCCTCTGTCTTTTCTCAGTACTTAAGCCACCAACACTGCAATTTGATGTGTCCAAATCAAATATAATGAAAATATCTAAGGTTTCTTATTTCTCTACCACCTTTGTTTCTTTTTTAACTTGACGTAAACTATCCTTACTATCTCCACTGAGATCTTCTTTGCCTTGATCACCTGAGGATTTCTCTCTTCTGCAATCTCTCTCAGCTTTAAATTGATGTTGAAAACCAAAACTTGATTTATGAAGCAATTCATTATAATCTGCTTTTTTTTTTGCTGCTACTGTAGTTTTACTCTTTTGCACTTCTACCATTTCAAGAAGCTTGCTTTTCAGCTCCTGAAGTCCAGATGTTCTTTTTTCCCTTTCTGCTGCAATTATCTTTCTCTCTCTTTGGTTTTAATTGCAATTTAAACTGTCTCAATTCTTTTCCTTGATCAAGCTGTTTCAATTCCTTTTCTTGTTGGACTTGTTTCATTTGGAATTGCAGTTTAGCCAATTCCAAGTCCAATTATTTCTAGCAATTTTAAGTACTGAGCTGTCACTGAATTTATCTCTGCCTTCCTTGCCCCTTTTAGATACAGTCAACTTCCATTTGTTAACTAAATCCAAAAGCTTTGTTTCAATCATCTTTTGTAAACTACTCCAAGTGACCTCTTCCACACCAAAGAACACCTTAGCCACTGAAAGAGCCATTTTTCCGCAAGACATTTCCCACTTAAAGTAACCAAATGCTACACCCGAAAAAAAAACACCAACATCTTTCTTCAATAACCCCAAGCCAAAACAAGCAATTACAGTTTTTAATCTTGGAGAAGAGCCCCCAATATTTTTTTTTTTTGTTGGGTACCAGATCAGAACCCCCAAGCTGTTATGAAGCCAGACTATCCCCCAACAATTTTTATATGTTGGCATTAATGTGAGGATAGGATGTTTTACTCGAGATATCATTCTACTAACAAACTAGGCAGCTTTTATCAAAATAAATTTATTTTACAGCACAGGTTTAATCTTACAAATGAAGTAGCTTAACCTTTTAACAGTTGAACAATACTTAAACATGACTGTACAATTCTTAACTGCTAACCGATTGCTATTAGTTCCAATCAAGCAATATGTCTCTTATAGACTTAAACCCCCTCTTTGTAATTAGTTAGCAAAACACAAGCATGCTTGCTTTAGCTTGAGTTACAGCCCTGGAGCTTGCAGAAAACTTCTAGAGAGAGGGAGAGTTTTCTCTGTGCATCAGCTCCAGGCAGCAATTAAAAATGAAAATGGAACTGTTTCCTTTCTGCAAGCTTAGCTTCTCCCATGAACTACATGACACTGTTCCTGTCAATCCACCTAATCCAAACTCGCATGACTGTTTTCCTGGGATTTTAGATTAGCTATGCACAATGAAACACTCCGTGCTAAAATCAGTTATTATCCTGCTTTCTGAGCATTTGAGCTGCATGTTTTCCCAGACAAACCAACTCTTGTGACAAAACACTGCCTCTTAAAGCAGCCCCACCTTAAAAACATCAAAATGTCACAGCATCACACCTTAAGTCCTTATTTCAGACTCCCATAGAACTGTAGAATGAAACTTTGAACCCTCTTTGAGGGAAAAAAAATGGTAGTTGATGCATACATAGGGTATAAAATATGAACCAGTTGTGTTGGAAGTCACTATTTTAAATTGAGGGGTGGTGTGGACACAAAAATAAATTAACAGCATGATTTATTTAATTAAATAATTGTGCAGAGATACCTTTTAACCACAAGCAAAGTGTTTTTAAAATGTCGACTCCATTGTCTTCATCTGGCACAAAGTTCATCCAATTAATTAAGTTACTTTATCTTGCATCATAAGGAAGGAACTCTATGCCTGATTTGATGCTTTTTAAAATCATCCCTCCACAGCTGTCATCTTCCACCCATTAAATTGAATGTTTAACATTATTTTGAACAATCTGGTACTTGTTGCACTAATAGCATTTCATAGTTTATTAATAAAGCTGCACAAAATATCAAATAGGTCAGTATGCATATCTTCTCTCTTCTCTGAAGGTTTTACTTCTCTGTTAATCATCTACCCATTCCCTTTGGAGCAGACATGATACTTGAATGTTTTGTGATGCATACATCCTAAGATGGAACTACAGATATTAGATCCCCTGGGACAACTGTATTGTGGGTGTTATTCCCAGGTATCTCTTGATCTCAAGTTATATGGTATCTGGACATACTTTGTACTAAAAGTTGCATAACTTACATAGGCCACCAAAATGGCTATTCCACATTTCCTTGATCCATTCATTCCATCCTCATCATCCACCTGTTGTCATAGACATGCACAATATCCCTGCAGGGAACTTGATGTTTGGCATGGATTTACATTTAAATTACCATATGCTTTAATTTTTTTCTATCAGCCTTGCAGACTAGTATCACTATGGGTCTTCTCATGTCTCCTGTTTTTTTTTGAACTAATTTCAATCCTTTGCACTACACAGTTTAGCTGCTGGGCATATATCCATGTTGCTAATGTGACTAAATGGGTATTCAAGGTTTTGCCACTGTCTGATAATAAATTACTAGAAACTGGGAATTTTGGCATTAATGCCTTAGTCGCTGAGTAATTGTTGCAGTCTGCCACAGCACTAGCTAACTGTTTCATTCATTCCATAAAGTGGCTACACCAACTAGGTAAGGGTCTGAAATCTTTGCTAGACTCTGGATTTGATATTGTCTACTTAAGTGCATATATACACGTTGCATTTCCAGTGACAATGTAGCTATTTCAGCAATTTTTGAGGGCCCATCCTGAAGCATGATTCTCAAGACCCCAACTAGTGACTGGTCCTATTTTGATTGTACATTTTCAGGATGGACTCCTCCCCATTTTCACACCAATTTTTCACTAATACCAAATTTCCACACTGCAGCAGTTCTTTGACAGATTAGTAAAGCAGCTTTGTACTTCTGTTTGTCAATATCATGCACAGTCTGCTTTGGGTGGATGTATTCTAAACTTCCACACATCTTCCCAATACAGTTCACATCACATGTTTGATCCCATATGTCAACTTGCAATATAAGGTGAGGAAAACGTATTTCAGGGTGAAAAATTTGAAGCTAACTAATGCAAGTACAGCACTTCATAGCTGAAATATGAGAAGTCACTTGTACACAAGTATATGTAAAAGTGTGACTCTTGATGCTGAAGAAATAGGGTCATGATTGAAGATAAGCTGGCTTGATTTATAAATGATCTACAAATTGGTTTTCAAATTCTTCAGCTTTAGGACTGCAACAGTTTGCTACCCTGGAAATAGAATATTTTTTCTAGATTTTTTTTTTAAGTTGAATACCAATAATCCATTTATTTTGGAAAAGTAATACTTGAGCATACAAAATCTGTGCCTGAGAGATTTGTATTGCAAATTGTTATAGCTGAAAGTTTGTACATATTACATTATTACATGAACTGATTTTTAAGCAGCTAAAAATACAGATTTTGCAGGTCACAAATTTTAACAATTTGCAATTCACAATTTAAGTGTGCATATCAGAAGTAAATGCCACCATGAAAGCCATCATTCAAAAAACATTGTGTTATCCCTTTTTTCATTTCATACCTTTTGATCTGTAATGGGTACACACTTCATGTTGAAAAGTTACTACATGCTGGAAGTAGTACTGGAAGAATATTACTAAGTTGCTTGCTATTAAGAATTGATTAATTCAGTTATTGTCCCATTAAACAAAGGAACCTAATCCAGAAATTGTGAAACCAGATTATAGGCTTGCTGAATTTCCCCATGTGACTCACTGAAATTTGTAAGATTATAATTAACTAATGCACTGCTGTACCTGCTAATGGACATTCTTTCCATTGCAGTTAATGGTTTGTAGGAAGATGCCAAATTTTTGTTTTTTGTATATAGTTCTCTGGGGGACTCCTAAGACGAGGAGTATATGTTGGTGCTCTATAACCTTGAGGATTTGTCTTAAAGGGAAAAAACTTAACTGCAAAAGGTAAAGTGAGGATTTAAAAGCAAGATTAATTGTCAATATAAACAAGCACATAATTGAAGGATTTTTTTTTATATGGGAGTGAATAAGAGCTACATACAGTTCAGGGGTTGATTTTAAATCCCAAATTTCCTTTAGGACTAAATTAAAATTTTTACCTTTTGTGTTACTTGCATTGCAAAATGACTTATTTGATAAGATTTAGCTTAGTAAATGAAGGTTGTGGACTCTCAGTTAAAACATTAACAGTTTCTGTTGGTAAAAAAATAGTTAAATTTAGGTTTCTAACTTGTCACAACATCATGATTATTGTATTGTCTGTTGTTTTAATTTTAGCTTTTGATATACCTAAATAAAGTTATATAATTTTAGATTTAGAGCCAAATCTATATAATTTGGTGATATTCTTGGGGGCAGCTGTGCAGTGTGGTTTTTAAGGACGTGAAATAGCCATTTCATTTTACATCAAGGGAGTTTCCACAAATGATAGACAATTAGTTTATTACAGATTTGCTTGTTCCTTCTGTTTTCAATCTATCGTGCTTTTTTGCATTTAATGAGATTTTTCAGTGCCTTAAATATGTTGTGAACACTACATTTTAAATGTTTAACATTCAGATTGTTAATGTTGCACCTAGAGTACACCTAGGTGGAACTGTCCCATATAGGCATCAAAGAGAAATTAATTCTCCATAATGCAAGGCTCGTGATTTTTTTGAATGAGATTTCATTAAAATGAGCAAAATGTTTAAATTACTAGTAGATTAAATTGCTTAAAAATATTCAATTTTGTTTTTAATTTTCTGCTGTGCAAATGTGGTGGCTATCGGAAAACTTTTTCAAGCACTGAATTGGTACTTGTTTGTCCAGATTTCAGTTTTGCTAGTTTTTTTTATTGGTGGGGTGAGGGGGGGGGGTCATTAAAAATAAATCATTGCATGTTGGCCCTGATGTTGCTCTATATGATTTTGTTTAATCTTGACATCTACAATTATTAGGGAATAGAGTATACCAAAGCATTATTTTTAAGTGGGTTGTTTTTTTAGAAGAATTTTCTCAATGATGCCTTAATATTGGACAGAAACAAAATTGAAATGTAGAAAAGCAGTCTGCAAATTGTTATACTGTCAAACTTTATTTCTTGTTTATCAAGTTAAAAATGGGGATATCAATTTTTGTACATATTTTATACAAATAGGAAAATATTTACTTTATCCTATGTCTCTATGACATCAGTTAGTTATGAGTAACCTACATGCTTAAGTAGTTATGGTTTAACTTAAATTACTTTAAATGGATGGGGTCACACTTAAGCTGCAGTCAAGTTCCCCAAAATTGATGTGAAAATATTCATCAGTGATGGGTTCAGCGTAAACCATACAAAATTTTCTCCATTATGTTTAGCTGCACTGAGAATTGATTTTTAGTTTTACTTCATATGATAGCGTTGCACTTTTAATGCTCACATTTGTTTTGTTCTCCTAGCATACAGGTTTAGGTTTATCTTCACCAGCCATCATAATAGTTTGATCTAAAATAAAAAGAAAACTACCTGGATTCCCTTTCTGTGACTGGAAGACCCTTTCATTAAAAAAAATTGCTGTTTTCACTATTGTTTTTCGCTTCAGCAGGGTGGAAATTAAAAGAGTTTTTTATTTGTGATAAATGTGACACTTGAAGTGAATATTCATAAGGAAATTTAAAGGGTATCTAACTGAAACAATAATTGCCTTTTTTTTTGAGAATCTTAACAATCTGGTGTAAATTTTAATTATTTTTCTATTCTTGATCACTTGAGTTACTTCAGCTCAGTATATCCAATTTGAACACATCAATAAATGTAAATTTTAATAAAATCCAAATTGATATTTTAAGTTTACATTTTATTTTATTTACATTTAATTTTAAACAACTAGTATTATTCAAGAAGTGTTATTGATTTTGTAAATTTGTCTAGATTACATTTTTTAGTGTTAAATAAAGTTGAAAAATGTAAAACTATGCATGTGTGTAAATCAAATTTCAATCAGATCTTACTTTGCAGTGAATCGGGTACGTAAATGGATTAAATATAATCTGCTTCTATTGGGATTAGGAGATTTCATGATGGGAATTTTTTACTTCATATCCTGTACTTACTGCACAGCAGCATTTTAGGCCACAAGTTGTAAAAGAAGAAAATGGTTATAGTTTAAACGTTTTGGATCAGTTAAATATTGATGCTAGCGCAGTGTGCAACAATGTTCTTCCTGGCGTGTAAAATCAGGAACTCCTGGTGTATAAAACCCGTAGCACATCAAAGCATCCATTCTACTATCAGTAATAAAGATACATTACTGCCTAGTTCCTTGAGAGAAAAAAATTTCACTTATCAACAAATGCATTTGTCCCAAAATTATTTGGGCTATAAGTGCTATTTCATTTTTTAATTTCATTTCATGGTAGTTAGAATATGCAATTAAGCTTTTATATTTTAAAATTTTGATTTAAGGTCAATCTGTAACAGAATTAAATATCATTAGGGTATTTGAAATTCTACTTGTCCATTCAGCAGCTTATGTTATTTATTCAGGTGTAATATGAATGGATTCAAACTTGTATATGTTTTCTTACTCATCCCCCTAAAAAAAAATGTACTATGGTACCCTTCATGTGCATAAAGCATGAAAATTGAACATAGTATTCTTTTCTCTTTTTCCCCCACCCCGCCCTGCCAAACCATTCTCTTTGTAAATTGGTAATAAGAAACATACGCCTTCTTGGCATGCTGCCATAATAGACTCTCCTTAAACTTTTGTTTTGCACCAACTTTTGATACAAGGTAATGTTTATTTCTACAGTCTTGACATAATTTGTGGGAAGGCAGTATGTGATGTAGACAGAATCAGGTGTGGGTGAAAATAATATGAAGTACAAGCAATCTGTCAGCAGGCAGCTGGCATGGCCTGGTCAGATAGGCTTGGCAGTCAATCTGTTTGTGCTTTATTAAAGCAAGATGTTCCAGAAAGAAAGGTGAAAACAGCTACAGTATTTTTCTAATTGTTAGTTTCGTGAGTATTCATTGAGACTGTTTTTATGCCTGAATTCTCCAGCATTTTATTTCATGCAGCATTTTGTTTCATGCAATATTACAACTGATTAAGTAATCTTTATTCATATGAAAAACTTTCATTTCCTTTTCCCTGTTGCCAAAGTTTATTTTTCCATGCTCATTTTTCATTTACCTTCTGACAGTGTGTTTGTGTAAATTCAAAAGAGCTACTTGAAATATAGTAATTCAATGTATAAAAGGCAAAAGAACATTAATACATCAAATGTCCATATTATATTTGCGGCTTTTCAGCTCAATTCTGTTTATATTTAAATGAGCAAAACTCATTTGTGCTTTTAAAATTTTGGACCCCATTTCCAAATAAATTAAGAAATTAACTAATTACGATCGCTTTTGACAACTGCATTATTTGGGTATAAAATCCTTTGCAATCAGATTTGAAAGTGAGTAACATTTAAGTGCTAGAGTTATTTCACTTGACATTTTTTTTGAATGAATAATCATAATGCATATAACATCTAAGCTATATTCATCACAAAGCCTTGCTGGACAGAGGCTTCAGATTTCAACCATATAATTTGAGGATCTGATCCAATGTGCAAAACACTAATATAATTCAATCCTGGGTCAAAGAACTTTAGTTATTGTTGAAAGATATTTCTGCCTTGGTTGCATTTCATTGACATCAATGTCATTTTCTTTGTTCTGAAGCTTTTCTTGATATTTTAACAATACATGTTTGTGCTATAAGTAAAACTCATGTTCAGAAATAAATCCATAGGCTACATAGTATTTAAACTCCAATGACAAATGAGATGGCAATCAGGATTATGCAGAGCAGATGCAAATTGCAGTCAATGACTTCAGTGGTGACAAAATTGTATTAAATGCACAAATGAATACAATGGCAAAGTATTTGTAATGAAAAATGTCATTGAGTGATGCTCTTATGTATTGAAATCTTTCGTTCATAAAGGAATCAATTCTGAGTTGATTTAAAATTATGATAACAGTATCAGATCAGGGTGAAACTGAAACATGTGGGTTCTGAATTCAGCTTCCCACTTGTCAGTGACTAAGCAGAATATTGAGTGCATATGTAAGTATGTTGTGTGTAGGTGTGGATATTCAGTGGGTTGTACAGGTATAAACTGTATTTAAAAAATATAATTTTCCATACATGAAATATCAATCTTGCTAAAATTGTTATCCACACTCTTAAAACCAATGCATAACATGAATTTTTAGGAGCATAATAGGAGTGACCAGTAAGAAGTTTTCTGGAGGAATAAAAACATTATTTTTATTCCTCCAGAAAACATTAAGTTCTCTTTATTTTAATATAAAATAAACTACAAAATTGAATCGGTATGAATGCTGCTGAATTGTCTCAGTTTCAGGAGTTAGAAATTGAGATGCTTGGAGATTTATCCCCATTGCTAACATTTCATTAGGTAGATGCAAAGAAGTTAATCAGAAATGATTCTCCATCAGCACTGCCATTTTCCATTTCTGTTCAGGGTTTAGAATATTGTTTCATTTATTTATTGGATGCTCATGATGATGATACAAACTCCAGCACCAAGATTCTGAATCTTTTCAAGATTTTAATTTTGTGGGTTTTGCTTCCTCAATTTTATTCTTACTGTTGATTTTAATTATTTTTCAAACCCTGTGTATTTCTCCACTGAGGGGGATAAACAAGCAATTTGTAGAGTAGATGCCAGTCTCAGCAAAACATTTGCTTACATCTTCCCCATCACCTCTTCAAAAACAATTGTTCATTCCTTAAAACAAAATTCCTGATAATGTACATTTATCGCAGCCAAATTTGTTTCCCCACAGTAGCTGCTTACCCAGTGCTAATGGGGGAAGAGATGCTTCAAAATAATTTTAAACCTTGCTTGATGCTGGCTATCAGCTTCTGTGGCGAAAGGTCTTAAATTAAAATCCAAAACAGTTTGGTTGAGATAGGTTTCAAAATGTCCTATCTGGTATTGAGGATTTTTGTAATGTAATTTTCTTGACATGATTTAGTATTTTTTGACACATTTTAGCACTCTTGTGTTTTTTCTCTCTTTTCAGAGTGCTTAGTCACCTCAAATATCCGTTTTCTCCTTCCTCTGAACATAGTGCTGCAAAACACAAGTAAACATTAGGAAAATAAAAGATTACATATGATAAAAATATCTAATTATAGTAAAAGATGTTGTATTCAGGAAAAATGAAGGAAAGGGATGTATTTTCTCATTTGGTAACCCATGCATCTAACACTTTTTTTAAACAACCTCCTGACTTTCAAATGACTGTCATGTGATTTGTATGCCACACAGGTTGGTCTTGCTGTGTTTTTGAGGCTGATTGAGATTACATTTAGAGAATTCAAAAAGTGTTACTCAGTATTGTTAAAGAATTTTTAAAGCCAATAAAATGCAGTAATAAGGGATGGTGATTAAGTGTGTGGGTATACACTCTTTTACTTTGTTTATCGGTGGAATATGCTTTTCTTCAAATTAGAATGTTATTTAAATGTGTCTTAAAATTCTGTTACAATAAGTCTGGTTAGTTACTGACTTTCAGCTAAAGAGTGAATTGAATTAATCGTATTAGTATGCCATGTTCCGTAACGTTGAAATGCTCAATCAGGTGAGTTTGTCTCAAGATTATTGTCAAGTTTATCTGCTTTACAGTGTAGATTGGCAATTATCAGCTGAGTTGCTAGATGGAACCCTGTGTTAAGATCAAGATATCAGTTTTAACTTGAATCTTGTCTGCCAATTATATGAAGAGAAATAACTGTGGCTGTAAGAAAATCTGCAAAGAATGGAAGTTTTGATTCCCTGGATTGCTGAGAAGTTCAGTAAGAAAGAAAAAAAACTGAAGAGAAAACATTTGGAAGTCTGAATTTTCTTGCCTCTGAATTTTTATAATCTTATTGACTTTTTAAAACCATCTTTACCTGGAATTTCTGTGGGGAGCCACTATTCAAGATTTCTTAAACTCCATAATCCACAAAAAATCCAAAGACTTTTATTTGATTTTGTTTTTAATTGAATATTTCTGACCAACCATTTCTTGAAGTAAAGTATAGATGGCCCATAAAAATTGCATTCACCTTTTTGTAAAGAAAGCTTTATTCTTAATAATATAAGGAGTGTGTAACTTGTTGTTAAAGACCTGTCAACAAACACTTTTTATTTTATGCTATTAATACAAGCTGAATGTGAACTTGTCAGCAAACTAACAAAAGAGATCACAAAAATTGTCTCATCCTTTTCAAGAGATTTTCATTCAGCTTTATATAAAGTCATGTTTCCCGTTCATCCTCCCGCCATCACGTTAAGTTAAAGTAACGCTCATTTGCCTGCAAGCAGTTCTTCTGTTTCTCCATGGTCTTGCAGTTTCCTCTTCAACTATTCATAAGGACGTCTATTTTCAACTTCAGTTAGCAGTATGATTAGGGGGGAAAATCGTGAGATGGTTTTCCATTGGCTTCTCATGTAATTTAAGGAAAGATAATTCCTTTTACTGTAGGATCCTCCAACTGTAAGCAGCCATTGACTCTTAACTTTCTAGCAATTACATCTCCACCAAAAATTTTCTGTTCTGCCATTTACCATGGCTTGTACCCTTAAGTATTAGGACCTTGATCTAGGGCTAGAGCTACTAGCAAAAGGGCAGGGACAACCAACCCCTGATGTCTCAAATAATCCTGCTACCCAAAGTTAATGCCAGTGTACGTTTTAGCCAACAGTAAGCAAGAAATATTGCTACTCTGTAATAGTGATTCTGACTTCATAGTATAACTGAACTATTTAAATGTTTGTGATCTTGTTCTAATTTCAAAGCTTTCATCCATTGCAGAAATGCACTTATTCCTTTCCACATTATAATTTCAGTTTGTGTAAATCTGTTAGGAATTATTAGATCCAAAGGAAAAGTTCAGGACTGATCAGATCCAAGATAACTAAAGATAAGCATCATCTTTTATGGTCAAACCAAAATGGATATGATCTGTCTGTCTCTTGCCCTTTATATAGTCAGCTTTTCACATCTTTACACTTTACCATCACACAAACCATGGGAGCTATGATTTTTATCAGACTTTATTTAAAATGTGGATATTTTTCATATTAACTGGGATAAATGGAGTAGACCTCTTGCATTTTAAACTTAACCTGGTACAATTGTCATTCTTGTTAATCAATTATATTTATGCATCATCTCCAGCTTAAAGTCCTGAGGAGCTTCATAGGGCATTATTTAAAAAGGCGAGATGAAACCTTGCAAGGAGCTATTTAGGGCAGATGATTAAACTTTTGGTTTTAAGGATTGTCTTGAAGGAGGAAAGAGAAGTTTAATAAAGCGAATAACAGTCTGCAGTCCAGGCTGCTGAAGCCACCAATAGTGGAACAATTAAAATCTAGGATGCTTAAGATGCCAGAATTAGAGGAGCAGAGATAACTGACAGTTATAGACTGGAAGAGTTTACAGAGACAAGGAAGGGAGAAGCCATTTGAGGATGAGAATTTTAAATCTAAATCTAAATTTAAATCACTTAACTGTCAACATAGGTCAGTGAGCACTGGGTGATGGGTAAATGGGCCTTGATGTGAGATAGGATACAAGAAGCAGAGTTTTGGATGACCTCAAGTTTATTAACACTAGAACATGGGATGCCAGCTGGAATCTGAGACCAAAACAGAAAATGCTAGAAAATCTCAGCAGGTCTGGGAGCATCTGTAAGGCTGATGTTTCAAGTCCAGATGACCCTTTGTCAAAGCTTTGAGAACAAAGCAAAGAGACTTTGACAAAGAGTCAGCTGGACTCAATGTCAACTCTTTTCTCTACAGATGCTGCCAGACCTGCTGAGATTTTCCTGCTTTTTTTGTGTTTCGGAAGTGAATTAAAATAGTCGAGCCTAGAGATAACAACAAAGGCATGAATGGGGGTTTCAGCAGCGGATGACTGGGGGTGGTTCCTGCTGATAAAGCAGATGTGTGCTTGGAAACATCACAGGATCAAATCTGACATGAACATGGCAGACAGTCCAGTGCAGCCTCCAGCTGTTGGCAGGGAGAAAAATTGAGTCAGTGGCTAGGAAACAGTTTGTGGTAGGGACTGAAGACACTGGTTTTGGTCTGTTATAATATAGGTGGAGAAAATTTTTGCTCATTTAGTACCGCATGTCACACAAGCAGTCTGATGACTTAGTGGCGGGGAATGTTTGAGAGCTGATAGTGAGGTAGAGCTGGATATCTTTGCTGTACGTGTACAGACTGGCATATTTTCAGCCCTGTGGGATGACTTTGTAGATGAGAAATAGGGATGAACCAAGGTTTGATTTGAGGGATACCTAGTAATTATGCAGGAGTGAGAAGAGAAATAGTGATTCTGTGGCTGCAATTTGATTAAAAATTGATGTTTCAGTCATGTAGAATTTTATGGAAACTCGTTGTGAATGAAAAATCATTTGATATCTACCATGTATACTTGGGAAGAAGTCAAAATTTCAAGACCAATTTTTTTTAAAGCTGAAGCTCAGGGTGAACTTTTGCATTTAAAAATTTTGCAGAATAGACATTGTTTTCAGGTGAGGACTCCCAATTTATAATTCCAGACAAGATACTCCCAAATTGTTACATTCCTATGTAAAGAGGGATGATCCATCTCCTTTTCTTTATTAAACCCCTTCGATTGGTTGCAACAAGTTTAAATCTCATGGATACCTTTTTCTCAGTCCAAATATATTTATATTTTAAAAGGAACCAATTTAACTGGAGTTTTTAAAAAAAAAAGTGAGTTTATTAGTTACTAAGACCTAAAAAATTATAAAATGCAATGCACAAATGCAAATGAGAAATTAAACCAAAAATTAATCTTTGACTCGTCCTTGAGTAGGTATGAAACATTGCAGCTTTTAAGCTGGGTAATTCGACCGTGCTGACTTTGGCAATTGGTTTGGAGATTCTTATTTCTGCAGGTTAGCTGAAAGGAATAGTCCTACCTCATTTTTGACTGTGGCTTTGGTAACTTGTTTAAGATTGCTGGAAACATTTTTTTTTACCTGCGAGCACAGGGATGCCTAGTGGATGCTCTTGAAGTATGAGCTTCACAGCTACTAGCACAATAGAACTATACAAGTGCACACACACCAGGTTGCAAAAGGTTTTTAACCCTACTTTCTTGTGTATTCTTGGAAGGGAAAAGAAACATTTTGTCCAGAACTGCTTTCCTTCCATTCATCATGTCCACAGTCTGAGACATAAATGAGATGGTTTCTGCTGAGCTGGTAACTAGCCTCCATTTATTTCTGCATCAAAGGAAAGTAGTTTAATTTTTGTGTTTGTTTCTTCCTTTTGAAATGTCTGTCTGAAGTTCCAGGTGCAATGTTCTATGGTCTTGAAGGACTAAGTATAATCCACACAGGAACTTTCCAGACAGCCACTGAATTACCTTTGGCTTGTATGCCCTTTTTAAGAAATATGTCCATAAATAATTCAGGAGGGTAATCACTTGTAATGATGTCATTTTTTTATTCCTTTTTGTGGGATGCTGGGGTTGCTGGAATGCCAGCACTTGTTGCCTTTCCCAAACTTTGAGTTAGGGAATCCTGAGTGACCTCCCCAGTTGCATTAGAGAACCCCAAAATGTTCTCATAATATAGATGCCTCGCCACCCCCTTTTTTTTTTTTGAAGCAAAATAGTTGCAAATTCAAATCAAATGTAAACAAGTCTTTCTAGCTATATCAATGTATATGTTAAGAAGAGGCACATATTCACATACATAGCTAGATGCCCCCCTCACATTAACCCAAGCAGCCCACCCATGGCCACTTAACATTAACTCCCAGAGGTAGTAATGGATTATTCAAACAGTTCTGTATATTTTTTTTTAAAAAAAGTGTTCCCAATTTGTCATTTTTAATGACCAAACATGATACCGGAAAGCTGATACTCACTCGTGTTGGAGACTCTTGGCTCACTTTCCCTTAAACATCTGCCTCTTTTCTACATTCATGTGCCTGCTCATTCACACACTTTTCAGGCATAGACATATCTGGCCACCTGCTCACTCAAGTTCTCTTCTGAAGTCCATTCCTCCCATCACTCTGCTGTCCAGACTCATCTGACTTCTCACTAACGTCTCTGCATTATTATTTTTCAAATTTTACAAATATGTCTGTTCTGCAGCAGGCCCTCTGGCAGGCTTCCATTGACCCTCTGGGTTCTGCAGACTCCGGTTTTGGAACCCCTACACCAGATCATTTCGTGGAGCAGTTACATATCAACCACATTCTATGGGTCTGGATTCACAAGTTGGTCAGAGCAGGTAACACCAGCAGATTTCCTTCTCTAAAGGACATTAGTGAACCAGATAGACTTTTATGACAGTTGATGGTTTCAATTATTTCCACCTTTTTTCCCTTTGGTTATTAATTGAATTTCAATTCCACCAACTGCCTTGGATTTGATTCCATGTTCCCTATGATGTTCCAGACTCGGCATTGCCCAACGGGCAATGAAGGCCTCTGTGCCAGTGGACACCGCAACCTTCTCCACCCCAGATCCCTGATGCTGAGGGCAAGAACTCCTCTGTAAAGGGACCTCTGCTGCTAAATGGCATTAAAGTTTCAACTTGCCCATGCCTACTACAGGATGACTTTTTTTAAACCATCCACTGTGGTGGAATTCGAGCCAAGAACCCCAGAATATTGTTCTAGGTTTGTAAAGGTTCAATAACCTAATACTGGACTGTATATTCAGTAACCAACATCCAACTGTTCTACATCTTTTGGATGCTCTCCATGAAAAGTTTGTGTCCAAGGTTGAGAATAACCTCCACATTGGTATTGGTTGATCTTGTATCTTGGACTGCATCATCACTAAGGTGGGATTTTAACATCTCCTCCTACGAGAGCAAATATTTTTCTTAATTCTGCTGGTCTCAAATTCTGCACTTCCTCAAATGTTTTGTAAATGCCTTCATCCATTCAATCTCTCAAACTGGATGACAAGAGATTTCTGAAACATCTCTCTGGCAAGAGTTTTGTATGTCCATCGTTTTAGTTTTGGACAATTCCCATGCAGGATTGAACTACTGTGAACCACACCCTCTCATGACCAGTCGTCTTTACAATGTTTTTCACCAATTTTGATAACACACTGGCATTTCAAATTTCATTGGTGTTTCATTCATTCTTCCAGTGCAGGCCAATCAATTATAAATTCTTCTCTCGAAGTTGGATGACAAAATAGTAGAATTTGATTTTTAACATCAAATTCAGGTAGCAAATAAATATTTATTTTCTAACAGTACTAAATTGTACTTTTGCATTCAGTCTTGGGTGGTGCACAGGATTACTTTGAATTCTGGAGCACCATTTTACTTTGCTTTTCTGAGGGTTTGGAGTCAGGTGATGTAAGTTTTTTTTGTGGTGATTGTTAACCGAATCTGTCACTTTTTCCCTTCAGATGAGGCCATTTGCTCAGTTTTGCTGTGCTAACACACTTATTCTGCAGTATCTTTTCTAGTTTATTGGATATCTTTCTCAGTCTCCATTTTCTTGGAAATGTTAAACTCTCATTAAACTATTGAATGCTGCAACTTTCATTTTAAATTGAGCTGTGTATTTGTTCTTGAAGGCATCGTGATCAATCATGTGGTGCACATTATAGCCTTGTCGATTTGATTTAGATTGCTGTTAGGACTGGTGGCAGGGAAAATCTGAAGCTCCCAGCATGTAACTTGTATAGTAATTACCAATAAGTAATTAATAGGTCAGTTTACAAAAAAGTAAACAAATACTTCTGGGGATTAAAAGTCATGGGGTTGACTTGTGCAAGTATATACGGCAGTGGTTCTCAAGTATTTCTAACGTAACCCCATAATTGTAACACTTAATGTGATCCCAGCAATAAAGCAGCATTGTAACATTTGGTATGTAATAATTAAACATTTGCATATTAAAAACTAACATATTATACATATTTGAAAACCTTGTGTTTTTAAAGTACTTCGTAAGATATTTCATGTACTCCTAGACATTAGACAAACTTCAATTTTCTATGAGGATTTCAAATTATACAAAATATTCACAGTCCATTCTACGCAGTGCAGCTTTAAATTGAATTTCATTTACAAGGTTAGTAATTTCACCAGAATGTGAAACTGTACACCATCTACCCTATCAAATCAATGCCTCTTAACATGTATAGAATATAATGTGCGACAGTTACTACCACTGAGTTGAGTCTCCTTCCTTTTCCTCATCCATCCAACACACGCGCATTATAATTAATTCCTCTTCCACTTTTTGGTCTAGTTGCTGTTAACTTGTGAAGCAGTTGCTAGATCTTGGTAAGAAACCTGTATAGCAGGCAGTCAGGAGCAGAAACAGCAAAATTTGAAACCTTTCAGCTCTGCTACATGACCTCCCAGGTTTTCCTGCACTCTCGGCATGTCAGTCAGTCAGTTATGTTTGCCAGTTTCTGTCTGCGTCAAGTCAGCCAAATTTGTGCCAAATGTACTTTCTAAGATTAAAGATCACTTGATCTCATTATCTGCCCCTTTCGAGCAACAATCCAGGAGGCCCATGGTTGTTCTACTGGAGCATCAAGGCTGGGTAGTCTTCTATCCACATTTGCCATTGCAGTCTCATAAGATTGGGAGCTTGTGACCCCAAACTCTAACTAGAACCCTCTATGGAAATACTAAGAGTGGTTGAGACAAGACCTGGAATTATGGAATCTACAGTGCAGAAAGAGGCTGTCCAAAAGAGCATCCCAACCTGGTACTCTCTTCCACTCTATCCCAGTAAATCTGCATTTACCAGGGCCATTCCACCTAACCTACACAATAGGGACAGAATTCTATAAGGGTTAGAACATGTGTTGCAGTTAGGTTCTGAAGAAAATATTTTCAGGATTTTGCTCTACACAAAATAATGTGTTGAGCAAATATTTCAGAATGAGTTATAGACAATTCTTAATCATTTATTAATAGAATCATTATCAATGGATAAATCAAAATAAATATTTACACTTTGGATGCAGAAGGAGCACCTGGCTTTGTGTGTGTCACTTCTCAGCACTCTACATGCATATCACTTCAGTCAGATATATAGGGGAAAAATTTTTTTTTTTTTTTAGAGCAACACAGCACGGGAAACAGGCCCTTCGGCCCAACGAGCCCGCGCCGCTGTCATAACTATATAGTAACAATTCCATTATCCTATTCTAATTTTAGGTTATTCCTAATATGGAAGAGTCTCAATGTAGGGACAATTTGTTCCCCAATCAGCCTAAGAGCGAATTTTTGGGATGTGGGAGGAAACCGGAGCGCCCGGAGAAAACCCACGCAACCACGGGGAGAACGCGCAAACTCCCGCAGACACCGGCCCAATTCCAAGTGTCTGCACAGCTACAGCAATAGTCACTGAGCTGTCATGGTGCCCTTCAGATGGTCCAGATAAAGCACTCATTTACGACATGAAGCACCAGGCAACCCATGAATCAACATCCAAGAGCTGTCCTCGCACCACCTGCCGAATGCATGCTCCTTGTGATGGAAATGAGCAGAATATGGCAACCATCAACAAAATCTCATGGGCTGTGCTCAAAGCCCCGATAGGCTACAGGTTGCCCACCACTGAACCAAGGGAAGGTTATGGTTTTCGTATGTTTAAAGTTTCATAATTTTGCCATGTCTTAAAACTACAGTTTTACTGTATCATGTTAATCCCTAATCATCTCAAATTGGAACACAACTGAATCACAAATTGCATTGTTCTGTAAAGTTGCAAGGTATACAAGTTATCAAAGTTGTGTTAGCTAGTTAATTAAAATTTTCAGTTCCAGGTGAGAGCAGAAATGGCACTGATACAGTCAGTGTACTGGAAAGAGGTTTGGGAGAGGGGCCCCAGTAATAAAGGAAATAAAATGTGTTGTTGTGGATACCCTCATGGTTCCTAACTGTTGTGATGAAAGTGCAATATTGACTTGATGCATTAATTTTTTTGTCTACGGATGCTGTCCAACCTGAATATTTCCAGCATTTTTTATTAGGGTCCTAGTCATTACTTGCCTTTTTGTGAGATATAAAACCAAAATATTGCTGATGCTGGAAATCTGAAATAATAGTGGCTCTGAAGTCAAAGACTCAAATATTGACACTCTCTCCACAGATACTAATCTTTTCAGAATTTTCTGTTTTTATTTTTGAGAGATGTTTGATACACAAACCATAAATTTAGGATAAAATCTTATGGGGGTGATTCTCAAAAAAAAAGTGCTGAATTGGTGGAAAAAATGGTGTAATTTATGGTGGTTTTTTCAGTGGGAGTTCAGAATGTGGGAGATTTGAGTCTTTTGTGAATATTATTAGAAACTAGGAGGTGGGGCCCTTTCGCGCAAGAGTCTAACAGTTACAGAACTCTGCATGCACAGTGGCTCAAACTGTCAGTCTGCAGTTTGCTGGCCAACTCCATTGCTGGTCAGCCTTGGACCCTTGCAGTGCTGTCCCTCTTGACGTCCCCATAGCCCGTACAAGCATTTCCTGGTGAGGCCTGGACTCCCACCCCTGACTACCACTGCCAGGATTGCTCATGCTCAGGGGACACCACCTGACCCCTGGGGGTCCCAGATTCACTTCACCTGGGTGGAACAAGGAAGTTTGGGGATAGGTTAGACTGTTTGGGAAAGATGTCAGAGGAAAAAAGGCAAAAAGGAGTTGTAATTGTTAGAGTAAAGAAACAAAGTTTTTTTTTGTTTTGTGCCTTTTTAGTACTTTTTAAAGCAAAACTGGAACACTTGTATTGACTTAATTTGCTTCATTTTTTTAATAGAATCTTTACAGTGCAAATGGAGGCCATTTGGCCCATTGAGCCTGCACAAGCAACAATCCCTCCAGACCCAATCCTTGTGACCCCACATATTTACCCTGCTCGTCTTCCTAAGGGGCAATTTTGTATGGCCAGTCATTCTAACACCACACATCATTGGATTGTGGGAAGAAACTGGAGTATCTCAAGGAACCCCAAGCAGACACTGGGAGAATGTGCAAACTCCGCACAGGCAGTGACCTGAGGTCCCTGGAGCTGAGGCAGCAGTGCTAACCATTGTGCCACCGTGCTGCCAACAGGGATTTAGAAGTTTTCAGTTTATAACAATATTCATGTTCTTGGGGCATCACAAATTTATCATTAATGTGATTCTGAAATTTAGTCATTTTGTAGACAATCAAGGTGACCAATTTAACCATAGCAAGCACAGCACAGATAACGTGCTTTCTTTTTTTGATGCTTTAACCTAGAGATCTGAAAAGCACTTTTCCAGCTCCTCTTTAAAAAAAAATCTTTAACATCCACCTGAGAAAGGAAACAAAGTCTTGGCTAAAGCCTTACCTGCATTTTTTTATCCATTTGTGGGACATGGGTGTTACTGGCTGGCGAGCATTTATTGCCCATATCAAGTTGCCCGAAGGCAGTTGAGAATCAATCACATTGTTATGGCTGCGGAGTTGCATGTGGGCCAGACCAGATAAGGATGGCAAAATCCCTTCCCTAAAGGGCATTAGTGAACCAGATGGGTTCTTCCTGACAATATTGAATTCAGATTACATCCTCTGCCTTGGCAGAATTCAAACCTGGGCACCCAGAACATTATTTAGTACCACTTTAGATAGTGTGCTAAGATCCCAAGTAGGACTTGAACCCATTCCCTATTTGGCTATGAGGCAACAGTGAACAGTTTTCAGTGCCATCTGTAACTGTCATTAGTTTGGTCCTACAGCCTAATTTTCAATGTGTTGTATAATGCTAAAATGTTTTGCCAAATGTATTGTTAGTCTCAAGGTTTCATAATAAAAACACAGTCAACTAAAGCTATATACTACATTCACATGTTTGCTTCTTCATTCCTCCATTCGTGACACCTCATTCTAGTGGGAGGGGATATCATGGAAGATGAAAATTTCCCACACTCCAACTTCCTACCCAAAATTTCTTAGCACAAATGAAGTTGGAAATTCATTATCAGGATTCTGTTTACATATGGTAGGGAGTGAATAGTAAATCTTTTTGAGCTAGGTGCCAAATGATCCTGTCGTAAACAGATTATTCATAACTATAAGCCTGAATGCGTTGAAAATTTAAACCACTGTCTTTACAAAAACTGGCAAGATTCGATTCCATAAAAAAAATTGTTCATACAAAAAAGGGCCATCAACTGTGCACAAAAATGAAGACTGCTCCATAAATGACTAAACAGAAAACTCTGAACAAACATCTAAAGCTGTGTAGAGAGAGTCTGAACTTCAACACCGAATATGGAGATTTCTTGTTCATATCAAATAGTGAAAGAAGATTCACTTCTGTCCAAAACTGCTTTAGAGGATTTATATTCTTGAGATGGGCAATAATAGACAGGAAATAGTAGTGACCCAAACATTCCTCAAACAAATGACATTTAGTTTGACTTGACCCTTATCTGCTTAATGTCCCATTATGTTTTGTACTGGAAATGCAAGGTTGAAATGGTGCCGTGTTCTGTCCATGTCATCTCGAATCTGCATGAACAGAGCTAGCAACTGTATTTCTCCAACCCATTTGAAGGATTGCAAAGTGAAGCCAAAACAATGGAAATAATCTGAAGGAAACACAGTAGTATTTCTTGGGGGGAAAAAAGCGTGCATTTTTTCATATGTGGGCATTATTGACTAGGTCACCAGTTATTGTTCACCCCTAATTGCCTTTGAAAAGGTGTTGGCAAGCTATCTCTTCTTGAACTGCTGCAGTCTGTGGTGCAGCTACATCCATAGTATATTAGAGAGGGAGTTCAGGATTTTGGCCCAGTAACAGTGCTATTTCCAAATCAGGATGGTCAGAGACTTGGAGGGGAATTTCCAGGTGATGGTGTTGCCATATGTCTGCTTGTCCTTCTAGATGGTAGCAGTCATGGGTTTGTAAGATACTGTCTCTGGAATCTTGGTGAGTCCCTGCAGTGCATCTTGTACACAGTTTACACTGCTGTGGATAGATTGCCAATTAAGTAGGCTGCTTTGTTCTGCACGTGTTGAGCTTCTTTGAGTGTTTTTGGAGCTGTCCTGATCCAGGCAAGTGGAAAGTATTGTCATGCTCCTGATTTGTGCCTTGTAGATGATGGACAGGCTTTGGGGCAGTCAGGATGGGAGTTAATCACTATAGGATTCCTAGCTTCTGATCTGTTGTTATAGCCAGTGTTCTGTTTATGGTTATTACTTCTAGGAGTAGTTTGGAGTTGTGATGGTAATACCATTGAATGCCAAGTGGTTGGAAGGTATAAATGATTGCACCCTTAATTTGACATAGTTAGTATATAGTAAATGCAAGACAAAAGTCTTTGACCACATGTCTCTTCTTTCAGCAATACTTGCATATTATGTTTCATTTTCTGTACTAGAGATTGACTATTGAGAATTAATACATCATTAAAGAGATATTTACTTAAAATGGAGTGAATAATAGACTCTGTTCAGGGAGTTGGTCATAAGGAGTCATCACTTTAAAATTACCATGAAGAGTGGGGAGAGTGCTTAAGAGAGATTACTTTGGTGTGTTTAGGAATATGGAATACTTTGCACAGAAAGTTTTATCTCAAAAGAAAGGATGGGCCAAGTGGTCACTTCCTGTAATACATTTTTTTTGGAGATACAGTTCTTTGGATGAGACATTAGACCCTTTGCTTATTCCAGTGATTCAACTATATATTTGTTGTTACAACTCCATTTGAAGAAAATAGTCATGTTCCTCTGGACTACCCTGACTCTTGCAGTTTATATGATTGTGTGCAAAATTGCATTAGTTTACTCAAGTCACTGAATTACTTTGAATGTCAATGTACACTGATTTGAAATGTCATGAGATATTTAGATATTGGTGTAAAAGAAACCGTAGTTGTCAATGTTCTATTTAAATTGCCCAGATTTGTCCTAAATGACAGAAATCTTAAAAGAATCATCCACTTTGCACTTCTGGATGAAGTTGATTGCAAAAACAAAATCTGAAGTTTTAGTATTGTTGTCTAGGCTCTGACATCATTGACTCAATAGAGGACATTCACAAAACTATTTCTTGTTAGTTATTCAGCAGTATGATTGGATGTGGCAGGTCTGCAGAGGTTTACTTGATTTGTGGTTGTAAGATCTTAGCTTTGTCTGTTTCCAGCATGTAATATTTTGTAGCCTTCAAATTAATGCATCCAGGTGTAGTACGTTGTTCTACACTCTTCATTTGAACCAGATTTGATTATCAGCATTGTTAGGAGTGACCACTGCACATGATTACCCCTCAAGTTATGTGGCATGTCCACATGGCTAAATGGGAGAAGTTGAACACAGATTTAGCAGCTCAAAATTGGACACCATGACATGCTGTGGACCATTAATAGCAGCAAGGAAGCAAAAAGACCAGCATTTATGTAGCATCTTTCACATTGTCACTGGATATCCCAGGTCTAGTTAAGGTTTCTTTGTAAGTGTAATCCCTGTTATAATAGCAGAATTTGTTTTTCATCACAGTCTAATGATCTGAGCAGCATGGTAGCTCAATGGTTAGCACTGCTGCTTCACAGCTCCAGGGACCTGGGTTCAAATCCTGGCTCAGGTCACTGTATGGCGTTTGTACACTCTCCCTATGCCTGCGTGGGTTTCTTCCAGGTGCTCTGGTTTCCCGTCAGTCCAAAGATATGCAGGCTAGATTGGCCATTCTAAATTTGTGTCCCAGGATGCATAAGTTAGAGGGATTAGCGGGTAAAAATGTAAGGATATGGGGGTAGGGTCTAGGTGGGATTGTGGTGCAAAATTGATGGGCTAAGAGGCCTCTTTCTGCACTGTAGGATTCTATGGACTGCAAGAGTTTGACATTTATCTCATCAGATAACCAATGCAGCTCAATGGGGAATGCAGGAGATATACAGGAGCATCACCAGATAAAGCTAAAAAATAAGCTACCAACCTAGTTAAGCTATTGGCAGAATTGTATTTGGCAACCAACAGAAAAAAGCTTAAACCTACACATCAAGTTATGAATGGTGATGAACAAGGTAGCTTGTATTATTAATAATCCCCATTATTAATAATAGTGCTCATCATGTCAATGCAAAACACCAGGTTTAAATGAATTCAAGCTGAAGTAGAAAATGAGTGAGACATCTCCACTTCCTTCTGAAGTTCCCACAATCTTCAAAGTCAGTCATCACCTAATTAGATTTAGTGATATCAAGAATAACTGAGTACAGTAAAGGCTGCAAGCTCTGATAGTATCCTGGTTGTGGTGCTGCAACTTTGCTCCAGAACTAGCCATGTCTCTAGCCAATATATTCTATTACAGCTGCAAGGGACTGCACCAACCTTTCAGTGGAAAATAAAACAACACAGCTGAACAAATCCATTCCAGCCAGTTAGCACTCATCAGCATCAATCATGAACAAAGCCATCGATCAATATTTGCATACTAACTCCTTGTTTATCCGTATCCAGTTTGGTATCCACTAACTTTACTAGGCACTGCCACAGTCCAGATGTGCTGAATTCAAGAGGTGAACTACAAGTGATTGCCTTTGACATCAGTATAGCAATTGCCCAAATGTTACAATAAAAAGTACTAGTAAAATTGAAAGTAAATGGGAATCAGATGGTGGAGGGAATCTTCGTGTGCATGGCTCTTTAAACATTAAGTGCAGATGGTTCAGAGGGTCATCTGCCCTGACATAGTCTGTCTTTCTATGGCTGTATTCATTGCCGGGTGTCCCTGGAAAGGGAACACATGGTGTCTACCAGCACCATCGAGGCCTTCTGTGCTGGTAAGCGCTATAAGGTCTGGAGTTCATTATCAATCCCTTTACATCACTTTTTTTATGATTTAAGTGTCCATTGAGATTCTATTTATTTTGATGCAGTACCCTTTAAGGAACTGCGTTTTTAATTTATCCCACAGTTTGTTTTGGTTTATTTGATTAATGGAAAGAAATGAAGCACAACAACTTGGACTGTACTGCACATGAAATAAACAAACTGCAATCTTAAGAGATTGCAAAGTAAAGAGAAATTGGAGGCCACATTGATGGGGATCGCAATAGGAGAACAAGATGGATTAGTTGCAAATGCTTCAGTCTAGGTTTTTATACTTGGCTCCCCCCATCATAGACTATAAGAATGTTTGTTTGTTAACTGCCACTTTGTATCAGTTGTCTACTTGTCACTGTTGTTCATGACTGGATATGGTAAAACTGCAAAGCTTTGATCTGATCCATTGGCTATGGAATTGCATGTATGTAGTTCTGCATTGTAGCTTCACTGGGTCCATCAACCAAATTGATAGCCTAATCTGATGGTTAAATTGGAATATAGGACACTCTTGGACAAGAACTTAGAGATTGTAATAGAATATGTGCTGCTGATGACTGCAGCACCTAGTACCCAGTTTTAAGCTGCTAGATCTGAATCTATTGCATTTAACACTGGTAGTACTATTCATGGAGTATGTCCATGTAAAGACAGGACTGTCTCCTACTAATACCTCATGAACAGATGAGTAGGTTTTACCCCATGCTACATGAAGGCCCAGTTTAATTCTGCGTCTTTGGGACTCAGTCAGTGATAGTGCTAAAAAATATTTATTTATTTTGTCACAAGTAGGCTTACATTCGCACTGCAATCAAGTTACTGTGAAAATCCCCTAGTTGCCACACTATGGCACCTATTTGGGTACACTGAGGGAGAATTTAGCATGGCCAATTCACCTAACCTGCACATCTTGGACTATGGGAGAAAACCGGACCATCTGGAAGAACCCCTAAGCCACCTTAGGTGATGGGTATTAATGTTCCCCATCTGAAATACATTCTGTACTCTTGCGTTTCTTGTGCTCGATATGGAGGAGCCCTGATTTGTCAGCTGATTGGGGTCAGTGGATAGTAACCAATAAGAGATTTCTTTGCCTGACACCCAGTTAAACGTAGCCAATGTCGGACTTGCAAGGCTACTCCTCCCAACTATATATCACTATGCTACCGTGTGTGTGTGTGTGTGTGTGTGTGTGGTGTGTGTGTGTGTGGTGTGTGTGTGTGGGGGGGGGGGGGGGGGGGGGGGGGGGAATAGTTATAGGCTGGGACATTGGCTGAAGGATATGGTTTTGAGATTGTACAAAGGATTAACTGATGGAATATGTTAATTTGACTTATTATTATCACATGTATTTGTTTACAGGGGAATGGTGGTATCTAAACAAACATAGCTCCATAAATGTTCACCTTTCTACACTCAATCACAGTATCTTTTAGTAGCTTAACATCTTGTAACGTATGGGATAATTACCTTCTGGAATGTATGCTCCAGAAAATGATTTTTCTCCATGAATATTGTGCAATTTGCCAAATTGACTTAACCTGCACAACTTTCTGCTTTGGATTTACAAATCTTGTACAGTGCCTTGCATATTTGTTCAGTTTACATGGCTGACAGTACAGACAGGTTGACATTACATATGCTGTGAACATCACTTCAGACTTTAATCTTATCGTAACTATTTGTATGTTTAACCCAATAGATATTTAACGTTAAAGTTGGTTATTTATTTCTGTTTACACATCTTTGCTGTACCCTATTAAGCTATTGTATTTGGGGGAAAAATAGTTGTAAATTATAGTTGAGTATTTTCTTGAAAAATACTTGGTTCATTCTTGATATCGCTACTTGTTTTTTGATGGGTGAGAAAGCTATGCAGCAAAGAATTGCTGGGACTTGTAGCATGAAAGAGGCTGAAAATCCTAAGCAGTGATGACACTGTACAAAATCCTAATCTGAAATTCACTGTATCCTATTCAGTAACTTCAAGTGTTAGGAAAAACACTCAGCATTTATGAATCCTGAATTGAAATTTTGAACTGATATGCTTTGGATTGTAAGTCGCAGAAATAACAAGCCCGATTCTCCTATTGTGACTTGCAACTTTTCTGTCAGGTTGAGAGTTGCATGTGTTGGCCATTCCGTGGGTTTCTGAGTTTTTATGACCTGCACCCATCTCCCAACAGAAAGAAAATGCGCTGTTGGGAAATCAGAACCAGCCCAATGGGGAGTAGCCATGTCATTTAAATATGTCTTAAATGGATCTTAAATGTGGTTATCAGGCCCAGTGCTGAACTTACCGGATCTGAAAGCATCTCCCACCCGGCCAGAAGTACTTCATTCTGAGATTTAGAGTTCCCCTGTCTTTGGGGAACTAGCAAGAGACCCTGCTGGAATGAAGGGGTAGAGCAATCTACCCCCACTCACCTCCATCCACCTGACCAGGATGGGGATGCCCCTGGGCATGGACATACTGGCAGTGCCAGCCTGTACCTCTGACACTGCCCAAGGAGCAGAGTGCCTGTGTCCAAGGGCACCTTGGCACTGCCCATTGGCAGTGCTAAGTGGGCAGGGCCTATTGTGGGCAAAGCCTAGGGGTAATTGAGGGGGGGGGGAGGTCATCCTGCTGCCGAGTGGTATTTTTGGCAGGGGGGGCAGAGTTGCAGGGATCCTGGGCTGGCCAGCAAATAGTGAGACTGACAGATTGGGATCACTGCACACGTACAGAGTTCTGGGCTGTCAGACTCTGACATGAATGGGCTCTCTTCTTCACTCTCTTTCCTCCCCCTTTCCCCTCTCCCACTATGATTTTTAATGATATTAAGGATTGTAACCTCCATATTCTAGAGTGGAGATTCAAGTCTGAAGCTGCACAAAAAAAAGCAGCCATGATCTGGAACAGTTTTCCCACCAATTCAGCACTTTTGGAAAAATCGTCCCCAACTCTTGGGATTGTGAGCTCCTCCACTGAGCAGCAATATAACTTTGAGTAGGATGCTGTAGCCCTGGACTCACTGGCTCGTTGCTACCAAACGGCGAAGGGGAATGGTGAGTACAAAGTGCCCTAACCTTGGGAACATGTGGTCAAGTTTGCCAACTTGGCACTGGCAGAGATGAGCTAACTGATCACAAGATGATAAGATGTAAGAGTTGAAGTGGGTCATTCAAGTCATTGAGTCTGTTTTGCCATTCAGTGAGATCATGACTGGTCGTATATAATCCTCACTCCACTTTCCTGCTTTATCCCAATGAAAACCTGTCTATTTCAGCCTTGATGTGGAGATGCCGGCGTTGGACTGGGATAAACACAGTAAGAAGTCTGACAACACTAGGTTTAAGTCCAACTGATTTATTTGATAGTAAACTCTCAAGCTTTTGGGGTATCACCCTTCGTCAGGTGAACTAAGAGTTCTGGCCTCAAAGAGAGCATATAACAGCATATAAGTTTACAGATTACTGATTAGAATGCGAGTCTTTACAACTAACCTGCTATTCAAGTCTTAAAGATGCCGACAACGTGAGTGGAAAGAGCATTAAGCGCAGGTTAAAGAAATGGGTTCATGTCACACTACCTATAACACCCATGACTTGCCTGGGTTTGCAAAACCTCACTCATTGTACGCATCGAATTCTAATCAGTAATTTGTAAACTGTCTGTGCTGTTATATGCTCTGTCTGAGGCCAGAACACTCCATTCACCTGATGAAGGGAGAAACCCCGAAAGCTTGTGAGTTTACTATCAAATAAATTGGTTGGACTTAAACCTGATGTCGTCAGACTTCTTGCTGTATCTCAGCCTTGAACATACTTAATGCTTCTACCTCTACAGTAAAGCATTCCACAGATTCACTACCCTCCAGTGAGGAAATTCCTTCTCCTCATCACTGTGCCTTAAATAGGGGTTATGTCCTCTGATTCTTGACTGACCCACAGGGGTTACAATCTGTCAGCATTTACCCTGTCAAGCCCTCTGAGAATCTTATACATCTCATAAGGTCACCTCATTCTTCTAAACTCTGAGGATAGATACAACCTACTCAACCTCTCCTCTTAAGAAAACCTCCCCATTCCTGGGATTAACCTAGTGAACCTTTTCTGGACTGCCTCCTATGCCAGCGTATCTTTCCTTAGATCAGGGGACCTAAACTATTCATAGGATTCCAGGTGTGGTTCAACGAATGCTTTGTATGATTTTAGCGAGATTTGCCTATTTTTATACTCCATTTCCTTTTAAAGGTCAACATTTTCAATTATCTGCTGAACTTGCATGCTAGCTTTGTGATTTATGCACAAGGGTCCCCAAATCTCTGCCATCTTTCTCTATTTAAGTAATATTCAATTCCTTTATTCTTCCTACTGAAGTGCATAACTTCACATTTTCCTACATTTTCCATCCGCCAGTTACCTAATCTGTCTACATCCCTCTGGACTCTTTCATTTTCACTATATGCTTTCCCAACTATTTTGTTACCCACAAACTTAGCTATTGTGTATTCACTTCCCACACCCAAGTCATTAATATATATTGTAAATAATTGTGACTTCTGCACTGATGCTTGTGGCACTCCACTAGTTATGCATTGCCCTTCTTATTCCAATTCTGCCTTTTAGTTAGCCAATCCTCTGTCCATCTTAACATACTTCCCCAACATCATGGACTCTTAGCTTATTTTACTACTTTTTGGCGATCCAAACATTATTACATCTATTGTTCCCCTTTATCTATCTTCAATACCACCTCAAAGAATTCTAATAAATTTGTCAGGCATAACTTCTCTTCATGAAGCCATGCTAACTCTGCTTGATTTATTTAGGAATTTCGAAATGCTGTGCTATTACACCCTTTATGACAGCTCTAACGTTTTTCCAATGTTAAACTAACTGGCCTATAGTTTTTGCCTCCCTTTTCTTAAAATAAGGACATTACATTCGCAGTTTTCCAATTCTCTAGGACTTTTGCAGGATTCTTGGAAGATAATTAATGACCAGTGTATCCACTACCTCACCTACTTGTTTCAATATTTCAGAGATGGAACCCATCAGGTCCAGGAGACTTCCATCTGCTTTGTTTTCCTAACACTTTTTTTCTAGTGAAAGCTATTGAATTTATTTCTTCCCCACCCCTCCAACTTTTACTCTTGATTATATAGTATGCCATGAATACCAAGTATTTGTTTTATTCCTCTGCTATTTCCTGGTTCCCATTATTATTTCTCCAGTCTCATTCTCAAGGGGCGCTTATGTTCATTTTGGTCTCTTTTTTTCCTTTATATTGTAAGAGGTTTGTGCTGTCCATTTCTGTATTACTTGCTAATTATCCTCATAGCTTACTACTAATCTTTGCCACATATGTTTTTCTTTCAGTTTAATACTGCCCTTAACTTCCTTGGTTAACTATGATTGATTTATTCCTTAGAATCCTTCTTCCTCATTGGGATACATCTTTGTGAGTCATGAACTATTTTCATTAGTATCTGCCATTGCTGATCAAGCACCTTTCCTATTAAATGCCATTCCCAGTACACTCCAACCACTCCACCCTCTTCCCTTTATAATTACCTTTATTTAAGTATGGCACAATTGTTTCTGACCAAAGTTTCTCACTCTCAAACTGAATGCTAAATTCTACCATATTATGTTCATTGTTTCTTTCCTAGGGCATCTTTCACTCTTTGTTTGTTTGTTTATTAAACCTGCCTCATTACACATTACCAGGTCCAAAATAACTTGATCCCTGGTTGAATTCACAATATATTGTTCTAGGAAACTGTCCTAAATACCGTATGAATTCTTCCTCATGGCTATTGCCAATTTGATTTTCCCAAACCACATGAAGATTTAAAGTCATCCATGATTAAAATACTGCCTTTTTACATGCTGTTATTATCTCCAGATTTATTCTCAATCCTATGCAGTATAGCTATTATTAGGGTGAGGTAGGCTACTTCTACCAGTGTCTTTATCCATCGTAATTCCTGCTTCCACTCATGAATTCTATGATCATTTCTTGCTATTGTACTCATTCCATCTTGCACTAACAAAGCTACCCTACCACCCTTTCCTTCCTGCCCTTGGAAAAAGTCGCATAACTGGGAACTAAATATTTGATATTCTTGTAACAGTATCTCTGCAATGGCTTTAAGATTATAACCGTTAACCTCAATTTGTGTTAATTGATTTTTTTTGTGCCGAATATTAAATGCATAGAACCACTAATTTTGTCTTTTTACCTTTTTTTTTGACCCGTTATTGCTTTTCAGTGTTTGTACACTGTCCCTTCCTGTTGCACTCTTGGTATCTTGGGGATGGCATAGCATCTAGGGACCCTGGTTCAATTACCTGCTTCGGTCACTGTCTGTGTGGAGTTTGCACATTCTTCCTGTGTCTGCGTGTTTCCTCCAGGTGCTCCGGTTTCTTCCCACAATTGGAAAGACGTGCTGGTTAGGTAGATTAGCCATATTAGATTGACTTTAGTATTGGGGGATTCGTGGGGTAAACGTGTGGGTTACAAAAATAGGACCTGGTGAGATTTTGTTCGGTGTGGACTCAATGGGCCAAATAGCTTCTTTTGGTACTGTAGGGATTCTGTCATTACATAAATAGATGCCTTGTAATGCTGCCATATTCTTTTGCTTTGTAAACCTATTGTTCTGTCTGCCTCGTGGATGGGCTGTTTCACCTGGGCTGCTGACTCCTTTACCTAAAGATTGGGTAGGTGGGGAGGGAAATATGAGAGCTATGCTGGTGAAAGATGGGATGATTGCTGTGTGTTGGGAAAGGGGAGAAGGGCTGTGTATGAAGTGCGGGAGATAGACTTGTGTGTAGTGGGGAAAGACAGTGAATAGCAAGGCAAGACGGGCTTCACTAAATCTCACCAGAGAAAATAGAGTGGGTGAAATCTGAGGGTACGTAAAATGATGCACATAGTGTATTAAAACACTTTCATGTTTATATGATGGTATTATTGTATTTTGATCTATATTGTGCGAGATGTAATAAATATATACCTAGTGTTACTGTGCTGCTTTATTGCTTTTTTTTTTTTTGCTGCCTGGTCACATTAATTTTCAAATATTAAAATGGGGTCACATTAGAAAATAGTTTGAGAAACAGTGGTCCAGAACCTGACTATTACATTATTCTGCTGCACTCAAGTTCAATATCCTGAGTGAATGAGTTATCCATTGTGGTCGAGAACACTGGTGAGCTAATACTCAATGCATTAATAAATTGAATAAATGCATTTTTTTTGAAATATAATGCTAACATTGTTTGTATTCAAGAAAAGCATTTTGTAACTACATGCTATAAGGATTGCATAAGTCTACTTACTGAACTGCTAAAGTAAAGTAGGAGTTTTCAAAATTCAGTTAATTATGAATTTGGGGGCAGTTTTCAAACATGAAGCTTGTATGACATTTCCATGTTAGTCTCAGCAATATTAAAGATGATGAACCTTAATTCAATTTACCTGATTAGTAGCAAGGACTTTATTTCTCAAATACTTTTTTAATCAAATTATTGAGATTAATCAACCAGTATGAATTCTGATCAGTTATTTTGTTTAACATTTATAGAATTTTTTGTTTCATATTTCTGACTCAAACCATTGATATATTTATGTTGCTTGGTCTGTGTATGGGGCAAATTTATTTTCAACATCTGCCATGTAGATCATTGATATGTGATCCAGTAAACAGATTGCTCTGTTGTTAAGTTTGAGGATGTACCTTAAAAAATTATTCTGACTGAAGTTTATTAACCTGAGACCACTCTCACTAAGGAACTTGGAAACCTTTAAACACTTAACAGAATATGGCAGCTAGTGTCATTTAAAAAAAGATTTCACTGTTGTGCAGATTCTTGTTGGCTGCTATCTGCAAGGATTCTTGCACTGAGTGTTCTGTAAGATCCTCCATTGGAAGTCAACATCTTTTCAACATGTGTAGGTAAGTAGGTAGATTAGAGATTAGAGCAATACAGCACGGGAAACAGGCCCTTCGGCCCAACGAGCCCATGCCGCCGTCATAACTATATAGTAACAATTCCATTATCCTATTCTAATTTTAGGTTATTCCTTCCTAATATGGAAGAGTAGGTAGCTTAGAGTCTGATCTGAGTTGGAAATGGATCCCAACTCTGGTTAGAAGCTTTGGGCCTATTGCCCTTTAAAACTTTTACTGCCTCAACCTTTTTTAATCTTCTCAGTCCAACCTTGATTCTTGTACTATTTTAAGTTCCTCCATTTAAGCACTGCTTCGTATTTCTGTCCTGCAGAGTACTCTGAAGCAAATCTGAGTGTAGAATTCAAGGTTGACATTTCAGTTAATGCTGCACTGTCAGAGTGTGCTGCCTTTCAGGTGAGACATTAAAATGAGATCCCACCTTTCTCCTCCGGTAAGGAACCCATGACACTATTTCAAAGACCAGAAGAGTTATCCCTAGTGTCCTAGCCAACATTTATTTTTCAATATAAAAACATTAGTTGTTATCATATTGTTGTTTCTGGGAGCTTGCTGGTGCAACTTGGCTGCTGTGTTTCCTACAGTAAAATCATGATTACATTTAAAATAGTTAGATGGCTGCAAAGGGCTTTAAGAAACCTGATGGTTGTGAAAACTACTAGATAAATGCCATGGTAGAACTTTATGATTCCCTGCCAGCAGATTTGAAGAGGGAAATGCCATGAAACTCCAAAGTAAGTTTTCTGCCACCTTGCCCCTAATACGTGTGCAACTTTTTGCTTGAAGTAGACAAGACTTGGGGCAGCCTGCCTGCTGTCGCTCCAAATGAGGCCCTTCACTTAAAGAATGCTTCCAATGTGGCCTCAATTTTGAGGCTGACAGGTAAAATCTAGAGATAGTGGTAGTTGATCAATGTCAGGCAGGTCATCTTGCTCTGACCTTGGCTGAAAAGTAGTAGGGGGGAGCACCTCCCCCATTTGAGACCCTTTTTCCATTTCAAGTGCACTCTATGCTAAGGTGTGTCATTCATGGGAGCTCTCTTCTCTCAGCCTTTCCAAGAATTCACTGTTCAGTACTACTTGCTGTATTTTCATGATCTATTTGCTATTTGCTGTTTGTGCTCTTCTATTTGCATCTCAAGTAATTATACTAACCAGTGTGGGAGATTTCATACTTTACTATTCTGTGATACTACACCTTAGTAATGTCTCACCAGAATTCTGTTGTTTTTTATAAACCTTGCTCACAATGATCTTGATCAGCAAGAATTATCAAGTCTTCTAAATTTTAATAAATCGACTATTCAGAGCTGCTTTATTAAGTTTTATTGAAATTTAAACTGATGGCTTGCTGTCTCTTCTAATCCTTTGTTTAAAGCTATATCTCTATTCCTATCCTTCTTTTCACTCTCATTTACTGATGATACTTAGGAATGCTCTTCTCAATGAAGCTGTTCTTTACCCTCACCCTTTTCTCTTCTAACCTTGATATTTATGAAGCAATGCATGGATGTTCTTTGCTATATTGAGCCATTAACAAAATCTGGTTTTAACCCTGCATTGTGCTTTTGGTGTTTTCTTTTTCCCCCTAACAGCATTCTTCTCACAAGTTACCTCAATACTTGCCCCCATTCCTTATCAATCATTCCGTATCAATTCTTGTCTGAAAATGGGTCCAAGTTCTCCTTTGTCAAAAAAGACCATTTTGCCAATTTGCCTTTTCAACTACATTTTCCAAACGTTACCTTGAGAGTACTGCCTTCATCCATGATTATTGACATAGATTTCATTTATAGCCATATCATTAGTAATCTAGCTGTTATTGCAAATTTCAGGTTTGATTTCGACATTCTCTGAGTATTCCTTCTGAATACCTTGCATCAGGAGTGTTCATCCAGTGGGAAATATCTAATCATACAAAAGTGTAACCTAAAGGTTACGTCTAATTTTTGGTGAGCCCTGAATAGCATAACTTCACCTGTATCTCTCTGGTACTTTTGAAGGTATAGTGAAGCACTTGGTGAGTTGAAACTAAAATTATTAGACTACTTTTATAGAACATGGGGAAGAGGAGCAGGTGTAGACATACAGCCCTCGTGCCTGCTCTCCAATTAAATAAGACCATGGCTGATCTTCAGTCTCCACTCAGATTTCCTGCCCAATTCCTATTTTCCTTAATTCCTTTGGTGGCCAAAATATCTATTGATTTCAGTCTCAGATATATTCAATGCTCTCTGGATGCAGACATCAAAAGATTAATCACCACTTTAAGAAATTTCTCCTCACCTCAGTGCTAAATGGCTGCCCCCTTTTTCTTGGAACTATGCCCCTAGCTCTGAATTCACAAATTCAACATTTACTCCATCTCCATATCTTACCAAGGCCATTCTTACTTTTCTGAACTTCAGAGCATATGGGCCCATTCTACCCCATCTCTACTCTGACCAATCCTGTTATCTCAGAAACTTCTGTCAACTGTGTAATTGAGCAACAACATTGTGTATGAATTTTGGTCCCAGTGTAATGCCAAGTATGTAGTCTTATACATCCCACCACAGGCTGACCAAATCAAACCACATATTTTCAGTTGTTTGTATTAGGCAACATACAAAACATACTCAATCAGCCTGTGTTTGCAAAGTGTCTGCTGTTGGATGTGATTCCATGATTGGTCAGCATTTGCTGAAAATCCTGAGTTCATGAACCAAAAGTAACCAATTTAAGATGATCAATCGAGCTTGTAACATGGCTCATTTTACACTTGCTGGAAGCAACATATATCCATAAACAGGGTGTTGTTCTCTGCTAACATACGAATGGAATATGTTCAGACCTTGTGCCTTTTTTGAATTACCCAGCAGCTTGGGGAGCCAATGGTTCCCCAATGCTTTCTCCATGGCAACGTCTCAGCCAATCCGAGTTGATTTGCTAACCATTTGGCACACTTTTCTCCTAAAGTATAAATTGCTGCGATTGTTTGAAATTTGGCATGCTTACATTTGCTCTGATGAATGCAATACAAATAGCTTCACTGCTAAGTTTTTTTTTACAGCAATATTCAAGTTCTGTACTATTAAGCAGCTACTCTGTTAGAAACGCATCAATGAATGGGACATCACAGAAGAAAGTCATTTGAACGTTGAGTCTGTATCAGCTCTTTTCAAGGAGCAATCCAGCTAATCACACTCCCCTGTCTTTTCTTTATCATAATCTAGTAATTTATTTTCTTCCAAGTATTTATACAATTCTATGTTGACAGCCAGTATTCAACTTATGCACTACCCTATTAAGCAATACATTCCAAACCCTGAACAAATCATTGCATAAAAAAGCTTTTCGTTGTCAGTTTTTTAGATTCCTTTGCTAACCTTAAAGCTGCGGTCTCCAATTTCATGCTTTGAGTCATTAATAAATGTAGTGAATTATTGAGGCCATACCATCAATCCTATGGGATATGAGTAAGTCACTACCTTCTAATTCAAATACTAAACTATTATCCCTATTGTCTTCTACTATGTAATCTGATCAATAATATGTCTTCAGTTGAGCTCCGTGACCTTTTAATTTGCTATGTGGAAACTTTAGCAAATAACTTGAGGAGACCAGTACAACCTATATCCATACACATTCCCCTCTCTGTTCTATAATTACTACTTTCAAAAATTTAATCAGGTTTGATAGACATTACCTACTCTGAACAAGCGCTCAGTCAATTTGTCTTTATAGATTTCAATAACTTACTCGGAACAAATTGGATTAAGATCTCAAAGTTTGACTTTGTTTTCTTAATTAAAATAAATAAATTTCACTAGCGGGAAAAGGAAAACTGTTCTAATTGTGACATCTACAGCTGTTTATCAAGGATTCGGTGAGCGTCAACTAAATTCAAATTTTACTCAAATGCCACCATGTGTCTTTAATAGGTGATTAGTAGATGAGAGGCAAGATAAAATCCTACCAAAAAATGGCAGTGTGGTTCTGGCATGCAAGTGTTTCCTGCCAATGATGCTAGCATGTTTTTGGACAAATCGTATGCCTCATTAGTGATGATTTTTATACCCACAATTTTCATGCCACTCCAGCAGTATGTTCCTCTGATTTGCCCATTCCACAATGATTTAATTGCAAGCAGTGGGAGCTCCATATAAACAGCTCCTCAGCATTTGTGTTCTCAGCATCAGTTTCCCTTTCCCTTCCACAATCACTATATTCCCCAGTAGCTGCTTTACTCTTCAGTCTAGTTTTCACCCAAGCCCCATACATACCTTATTGCCTCTTAAATGTCAATGCTGCCATCTACACTCTCCCACTCTGTCATTGCAGAACAAACTCAACTACAAAAGCCATCAGCGTGCATAGCTAGCTAGAATGACGCCTAAGTTCTAAGCCCTCCCATGTTGAGGAGCGAGCCCTTGAGCTGGCTATGGGGGAGGAGGAAGAGCATGTCTGCGCTGCCAGTGAAATGGGAGGTAGCAGAGAAACGTGAGAATCCACAACATGTGCTGTGATTCCTCAAGTTTTGTAACTAATCATTGTTCCCTCCACATCCCCTGTAATGCACTGATGCCACATTCCTTCTGTTGCAGGCCGGTCAGCGGAACAAGCTGGACCACACTGTTGCCCCCGGACCTATCGGACTCCAGTACTTCAGACGGGAACTTCTCCAACTCCATGGCTAAAGAGGCATCACAGCTGTCACCCAGCACCAGCATAAATATTCACACCTCGGTCAGTCCAATAAGTAGACATCTTTTGGGTCACTCGCTGGTAAATACCCCACAGCTGAAGATCCATAGGCAGAGACAGGAGATGTCATAGGGAACCAGCAGTTGGAGGGATGTCAGAGCACAGGATTCTCCTGAGCCCCTTGCTGATGTGCCCTTGGGCCCAGTTGTTCACATCTGATGGAGCTGCAAAAGCAAAGTATTGGGAAGTGATAACAGCAGCATTCCTCGGAGTGCAGGACAGATTGAAAGAGTCCCATTGCCTTCTATTCAATGTGTGCCATCATTGCAGCAAGGCCACTGTGGTTCATGGAATCCTTACAGTGCAGAAAGAGGCCATATGGCCTATCAAGTCTGCACAGATGCTCTGACAGAGTATCTTACCCAGGTCCTCTCCCCTTCCCTATCCTGGTAAGTCTAAATTTGCCACGGCTAATCCATCTAATCTATACATCTTTGGACACTTAAGGGACAATTTTGTATGATCAATGCACTGCACACTTTTAGACTGTGGGAGGAAACCAGGGCATGCAGAGCAAACTCAAGCAGGCATGGGGAGAATGTGCAAATTCCAAACAGTGACCTGAGGTTACAATCGAACCCAGGTCATTGGTGCTATGAGGTAGCAGTGCTAACCACCATGCCACCAAAATGTCCCACATTACTGTCCTCATGGAGACTTTGTACAGGATGTGCACTCCATAGGAGGGGATGTCTGCACCTTTGCATGGTGCAGACACTAGTGGGAATCCACAATATCAATGCCAGTGGACAGCAGGCCTTCTGGATCTCACTCCAGCTACCCTTCCATCTCATGGAGGAACATAGTTGCTCTGGGGAGCCTCCGGGAAGAGGATCGATGGCAGTCCAGTCAGGGCACTCGACCAGAGGACTCTGGACATCTCAAGTCCCTGCCACCAAAGAAGGAAGTAGTCCAAAAATATCCCAAAAGCAGGTCTGGATCTTCAGGATGCCAGCCATGGTCATCTCTCGCAAAAGGGTGTGAAGTCAGCAGGCCACCTCAGCCTCAGCTATTGATCCTGGGAATATGCCTAGTTGTAGTGGGAGGATCAGGTTAAAAAAACCATAGGTATTAAATAGGCAGTAGTGTAGATAGGTCACAATTTTATTTTGAATGAATGTTTGGTAATAAATTTCACTTCATTCACCTACAAGCTTTCACCTTGCTGTTTATGCCATTAAGCTTGGAGGAAACTGCTGTCCTCACCTCTATGCGTCATCTCTGCAAAATGTAGAATGGCAGTGCAGCGTCTTTCCCACCCTCTTACCAGCCCCTGCTAAGGAAGGGCATCCCCTCAGCTGTGACATGGACAGGAACACAAGGAGAACGCAGAAAGCATACCAGCCTTCACCTTTTTAAAACACCTTGAATTGAACGTATTTGCGTCCCCTGAGTACTGTCCGATGCTCACTGAGCAGTGCACACTACAAAGGGTGCTGACTGCCTCAGCGTTCACCTCCGAAATCTCCCCCTGAGATTAGGGCACCAGGCTCATGCTTATTATCTGGTGAGGGGGAAGCTCTGAAGGGTTTGCGAATGATATGCTAAATAATATGTTAAAGTGAACTTGCTGCAATCCCACAGAGTGTTTAATTGCACTCCTCCAACAAGGGGCTCAGTAAAATTGAAATTTGGAAACTCATTGACATGAATTGTTGTCTCTAGATTTTGAATGCACTCCTCATTCCCACAGATGACCAAGAGTATGGGCTCAGAATTTTGACTTCTGTGAGTTTCTTCAGGTCGAGACTATCTTGAATGTGATCTATTCTGTTTTTTTAATGCTACTGAAAGCATCTAACATCTTGTATACAAAAGCAAATTACTGCGGAAGCTGCAAATCTGAAATTTAAACAGAAAATAGTAGGAATATTCAGTAGGTCACATTTAAGCAATTTACATAGTTACTTAGAACCTCTAGTGGCAGAAACAAGTACTGTATTTGTGTAGTTTTCAGTGTTCTGATCAGCTCCTTCAATTACCGTTTGTAAAGTAAAATGATCTTAAAAAATGATTTGAGCAAATAAACGTGGCTGTAACTTCAAATATGTTTGATTAATGTCCAATTTGACCATTTTTTTGTTAGTCCAGTATCTGATGTTTTAGTACATGGTTTTTGTTTTACAAAGTTATATTCAAATTAAATATTCTGTATTAAACAGTACCTTTTTATTTCCTCTTCCTCTTTTCCCTACCCCAACTGAAATCTTAGATCAGTCATGAGTACATCCCACTCCTTCAACTGCAGATAGAAATTTGTTCTGGATTATGGATTTATTGTGACTGTCAAGAATCATAACTTTAAGTTGGTAAGTAAGATGACTGGGTCCCGTTTTAATAATTTTTGTACAACGGTTTTAGTTGATAGACACACACTATTAATACTGCAAATTGTGTCCTGCATCAAAATGTTTCCGGCCATAAACATTACCTATGGATCAATACAATACAGTGGATCATGAATACACATTCAAATATTATGTCCTGAAATAGATTTTTATGAACTGGGGATAAAGCAGCTGTTTTGATGTATAATCAGAAGATCATTTTAGAATTTATACAGCTATGTTCAGTTTTCGAGGTATTTAAAATCAAATATTTTATTCTTCAATCCATTATTTTGGATTAACAACCAGTTGCTATTCCTATTATAGGCAATATAATAGAAACAAACAAGGTTTAATTTGAAATGCTATGCTTGGATAAAGTTTGTTTACTTAACATCAACTGTATTTTGTGCCTGAACCTTGCTTATCCCAAATATATCCCTCAGTAAAAATAAGGATCTGGAATATGTTGCAAAATAGGTTGTTAATTTACGCCTATTGTAACCATTTCAGTTTAATGTTTTTGTTTTTGTAACTTAAACCATTTTCTTTTGAAGAATTGAGGGTGTTCAAACCTGAACAACCTTCCGTCATCTTCGTAGACCACTGAATATATTGCAGGTTAGATATGCTTCTTTCCTCAAAAACAGCTTAAACCAAGTCTCAAGAACCATGCCCCCGTTCTGCACTCTTGTCCAGTAACCATTTTTCAAACTAACATTCTTTTAGGTCTGTTTCTGTGGAATTGCAAATTTGGGTACTT
Organism: Sphyrna mokarran; assembly: GCA_024679065.1. NCBI lineage: Eukaryota > Metazoa > Chordata > Chondrichthyes > Carcharhiniformes > Carcharhinidae > Sphyrna > Sphyrna mokarran. The sequence continues at coordinate 76,605,880 of JAGIQG010000013.1, read as the reverse complement.
GTTTTGAGAGATGTTTTCCTGTGTCCACTAAAATCTGGGTTGATGCTTACTAAACTCATACTAAATGTTCTTAGAGCCAGCAAAAGAGAAACATTTGTTCATCAGTCTGGATTGAATTTGAGTCCATGGTCTCTTCAGGTTAAAGAACGATGTACCACTTTTTCTTCCACAAATTTGACTTTTAGAAAAAACTTTTACAGTGTAATTTGGATTCATCTGGTAAAGAGCCTTTTCCCTTTAAAAATTCTATTTTGTCTGTGGAAGATGAAAAGAAATCTGAAATAAAATTATTGAAATAGTGAATTGCTGCAGATCAGAAAAAGACATCAGATTTATTTGTCTGCTAGAGCAGTTAATTCATCTTTCCATTTTTAGATGCTAACTAGAGCATTTTGTTTTGCTGATCCATGAAGTTTTAATTGCAATACAAAACTGGTTTTTCATGTTCTTTGGGGTATTGTTCTTTTGTGGTTAGTTGAACAATATTCAAGAAGCTTACATGGTGCAAGTGGAATTTTGCAAGTTAACAGAAGATGTAACTGATGACTTCACTAGCAAATGTACTGTTACGTTGGAAATTAAAATCATTTTATAATGCTTCCTCTCTAGCTTCATTGTAATTCTTAGTTCGTTGTCTATTCCCATATGTTTATAATTAAATATTTCAGCTTCAGAAATATGATTTGTGATACAATCTCTCCATTTGTATTGAGATGGTTGATGTTTTTAATTGGTCATATTGCACAAAATATTTCAATAGATACTTAAATTACATTTGGTTTTATTTCTTAGTAAAGCGTTACATGAGCTTTGGACAGGAAAACAATCCTATGTGGAGATCCTGTGTTGAACTAGCAGCACATAATGGTTTGTGAGTTGTATGGAGATGCAGGCCATATTGTGCTGCCACATGAACACAGGAGTATAATCTGATTTCATTACAATGTCTTCTCATCTTATTACCAAATTGCCATCTGGTGCTTAGTAATGGTGCTAAACATTGAAAGCAAACAACATTCTGATGTCAGCAGTGCCTTAGCAGCACGTAAATATTGGAGTTAAGCTCTTGTGAATGTCCCCAATATTAATTGTGCTGCTGGAGCAAGGCTGACTGCTGCTGCTGCCGCCAGAAGTCATACAGAAATCCTCTATTAGTATATGATGAGTAAGGTAATGGTTATTTTGCTAACTGTGACTAATCTCAATATTGCTTTGTAATCTACAACCAGACTGAGATTTTTTGTACTTTTATAAATATATCAAATCATATATAGAAATTTGTAATCTTAAAATGCTCATGTCAATACATATGGATATTCTATTTCTGTATTTTCAAAAGCATGGTAAAAACCTCAGATTTGTGCTTCTGTCATCGGCATTTAGAGGGCAACTGGAATAATAATTGAAAATATTTGTCTTATAAATTGAAAAGCAATGTTTTTAACATGTTTAAACGGATCCAATATATGTATTATTGCTTATGCTAACTGTATTTTTCTTAATAAAATATATTTTTCAATATGAATATGTTTATAATTTATTTAACACCAGTTAATATTCATCAGTTGTCATTTTGTACACTTGAATATTCAATCTCAACTTGATAACTATTTGTAACCTGTGTATTTTTCAGTCATATTTTAGTTAGTTAAAACCTTCAAAATAATTTTTAATGATTATTATATGCAACTTAATATTTATCATGTTCTTTCATGAGAACATAAATAGGAGCAGGAGTAGGTCATCTAGCCCTTTGAACCTGCCCCGCCATTTAATAAGATCGTGGCTGATCTGAAGTGGATCAGTTCCACTTTCTCGTTTTCTCCCCATAACCCTTAATACCCTTGTTTATCAGAAACCTACCTACCTGTGACTTAAATATATTCAGCAAGGTAGCCCCCATCACTCCAACTGGCGGAGAATTCCAAAGATTCATCACCCTTTGAGTGAAGAAGTTCCTCATCAACTCTGATCTAAACCACCCCCCCACCTTATTTTGAGGCCCTGCCCTCTAGTACTGCTATTCTTTCACTTATAATGTGTCCATCATACACACAAGAATTTTGCTAGTAATGTTTTATTAATCTGGAACCTAGAGCTAACAAGCAGTTACAATTAATCTTAATCATTTGTAACCAGTTGCCTGGGTTTGCCTGTTTGTAGCAATGATTTTGAAGGTACTGCCAGAGTTAGCTGATAGCACAATTTATGTTGATCTATATATATGTTGAACTTCACTAGCATTTATAGTAAGTTAGTTGTTCTTCTGGGAAATAGGATATGTTGAAAGGACTCCACTGTATCAAACTCTCAGCTGTCTGAATTATATTTGGAAAAAGGGATTTGAAAGCAAAAGGCAGAATGAGGGTAGGTGATGAAAATGTTGTATTTTGCGTTTAGAAATGAAAGTCTAAGTTTTCTTTGCTACTCTTAATTGTGTATTTAAAAGGGAACATTTTTCTGGTTAATCCACCTCTTGCTGCAAAATCTTTCATACTTTTAACAACCCCATATGTGAAGAGCTTTTTCCAAACCCATCTCCTCTGACAATCTTAAATTCATTGTCCTTTGCGAATAAATTGGGCAGTAAGTAGTAATCAAAATTTTATAATTTTAAAAATCTTTATTAAATTTCTTGGTTTACAGTGTTGTAGTCGAAATAATTCCAGTATCTCCAGTTTCTCTTTGTAACTGTAGTTTCCCTTTCCTAGCCTCATGTTAGTGAATATATACTGACTTCGGTGCCTTTTAATACTGTTGCTTTAATAGAGTACCCAAAACTTCATTTAGTACTCCAGATCTGCCTTGAATAATGTTTTGTATAAATATATCTTCAAAGAAGTAAAGATCTGCTTATGACAGATGTCAAATGAATAATACAATGGAAAACCAGGTTCAGAGAGATGAAGTAAATAAGAAAAGCAAGGACAAAGTATAAAAACAAACTGCAGCTAACATAAAATGGAATCCCAGGGTCTTCTATAGACCTATAAATGGTAAAAAGAGTAGAACTGATTCAGGACAGAAAAGGGGATTTATGCTTCGGAGACAGAGACAATTGCTGAGGAACTAAATGAATATTTTCTCAAGGAAGAAGATGCTACACAGACCATTTTGAAAGAGGAAAGGAAACTAAAGTTTATTAGTCACAAGTAAGGCTTACATTAATCCTGCAATGAAGTTACTGTGAAATTCTCCTAGTCGCCACACTCTGGTACCTGTTCAGGTCAAATATACCTTACCAGCATGTCCTTCAGACTTGGAAGGAAACTGGAGCACCCAGAGGAAACCCATGCAGACATTGGGAGAACGTGCAAACTCCACAGACAGTGATTCAAGCCAGGAATCGAATCTCGGTCCCTGGCTGTGAGAGTGCTAACACTGTGCTGTCCTTGAGGGTAGTTCTTGTGGTAATCCTTCATTAGGACCACAAGCAAGATCAGAACATCTGATATAAATAGAAAATCATAAACTGAAAGCAAAATATTGAAAATGCCATAAATCTGAAAGAGCGGAAAATACTGGAAAGACTCAGCAGGTCAGTCAGCATTTGTCAAAAAAATGTAAGGATTAAGAAAATTGTGCTGAAATACCAAAGGTCACAGTGCATAAGTCAACTTGCTGCGTAGGACATCACTTACTTTCTGTGCTAAAAATGATCTCTTGCTCTTGCAATTACTTAGTATATAAATTAATGCCTCCTGCCTTCAGGAAATACTTAATATATGAGAAGAATTTAAAATTGATAAGTAACTGGTATCTCTCTGCTGTAAATCCATACCATTCAATGTCTTCATACTAAGTATATGCTTCTATCCCTGTGCTTTTTCCCTCTCCCAAAAATGTTGATTGGGATTCTGTGACCTTTCCTGTGGCTGGGATTCTCCAGTATTGCTGCAATGATTTGGAGTTTTGGCTGAGCACCAAATTCTCCATTCTCACTGGCAGCAGTGGCAGTGAGATCAGAGAATCCCAGCCATTACCTGCTATTTAATCAACTTGAAATTACACCAGCCACTTGTCTGTCTTCTCATTAGCCCTTTAATCTTATTGTTTGCTAAATGGCCACCTTAATTACCACTGCGCTGCACCAGTTCCATAACATTACGCTTTTGCAGCCAGCCCTGCATGTCCTCCCCCCCCCCCCCCCCCCCCCCCCCCCCCCCCCTTGACAGTGCCCCTGGCACACTTATAGTGCCCAACTGAGCACTGCCAAGGTGACAGGTGAACATTGCCAGGTGGACAGTCCCATCCATGTCCCTACCAACTGGGAATTTCAGTGGTCTCTGATTTCTTCTCCCCAGCTTGGCCATGTGGCTGGACTCTGCAGTAGTGATTCTCTCGTGACATCACATTGCTAAGGGTATAAGCATCTGGGAGGACAAACAACTGCATCAAACCAGATAAGTACTTTTAAATTTCGACATCTTTATGTTAATAGGTTTTGTCCCTTTCTGGGTATGAAGTAGTTCTCACCAGTAAAAGGGCTGGTATGGTGAGCCTGTAAATTTGCACCCAAAATTTTTCAATGTTCTAAATGAATTTAAATTTCCACTTTCAACATGAATAAAGGATCTTATCTTCTAATCATTATCCCAGAAGCTGCTCTGCGGTATCCCCTGGAAGTCCCAATACACTGACTCCCTGGGAACTGCATGGGAATTTCAAATATCCAATGAGTAATTCCCCCTGCAAAAGTTTCTAACTCTTGAATCAGAGACTTCAGAGATGGTCTGAAAATCAGACCAAGTGCCCACACCAGCAGGAAGATGGAATTATTTCCCACTTATGTTGGCAGCATCTGTTAGGTGAAGATCATCCATCTAAAAGATGTTTGTGTTCACTGTCAGCAGCCTGGCAACTAGCCCTGCTGAATGAGCGCAGACATCCAGGGTACTAGAGACATGTCACTCCTCCCCTAAAAATAAAATGGCGTGCTCCCTTCCCCACCCAAACAATAATGGGTCACATCACATTGGCATGAGTGACCCAAGGGAGAGGGGTGGGGTAGTTGTGATGCCTCTGTTTTTGAGTCATTGCTGGCCCTCCTATGGGGTCCAGTATACCATGTTCCCACTTGTGATTAATAACATCAAAACCCATCTAGTGCCATTCCTGCTGGGTGCATGGTGGGAGACAAGAGCAACACGGTGGCACAGTGGTTAGCACTACTGCTTCACAGCTCCAAGAACCTGTTTGATTCTGGGTTTGGGTCACTGTCTGTGTGGAGTTTGCACATTCTCTTGTCTGCATGGGTTTCCACCCACAATCCAAAGATGTGTAGGTTAGGTTGATGGGCAATTTTAGCATGGCCACTTAGTGCGATTAGAGTGATTTAGCAGATAAATGTGTAGAGATATGAAGGGAGGGCCTGGATGGGATTCTGGTAGGTGCAGACTCAATGAGCCAGATGGCTTCTTTCTGCGCTATAGGGTTTTTATGATGAATGGGGCGTGCGAACCTGCTAATTGTAATACAATTATTGTGTTATCACCCCCTGCTATGGATGGGTTGGAGAATCAAGCCCACTTGATGATTTGCCCAGGGAATATTGGACAGAGAAATCCAGTCTTGCACCAAATTATACAACAGACCCCACCTCCCCATCCCTTACTTTGAACCCTTCAATCTGACCTGACTAGCCTGTAATCCACTTGCCTGTCCTGCCAATTTACATACTTAATTTCTCTCCATAGCTTTAAATCTTTTACTTACCAGGATGCGGCAAGTGGTACTGATCCGTTATGGTGAAGCAACTGCATTTCAAGTGCTCTGCATTTCTGGAGAATCCGGGATCTAGAAATTCGGATCTCCAGCATAACACAAAACTATACGCTCTCCTGAAGATTTGGGTCGATATGTTTGCAAAGAATTCCATTTGTTGTTTCTTTTAGTGTTCCAAAGCTTTGATTAAAAATTTGAGTAGTGCAAAGCTTATTTTCTTCCCTTGACTAGAAATATGTGGAAGTTGGAGGGATGGGGATATTTGAATTTGGATTAAATTAATTTATTTAGATTAATGTAACTTCACTTTCAGATCGGCACACTAACGATCTCTTCCATGTTTCTGTAAGGAGCAGATAAAATTGGAAGAAAATAAATGCAATGGAATGCAAAGTAGTGGACAAAGAAGAATGAATAACAATAGAAAAATTGTATAATAAACATTAATGAAAATACGCTTGTATGTAATTTAGAAAATAAAGAGCAAAAAAGTTCCCTTTTAATTTGTTAATGTTCTGCTTAAGTTTTTCATTTTCACTTGACTGTCAAAACAATATTCATAATTTCTAGCATTGAGTTTTCTGAAGAAAATCACAACTTTTATCAAATATATTTGATAAAAGTTAAGTTCACAAAGAGGTACATGGCAATTAGTTGGATTGAAATTGTGTTAGCAATAGACCTCCTTACAACCCCACTAGTGTTGCTCTGGGGATATAAGAAGATGCCATTAAAAGATTGGCTGATGGTGGGAAAGGCTCAGACTAGCTTGGCTGGTGGTGAGAAAGGCAGTCCCTGTCAGATCCTTCCTACATACCCACAATCTCATCCTATCTACATGTCAAGCTGACTTTGGTGGGGAAGAGACTGTTGTCCACCTCCTTGTAGAACATGCCTTTGCAAAGAAAGATCTGGAGAGAGATGAGGTAGTTTTTATTGAAGCTCATCCGAAGCAGCCTGACTTCCCTGGGCACATTTAAAGACAAACATTAGATGTTGGTGGAGGGTCATCATCAAAGATGCTCTTGGGTCTGCCTGAAACTCATTGGTCTTCCAGTAAAATGAGTTGTCCGTGACCAAGTACTGCGGACTCGCATTCCAGAGCCCAGGGACAACATGCTGAGGAATGCACTAAAGCTTGGCAACTGCCGCTGAAGCGCAGTGAGGAAAGTTGCTGTCTAAGACCTTTTTAACTGCAGTGAACAGAGGGGAATAGAACCCCTCACACAGAATGACACTCAATTTATACAGTGAATGTTACGTATGTCCTAATTGCACTAGCAATTAGGCAACCTTTACATCATTTGTTAAATGTATGTAGCATTTCCTTAGCATCTCAAAAATGTTACTTAATGTATATGAAGAACCTGAATGTTATCGTATTTTGTGTGATGGCCATTTTGGAATATTTGTAATTTTCTTGCAGACATTTTATGAATAAGTTTATTTTTTTGGGTGGGGTATGGAATGCAACTAAAAAACGTTCCCAGAAGATTTGTTAGAATTCTAAATTTACTTTCCAGATCTTCTAATTTAGAACATAGAACATTACAGCACAGAACAGGCCCTTCGGCCTTCGATGTTGCGCCGACCAATATAAAAAGCAATGCCCCTCCAAACTAAACCATTCCCTTCTCTTCCATATACTTATCAACTAACCTCTTAAACGCCACCAAACTTGGCGCATCTACAACTGCTGCAGGCAGGGCATTCCACTCCCGAACCACCCTTTGGGTAAAGAACCTACCTCTGATATCCGTCCTATAACTATCACCCCTTAATTTAAAGCTGTGTCCCCTCGTGCTAGCTTTCTCCATCCTAGGAAAAAGGCTATCACTGTCCACCCTATCTAAACCTCTAATCATCTTATATGTTTCGATCAGGTCCCCTCTTAGCCTCCTCCTTTCTAACGAAAACAACCTCAAATCCCTCAGCCTCTCCTCATAAGACCTGCCCTCCATACCAGGCAACATCCTGGTAAACCTCCTCTGTGCCCTCTCCAATGCCTCCACATCTTTCTTATAATGTGGGGACCAGAACTGCACACAATACTCCAAGTGCGGCCGCACTAGAGTTTTGTACAGTTGCAACATGACGTTGCGGCTCCGAAATTCAATCCCTCTACCAATAAAAGCCAAGACTCCATATGCCTTCCTAACAACCTTCTCGACCTGACTGCCTACTTTCAGGGATCTATGCACATACACACCAAGATCCCTCTGTTCATCTAGACTACTAAGAATCCTACCATTTGCCCTATACTCTACACATTTATTATTTCTGCCATAGTGCATTACCTCACACTTTTCCACATTAAACTCCATTTGCCACCTCTCGGCCCAGCTCTGCAACTTGTCCAAGTCCCTCTGCAAACTATAACACCCCTCTTCACTATCTACCACTCCACCGACTTAGTGTCATCTGCAAATTTACTAATCCATCCTTCAATACCCTCATCCAGATCATTTATAAAAATTACAAACAGCAGGGGCCCCAAAACAGACCCCTGAGGTACACCACTTGTCACCGAACTGAAGAATATTTTTACATAGAGTAATTATTGTTCTTGGAGCTGGAGAATAATAATTAATTCTAGTGGCATCTTCTGTATTACAGTTACCACATAACTGATCAGATAAATTAAAATAATATAATAAATGTTTAAGTTGTCTCTTTCCCAACAACAAGGTGTAAACTCCCTGAATATCCAGATTTCTAGATCTTTCCTTTTTCTTGCACACATAATTTACAAATTAATATTGGTAAAGACCTCTGTCAAATATACTTTGCTATCTCCTCACCCCGGAACTTGAAAGATCATCTATTCAATTAATTTTTTTGTTTGAACTTGGAAGATAACCGATGTCTGATTCCCTAATTCAAAGTTACATTGTTCAAATTATTGGATAATTTTTTTGGCATAAGAAGAGTGAGTAATACAATCTCTTGAGTCTATTTGCAGTTTTTTAAATCCTCATTTATTCATCTTTAATCCTTTTTTTTTTTTTGTTTTTTTTTGAGCAACACAGCACGGGAAACAGGCCCTTCGGCCCAACGAGCCCGCGCCGCCGTCATACTATATAGTAGCAAATACATTATCCTATTTTAATATTCCTATATAATAATATATATATTATTCCTAAGATGGAAAATTCTCACCATAGGGACAATTTGTTTCCCAATCAGCCTAAGAGCGAATTTTTGGGTTGTGGGAGGAAACCGGAGTGCCCGGAGAAAACCCACGCAACCACGGGGAGAACGCGCAAACTCCCGCAGACAACGGCCCAATTCCAAGTGTCTGCACAGCCACATCGATAGTCTCTGAGCTGTCACGGTGCCCTTCAGATGGTCCACATAAAGCACTCATTTACAACATGAGGTACCAGGCAACCCATGAATCAACATCCAAGAGCTGTACCCGCACCACCTGTCGAATGCATGCTCAAAGTATGGACCGAATTACCTGTGGAAAAAAGCCGTAGTTAAACAGTCCTAATATATCCCTCTATCTGCATACCGCTCATGTGGCTGTCCAAGCGACCCTTAAACAGCCCCAGCGTGCCTGCTCCCACCACCTTACTCGGCAGTGCATTCCACACCCCCACTACCCTTTGTGTGAAAAACCGCCCTCTAATATTCGTCCTATACATAGCCCCCCTCACCCTATGGCCATGACCCCTCGTCCTATCCATTTCTAAAGGCGGAAAAAGTTTACCTCCATTTACTCTATCTATACCCCTTATAATCTTATACACCTCTATGAGATCCCCTCTAAGCCGACGTCTTTTAAGGGAAAACAACCCCAGTTTATCTAATCGTTCCTCATAAGACAGTCCTTCCATACCAGGCAGCATCCTGGTAAACCTCCTCTGCACTCTCTCCAAGGACTCCACATCCTTCCGATAGTACGGCAACCAGAACTGGACGCAGTATTCCAAGTGAGGCCTAACCAACGTTCTATACAACTGCAACATCAAACTCCTACTCTTGTATTCTATACCCTTTTCTATGAGAGCTAACATACTATACGCCTTCTTTATCACCTTCTCCACCTGTGAGGACACCTTCAGAGACTTGTGAACCTGTACCCCCAAGTCTCTCTGCGTCTCTATGCTCCGTATAGTTTTACCTTTTATCCTATAACTCTCTTCTACATTTTTTCGGCCAAAATGCATCACCTCGCATTTATCCGGATTAAATTCCATTTGCCATCTATCTGCCCAGTCTACCAACCTGTCTATGTCCTGTTGTATTGCCTGACACTGCTCTTCTGTACCTGCCAATCCAAGCATCAATTTCATACCTAATAAATTCTTGAGGCTGAAGTTCACTGAGTTAACAGGGGGGATGTATATTGCTGCCCAACCCCAGGTGCAAAATAATTTACCAGGAAAGAATTAACAGAGCAGTGAGAGGGGTGGGACTTCTGCGCTCCAACTCTGTGACAATGTGGTTAGCATATCATCAGTACCAGAATGGAGCAATGAGTGCTGCTGGGACTACAAATCAGCTCCAGGATGAAGACTAACACAACTCAGCCTGGACCTAATAAGTCCCAGGTTTTGGATGTAAATGGAGTAGTTTTGGTAGGCCAGCCATAAGGGACAAGGGATGATGTGTTTCAATTGATGCAGTGTATCCCTCAAATAATTCGACTACCACACTTTTCTTCCTGCCCCCCGTCACGCTCCTTTTCTGCAAAATTATATAAATTGCCACTTCCCAACAACTCTGCCTATCCCAACCATATTATGAATTGGCTAGCACAATATTCAGGTGAATTGACTTTGTAACGAGCTCAGTTGTCTTTATTTATTGTCTACTGTACTATGGGGACTGAATTGAAGTGCGCAGTCACTGCAGGAAATTAAATTGACAGCATGCACACAACCTTTTCAAGAAACAATACAGAATTTTTTGCTTAGTGTGATTAAACATTCTTCCTGATTTAAATTCTAGGCAGCCTAGCTTTACTTTAAAGTTGTCCCCTCTTAGATTGACTGGCAATGGAATACAACCAGACCAACTATTGTTGAGGTCATGTGGTAAAATCACAAAAAGGGCTTTAAGAAATCTTGCAGCAAGTTTCCAGTCGACCTCTTGTCTGATAAAGTGTAATACACGAAAGAAATCATGGTATTAATTGGCCAATGCTAAGGCACCTCATTAAATGCAGTCTGTAATATAAATAAGACAATTTAAATAACTAAACAAAGGAAAATGGTAATAAAGTAAACAAAGTGGAAATAAAAGTTGAGTAAATAATTATGACACTGTGCTTGGATTTATGCTAATGCAATGGTAATCTTCAGGTCTGAATGCAAGCATTCTAACATTAAGGCCTGACCATGTTTCAGTTCATGTATTTTCCTGCAATACATCATAATGTGTCTATGTTTTTGTCTGTGTGGAGTACATCATTCTGTCAACTCATGGATATATATAGACAAAATAAGCTAAACATTTCAGTGCTTGAAAAATATTTGCAGAGCCTACTATGAATTTTGTGTCTCCTGCCAGTGCTTTGTTTTATGTTGTTTACTGAGACTTTTGTGCAGTTGCATAATGGCACAAGTCAAATTTGGGGCCAAGAGATGCCAATCTGTCCTCACCTGGAGGAAATGAAGGATTCATGGTTCTCTTGGTCATCATGAATGCTTCCTGGAAATTGAAATGATATGCATTATCTTTTGTTTGTGGTCACTTAATTTTCCTGAAGTTGTATACATCCCACTTAATGATAAAAGTTTTCACACATGCAATTGATTTGGTGAAATTGATTTGGTACAATTGATCATATCGTATTCTAGAAATATTCAAATTGCTAGAACTGTTCGGTTTCTTTAGATGTTGTGCTGAAACTTGTAGTAGACAGGAGTAACCAAACTAAGACATGACTTCTGTAATATTGAAGCGAATCCAAAACTAACTGACCCTTGGCAAGTCTGATCCTTGAGATCACTCTAGCATTAAAAATAATTGTTCTTATCTCTTCCACTTTTGGCCACATAATCCAAATTGTTGCAGGTCAGGTACCAGAAGATGACAGTGCATGATTGGCCTTTCCTTGTGAGAGGAAGACTGCCACAATATTTCTAGCTGATTTTAGGAAAGCTGTAATGGGCGCTATTGCCTCATAGCGCCAGGGATCCGGGTTCGATTCTGACCTTGGATGAATGTGCAAATTCCACACAGACATTCTTCTGCATGGGTTTATTGCAGGTGCTCTGGTTTCCTTCTACAGTTCGAAGTTGTGTAGGTTAGGTGGATTAGCAATGGGAAATGGGGATGTGGGCTTAGGTAAGATGCTACTTTAGACAGTCAGTGTAGACTTGTCAGGCTAAATAGCCGCCTTCTGCATTGCAGGGATTCTGTGGTAGCAACTCCTGCCAGTTCTCCTTTGATCTCCCTGCTTACCCTCCCTAGCTCCTTTCTGTTTTTACCAATGTGAGATTTGCTGCCACATCTTTTTGAGAGACCTATATGACATCTCCTGCTGTGCACCAGCTGAACATTACTTGGCACCCCAGTACAGCTTGAATTCCAGTTTTCACAACACATCAATAACACATTGGTCCAAATTTTACCAGTCGGAGGGTAAGGGCCGCATCCGGACATAAAACAGATCCGAGTCCAGAATGCTCATTTCAGCGCACCCATACACTTTTTGCCGGCTGTGGTCCAGTCCATGCTGTGGGCAGGGCTTAGTGCTGCCGGAACAATTCGAGCTTTGAAGTGCGCATACTCAGTTCAAAAAAATCTGAAACAGCATGCTCGGGTGTGAAAGACAAAACAGAGAGAGCGGCAGGGGGTGCATTCACCACCAACCAGAGATCCATCTGAGCACCACCAGCCCCCTGTCCCCAGGCAAATGCCCACAGAAGGCCAGCTGCAGGCTGTCCAACGAGTGCAGTAAATGTCTCACAATACTAGGTTAAACTCCAACAGGACTTCAACCTGGTGCTGTGAGACTTCTTACTGTGTTTATCCTCCACGTCCCCACCCCAGCCAATACCGACATCTCCACATCAACAAGTGCGGGTCAGAAGGATGGAGGACAGCAGCAATCGAGGTAGGTTGGGGCTTTTACTCTGACAAAGGGGGCTTTCCTCTTGGGAGGGAGGTGCCTCCCAGGGGGTTGGATTATTGGGGTTGTGTTCTGCCAAGGGGAGCCTGCCTCCTGGGGGGTGCCTCCCAGTGGGTTGGATCGCGGGGGGAGTGTGCTCTGCCGAGGGGGGCCCACCTCCTGGGTGGGGTCTGAAAGCGGGGGGATGGGTCTGCCGGGAGGGGTTGGTTAGCAGGGGGGTCTGTAAAGAGTGGTCAAGGAGAAGGATGGCATGGGCTTCAGAGGTTCCCCTGTGGAATAGGAATCCGCTTCAAATTTTTATTCTGCAGGTTAGTAACAGGGCGGATCCCAAATGGGTCCAAAGGTGGTAAAATGGGATTTGGCTATAAACTGGGCACATGGTTCATTAAGTCGATTTAAGTGCACAGACCGGATCGAAGCCCAAAGTGAGTGTCAGTAAAGATGCGATCTGCTCAGTTTTAGGTGCAGATCGCTTTACAGGCCTGATACCTGAATTTACCATGACTTCGTACCTGAAAAAGGGGCGCAAATGTTTAGTAAAATCAGGCCCATTGTATCTTTGAAGTGAAGCCTGATTCTTCTTAATTGTTGCATATCAGCTATAATGAGCAAAACACAACTGGGGCCGATTTTCTACTTGTTCATGCAAAAGATAAGGATATTTCAAAGATGAGTTATAGTCAAAACCTAGATTCATATTTTCCACGATTACATTTGCTGAAGGTTTAATTTGTCTGAATTAGATCTGATTGACTGAATTGGTCACAACCCCAGGTGGAAATTGCAGATTTCTGCTGATCGCGTTAATTTGAGAAGGCGCTTCAAATTGTATTTATTTTCATTCATTCTTAGACAAGCATTAGAAGATACAGTTTGATTTTTTATCATATTGAAAAATTTAATTTACTCAACCTGATCTATGAACCTATTATACAGGAGACACCCTTATTAAAAATGCTTTTTTGGTGGGTTCACTAATTTTAATAATTAATACGAATGCACCAGGCTACCAATCATAAATACAGCAGGAAATGATTTTTTAATGAAGCAGGAGAAAAATTATTGCATTCTATTATGCTGCCCAATTGAACTAGTCTGTGATAGATCTTGTGATTATCCACTTTTATGAATACTTTCAAGGGAGCTGCCAAAGCCCCTTCATACTCTGCAAGTCAAACTTGCTTCAGCTCTTCCACGTCACTTCCCAAGCGCACAAATGGATTCTGGGTGATAAGAGCCTGCTTTCTGAGGAAGTGGCTTCATAGTGAGACATTTTCAAACTGAGCCTCAGTATTGGTACAACAAGAACCACTGCATACACCATGTTTATAGTTCATCTCAAAGTAAGATTTTGATCCCTCGATTGCTCATATGAAGCCCTACAACACTTGACAGTGACTCCTGAAAGATCATGTGTGCTGTACACCACAAGACAGCAGAGGAGTTTGGGACTTGTGGAGGCAAAATGCAAGGAAGCCTCTATGTCATCAAAGGAGAAGGAAGAGGATGGAGAAGAAGTGACAAGGGACTCAGAGCACAGGGCGGACCACAGACGCATAATGCAGGACAAACCTAGAGATTTGGGGAGGAATCCATACAGGATGCTATTTCTACAAATGACTTGATACAGCAACGATTCACCCGCGGGGAACCTTGTGTAACTGATGACGGAATACATGTCAGCACTTCACATGGACAGCAACCAAGTCAATTGCCTCCCTAATGCAATCATCACATGTCTGCTGGCTGAAGTTTGTAGTTGCACCAGTGAGAATCTGATGATTTTGGTACATATTGCAAATATTGATGTAAATAACGTACACAGCGTTGCATCGACCAGTGGCTTTATTATATCATTGAATGAGACAAATGTAGTGTGGTTAAGAAAGTTTATATGTATAAAAATATAAAATGCACCATTTTGATCCACTTACTAATCAACAACAGTGTCCTGCAAACACAGACACTTTATACTCCCCTTATTACCTCACAGGTGGCGGAGGCAGCTTGTTTACATCTTCAGTCACGCAGCTGTGAGCGATGTGCTAATTAGCTCATGCAGGAATCCATTGAGGTCTTTCCTGCAATTGAACTGACAGTATCTACAGAGCCAACATTGTCAATGGGTCCTGGAAATCAAATGTTTCCTCTGCCAGAGCAGCCAAGGATTGTGAGGTTCCCTCAACCTGCATGGAACCCTCATCATTTGCTGGAACATCTTCAATCTTTGATATTTCTCCCACTAGCTTGAAGACCTCTGCTGCTGGGATGCAGTCAGCATTCCCGCTGGCCATTTTTGTCCCGTTCAAGGTTCTTAGCTCCTCATGTACTCTACAGCCATCCTCATTCAGGCTTTGTGCTGACTGGTCCAGGCTATGGAGAGAGCCATACACTCCAGGCAGTATTTCATACTGCTCCTACATATATTCCAGATGCAGCTGGATCTAGCTGTCTGAGATTGGCCACTCTCTCAAGGGTGAACTCATGAGTTCAAAACCCCAAGTCATGGTCAAGCGCATCTCTATTGACTGCATTCACAATGCATAAGTTTGCAACATCTCAGGAATTCTTAATAGATGGTTACACATCTGTGGCTGCTACTGACCTCCAAACTCATTTCTGTGTCCCTTCTTCATAGTTCCATGAAAAATCATTGGAATTGTTATCTCCACTGTGAGGGAGACTACCTACAGACACCTCTGCCTTTGACACCTGCACACTTGTAATGTGTTGCTTACCCAATGACATTCTGTCTAATACTATACATGGACCCCTGAGGTGTACTTAGTCTATGCTGGTGCCTAGTGAGTTAGTCTGGTGTGATGTTTGCTGCATGTTGATTGTCACTGGCTAAGGTATGACTGCAGAGACATAGATATGTTGAACAATAATTGGTTTATTGTATGAGCATAACTGTATACAGATGTGAAAGATGTTACTGAGTCTAAGTCATAGACCTTTCTCCTTAATTATTGGCTATGTTACATCATTGTGAGCAGTACTTTTTCTCCTCTCCCATATGTTAACCCTTCTCCATCCTTAACAGCCTAATAATACAATGCTGCATTCCCTAATCCTGAGATATGAGGTCTTCCTGACTCCTGGGGTGAGGCCGAACTGCTGTGCGAGATACAACAGCTGGGATTTTCTGACCTTGTCAGTGACTGAGATTCTTCAGTTCTGGCTAAGTGCGAAATTCTCCTTTTTGCTGACAGCAGTGGCAGGGCATACAACATTGAAGAATTCCAACTGAGACCTTTGAGATGTCGGCATGGTCCCTTATTCCTCACTATCAGGCATTCCATCAAACCCAGTGCTCAGCATGCTGCTAAATGAGATTTTCCTCACAGACTACAATGCCACGCTTCCAATTTCTAACTGTACCCCTCCCAAAAACAACAATATTTCTCTGCACGTGGAATGTCCCAACACACCTCTGCAATGGGAACTCTGGTGATCTCCATGGGTTTCTCCTTCATGGGCAATGTGTGGCTATTTCTTCTGTAAGGACAAGAGAGAGATATGCTTCAGTATTGAATGGAGATGGGAAACAACGTTTCTTCTTCAGCAGTTTTACTCATGAACACAGGATTCAGTGACCTGAAACACACATGTTCACTGTTGAGGAACAGCATGCTTCCTGTGCTCCCAGATGCTTTCCCTATTGCATGTGTTGTACCAGCTGCATAGTCTGTTTTAACCCTTATACAATGGACAAAGAACTATGAATAGACATCTTGTTAGTATAATCAATATTTATTTAAAACACATAATCAATAATCACCCACCCAACCAACAATAAGTTACCTTACAGAGAATACCAAAGTTCAAGTCCAATCCAAGACCTTGACTTAACTTTGCGTGACTGGCAAGTACCCAAGCAGATATTGGCCTTTATCTGTGTGCTGATCTCGGTCATCCTTTGCATAGTCTGTCCTTTGGTTTAATCTGGCATTCTGGGTCTGGTCGTTCTTCCTTCTCAGGTGTGATGGCTCTCCTTGTGCTAGTCGTCACTGGCGACGGTCACTGTTGTTGTAGCTTGTTTGTGGGGTCAGAGAGAGAGAGAGAGATTGTTGGTTGGGCAACATCCTTTAAACCCCATTGGGTTTACGCCCTTTTTACCCATTGCCAATCAATCGATCAGGACTTGTTCACCCCGATTGATAAAGTTCAATCGGGTTCTGCCACACCAACCTCTGAGTATGTATCCACCAGCCATACCTGTAGGTGCTGGAAGCAAGAAGGTCACATACCTCCCTCCTAAATAAGGGATTGAGGCTCCTTTTTGTCTGATAAATAAGTATGTTTGACCAGAAAGTGTCCATTGTCTTTGGGATGGCCTATTTCCTGCATATTTAGTCATCTGAGTTGCAGCTTTTTAAAACTGTCTTTTAGGCTGCGGCCTATTGTTTTAGTTCTTGCCCAATTGTCTCAGAGTGCCTTACAAATCGCCATTTTAGATGGCCCATTTGACCACAATCCCCCCTTTGATTCTGAATGCAAAGCATGATGGCTCACAAACTCAGGACCAGTATCTGTCAGGAATTCCCCAGTTACTCAACAGTCAAAGAAGGTTCAGGTAGTAGCATGCTCGATAATACATCCCTACAACATACTGACATTTCAGAAGCTACAGACAACAACACTCTACAAATACAAACAACTACTTATCCTAAACACTGTTATTACAATAAGCTAATTACTCACAAATGCAATCACATATTCTAAACATCATTATTACATTAAGCTAATTATAAACCAACATTCAAATAAAGATTATAATACAGTATTCATAGATCAGAGCTATGTTTTGGTAGTAAGATTTCCAATGGCTCATCAGTACAAATCACAAAATGGCAGGCTTTCTATAAACATTGCTCTACTGAATTAGAGGAGACTGTTGTTCAAGGGCAGATCATATGTTCTGCCTCCAGGTGATCCTCTTTTTCCATTGGCTGAATTGGTCTGTGAGGATGATGAGATACCAAGCTGAACAAAATCAGTAATACCACCAGGTGTGACATTATGCGAACAAATGGATGAATTTGGATATTTGAGCTCAGTTCCAAAGGTCATCCCACCAAGAGGTGACTTTAATTTCTTTAATTCTCCTTTTTACCTCTTAAGTCTGCTACATTACTTTGGTGAAGGTTCTTTGGGCTGTAGCCAATTTTACCCAAATCAGGTTCAACTCCTCTGGGAAGAATTCTCCAAGGATCTGTCGGAACTCATCAATAGCATTCACATCTACTCTTATGGATCTCTCTCTTATGGATGTCTACCTGTTGAATGAGGCATACCCTGGCTGGTATGTCTGGTTTGATGCAGAATGTAGTGTTAGTAAGGTTACAATCTGTCGCCTCATATTGATATTGTTTCAGGGAGATGATGAAGTAGTATCTCCTTGTTCCCTTGTAAGTTACCCAAGTTATATCTGTGTCCAGGCTACAAGCTTCTACTGAGCAATTTAGGCTAGTGTTTGTTCTGAAGCCACACAGTGCATGCTAATTTAAGTAAACTGGGTACGGGCATGCAATTATTTTGTCAGATTGCTGAATCTGTTCAGAGTAGTGCCTGTGAGCCTCCCCTTCTTTCTCCACTGCGTACGGTAAAATGCCGTACCTTAAGATGATATCTTCGTGGACAGTCCCTATATTTTCCAGTCGTCAGTGATTATGGGGAGCTTTAATATCATTTCCAGGGCTTTCCCTGGAGTCCCTTTGAATCAGATTTTGGTCAACTCTCGCATCTGGCAGCCAGATAACTTAGGGTGATTCTTACCCATAAATAGGTGTTCCATCTGTTCGTCAGTAATCCAAGACAAAACCTGTCCGCTGTGTACCTGCTCTAGATTTTTCCTTAGCTGTTCTATCATCCACTGACTATATGAACTACATAAAATCCAGTTCTGTTGTCGGTCATCATCCTTTAATTTTTCCCTGATAATTTGATTGACTATTTTGGCATGAGCTTCTAATACAGCTACCGTGTGTTGCTGGTGCGTTCTCAGTCAGATCCCCTTCAGCATCTTACTGATTGTTCTCGTTGATAGACCTTAGTGTCTGTTTAGAGTCAGAACTCTAAGTTTATTGTCCAGGTTAGCTAAATCAAAGGCATTAATGGTTGCTACCCCTGCCCCATAAGCTGTGGCCATGTCATTGACTAACTCTCTCTTGGATCTTTCCTGCCTTTCATCCATTCCTGTCTTCCGTCCTAACAGTCTGCGAGTTAAGTGGAGGTATAGTCTCTTAAGTTGGGGAGAGTACCACTCTGGCAGTTGGGTCCCAGCTATATCCTCACCACAGGTACCAATTCATGATGGTTGTTGTCAGACAAGGTTTTCCCTGTGTGTTGTATTATCAATTCACTCTGTGGTCGGGGGGGTAACTTCAGGACAAATTGAGTGGGACGGGTCTGTGGTTTTTTTGGCCCAGTTCTAATATTGTACAATGCAAAGTTCCCCTCTGTGAGTGTCCTTGGACACTGCTGCTCAAATTCTAATCCTTTTTCTGGGCTGTTGGCCAGACATCCAATTTCAGGGCACCCATTATTTGAAAATGCCCACCAATCCCCTGCTGTGGTGACACTCAATTAACTTTCAGTTGAACTGCCATTTAGTTTTTTTGTAAACCAGCTGCTGGTTGTTACATCCAAACATTATACTCCTATCGGGGTGCACCTATAACACACCTTCCTCACATTCCCCTGCGTCAGGTGGGGCAAACCATAAATAACCGGGATACCACATGTTCATCTTGCTTGGAGTGTGTGCTTATTCTGATGATGAGTCTGATGAGGTAGATCGTCAATTGCATCTCTGTCATGATCCGTCACTGTCCTGAGATCAACGTAATTTCTGCTGTTATTGCATCCAATATTTGATGTACGTACATTTATTTAAACTGTCCATGCCCCCCGCCTTTTATTTTGAACATTTATTGACGTGATGTGGTCAGGAGGACCCCGATATATCAATGGTCGCTTGCATGTCATAGTTCTTTTTATTCTAATTGTGGAGCACTACAGAGCAAAAACTTTTTGTTCACACCAATAAATAGACGAGTCATCGGGTAGTCAGAAAAGAGCTTTTTTAAGTGGCCAGCAAAATCAAGATGGCCAGTTTTAGTCTAACAGCAGTCACCATTAACTATAGGGATTCGAATAACACTGGAGTCAGTCTGTAATGACCTGAAGAGGTGTCTGTTCTATAAGTGTGTTGGAGTTTGAAGGCAGGCCAAATGTAAAATTTAGCACAAGTGCCTCTAAGAGTTGAAAATGTAACAAATGGTCACAGCGTTTACTAACTGTCCTATAGGTGGTTGCCAAAATTGTCCCTTACAAGCATCAGCCTTGGCTATTGCATCAGCCTTACATTTAGGTGGGGATGTCCTCTGGTGGCTTCTAACCTTAATAATTCCATATGTGCACCCTTCAGTGGCCTGCAGAACGTACTTTAATAAGGGGCTGACGGTAGGGGCTTTCCGTCCACAGATGCAAAGCTTCTGGCTTCCCATAATGGTAGGAACTCAGTCAGGCTGTTGCACACATACACTCCAATAGCATGTATGTTGGCAGGGAATTGGAAGTCGGTCTGGGTGACTCACTCCATATGCGACAGCTGCTAGTTCGGCAGCTGAAATGGCTGGGTAGTTTGAGGCCAAGCTCTACTAGTCCTTGTTGATTTTTCCACATGAATGCCACATCCTGTGATGCTGGTTCCATCGTCTATGGTGGATGAACCATCTATATAAATTCTCATGTTCGTTGGTTGGCTGTTTAGCCCGAATTGTGTCTCCTGTGGTTTTGGGATAAGCTAATCTGTGGGGCCCTTTGTGGCTAAAACCTGACATTCATGTGGATCTCTACCATAATTTAAATTATCTTCCAGAAACATGGGCACTTTGGTTCGCTTTACAGTGATGTCTCTACCCTGCAATAGTAATGTCCAATGGGCAGCGCGGACCTAGCTTACTGAGCCGTCTTTAAGGTGACCATTCAGCAGAAGTTGGGTTGGGGTGTGTTCAGAGAGGATGGTTATTGGGTTCATTCTGGTGATAAAGGCAAAATGCTGCAAGCAGATGTCGTTCACGCTTGGAGAAGCCCTGTTTGAATGGGTCCAGTACTCATGAGGCATAGGTTAACTGGGCCTGGTCTACCATGTCTTTCTTGTAATAATACTGCTGACAGTGTGTGGTCAGTAGCTGCAACTTCTAAGGCGTATGGTAGATCTGGATCAGGGACTAGTAAGGCTGGCGCTGTGGTGAGGGTGTGCTTTAAATCAGTTATTATAGCTGTATGCTGTGCAGCCCATTTCCAGGTCGTATTTTCCTTTAGCAATTCGGAGAGTGGGGCTGCCTTGGTGGTAAAGCTGTCTGTATGATTCTGACAGTACCCTACTACAACCTAGGAAAGGTCGGAGGGCACTCATATCTTGGGGTCTATCCTTTTTCATTCAATTTCCCTCTTCCCATGGGTAGTCGTTGTACCTAGGTATACAACTTGGGTTGCAAAATTTGGGTCTTTTTTGGGTTGACTTTGCAGCCTAATGAGTGGAGCAGTACAAGTAATTCATCCACCAAGGTTTATATGCTCCTCTTTGGTGTTAGTCTGTAACAATAAATTATCTACATATTGGACCGAGCATTCGGGTCGGAAAAATTTTTCTAGCGTAGTAGCTAGTTGTCTGTGGACAATGGACAGGTAATTATAGAAACCCTGTTGTAGGCATGTCCAATTGTATTGCTGTCCTTGGAAGTAAAGGCAAACATGTACTGGCAAGACCGATTTAAATATCTAGTATCGTGAAAAACTTTGCCTGGGCTTCCTGTCTCATCATCATGAAGAGGCTTGTGGCTAATGTGCGGCCATGAGTGGGGTAACCTTATTTAATTCCTGGTAGTTGACCGTTAACCTTCATGATCCATCTGCCTTCTTCATGGGCCATATTGGCACATTATTTGTGGATGCTAGTCATCTCAACACCCCCTGCTGTAATAGACTATCAATTACTTTGGCCACCTCCTCTTCTGCCTGTCTGGAGAAACTACTATCTCTGTGGTTTTGGATCCAACCCTTCAATTACCACCTCCCCAGGTATCTGGCCACATTAATGTTTATGCTGCGCAAACACCCCATTGTTTCTTTGAAGTACCTCCCTGATGGCTGGATCACCGCTAATTGTTAAGGTATCAAATCAGAATTCCCCTATTGTGATAATCCATATGTCCAGACTGAAATGATTGATGGCGCTCTGCTAATCGTAGTCATCTGCCAAATGCACCAATTAGCTGGATCAAATGAAAGATTACATTTATTCATGTAATCGGGCCCAAGGATGTGTTCAGCATTTGGAGGAAGATCAGCTAACACCACCCAGATGGTCACACACCATGTTACCTGGGCGGACCTATAGAGGGGCTGTAATGCACCTCCTGCATGTGTCCTATGAATCCACTGAGTGTAATTGTGCCCATAGTTGGCCAAGGGATGTCTGTTTTTAATTCTGATACATTTAGGGTATTTCAGGAGCATCTGATATCCCAAAGAAATTCTACAAGGTGGCCTCTTACCGCGCCTTTAGGGATCTCCCCATTATATCCCAACTGTTACTACAGACCTGGTTGGAGAGGCTGTCAATCTAGGGTTCCATAGGTGGAGACAGTTGGATACAGTGACAGGCTTATGCTTACAGTATGCATGGGGTGGCTGGGACCTTCTGTTGGTGGTGGGCAGTACTCTCTCTCTCTCTCTCCTACCTAGAAGCTGGCCTAACCTGGTGGAGCTAGTGATCCTGGTAGTCTTAGGGACCATGGTTATGGTGGCGTGGTCTCTCTAATGTCAGACAACGTGTCTTGGCTGCCCTCAATCAAAACATGTCTCTCTATCTTCCCCCAAGACTGTTGTGTAAGGTGGAACTGTACCTCTCTGGTGTTGGTCATCCCCTTTATCCTCATTTCTCCGTACTGGACCCTGGCTAGCCCTCATCGGAAGCATTCTCACCTCTCCTTCTGATCATGACGTTGGGGTTCCCTGAAACTTCCTATTTCCAGACTCGAGCTGAGCATTGGAGAACCCATGTTTCATTGTGTGTGGTCGCTATAGGGTCAAAATTAGCACAGGCTTTCTTGCCTTCCTCTGTGGAATGTGAGACTAATGTCCTAGCCCATTTGGATGAATCAGTTTCATTTAATCTAGCCCAGTTTAATTCCCCATATACTCCTGTGAAGTGGATCCAGAAACAATCAGCAAAGTCAGATGTTCTTCTTTCCTCTATGTACATTTATTTAACACATCTGCAGGATCCCCTTTATTAAGCCCTACCGCGATCAATATTGTTTCCTTAATTTAATTTAAGATTCCTTTCCCGATATTCTGAGGGTCTGGCAGGGCAGACTATACAGACTTGCTTAAGCACATGACTATCAGCTTCACTTTTTCCCTTTTATCTAGCCCATGCATTATCTTCTGCTGCCTAACATCCTCAAAGGAATTGTGTCAACCAGCCAATGGCTCAAAGGTTGTGATTTTATTTGCGATTTTAGCCAATTGTGCCACTGTGGACAGGGTCGTGTATGTAACAGCTAGGCCCTGAGACTTACCTATCCGACGTTCAGTCATGTGGTGACTGGCACGGTAGCACAGTGGTTAGCACTGCTGATTCATAGCTCCAGGGACCTGGGTTAGATTTCCAGCTTGGCTCACTGTGTGGAGTTTGCACATTCTCCTCATGTTTGCGTGGGTTTCCTCCGGGTGCTCTGATTTCCTCCCAAAAATGTGTGGGTTAGGTTGATAGACCACGCTAAAAACTGCCCTTAGTGTCCTGAAATGCATAGGTTAGAGGGAGTAATGGGTAGATATATGGGGATATAGCCTGGGTGGGATTGTGGTCAGTGCAGACTCGATGGGCCGAATGGTCTCTTTCTGTACTGTAGGGTATCTACGTTTCTAATACTGGAGGTGAATCTGGGGGCGCGGTGAATATGACTTATCCTAGGAAAGATGGTGGTGGACCCCAATCCTCGGTTTGCGTAACATAAAGTCTACATTTTCCTTTAACTCTCCCCAATCCACATTCTCTATCTCCTCTTTCCCTACTGTCCCAATGGTACATATAAATCCATTCTGAACAGATAATAAGGATTCCAGCCATGAAATTTCTCACTGGCATTTGGAGTGGTCAGTGGTTGCCTGTCTCTTTACTGGCTTGATGCAATGCTTTTATTGCCATCTGCAAATCAGCACACTTAGCTTCCAATCATGCTACTGCCCTGCTCGGCTTCACCTTTGGCCAAGACAGCACAGTGAGTGTCTGAGTTTGAAAATTGCCCAGATGTAATAAATTTGTCTGGTTGTTTCTCTTTAATTTATCTACTTCTCTGTCTTTTTCAGCTCCTATTTGTTCTATCTTCTCCTGTTGTGGTTTCTTTAGTTTCTTAATCTGCACTTCTTTTCCCCCTGTGCCTGCTTCGATTCCTCCAGTTTCCTATAAACTGTGTTTAATTCCTTTTCTGTTCCTAGCAGCTGTCCTAAGCAGCTCACAATGGCAGTTTCTTTCTCACATTGTCTGCCTGTTTTCTCTAAACTTTGCTAGATCGTCACAATACTCCTGCCCTAGGGATCATGGGCCCATCTCAGTATTAGCACAAAATTCTGTCCATAGGGGCCACCTTTGCATTTTAATATATTCCTTGATTTTTGTTTCCCATATAGGATACTTTTCTATCTCTGTACTGTTTCCTGCCATTCTATATTCAACAAGGGGTAGGGAATTGATGGTTGCGGTTGTGGCTCTGGGCTATGTTCTGGTCCTAATCCCTCTGGATTCTAATATAAACCTACAGAGTTTCCCCTATGCTTCTTGTTAGTAACAATAAACAATTTCTCAAAAGCAGTTATTTGTCCAATAAGGAGTTTACACCTGTAGGCTCTGAGTTTTAAATAATCAGTATAGATTCTGCGGGATTCAATATCGGAGCAACAAAGTTACTTCTTGTCGATGTCTCAGTGGAGTCGCCAATTGTTGTGCCTGCCACACAGTCTGTTTTAACCCTTATACAACGGACAAAGAAGTGCGAGTAAACTTCTTGTTGGTACAACCAATATTTATTTAAAACACACAATTAATAATCACCCATCCAATCAACAATAAGTTATCTTACAGAAAATACTAAGGTTCAAGTCCAATATGAGACTTGACTTAACTTTGTGTGACTGGCAAGTACCCAAGCAGACATTGGTCTTTATCTGTGTACTGGTCTTGGTAGTCGTCTGGTCCTTTGGTCTAGTCTGGCAGTCTGGTTTGGTTTTCCTTCCTTCTTGAGTGTGGTGCCTCTCCTTGTGCTGGTTGTCGCTGGCAGTTGTCACTATTACTGTAGCTCGTTCGTGGGGTCAGAGAGAGAGAGAGATTCTTGGTTGCGCAGCACCCTTTTTACACTATTGGATTTCACATCCCTTTTGGCCATTGCCAATCAATCGAACAGACCTTGATCATCCTGATCAATAAAGTCCAATTGGGTGCTGCCACACCAATCTTTGTTTGTATACCCAATAGCCATGCTGGAAGCATATAGGTCATATACCTCCCCCCCAAATAAGGGGTTATGTCTCTATTTTGTCTGGTAAACAAGTATGTTTGACCAGAAAGTGGGATAGCCTATTTCCTGTGTATTCAATCGTCTGAGTTGCAGCCTATTTATCCCTGTCTTTTAAACTGCAGCCTATCATTGTAGTTCTTACCCAATTGTCCCAGAGTGCTTTACAAATTGCCATTTTAGGTGGCCCATTTGGCTACACATGTCTCAATCCAAGTGAGGACATGGAACAACTGGAAATCTCACATTTCCAGCAATCAAGGAACCTCTTCCAACACTGCACCCATGTTTAGCTGGTCTCCCCTGAGGTGCTCACCAACTCCACAATCTGGAATCACGACCTCTTGGTCAGGATCAGGGATAGCTTACAGTGAGAGCATGTCCTTCCTCTCACTACATGTCCCTTGGCTAATATTCTGACATTGGAAGTAATTGGTCAGTGAGTCTGTTCAGCATTTGTGTGGTGCGCTATTAGTTGGCATGACTACATAAAAGCAAGGAGATGATGTTTTGTGGTCTGAATACCCAGAGATGGGTACAGTGTTGCTGTGTGAGTGCCACCATGGCAATGCATCGACATTATGCAGCAACATTCTAAAGGGCCAGAGCTTCTTAGTGAGCTCTTGTGCTTTCAGACAAATTAAGCCTGGGAGTAGCATAGAAATTGTTAAGTGTTTGCCCTCCTCTATTGTAGTTGTAGAAAGAGGGATAATGTAGTGCTGTAGAGTTAAAAATTGGGTGTGGAGAGCTGTCCCCTGAGCTGGACTATTATGCATACATACCAACCTGTGCCGTGAGCTGCTGCATGTTCACTTGGCAGAATGCAGTCACTTGAAGGGGAGTGCAGAGAAAGACTGAACTAGCAGACTCCTTAGTGTTGAGTTTTCACAGGCAGTAGATCAAGACAGTGGTTAAGGAGTTTATTCAGGGTTCCTTCTTTCTTGGCCAACTTTTAAAGAGGGGAGCAAGCTATTAGCTAACATTGATTTCAGCAGACCAATGTTCATAGGTCAAAATTTAACCCGTATTTCAAGGCAAAGTTTGAAATTTCACTGGAGACTTTCTTGTTCATCATGCAGCCATTTTACAGGTCCTTATACATTGTTGGTCCACCTCTGCACTCACCTCTATTCATACCACCAATTGTACCTCTATGCTGATGCAGAAGGCCCATCTCTAGCCCCATCCTTGTCTTTCCTGAATCTAAATCCTGTTTTATCAGGATAGGAGACAAGCATGAAAATCTGGCCACTGGTTCTTACCCTGCACAAAATCAAAGAGCCAAGATTCATAGAGCAAAATGTTGCATTTATTGTGAAGTTCTTCGGTCTTCATTATAGAATCATAGGATGCCAACAGTACAAGTGGAAGCCATTCGGCCAATCAAGCCCAACAACAATCCCACCCAGGCCCTATCCCTGTAAGACCACATATTTACCCTTCTAATCTCCCTAATGGTAGGGGGCAATTTAGCATGACCAATCAACATAACCTGCACACCTTTGGACCACGGGAGGAAACCAGAGCACCCAGAGGAAACCCAAGTAGATAGGAAGAACTTGCAAACTCCACACAGTGACCCAAGACCAGAATTGAACCTGGTTTCCTGCGCTATGAGACAGCAGTGCTAATCATCGTGCCATCCCATTCATAAAACTCCACAGGTAACTGAATAACCTAGGAAGTGGGAAACAAAATCTAATAAAGCAGTTTGCATAGACCCCCATGATTATGATGGGTGAAACTCTTCACCAATTGTATATTAGCTATTATATTCAACTATTTCAATAACCTCCTCCAGCACAATTAGGAATGGGTAACAAATACTGATCTTGCCAGCCCACATCCAATGAACTATTTTTTTAAAAAATTAAATGCATAAATCATTATAAACCTGCAAAATTCCAATCAAAAATCTTTTTTTATTCTTTTATGTGTGAAACATTTTTGTTTCCCAAACCTGTGACATTCTTTAATGAGATCATTATTTAAGTGACAAATTAGATGTAGTTTGTTCTGTGGGCTGATGTCCTTGGGATTTCCTGGCACTCATTTCAACTAATTGCCCTTAAAGCCAGGCCTTGTAGAGGTGACTTCCACCTGCGCACTTTAAACACAGCTCCCAAAGATGAAAGACTATTTTGCCTTAGCTAAGATAGGCTTCATGTAAGGCCATGCCTCTCCTGGTCAAATTTTTGTGTGGCAATATCCTGCTCCAAATTGCAGAAGGTGCACTCTTTATTCTCATAATTTTAGAGTTTTAGAAAATAGTTTTAAATTATTGTTGACTGAAAACGTTGGTTAGACCTCATTTGGAATATTGTGTCCAGTTCTGGTCGCCTTACTACCGGAAGGACGTGGAGACTCTGGAGACAGTGCAGTGAAGGTTTACCAGGATGCTGCCTGGTATGGAAGGTCTCAGTTACGAGGAGAGGTTAGGCAAATTGGGACTGTTTTCCTTAGAAAGACGTAGACTTAGAGGAGATCTAATAGAGGTGTACGAGATTATGGGGGGTATAGATAGAGTAAACAGGGTTAAGCTTTTTCCTAGGATGGACTCGAATAGCACGAGGGGTCATGGGCTTAGGGTGAGGGGGGGGTAAGGTATAATTTGGATGCTAGAGGGAGTTTTTTTCACACAGAAGGTGGTGGGGGTATGGAATGCGCTGCCAAGTAAAGTGGTGGAGGCAGGTACTCTGGAGTTATTTAAGAAATACTTAGATGGGCACATGAACAGAATGGGAATGGAGGGGTATAGAAAACTGATTTTAAAATAGGGATCATGAGCCTTCGGAGTCCCTGGGAAGTGTGTAAATAGATGATGATATTGATGTACTTGGTTTTTATCCTACAGGTGCTTTGGTCCACCCTGTTGTCTAACAAGGGGCATACACACGATGGGTTGTGAGAGGACTGCTCTTGGATTTTTTTTTCGAGAGTATCCTAGTGCTTCATGTCGTTAGTGTACGCTTGACCTGAATCATTTGATGGGCAACACGACAGCTCAGTGACTATCGCTGTGCTGTGCAGATACATGGATTTGGACCTGTGTCTGTGGGAGTTTGCGCATTCTCCCCGTGCTTGCATGGGTTTTCTCCGGGTGCTCTGGTTTCCTCCCACATCCCAAAGATGTGCTCTTGGGCTAATTGGCAAAACAAATTCTCCCTAAATTGGCTCAGATTTGGTTTTTAATCCATAGATCTATAAACATAGACAGGGATCGAAGATAGAGGTGGGAACATCGGGGTGGCGGCGCATGCTCGTTGGGCTGAAGGGCCTGTTTCCCGTGCTGTTTTGTGCTTTGTTCTTTGATGTCAGTACTCCCTACACTCCAGAAGTTGTACTTTTTTTAATCAATTGATGCAATGAAAAATTAATTTTCAGTTATTTTACTAGATTAAATATAGTCTTGCCCTTTCAAAGGACTCACTTTGGAATTATGTATATTAAATTCAGATACACAAGAACCAGGAACAAGAGTAGATAACATAGAACATAGAACACTACAGCACAAACAGGCTCTTCAGCCCACGAGTTGTGCCGATCACATTTATACCTACCAAGCCACAGACCTATCTATAATCCCCTATCCCATTACTCCCCATATACTCATACAGAAGTCTTTTAAAAGACCTCAGCGAGTTCGCCTCTACCACCACTGTCGGCAGCCGATTCCATTCATTCACCACCCTCTGAGTGAAAAACTTACCCCTAACATCCCCTCTGTATTTGCTTCCCTGCACCTTAAATCTGTATCCTCTCGTAGCGACCATTTCAGCCTGGGGAAATAGCCTCTGAAAATCCACTCTATCTATTCCTCTCAACATTTTATAAACCTCAATCAGGTCGCCTCTGAACCTACGTCTCTCCAGGGAGAAGAGTCCCAGCTCCCTCAACCTATCCTCATAAGGCATGCCTCCCAATCCAGGCAGCATCCTTGTAAATCTCCTCTGCACTCTTTCAATAGCTTCCACATCCTTCCTATAGTGAGGCGACCAGAACTGCGCACAGTACTCCAATTGGGATCTGACAAGGGTCTTATAAAGCTGCATCATTACCTCCTGACTCCTAAACTCAATTCCTCAATTAATGAAGGTCAGTATACCATATGCCTTCTTGACCACAACCTCCACCTGCGAGGCCGATTTAAGAGTCCTATGGACTCTTATAGTCCTATGGACTATAACATGTTGCTTCAAGCTTGCTCCATCATTCAGTGTGATCGTGGCTGATTATGGGCTGTAACTCCAATTTTCCTGCCCAATCCCCATATGTCTTGGTTCCCTGAGAGACCAACAATTTGTCTATTCCAGCCTTAAATGTATTCAACGAAGGAGCATTCACAAACCTCTTTAGTAACAAATCCCAAAAATTGGTTCCTTATCCTAAAACTATGCCCTCATGTTTTAGTTTTCCCGGCCAATGGAAATAACCTCTCAGTATTTACCCTGACAAGCCCCTTCAGAATTTTCTATGTTTCAATAACATTGCCTCTCACTCTTTTAAATTCCAGAGAATGTACGTTAAATTTATTCAGTTTTTCATCATCAAATACCCTCTCAACTCAAGGACCAATTTAATTAACCTTTTTCTCAAATGTGGAGACCATAACTGCACATAGTATCCCAGATGTGGCTTCACCAAAACCCTGTACAATTGTAACATAACTTTATTCCTATACTCCAGTCCTCTTCAATAAAGACCACCATGCCAGTTGCCTTTCTAATCACTTGATGTATTTGCATGCTAACTTTCTATATTTCTTGTACAAACACACAAAGTTTTTTGAACATCAACACTTACAAGTTTCTCATTTTTTAAAAATATTATGCATTTTTATTCCCTACATTACACTCCATTTGCCATCTTGTTGCCCACTCATTTAAGCTGTCTATATCTCTTGCAACCTCTCTCTGTCTTCTCCGCAACATACTTTTTCACCTAGCTTTGTATTTTCAGCAAACTTAAATACATTACTCCCTGTCACTTCATCCAAGTCATTAATATAGATTGTAAATAGCTGAAGTTTCTGTATTGATCCTTGTAGGACTCCACTATTGACTGACTGCCAACTTGAAAATGCACTGTTCACGCCCACTCACTGCTTCCTGTCCATTACTCCCAATTCCATAAGCACTTATCTTGCCTGTTGACATTTTGTGTGTCATCTTATCAAATGCCTTTTGAAAACCCAGGTATATTGTATCTACTGATTCCCCTTTAGCCTACTAGTTACATCTTCAAAATAACTCTAATAATTTTTTCCAACAGGATTTACCTTTAATTAAATCATACTGACTTCTTCTAATTGTACAATGCTTTTCTAAATGTATTGTTAAGTCTTCCTTAATAGATTCCAGTATTTTCCCAATGTCTAATGTTAGGCTAGCTTGTCTGTAATTCACTGTTTTCTCTCTCTTTCTTGAAAAGCAACGTGACATTTGCCAGTTGCCAACCTGATGAGATTGAATCTAAAAAACCTTGGAAAATCATAGCTAGCATAGCCAAAATCTTAACAGCCGTCTCTTTTAGAACCCTCGGGTGTGGACCATCAGGTCCTGAGGATTTATTGGATTTCAGTCCCTTACATTTCACCAATACTTTTTCTGCGCTGATATTAATTTCCTCACTCTCTTTAGCTCTGGATTACTGTCAATATCTAGTATGGAACTTGCATCTTCTACTGTAATAACAAACACAAAATACTCATTCAATGCCTCTGCCATTTCTTTATTTCCCCCAAGAAATTTCTCTTGCCTGTGCTTCTAAGGGGCCAATATTTAGCTAGTCTTTTTTTTTAATACACTTCTGCTCTTCAATCTGTTACTATATTTCAGGCTAGTTTATTCTCACTCTATTTTTTCCTTTTTTTAATCAGCTGTTTGGAGGCTCATTGTTGTTGGTTGCAAGATTGTAAGCCTCCTTTTTCAGTCTAATGTTTTCCTTAGCTTCGCGAGTGAGCCATGGTTGGATATTTCTTGCTGAGTTTCTGTTTGCAATGAACTTTACAGGTAATCAAGTCTTAAAGATACAGACAATGTGAGTGGAGAGAGGGTTAATACAGGTTAAAAAAATGTGTATTGTCTCCAGCCAGGACAGTTAGTGAGAAATTAGAAACATCAAAAGTCATAAAACATAATGGGAGTAATTGATAGGCTCCTAACAGTAGTTACGTCATGGATAGGGCATTGAATAAGAAATGATTCGTGCTTATAACAAAAACAATGTAATAATCTTCATATAGACTGGGATAATTACATTGGCAAGGGTGGTGTAGAAGATGAGTTGTAGGAATATTTTCGTCACAATTGTTTGGAACGAAATGTTACGGAAATGACTGGGGATAAAATGATTTTAGATGTAGTATTATATAATGAAGCAGGCTTAATTAGTAATATAGCAAAAGATCCACGAAAATGTAATTATATCACTGAATTCCATGTTAAATCTGAAAGTGGCAGAGTCCAATCTCAAACAAGAATCCTAAACTGAAACGAAACCAATTACATTGCCCTCAGGACAACCACTTAAGCCCTGTGCTTAACCCTCTCTCCACTCACATTGTCTGTACCTTTAAGACTTGATTATCTGTAAAGACTCGCATTCCAACCATTATTTTGTAAATTGACTTTGGGTCTTTATTTGCCCTGTTTGTGAACTGAAATCCCACTAACCTAATAAAGGGGCAGCACTCTGAAAGCTAGTGTGCTACCAAATAAACCTGTTAGACTTTAACTTGGTATTGTGAGCCTTCATACTATGTTTACCCCAGTGCAATGCCGGCATGTCCACATCATGTTTCTTTATTGCCAAAGCTTTTAATCTATTTACCCAATTAACCTTCTTTCCTCATGCCAATGTAATTGGTTTCGTTTCAGTTTAGGATTCTTGTTTGAGATTGGACTCTGCCACTTTCAGATTTAACATGGAATTCAGTGATATAATTACATTTTCGTGGATCTTTTGCTATATTACTAATTAAGCCTGCTTCATTATATAATACTACATCTAAAATCATTTTATCCCCAGTCAGTTCCATAACGTTTCGTTCCAAACAATTGTGACGAAAATATTCCTACAACTCATCTTCTACACCACCCTTGCCAATTTAATTATCCCAGTCTATATGAAGATTATTACATTGTTTTTGTTATAAGCACGAATCATTTCTTATTCAATGCCCTATCCATGACGTAACTACTGTTAGGAGCCTATCAATTACTCCCATTATGTTTTATGACTCTTGATGTTTCTAATTTCTACCCAGACTAATTCTACTGCATGATCTTCTGGGGCCAGACCCTTCATTAATCCTGTGCTTATGTTATCCTTTACCATCAAGGCTACCTCCTCCTTCGCCATTCTGTCTGTCTTTCCAAAATATTATGTACCCTGGAATATTTATTTTCCAACCTTGATCAACTTCTAACCATGTTTCTATAATAATGATTAGATCCATATCATTTATGTCTATTGTGCCATTAATTCATCTGTTCAATTGCATTCACTAAGTGATCTTTAATTTCATTTTTTTTATTTCTATTACCTGGAATGACTCCATTGACTGATATACAATTTTTGTTAAATTCTCTGTCCCTTCCTTCTCTTTGAACTTCTAAATTCCTCTTCACCCTAATCATTATTTACAAGCTACAAGATCTAACAATTTTTTTATAAGGGAGATGTGAGACAAGAAATATTGCAAGGATATAATTATGAAACATGAAGGCATTATGAAATCTACAAAGGTCAATTACCTTTCTTAATTTTTGAAGAACTAATTTTTGGTTTTGCAAAGTTCTAACTACTGTTGTTATTCAATATGTTACATTAGTATTGAATCATATCATCTCCCTCATGAAAAGTAATTAAAAATAAACTTTCCATTAGAGCTAGGGTGACCAACTCATATGATATCAAATAAAAGACACTCTCTCCTGCTGGCCAACAGCTACATTGTACATGCGCACAAAAAACAGGCAAAAGGAGACTCCCAGATTCAATCTCCCACAGGCTGTCCTAGAAACGAGAAAAGAGGTGTCAGGGACATGGGGCAAACAGTTGAAATACAGGCTAGATGTTCACCCGGTTTAAAGGGAACCTGGTAGGAATCAGAATTGCTGCAGGTTATGTGTAGTCAAGTGAAGGTTAGTGTAGTCAAGTCATTAGAAAGAATATGCAGGAAGATTGCTCCTCCCCTCTACCCCAATACCATCACCACCTCTTCCCTCTGTCACAACATCTTAACATCGTCCTCCCCCCCAAATTCTCTGACACCAGCCTCATCCCTGGCGATGATGCTGGAGACAAAAAGGGCCAGAAGAGGTGTTCTTTCCCTAAGAGACTAGCCACCCAAACTAAATAAGTGCTGCTAGAATAAGAAGAGAAAATGCTGCAAAAACTCAGCAGGCCTGGTAGCATCCAAGGAAACTGAAACAGAGGTAATGTTTTGGGTCTTCAGAGCTGAAGAGAGGGAGAAATGTGGTAGATTTTATACTGTTGAAGAAATGAGGGAGAAGCAAGTGCAGCAAAATAGAAGGTCAAAGATAGGCGGGAACTAAGGAGAGATTTGTAAAAAATGTCATGGAACAAGATGAATGAAAGTTAAAAACTAAGGAAAATGCATATAGTGTCCAAGAGTCAGATGACAGAATGAGGAAAGAAGTACAAATGAATCGCAGAAGACTTAACACCTACCCCTTTACCTCATCATCTCTCACCATCCAAGACTGCAAACATTTCTTTCAGCTGAAACAGTGATTCATTTGTATGTCTTTTAGTTTGGTCTATTATATTCACTGCTCATAATGTGGCCACTTCTTCACTGGGTTGACAAAACCCAGTTTGGGTGATCTTCTTCTTTGACAGTCCCTCAGGGTTGAAAATAACTTGTTTCCATTCCAGGAGATGGATTCTGTGATGACTGAATACTCCAATCCTGAAGCCACAGACTCTTCCATAGGTTTGCAGATGGTGTTTGATGAGGTGGGTGGATGGGATGCTCTGGATTCTACACTCTCTTTCACTGCTTAAGCTTGGCCTCCACAGACTCTGCTCAGTGATGCTCAAGATGAATGGCAGCTTCATGGATGCTTCTTCTCCAGTTTGTGCATTCTAAGGCAAGTGACTCCAACATGTTGATAGGAATATTGCATTTATTTAGGGAGACTTTCAGAGTATCAGCATTTTCTCTGCCCTCTTTGTGATTGCTTGTCATTGCGGAGGTCGGAATAGAGCACTTGTTTCGGGATCTTATGTCAGGCATGCGGACAATGTGGCCCGCTCATCACAGCTGTCAAATGTGACCAATGCCCCGAATTGGGGATATTGGCCTGGGAGAAGATACTCACAATGGTGTACCTATCCTGCCAGTGGACTGTTTTAGGATTTTACGGAGGCAATTTGGTAATATCTCTCCAAAGATTTGAGATGTCGGCTGTACATTGTCTATGTTTCTGTTGGGTAGGGCCCATAGCTGTTCTGTAGACCAAGGACTTGCCACTGGATTTGAAGTCTTGGTCCACGAATAATATGTCCCTCAGGTGTCTGAAGACTTCTCCAGCACATTGAAATCAATGTTGGATTTCATTATTGCATCCACCAACACTGAGAGGAGGCTCTCGAGGTATGGGAAATGATCCACGTTGTCCAGGGGCTCACCATGGATCTTGATGGTTGAGTGGAATTTTTGTGTGGCAGGAACGAGATGATAGAAAACCTTTGTTTTCTGGATGTTTAGTCTGAGATCTCTTATATGCCTCAGTGAATGTGTTAACAATGGTTTGTAGCTCAGCCTCTGAGTGTGCTGCAACTTGATGACAGAAGCTGGAGTGGTTATGGTTTTTGCCTGGAGGCGTTAGAAGTTAAACAGTTTCCTGCTTGTCCAATGGGTTTGCTCCATTCCAGCAGGGATCTTCAAGTGGTGGAGTGGAGTGTTGCTGTAAGGAAGATGGAGAAGAGCATTGGTGCACTGACACAGCCCTGTTTAACCCCAGTTTGTGCTCATATTGAGTTTGTGGTGATTCCATTGATGAGGATCATGGCAGAGAATGGTGATGAATTTCTGCAGGCAGCTGAATTTGAGGAGGATGTTCCACAATCCCTCATGGTTGACAGGATCAAAAGCTTTTGTGAGATCGAAGAAGGCCGTGTGCAGAGATTGATACTGCTCCCTGCACTTCTTCTGGATTTGTTGCATGTTGAAGATCATGTCCAATGTGCCTCTTGATGGGCAGACGCAGCACTGAAACTCAGGGAGGAGCTCTTCAGTCACTGGGAGGAGGAAGTTGAGGTCATACTTGCAGACTGAGCAAATGTGTTCTACTTTGCACAACATCTTTGCTCAGTCTGCAAGTATGACCCAACCTTTCTGCTGCTTGCCATTTCAATTCAGTATCTTGTTTTCATGCTCACATTTCTATCATCAGCCTGATGCAATGTTCCAGTGAAGCACAACACAAACTGGAGGAATAGTTCCTCTATTTCAATTCAGCACTTCACAGCCTTCTGAATTCAACATTAAACTCAACAATTTCAGACCAGGAACTCTATCCTCCAGTTTGTCCTTTTGTTTTCTTTCCCAATGCCCTCCCCACGTGGTCAACCTGTAACTTGTTCATATGTTTTGTTTTCAGAGAGACTGATCCTTCTTCTGCTATTAACCCATTCTACTATCTGATTTTTGAGCCACTATCGGCACCTTTCTTAATATTTAACATTCCCTTTGCCTTATGTCCATGCCATCTTTGCCAAATCTCTCCTGACCTCCCATTTATCTTTGACTTCCTATTTTACTCCATCTGTTTCATTCACTTTCT
The DNA here is from genome assembly GCA_024679065.1 of Sphyrna mokarran. Lineage (NCBI taxonomy): Eukaryota > Metazoa > Chordata > Chondrichthyes > Carcharhiniformes > Carcharhinidae > Sphyrna > Sphyrna mokarran. The sequence continues at coordinate 76,569,662 of JAGIQG010000013.1, read as the reverse complement.
TCAACAATGTAAAGGACTCTCACCAACTTTTATAGATGTGCCATAGAAAGTATTCTTTCTGGTTGTATCACAGCTTGGTGTGGCTCCTGCACTGCCCAAGACCGCAAAAAACTACAAAAGGTCATGAATGTAGCCCAATCCATCACGCAAACCAGCCTCCCATCCATTGACTCTGTCTATACTTCCCGCTGCCCCAGCAAAGCAGCTGGCAGAATTAAGGACCCCGTGCATCCCGGACATTCTTTCTTCCACCTTCTTCCCTTGGGAAAAAGATACAAAATCTGAGGACATATACGAACTGACACAAGAATAGCTTCTTCCCTGCTGCCATCAGACTTTTGAATGACCTATCTTGTATTAAGTTGATCTTTCTATACACCCTAGCTATAACTGTAACACTACATTCTGCATTTTCTCGTTTCCTTCTCTATGAATGGTGTGCTTTGTCTGTATAGCATGCAAGAAACAATACTTTTCACTGTATGCTAATATACGTGACAATAATCAAATCAAATATCTATCATATATTTCCCTCTCTTCAACTCTGAAGAAGAACCATACAGATTAAAACATTAACTCTGTTCCTGCCTCTACCGATATTGCAGACCTGCTAGATTTTTCAGCATTTTTATGTTTTATTTCAGATTTGCAGCTTCTGCAGTAATTTGTTTTTCTTTAAGTGTGGTTGGAATTTGCGATTTCCAGAATTAGAGATTGCCAGCAGCAGGAATATGGTGTCCATGATATGGGTAAGGCATCAGAAAATGATTAATGAGCTCAGTCCAGGAAATGTGAATGTCATACAACTTCCATGATGTCAACTATCACTCTCTCATCTGTCTAGCCCTCCTTTGACCAACACACCTTGTAACTTCACACATTCCTTTCTCTTGAATGACCAACACCCAGATTCAGCATTTACCTATTGTTCCCCTGCATCCATTCATCACAGTTACACTCTACCAATGTTCTCATCCCATCCTCATCAAAAATTCCAGTTCTCACACTCAGAAAACTCCACTTCTCGCACTCAGAAGTCTCTTTTCTTTCATTGCCAGAGAAGAGAGCTCAAAGCTGTAGAAAGAATCATGAGATGTTGGTTGGAGATTTGGCATGAGATTGCATGGATGGAGCATGCAGAGTGTGTGAGAGGGGTGATGGGTGAGGACTAGAGAGCTACTTCTAGCACTTAACCTCTGGAATGCATCATCTCTCTGCCTGTCTACCTCCTTTTCTGCCTTTAGGACACTCTTTAATAAGTACCTATTTGACCAAATTTTTGGTCACCCCTTTGGTTTAGTCTCGTATTTTGATGTTCAACTCTCCTTTGGAGAATTAAGGTTTAAATATATTGAAGGTACTCTCCAGACTTAAGTTGCTGCATCAGATGTCCATGCTACTGTTGTAAAAGTTATTCCCAGGCTGAAGTGAAAGCTGACAGCAGGGAAATTTTAACGAAGGTGAGTAAATTACAAGGTTTGTGGAATTACTTCCAAAGCAGTATATTCAGGCTCTAAAAGCAACCTGTAATTACAAGCCTTTCAAATGAATCACAAGCTTGGCCATTTCACTTCTTTAAGACTTTTTCACACAGAGGATGGTGAGTGTCTAGAACAAGCTGCCTGAGGTAGTGGTAGAGGTGAGTACAATTTTGTCTTTTAAAAGACAAAAAATGGAGTTTAATGTGGAAAAGTGTGAGGTAATGCACTTTGGCAGGAATAGTAAATGTGTAGAGTATAAGGCTAATGGTAGGATTCTTAATAGTGTTGATGAACAGAGGGATCTTGGTGTATTTGTGCATAGATCCCTGAAAGTAGGCAGTCAAGTCGATAAGGTTGTTAAGAAGGCATACGGAGTCTTAGCTTTATTGGTAGGGGGATTGAATTTCGGAGCCGCAACGTCATGTTGCAACTGTACAAAACTCTAGTGCGGCCGCACTTGGAGTATTGTGTGCAGTTCTGGTCCCCGCATTATAAGAAAGATGTGGAGGCATTGGAGAGAGGACAGAGGAGGTTTACCAGGATGTTGCCTGGTATGGAGGGCAGGTCTTATGAAGAGAGGCTGAGGGATTTGAGGTTGTTTTAGTTAGAAAGAAGGCGGCTAAGAGGAGACCTTATTGAAACATATAAGATGATTAGAGGTTTAGATAGGGTGAACAGTGATAGCCTTTTTCCTAGGATGGAGAAAGCTAGCACGAGGGGACATAGCTTTAAATTAAGGGGTGATAGTTATAGGACGGATATCAGAGGTAGGTTCTTTACCCAGAGGGTGGTTAGGGAGTGGAATGCCCTGCCTGCGGCAGTGTAGATGCGCCAAGTTTGGTGGCGTTTAAGAGGTTAGTTGATAAGTTTATGGAAGAGAAGGGAATGGTTTAGTTTGGAGGGGCATTGCTTTTTTCATAATTGGTCGACGCAACATCGAAGGCCGAAGGGCCTGTTCTGCACTGTAATGTTCTATGTTCTATGTTCTAAAGGATTTCAGACAGTTCCATGGGTAAGACGGCTATAAAGGGATGTGGGCCAAATGTGAGCAATTGGGACTAGCTTAGTTGTTAAAAAAAGGGGCAAGTTGGGTCAAAGGGCCTGCTTGCATGCTGTAAACCTCTATGAATCTATGACCAAACACTAAGAATTTCAGTACAATTTTTGCAGACCTGTTTTAAACTCCTTAATGTTTTTGAATTCATGCTTTCAGATAGAATTAATGATACATTCATAAAGGCAACCGACAATGTTATGTAAAAAACATCCAAATAAAAATAAGTCATGCAGCAATCTTGACAGGATTCATAAAAATGCATATGACAAAATTCTCTCTCCACAGTCAGGAGCACAGAATTGGGAAATTTTCCAACTGAGCACACTTGACTCTAAAGAATATGTCCAGATATTTGGATTTTCATTCTGGCAAGGGTGGGCTGTATTAACCGGAGTCGGGCCCACCACCCCTGAAAACAATGCAGAAATAGCCACAGAGGTTGCTAATTGCCAAGGTAGACTCATCAGAAGTAGCTCTCTAGTCCTCATTCATCACCTGTCCCACATGCCCCATCTATACCATCGCATGCCAAGCCCCCAATGAATATCTCATGGCTCTCAGACCTGCTATGGCAACCTATTACCTCATTACCCACCCCCATGGTCCCTCATACTCTCCATGACAACTATGGGAAGTGATGGAATCACTCATGCTAATCATAAAATGATAACCACCAGGCTTATGTCAATTGACAACTAGTGAGATTGCAAACAGTGATATTTATCAACTGCAAGCTGTGATTTTTTTCGAAAATTTAAACAGCTTTGAGATTAAATGCCTTGACGTCTTGGCAATTCTACTGAGTTTATTCACTTTTTATGCACATTCATGTCCACTTTTAACAATCCCAAAGAGGCACCTGACTTCTCCTAACGGGGCCCCTTCAGCACTTTTTCCCAAATATCTAAAGCCCATAAGTTGTATTTTGACATCCCACTTCTGAAAATTGTACCTTTTTGAAGGCAGTTGCACTTTTGCATGTACATCTGCCTCCATGAACCACAGATGTGCTAACTACAACCTGTCCCCATTCCCCGTGTAGAAAATAATAGGTGCCACATTCAGGGGCACATCTTTCGGAATTGGGAGTCCAGTGCCATTTAGGCTAAGATTAGGGGTGAGTGTCTCTGGCGAATGGCATGGATGGTGGCAAGATTATCTGGTCCTGCCAGCAGCATACCCTGCCTGCAGGTTTCCCAGCATAGTGGGGTGGTTTCAATGGGAAATCCCATTGACAGTAGTGAGACGAGAATCCTGACACCAGTGAACGGCATGCTGCCTCCTGCTACCAAGAAACACTGGGAGCAGAAAATGCAGCCCTAGGTAATTGCAACAATTCAGACCATAGATTCTGAACTCACCAGGTTGGCAACAATTGTGTTTATTAGCTATGGTAAAGTGGCACAGTGTTTAGCACTGCTATCTCATAGCACCAGGGTTCCGGCTTGGATCACTACCTGTATGGAGTTTACACGTTCTCCCCATGTTTCTGTGGATTTCCTCCCACATTCTGAAAGGCTTGCTGGTTAGGTGCATTGACCCAAACAGGCACCAGATTGTGACAAGTAGGGAAATTTCACAGTAAATCCATTGCAGTGTTAATGTAAGCCTTACTTGTGACTAATAAATGAAGAAGTAAACTATGGTATATCTGGACATTCACATGATCAAACAATTACTTCATTTAAATTGCAGGAATTCTTAGCATTTACATTGATGTAACCATTAGCATTTCAGTCAGTGCCTCAGCCTAACTGAGAAATTTTGATTTGATTTTCTATTGTCACAAGTATCAAAATACAGTGAAAAGTATTATTTTGACTGTTATCCAAACAAATCATACCATACATGGTTCGCAAAGAGTCCACGCTCCAGTGCCATCTTGAAACATGGATATGATCAATAACACACCCCCATTCTCTCTTCACTCCCTGTACTGTGGGGACTGATTCCAAGTATTTTAGGAATTAAAATAAAAGGAACACAGCCAACTGGGGAAAGAAATAAAGTTTTAAGATGAACTAAAAAATGAAGACAGCAACTTGCACAATGGATTGCTGCCTTATATTAACAAATCAATAGAGACAGAGATTACAAACATGTCAGAAACTAGGCGGTGGAGTGTGCACACAGCTCACTCAGGATGCTTTGGAGTTTGAAAAACTTCACTTCCCAAACCAATAATCCCTGAAAACGTTCCCTGTGTGTGTGTGTGTGTGTGTGTGTGTGTGTGTGTGTGTGTGTGTGTGTGTGTGTGTGTGTGTGTGTGTGTGTGTGTGTTGCTTTGTGTCTCAATCTGCTCACTATAGGATCACGATCAACCTTTCCTTTCCAGTTGAGGTTGTATTCCAGTGTTAGTTATTTAAACTGCCTCTTCCCAGCAGGGCGAATCTCATGAGTGCAGCAATATAGAATCATAGAATACCTACAGTACAGAAGAAGGCCATTTGGATCTGCACTGACACTCTGACAGAGCATCCCTCAGAGCCCTATCCCCGAAACCTACATATATACCCAACTAACCCCCTAACCTACACATCTTCGGACACTAAGGGGCAATTTAACATAGCCAATGTACCCAACTTGCACATCTTTGGATTACGGGAGGAAGCCCACTGAGAAAGAACGTGCAAATTCCGCACAATAACCCAAGGCCGGATAGAAACCCAACAGTGAGGCAGCAGTGCTAACCCTGGTGCCTCTGTGCTGTCCTATCAATGTCAAAACTTTTTAAAGTTTATCTATTAGTCACAAGTAGGCTTGAATGAACTGCAATGAAGTTACTGTGAAAATCCCCTAGTCGCCATCTGTCTGGGTACATTAAGGAAGAATTTAGCACAGCCAATGCAGCTAACCAGCATGTCTTTCGGACTATGGGAGGAAACAAGAACACCCAGAGGAATCCCATAAAGACACAGGGAGAATATGCAGATTTCACACAGACAGTGACTCAAGCTGGGAATTGAACCTGGGTACCTGGCACAGTGGGGCAACAGTGTTAACCACTGTATTAATTTGGTGTCTTGGTAGCTCACATGATACAATTGCAGTTCTTTTTTCCAAATGGTCAGTCATGAGTATTCTAACATTGCAAGTTCCAAAATTAAAGTTTTCCTTCTCTGACCACAAAGATGGTGATCCCACAATGGATGGTTCCCCAGTCAGGAGAAAGTGGGACAGCCTATTTGTTGCCTACGTGCAGATTTTATTTTATTCATTCATGGGATGTAGGCATCACTGGGTAGGCTAAGATTTATTGCCAATCCCTAATTCTCCTTGAGAAGATGCTGGTGTGCTGCTTTCTTTAATCACTCAGTCCATGAGGTGTAGGTACACTCACAGTGTAAAGGAGGGAGATGCAAAATCTTGACCCAGCGACAGTGGAAAAAAATGGTGATATATTTCCAAATCATGAAGGTGAATGGATTGGAGGGGAACTTGCATGTCATGGTGTCCCCATATACCTGCTGCCCTTGTTTTTCTAAATGGTTGTGGTTTGGAGGTGTCATCTAAGAAGGGTTAGTGAGACACTGCAGTATAGCTTAACTAAAGAATCTCACATTCATTGCCCTGTTCCCATCACCAATTCTCCAATGTCACAAGATTTGGCAAATGGACTCTGGTAGAAACCTGGGCAATGCTGTCATTGTACCTATGACAGGTTGGTAATCAGATTTCAGTGGCGTATCAAACCATGATAATCCAACCACCTTGTTATCACAAGCCCTGAAATGCATAGATATCCCTCACTTGCTGTGCCATTGAGGATATTGAACCACATCAAGCAACAATAAACCACATCAATAAACAAGCAACATTTTTTTTATACCATACATTGAATCTATTTTCCCCTCTACTTTTTAAAGCAGTTAAGCTGTTTGCCTCATGTATGTTAGAAAATCTTACATTCTGGGTAACACTGAAAGTAGATGGCTGTATTATTCAGGAAGATCAACATGCAATTTCTTCCAAATGTGGTTTATTTCAAAGATGGTTTAATTAAATCTGTGATAACCAAAATATCTTATTGTTTGTGCTATGGTGGTTAACTCTATTCAGCATCGCTTTATGTGGCTCAGGAGCTCCAGTCAGGCCATGGCAGTCTCTGCTGCATTTGCTATGGAAAAGACAATGGACTGAGAAAGTGCACATTTCGTTGGCCTGTTTTCTCTGCGTTCTTTCTAGGCCAGTTAGACTTTTCTTTTCACATCCCTTCCAGTCAGCCTCCAGCTATCATGTCATTGTTTCAGTGTCAATATCCACCATCATAGAATCTCACTTGCAGGCATCCTTGTAATGAAGGACCAACACAAATTCGTGACCCAGTGACCATTCACTATACAGAAGGTCTTTTGAGTATACATTCATCATCCATCTGATGAATAGCAAAGTACTGCAGATGCTGGAAATCTGAAATAAAAACAAAATGTGCTGGCAAACCTCATCAGGTCTGGCGGGATCTATAAAGACAGAATTAATGTTTTGAGTTAGATGTAACTTCTTTCAAATTTTCCACCTGATGACTGTAGCCAAGACAGCACAGACATGATCGGTGTAGTAGTGAGTATATTGCAGATGGCATTAGCATGCTTCCAGACCTTGAGACACTGAGGATATGTCTGAAACAGCAAAGGTGGAAACCGTTCAGTCTTTTCCGTGCTTAGCTACGTTATCTAAGTCTCACTGTTTTGGAGAAGTGCACTGAGACCCAGGCTTGACTTGTAGTTCAGTATTCTCAGTCAGGTTCCTCTTGTTCCACATTCTTACACAGCTTGGGTTAACAGCTGCAGCTTTTGTTACATGTGTATTGATTTCAACACCAAATGATAGCTTGTGCAGCCTTGATATGTAAAGCTATCAACAATCTGAAGCATCACATTGTCAATACTGATAGATGTCAACAAGGGAACATTCTGTACCATGACCTTTGCTTTCCTAGATGTTCCTAAATATGGAATATTAGTGTGGCATCGCCAATGTAGAGCAACTCTCTGATAAGGATATTATCTTTTTTCTTAGGCAAGGCTAAACAGTCTTCTATTAGTTCTAGTATGTAAGTAGACATCCTTTGTAGATAACCTGAAAGCATATGACAGCAGCAAAGAGAAGAATACGCCAATGGTGGAACATAAACCTATTTGGGTCTACTATGGATTTCAAAAAGCTCCGATGTTTCCCCATCATAGCTGACCTTATCCATCATGTAGTCATGAAACAAGGAGACCACCTTGAGCAGCTTTGGTGGGCAGCCAAGTTTCTCCCCAATCTTAAAAGACTGTTCACATGGTCAAATGCCTTGGTGAAATCAGCGACAGTTTCCTTTGTTGCTGGACTGAGAAAATCACATCTGTTGTAGGTTTTCAAGTTTTTAAAACCCTGTGATTTGAGATAGATGCATTCAAGCAGGGTGTGCTGTCTGACAAGAGCAACATGGGCAAATACCCTTGTAATCACTATAATCGTCCTTGTACAAATCACAATTTGTGCACCATGCATAGCCTGAGGCACTGCCTCCTCCCTTCAGCAGAGTCTGCTTTCCAATGCTTGATGAGTTCAGGTGGTATAACATCAGTGCCTGGAGCTTTGTCCATGGTAAACAAGTCAATAGCTTTGTTAAGCTCCCCCACTGTGGGTTCAACATCCAGCTCTACCATGACAAGCAGAATTTCTATGGTTTCTAGAGTGTCCTCTTAAACTTAATTATAAGTTTACTTAAAGAGTAATGGCAATGTACCAATTAAATTTATCCTTGTGTGTCGTAAGAAGTATTGTGAGTGAGTTGTATTACCCCTCACTGCTTTTTTAGACCATTTTGTATTTGTGGATGAGCCAAACATTTTTGCATTACCATAAAAACTATGGTTTTGGCCGTTTATTTAATCATTAAATCCAACAGCTGTTTTTCTCTATGTCCTGCATTGGAGTGAGAAGCATAATTCGGCTTTTAGCCTTTCAAATAAGGCTCGAGTTGACTTAGATGAGTATCTAGAAGTTCTGTATACCAGGACACCCAAGTAGATGTTTTCTAATGTTGATGCACAGAATGTGGCACAATGTAAATCAAAACTTTTAAGTTGCCTACTCTGGTGGGATTTTCCATACTGACTTGCTGGTTTGAAATAGAAAAATGTTCTTAACACTAGGAAGTTGGTTGGGTGGCACTGACACATTGAATCTGCTATTTTAGCTGTTAAATGGAAGAGAGCTGACAAATGGGTTCCTCATCCAGTGACTTAGTACAAATGCGAAAGTACTTCTGCCAGTGTTGATCTTTTTGAGGAGCCTTGTATTATGTTGACCTGCCAGAGGCTCCCTGAGCCGGCCATATCAGATCGTTATGTGCAAACCATGAGCAAAAGAATGGGTTGCTGCTACAGAACCGTTTTCCATTTGTCTTTCAACACATTAATAGATCTTAAATAGTGCAACCTGTTACCTCCTTTTGGATTGTGATTTTTCTGCCTTAAAATGTGCTGTATTTGCATTTGCTCCTTCTTGCTCAGTGCTGAAAAGTTCATTTTTCCTGGTTCGTTCAAATGTGTAACATTCAATCTTCTCCTTGGGTGAAACTGTCCGGGTACTTATAAGACGGAAACCTTCTCTCAACAAAGTGTCCACAAGTAATCCCAGGACATTGCTGCCATTGACAAGCTTTCTTTGATCAGGTCGAATGGACACATACCTGAAATTGATCAAGCAATAATCATTGTTAAAGGGATTCATCTTTAATCCTGATTCTATTCATTGAATCCAGAGCAAAGCTATTTATTGCAAAAAAACTTTTGCCTTGTTTATGTTCCTAAAAATATTTTTCATACACATATTACAACCTTTCTGGTATAATTTTAGAAGGAAATCTTATAAATTGTAAAACATGCAATCCAAATGTAGTACTAAGTGAGCACTGTTTAAACCTTTCAACAAGTTGAAAATATTTTGAATGTACAATCCCAACTGATCTCAGAGACTTAAGCACATAATCAATGCATGGTGTTTAACATTCGCAGAGCCAGGAACCTGAGTCCAGTTCTCGGCTCAGTTAATTGTCTGTGTGGAATTTACGCATTCCCCCTGTGTGCATGGTTTCCTCCGGGTGCTCTGGTTTTCATCCACAATCCAATGGTATGCTGGGTAGGTGTATCGACCATGTTAAATTCTTCCTCAGTATACCAGAATAGGCACCAGAATGGCGACTAGGGGATATTTACAGTAACTTCATTACAGTGTGAATGTAAGCTTGTAACTAATAAATAAACGTTATTTATTAGTTATTTATATATAAACCGATACTCACGTGCAGATCCAAAGCAGCGCTGTACTATTAGTTGTGTCATTTTTCAAATTAAATGTTAAACTGAGGGCCTCTATGACCTCTCAGGTAAACATAAATAATTTCATGGCACTATTTTAAAGAAGAGCAGAGAAGTTCTCCTTCCCAAGTATTAATCCCTCAAACATTGCTTCAAAATTATTTATGTTCTCTGTATTAATGGGATTTTACTGTGTGCAAATTGCTGCTCCATTTGCTCATGCCATTAAAGATATTCTGTTCAAGTTATTGCAAGTTTAGTGATAAGGGCAGGACAGTGGCACAGTGGTTAGCATTGCTGCCTCACACGCCAGCGATCCAGGTTCAATTCCAGCCTTGGGACACTATGTGGAATTTTCCCGTTTTCCCTGTGTCTGCGTGTGTTTCTTTGGATTTCTATCTGTGGTCCAAAGATGTGCAAGTTAGGTTGATTGATCATGCTAAATTGCTCCTAATGTTCCAGGATGTGTAGATTAGAGGAATAAATGTGTGGAGTTATAAAGATAGGGCGTGGTTAGGATGCTCTGTAAAGAAGTTGATGCAGACTTGATGGACTGAATGGCCTTCTTCTGCGCTGTAGAGATTTTACGATTCAACCAATTGATTAATCACATAAAACAGAATGCTGGGGAACTCAGCAGGTCTGACAGCATCTAGGGAGAGAGAATAGAGCTGAATGACCCTTTGTCAGAGATTCACAGATGCTATCAGACCTGCTGAATTTCCCCAGCACTTTTTGTTTTTGTTTCCAGCATCTGTAGTGTTTTGTCTATCTGATTACTCACAGTTACCTCTAAAATCTAACCAGCCCTCGGCTGCATGTGCTCTGAACTCAAGCTGGTAGGACAGCTCACACGACTACTGAGGGTTTCCCATCAATTGACTTGAGAGTCATATCAGGATCTGATGCTCAAATTATACATTTTACGTGGCAGAATACTCAAGATTGCTATGCCCCAACTAATTTGATCTATCATCCAGAGTAACAACAGGGCTGAACGGTGGCTGAGTGATTAGCATTATTGCCTCACAGTGCCAGGAACCCTGGTTCGATTCCTGGCTTGGGTCACTGTCTGTGTGGAGTTTGCACACTCTCCCCTTGTCTGCATGGGTTTCCTCCAGATGCTCTGGTTTCCTTCCACAATCCAGAGATGTGCGGGTTAGGTGGATTGGCTATGTTAAATTGCCCCTTAAGGTCAGTGGGACTAGTTAACATAAATGCATGGGGTTGTGGAAATATGACTTGGGTGGGACTGTGATCGATACAGACTCAATGGGCCGAATGGCCTCCATCTGCACTGTATGGTTCTATGATAAACAACAAGTTGCTTTTGAGTATCAGCCAAATGTAAAATGAATCCTATACACTGATTGAGTATGCGGTTTTCAAATCAAACCTTAATTTTTTGAAACACTAACTCCTGTTGCCACCTAACAGAAAAAGGAAACCGAGAAGTCAATGCCATTTTATTACCTATACATGTTGAAACTTCAGCACTTGCCCTTTGCTCCACCCTAACTCTCCCTCTTATACTGCCATTGTACTCTCTCTTCGCCCATATCTTCCCACTTCACCTAAACCCTTCTTCGCTGGCTCATTTACTCCCACTCCTCATGCTCTAATAAACTGCTTCTCCCCCTCTCTTTTCTACCTTTCATTCTCCAAGCAAGCCAGGGGCGAAGTAGACATCAAAGGGTTTTGGGGTGATCAATGGAAGAAGGGAGCCGGGCACTGCAAGAAAAAGCAGCGAGGGGATGCAATTAAGGGGACAGCAAGGAATAAGCGGTAAGTGAACAAAAATAGTATTTTCTTTATTTTTGGTGGTTTTAATACTGACTAGTGCCTGAGTACAGGAAGTGTATACCAGCTATTCACAGAATCATAGAACACTACAGTACAGAAAAAGGCCAGTCAACCCATCAAGTCTGCACCAACCATAATCCCATCCAGGCCCTTTCTCCATAATGCCATGCACTTACCCTAGCTAGTCCCCCTGAGACTACAGGGCAAGTTAACATGGCCAGTCCACCTAACTTGCACATCTTTGGACTGTGGGAGGAAACCGGAGCGCCCAAAGGAAACCTACACAAAAATGGCAAAAATGTGCAGACTCCACACAGACAGTAACCCAAGCCAGGAATCAAACCCTGGTCCCTGGCACTGAGAGGCAACAGTGCTAAACACTGTGCCACCGTGCCACTATTATTGCAGCAAAAATAAATGCAGCCTTCTCTGAAATATGGTCTGCCACAGATTGGATTTACACAACTGCCTGCAGGCTAGAAAACAGATTCAAATCCTCCAATTGCCATAGTTTCACTTTTCCAAGTTAATGCACAGTGAAATCAGATCATTGAACTAATGACTGCCTCTGTGTCAGTGCAAAGCTATTTCCTAGTTATACCAACATGGAGTAAAACAGCTAGAAAATCTCAGCAGGTCTGACAGCATCTGTGAAGAGTATTTTGCTTTAACCTTGGAGTAAAGCAGCATCTTTCCCTAGGCTTTGTCCTTTGACAGCACTATACATTGAACTTTGCACAATAGTCACTGGAATTATCAAAAAGAGGGAACAGGATTCTTGAAACAGATTAATAAGGTGACATATCATCACTGCAAGGACCGGCCTCAAGCCAAGGGCCATTAATAGAGGATTAAGGAAAGGGCTTATACAACTAAAAAATACTCAAAACTTTAAAAATCTAAATTATAACCCTGTTCTCACCATCTCTGATACAAGTAATGTCCGGGGCATTACAATTAATGGCTGGGCCATTAATAACAGCAATTCTGTTACAGTGGTTAGAATTGCTGCTTCTCAACGCCAGGGGCCTGAGTTTGATTCCCAGCTTGGATCGCTGTCTGTGTGGAGCTCGCTTGTTCTTCCCGTGTCTGCATGTGTTTCCTCTGAATGTTTCTTACCTTCTGAAAAATATGCTGGTTAGATGCATTGACCTGAACAGGCACCGGAGTGTGGAGACTAGGGGATTGTCACAGTAACTTCATTGCAGTAATGTAAGCCTACTTGTGACAAATAAAATTGTCCTGTAGTGCCCTTTAATCATAAGGATAGGTTTGTTCCTCTGAATTCAAACTGGTGGGATGTTTCATGCACTCAGATTAGGAACAGGTAGCTGTAGGAGCTGGGTATGTGAACACAGTCAGAAAATCCATTGTACATTAATATTATGTTGCCTCTGAATTTGTTCACATACAAAACCAGAGGTAAATCTAATTTATATTGAAACCAATTGGAAATAGATTTGGACATTAGTTAATTCTAAGCTTTCATTAATAGACTTGAACTTATCTTTGCCCCTGTAAACAATTGTAACTATCCACGGTTGGATAGCTCTGCAACTGAACTTTGTCATGAGGAACCTCAAATGCATAAAAGTTAAATATTTAACATTTACAAGTTCAATGTAAGTATAGTTTCTGAGGAACAAAAATTAAATTGTATTAATCCGTGAAAGGCTCCATCTAACCCCTCATGTGGATGTAAAAGATCCAAAGGTATGAGTTTAAGAAAAGTAGGGGAATGCTGTAAATTGATTGATTTATTTTCATTGGGAAATAGTGAAAAGTATTGTTTCTTGTGAGCTGTTAGAGACAAAACATACCATTCATAGAGTACATGAGGAAAAAGTTATTTAACTCTCAAACAACAAGAGTTTTTAAAAAAGTCAAAAGCACATAACTTTTTGTGAGAGTTTTCTGTACACATTTGCTGCAGAGTTTCCTACAATAATGACACTTCAGAAGCATTTAATTGATTGTAAAGTGCTTTGGGACAGCTGAAGATGGTGAGATACTATATGAACAGGTTCTCCGCTGTGCTTTCAAAAAGATGAGGGTCTTTGGAGTATTGAAGAATTGGGTATTTACCTTGTCGAAAGCTCATCCCCAACTGAATAGTCGGTTCCACACTGGAAAACCAGATCGTGGTGAGAAGGTCTGTGCAATTGAATTGGAACCAATGGTCTGTGAGCTGAGAAAGAATGGTTCCAGTTTTGACCAGGCTGCTCCGCAGACACCATAATGCGACCGGCCAATGATTCAATAGTGCTGTTGCATGAACAAAAGATTCGGAAAAAGGAATAGGTTTCCAGGAGGGAGAACCTCACCTCCAGAATCTCAAGCCTCTGCTTAAGTCGATCCTGGTTGAGGAGATCGACCAAAGACGGCAGGTCGTAGAAATCCGCCTCCCTTATCAGCCTGTCATAATCAGAGAATTCTGGAGGGAGGGTGATCTGGTGAGTCCTCAGAAAGTCCAAGACATACCGAAATAAACCGCCATCCCTGTCTACGAATAGCTGTCCATTGACCACTCGGAAGTCAGGGTCACCTCCTTCCAAGACTCGTGCCAACTTGGAGTCTTGATATCTTTTAAGTGTGGCAGTAAAGGTAGTGAACTTCATCCCACCAACATTCAGAATTACCACATCTCCTTTATTCATTTTTGCAAGGGTTAGCTATCTCTGCCCTATTCACAATGGCTGTGGTAGTCCCACTGGAGTGCACCGTTTTGTTACCCCAGCGACTGAAAGCACATTTAGTGTCTCTAACTTGTTTCCAAGCAACTCAGCTGTACACACAATAAACAACTGGCAGTGGTGTCCAGGAAATGCTACTGCAAGGAATTCCCAATAGGAACAATGAATACTGCCTATGAATTCCTCAGCCATTCACAGTTAATGTGTTTACATTTGGAATTGAAATGTCACACCTTTCCCCTACAAAAAAAACGCAGTGTCCTGCAACAACTTATCTTATAGCATCCCCATTTTGTAGAGGCCAAGATATCAACTTGGGGAAAGGTTTAGTAACTTAACAAGGCTGCTGCTTTTTCTTGTGCAATGTTAGATGGACATCTTCATTCAAAATAGAAACTCGAGTTCCATTTTTACTGAAAGCCTAATGCATGAGCAAAGTACTTTAGATACCGAAATGATGCAGCAAGCCTGACAGCATTCTGTGGAGAGAGAAATAGAGTTAATGTTTAGGTCAGTGACACTTTGTCCAGTTTTTGATGATGGGAGACCAACAGTTCCTATCCCAAAGAATGCTTCCAAACCTGCTGAGTATTTCCAGCATTTTCTGTTTTTATTCCATTTTTACTTTCCTTTTATCAGAAAGTATACCACAGGATGGTATACAGGTTATATACCTGTAGGATAGCACAGTGTTTTAGCACTGCCCTCTCACAACGCCAGGGAACCAGGAACAATTCCAACCTTGCATGTGACCGTTGGAGTTTCCACCTTCTACTTGTGTGTGCCTGGATTTTCTCCAGGTGCTCCGGTTTCCTCCCACAGTTCAAAATGCAGCAAATTGACCATGCTAAATTTCCCCTTAGTATCACAGAATCTCAGTGCAGAAGCAAGCCATTCAGCCAATAAATTTTGCACCAACCAAAAACATACCCAGGTCCTCTCCTGTTCATCTCTATTTAACTTTGCCAGGCCCCTGACACTAAGGGGCAAGTCAGCACAGCCCATCAAGCCATCTCTGGACTGTAGGAGAAAACTGGAGCACTAGAGGAAACCCTATTAGATGGATTAGCTATGGTAAACGTGTGGCGGGGGTAAATACTCTGTCGAAGAATTGGTACAGACTCGATGGGCTGAATAGCCTCTTCTACAGTGTAGGGATGCTATGACTCTCTGTATTGTTACCAAGGGTAGAATGTTATTATTCTGGGTAGGCATGAGCAGACCTGGAATTGTGTAAAATTACATGTGAAGAAATCGGGTATATTTCCCAATATCAGCACGCATTTACAGACTATTTCACTTGCTGGGCACAGGCGTAGGCTCAGATTATGGAAGCACTTGAGAGGATTAATTCTTCAATTAATCAGAATATATCTTTGTCTGTGCAAAAATTGGCCTGTGGACAACAGGGGCAGGTAGCTAACCTGTTTTTGCGGTTTTCTAAAAAGGGCCCTGAGCAGACAGGTTGAAAGTTAGGAGTTTTGCGAGTTTGGTAAAGGATTGATTTGGAGTAATTTGAGCTGCTTTCTGCATTCTTTCAAAGCTTCAGTATATGATGAACCCTTCAGAATATTACTGTCCTCTGACATCAGACACCTTCCATGCACAAGTCAGCTTTATTTGCATGTCTGCAGAGGGGCATGGTGTACTCAGCAGAGAGCTCCTCCTGAGGAGGAAAAGAAAGGAGAGCAGAAGACAAGCATCACCTCAAAACAGAAGTGCAGACTCAGGACATCATGGCTTTTGAGCAAGCAGTAATTTATGATAACATTAATGTGCACAAAGCAAAAACATCCAAGCAAATCATTTCTACTGATATGAAAAAAGGCCTCCAGTGCTTTGCTGTAGCCGCTGTGTCTGGGACTTATGTTTTTGGGTGATTTGATTTGACTTATTATTGTCACATGTATTAACATACAGTGAAAAGCATTGTTTCTTGCATGTTACACAAAGCATACTGTTCATAGAGAAGGAAACAAGAACATACAGAATATAGATGTGGAGAAAGATCAACTTAATGAGAGGTAGATCCATTCAAAAGTCTGACAGCAGCAGAGAAGAAGTTGTTCTTCAGTCAGTTGATATGTGATCTCAGACTTTTGTATCTTTTTCCCAAGGGAAGAAGGTGAAAGAGACAATACCTTGGGTTGCATGAAGTCCTTAATAATGCTGGCTGCTTTGCTGAGGCAGTGGGAAGTGCAGACTGAGTCAATGGATGGGAGGCTGGTTTGCGTGATGGATTGGGCTACATTAACAACCTTTTGTAGTTTCTTGCAGCCTTGGACAGAGCAGGAGCCATACCAAGCTGTGATGCAACCAGAAAGAATGGTTTCTATGATGCATTTGTAAAAACTGGTGAGTGTCGAGGCTGACATGCCAAATTTCCTTAGTCTCCTGAGAAAGTAGAGGCAAAGGTGGGCTTTAACTATAGTTGGGGAGGGTATGGGGGGGTGGAACCAGGATAGGTTGTTGGTGATCTGGCTATCTAAAAACTTGAAGCTCTCAATTCTTTGTATTTCATCCCCGTTGATACAGACAAGGGCATGTTCTCCTTTACACTTCCTGAAGTCGATGACAATCTCCTTAGTTTTGTTGATATTAAGGGAGAGATTATTGTTGCCACGCTAGTTCATCAGATCCTTTTATTCCTGTACTGTCTTATCATTGTTTCATATCTGACCCACTATGGTGGTGTTGTCAGCAAGCTTGAAAATCAAATTGAAGGGAAATTTGGCCACAGTCATAGATGTATAAGGAGTATAGTAGGGGGCTGAAAACACGATTAAAACACTATAAAACACTAAAGCCTTGTGGGGCACCAGTGTTGAGGATGAATGTGGAGGTGTTGTGTTGTTGCCTATCCTTACTGATTGTGATTATGGGTGCTACATATAGGTGCCCCCTGCATCCCACCCTCCCACCTTGCTGGTTAGCACTGCTGCCTCTCAGCGCCAGGGACTGAGGTTCAACTCTAGCCTCTGGTCACTGTTTTTGTGGAGTTTGCACATTCTCCCCACTGTCTGTGTGGACTTCGTCTGGGTGCTCCAGTTTCTTCCCAAACTCCAAAGATACGCGGGTTAGGTTGAGTGGCCATGCCTCTTAGTTCAGGGAGTTAGCAGGATAAATAAATGGCGTTATGGGGTTAGGGCCTGAATGAGATTATGGTGGGTGCAGATTCAATGGGCCAAATGGCCTCCTTCTGCACTGTAGGGATTCTTTGATTATTCTCAATTTCTGCTCATTACCCATAGTGATGGAAGTTTCAACTCTTAAAAAAACTGGAAAAGAATTTGTGGGATATTTTAACAGAACACTGAAATGTAGTTCATTTATCAGATAAAAAAATACAAAGCATAACATCTATAGATTGCATCATGTACGAGTCACTGTTATATTAGGATAATAGTATTTCTGAATTAATTTCCAAAATAGGCCATTGGAAATTAAAACACATTTATTAAATACAAACATCCAGAATTAGTTTTTATGAAATACATTCATAGTGCACAGCATGATGTTCATCCACAGGAAAAATGAAAATATATTCATTTTGGTAAAACATGTCTTTGTGAAAAGCTGTACTGATACTTTTTTTTTAAAAACAGGACCAGAAATGCATCGCTGTGCAAGCATGTCTAATCACACAATAGAAGTGGCAATTTAGAATATTAAATCATTACTCAATAGATCTTTTGCATATCACCATATTACAATATAAAATAAGTCTGAGGGAGACTATTATTCAGTCCCCAGTCATATAGGCAGATGGATTCAACAACTAAAATGTATCCATCTGATCAAATCATGAATCACTGCCATAAATTTAAAACTTGAACTTAAAAATAAAATTCCCAATTCACTAAAGTACTAAATATCCAAAATAATCAGACCCCCTTTCACAATTTCATGCATCTTCGGATTGTGGAAAAAAACGGTCACATATCTGGTCCTAGAGATCTCAGACATCCAACACCTATGACAGTTGACGTATAATTCCAATTTAGCAGTAACCTTTCACACCCATTACAGTATTTCATATTTGCACAAATTCTGCTACCTTCTGCCACAACTCATGAATAATACTTTTACACCCTTGACACCCAAGTGAAAGTATGCCCACAATTTCACTATAATGCAGTAAGCCAGCGAGTGTAGTCACATGGCTTTCCAAAGCCTCAAAGCTGTCAAGTATTATCTCACTAGGCCAGAATGCTAACATAAGGAGCAAGAGGCTGATAATAGGAGGTGCAAATTCTCTACCTGACCATTTAGCAGGGTCTTTAAATCTGAAGGTATAATTCTCTGTAGGTAAAGTAACTTTATCAACGTCCTTCAGCCTCACCTTATCCCAACGGCTTGTGTTAAAATTTTTCATTACAGGGTGCACCTCAAGATTTGTGCAAGAAGGCAATGGGGTTTCCTTTACAACTTTAATTTTACTGCGAAACTCTTGCATCTGCTGTAGAAATAAGACTGGGTCAGTGACATCCTTAAATGTCTCTGCCATAGTAATAGCCCTTTTCTGTTCTTCTAGGATCATCTTCAGTTGATTTATCTCTGGATCATAGGCCTGCATCACCACCAGCTTCATGGTTTCAAAATCAGAAAGAACCTCATTCTTCTTCTGCTCCAGTGTGTGCTGCAACTTGGTAAAATATTCCGTCACCTTTTTTGCATCTTTACTTATTAGCTGCAGGGATTTTTTCTTATCAGTTTCTAACTTTTCCAGACAAGTTTGCACGTCAGCAGAACACCAAGTTTCTAGCCCTTGGAAAAGTCCATCAAAAGCTTCCTTCTCCTCTTTGTAGGCATCCTTGATGGCACAGAAAGAATGTCCTTCATGCTCTCCCATAGTGGCGCAAAACCCACAGATTAATTCAAGGTCCGTTGAACAAAAGATGTTCAATGGTTGCCCACTATGCTTCCTGCAGAGTGGCACTTTAGGTGTGTTCCGAATCCTGTTGTACTTCTCAATTATTCCCCTCAGTGAATAATTCACCTGCAAATTGTTAATTCCCATGATAGGGGTTTCTTTGCGACACGTTGGACATTTGAAAGCAACCTTGCACTGCATACCTCTCCCACTTCCTTCCAAAATGCCTTCTAAACATCGCTTGCAGAAATTATGTGAACAAGGGAGAACTCGTGGGTCTTCAAATAAACAGCAACAGATGGGACATGTCAACTCTTCTTCGAACAATTCCATTGCTTTCTATTAAAGAAAAAACAGTATTAATTACCTGGTTGGTATTGGAACCCACGTTGTGATTTTTCTTTCTAAACAAATTGTTCACATAAAAATTTCCTGATTTAATAAAACTCAATAAGGAGTTCCTAGTTTTAGTCAGGTTATGGGATGAAAAGAAACTGTGGCATATTTCTTACAGTTTACAGAGAAGTAGCAATAGAAAGCAGATGACTCATCTAACTTTAGTTAGGATAGAATATGGCACCTTGGGACGAAAGAAGAATAGACTTTTAGATACCAATAATTCATGTATTATAGAAACAATACAGAGGCACTGGTATAGGGTGCAGTGGTACTGTCATGGCACTAGTATCCAGAGACCCAATGGCAGGGCAGGCTCAAAGGGCTAGATGGCCTACTATTTCTTATGTATGTTCTTATGTTTGTCCTACAAGCAAAGAAATGTATGTTTTTTTTTAAACTTTACTTCTCTTGCAATCCTTTTTTAAAGTTGGGATTTAAGAAAACCTAATGCCAAGAATTGAGATTCAACTTGCTTAAGGATAGGCCCACCACTGCTTAAGTGATGGGCCTATCTTTAAGAATGCTGCCCCTTAAGAAAAATTCATAGGATGTGGGCATTGCTAGCTAGGTCAACATTTATTGCTCATTCCCGATTTCCCTCAGGAAGGTGATGGTGTGCTGTCTTCCCGAACTGCTGCAGCTCATCCAATATGGTTTTGAGATATTTCAAGATAGGTTAGGTAGTGGTTTGGATGGGAATTCCCAGGAGGGTGGTGTTTCCATATGTCTGTTGCTTTTGTCCTTCTAGATGTAACGATTGTGGATTTGGAAGGTAATATCTCAGGAATCTTGGTGAGTTCCTGCAGTACATGTTATAGATGGTACATACTGCTGCCAGTGTGTCACTAGTGGAGGGAGTGAATGTTTGTGGATGGGGTGCTAATCAAGTAGACTCCCTGTTCTGGATGGTGTCAAGTTTGAAAGTGTTGTTGGAGTTGCAGTCCAAAAACAACTGGACAGCGTTCCATCACATTCCTGACATGTGCCTTGTAGATGGTTGTCAAGCTTTGAGGTGGTGAGTAATGGGCCGTAGATCCTAGCCTATGACCTGATCTTGTAGCTACAGTATATTTTGCTCGTCTAGTTAAGGTTCTGGTCAATGGCAATACCCAGAATATTGACTGGGGAATACAGCCACAGAGCAGTATCAAGATGGTTGGATTCTCTCTTGGTGGGAGATGGTCATTGTCAACACTTGTGTGGCACAAATGTTACTGGCCAGCTGTCAACCCAAGCTTAGCTATTATTCGGGTCTTGCTGCATTTGGACTGCTTGCGAATGGCAAACACCCCCCATTTCTGACCTTATGAGCGAAGGAAGGATATTGATGAAGTAGCTGGACATAGTTGGGCTGGGGACCCTGAAGTGATGTTCTGGAACAGAGATCAGTGAGCTCCAACAACCATAACTATCTTCCTTCATGCTAGATCTGACACCAACCAGTGAACCAGTTGAGCTTATATGAAATGTCATTGATCAGATTTTAACTTTTATTTGTTTATTTTGAAAAATCAGAAAAGTTCAATTTCTGATGACACTTGAGCTCAATTTCTTAATGCTTGGTCAAGGCCTCTGGATTACTAGCCCATTAATATAATACCACCATACCCATGCTGACTAAAAAAAACGTTGTCATCTTGGCCATATGTATATTAAAATAAACTTTTACTGCCTGCAAAGCAACCTGTGCGTGACACGTACCTGCACTAGTTTCAATAGCACTAACAGTTTATACCCAAAATTATTGATTTCATTACCTCAATCTTACAATTCAAAAACACCACTTACCTTGCAGCTAATGAAATCATAGACCAGTTATAATGATCAATATATCCTATCACCTTCTACCATCCTTCATATGGCCTGAAAAACAAAATTTATTTTGAATTCTATATATCAGGAATTCCCACACAGATTACGAAAATAACCCAATGGAACATCAGTAACAAATGAATTCTAGATTTGTTTGGTTGTTGGTTCAGAAGAGCTGCACTATGCTTAGTCATAAAATCTCTATAGTGCTGAAGGAAGCCATTTGGCCCATCGAGTGTGTACCAAAAAGAATCCTACCCCACGCCCTTTCCACACACATTTATCCCACTAATCCCTCTAACCTACACGTCTCGGGACAGTTAGGGGCAATTTAGCATGGCCAATCCACCTAACCCGCACATCTTTGGAACAAAAGCATTTTTATTTTCACTGCCCACCCAGTAACCTAACGGGACAGATAGTTCACCTCCTGTGGAATCCACCCAGTTTTTAATCCAATTAGATCATCATTCTCCCCATTAGCAACAACATAATGATGTAGCATTTTTAAATAAAACATCCTAAGGCACAGGTGTCTCAAACAAAATTTGACACAACCTTATAAAGGAGATAGCTGGATAGATAATCAAAAACTTGGTCAAAGAGGAATATTTTGAGGAACATTTTAAAGAGGAGGAGAAAGCAAAGAGGCAGAAAGATAGAAGGGCAAATTTTCCCGTTCTGCCCACCACTGGAGCAGATGAGGGGTGAACCACAGAAAGATCATTGACCGTGAGTGGGATTTTTCAATTCTGGGGTAAGCACAGCAAGAAAATCCTGCGCAGGGAGAATTCCAGAACTCAGGACCTTGACAGCTGAATGCACAGCTAGCTATGGCAGAGTGATTAAAAACAAGGTTGCTAAAAAGACCAGAGCAAAGGAATGCCAATTACTTAGTGTTGTAAAGCTGAAAGAGATGAGCAAGAGAGCAAAGGCCTGGATCATGGAGAGAAAATGTTAAAACTCGAGGTGTCACTTACCTAGGAGCTAATATAGGTTATGAGCATGGGTAATAGAAAATGTTCTTTTTTTATGTTGTGTGAGTGTGTGGCTGAGCAACAGGAATCTATTATGCAGGGGGTAAACCAGTCTTAACACAAGCTCGCCACTCAAATCAGAGATAATAGAGGCCCACCTTTGCAAGTCTCATAAGTGCTAGACACCAATTTGAATTCCTGTGCAACGGTTTTTGTCTTAGCCAATCATCTAATGTCAATAATATTAATAGGCCCATAATCCTGATTATAATGTATTTAGGAAAAATAGGGAAGGAATAAAAGGCAACACTGAAAGATATTGTTACAGTAGTGAAACAGGATGATGCATTTGATAGTTCAAAGATAGAAGGGGTAATCTTCCCAAAAAAAATTCAAAGTGTCATAAAAGTCTGAAAATGAGAGTGTCCCACATCAGTTTATTTGGATGACTTTACCACTGCAATCTCCCACATTCTTTGGGGGTTGAGGAGGTGGGTGCAAGCAGGGTGGAGCCCAAGTAGGTCAGGAAAGCCATCTACAGAGTGCTTGGACGCCATGGCATAGGGTGCCCCAAATTCCCTCCTCCCATGGACATCAGATCCCCCCTCCCTCTTTTCATCAGCAGGATTGCTAACCCCCACATTATCACAGATCACTGGCATCATGACTCCCAATGAATCCCCTGGCAGATCCCCAAAATGCCCTTCGCCTTTGCTTGCGCCAACCCCTCCCCCCCCTGTCCCCGCATATATAAACACCTCCACTCAGGCCCCACCCCTTGGCACTGCCCTGGCACAGTGCCCATCCAGGCATGTAAGGGTGCCAGGTAGGTACTACCCATCTCCCAGGTAGCTTCAATGGCCTCCGTTCCCCTCAATGTGGCCACGGTGCCTGGTCTCTGCTGATTCTCACTTGTGTAAGGCAAGTCTTTTAACTCTCGTTAGTCAGCCTCTTGCCCTTTCAAATTGTTTTTTTTTTAATTCTTGCCCACGATCTTCCTGGCTCGCCACGCTGATCAACCAGCACAGCAAGCCATTATGATCACATCCAAAATCTATCTGGTTAGAATCAAGAAACAATACAGGAGCTATTATACAACTGAATGTACGTTATGGCCACCAAATAGAAGGAAGGAGATGGAAGAGGGAATTTGTATGGAAATTTTAAAGGTACACCAAGTATAAAATTAGTGGTAATATGGGACACTTGATTATCCCAACATTGCCCTTATTGCTGTAATTTTCTGGTCTAAGAGGGAGGAAAAATTCCTGAAATGTATAAGAACTTTCTTGGTCATTTTGTTTCTAGTCCAAAGACAAAGGAAGCATTGCTGGATCTGGTTTTGAGGATTGAGGTTGGGCAAGGAGAGCACATTTCAATATTTAAGCATTTGGGAAACATTGATCATAATATCAAGTTTAGAATAATTATGGAAAAAGGCAAGGAACAATCAAACAAAAATAAATTGGAAGAACTAATTTAAAATGAGTTGAAAGGGAATCTGGCCTGGTGGATTAGAATAAAAAATAGACAGGAAAAAGCAAGGGAGGCCTTCAAAGAGTACAAATTAGATATACTCCCACATGAAGAGAAGGAAGGGCATTCGAAGTTCCCACAATCACTAAAAAGTTTGAGATTACAATGAAACAGAAAAATGAGATTTATGATAAATGCCAGACTTACGATACAGAAGAAAACCATGCTGAATACAGAAAGTACAAGAGGAACTGAAAAAGAAGTTCAGAAGCAAAGAGTATGTGAAAATATATTAGAAGACAACAGAAGTGGGAGCCAGAAGTCTTTCTAAAAGATATAAATAGTAAAATAGTCATAGGAAGGATGGTGGGAGTGGAAGCTTTAATATTGTTAATAATATTACAATAAAGGAGGAGACAGGAAGAGAAATAAGACTGGATAAAAACATAAAAAGGGTAGTTAAAAGGTAGGCAGTGATCAAAGTAGAAGAGAAAGCCAGTTCACTTGGGATACATCCTACATTGTTGAGGAAAGGGTAGCGATTACAGCAGTTCTGGATTTTTCTATCCTCCTTATGTATGGGGAAAATGCCAGAGGATTGCAAATGTCATCCACTTAAAAAAGGGAGAGGAATGAACCAGAGAACTATAGTCAGTTAACCCGATGTTAGTGAACTATAGTCAGTTAACCCGATGTTAGTGATAGGAAAAAAATAATTCATGATAAAATAAATTGTCACTGGGAAAAAAAAGGTTAATAAAATAAAAGCCAAAAAAAAGCAAACCATTTTTTAACTAAATTGAAATGGAGCGTAGGTGGATGAAGGTATTGTGGTTTATATTGATATATGGGAGTTGATAATATATTTATCATATCCGACAAAACCCTTGAAATATAATCAGTTCAGCACAAAAACAGATGCTTCAGTCCTCCAAGCCTGCACCGATCACTTTGTCCTACCTAGACCTATCGCATATATCCTTCTATTTCCCGTGTGTTCATAGGTCTATCCAGATAAGTCTCAATGTTGCTAATATGTCTGTCTCAACCACCTCACTTGGCAGTGCATTCCAGGCCTCCACCACTCTGTAAAAACATCCCTCGCACATCTCTACTGAACCTTGCCCCCCTTAACTTGAACTTGTACCCCTTTGTAATTGTCACTTCTGCCCTGGGAAAATGCTTCTAATTGTTCACCTTATCTACACCTCATAATTTTGTGAATTTCTATCAGGTCACCCCCTCAAGTCTCCATCTTTCCAAGGAGAACAATCTCAGTTTATTCATTCTCTCCTCACAGTATTACCCTTCATACCAGGCAACATCCTGGTAAACCTTTTCTGTACTCTCTTCAAAGCCTCCACGTCCTTCTGGAGGTGTGGTGACTAGAATTGGACACAGCATTCCAAATGCGGCCTGACCAATGTTTTATATAACTGTAACATAATTTGTCAACTTTTATATTCAATGCCCTGGTTGACGAAGGCTAGCATGCTTTCTTCACCACCTTTCCCACCTGTGCTACCACTTCTAAGGATCTGTGGAACTGCACAGCCAGATCTCTGTGTGTCTATGTTCCTGATGATTCAGCCATTTATTTTATAGCTCCCACCTGAATTGGACCTATCAAAATGCATCACTTCATTTCTCCATCCAATTTTCCAGTCTGTCTATATTCTGGTGTATTCTCTGACAATAATCAACACTATCTGCAACTCCAGCGATATTAGTATTATTTGCAAACTTACTAATCAGACCAGCTACATTTTCTTCCAAGTCAACAGCACAGGTCCCAGCACCAATCTTGCAGATTACCACTAGTCACAGACCTCCATTCAGAAAAACACCCTTCCATTGATACCTTCTGTCTTAAATGGCCAAGCCAGTTCTGAACCCATCTAGCTATTTCATCCCTGATTCTGTATGATTTCATCTTTTGCACCAGCCTGCTTTGAGGGACATTGTCAAATGCTTTACTAAAGTCCATGGTAAACAACATCCACAGCCTTTCAAATCATTTTTGTCACCTGTAAATTAGTAAGACACAACCTCCCTCATACAAAACTATGCTGTCTGTCACTAATAAGATTATTCTAATCCAAACATTGATAGACTTTAAGAATCTGCTCCAACAATTTCACTATTACTGACATCAAGCTCACTGGCCTGTAATTACCCAGGTTATCCTTGCTACCCTTCTTAAATAATAGGACAACATTGGCCACAGAGGACTGAAAGATAGCCAATGGGCAAACAAAGATTTCTGTTAAGAGGCCAGCAATTTCATCTCTTGTCTCCCATTTGAGATAGACAAATCCCCAGGCTAGATGGCATCTATTTTAATGCTTTTTAATATACATATCACTTCTTCTCTTATAATGATGGCTTATTCTAAAGGGTTTACATATTCCTCTGAGATACCAATTATCCCTCTCAATTATCATAGAATCCTACAGTGCAAAAGGAAGCCTTTTCGGCCCATCAAGTTTGCACCAGCCACAATCCCACCCAGGCCCTATCCCCATAACTCTATGCTTTACCCGAGGTAGCTCTTCTGACAGTAAGGAGCAATTTAGCATGGCCAATCCGCCTAACCCACACATCTCTGGTTTGTGGGAGGAAAGCAAAGTACCCAGAGGAAACTCACGTGCAAGCTCCACACAGACAGCGACCCAATCCAGGAATCAAATCCGAGGTCCCTGGCGCTGAAAGGCAGCAGTGCTAACTATCGTGCCGCCCTTTATGAGTAACAACACAAAGTACTCATTAGAATCTCAACCACATTCTCCTTTGAAAGATTCAAAAATACGTGCAGATTAGGTGGATTGGCTATGTTAAACTGACCTTTAGTCAAGGGAGGGGGACGGGGAGTAGCATGGTAAATATATTGGGTTACAGGGACAGGGTGGAGTTGTTGTTAGTGCAGACTTGATGGACCGAATGGTCTCCTTCTGCATATTCGACCAAATCCATTTCATTTCCTTCCGAGGCTTTTGGTTGCAGTATGCTGTCCGCTCCAATACTAAGCCACGCCGAAGGATCAGCCGGCAACAGTCACAATGGCGCTTCTCAAAGCAGGAGCTGCAGCAACAAGCCCTGTGTGGGTGATAGAAAAGCAAGCGGCTACCTTCTCCTCACTCCAAGAGAACAGGCCACTATGCATAACCACATTCACGTTCAGGAATTGTTATTTAAAGGCAAAATTCATCAGACTAACACTGCACTGCCAATCACACAGCACAAAGAAGCAGTTATTGCTGAATATTGTCTTACCCGTTCGATGTCTCCCATCCAGCATCAGATCGCTCCAGTCTAACACAGTGAGGCGGCTTTGCTACTTTACAATACTCGGGCTGTACTGAGCAAGCGTGAAGGCAGGGTATTCAAGCATCACACACACTTTGAATACACTCTGCATGGCACGCTGGGAGTCAAATTGGGAAGTTTGGTTTTTTTTAAAAGGAGGAAGTTAAGTGACAAAATGAAACCTAAAACAACCAGCAAAGGTTACCAAAACTAGCAGCAAAACTTGTTTATATTTGTCAAAGGGAATAGTAATATGGGAAAAATAGACCCATTTAAGGATGGCACAGTGGCAAATTGATTAGCAACCAGGGGTTTGATTCCAGCTTGGATCACTATCTGTGTGGAGTTTGCATATTCTCCCTATATCTGTGTGGGTTTCCTCAGGGTGCTCCAGCTTCCTCCCATGGTCCAAAGATGTGCGAGTTAGGTAGATTGGCTATGCTAAATTCTCCCTCACCATATCCAAACAGGTGTTGGAATGTGGCGATTAGGAGATTTTCAGCAACATTTGTGAAGCAAGAAAGAGGCAGTGCTAAAGAGTGGATTCTTCTGTTTTCGCTGGTGGCGAGCTTGGAAGCAGAAGATACATAATTAAGTGGGGTGTAGCGGAACACACCATTTTTCTGCCCCCAGTGGGATTAAGTTCTGGGTGGGAAGGCCATTGTCAACCTTCCCATCCTGCTGCTGCTGCCAATTGAGGCTTTTAAGTGACCAATTAGGGACAACATAAGGGCCTCATGCCATCACTGGTATCAACCCTGCTTCAGGCAGGCTTGTCGCATGCAGTGTACATAGCAGCTAAAACCTACATTAATGGATTCAACACTGAGAAGAGTGGACTCACTGAGAACCATTTCCCTCCTCTTGTAGCCACTTTTCCACATCCACAAAACCCTCCTTCCTGTCTCTATCCTCCCATTACTTACCTGTGACCTGGCTCGTTCTATGTTCCCAAGACTCAAACGCTTGCACTCCTGGCAGCAGCCTGCACCTCAAATAACAGGGAGCTCTCAGTTGGTATATCTTCCACTTCTTAAGTCTTGATTCCAGGAGAGGGCCTGTGAGTGACCTTGCCACGGACTGATTAGCTTGTAGTTCAATGATCTTTCCAGAAAAAAGGCTCTGTGGATCTCTCACTAGATCATCAACTGATATTACAAGACCTCTGATGCCTCAAAAAAATTCCACCTGAAAGGGGAAAAAAAAACACCATAACAGATTTATTAAATTTAACCAGGGTTCTCAAAATGAAGGAAGATTACTTAAAATGGAGGGGAAGCAGATGGCCAGTAATCACATCTGATAAATACTATTGATGAAATGTAAGCTGGCCCTTGCTAAGGATCGTAGGAGTATTGCTGTGTATGAAATGCATATGATAGGTTGGAGCAGCACGTTTGAATGAAGAACAAAGTTGCACACTGAACATGCAAGAAGACAGATATACTCATAAGGGCAGCGTGTTTAACGCTATGATTGACTAATTGTTAACATGATAGCCAGTGATTGGTTTATATAAATATCTGTAACACAATGCCATATAAAACAATCTGTGTATGTTTAATCTAGTAATCTGTCCAGCAGTCTGGCTGAGGTGCAGCCTCATTTGCATATGCTTGAATAAACAGCCTGAAAAGAAGTTGAGTCTGTTCTCATCTGTGGGGAATTGGGGAGAGATTGATCTCTTAATCACAATCAAAGTCTTAGGCCAATAAACTTCAGATAAAAGAGGACACAGTTGCAGCACTCGAAGGGAACTTAGTGGATTTAAATACGGAATAAATAATGAGACTTAAGCTAAACATTTATTGAGATTTCATGGTTTTCACCCCAAGATAGCTCAAGACATAGATGAGAAAATTGAAGGCATGTTCTTTCAAAATTCTGGAGCTTGCATTGTGAAACTGGAAATGTCACTCCATTAGTTAAGGAGAGGTTAAAGATATGAGGGACAGTATGGCTGGAAATTTGAACAGATAAGAACTGATAAGAGATTGTGGACTTCTTGAACACAGGCCATGTCTGACTGGTGTGATTGAATATTTTAAGGAGGTCACTGACCATGACAGATCGGAAAATGTATATAAATGTAGTTATTAGAACCATAGGATCCTACAGTGCAGTAGGAGGCCATTCAGCCTGCACCAAACACAATCCTGCCCAGGCCCTATTCCCTAACTCATGCATTTACCCTAGCTAGTCCCCATGACACCAAGGGGTAATTTAGCATGGTCAATCCGCCTAACCCCACATCTTTAGACTGTGGGAGGAAACTGGGCACTCAAAGGAAATCCATGCAGTCACAGGGAGAACATGCAAACTCCACACAGACAGTGATCCAAGCCAGGAATTGAACTCAGGTCCCTGGCACTGTGAGGTAGCAATGTTAACCACTGTGCGACCCCTAAGGGTGTCTAAGTGGACTTCCAGAAGCTTTGTGGAATTTCAGAACGACTGTGTATTGCCATTAATTTTATTCTGTTACATTTAAAGAATCTTCAAACATTAATGATTAGTGCACAAGATAAGGTGTCACTGAAAACATTAACAGATTTCCTGGCAATCACTTACTGGAAAATCAGTCCTTGAACAAAGTTGTGATGTTCAGCTGCTAATTTATCCTTTGTAAAAGCAAATCTAAAATCAATCAAATGGCAGTTGTAATTTCTCATAAATAGCTTTCTTTTCTCTTTTTTTAAGATTGTTTAGTACCATAACAAAGTGTAACACCTGGTTTCAACATCCTGGAATTTAATGGAAACATTAGGTTTAGAGCAACACACACAGCACAGGAAACAGGCCCTTCAGCCCAATGAGCCCGCGCCGCCGTCATAACTATATAGTAACAATTCCAATATCCTATCCTAATTTTAGGTTATTCCTAATATGATAGGTCCTAATAGGTTTACGACTTTCTTATTAATAATATTTAAAACAGATCTTCTGTGTCTTTAGTCATAGTGAGTCAGTGGTTACACCAGCCAAGGAGATTGGGTACTGGGATGCGAAAGTAAGATAGATGTGCACATTTTCCATTGAAAAAAATTAGGAAGGTTTTCTCAGAGACATGAAGTAAATGTTTTAAATTGGTTCTTCAAAAATAATAAGGTTCAAATCTTAATTTGTGTTTGGGCTAGGGAGCAGAATTTAGGGCAAAAACCAGGTTATACCCCTTCTATATGACATGCTGCTTTCTGTCTAACTGCCTGCATGCAGAAGATGCAACTGCCCCAAAGTGGAGTGGTAATGCAAAGGACAGGATAATGCAGACAAAAACCAGTGCCCAGATACCACTCTTTGTATCATAAGTTAAGCCCTCAGACAAGAGGGATAAAAGTTATTTGCGAGTTTTGTCAAACCAGTAAGCTCTCAGACCTTTGAGTCTGCTAACTTTTGCCTGAAAACAGGGAGGGAATTCCAGAGTCTGGCCGCCAATGCTGCAGTAATTAAAATCCAGGATACATAAGAGGCCAGAATTTTAGGAGTGCAGATATCTTGGAGGTTTATAGGACTGAAGAAGATTTCTGAGATATGGAGGGTGAGGCAATACAGAGATTTAAAAACAGGGATGAGAATTTGGAAAACAAAACAAGGAAGTCATAGAGTCATAGGGTAATGAGACTTGGTATGAATTAAGACAGCAGAGTTTTGGATAACTTCAAGAACTAAAATGTGGGAGACCAGCCAAGATTGAGTTTGAATAGTCAAGTTTAGAAGAAGCAAAGGCATAAGTGTTTCAACAGCAGATGGGACAAAGTCAGGTGATGTTACAGAGGTGGAAATAGGCAATTTTGGTGAATCATGAAGGTTAAATCAGAAACTCATTGAGGATTGAATTTGATGCCAAGATTGCAAACAGACTGACTTCATCTCAGACTGTTATCAGGGAGAGGGACAGAGATGGTGATTAAGAATCGGAGTTCGGATAAGGGACAAAAGTGATGGCTTCATCTTACCAATATTTAATTGAAGAAAATTTCTGCTCATCCAATACTGGATTCCGGCTAAGCATGGGCAACATGGTAGCATAATGGTTACCACTGCTGCCTCACAATGTCAGGGACCTGATTCGATTCCTGGCTTCAGACACCATCTGTGTGGAGTTTGCATGCTCTCCCCAGGTCTGTGTGGGTTTCCTCCAGATGCTTCGATTTGTCCCACATTTTGAAAGATGCCCTGGTTAGATGCATTGACCCAAATAGGCACCACTGGACTGTGACGACTAGGGGAATTTCACAGTAACTTTATTGCAGTGCTAATGTAAGCCTTACTTGTGACTAATAAATAAACTTATTTTTACTTTACTTGGCATTCTGATAGTTGAGAAATAACGTTCTTTTTCAACATTCAAGCAGCTCTATAAATGCAACTTCCTGTTCACGTTTTAGATGTGCTTAAGGAGGCAATAGTTCAGTGAGGTAATGTAGAAGCAAGTTTGGGGTGGAAAACTGTTTCTGTTCTTTCTCAGGCCTGAAATATGTGGTATACTGGAAACATGCACAGAATTCAAAAGCCCTATATTCATTCAAAATTTGAGTTTCGGCCTAATCACAACACGGGTGAGCCGCTGAGGTGGTCAGAGACAAATTGCTGATTCTCTGGCCAGTGAGTTCTGGGATGAGTGGGGAAACAATCAAGAGGTTGGGGGAAATTGGGAGATGGCAATGCAAAGGCTGGCAATGTTTCCGGGAACTACTGTGGAGCCTGCAAAGCACTCATATTCCTCCTGACTCCACTTTCATTATGTATCTTCTTAAAACCTAACTTTTTGGGTGCCAGCTTCCAGCAACCACTTGAAGAACCACGTTACACTTGAAACCTACCCACCATACAGGCAAAAGTCAGAAGTGGGATGGAATATTGTCCATGTGTCTAGTTGCGTGCAGCTGCAACAATACTCAAAAAAATCAACACAATCCAGAACAAAGCAGACCACTTGATTGGCACCCTATCCATCACTAAACATTCACTCCCTTCACCCTAGCACAGAATGGCAGCAGTGTTAACCATCCACAAGGTGCACTGCAGCAACTCACCAAGGCTCCTTCGAGTGCACTTTCCAAAACTTGAACCTCTACTGCCCAGAAGGGCAACTGCTGCAGGTGCAGGGGAACACTGCCACCTGCAGGTTTTGCTGCAATCCACACACAATCTCAACATGAAACTACATTGTCCTTCCTTCACTGTCACTGGGCCAAATCCTGGAATCCCCTTCCAAAAAGCATTGTTGGTGTACCTTCAGCACAAGCATACAGTGGTTCAAGAAGGCAGCTCACCACCATCTTCTCAAGGTAATTAGAGATAAAAATGCTGGCCTAACCAACAATGCTCATGTCCTGTGAAAAGAATTAAGAGAAAAACATTGATTACTCTGGTCTCAAAAAGGAGTCTTCTCATTGCATATACCAAAGGCCGAACTCTTTTCAGTCACCAACCCTTGTCACCTACATTGGAACCTTTACCTATTTAGCACAGTTCTAATGTAGACGTGAGCCATAATTTTACTGTGCCATCCACCAGGGGAATCGGAGCAGTCGAGGGATGGTCTATGGAAAGATCTGTTGATCTCTGGCACGATTTTACTATTTCAGGATGACTGAAATTGTGTGAACAAATTTCTAGGTTTCTGTTCAAATTGATTCTCAAGCATCCTCACAAATACAAAATACCAAGCGAACACCTATTCCAAAACACTGGGTTACATATGCCAAAGTGACTTTATTGTTCCCCTATAATATTTACAACGAGGGCTTGTAACCCTTACCCCTACCTCTTATAGGTTCTCAAACCTATCCTAATGCTAGGCAGAAGTTGCTCCAGAAAGATTGGCAGTTTAATGCCAATTTGTAGACAGTTTTGAACTGTTGGAACTATAACCAATAATAATTGGATTAGGACTGCCCAAGCAATTGCAACTCATCTGAAACTCCCTAAAATCTGTAATATAATTACAAGGGGAGAATGTGCAAACTCCACATAGACATTGACTGAAGCCGAGAATTGAATTTCGGTCCCTGGCACTGCAAGACAGTAGTACTGACCATTGTGCCATTAATTATGTTGTGGTCCTTTGAAGTCCCTTCCCATCACCTGTTCTTCAGATCTAAAAGGATTTTTCATACCTTTTAGAAGATTCAATAGCCATCCCTTGAGGGATCTTTACATTTTAATAACCGTTTGTTACCAGCTCTAGAGATGTGAGTCTAACAAGATTTAAGATGCCATGTTGTCTGTCCATAGTTCCATTTTGGAAAAAAAAGCTTTTAAACTCATGTTTGAAAACAGAAATGTATCTTTAAAACAGTTGTCCTTAAAACCTGTAATATAATTATATGTTTGTGACAATCTTCCACTTTTTTCCCCTACCACTGGCAATCACGCTTTTAAAGACGTATTTATCTTAAACTCTGCAGCTCCCCTAGGCATTTAACCTCCCTGAAGATCATCTTAATCCCTATCTCTGATCATGATTATTTGATTTGATTTGATTTATTATTGTCACATGTAATAATGTATAGTAAAATGTATTGTTTCTTGCGCTACACAAAGCACAGCATTCATAGAGACGGAAATGAGAGAGTGCAGTGTTACAGTCATAGCTAGGGTGTAGAGAAAGATCAACTTAATGCAAGGTAAGTCCATTCAATTGTCTGACAGCAGCAGGGAGGAAGCTGTTCTTGAATTGGTTGATAAGTGACCTCAGACTTTTGTGTATTTTTCCTGACAGAAGAAGATGGAAAAGAGAATGGCTGGAGTGTGTAGTGTCCTTAATCATGCTGGCTACTTTGCCGAGACAGCTGAAAGTATCCTAATGTCTCTTCTTTAGCTTGGTGCCATTTTTCTGTCTGGTTTCGTGTGAAGGATTTTACTGTGTTAAAGGCACCATTTACTATAAAAGTAATGGTTAGAATGTAATGTTGGAATTGTATAAAACATTGTTGAAGCCACAACTGGAGTATTGTGTGCACTTCTGGTCATCACATTACAGGAAGCATGTAATTGCTCTTTGAGAGAGAAGGTTTACAAAAACATTGCCAGGGCTAGACAAGTTTACTGTGAGGAGAGATTGGATAGATTGGGGTTATTTTCCTTGGAACAAAAAACTTGATAGAGGTGTACAAAATTATGAGAGGAAGAGATAGAGTGAACAAGATAAAATTGTTTCTCTTGATGGACAATTCTAGAACCAGGAGACATAGATTCAAGACAGATTCAAGGCAGTAGCTGTAGAGGGAACATTTTTATCCAAATGATGGTGGGTGTCTGGAATTCGTTATCTGAGTTGGTGGTGGAAACAGAGACTCTAAACAGTACCTGGATCAGCATGCTAAGTACTATAAGCAGCAGGGCTATGACCTGGTGCAGGAAGGTGGGATTAGAAAGGGCACCTGGGTGTCCTTGGCTGGCAATGGACAAGTTGAGGCCTCTTACTGTGCTCTATTTTTAACTCATTTCTCTTTTTTTTGCTTTTGCATGGCAGCGTTCATTCTGCATTTGACACTTCCTCTGGTCATTTCTTTTGTTTTTATATTTATCCCATAACAATTCCTTTGGCCTGGTCTCCCTTTTGTTATTTAATCTCTTCTGCCCTCTATCCTATGCAGGTGTTCTTCTTTGATCATTCCACCACTCTTTCCCTTTACACTTGCTTAAAACCTATTACACTTCTAACTTTCCCCAATTCTTCCAATAGGCCATTGACCTGAAATGTTAACCCTGATTTATTCTCCACTATATAAATGTAAGTTGTTGTAGCTTAGTTCAGCTCTTGATGTTTCATAAACTCTAGTTGCTAAAATTCAGTAATAACATGTTTTCTGCTTTTAAAGCTTATTTTACATTATTTAGTGTTTTTATGACTATCCTGTATGGGTGGAATTTTACAGCCCTGTTGTGATGGGAATAGGTCTGAAAATGCAGTGAGCCATTTGAAACGCCATTGACTGAGGTAGCACGATGGCACAGTGGTGCGTACTGCTGCTTCCCAGCACCAGGAACTTGGGTTTGATTCCTGGCTTTGGTCAGTGTGTGTGTGGAATCTGCATGTTCTCCCCATGTCTATGTGGGTTTCCTCCAGGTGCTCTGGTTTCCTTCCATAGTCCGAAAGATGTGCTGATTAAGTGCATTGACCATGCTAAATTCTCTCTCACTGTACCCGAACAGGTGCTGGAGTGTGGTGTCTTGGGGATTTTCACAGTGACTTCATTGCAGTATTAATGTAAGTCTACTTACATTATTAATTAATAATGTAATTAATTAATAAACTAATTAATAAACTTCAAATTTAAAACAAAAACTTCTGGCAGGACCGGAAAATCCTAAAATAAAAGTAAAAAGTAAAGTTTATTTATCAGTCACAAGTAGGTTTATATTAACACTGCGATGAAGTTACTGTGAAAATCCCCTAGTTGTCACATTCTGGTCTTGTTTGGGTACACTGAGGGAAAATTTAGCACAGCCAATACACCTAACCAGCACATCTTTCAGACTGTGGGAGGAAACTGGAGCACTTAGAGAAAATCCAGACATGGGTAGAATATGCAAACTCCACACAGACAGTGACCCAAGTCCTGTGAGGCAGTAGTTCTAACCACTGTATCACCATGCTGCCCCAGAAGAGCTGTAAAATTCCTATCCATCTGAAAGATCTTAAAGTCTGACTGCAAACTACCTTATTTTTAATCTTTCTGCCCGAGAACACAATATTTATCCGTGGATGTTATGATTTTGTGTTGTTTATTTTACTTTTATTTGAGCTTTATAAGGCATTCTCAGTGAAAATCCACTGCATGTTTATAATGGATGGAAATAGTACCTAGATTTATAAACAGGCTGGGTTATGTCTATTGGTTTATCACATTGTCCATTCACTCGGAGGTTTGATCTCATATCCAGTCCGAACAGTGAATTGATGGTCTTCTCTGTATGCTGGTTCTAAATTTGGATTGGTCACCTTTACGATTTGGAAAGCATGGGTCCAGCAAACAAACTGATGCCACCCAGCATGATCTGGCATTCAGGTGGCAATCCCTCAAAGACACAATCAGCACACTTGGTGTAGAAAGAAAAAAAATCCACGCTGGTGAGGGAGGGGAGTTTGCAAGACCGATTGTTAGGATAAAATACAGGGGAATGTTACTCTGCCTTTTTTCTGAAATTGAAACTGCATGAAAAGAATGCAAAACTTGTTGTACTCCCCAGATTTGTCATCCTTCAAAAGCCCTCCAGAAAGTCTAATTTTTAAATCTTGATTATATTTCTTTTAATCCTGATGGGCAGCCATTTTTGTTCTTCATAATGCCATTTAAAACTCTGCCCATGCCCATCCTCACACTAAGACCCTTCACCAATCATACCTCTGCTTGGCTCCTGGTTAAGCAACACCATAGTTTCTAAAAAATTTCTCATCCTTGTTGTTAAATCAAACCCTCTGTGGCTAACCCCTTCCTTATCTCTGTAATCTCCTCTGGCCTTACAATCCTTCAAAATATCGGTGCTCATCTAATTCTGGTCTTTTGAGTGTTTTTGACTTTAATCACTCCACCTTTGCTGGTTGTGCCTTCGTCTGTCTATACTTGAAGTTCTGGACTGCCCTCCCCAAATCTCTTTCTTCAAGATGCTCCTTAAAACCTACCTCTTTAATCAGGTTTTTAGTCATTTTTCGTAATATTACCTTATATGGCTCAATGACTAATTTTGCCTTATAACACTTGCGGTGAAGTACCTTGGTATTTTTAATTACATTAAAAATGCTGTGTAAATATGAGATCATAGAATCCACACAGTGCAAAAGAAGGCCATTTGGCCCATCGAGCCTGCACCAACAACAATCCCACCCAGGCCCTATTCATGTATTCCCATGTATTTACCCTGATAATCCCTGACACTAAGGATCAATTTAGCATGGTCAATCCACCTAACTCGCACATCTTTGGATTATGGGAAGAAACCAGAGCACCCAGAGGAAACCCATGCAGACACAGAAAGAACATGCAAACTCTATACAGGCAGTTACCCAAGGCCGGAATTGAACCCAAGTCCTTGGCACTGTGAAGCAGTAATGTGGATAAATAATATTTTTGAAGCTCAGTTTACAAAGATATTTCTATTTGAGTTTTTCATTTAGGTTGTATCTACCCATCGTGCTTTAGTGCCCCCTGGTGGCATTTAACAGGAATTAATATTCACAATAACCATGGACACATGACAAACAAGATATACTGATTCTGGCTGGCTAGGTTTAGGTGAGAAGTAAACTTGAGAAGAAGAATAAGAATGATTTATGGGCCAGAAAACCAAGCACCTTTCAGAGTCCTGTGCTGACTCTGATGTTCACTCTGTCTTCACAGTGAAAAATTTAACTAATATTTATGTTTTCTCACCAGCAACATATATGTCATTAGGGAGGTTAGTCAGTTAGAAATTCGACCAAATTGTTGAGGGAAATGAAAAGGTACAGAAGTCAATGCTGCAGTGTAAACAAAAACATGAGGCAGTGTCAAAATGTAACTTGGAACTTGAAAGGGGATGCCTGCCAATTAATATATTATTCTGGGTTACTCTTCAAGAAACACTTTGTACCTAATACACTAAAGAGGTCATTAATCAAGTTTCTGAATCAGGAGGTTTGGCTGGAAACTACAGTTACAAATTGGCCACCTTCACAATATGGTCAATTATTTTTAGAAGTGCAATATGCTGAGCCTTCATCTATTCACTTTTGAAAGATTAAGCAAAAATAGCTGATCTGTTTCCATCAGCTTGTTTCGCCTTTAAAACCATGTTGAAATATAAATACACAGATTTCTGCATTTTCCCAACTCTGACTTCTGGTATACTTCTGATTTCCTTTGCCACCACAAATTAGCAACTGTGCCTTCAACTGCAAGGTCCAAAGCTCTGGAATTGCCTCCCTAAACCTCTTCATCTTTGTTTAAGACTACTTCATAAAACCTACTTCTTTGACCAAGCCTGGATCACCTTCCTAATATCATTTTATGTGCCTCAGCATCAGGTTCTGTCTGATAAAGCTTCTCTGAAAGGCCTTGGATACTGTGCTACATTAAAGAAGCTAAATAAGTGTAAGTTATAGCAATTATTCTGCAGAAAAGCTGCTCCAAGGTATTGACAAAATCCTATGATGTCACCATTTTCTGCACAAACAGTGCACCCAGAAATCCCAACACAAGCAAAAGCAGCAGCAAACAACAACAATGCAATAAGTCAGATAGGAACTTGCTAAGAAGGCTTCATTATTATCTAGCCCGCTTCCAAGTGGATTCTGATTCTTAATGAGTTTTCTCATATGTGCACAGGATTCTAGTGCATTCTTACTGGCTGGCCAAATGTCGGGTGGCAGGGGAAATTTCGGCGGGGCGGTCAGGGGGAGCTGCCAAAACCTTCCAAGAAATCTGTGCTCCTCAAATTTTAATTGTTCCAACATTGGTGGCCAAGCCTTCATTTGCCAAGGCACTAATACTTGGAATTCCATACCTAAACCGCTCCTTCTCTCTTACTTTCTTGAAGATCTTGCTTAAAACATATCTCTTTGAACTTTGGTGATTTGTCCTTCATATTGAATTTTACTTTATGACACTCCTGCAGAATTAGAGGTTTATAGTAAGAAAAATGCCATTTGACCATTTGTGCCTGTTCCGACTCTGCAACTCATCTAGTCCTAATGCCCTGCTTTTCTTCAAGGTCCTGAAAATTTTTCTCTTCAGATAATGATCCAGTTCTCTTTTGAAAGCCATGATTGTACCTGACTCCATTACATTCAGATCCTAACCTTCATTTTTTATTGCTTCTTTTGCCAATTACCTTAAACCTGTGCTTTCTGGTTCTCGATCCTTCCAACAATGGAAACAAGTTTCTCCTAATCTACTGTGTTCAGACCCTTCATCATTTTGAACTCCTCAATAAAATCTAATCTCAACCCTCTCTTCTCCAATCTATCTACAAAAATGGTTTGTTATCCTTGAGTCCATTCTCATGAAACAATTCTGCACTCTAACTATGGGTGGAATTTTCTGGTCTGTTTGCAGCAGATGGGAAAGATGGCGTAGAAATGTTGCCTCAGTGGTAGCATTCTCCACTGTACTGAGTAATATAGAGAAAAAAATCCAAAGGGTGGCCCCATGACATCATGCCAGTGGGTGGACTGTTGATAGAGTCTGCATCACTAGCATTAGAAAATCAGAAA
The DNA here is from genome assembly GCA_024679065.1 of Sphyrna mokarran. Taxonomy (NCBI): domain Eukaryota; kingdom Metazoa; phylum Chordata; class Chondrichthyes; order Carcharhiniformes; family Carcharhinidae; genus Sphyrna; species Sphyrna mokarran. The sequence goes on along the minus strand of JAGIQG010000013.1, from coordinate 76,530,273 downwards.
TAGAACACCCATCACCACCCCTGCATGATATCAGTATCTACTCCTGCATCCACTGCAAACATCTTTACCTAGAGAACAGTACAGCACAGGAAACAGGCTCTTCGGCTCTCCAACACCTGTGGAATCCTTACACCAGACTGAATCACCCTTTGTGGAACACTACCCAAAGGAATTCCCAACCCGACAGAACACTGCCCCACACAGTATTATATTTCCAACTTCATACACATTGTTCATCCATCGTCATAGATGAGGACCTTGACACCATTAGTCATTTTGGTTGCAGTGTGTCCGAAGATGACTGATCAGACCAATTTGGGCAAGGAATGTCCTGGCACATATTGGACAGACTTGTGTAGATACTGTAGTTGTTGTGCTGGTGGCTGTGGACTTGTGCAGCTCATGCTTAAATTGTGCTTCAGCAATACACCTTGCTTCGTAAGCTTGACAGCCTTTGTGGATGAGGCAGCACTAGGTAGGGTGGTTTTGTGCTGGCGTTTCCCAGGTGGTCATGTATATGTCAAGCAACTTCAGGGAAGCCTTGAGTGTATCTTTGAAATGTTTCTTCTGCTGTCCATACAAGCATCTTCCAGCAGAGAGTTCCCCAAAAAGGAGCTGCCTGGGTATGCGCTCGTCTGACATATGGATGACATGACTTGCCCACCGGATCTGCGCTCTCATCAGCAACGTGTGGACTAATGATAGACTTGCTCTAGAGAGAATTTCAGTGTTTGGTACTTTATCTTGTCATCTGATATGTAATATTCTGCGAAGACAAGTCATGTGGAAATGATTCAGCTATCTTGCATGCCTTCAATACACAGTTCACGTTTCATACAGGCGTACAGGAGGGTAATGAGTACTGCGGCGCTGTAGACATTCAGCTTTGTTGCTGGACTGTTCCCATACAGTGGAGCGCAGTCTACCAAAAGCAGAACTTGTCTTTGCTATTCTGCAGTTAACTTTTGCGTCAATAGTCACAGATTGGGAGAGAGTGCTGCCAAGACAAGTGAACTGATCCACTGCCTGTAGTTTTTGCCTTTTGATTGTGAATATGGGTTCTGTATACAATGCATGAGGAGCAGGCTGGTGCATGACTTTGGTCTTTTTAATGTTAATGGTGAGTCCAAAGTTATCACAAGCTATGGAAAATTTGTCCATACTGATTTGCATCTCTGGCTCTGAGGCAGTATACAGTGCTTAGTCATCTGCAAAGAGGAAATCTCTCAGAACAGTCTCTTTCACTTTGGTAATAGCTTGAAGTCTCCTCAGGTTGAAGAACTTCTCATCCATTCTGTACTTGAGGCTGATTCCAGCCACACTGTCCTGGAAGGCATCATTCAGCATGACAGTAAACATCATGCTGAACAGTGTGAGTGTGAACACACAGACCTGTTTGATGCCATTGGTGACTGGGAATGCCTCAGAGGATTCTCCTCCATCCAGTTCTCTGGCCATCGCGCACACCCCACCAAGCCACATCGCTCTCTAAAAACCACCCCCTTCAACAGAGCCCTTGGCACTTCTTGGGAATGCCCAGGGGACTTTCTCCTGAGACAGAACCTGAACTCGTCTGAACTATTCTGGCAGGTTCTGCTCACCAGGTGCATGCCATGGGGTACCTGATGTGATTCACATTGGCATGAATGGACAATCTAATGTGCGGAGTCAGGGTGATAATCTGGGCCTATTTCTCTCTCCACAGATGCTGCCAGACCTACTGAACATTTCCAGCATATTGTTTTTAATTTCAGATTTCCAGCATCCATAGTATTTTGCTTTTGAACTGATTTATAGAAAATGAATAAATTTATCAATAAACAATTATGCCTTGTTTGCCAAATATCTTGAGTGTATAATTGATAGTCTCTTAAGTTTTTTTGGGAGTATATAGAGACAAATTTCTAAAACAATGAGGATTGTAACATTTGATATAAACATTGACATCAAAAAGAAGTTTTGACATAAGCTGAGTAAAGTGGGTTTGCTTGAGAGCTATGATAAAGACTTTGTACTGAGTCCAAGTCTGATTAATAACAAATAAACTGACTTAAAATCTCCCACATAAATTTTGAGGTCCACACGGATGTTGGAAAGAACGACATTTAAGAAATACGTGGGATGCATTAAATTCAAGTTGAGCTGTTTGCACGAAGCAAATTTCTCAGTGATGTATCAAATAGTTGGAAAGGGTATTATTCTGTGTCTTTAGGTCTGTATTCATTGCAAGTTTAGAAGGATGGGAGAGAATCTTATTGTATTGCAAGGCCTGGATAGAGTGGATATGGAAAGATTGTTCCCAATAGCAGGAAAAGCTATAACTAGAGGACACAACCTCAGATTAAAGGGACGATCCTTTAAAACTGAAATGAAGAGAAATTTCTTCAGCCAGAAACTGGTGAATCTGTGGAACGCTTTTTCATAAAAAGGCTGTGGAGGCCAAGTCATTTAGTGTCTTTAAGAAGAGAGATAGATAGTTCTTGATTAATAAGGGATCAGGGCATATGGGAAAAAAGTCAGGAGAATAAGGATGAGAAGACCATCAGCAATAATTAGTGGAGCAGACTCAATGGCCTAATTCTACTCCTATGTCTTATGGTCTTATTACAAAACATGACAATGTTCCAGGAGTCCCTGTTTGAACAGAGGGGTGTATGATAAGATGAGGGCGGAATTGGCTAATGTAGATTGTGGGTGCATATTGGTTGGTAGGACAGCTGAGGAACAGTGCAGGATTTTTAAGGAGATCTTTTTCAGTACTCAACAGAAATATATTCCAATGATAAAGAAGGACTGTAAGAAAAGGATAACCAGGCGTGGTTATCGAAGGAAATAAAGGAGAGTATTAAAAACCGATGCGTACAGAGCAGCTAAAAAGTGGGGAATTAGAAGATTGAGAAAGATTTAAAAAACAAAGAATGAATAAGAAAGTGATAAAGAAAGGAAAGATAGAGTATGAAGCTAAACTAGCTCTAAATATAAAAAATGACAGTAAAAGTTTTTACAAATATATAAAGAAGAGGAGACTGGCTAGAGTGAATGTTGGACCCTTGGAGGACGAGAGGGGGATTTAGCGGTGGATAATGAGGAAATGGCTGAGACTTTAAATAAGATTTTTGTGTCAGTCTTCATGGAGGTCTTGCTGCAACTGTACAAGGCACTGGTGAGCTGCAACTGGAGTACTATGTGCAATTTTGGCCCCCTATCTGCGAAAGGGGATATTGGTATTAGAGGAAGTACAGAGAAGGTTCACCAGGCTGATACCTGAGATGAAGGGGTTAACTTATGAAGAGAGATTGATTAGACAGGGCCTGTATTTGTTAGAGTTTAGAAGGCTGTGGGGGGGGATCTTATAGAGACTTACAAGATAACAAAGAGGCTAGACAGGGTAGAAGTAGAGAGATTCTTTCCGCTTAGAAAGGAAAACAGAACTAGGGGGCACAGTCTCAAAATAAGGGGGGGGGGGAAAGCAATTAAGGAAGGAATCAAGGAGGAACTTCTTCACTCAAAGGATGGTGAATCTCTGGAATTCTCTGCCCATTGAAGTGGTGGAGTTGAATATATTTAAGTCACGGGCAGATACATTTCTGAGACAAGGGAATTAAGGGCTATGGGGAGAAAGCGGGAAAGTGGAACTGTTCCACTTCAGATCAGCCATGATCTTATTGAATGGTGGGGCAGGCTCGAAGGGCTAGGTGGCCTACTCCTGCCCCTATTTCTTATGTTTAGAGGTCTAACGTTATTCCTCCTCCTCTGAGGATTGAAGGTTCACCATAAATGTTGAAATCATCAACGGGAGCAGCCGAATTCAAAGCTTCCCTCAGAAACAAAACCTGCAGTTACCATCCATTTTCCTTCACACCAAAAACACAAAATGCTGAACAAACTCAAAGGGCCTCACAGCATCTGCGACGAGAGAATAGAACTGACATTTCGAGTCAGGGTGACCCCACCTCCTCACAGCTGATTTTTATCCAGTTTCTTTTCGTGGTGCAAGATGTGTGCCAAGATTAATTACTGTGACTGACACTTCCCATCAGTCAGAACTGTACAGTCAGAGCATGCGCGATATCAGCAACCAGTGGGCGTGACGCCATCTGCACAGCGTATGAGATCACTGGAAAGTGACGCCAGAGCGTATGAGGTCATTGGAGGTTGACGTCGATGCGTCGAGCTGGGTGCGCGGAACGTCATGTGTACGTTCGGAAACCGTGTGACGTCAGTGGGTGAGTGCCGGGAAGATGGCGTCGTCGGTGTTGTGTTGTTTGAGGTGGTGTGGAGATGGAGGCTCTGGACACATTCAGCTCAAGGAAATGCCTGCCGTCCAGTTAGACACACAGCACATGGGTGAGTCAGCAACTGGTCGCAGTTATCAATTTTTGTTACTGTTGACCGAAGGGAGTAACTCAACCGCATCTCATTTAATTGCTCAGCGTCACTCTAGATGGGTGGCACAATCTTATTTTGCTTTTAAGATTTATGTGATCCACCTGAAATTCACTGTCTTTATATAGGTTAGCAATCCACTTCTCTAATGCAAATATGATACACGATAGAAGCCTTCAAATTGTCTGTTAATTTCTTTACGATATCACTAATTGTTAGTGTTGTTAATAGGAATCTAACTTTAGCACCAACCTTATCACGAATTGTCACCACCAATTCTGACCATTAACCCGAAAGCTCATCGTTTGAGCCACTAACATTAATCGCAATACATTCATTGTCCGTAGTGCAATGTATATTATGGTGTCAGTAGTCATTGGGTAATGTCTGTAATCATTGTAACATTAGATGACAGAATACTACCGTGCAGAAGAGGCACTTCGTCCCATCGAGTCTGCACCAGGGAGGAGCTAGCCAGAGTTGACTGGGAGAGGAGTCTAGCAGGAAAGATGATGGAACAGCAGTGGCAGGAATTTTTAGGAGAGACAGCAAAATTTCATACCAAGCTTGCCCAGTTAATCCCACTTACCAGCCCTTGGCCCATAAACTTGAATGTTATGGCATGCCAAGTACTCATCCAAGATGAGAGGCACCCTGTCTCCACCACCTTCCCAGGCAGTACATTCCAGACTGTCACTGCCCTCTGGTTAAAAATGTTTTTCATCAAATCCTCCCTAAATCTCCCATCCCTCGCTTAACTTGTGTCCCCTCATAACTCATCCTTGAACTAAGGGGAACAGCTGCTTCCTATCTACCTTGTCCATGTCCGTCATAATCTTGAACACCTCAATTACGTTGCTCTTCGGTCTTCTCTGCTTCAGAGGAAACAACCCAAGCCTATCCAACCCCTCTTCTTTTCACAAGGGGTACCAAAGATTGGCTGTGGGTCATAAGGAAAGAGTCAGCATGAAGAAAAAGAGACATATCCTCTCTCTGTCTAGCCTCCCTTTATAACTTAATGATGGGCATTGTGCCATCAGATGGTGCCATTTCAAGTTTGGTATTAAATAGTGATATGTAGTGTTGTAATTGACAGTGATAGACATTGTGGCATCAGGCAGTGTCTTTAAGCAATATGATACAATTGGTATTGATGGGCATTGTGGCATCTGTGCCAACAGTTTGTGGGATCAACCATGAATGGTCAGTCATGGTTGCCTTATCCTCCCCTTAGTGTGCTGCTTATTTCTTGGGATGAAATTTTGCTGTGTCTCCTAAATTACTCTGAGAAATTCTTGCCATTACTATTCTATCATCTTTCCTGCTAGGCTCTTCTCTGTCAACTCTGGCTAGCTCCTCCGTCATGCCTGTGTAGCTGCCTTTACTCAGCTGTAGTACCATCACATCTGATTCCAGCTTCTCTCCCTCAATCTGCAAGGTGAATTCTATCATATTATGGTTACTGCCTTCCAAGATTTCTTCACCTTAAACTCCCTGATCAAGTCTGCTTCATTACACATCATCAAATCCAGAATTGCCTGTTCCCTACCGGCCTCCACCACAGACAGAAGGAGCGTGCCGTGCATTGCTTCTTTTTCAAGCGAACATTTGGGCACAGCTATCTCCTAGTTCATTCCCCATGGTTGACCAATCAGAGTTGCCTGGTTTGTATTTGAAGAAGAGCTTGGCAGTTAACTATTCCTTGTTGCATTCTCCACGACAACAGTTCAAACAGTCAGAGTCCGCTTGCAGACCAACTACCAGCGCTCGTACACTATAAATTGTTGTTCCCTTCATTGGTATTGTGCAATCTATATGATGAACATAGAACAGTGCAGCACAGTACAGGCCTGTCAGCCCACAATGTTGTGCCGAGCCATGTCCAAACGCAAGATCAAGCTATCCCACTTCCTATAATTCTGCTGTGCTCCTCGTGCCTATCCAATAACTGCTTGAAAGTTCCTAAAGTATGTGATTTCACTATCACAGCAGGCAGTACATTCCACACCCCAACATTCTGTGAATGAAGAATCTACTTGGGACATCCCTCCTATATCTCCCACCATGAATCTTAATAGTTATGCTCTCTAGTAACAGCTATGTCCACCCAAGAAAATAGTCTCTGCACATCCACTCTATGTATCCCCCTCATCATCTTATAAACTTCTATTAAGTTGCCTCTCATCCTCCTCCGCTCTAAAGAGAAAAGCCCCATCTCCCTTAATCTTTCCTCGTAAGACCTAGCCTCCAAACCAAACAGCATCCTGGTAAATCTCCTCTGCACTCTGTCCAATGCTTCCACATTTTTCTTATAATGAGGTGACCAGAACTGAACACAATATTCCAAATGTGTCTCACCAACGTCCAGTATAGTTGCAGCATAATCCCATGGCTCTTAAACTCAAATCCCCTGTTAATAAACGCTAACACACTATAGGCTTTCTTCATGGCTCTATCCTCTTAAGTGGTAACCTTCAGAGATCTGGATATGAACGCCGAGATCTGTCTGTTCGTCCGCATTCCTCAGAACCCTGCTGTTGCCCCTGTAATCTGCATTCAAGTTTATCCTTTCAAAGTGAATCACCTTACACTTATCAAGGTTAAACTCCATCTGCCACTTTTCAGCCCAGCTCTGCATTCTATCAATGTTTCTTTGCAGCCTGCTCTTGCCACATTCATCCATTATGCTATCAATTTTGGTGTCATCAGTAAATTTACTAATCCACCCTTCAGCCTCCTCTTCCAAGTCATTGATAAAAATCACAAATGGCAGAGGACGCAGCATTGACCCCTGTAGTACACCGCTGGTAACTGGCTTCTAGAATTTTCCTTCCACCAATATTCTCTGTCTTCTATGAGACAGCCAGTTACTTATCCAATTGGCCAAATTTCCTTCTATCCCACACCTCCTTATCTTCTCCTTATCTACCATGGGGAACCTTATCAAACATCTCACTAAAATCCACGTATACGACATCAACTGCTCTATCTTTGTCTACACACTTAGCTACCTCCTCAAAGAATTCAATCAAATTTGTGAAGCAGGACTTACCCCTCACAAAAACATGCTGACTATCCTGGATTAATCTGCATCTTTCCAGATGGTCATAAATCCTTTCTCTCAGGACTCTTTCCATTAACTTACTGACCACTGAAGTGACTAACTGGCCTATAATTACCAGGATCATTCCTATTTCCTTTCTTGAAGAGAGGAACAACATTCAACATTCGCCATTCTCCAGTCCTCTGGTACAATTCCTGTGGACGATGAGGATCCAAAGATCAAAGCTAAAGGCTACGCAATCTCATCCCTTGCCTCCCAAAGTATCCTAGGATGTATTCCATCTGGCCCAGGGGACTTATTGACCCTCAGGTTTTTCAAAATTGCTAATATATCTTCCCTCAGAACATCTACCTCCTCCATCTTATTAGCCTATATCACACACTCATCCTCAAAAACATGGTCGCTCTCCTTAGTGAATACTGAAGAAAAATATTTATTCAACACTTCACCTATCTCTTCTGACTCCATGCACAAGTTCCCACTTCTTTCCTTGACTGTCTCTAACCTCACCCTAGTCATTCTTGTATTTCTCACATAAGAGTAAAAAGCCTTGGGATTTCCCTTGATCTGACCCACCAAGGACTTTTCATGCCCCTTCCTAGCTCTCCTAAGCCTTTTCTTTAACTCGTTTGTAGCTGCCTTGTAACCCTCAAAGCGACCCAACTGAACCTTGTTTATTTCATCCTTACATATGCTTCCTTTTCCCTCTTAACAAAACGTTCAATCTCCTTTGTGAACCATGGTTCCCTCACTTGGCCATTTCCTTCTTGCCTGACAGGGACATACCTATCAAGTACACGCAGTATTTGTTCCTTGAAAAAGCTCCACTTTCGTTTGTGTCCATATCTGACAGTTTCTGTTCCCATCTTATGCTCCCTAATTCTTGCCTAGTTGCATCATAATTACCCAGGCCCCAATTATAAACCTTGCCCTGCTGTGTGACTCTATCCCTCTCCATTGCAATAATGAAGGACGCTGAATTGTGGTCACTATCTCCAAAGTGCTTACCCACTAACACTTGGCCCAGTTCATTATCCAGCACCAAGTCCAATGTGGCCCCACTTCTTGTTGGTTTATCATATTGTCAGGAAATATTCCTACACACACTGTACAAGAAGTGTGATTAGTGCAACACAAAAGCTAAGACAGCATGTCTTTTTGTTCAGCAATTTCTGAACCCCAGAGTTTCAGTTACCTTGCATTTATAAATTTAATTTCTCCAAAACTAAAAGTTATAATCCTGCAACATATGAATCCTGAAATTAGACATTTTCAGCACAATCTTATGTGAAATCAAAGGCAACACAATGATTAGCACTGCTGCCTCACAGTGCCAGGGACCTGGTTTCGATTCCCAGCTTGGGTCACTGTCGTGTGGAGTTTGCACATTCTCCTCATGTCTGCATGGGTTTTCTGCAGATGCTCTGGTTTCCTCCCACAGTCCCAAAATGTGCAGATTAGGTGGATTGGCTGTACTAAATTGATCCTTAATGTCGGGGAATTACTAGGGTAAATAATGGGATTACGGAGATAATGCCTAGGTGGGATTGGTAATCGGTGCAGACTTGGTGGGATAAATCCTTCTGTATTGTAGGGATTCTACAAAAGTGGTCATTTGTAGCATCGAACAGTGCCATTAAGCATTGTGATACAAGGCAATGTTGATGGGCATTACAGCATCAGAAAGTAAATAATCACTATTCATAATCTGATGCATATTGATCATCTTGTTATTAGTCATTCCAGTTACAACATAATTCTTTGACTCTGATGTTCAGCCAAAGATACATAGAGATTATAGAACAGATCAGCCAATTTTTGTGGGTCTTTTTTGTCCATGTGTACAGTAGTTCAAACCACATTTAACCAATCTTTTGAATTCTTTGGAATCCTTATTCTTCATCCATTTTTTTTTTCAATCTAAACTTGAATGTTGACGTAGTTTCTCCTGCCCTTGGTTTTATATCCCAACATTTCATGTTATTTTTCTCATTCTTAATTGCATTACTTCCGGAAGAAGTCAGCTTCCTTCCACTCAGTCCCATGCTTCCAACGTTTTCAACACTTCAACACACAAACTGCATTTTTATAACAAAATATGTCCCAGTTTTTCAAGTCTTCATATATCTTCATCCTATTTAATTTATGTCTCATATTCTTCAAATAATTTGGGAATGTAAGTATTGTGATAAGTTGCATCCCTCTATGCGCTTTTTTAAAAAACAAATGCTATTTCGAAAATGAAAACTTGCTCCCCCACTCCAGAAGAAGGAACTCATGTTGTATTTCACTACTCAATTGCACAATTGCTAAGGAATCATAATACTGGCAGGTAGCACTTTGCTTTGGATCAGTTTGTTAATTCTTATGGTATGATTCAGAGATAAAAATGGAACAAAATATAGAAGACAAAATATTGTATATTTTCTGCATATAGATTAATAACTTTATATAATATTATGTTTTGGCCAACATATTTATGAAATAATTTTATTTATAACCAAAAATGATTCAGTTGAAACTAGTTTGTGAAATCACCATCTTTACAATTATGTCACAAATTGAAGAAAGCTGAAATTTTCCAGTTAGTGTTTCCACAGACCAATTCTTGCGCACAAAATGGATGTTATCATAGAAATAGCCTTGTAATGCCCAGAGAGCAGTGAGAAGCAGTTGTCATCCACAATGTACTGTGCCTTTCAGTATGTGATGATAGACCAGACAAAACACTCAACGATGACATTGTTCAAAGGTGACACACCACTGCGAAATGTTCATCATTACCTGATGGGATTGTTTTGGTTACCATTAGCTGATTAGGTGGAAATGTTATTAAGCAAGATGATCAATCTCATTCAGTGAATTATATGGTAGTAGACCAATTGGTAATGCCAAGTTCACAAAAAAGAGAAATGACTTGCTCTAATGCTTTGTCTCATTTTGCTGAGCTATATGTACAATATAACTTCATTATGCCTTTTTCAATGTTACCAAAGGCAAGACCAATTTCTTTTTCCAATAGCAATCTACCACACGGAACCACATTTTTCAGGATCAACCAGGACTGACCTGATACAACATGGAATTTAAGAGGAAGCTAATTGTAGGATACTCTACTGTAGTATAGATCGTGCATTATTTGTATATTCATTCCCTAATAAGCAGTCCACCATCCAGATACAAACCAGCTACATACTGGGGTTGAAGATGATAAATCATCAACAACTTAGATCACAGAGCTTGACTTGGCAACGAGCAACATTGTGAACCAATAGGGAAAAGACCAGGTGGGCTACCATCAAAGATGATATACTGATCTGGAAAGAAGAAATCCTGTGTAGCTGAAGGTTAATAACTTTAATGTCCACTGACTGTGTACCACAATGTTATTTGGGATATCAAATCTCATGAATGCAAATGATGGATAGTGATTTTTTTAAAAAAATCCAGCTGGGCATTCATAAAACATGCAAAAAGTGACCATCAAAAGAAGGAGGTGCCAAATATATATGAGGAATGTTGTATCCCATGAATTTCAGAAACAAATTGATAGGAGAAAGAATTTACAAAGAGCTAAGCCTTAGCACAAACAGTACTGAGAGACAAGAAAATTACTGAATCATTGATTAAGCAAAGGAGAGGATCAGAAAATATGCAGTGATGAGGACATTAAAGACACAGAATCAGATGTCCCCTCACTGGATTAAAGACACTAATAGCTGTGTGAAACTTCACAAAGTTATTACTTGAAACTGAAAATCTTTTTGGACTGGTTTATAAATTAGAAACTTTGTGCTTTGAGAAAATTATAAATAATATGAAGCAATTTACAAATAATTGTAGCAATAAAATAATCCAACGAAGTAGGTAATTGCTTATATTTTCCAATTGAAACCTCATTATAGTGAATACCCTGATTATATCAATCCTGTCCAATTCTAGAACAGGCAGGGAATGTTTTTCATAAAATATACTATACTGTATTCTTTATTAGATGGTTAGGTACTTTACAAATCCTTCGGTTCAAATTTTTAAATTGAACTGATAATACTGGCTATTGCATTAATGGCTCAAGCATAAATTATAAAAGTCACAGCACTAAATCATGAAACCATACCAAATTCATAAGACAATAAAATTATGGCATTGATTATTTCCATGTGGTAACCAAGAATAGTTTTACTGCCATTTTATCTGATGCTGATCACTCCCATCTGTCTTACACTTGTATCTCAATGACTGCTGTAGTACAGATGTACCACAGGAGAAGAAACTCAACAGAAGTCTATTGAACTGCCATCCTCGTGTGTTAATTTATGGTAGAGATCAAATGAAATTAATTTCATACTGATCCTGATCAGTTCACATCATATGCATCCCCAAGGATTTTTGAAGCAGAAATAGACTGTTACAATTGATACTGGTTGCATAAAATAAATAGGATGCATAACATTAACTGTACACTGGTAAATCTGCCAGATGACAGTAGGAAATGCATGGTGTTCATACTGTGAATTTTCAGTATCTTGATTCCATTTCTAATTAGATGGAGAAAACAACAATTGTGATTTTTAGTGGTTGCTTCATGCTACTATGGTTAATTGTTACAATGTCATCTGATTGTAGTTATGCAGAATTCTTAATTTATATGCTGCCTTGAAGAGGAAAATTGCATAATTTCAAAAAAACAAAGTTTTTGAAAATGTGAACCCTGTTAAGGATATCCATGTTTCAGGCTACTACTACTACATACTTAACCCAGAAAGTTTAAAAAAAAATCTTGTGTTACAAAGTCAACTTGCAGAGTGGACAGTTCGAGCTCTCATTCTATCTTTGTGTGCTTCAAAAAACAATTCAAACTGAATCCAATCCATGGTGCCCACAAAATCAACATACTAAATTCAAGCTGACAAGAGCAGGCACTTAATCACATTTTTTTTTTCTAGTGAAAAAGCACTTGCCGTGATATCTTGGTTAAGTTCAGTTACTAGTTCCTTCCTGAATCTCCAAGGATTCTGCTTGTCCTTGTCTTTAACTCCCAAATAAACTTATTGAACAGCAACAAACTAGCAAAAGTTCCAGCATGTTACAACAAATGTTTTTGTCAGCTGTTAAACTCAGTTCTTTGTATAGTTAAAAATAAAGTCACTGTTGCTGTACAAACTGATAAGTAATTTTCTTAAACATAGTTATTTTATCTTTCACACTGCCTACAAAAGCCATTTGGTCTGATAGATTGTCTTTAAAACCTCAATGAGGGGGCAACATCAGACTAAAGGGATGATCCTTTAAAACAGAGATGAGGAGGAATTTCTTCAGCCAGAGTATAGTGAATCTGTGGAACTCTTTGCCACAGAAGGTTGTGAAGGCCAGGTCATTGAGTGTCTTTAAGACAGAGATAGATAGGTTCTTGATTAATAAGGGGATCAGGGTTATGGGGAAAAGGCAGGAGAATGGCGAGGAGAACAATATCAGCCATAATTGAATGGTAAAGCAGATGCAGTGGATTGAATGGCCTAACTCTGCTCCTGTGTCTTATAGTCTAATAAGGATAATGCAAGCTTGTAAATAGCTTCAGAAAGTCACTAGGCTCCAATGAATTTGAATACTGTTAAAATTCAAAAATGGCTGCCATATAAAAATGTGAATAAAGAACATAGTTTGCTTTCTTTTGAAAGGGCTGGCATTGAGCCCTATGAGTCCATTGGCCTATTGTTTCTATACAATACTCTTTTGCCCAAGGTGGATTCTGACTCATCGGTTGTGAAGGAGTGGTTCAATAACTGTCTTGGACCACGCTCACCGATTTCAACAAAATATGAGATGGAACCTGTGTGTGAGGATCATTTTTAACCCCAGATGTACCAGATCTAAAGAAGCCCATAGTTAAATTTAGAGGGAATATTTTTTAAAACCATAATACTCATAGAATGATATTGAAAAATGAAAATAGCCATTGTACCAGCCATTACTGTAGAGTGAGAATGATAGGTGTTAGCTGTGGCCTCTGATAGCACAGCCTAACTTCTGTCGTAGGAAACTTGCTAGGATCCATTATTAAGCAGATTATAGCAGAATTCTTAAATCATAATGTGATTAGCCTTTGTAAAAGGGGTATTATGTTTAACTGATTTATTAGATAATTTGGAATTATAAGTCTAATGACAACCATAACGCATTATCGATTGTTGTATAAATCCATCTGGTTTACTAAAGTTCCTTGAGAAAAAAAATCTGCCATTCTTTGTCAGAGCTACATGTGACCCCAGGCCCAAAGCAAAGTTGGTTGACTTTTAAAAATGCCATCTGAAATGACTGAACAAACCAAGGACAATTAGGGATGGGCAAGTGGCCCAACCAGTAATATCCACGTCCCATGAATCGATACAAAAAATAGATTTTTTTGTATAATAGGGAACCAGAGGATTTGATGAGCTGCCACATTAAAGGTTACTACACAAGATAAGAGTACATGGTGGTTACTATATTAGTAGGGATTAAGGATTGATTAAATGGCAGAAAGCAGAGACTAGGGATAAATGAGTCTTTTTCTGATTGGCAGATTGAACTTGCGGATAGTGAGGAGCATTGTCAGGCGATGCAGCAGGACATAGGCTGGTAGCTTGGGCAGATAGATGGCAGATGGAATTCAATCCTGATAAATGCGAGGTGATGCATTTCGGGAGAAAGAATGTAGGGGGGAGGTATATGATAAAGGTTAGACCTATTAAGAGCACAGAAACGCACCTAGGGGTGCAGGTGCATAAGTCTCTGAAGGTGGCAGAGCAGGTGAAGAAGGTAGTGAAGAAAGCATATAGTATGCTAGTCTTTGTAGGAAGGGGTATAGAGTACAAGAGCTTGCCTTTAATGTTGCAATTGTATAGAACGTTGTTTAGACCTCATTTGGAATTCTGCGTCCAGTTCTGGTCACCTTACCACCGGAAAGATGTGGAGACTCTGGAGAGAGTGCAGAGGAGGTTTACCAGGATGCTGTCTGGTATGGAAGATCTGAGTTACGAGGAGAGTTTAAGTAAATTGGGGCTGTTTTCCTTAGAAAGACACAGACTTGGAGGAGATCTGATAGAGGTGTACGAGATTATGAGGGGTATAGATAGAGTAAACAGGGTTAAGCTTTTTCCTGGGATCAACTCAAATAGCACGAGGGGTCACGGGCTTAGGGTGAGGGGGGTAAGGTATAATTTGGATGCTAGAGGGAGTTTTTTCACACAGAGGGTTGTGGGTTATGGAATGCGCTGCCAAGTAAAGTGGTGGAGGAAGGCACTCTGGAGTTATTTAAGAAATACTTAGATGGGCATATGAACAGAATGGGGTATAGAAAACTGAGTTAAAGTAGAGATCATGAGCCTTGGGAGTCCCTGGGAAGTGTGTAAATAGATGATGATATTGATGTACTTGTTTTTATCTTACAGGTGCTTTGGTCCTCCTTGTCGTCTAACAAGGGGCATACACGCGATGGGTCACGAGAGGGCTGCTCTTGGATTTTGAGAGTATCCTGGTGCTTCACGTCGTTAGTGTATGCTTGATTTGGACCATTTGATGGGCAACACGACAGCTCAGTGACTATCACTGTGCTGAGCAGATACATGAATTTGGGCCTGTGTCTGTGGGAGTGTGGGAGTTTGCGCATTCTCCCTGTGCTTGCGTGGGTTTTCTTTGGGTGCTCTGGTTTCCTTCCACATCCCAAAAATTGCTGTTAGGCTAATTGGCAAAACAAATTCTCCCTAAATAGTCTCAAATTTGGCTTTTAATCCATAGATCTATAAACATTGACAGGGATCACAGGTAGAGGTGGGAACATTGGGGTGGCGGCGCGGGCACGTTGGGCTGAAGGTCCTGTTTCCCATGCTATTTTGTTCTTTGATTCCATAGGGAACAAAGTTTGGGCATCTACTATTTACAATCTATATCATTTTTCTTATTATTTAGAGAATGTAAATCCGGAAGCCAAGTGATAGCTTTGTTATTTACGGAGTTTAATGATTGGTCTGTCTCTTAGCTTGTTGAGGGAACACTCCTTTGTAAATTGTAGCATTGTTTATGTCTTTGCACTGAAGCCCCACCAGTAGAGGTTGGCTGCACAGGGACCCCACACTGAACCTGTTTAGCTAGAACCACTCTTGCCATGGTCATTTTAATGCCTGCTATATGACAGTTGGAACTTGCCACAAGAAACTTGTTAGTGACTCCCCGTGTTTCCATCCTTGACTCAAAGGATGTACAGTGGTTGATATCGCTGAGAAAGAGTGATCCAAAGGAGGTGCTGAGATGAAAGGCAAGCAGGTCATCATGGAGTGGTAAGTGAAATGCAGCACAGATGGTCTCAACCAGTTTGTGGCACTTCATCCATCGACAAATGTTTGTCAGTGTAACATTTCTGAGGACAGAAAGCCAGGGAGATGATGTGCATTATTGCAATCACTTGAGTGTGAATTAGGATTGTGTGCCAGTGTCACAATACCCTGCTGCAGAGTATGATAGCACATGTGATGATGTGCAGCATGTGTGCCAGCAACATGTTTGGTTCGTCAGTTGTTCCTGCTTTTAACTTTTGCTGCTGTTCTCCTCAGCTACTCCTGGACAGATAAGATGCTATGTAGAGTCACTCCCAAGTATGCTGTGTTGGGGCTGGCACTGAACCCTATGAGTCCACTGGCCTGTTGTTTCTCTACAATACTCTTTTGCCCAAGGTGGATTCTGAATCATCGGTTGTGAAGGAGTGGTTCAATAACTGTCCTTGGAAACACTATTTATCTATATCAATTATTTGGAGATGAAGAATCTGCAAATAGATATAGATAGGTTAAGTGAATGGGCAAATAATTGACTGATGGAATATAATGCAAGAAAATGTGATCTTGTGCACTTTGGCAGGATCCATTAAATCCCTGTGGTGCAGGACTCCATTCAGCCTATCGAATTTGCATTGACTCTCTGAAAGAGCATCCCATCCAAGCCTAGAATAGTAGAAGAGAAGTATATTATTTAAATAAAGAACATAAATAGGAGCTGGAGTAGACCATCCAGCCCCTTGAGCCTGCCCCACCATTCAGTTAGATCATGGCTGATCTGTAGTGGTTCAGGACCACTTTGCCACTTCCTCCCCATAACCCTTAATTCCCTTGTCAATTAAAAACTTGTCCACTCTTGACTTGAACATATTCAGTGAGGAAGCCTCCAGCACCTCGTCAGGCAGAGAATTCCAAAGATTCACCACCCTCTGCAACTCCGATCTGGACACCCCCCCCCCCCCCCCCCCCCCCCCCCCCACACACACACACACACACACACACACACACACACACACACGTCGTGAAGCTGTGCCCTCTAATCCTGCTATCTTTGTTAATCGGGAAGAATTTCTCAACCTTTACCTTACCCATCCCCTATTTCATCTTATACGTTTCTATAAGATCCTGTCTCAGCCCTCTAAACTCCAAAGAGTACAAACCTAGCCTATTCAGTCTTTCCTTATAATCCAACACCCTCATTTCTGGTATCAGCCTAGTAAACCTTCTCTGCACTCCCTCCAAGGCCAATATATCCTTCCTCGAATGCGGCGCCCAAAACTGCACACAGTACTCCAGCTGCGGCCTCATCAGCACCCTATACAGCTGCAACAGAACCTCCCTACTTTTATAATCTATCCCCCTAGCTATAAAGGCCAACATTGCATTCGCCTTCTTAATCACCTGCTGCACCTGCATACTGTGTTTTTGTGATTCGTGCACAAGGACCCCCAGGTCCCTCTGCATCGTCACATGCTGCAGCTTTTCTCCATTTAAATAGTAGTCCTTCCTACCATTATTCTTCCCAAAGTGGATAACCTCACACTTGCTAACATTATACTCCATCTGCCAGGTCCTCGCCCAGTCACTCAACCTATTCAGATCCCTCTGCAGGCTTTCCACACCCTCCACACAATTTGCTTTTCCCACTCATCTTCGTGTCATCAGCAAATTTTGTCACCCTGCATTCAGCCCCTTCCTCCAGATCATCTATGTAAATGGTAAATAGTTGAGGCCCCAGCACCGATCCTTGGGGCACTCCACTAGTCACCAGCTGTCAATCAGAATAGCACCCATTAATACCTACCTTCTGCTTCCTATCAGACAACCAATCCTCTATCCAGTCTAACACCCTACCCCTTACTCCCTGCACCTTAACCTTCTGCAGCAATCTTTTGTGAGGCATCTTATCGAATGCTTTCTGAAAATCCAAAAACACCACATTCACCGGTTCCCCTCTATCTACTGCACTAGTCACTTCCTCATCGAACTCTAATAAATTCGTCAAGCATGACTTCCCCTTAACGAATCCATGCTGCCTCTGCCTGATCAAACCGTTCATATCCAGGTGCCTCGTTATTTTTGCTTTGACTACAGATTCAAGCGTTTTTCCTACTACAGACATTAAACTAACAGGCCTATAATTTCCTGCCTTCTGTATGCTACTCTTTTTAAACAGCGGCGTAACATTAGCCGTTTTCCAATCTTCGAGCACTTTTCTGGAGTACAGCAAATTTTGAAAGATAATTACCAGAGCATCCGCTATCTAATGAAGAGAGTTTTAGAACTTGGTGATACAGACGGATCTGAGTGTCCTGGTATCTGATACATAAATCATGAATGATGTGGTACATTAAGTGATTAAGAAGGCAAGTGGAATGTTGGTGTTTATTGCAAGAGGAATAGAATATAAAAAATGAGTTAAGTTTTGTGAGACCACATATGGTGTATGTGTACAGTTTTGGTCTTGTTAATTGAAAAATGTTATAGTTGTGTTACAAGATATTCAGAGAAACTCATTCCTGGGATTAAAGGGCTACCTTATGAAAAAAGATTTAACAAGTTGATTTAACAAGAATGAGGGGTGATGGATTGGGCTACATTCACAACCTTTTGAATAGTTTCTTGCAGTCTTGGGCAGAGCAGGAGCTCTGATATGGGAATGAAAGCCATTAAATCAAATGGATGTATAGCCTGTGTGCTAAGTTTCTAAAAATGATGGGTGCAGAGATAGTGGATGTACTACTGGTTATGATCTTCTGGTTGTGAAAATTTGCTTTGTTTTGGAATGTCAACACCTTTTTACCTTGTTGAAAGGTAACAAATGTGACACTGCTGTTTAAAAAAAAAAACAGAGGCAGAGAAAAAATGGAATACATTCCTAAAGAAATTGGAACAAGTCACTTAGAAAGTCCAGATATGAGTAGACAGGGTCAACATGGTTTTGTGAAAATCGTGTTTGACAATTCAGTTTGAATTTTTTGATCGTTTAACAATGGTTGGAGTTTGTGTATGTGGATTTTCAAAGACACTCAGTATGGTACCATATGAAAAGTTGTTACAAAGGATACAGCCTCATGGAATTAGGAGTAATGTATTAGCAGGAATAGAGAATTGGTGAAAGATTAAAAAACAAAGAGGAATAAATGGGTCACTTTCAGATTATGAGCTGTTCCTAGTTGGTGCAGTAAAGATCAGTGCTGGGATTTTACTTAATGACAACTCAAGGGACCAAGTATAATTTATGTAAGTTTGCTATAATGCAAAGCTGGGTGGGGAAAAATAACCTGGGAGGAGAACACAATGTATGTACAAAAAGGATATAGATTATACTTGTTAATTCACTTAATGTGAGGGTATTCACATTTGTTTTACATGGTGAAAACCTATTAAATGTTAGTATTACAAAGAACAATACAGCACGGGAAATAGGCCCTTCGGCCCAACGAACCCGCACTGCCATTTTAACATTGAGTGCCCTCCTCTACCTATGACTTTTGTCTACACCTATTGGGGAAGATTGAGGGAAGATTAATTTAGGGACAATTTGTTACACCAGTCAGCTTAAGAGCATGTTTTTGGAGTGTGGCAGGAAACTGGAGCACTCAGAGAAAACCCACGCAATCACAGGGAGAATGTGCAAACTCCTGCAGACAGTGGCCCAAATCCACATATCTGCACAGCAAACAGTGACAGTTGGTCTAGTTTAAGATGGTCTAGTTTAAGCATACACTAAAGACGTGAAGCACTAGGCAACTCTCAAAGCAACATCCAGAGCAGCCCTCACGTGACCCACTGTGTGTATGCCCCTTGTTGGTCAACAAGGCGGACTGAATTGCCTGTGAAGTACAAGGAAAGACATCAATAAACATGCAAAACTTAAACCTTTATGGAATCCCCAGAAGCGCAGAAATAAAGCAAGTGAGCCATGAAATATGTTGGAAGGTCCGTAGGAATCAATTGATTCCCAGGGACTCTTCATTTAGAAAAGTCCCCTGTATCCCTCCATCCCTAGACTGACACATGAGCAGACTAAGTAAGCCTTTATCAATCCTAGAATGCCTGCCTCCACCACCCTACTTGGCAGTGCATTCCAGGCTTTCACCATCCTCTGTGTGAAAAATCTCCCTCTAACATCCGAGTTGCACCTCGTCCTCCCACCCTAAGCCCACGGCCCCTCGTAATTATTGTATCCAACCTAGGAAAAAGTTTACTACTGTTTACTCTATAACCTTCATAATCATTACACATCTGGATATCTTTGTATAAGAAATGCAAAATTAGCATGTAGGCCCCACAGGCAGTTAGGATTGCAAATGGGATGTTGCCCTTCATTGCAATAGGACTAGAGTATAAAAGTTAAACAAGTCTTGTTGCAATTATTAGGACTTTGGTGAGATCATCTTGGGTACTATGCACAGTTTTGGCCCCCATACCTAATGAATGCAACAAAAAAAAGTTTATTGGCGTGATACCTGGGGTGAGAAAGTCGTCCTATGAAAGATTAAGTAGAATGGGCCTATAGTCTGGAGTTGTAGAAGAATAAGAGACGATCGCATAATTCAATCTCTAAACCTGGGAGAGTAAGGACAAGATTTTACTAACTTGTTCGTCCCAAAACCGTAAAATCCTGCCCAAGGTCAACAGACCTTTCCATGGTCAGCCCCTTGCCTGCTTGTGCTAGGCAAGATGGTAAAATTCCAGCCATTGTCTCAGGGTAAGGAAGTATCTCTTTGAACTCAAATGAGGAAAAATCACATCACTCACAGGAGGTTGTGAATCTTTGGAGCACTCTACTCCAAGGAACCTTTATGATCAATCCCAAGCTTGAACATTTTTGATTCTAGGGGAATAAAGGCATGTGAAACTTTCTAGCAAAATGGAACAGATTGAGGATCAACCATTATCTTTGTAAATGGCAATGTAGACTCAAGGGGCTGTATGGTCTTCTATTTCTTTTGAGTTTTCCCTAGTGTCTGTCAATCTTTATCCTTGATTTGCTTTGATTTATTATTGCCACATGTATTAGCATACAGTGAAGAGTATTGTTCCTTGTGCGCTATGCAAACAAAGCATACTACTCATAGAGAAGGAAAGGAGAGAGTGCAGAATGTTATATTACAGCTATAGGGTGTAGAGAGAGATGTGAGGTAGGTCCATTCAAATGTCTGATGATAGCATTAGGGAAGAAGCTGTTTTTGAGTCGGTTGATGCGTGGCCTGGCTTTTGTATCTTTTTTCCAACGGAAGAGAGAATATCTGGGATGTGGGGGTGGTCCTTAATTATGCTGGCTGCTTTTCCAAACTAGCAAGAAGTGTAAACAGAGTCAGTGGATGGGAGGCTGGTTTGCGTGATGGACTGGGCTTCATTCACAACCATTTTTAGTTTGTTGTGGTCTTAGACAGAGCAGGAACCATATCAAGCTGTGATACAACCAGAAAGAATACTTTCTATAGTACATCTATAAAGGTTGGTGAGAATTGTAACTGACATGCCAAATTTCCTTAGTCTTTGAAGAAAGTAGAGGCATTGGTGGGCTTCACCCTTTAACCTTCATCCATTTTAGGCTTTATTGTTCAACTAACATCACCAAAGCATCATCACCATCATCTGAATGTTGTCACATTGTTTGTGGGAGCTTGCTGTGAATAATTACGATCCTGATATTACAGAAGTGACTACAGTGAAACCTTGACTTACAAGTGACCCAATTTACGAATTTTCCGAGATACGAGCCGTCGTTCGGTCGATTTTTTTGCTTTGTGAAGCAAGCCAAGATCTGAGTTACGAACGAGCGAGCTTACGCCACCCGCCACTAGGTAGCCCAGTGAGCGTTCAGTTCACGTGTGCGAATGCGAGCGGTGACTGCAAGATTAAGCCGCTACTTGTATATCACTCTGAAAACCCCAGAGCCTTTAAGTCTCATAAGATACTTAAAGGCTCTGGGGTTTTCAGAGTGATATACTTAAAGAAAAGTTAAATTTAGCAATAAATAGAGCACGAAATGAAAAACTCCCCCAACCTCCTCCGCCTCCGCCAGCATCTTCGTCTGAACTTCAAGGTAAATACACTCATTCAAACAAGTTTATTTCTTTACATTCTCTTTTATGTATTTTTTTTATACATTATTTGTAAAGTACATTTTTCTTATTTAAAAACACGTAACAAAAAAAATTGGTGTGGTTTTTGGGGGGCTGGACCGGATTAATAGCACTTCAATTCATTTTAATGGGGAAATTTAATTTGATATACGAGCAAATTGAGTTACGAGCTCGGTCACAGAACGAATTAAACTCATAAGTGAAGGTATTACTGTACTGTAGTTCAAAAAGACTTCATTAGTTATCAAACTTTCCTACTCTGCAGAATTTACCTTGAAAATGCTTTTGTATTTTCTTAATATTGTTAATTCTCTTCAGCTTATCAATTCTGTCCATC
Organism: Sphyrna mokarran; assembly: GCA_024679065.1. Lineage (NCBI taxonomy): Eukaryota > Metazoa > Chordata > Chondrichthyes > Carcharhiniformes > Carcharhinidae > Sphyrna > Sphyrna mokarran. Next base: position 76,508,079 of record JAGIQG010000013.1, on the reverse strand, counting down.
TTCATAGGAACTGATGTTGTTATTGTGAAAAATGGAAGAAGAATATGTGGCACAGGAGGCTGCTTAGCCAATGCACCTTTACATCAGAACAAAAGTTACTTTGAATTCAAAGTCCAATCAACAGGTCAGTAAATGTCAGAACTAGGGCTTCCCTACTATACTCTTTTTAAAATGTATTTATTAGTGTAACAAGTCAGCTTACATTAACCCTGCAATGAAGTTACTGTGAAAATCTTCTAGGCTCCACACTTCGGTGCCTGTTTGGGTACCCTGCAGGAAAATTTAGAATGGCTAATGCCTTTAGCCAGCAAATCTTTAGGACTGCAGGAGGAAACCGGAGCATCCAGAGGAAATTCACACAAACAGAGGGAGAACGTGCAGACTCTTCACAGACAGTGATTCGAGCTGGCACTCAAACGTGGGTCTTTGCCACTGAGAGGAGGGAATGGTCACCATTGTGCCACAGTAATGGCCATTTTGTGGAGTGCATTCATAACTCGTATGTCCTTGAGGCCTAACTATTGCATTTTCCCTGTGCCAGCTGTCATGGTTCCTTTCAGATATTTAAATGTGAGTCTACTGTGACACTTGTGATCTTCTTGGGTTTTTTCTGAACTGAAACCTAAATAAAGTTTTCATTTGTTTCAAAGGACTATGAATTTTCAATTGGAGCAAAAGCTAACATTCAACTCTGTAATCTTTATAGGAAATCACCATCATCTTCTTATACATCTCTTCTTCCCCCACTCCTGTCCTTCAGTTGTTTTAGTCACGTGGTCTGGAATTCCCGACATAAACTTCTGCCGCTCATTTTGTTTCTTTAAGACTCTCCTTCTTAGACTACCCCTTCTTGTTTGGTTTGACATCTATTTTTGTCCAATGGCACTTCTGTGCAGCATTTTGGTTTTTTAATACTAAAGTTGCTATATCAATGTTGGATGTTGCCAGAAATAATGTTTGACAAAAATAATTGCACTTTACCAAATAAATATTTTGTAATAAGTCTCCCCTCTGTATCCCACATAGTGTACTACTGTGAATGAAATGAACTCCAATATGGATGTCACATTTCTGCTTCCAGTGCCTTGAATTAAAATGTGTGCAGTATATTCCTAACCCACAACTCACCCTAAGAGGATCCCCTGTAGAGGCTATCAAGTTCCCAGTTAAACTCCTTTCCGACGTAATGATGACCCTACTTCAAAATTGTGACTACCTAGCAATAGTGAAGTACTTTGATTATTCTGAAAATACCTGAACAAAACAGGGCTTCCCAAATGATGGGTCGTGACCCCACAGTGGGAATTTGGGGTAATGAGCTGTAAGCCTGTAATGGCTGTGATAAAACTCAAACTGAATGCAAGCGGCTGCGAAGCCCATTTATCTTCCAATGGTGGATATGAACATTACAAGCCTGCTTTCTGTGTTCAGGAAGACTAGTGAAAAAGTAGATGTTGTTTTAAAAGCCAGCAGATGGAACACCACCTCTTCCACCTTCGCAGCTCTATCCAACGCGCATAGCTTTCTCCCCATTCTCTTGGTTCTTCACCCCCTTAATATTCTCTCCTTGTTCTCAAAGCTTTGCCTTCCCATTCAAACAGCTCTCCACCCCCCTCACTATTATCATGTTCTCCACCATCTCAACAATCCCGCTCTCCAGCACTGCCCTCCCACCCTGCTGTCAAAGCTTTCTCTCCCCATTCTCACAACTCTCCACTCCTCATTCTCAGCTCTCTATCCCCTGCCCTGTCTCCCCGCTCCCTGCTCCATAGCTCTCCACCCCACCCCCTCTCCCTGTTTTCTCAACTCTCCATCCTTCTGCGCCCTCTCCCCGCTCCCACAACTCTCTATCCCCTTTTCCCCCTCTCACGGATCTCCCCTCAGTACTCTCTCAACTCTCCTTCTACCCTCCCCTCCATTTTGAGCTCTCCCCCCACCCCCACCCTTCATGCTCTCACAGCTCCCCCTTCACACACCAATTTGCACATCTCTAATCCCCTATGTAGCTCAGGCTAACATTCTGCTCACATGTTGGGGTCACAGCTTCAAAATGAGGTCGTAGTTGGAAATGTTTCAGAAACGGTGTCATGAGATGCTATATTGTTGAAATTCTTCTTGTTTGCTCTTTCTGTAAAACTGCAAGCAAGTTCTGGAGGGAAATTCCCTTTCAGTAAATCTGTGTTTTGTTTCAAATAAAAAATTAGGTCAACTTGATCATAAACTTCCACGTACCCAGTATGTTAAAAATAGCAGAACTATTTGTTTTATATAAAGCATATATTTTTCTCTTTATTAAGTTCATCCCCAGCCTCATTCATATAAAGTAGTAGAATACTGGCTGGTGATCTTTTCCATCGCTCAGATTGGGTTGCTGTAGAGTCCATTCACAAAGCAAACAAGCAACCCAGAATACTGATTTTAAAAACTAAAATGCCTCCTGCATTTAGATTCCAGCTCAAATATTTTGACTTTCTCTATTACCTTGGAGAAAATAATGAGCTAAATGGTGCAGGGAATTCTATGTGCCAGCTCACGCCATGCCATTCTTGTATTGTTGGTATGTCAGTGCTATGCATCTCACATTTTTAAATACTATTACAATTGGGATAATGGTTATTGCTTTTCTTAAATTAGCTGATATGTTTCTTCAATTGTAAGAGGATTGTGATTTGGGCTCTGATGTATCAAGATTATATTTTTTCTGACGTTGCATTAAACATGCGTTGTGCTTTTCAAGAAATTGGGCGGCATGGTGGCACAGTGGTTAGCAGTGCTGTCTCTCAGCTCCAGGGACCTGGGTTCAATTCCTGGCTTGGGTCACTGTCTGTGTGGAATCTGCACATTCTTCCGATGTCTCTGTGGGTTTCCTCCGGGTGCTCTGGTTTCCTCCCATAATCCAAAGATGTGTGGGTTAGGTGGATGGATTGGCCATGCTAAGTTACCTCTTAGTGTCAGGGGGACTAGTTAGGATAAACGTATGGGCTTACGGAGATGAGGCCTGAGTGGAATTGTGGTCAGTGCAGACTCAATGGGTTGAATGGCCTCCTTCTGCACTAAAGGACTCTATAATTCAAATTTAGCTGCAGATTAGATTTTGGGAAGCTGAAATGAATTGTAACCACATTGCACTTTTATTCCATTTCAGGAATCTGGGGAGTTGGGGTGGCTACGCAAAAAGCCAATCTTAATCAGATTCCATTTGGTCGGGACGCGCAAAGTTTAGTGCTCAGGCACGACGGAGCAATTTATCACAATAATGAAGAGCGAAACAGGCTTCCAGCGAACAGTCTTCCTCAGGAAGGAGACATTGTGGTATGTAAGAAGGAATTTAGGACTTGCAGATACAAGCCAGGACTATTTTGGTCTTCAAGGGTTTCTCACAGCTCTTTACTTTTAATAGAATAGCTTTATTTGGATAATTTTCTGCAACGCATCTCTGGTTTTGATTGCTGCAGCTGAAGTGGTGTTGTATCTCGCATGCACTTTTCCTCAAGAACAGTGAAATTGCATTCTTCTCTGTACAGAAAGACTTCAGCTCTCCTAACTTCAACCATCAGTTTCAAAGTGGAGACAGTGGCCAGAACTTTCTAGCCGCTCGTGGCAGTGCACCCCTGACACGGGTTTCACCGTGGCAAGGTGTGTATTCAACAGTGTCTCCCCTTGACAATAGAAGGACCAGAGGATCCCACCACTGACCATTAGGGGCTGCCTCCCGCCACCATGAAATATGTGGCAGGTTAGCTGTTAAATCCCACCTATTGCTTCTGGTGACGCGGGACAGAAGCTGTCCAGGGCCTAAGCTTTGAATTCTCTCCCGCCTCCATTATGATGTTCCTCAAGATCTGCCTCTTTGGACAAGCTTTTCGACACTTGATATGCTACCTCTTTTTGTGGACCGCCATCAGATTTTGCCTGAAAAGCATTTTTGTGTCACATCTTATAATGGTTTGCTATGACAGAGGTGCCACAAAAATGTTATTTTTGTTTTGGAAAAGTCTTGGTCCGTTTCTTTGTCATTGGGTGAAAACCCTGGAATTCCCTATCAAACATCAGTGTGGTGCACTTACAATTGTAAGTGGTTTCTGATGATAGTTCTCAACACTTCCTCATGGGCAATTAGGTTTAGTGAATAAATGGTGGCTTTACCAGCAATACCAACATTCCATGAACTAAAAATAAAATGACCAGTAGGCCACCCCAGAGGTGGTTTCCAACAAACTAAAGTTAATATAATGATGTCACATACATGTGACAAATGAAAGACAAATCAAAGTGTTCATTTCAAACAACACAATGTGATTACTGTGTAGCAGTGAATTTATTGCTACACTGGATGGTCACACTCGCACTCTGGTGCATTGCAAAATGATGATTAGTTCCAAAGTCATTTCAAGCCTTAAGCTTGGAAAGGGAAACAAAGGACACAGCTTTAAATTAAGGGGTGATAGTTATAGGACGGATATCAGAGGTAGGTTCTTTACCCAGAGGGTGGTTAGGGAGTGGAATGCTCTGCCTGCGGCAGTTGTAGATGCGCCAAGTTTGGTGGCGTTTGAGGTTAGTTGATAAGTTTATGGAAAAGAAGGGAATGGTTTAGTTTGGAGGGTCATTGCTTTTTTCATAATTGGTCAGCGCAACATCGAAGGCCGAAGGGCCTGTTCTGTGCTGTAATGTTCTATGTTCTAAGTTATGAAAAAATATTTTGTTTTATGCTATCTTTTAATGTGAATGAATAAATTGTTGTGCTGTGATATTTCAGTCAGGGCAGTGACATTTCAGAGCCTTGTAATTTTCAAACTAATTGGGGGAAAACATTGGTGCAAGTTGATCCTCATATGAGTGGCAAGGACAGTATTAAGCAGCAGGTTGCCGTAGTGCTGGGAACTGGGGTTTGATTCCTGGGTCACTGTCTGTGTGAAGTTTGTATGTTTTCCCTGTATCTGTGTGGGTTTCCTCTGGGTGCTCTGATTTCCTCCACGGTCTGGGCAGGTACATTGGCCCAAACAGGTGTCAGAGTGTGGAAACTAGGGGAATTTCACAATAACTTCATTGCAATGTTAATGTAAGCCTTACTTGTGACTAATAAATAAACTTTTTAGTGTTGGCCTCTAATGTTGAGTAGCTTCCTGGCATTCACAGCAAAAGATATGGCATTACTTGGGGAACTTAGCCCAAAATGAGGCAAAAATCCACCTTTTTTTAAAGTTCATTCAGATTTTTTTAAAAAAATGTAAATTCATATCACTTTTCAGGACTGCCATTTCAGATATGAATTGGTTGCCACTCTGCATTGTTACCAGCTGTCACTAATCCTATTTTCCTGTTATGGTACGTGCCATTTCCAATAGAGTGGTGGTGAATTAATTTGAAGGGAGGCATAACTAAGGAGATTAGTGTTTCACAATTTGATGTTTTCAAAGGCTCTATTTCCACAACAGACTTTGTGAATTTTGAATCTTTGTCTTGAACCCAGCTACAGAATTGTACAATTGATTTAATTCTTCTTTTTACAAGGGGCTCACTTATGATCATGTGGAACTAAACATTTATTTGAATGGAAAAAATATGCATTGTCCAGCATCAGGAATTAGGGGCACAGTGTATCCAGTTGTGTATGGTAAGTCAGCTTATGCATTGTAGTACAGAAATGTTGAAAATTATTGTCCTCATGGTTTATATAGGTGTATAGTATAGAATCTTGAGGATCACATGCAAAATTAAAATCAATGTTCCGAGTAGTTTGCATGTACCCAGTGTCACTGGTGTTTGAGTTTATATCTACCAATAAGGCAACTATACTTGGAACAACTCATTTTAATCTTTGGCCCAAATCAGTTGAGCCAGGAGCTTAGACTGGAGGCTGTTTATAAACGTCACCAGCAAAATGTATTATTCCTTTATCCTGCAATTGGCTGCTCTACTGAATTAGTAATTAAGCAGGAAGCCAAATCTTAAATACCTGATGAGAAACAGATTCATGTACAAAGAAGTTCAGGAGAATGATCTTGCTGGAATGAATAAAGCTACAGTGGGCTTGCTTCAAATTACAAATTTTAAGACTTTATTTTTGGAAGAGTTTTAAAAAAATGTTTGGATTCCAATGTACTAGAGGTGTAGAGGCCAAATAACTGGAACTGTTCAGTGATGGTACATCAGTGTCATGGGAATTCTCAAACACTAGAGGGTGCTAACTGCAAAGATTTCTGATCAGTGATACAGCATATACTGTATATAAGCTGACTCAAACCTTGTGACACTGATGAAGCTGTCATTTAGCCAGTACAAAATTTATTTTGCATCTAATTATTTTTGTTGACATTTGTAAATATTTGCCTGCTTTGGAAAATGTTTTATACTGATAGAATTTGAAATCTAAATGTCTTAAAAGCTTAGTTACTTCCTGTAGTGTTAATTTAGGGGAGGCGATGGCTTTGTGGCGTTGTTGCTAGACTTTTAATCCAAAAATTCAGCTAATGTTGTGGGAATCTGGGTTCGAATCCAGCCAAGACAGATAGTGGAATTTGAATTCAATAAAAGCAAAATCTGGAATTAAGAATCTACTAATTGTCAGTTGTCGGAAAAACCCATTCTGGTTCACTGACATCCTTTAGAAAAAAATATCTGTTGTCCTTACGTGGTCTGGCCTACTTGTGACTCCTTACTCACAGCAATGTGTTTGACTCTCACAGCCTCCAAGGGTAACTAGGGATGGGCAATAAATGCTGGCCAGCTAGCAATGCCCATGTCCCATGAATGATTAAAAAAAAAAAAATTCCCCATTCCTCTTTTGAATGGTATGTCTCATTTATGACCCCAAGAGTACCACTGCCTCTGGTATTTGTTTTACAACAGCCTGCATAATGTTGGCAAATTATTTGACCAAGTCAGTAGCTATAAAACACTAAATTCAACCTGATCATGTCCTCCTCATTGAACATCCAGACTATGCAGTATCTTAACAGAGGCTATTGGGTATTGCTTAGATGGTTGGATTCCCATTTATTGAATGATTTTCAGCTCCTTAAACCAGTAAACATAACATCAGCTGTAGCACATAAAATAACATTTCATAGCCCAGCAATGAATACGTAACAATGAAGAATGATACAGTGCAACATAGCAGATCATAACACAGTACAACATAGTCCCTGAAAGCATAGAATTCCTACAGTGCAAAAGGAGGCCAGTGTGCACTGACTCTCCAAAAGAATACCTTACCAAGGCCCACCCCTGTCCTTGTAACCCTGTGCATTTATCATGGCTAATCCCCCTAATCAACACATCTATGGGCAATAAGGGGCAATTCAGCATGGCCAATCCATTTAACATGTACATCGTTGGACTGTGGGAGAAAACTGAAGTACCTGGAGGAAACCCATATAGACATGGAGAATGCATAGACTCCACGTAGTCACTCAAGGCTGGAATTGAACCTGGGTTGTTGGTACTGAGGCAGCAGTGCTAACCACTGGACCACCCTTGTTAATGGTCTAATTATTTGTATGGCAACAGGTTAGCAGACTGAGTTCAAAATTCATGCAGGTGCAGTTACTGAGGTAATTTAAACTTGTTGCCAGTCCAACTGGGATTCATCCCTCACTTCATATTGACTGTCCAAATAGGGTAAGTAATCTTGTAGCCAGGCCATAAATATTAGATGTAACCTAAGTTTTATTCTTACTCACTGTTTTTGTTATCTGTGTCAGCACTAAAGGCACAAAATGAAGTGCCTTTCCAAAGGGAGCTTTAGCTTCCCTTGATTTCAAAATGTTGTTTCTGTAAACAATCATGATATCAAAAAGTGAAGTTATTAGTCAAACGTAAGCTTCCATTAACACTGCAACAAAGTTACCATGAAACTCCCTTAGTTGCTACATTCTGGTGCGTGTTTAGGTAGATTGAGGAAGAATTTAGTATGGCCAGTGCACCTAACCTGCACATCTTTTGGACATTGGGAGGAAACCTGAGCACTCAGAGAAAACCCACACAGACACTGGGAGAATGTGCAAAATCCACACAGACAATGACCCAACTGGGAATCGAACCTGAGTGTCTGGTGTTATGAGGAAGCAGTGCTAACCATTGTGCTGCTTCAAGAACACCCCTTTCAGGAAACGTTTGTCTGAATCTTAGCGTGGTTTTTTTTGTAGTGCAGTTCAAGGCAGACAACGTGCGCTTCAACTGGATAAAGCACAGTACTACTTTGATAGTCACATTGTTGGCCTGCACAGCCAGCTGTCCATCTCCTGGTCAGATTAAAGATAACGGCACATACACTCACTAGATTCACTTATAGGCAGTGCATTCCAGATCATCAGAACTTGCTACTTAATTTTTTTTTACACGTTGTCTCTGGTTGCTTTGCTAATTACCTCAAACATGTGTCATCTAGTTAATGACCATTTAGCTAGTAGCGTGTTTTCTCATTATAGGAATTTAGCAATGTAAAGTCTCTCAACTTGCATAGCTAATTTTTATTTCTGATGAACCTGACCATAGCTTTCACATTGGATGCAATGAGGGAAAGTTGAATTATTTAAAGTTGTTTCACTTAGTTGTACTTGTCAGGAATGCAACTACAACTTTAAGTGAGGACTTATGATACCTGAGAGTTCTCGTATCTTTCTCCATTTGTTACTAAATCTTCTCAATTCTTTCTCGCTAATTAGTGGCCAGTAAAATACAAGTAGCAGTGTAACAGCTCTGCCATTGTTCCTTAATTCTACCCAAATGGATTCAGTCTTTAAATTCTCCCCGTGTCTGCACGGGTTTCCTTCAGGTGCTCCGATTTCTTCCCACATTCCAAAGATGTAGGGGTAAGTTAATTAACCATGCTAAATTGTCCCTTGGTGTCAGGGGGATCAGCAGGGTAAGTATGTGGGGTAATGGCAATAGGGCCTGGGTTGGATTGTTGTCAATACAGTCTGAATGAGCCAAAGGACCTCCTTCTGCACTAGGGATCCCATGACTTCTTCAACATGCAGTATGACTACTTGTATCTGTAGCTCACCAATCTTATTGTACTGTGTCTGCATTGCACTTCCCTTTGTCTGAACCCTCCTATTTCTCAACCACTTTATTCTGATGCCATTTGTCTTTTCCAGTATTCTGTTGCCTTGAATGTCCTCTCTAATGCTTTAACCTTGTGCTAACCCTGCTACTAAATTAAACCCTCCCCCCACAGCACTAGTTAAGAACCCTATCAGGGTATTGGTCCCAGTCCTATTGAAATGCAGTTTATTTTTTTTACAAGCCTGCATTCTAACCTTACAGCAGAGCTGAAGCATTCCAATTCCTTTATAAAATAAAGCTGTTTTATTTTCTTTCTTCAGTATCAATTTCATGTAATTTGATTGCTTTTACACATAGTGTGATTTCAACTCAAGTTTATATGGAATCATTTTGGCTGACCTGATCATAAAACATAATTTTTTACCTGGCCATGTTCTCCCTTAAGCTAGCATAATAATTAGACAAACTATTCTTTCACATGGTGTCTGTTAGCCATTGGGAACTGAACATTGACAGTGATTCCACGCAGTATTTAGTCATGTTTACAACCTTTGGTTCTGGAATTGAGGGCTGCTGCAACAAAGCACCATTGTTGAAAGCTTATAAGCATTTTAAGTGGGCATCACGATCCTACTGCTAAACAGATCTGATGATCTTGGTGGACAATGCCTTGTTGTATCAAAGCAAGTTGCAACTGGCACTGTTTTGCAATTGTCCAAAGCTCTCCTGCTTTTGGCTTGACTCATAGCAAGCCCTGTTAACCTGTTGCCCCTTTGCTCGCTAACTTACATTGGCTCCTAGCCAAGCAACATCTTGATTTTTAAAATTCTCATCCTTGTTTTCAAATTCTTCCTTGTCCCTTTCTATCTCTCTCATTTCCTCCAGCCCCTCAATCCTTTAAGATATCTGTTGTATTCTAAGTCTGGCCTCTTATGCATTGCTTTTCATTTTTGCAGCACTTTTCGTGGCCGTATGTTCAGTTGCTTTGGCCTCACTCTCTGCCTCTAAACTTTGCTTTCCTCCTTTGTAACAGTTCTTAAAAACCTACCTCTAACTAATCTTTTACTCATCTGGCCCAATATTTTTTTTAAGTGGCTTATAATGCTGACAAGTGCCTTGGAATTTTCATTATGTTAAAGGCAGTATATAAATATAAGTTGTTGGTTTCATCTGTGCAGATTGGCTGGGGCAGTGAATGAAAAATCAGAGTTCCTTACATTTAGAAACCTGCTGTTTTAATTCCACTCAGTAATATTATGCATATATTTAATCATCTGATGGTTTATCTTTCTCTTTTCCAGTTGATGACAGTGCAATTTTGGATTGCCAGTTCAGTGAATTTTACAGCCCTCCGCCTCCAGGATTTGAAAAGATTTTGTTTGAACAGCAGATCTTCTGATTTTCACCGTTTAAACACACACACCCATCCACTCTAATCTAGCCTGGTCCCACCTTGAAATCTGTGTCCCACCTAGATATCTGTAAATTAGTTTTCCTGAGTTCGTAGTTTCTCGAGTGCTAGTTGTTTGAATTGTCACTACCGCAGTTGGCAACACAGTGTACAGGATTTGGGCTTATCATGTATTCCGCTTTCAATGTTGTTTATTAACGGGAATAATGCTATTTTTAAAGTGAGCACTGACATAAACATGACATGCAGTAAATCATCGTTCTTACAGATGTGGTCCTCAATCAAAGATTAAATAAAAATTATGGCATAATTCTTTCCCAAGAAGGCATGCAGCATTATAATCACTGCACTTTGTGTTATTTACAAACACTGAATTAATATTACAGTATTTGTAATATTATGGTACCAACATGGCTCAAAATAATTGAACTGTATATTTTAATTTAGCTTAGTTTTTTTTGTTTTTATTTATAATCTGTTTTCCTTTCAGTTGGTATAGTCTATTCTTTGTATATTCTTCTCTGCCCTTGCCTACAGTTGATATATTTTCAGTCGCGGTTAAGTCTTGCCGATATGATTGTCAGCTTTATACATCATTGCTCTTTCTCCTTGCATTGTTCCCTGATTCAGTTGTGCATCCTTTTTGACCCTTTGTTGATAATGTCTTATGTACCAATTTGTACATGAAACATTTACAATACACGACCATAGTTCAGACGTTAAATTCTATGCTGTTTTGAACACAAAACCAATCACAGTGCAAGGACCGTACTGTCAGTCATTTAAAAGATCAAATTGTCACCTCAACAATAATTGTATGCAGCAACCCAAATCTTGGTCACATTTGGACTGGTTATACTCTCCAAAATTACAGCTAATTTATTCTCAAAAGAAAAATGGAGGTTGTAAATATGAAATATAAACAAAATAAATGCTAGAAACAGGCAGCATCTGTGGAAGAGAAAAAGAAAAAAATGACTTGAAGATTAATGACCTTTCATCAGAATTGGAAGATAGTAGAGATGAGTGATTCTGAAGAAGAGAGCCAGGAGAGGGGCGAGAAATAGAACGAATGAAAGGAAGATATATATCTGTGATGGGGAAAAGACAGGAATGATTAAATGTATTTATTTCATTGGGCCATTTGTGACTTAGTAACAGGAATTGTACTTTATTATTAGAATGAGAATAAGATTGACAAGTGGAGATTACACTCAGCTGCTAGCCTCTTGAGGTTGAGGGTGCAAGCTCAGGATTAAGTAAAAGGAGGAAAATGGAATAATTAAATTTTTCCCTCAATTTGAATTTTTGAAATTTGATTTTAAAAATAAACTTTTGTGATATGAGAAATGATTAAGTCCCCTAACTTTAATCAACTCCATCCTTACCTTCAAAGAACTGAAGAGAACTTCCAATTTCAGCCATAATGAATAAATGAAATAATAAAAATTCCAGGCACAAGTGCTTGTCATAGGGTTGGATTTGTGCACCAAGTCTATATACAAAAGTTTCTGTTAAATCGTGTACTTTGTAAAGAACAAAATTGCAGAAATGGCATGTACCATACTTTGTAGTGAAGGTGAATGTTCTCCATAAAGACTGTGCTTTAATGTCTTGTACTGAGTCTTTGATTAAAAAAAAGCATTGTGCAGATCTCAAGTGTCTGTAAATTATTTGTTTTATACTATTTTAATTTCTGTAACTATTTGCATAAAACTTTTATATAGAGATGATGTTATGGTTACATAAGCAAAAATTAGACTCAGTGTTATATACTTGTGCATTAATTTGGCTTCTGAAAAAACAATTTGAGAGAGTAAAGTTAACATATACTTTAGAGTGATCTAGAAACTGATTATAATCAGAAGATAAGAGTTTAGAAACCTACGCAGTCAATATTTAACACAATATTATCTGCTGAATCACTACACAATATTCCCAAAGTATGCTTTGCACCTTTTGTTACAGTTCAGAAAGGAATCTGGTGTTATAAATGCGTCCTTGCTGATATTTTTTGGTAGTTTAGTGAAGTTTCTTAAACACAAAGATGGTGTAAAGTACTGTTTTACTATCTAATGAAAATTTTGGGTCACCATTTTCTTTTAGTGCCCCTTTAAACTGTTATAATCTGGAGAAGGATTTGCTCAATTCAAAGGCCATCGTAATGATCACAGGAATCAGTGCACAGCAGTCATTGTTCTTTCAATTTATTTTTGGAAACATGCATTGAAAACTTTGAATTCTAGTCACAGTCACTTTTCTGTTTTGTATGAGATTTTAGAGAAATTTAAGTGCTTGGGAGAAAAGAAGTCAAGAAAAATGATTATGAAAGACCAACAAAGATTATCCTGCTACTATTCTAACACTCCAAATTATCACCCTCAAGTCTGTCTCTTAACCTCCACATAGCTTCTTTCATAATATAATGTAAAGAACGCCCTTCTTTTATCTGCTCTAAATTTTGTTTATCTATAATGACTATTTATCCCATTAGGATTTATCCCAGACTGTCTTAGTGCCAGGACCCTGGGTTTGATTCTCGGCCTGGGTTACTGTCTGTGTGGAGTTTGCACATTCTCCCTTAGTCTGTATAGATTTCCTCCAGGTGTTCCAGTTTTCTCCCACAGTCTGAAAGATCTGTTGTTTAGATGTATTGGCCATGCTAAATTCTCCCTCGGTGAACGTGAACAGGTACCACAGTGTGGTGACTAGGGGAATTTCACTAACTTCATTACAATGTTAATGTATGCCTACTTGTGACTAATAAATAAAATGAACATTAATGTGGTATGCTCCAATGCAGTCTCTTCTGAACTTGCCTCTCTCAACTGTAGAGATTAAGTTTTTATACCCTTTAGACATATTCTATACGAGGAGAATAATTTTGTTACTTTTTCACCTAATCCGATACTTACCCAAATCTTTGAAAAATAGTAATCAGACCACTACAAAATACTCCCAAGTGGGTTCTGACAATTGCATTATGCAACCTCTGTGTAACTTTAATTGATCTGCTTGATTCTATTCCAGTTACCCATCTCCAATTACAAAGCTTCAACTTGTGTGTACAGCTGGTTTCTGCCTAAACCATCATTCAGGTGGTTTAAAAAGGGCAGCAGCTTGAATACTAAAACCACCCAGGCGTTTCATAAGAACATAATTGGATAATAATTAACATCGAGTCAAAGAAGGAAATACTTGGACGGGTGACCAATCGCATGGTCAAAGAGGTAGGTTTTAAGTAATCTTAAGTAGAAGAGAGAAGTGGAGGGGATATACTTTGAAGATGGCATGTTTGTGTTTGGAAAATAAATTTCATGGGCATTAGTGTACAGGAGTATTTATTTCTTTTGTAAACAAATGTTATTGAAAATTTAAATTCTGCTAATTTTTTTGACTGCTATCAATTTTCCATGCAGTCATCTCACTCAATTCAGGGAGCCAAAGTGAGATGAATGAGAGTTCCATTTGTTTGTAAGTATTTTCAGTTGGTTTTGTATTGCCCAGGCAAAGTGACAAAAGTGAATGTGGTTGACGCTAGAACGCTGTACTCTGTTTAGATAAATATGCACTAAAGATGTTGCTTGAAATATGCTGTCAATCTGTGAATACTGATGTGTAATAAATATCAACAATTGTTAAAGTTATGACCGTAGGGGACCCACACAGGCGCGGGGAGAGTGTGCGGACGGGCGGTGGCCCTGGGCCGGGAGTCAGGCCCAGGTCCCTGGAGCTGTGAGGCTTAAACTCGCTGTGTTGACTCTCTGCAGACACATGTGGTGGATCTCTAAACCACTATTGGTTAGCGCTGCTGCCTCGCGGCGCCGGGGACCCGGGTTTGGTTCCTGGCTAGGGATCGCTGTCTGTGTGGAGTCTGCGCGTTCTCCCCGTGTCTGCGTGGGTTTCCTCCTCAGGATGTGCTGGTTGGGGTGCGTTGGGCCATGCTGAATTCTCCCCCGGTCTAGCCTGAACAGGAGTGCGATGACTCGGGGTGGGGGGATTTTCACAGTAACTTCATTGCGGTGTTAAGGTAAGGTGACTTGCGACGCTAATAAATAAACTTTCAAACTTTAAAAACTTCAAACTAGAGAGAGCTTTGTAGAGTGCCCTAAACCTCAGTGGTGTTGTGGTGATGTCACTGGCCTGGTAGCCCAGAAGCACAGGTTCGAATCCCAACTCCAGGCGGGGAATTTTAATCCGGTTAATAAAATCGGGAATGGCGACTGTGACAACTATTGTTTTTTTTAAAAAAAAACCCATCCGGTTCACTCACGTCCCCTTTAATCATTGCATTTAAGTTCAGTTTAGTTAACCTGTTCACAGCTAGTTAGAGAAACAAATTTTGAATTTAGAGAGAATTATTTTGATTAAAGCAGAAATTGCTGCTGTGCAGAGCGCACTATTTCTCACACGCACTTGAACAGATTACGAGGTGAGGAATTCCTCTAAGAGTGAGGTAATAGCTCCCAGAGAAGGGGTTAATCTCCCCTTTATTATTTGCGAAAAGATATATTGGCCTTGGAGAGAGTGCAGAGAAGGTTCACCAGGCTGATACCAGAGATGAGGGGGGGTTAGCTTCTGAGGAGAGATTGAATAGACTGGGCCTGTACTTGTTAAGAGTTTAGAAGGCTGAGGGGAGGGGATCTTATAGAAACTTATGAAGGGGCTAGACAGGGTAGAGGTAGAGAGATATTGATGTACTTGTTTTTATCCTACAGGTGCTTTGGTCCATCTTGTTGTCTAACAAGGGGCGATGGGTCGTGAGAGGGCTGCTCTTGGACTTTTTTTCAAGAGTATCCTAGTGCTTCACATCGTTAGTGTACACTTGACCTGGACCATTTGATGGGCAACACGACAGCTCAGTGACTATCGCTGTGCTGTGCAGATACACGGATTGGCAAAACAAATTCTCCCTAAATTGTCTCAAATTTGGTTTTTAATCCATAGATCTATAAACATAGACAGGGATCATGAGTAGAGGTGGGAACATCGGGGTGGTGGTGTGGGTTTGTTGGGCCGTGGGGCCTGTTTCCCGTGCAGTTTTGTTCTTTATAGAAATATTTGGGATGTATGTAAAGTTTGAATTCAGTAATATACTGTATTGTTTTATAAAAATATGCATTTGTTTTAACAGAATCTGTCGAAAGTAACATTATTTTTCAGAGGTCTGGCCTTTAAGGTGTCATTTTACCATACTGTAGACTAGGTAGTCATGTAGACATTGGGATGACATAGGTACACAGAAGTTCTCCTGGATCGTGAACAGACACCCAGTATTATAAACATCCATTGTGCAGTCCCTACATATCAATTATTAAACTCAGCATTTTACATAGCGAGAGACTTTGCTGCATGACCCACTCGTGTTTGACAAAAAAGTCCCAGATAACTGAACAAAAATCAAGAATGACAGATCAGCTACAGTGCTGGCCTGCTGGACAAATTAAAGAATGTAGAGACATATACACTCCTAAATTTAGTTATTCCCAAGATATTCTTTGAGTCAGTGCAGACTTGATGGGCAGAATTGCTTCTTTCTGCAATGTTTGCATATATTTGTAACCACCATTGTTGCAATTCTGTCTTCATATACACTAAGAAGTCTTACAACATCAGGTTAAAGTACAACATTTATCTGGTAGTAAAAGCCACCCTGTGTCGATATGTGTGATATGCAGTGGCTTTTGCTACCAAACGTCTTACTGTGTTTACCCCTGTCCAACGCTGGCATCTCCATTTAATATGCAGGCCAGGCTAAATCAAGATACGAAAGCTACCATCAGTGAAAATTTAATGTTTGTCATGTTTTATTCAAATTTAATTAGCATTTAAATTCACAAAATATCACGGTGGGATTTGAACTCCCATCTTTGTTAGTCCTGACCCCTGGATTACTCCTCTAACTATCCTACCTGTGCTTGAAGTAGTAACAGTACACAGTTGACTTATAGTGCTCTTCTGGGGAGTCTTTTGCGACATACATACTCTAGTTGTTATCATAAGAAATGAGGGTTGTTTAATTCCAGGTTTGAGTATTTCACTGGAGTGACAGCAGACAAAATACAGCATGGACCACATTGAGATAGTGGCTCAAATCTTCCAGTCTCTGGCTCAATGGAAACTGGATGTACAACCATAGATGCATGTCAGGAATGTGTGTGCATTGTGGGTCATAAATGAGATCTATATGGGAATTATCCTCTGCAACTGTCTCCTGAGCTTGAGTTGGAGGTGGCAGACAGATCTGTGATAGTTACCAGGAAAGATGCTAGTTTAAAATCTGGCCAAACACCTGAATAACTACTACATCCTCCCAATCCAATCCACAACCTGAGTTTACCAATGCCCTTACTACCCACACCTCCTCTTGGCAACTTGATGTATCTTGGTTACCAAACATTCAGTCCTTTCCCCTAAATCATTGCTAGAGATTACAAATAGTTGAGACCCCAACACTGATCACTATGGCAATCCATTTGTTGCATCTTGCCAACCTGTCAAAGATCCACTTATCCCTAATCCTCCTCCCTGTTAGCTAACAGATCCTTTATTCATGCCACTGTTATCTTGGCCCCATGAGCTCTTAGTCGTGTGTAACCTTTCAACTTTAAAACTTTCCTGATATCCCAAGCTACTTGACAGGAACTTAATCAAAAAAATGACACTCAACCAGAGGAGACACAAGGGGAGTTAACTAAAGACAAAGATTAGTTTTGAGACATGTTTTAAAAAGACACAGGTGGTGAGGTTGATATTCTCACAAATAGCCACACCTGTTTAATGTCATGCTCCTAGCTTGCTTCCCACCAATTGATTTTTCAAAATTTTTGACAGCATTAATGAACTTTGTTTTATATCATCAGCATAACAGCTTGGGTTATATATAGAGTTTTAGTAAGTTTAAGATGATGAAAGATGACAGTCTAGTTAGGCAAATGAAGTGTTGCAAGATTATTTTTATTTCCTCTATTGCAAAGCAGAACTCTGAGATAAAGGACATGCACAGTCAGTTAATTTCTTTCCTTTTGGAAAACCACAAAGTTCCAGTAGCTTTCTACTACCTCACCCAAGTGGCCATGTGAAAGACTGAATGGTTATTTTCTCAAAAAAGCTCATGTGTACACATTCTACCATAGGTGACAATCTGACATTTTACTCTTTCCTTGCCCTGCCTCAGAGGCCAATTGTATCACCCCCCCCCCTCCAAATGTTCTCAGGCCAAAATCAGTTAACTCAACACAGTTTTTAGAAACATAATATTAACAGCATAAATTGATCTGCATCAATGGTTATATTCTGAAGGATCTCCTCTAGCCCGAGCAGAGAATTAGAATATAAAAAGGAGGAAGCTTTCCTCCAGTATCATAATGCAGTTAGACCACATCTGGAGTTCTTGTACCATTCTAAGCTCCACCTTGGAAAGGACGTAGCAACTTTGACAGAAGTACATCACAATTCAGGTGACTATTACCAGGGCTTAGATTATAAAATGTGATTATAGCCTAGGTTTGCACATGCAAATGATAGGAAGTTAAGAAATGTCTGGATTAAGACTTTTGAAAAGAATTGTTAGAGTAGCTTGAAAAAAACTTTTCTGCTAGTGGAGAAATAAATCTAGGACAAGGGGTGTACCCCTAAAATAAATGCCATTAATTGTTATAAAACAGTGGATGTAGGTGTTATTAGGGGACATACTTTAAAGTT
This sequence comes from Sphyrna mokarran, assembly GCA_024679065.1. Lineage (NCBI taxonomy): Eukaryota > Metazoa > Chordata > Chondrichthyes > Carcharhiniformes > Carcharhinidae > Sphyrna > Sphyrna mokarran. Next base: position 76,489,955 of record JAGIQG010000013.1, on the reverse strand, counting down.
CATGATGAGATATATAAAAGGGATGGCCGAGGCAGATTCTTTACTCTGTGTGGAATGCACTGCCTGTTGTGATAGTGGAGTTAGACTTAAGGAACTTTCAAACAGTTATTGCATAGACACATGGAGCACAACAGAATGATAGGGAGTGGGATAGCTTGATCTTGGATTCAATGTAGCTCAGCACAACATCGAGAGCCGAAGGGCCTGTATTGTGCTGTACTGTTCTATGTTCTAAAACGTTTGTTGAAGGGTTGTAGAAGTGTGGACCACCTTCAGAGACTTTTTAAAAGAGCATAAAACATGGATTATAAAAGAGTTTCAGTGTAATGCTTTTGGTTCCTATTACTATGCCAACTGATAGAGATGTAGTCACCTTGCACTTTTTTTACAAAAAGGCAGGCAATCAGATTGTTTGAGAGGGTATATTAGCACTGAATTAGAGCAAGATCTCTGTAGCAGACTTGAATTTATTACATAAGTCCAGAGATTATTTCATTTGTATACATTGTGTATCGTAGTTTGTTGCTTTCCAATTAACTGTGGATTAATTTGTCAATAAACTGCATGTGCTTATATCCAAATCATGTAGTTCTCATAATAGATAGAATCACACTTAAACAACATGAGGTCACTCTGAGTGGCCACCATGATACTCATTGGTAGGATAAAAAATGTAGAAAACTGCAATGAAAATAGATTTGGGGTAAACTGACAAGGAACCATTTTAACACTAACATAGCTGAAGTCATTATGTACCCTGTATTAACTAATGACCAATCATAGACCCTTCATAGGAAGGGGTATAGAACACAAAAGTAGAAGTCTGATGTTGCAGGTGTATAGAACGTTGGTTAGGCCTCATCTGGAGTACTGCGTCCAGTTCTGGTCGCCATACTACAGGAAGGAAGTAGAGGCCCTGGAGAGAGTGCAGAGGAGATTTACCAGGATGCTGCCTGGTGTGGAAGGGCTGTCTCACGAGGAAAGATTGAACACACTGGGGTTGTTTTCCCTTGAAAGATGTCGGCTGAGAGGGGATCTAATAGAGGTATATAAGATTATGAGGGGTATAGATAGAGTAAATGGTGGTAAGATTTTTCCACCATTAGAAATGGATAGAACGAGAGGTCACGGGCTCGGGGCTATGTATAAGACAAATATTAGAGGCCAGTTTTTCACACAAAGGGTAGTGGGGGTGTGGAATGCACTGCTGAGTAAGGTGGTGGGAGCAGGCACGCTAGGGTTGTTTAAGGGTCTCTTGGACAGCCACATGAGCGGTCTGCAGATAGAGGGCTATAGCAGGACTTTTTGAATATCTGGAGGACCAAATAGTAGTAGACTATCTTTTAGTTTCGTCTCGGGAATGTCTTAGTTTTTTTTTAGCATGTTTAATTAAGTCTTATTTGTTTCCGCAGGCAATTCGGTCCACCTTGTTGACCAACAAGGGGCATGCATGCGGCATGTCATGCGAGAGCTGCTCTTGGAGGTTGCTTCAGGAGTTACCTAGTGCTTCACGTCGTCAGTGTATGCTTAAACTGGACCATCTGATGGGCAACATGACAACTCCAGAGACTATCACTGTTGCTGTGCTGACACATGGATTTGGGCTATGTCTGCGGGAGTTTGCACGGTCTCCCTGTGGTTGCGTGGGTTTCCTCTGGGTGCTCTGGTTTCCTCCCACATCCCAAAAATGTGCTCTTAGGCTGATTGGGTAACAAATTGTCCCTATATTGGTCCCTATGTGGGAATCTTCAACAATAGGCATAGCCTAAAGTCAAGGATATGTCATTAAGATGTTAGGACGGCAGCGTGGGCTCATTGGGCCGAAGAGCCTGTTTCCGTGCTGTGTTGCTCTTTGTTCTTTGTATAGACAGATCAGTGTAAAAAGTGCTGAACTTTGATTGAGTTATAATCAGTAATCATATTAGTTTTCATTTAAGTATTAATATAGAATCATTGTAAACATTAAAATTACTCTCATGGAAAAGTACAGTTTAGCCACAGGCAATGAAATCATTTTGGAACCTTGATAAAGTCCATGAGACAGTATACCATGGCCTTGCTAATCTAGCTTAGTGAATGAAGAGTTGTTTAAAAACAGATTAAAAAAGTGAGAAACAACCCAGTTGTATTCTTACTTGAGATTATCCCAGGAGGGAATATACAAGCGAAAGCCAACTAAACTTCTCTCAACAGTCATCAAATCAAAACTCTAACTTTGTTACGATGGGATGACCAAACAGGAGTTAAGAAGAGAGGTTCGAGGTTCCAGGCTTCATTTCGGAGTCTCCAGAGTACAAACAACTCTGTTTGTCAATAAACTGCATGTGCTCTGCAGCTGGGTTTGAGATCAGGGACATAAGGGTCTGTGATCTATACTTCAATGGATTGTACAACCAGCTAAAGCTGTAAAAGCCATTGTCCCAAGTTTAAGTACATCTTTTCTTTAATAAAGTTTCTCTGCCAAAAGTTTGGTTTTGCCTTAATTGGTTAAGTCTTGTCCAAGAAAAAAGTAAATTTATTAAATCATGTACATAGGTGGAAGTTGGAGTGGCTGAAATTAAATTGACAAATTAACTTTTGTTACAGCAATATGTTATTCAGCACCTCACTGATTGACACAATTTCAGATGTTACAAAATACTTTGGTGTCATCTAAACTACAAGAATGAAACATGAGATTATTGCAAAACAACTGCATACGCTATGACCTGAAACTCAAATATCATAAGATGAGTGTTGTGGCACAGGGAAAGGCTACTCAGTTCATGGAGCCTTTGCTGGGTCTTAGTTATTTTTGATTCTGCTCTTGTCACTCTTTCTGGTAGGGGATTCTATAGCTTATTCATTTAAAAAAAAATCTCTTTCATTCATTTCTTTGACAATTTCACATAATTTCTGGTTACTGACTCAACATTCTGTGCCTTTCCTTAAACAATATTTTACAGAAGATGCAAAAGAAGCAATTGAATCAAACTATTAAGAGGACATTACTAAATTCACTCCTTCAGGTGATAAATATGAACTGTACATAAAGACAACCCATTGTCTATTTATGGAGTTATTTCATCCATAGACATTAAGTTAATGTCACAAATACATTTCCTTGGGGTTTTTAAATCATGGCTGACATTTTCATTAACAGCTACAGCTACAAGGTGTGTGATGCATCATATTAAGTCTTCTTACCTCTCTTCTCTAGGGAATGAGAAAAATCAGCAAATTTCATAAAATAATAACTAATAAGGTGGCATTAATAGGACAAGTATTTCCCTCTGCTACTTCGACTGAAATATAAATGATAAAATGAGCAAGTTCTTTTATAAATAAAATAGACTTTGATAAAAATAATTTCTATGATAAAATGAGGAATTGATTCTGAATAATTCTCTCTTATGAAGATCCAAGACTAGATTAACAATGCTATTAGTAACTATGATTCAGGATATGGAGTATGAAAGTAGTTCAGGATATTACTCTCATTCCCGCTGGTAGATCAGTTTACTTTGAGGATACAAGGTTCAGAAGACAATTAAATAAACAAATGGCATTTATTAAAGCATTAAGTTCAAATTGTAAATCAGTAGAACCAGAGCTGAAAATTATATATAAACACAAGTAATTTTGCACTCTGTTCATCTTTAGAATTTATTCTGAAGGTAGTGATTTGCGGTTCTACAAGCACCAGTCCTGGTTAGTAATTCACCCATTCTGACAGTCTTTGTGAACCTATTCAATGTTGACATAAATTTTCCAGCAAGGGAACACTCAAGTATTGCCCCTGCCAGAGGGGTGGTGGGTGGGTAGGATTGGGAGTAAAGAGGCCTAGTTTCCTACCAACACATCCATAGAAATCAGATAACTAGAGCACGTATCAAGTCTGGGTCATTTCTCATCTCTAAGTCCACAGAAAATGTGTTTACCCACTCAACCATCGGTGCAGCCTAAATGATCATGTTTGCTTGTTCTGAACAGGACTTGCAGTGTATTAGATCTGACTTGAATGCAATCCTGTTCTGTAGGCTGAACAGGATATCTTTCATTTAAAACATATGATATTGAAGTGATTATATTCCTGAATTTTAGATAATACTCCAATGATTTGCTTATATTTCTCTGATGGATAGAGTCTACACCACAGTCCACTCCTTCAAGCTGATTTACAACTGCACATAATCCTCTAATCTCACCAAATTGCAGTAGTTGTCAAGTCTCTGTGCCTTTAGATAGCTCTGGATTCACTCTGAAATCAAATGAATTTTTGAATGACAAATATGAATTGTGATCTGGATGCTTTGGAATATATAGATGACTCTGATTGCACCCAAGCTTATTATACTTGAATATAATGTGTTTTATTATTTCAACTTTTAACAAAAGAAATTGGAAACCCAAGGCTCAATGTCACTCCCTCTTTTGCCTAGCTTAAGGCTAAAAAAGAGCAGGAAGATCCCCAGTTCAATCTCCAGTTTTTGTTATCTGATGGATAGAAAGTAAAATGAGCAGGAGACAAGTGGCCAGGATACTTCATTGCTTCTAACAATTGGCTGGAAATGTGCATTTGTACAATGACAGCAGGGAAAGGTCAGGCGTCATTCAAATCCCTACTTTGCTTATGATTCAACAACCTATCATCACACAATGCCTATGATGGTACTTTACCCTAATAGTCCCCCGGTGGCTACAGTTAGTATCAAAGCATACAATAATTGATTGTTGCAAAGGGAAAAGGGAGGGAGGGAAGGGGGAAATATACCATTTACAACACAAAACAGGACCATTCAACCCATTGTTTATATCACCACCTGCTAAAGCAAATTAAAACTTAACTTTCAGCCCTTTACCTTCCCTTCACTTCACATATTTATATTCGGAAGATCTAATGCCTGAAGTACTTCCTGCAGCAAACCATTTCTTACTCCATCGTACCACAAGATTACTTCTGCTCTCTTGCTTCATCACAATTTAACTTGATGATGCCTTATCATTGGCTTGTCACTCCAGAGGAAATAGTTATTCTTGTTTTAATCTTTCAAAACTTTAAAGACCTCTACTAAATTTCTTCTATGACCTTCATGAAAATTGGTCACAGTAAATCAAGACTTTCCTCATATCTACTTCCCACCCTTGGCATTACCTGATGAACTTGCACTGTGCACCAATTCTTATTCCCAATGAGGTCCAACTAGCTGTTATGCCAATCTACAATCTCTACATTCCTATTTATAAAGCTTCTTTGCCTTACTTGTGGCTTCATCTATGTATACTTTATGGGAACTAGGTGTTGAAATCCATACATGTCTATGTGTGCCTATTACTGCATACATTTTTCCATTGGGCATACACTCCAATTTCTCATTAATTCTCCAAAATTACGTGTGCTACTAACTATCCATTTCATTAGATTGATAAATGCCCTCCTGAAATGTTCATAATCCTCCCCATCAGTTGCCAAACATACACCATAAACAAATTTCAATATGCTCCATATCCTCAAGTTTAAAACATACATACAGCCCAAAAGTAGAACACCATTTCCCATCTGTCTCCAATCCACTCTACACCTATTGATCTATCCATACTAAGTTCCCTAATGCTAGATGACTGAATTTTTTTTTTAAAACATGTTGAGGCAAATTATTGAATGCTTGCGGATGACATATACAATAGTTTAAGAGGTATAGTGGTATTGTCACTGGACTAGTAGTCCAGAGATCCAGAGTAACGTTCTAGAGATCTGGGATCGAACCTCCCCACTAATTCAGTTAAAAGTCCAATAATGACCATGAAACCATTTGTCAATTGTTGTAAAAACCCGTCTGGTCTTCAGGGAAAGAAACCAGCCACCCTTACCTGGTCTGGCCTACATGTGACTCCAGGTCCACAACAATGTGGTTGACTCGTAACCATATTAACTCAGATGGGCCAGCAAGCCACCCAGCCCAAGGGCAATTAGGGATGGACAATAAAAGCTGGCAATGCCAGGAACACCCACATCATATGAAAGAATAAAATGTTGCCGCATTCTCTTTATCCAATCACTACTGCAGAAAATACTATTGAATAGCTTGCCCACAAGTCAATCTAGCTGCTCTTTCATCCCATGCACCCTCAGCTTATTAATTATGCATTCTAAAAGTTTTAAATTAACTGGTTAGCTAGGTTTCGTCAGCTCTGTTCCTACACAGTTGTTTAATTGCCTCTTAAGACTTTGGCACAATATATTTATTCAAGCAGAGATGAAAAATTGGTTAGAGTCTCTGCTGCCTCTTCTTTTGACCTCCAATAACAGCCAAGTGTGCCACAAAAACACAGCATTCACTTCTGAGTTCTACTGATATTGTTCCCAAATAAATGTACTCTCTCATAATCCCTCAGTTGTTTCTCTTCTTGCTGTAGTATACTCATAACATTTGCTAACACAACTGCAACACTGATGGTGGTGGTGGTGGGGGCAGCAGAATGAAGAGGGAAATGAACAATTTGTACTGTATGTCATTGTGGCTCAAAAAGTGCATCAACTTGACCATGTCTACGAAATGTTTCAGCATACTCAACCTAACTAAAATGGTTAATAAGAATCTGGGAAATAATTGCATAAAGATGGCACATACACTTTTTGTAAACTCTTCAATTGTGGTTTATAAGATTATGTTTTGGACTGTGTCTCCAAATTTGGGTTAAAACGAAGGGAATTACATAACTAATGTAAATCCTGCCTGATAAGCCCGACTAAGTCAAGGAACTTGTACGAGACCTGTATGCAAGATGCAAGTTCCCACAACTGCAAACAGAAGGCAAAGGCAGCTTATGCTAACAAGTAAATAGACTGTTGACTCCAAGCTTTCAGGCAGAAGGGATAGGAAAAGAACAGCAGTTGGTGTGGTCAGTAGAGGCTGCAAGTTGTTTGCAAGTTACTAAAACTGAGGGAAACGATCTCCAGTTAAGATGTATGCTGTAGCCATCATAGGAACCAATAAGATTCTAGTGTGCTGAGGGGAAGTGCCTGGAAAGTTACCAAGTTAAACAGTAAAATATTATCCCATTGCAAATTCAAAGTTTCTATGGACAGTTTAATGTGATTATAATTCTGTGCAGACTCTGCTGTGGCAGAGGAATTTCCCTTCTATGCAATGAAAAGCAAGTTGCTTACAAAAATAGTGTTCATTACTTTTAATTATTTATTGTATTAAAAACCTTAAAATGTGAAATCTTGTGTCATCATTTCAGCTATTAATTGGAAGTTTTAATTTAGTTTTAAAAAGTTTGCAGTATCCACATGGATCATAATAATACCCTCTCTCCTCTAGCATCTGAAATTCTTCAGATTCTTTTTCAGGATATTATTTATACAATCTTCATTTTTGACATTCTAATTTCTAACTAGTAATTTTTAATCTAGTTTCTAATCAGCAGACATTATAACTTCTCTATTTTGAAATTTAATTCTAGGGCTGAAGCAAAACAGGTTTTTAAACTGGAGTTTACAGACCCTAAGACAACTCCAAAAATCTACAAAGTCATAACATTTCCCGGCTTGATGACAAATGTTTTTTTCTGCAATGATAGTAGCATCTCCCTTTGAGTTAGAGCAACTGTTTCCATACTTTCACCAAAACGTTTTTTTAAAAATTATTCTTTAAGCAGTACTTTTAGTAGATTTCCCCCATTTAATTCTACTGTATTCTTGTCTATTTATCAATGCACCCCGCCACAAAGATAAATTGGAGTCCTGTAGAAATAGTGACAAGGTCAAAATTCTATAGTTGTTTTTGAGAACCCATAAAAGGATATTACAATAAGCATTACTGGTAAAGAATCTCATAATAAATGTTTGGTCAATTCATTGACAATAAATTCAAATTGGCCATCTTCTAAATTTGGGAACCAGATCAAGATCATTGATCAACTTGACTCCTCCAGTTAAAGTTTATTAGTCACAAGTAAGGCTTACATTAACACTGCAATGAAGTTATTGTGAAATTTCTTGCACTGTCTGGGATGGGCTATAATACCAGATCCTTTGAAAAAAGATCTGGAATAACATGAGCATAATTCAAGAATAGTTAATTTACCTGCAACAGAAAATAAAATAAGCTTCAGCAAATAGAGAAAAAGGGATCTTTTCTGTGAAGATATTCTGTGACACAAATCTGTCAGGCCTGTCATCATACATTCCCAGCCAAAGTCAAGTTTCACAGGGCTTTTCATAGAATCACATAACAAATCCTGAAACGATACAAAGATTATAGTTTCCTGATTGCTCTTCTACGGCAGAAAACAATACAGAGTGGACATCAGTGCCTTAGCAAGGTACTTCAGTTAGCACCAATGCTAGCGGCAATGTCTAATCCAACTGATGCAACAACTTGTAGTTTTGACACAGAAAAATACTGCAAAGTGACCTTTGGAGGTCTACAGAAATAAACAGGCACTGAGAAGGATCCTGAATGAGGAATGGAGGAGAATAGAATCAAAGAATCTTTAAGTACAAAAAGAGACCATTTGGCCCATTAAGCCTACACCATCAATAATCCCATCCAGATCTTATCCTTAAAACCCCACGTATTTATCCTGCTAATCTCCCTGAAACTAACCAACCTAACCCACATCTTTGGACTGTGGGAGGAAACCAAAGCACCCGGAGGAAACCCATGCAGACGCAGGCAGAATGTGCAAACTCTGCACAGACAGTTATCTGAGGCCGGAATTGAACTTGAGTCCCTGGCACTGTGCGGCGCAGTGCTAACCACTGCGCCACCGTGATGCAGAAGCGTATTAAAGGAGGAAATTGTTGAGCTTTGGATTTGGCCAGCTGAAGGCATGGCCTTATGGTGTGAATGGAGGAGGAAAATGAAAGACAGACTCGAGTCAGAGCAACAGAACATTTACCAGGTGATCTGAAAGCATGGAAGCTAGGCAGGATCAAGGAGGAATTTTACCATAAAATAAGAATTTTAAAATCAGATATTGAGAACTGGTAACCACCAGTTCAGCCCAATAGGTCAGCCCAAACAGGAGTGATGTTTGAATGGGACAGAAAAATTATTGGTCAGCTGAAGTTTATGGCAAGTGGAGAATGAAGTATTTGACTCAGGTGACAAAGTGCGGATGGGGAATTTGGTGGTAAATGGGGTGACATAGAGCAAAGGCAGGTGATATTACTGAAGTGGAAACATGTGATCTTTGCAAAGGAGGCATTCTGGATTTCAATGCTCATCACTAATCGTAACACGAATGTTGCATGCAATCTAGTTCGATCAGGGAGATGAAATCCGAAATGAACATTGCAGAGAAAATGTGACGCAAGGAGAATAGGACAAGTTTATGAATATGTGCAACTTTAATAACAGGCACAAAGTTGTAATTTTGTGGGAGTTTCTATGAACAGATCTAATGTTAAAGCAAATAGTGTATAACTGGTGAGAGACCAATCAGAAAATTACAAATATTTACAAATCTGTGCACTGGTTTTTTCACCAGGTAGAGTTTGATGGCAAGCAAGTGAAAAGAATCAACAATAACAGTGTCACATGCTTCCAGAAAACAAAACTTGCCTAAAATATTCTACTTTATACTTACGTTTTTTCAACAGGACCACTTACTTATGTATAACATAATATTGTGTGGCATACTACCACTACTTTTAGGAAGACTTCACACTAAGTCTGGTTGAACCTAATAAATGTTGGACTGGGCTTCCAGATACAACTGTATCCCTTCAATATGGCCATTCACAAAGCATTAGCCAACTAAGCAACAGAGACTGTTCTGGTAATGTAAATATCAGGTCTGATTAAATCCTGCCCAATCATGCACTCTCCCGCAAAATCATCAAACAGGGTACATGAATAGAAACCCCAACTGAATTTCCCCTCTTTTCTAGTGTAGGAGGCTGGGGTTTAACTACAGGACCTCTACTACAGTTGCAAGTTGAGATCAAATAATGCAAGAGTTGGCATTTCTCAACTTAAGAAAAAAATGATTAGCAGTGCATAAAACTACAAACTATCATGTCAAATTAACATTTTTGTGCACAGTAATTCTCAAGTGGTTTTTAAAAGAAAATAAAACTCATTGTTCAGTGATTATCCTCTTTCCAATTGTAGTTCAGTTTAGACATATTGGGGAAAATGCATATCCATTTGGAATTTTGTTTATTTCCCAAATAGGGTCACTATCACCAAATCCACTGTGCAAAGCAGTCACTATGTTCACAGTTGTGGGTAATGATTTACAATGAGCAATTACCAGAGATCACTCAATTGTGACGTACACAACATAAAACAGACAAAATGCTAGTAAACTTACAGATGTCAGCCTCTCAAAGAAGATGGGGTTAATGTATCAGGTAGACATTGTATCAGAGTTGTCTGCATTTTCTGTTTTATTTCAGATGCCAGTATTTGTAATTGTTTTTGGTCAAAATTCTGCCATCTGCTGCATTCTATTTGCATCCACTGAACGTAAGTGAACATTTTTATCAAATTTTCTCAATCATTTTCCCTGAAATCCCAATGGGAGTTTTTCAACTTGAATTCTTATATACAAATCATAATTAAATAAATGATTATATTTTCACCTTCTGAAATGCCAATGTCATTTGACAACATTTTTATTTTACAAAAAAAAACAAAGGGAATTAACTAGTAATATTATTTTAATGACTTAAAATATCTTAAACACTCTTAGGGTGTCTGGATATTGATACGTCTAAATAGGAAGGGAACAATTTGGCTCTGAAATATACTCCCAGCATTGGTATTGTACCTCATTCCAAAAATACAAACCTTGTGTAGCTTCTTCACAATATGCAAATAGAAGTGCTTCTCTACTACAACTCACCAATAGAGGTACAGCAACCAAGCTACCCAATACAAGCAGGAAACAGCATTTTAATGTTCACCCCTCCAAAACAGCTAAAGGTGTAAATAAAAACCCAACCATATTTATTTGTCAGGTAGCCAAAATTATACCCCCTACTCTGCCCCCAACACAAAATAACATTTTTCTCTTAAAAATAAACCTATGATACTATATGAATGAAATACTTCACAGACACCATTAACAACGTTTCCTCTTTGAAACATACATTGTCTCTTATCAAGGGTGCCCTCTCCTACTTTATGGGCACAATAGGCATGTACCAAGGAGCATCTAAAGTTTAAATGCATGTTCCCATTAATTTGCATAGATGGTGTTTTTCCAATGAAGATTAATCTATTTAAGACAGCCCTTCTCAAATCTGCAGGCCAAGAAAATTCAAACAGGACCACAAATAGGACAAGCTATTGGGCTAAGAGGACTGGACTCAAGTCCTTCATGTAGCTTCAGGGCTGCTAATGAGACACCCATTGAATTGCATCTTGGTGAGAAATCGACACCCTAATTAGGGAAGAGGAGGAATTTTATTTGGGTGGAGAATGGATGGTGTTGGAGAATAATATTATTTTGACAATTGGATCATTAAAACAAGAGGTAGCATTTAAACATGGATTTGAGTTTTAGATTCTACAATTATACTGAATGTCCCTTCCCACATAGTAAATCACACACACAACATTTTAAATTCTATATTGTGCGAATGGATATTATGCAGTTACCATATGTAGCAGATTTTACAACATAAAAATATATAGGAAAAACAAAGGCACAATGAAATCCAACTCATTCTTCAGGCAGAAGAGCTGAAATGAGCCACCTTAAAGAGAGATTTTAATTTAAAATTTATAAAAAGGATATAAATAACCGAGGCCAAAACACTATTTGTATCATTAAAACAGTTTCATCAGCAAGTAAAAATCTTGCAGTTTTATATAAGCTTGTATCCTGTAAAGATACAAGACATGGTAGTCTTTAAAGTGGCTCAGTCTTGGCGGCAAGGTATAAGATGAATATAAACCTGCACAATTTTGTTCATCAATGAGAAACAACTCATTAGCAGAGCTTTGATTGCATTTCTTGGATTCAATTACAGTAGATACTGCCCACACTTGATAACTACATTAGTTCAATGCAATCTTCAGTCCCTTTACAATAATGCATGGGGGGGAAGGGGGGAAGGGGGGAGTTTACATCCAGTCACCACAGCAACAAAAACCCATCCCTGAATAGTGTCACCTAGCCTAATACCTACAAAGAAAACCTCTGTGTATCTTAAATACAGTAAATAAAGCAATCAACGTTAACGGACCAGATGTACACTTAACTGTAAGCTTCTGTACAGCATTATACAATGCTTACGTTATATTCCCCATAAAGATTTACACTCCTTTTTGTACATTTCACTCCTTTTTCATCAATCTGCTTCTAGTTATTTGAATAAAAAGTGTGGTTTTAGATTTTCGTCAATAACACTCAAGTCCGTGACCAAATTTAATGAAACAGCTGCTGGTTCACAGCCCTCAGCAGTATCCACAGTAAGGAACGGTCAATTTACAATGCATGACTGTCTAAGACTGTATGTCACTGCAAACATGGAAGCTCCACAGTTAAACCCATTAAAAGTCCAACAATTTATTTTACTACTGGATTGGCGTAACCTGAAATTAAAGAAAAATACTGATTCACCTAACAGTTGGAAGCAAGATTCGTAATAGGTTAAATGGTTAATTTTAAGTTTTTTTTTGTGGTGGGGGGAAGTGGGGTAGAAACTCAGATTCATCTAATGGAGTGAGAAACCTAAACGTTAACATGAAATATGGGTGAATCTTGCTTTCAGCTTAAAGCAGAGGCTCAAGTCACATCGATATAATAATTGCAGCTCAGGTAAAACACCATGCACAGCATTTGTTAAGTACTTCAAAAGAGCAGGGAGAAAAAAATTAAAACACAGGTTCTAGTAGTGGTTGTAGTAATCAGCAGGGGCCCTTTTTTTCACAGAACTTGCACAAACTGTCAAGAAGTTGTGGTTAAACTTGGCTCCATTCATTAAGTTTGGTTTCCAGCCCTAGTCTGTGAGGCAGTGCAAGCACGTCAATCTAACATGGATGCAAGCAGGATTTTTTTTTAAAACCTCCCTTTAGCAAAAAAAAATGTTTTGCAGTTGCCAGAAAAATAAAAATCCTGGTTTTATTTCATCCATGGACTACTTTGGCCATGATGGTTCTACAGTTTTTGCAAATCCTTCTATTGTAAGCCCCAGTGAAAAGTCTTCTAAAAAGCCTATTTCACACGTCAAAGCCAAGTCTCTTTGCAAGTCCCATTAATAAATACCTAATCGTTCAGAAATCTTCCTGTGCTATGTAGAGAGCTACTATCGTGTGCCTAATATGCAACGTTGTAAGTGAGACTGCTACTACTGTCACAGGAATGAGGTACCAGGGAGGGAAAGGTAGAATCACAGGCGATGTTGGGGATTACCCTCATTTGTTGATATGATAGTTACTCATGGGCTCACAAGAATCATGCACACGTGTCAACAATCCGTGTGGTAGCAAATTTTGGCAATTGCTGAGTGATTGATAATTAGGCTTTTCAAAAAAAGCATCAAATGTAGATGCGCAGATGTCTCTCGAGCCTCCATCACACGTCTGCTTGGTGAATTTTTATTTGGTGTTTCGGGTTGGCAAGGGGCAGGGAAGCTACAGCATCTTCTCAGCTTAGAAATTGAACTCCTTTGTTTGAAGGTTTGCCGTGGGGTCAAAACTGAAAGTTCCAGCTTGAGTTGCTTCAGGAAGGAGACTCGGATCTTCATCAATCTATTGAGAGGAGACAGATGATAAATTAGCACTGCAACTTTTCTGAAACTAAAAAATTATTTGATCCAAATTGCCCCATCAATTCGTGGTAAATATTAATCCATTTGGAGCTCTTTGTGACTCAGTTTATAACTGCTGACTATCTGACACCGAACTGCAGCTTCAAGAAGGTATCCTTATGTCCACGCCATCCAGTACAATTACTCTGTACAACAAGGAATCTAAATTTTGAGGAAATGGAATGTTTGGAACAAGTCCAAAGTGGTAAATGTTCTTTTCCAGATGTATGCAGTGCCAATCATTAATAAAATGCTTCAGAAGTTAAAATCAAACTTGTAATTATTTTCACAAGGAGAAAGTTCACACATCATCAGAAATACCAACAGATAAGATACCCAAGGCCAGTCATTTCCATGCAAGTCTTAAGCTAAGGTCTACCTTATAATGGATAATTAATGGTCATTGCACTTGAAGCTCTTGTTAACTGACATACCTGTACTGTCCAATACCAGTTGAGACCAGTTAACTAAGCAGACTCAGGATCAAATCTGGGAATTTCCGAATGTGGTGTCCAACTACTCGTTAGGAAAGCTCATTGGAAATATACATTTTGAGTTTGGATCCAATCCACTTCATGCATGACGATTACCAGCATCATATATTTTAATCAAAATTTGGGGATAAAACTAAAAAGGAAACCTAACTGATTAGATCTCACAACCAAGACAGCAGGGAAGTAATTTATTTTAAACTCAAATTGGTAGTTTTAATTATTTGCAATTCTCAAATTCTAGCATAAGTTACCAAAAATTCAGCTCATCTGGATCCAATTACTTGTGCACACATCCTCAATGAGCAGACCAAACTAGCAGCTGAATGAAGTAATTCAGAAATTCTAAGTTCTGATCCTTAGTTTGGGGTGGCATGTTAGTACAGTGGTTAGCACTGCTGCTTCACTGCACCAGATATTTGGGTTCAATTTCCAGCTTGGGTCACTACGTGCAAACTCCATACGCATTCTCCCTGTGTTTGTGTGGGTTTCTTCTGAGTGCTCCAGTTTCCTCCCACATTCTTAAAGACATGCTGGTTAGGTGCATTGATCTAAACAGGTGCCTGGTGGATTTTCACAGTAACTTCATTGTACTGTTAATGTAAGCCTCACTTGTGATTAATGAATAAACTTTAAAAAACCTTTTAATTAACTGGGCAGTTACCCGTAAGTGTGTGTGAAAATGGCCAGAATTCCAAATCTCAAACTGGTGGAAATGTGTACATCATTGTATCAATTATAAGATTGGGGCCATCAGTCCTATGATGGGCCCATAATTACATAGAATAGCACTAACTTACTGAAATGAATTACATATTGGTAATATCCAATTAGACTGTATTAGAGAGGACATTCAACACCCTTAGAGATGTGTTTGCAAGTAAGAAGGCCAAAACTTTAGTGACTGGGAGAAAGGGAAAAAAGAAAATGTATAAATGTAAAATTTTAAATAGTTTGAAGATATTGGATATTCTTTTGTAAATAGATTATATGCTTTTTAAAACTAAATGCTGTTATTAAATCTGTAGAACAAACAAACATGCATGTAGAACAGGAGGCCTGAGGGATACTCAAAGGGAACAAGTTTCTTGCGTTTAAAATTCTAAATCTTAACTTTTTTCCCTGAATGTTTTAAATTTAAGATGTGAATTCTACACTACTTATCCCTGGTCTCTGGACACAAGATAAATCTAATACAACAACAATGGGAAAGCACAAAGATTGCATAAAACTATTATATAAAGAACAATTAATTCAATATGAAAATCACTACATTAGATTCAAATATTCAAATCATGTAAGCAAACAAGGAAAAGGAGAATGTCATACGGCCCACTGAACTTTGCCATTCAAGATCACGGCTGTATTTTTAGACATCTTTCCCGCATCATTCCTTATCACTTCATGCCTTTAGTATCCAAAAATCTATCAAGCTCATTCTTGAATATGGTGAATGACTTGCACAGCCACTATCCTCTGGAGTAGAGAATTCCAAATACTCAAAACTCTGAGTGAAGAAATTGCTTTTCACTGAAAATGCTACTGTTCCTACAGTACTGGACTTCCCTTTGAACTATAACTAGATTTCACTCAACAATCTATGGAGGTCCATTTGGGAACATAAGCAGACCATCTTCTTCACAGTATTCTGATTCAAATCAACTAGGGCATACAAGATTAAAAAAAAAGTATGTCATATGGCCCATTGAACACTGCCTTCAATAAAATCACGACTGTTCATTTGTTCAGCCATCCAAAGAGCCAGCATTTCCACCTCAAGCCCTCTTTATTCAATAAAGTCACTAATCTGGAATGAAAGGTAAATAATTTTATAATGCTGGATATTAACATTCTTATCCATCACAGAACATCTTTGTGCCTCCAGCATCTGGCACAAAGAGAACTGTTATGTTATCACTTCATTTTTCACACACGAGCTGGAGAGCAACTGCAGTTTCAAGCAGCAGCATCTGGCATCATTACTTATCTAAGCAGTTAGCAAACAAAAGAAAATCAATTTACAATTTTAAATGAAATCAACAAAGAACGATTTTAAAAAGGAATACATAAAAATGGGAGAAATATTGTGATAATTTTAGGCTTAAAGTGTTAATTTTTATTAACTGCGCAAATGTTTACCTCAAAGATTAAATCAGTATGTCCAAAACCAGAAATATTTTAACTAAAAAAAAACAGGTAGTCTAGCCTAATTTGAAACTTGACCTTAAATTTCTCTCTACTGAGTGGCAGATGTGTTAAAGCTGCAAAGAGCTCAATCACTCCTCAGTGTCTTTATCATTGGAGTGTGCTATCATCCAGAAGTCACTCTTGAGTAGAAACTCAATTAACCAGTCTTGCAAATACTGCTGGTACACAAAGGTGCTTCATTTCCTGGTTCTCCAAAATCTCTCCACCACCTACCAAGTACAAGTCAGAAGTGTAATGGAATACTTCTTATTTTTGCTTGTCTGAATGAGTTGAGCTAAACCCCAAAGACAATAATCCACCTGATCAACACCCTGCCTACAACTTAGGCATTCACTCCCTCCATGATCAATCACACTGCTACAACAGTATCCTAGCTACAGGATGCAATGCAGCAACTCTTCAAGGTTTCTTCAGCAGCACTTTCCAAACTCTGAACTTTTAGTACCTAGAAGAACAAAGGCATCATGCAAGTAAACATCACTGCCTATAAATCACAGACTCCCCTGACCATTACCATTCCTTCGTCAGTGTTGGGTCAAATTCCTGGAACGCTCTACCAGACAGTAATGTCAGAACGCCTTCACCTCAGGGACAGTTGCTCATCACCTCCTCCTCTTAAGAGCAACTAGGGTCAATAAATATCTGCCTTACAAGCAAGGTCCTCATCCCAAGAATTATTAAAGGTTTTTAAAAATACTGAAAGGGTCTTCCTTCACTCGATAACTGTTCCTCATTTATAGTTTAGTTTTGCTGAATAACACACCGATTTGATTCCACAGAAAATGTAATTTGGTCATCAAAATTAAAGCAACAATCAGCTAAAAACACTCTGCATTTGCATCATAAATGTTAGGAAACAATTAAGCAAGGAAACAGAATAGATAGAGAGAAGCTGTTCCTTTTGGTGAGGAATGAAAAATCAGAGGAGACTGGTTTAAGATAAAAGAGCCAAAGGTGATATGAGAATTTCTTTTAAAGCAGTGAGTGGTTTGTCCTGGAATGTGTTGTTTGAGAGGATAGTGAGGCAGAATCATGTGGCTTTCAAAAGGGAATTGGATAAATCCTTGAAAATAAAAAGTGTGCATGGTTACCAGGAAAAGGATAGAGGGTGGAACTAAAACTACTTTTCGCACAGATCCAGCATAGACTTAACAGGCTAAAATGCCTCCTCTGTGCTATAAGCATTGCAATTTACTTTAATAATTAATCAAAAAGAACTAAATGACTATATACCAAAAAAAAACAAGCCTTCAAGAAGCAAAGATTAGATGGAAAATTGTAATGGAGGCCATAAGCTATTTGGATTAGAGGCAACAAGAGTTAAACTTAAACTTATTCACGTGATTGTGTTTGAGGTGTCAGAGAAGAATGACAAGTTCCAGAGTTGTCCACGGGTCCTCTGTTATGTTGTCTCTCCTGGGTAATCCAACGGGAGCCAGGATAAAGAATATAGAAGCAAAGCGTTTATAAGATAGTGGGCAAAAACGTTTAGTTTATTGTGTCACAAGCAGGCTTACATTAACACTGCAATGGAGTTACTGTGAAAATCCACTCCAGCCCCTTTTTGGGCACACGGGACAATTTAGCATGGCCAATGCACCAAACTAGCACATCTTTTGGGCTATGGGTGGAAACTGGAACACCAAGAGGAAACCCATACAGACACAAGGGAGAACGTGCAGACTCTATACAGTGATCCAAGACTGGAACTGAATTCTGGCACTGTGGCTAGCAATGCTAGCCACTGTGGCACCATGCTGCTCTAAAAAGCATATGAACCTGCTTACATAATGTTATCTACATGGCCATTCTTAAAAAAATTGTTTTTTTTCCCATCTGTCATTATGGATTAAGCCACAGGAAGATACAAAGGCACAAGGAGATCCTTAAACCTAGATAAATTTACTCCCAGATTTAAAAAATATGATTGAGGTATACATCGACTAAAGAAGACAAAGCCAATGGTTATTTGCGACACTCTAGCTCAAGTGGTGTTTTGTTGCAAAATGCAAAGAACATAGATAGCTAACTGTCATCTGCACACTTTTTAAAAGTTTATTTATTAGTCACAAGGCTGCAATGAAGTTTGTGAAAATTCCCTGGCTGCCACATTCTAGCACCTGTTCAGATCAATGCACCGAACCAGCACGTCTTTTAGACTTAGAGGAAACCAGAGCACCCAGAGGAAACCAACGCAGACGTGGAGAGAATGTGCAAACTCCACACAGAATGATCCAAGCTGGGAATCGAACGCAGGTCCCTGGCACCATGAGGCATCAGTACTAACCTCCATGCCACCCACTTGTTTAAATGGTACCTTGCAAGCTCACAAGCAAAGCCAAACAGTGACTTCCTTTATTATGTTGTGCATACAGAATTAATACCCACAAAGATCAAACCCGAGACTGAATCGCAAGTTGAACACTTACGACAATGCAAGTCTACTCAGTTGACACTGAGAAATTAAGTAAATAAAATGCATTTCGATATCCACCTGCCTCTTCCTACAAATCAACTGCCTGCCAGCTAAACAGTAAACCAATTCTCTACTTACATCATCACCAGAGAAGTATTGATCTATGATTTCATAAGCTAATTTATAGATTTCTTCATTTTCATGTTGTTGCAAGGCTTCTATTTTTTCCAAACCTGCCAAGAAGAAAGTTAGAAGCTGGTGAAACAATTGTAAAGATAATTTTGAATTATGAATGAAGGAGTACAGACATGCACTAAGCTTTATCTGATGCACTTCTTCAGTTCACATGATTTAAACAGGCAAGCCAAAATGAATTTCACTGAAGAAAAACTCTGAAAGCTTACCTCCACATTCCTCAATCATTTCTGCTATTGTGCTTGCTTCCTCACCAGCCATTTTGAGAATATTGTTCAATCCATCCAGCACAACCTGCACTACCTGAGCATCCTTAACTCCCAGTAAATTACAGAAAGGGGGGATTACATTTTGCTGGACAAGATACTCGACCTGGAAAGAAAGGAACAAAATAAGTTGCCAACTTGTTTCATTCAGGGACATCTCACTCAGAAATGGAATTTTAAAATTTCTGGCTGTACCATCCATATATTGAAGGCAGTTTTTTTTGGAAAGACAATTAAGAAATCACAAAGCGCACCATACTGTGCTTTCCCCTTTATCTCAATTGAAAGTGCCAACCTTTAATTGTTAGAAATTGTTTCTTGAAAGTGCTCTCCTACAGACTTCCTACCCATTGGTGCTGAAAATTCAGGTAGCAACTAGGACTTTGTCAGAATATCACTCTGTAACTTAAAGTAGCCTCTTCTATACAGTATTCTGTAATCTCAGAGGAATGCATTTCAGAACATGGAAAGTATACCAATCTATGATAGCAGAAGATTTTACTCAGCAGTTTCTCAAGAAGTGAACCAACTATAAAAGGTTAAGGAACTATGCCAGTTTTAAGAAACAGCTAAAGTACAAAGGCCATTCAAGCTTCAAAGGACACAGAATCCAAGCTTTCTTTTTTATTCAGAGTAAAGGGTGCTATTCCAATTCAAATACATTCTGAAGATGTTCAACTCAAAAAAAGAGTAAAGGAAATCCTTATGGAGCCCAAACCTCTATGAAGAAAGCACGAGATAAGATTGAGTAGTTGGTGATTCTGAGTTCTTCAACAAATGCTGCACTGTAGGCAATGAACTGAGTCAAAAGGCAATATACATACAAAGTTGCATTGCTTTATTAAGACTATGTATGTTTCAGGATCGATCATTGATGAGTTATTCAAGAGATCAACGAAATGTTTTCTGATACCCATCTCTGAAGATCACTGTATCTGGTTTGGCCAAGATTAAACTGCTGATTTTCAATGGACCCACATGTGACTAAGTTGTCTAGCCCATTGATCAAACCTGTAAATCTTTTTGGTCACTCAGTTGCTACTGGTGCCAATATGGCATTGTAAAGTCATCCTCTTTATTATAGATCTGAAAGCTGTTTACAGCAAAGCCATAATGTTTCAGGCCATCTTCCACTGCATTCTTAAGTTGTTTTAAAACGTTGCTTTAGCTTTTGCCTATCATGCTAATGTTCACCATGTTTGAGTTTAAGGTACAGCATGTGTCAATCATACAGTATATCCTTCTCTGCAGGACCAAATCTTTCTCAGCACCATTTTGACATTGATTAATTTTCTACAATTCTGCTCTGTGATAATGTGTTCCTGCTATTTGAGATTGAACACAAATTTGAACAGCAACTTGATGAATAGTACAGTCGCAGTTCAGAACAATGGGAATTGAGATGTTGGATCTTGGAGAATTAGTTTTAGTGTGAAAATTGATGCCATGCTAACTGACTCATTGTTTTAGACTACCAAAGGAGCAACTCACATCACCTTTGTAAGTACATTCAGTGAAAGAAGTTATCTCCAATTGCAACAGGATCTTGGTCAATTGGGCCAGTGGTCTGACAAATGGCAGACAGAGTTTAATTTAGAGAAATGCATTTTGCTAGATTGAATCAGGACAGGACTTACTCAGTTAATGGAAGGGCATTGGGGAGAGTTACAGAACAAAAAGATCCAGGGGGTACATGTTCATAGCTCCTTGAAAGTGGAGTCACAGGTGGACAGAGTGATGAAGAAGGCATTTGGCATGCTTGGTTTCATCAGTCAGAACATAGAATACAGGAGTTGGAATGTCTTGTTGAAGTTGAACAAGACATTGGTAAGGCCACACTTGGAATATTATGTGCAATTCTGGTCACCTATTATAGAAAGGCTATTATTAAACTAGAAAGAGCGCAGAAAAGATTTACTGAAATGTTATCCAGACTTGATGGATTGAGTCAGAAGGAGAGGCTGGGGCATTCTTCTCTGGAGCGTAGGAAGTTGAGGGGTGGTTTTATGGAGGTCTATAAAATAACGAGGGGCACAGATCAGCTAGATAGTCAATATCTTTTCCCAGAGGTACGGGAGTCTAAAACTAGAGAGCATAGGTGAGAGGGGAGAGGTATAAAAATGAGCAGAGGGACAATTCTTTCTCACAGAAGGTGGTGAGTGTCTGGAACAAGCTGCCAGAGGTAGTAGTAGATAAAATTTTGTCTTTTAAAAAGCATTTAGATAGTTACATGGGTATGATGGGTATAGATGGATATGAGGCAAATGCAGGTAATTGGAATTAGCTTAGGGGTTTTAGAAAAAGGGCAGCATGGACAGTTGGGCTAAAAAGGGACTGTTTCCATGCTGTAAACCTCTATGACATCCACTTCTTGATTGAGGTGGTCTGTTTGACAACATGCTTGAGTTAGGGGAAATCTATTGCCACAGTGAGTTCAGTTTCTGTCAGTGGACAGTTGGATACTGTTTATTGTGTAGTTTGTTTTTTTACATACTTTCTCTTTCCTTCAAGTTGATAGCAAGCCCAAAGTTCCTCATGACTTCCTCATAATAAATGTATAATCGGTTATAGATCTTGGTATTTATTCATCAGCAATTGAATGAATGGTCCACTGACATGCTATATATTCAAATTCAAGTCAGTCTACCAGCAAATCATTCTGATGTCACCAATTACTGATACAAAAGGGACTTGGTTTGAGGACAAAGCCGTGCTTCATCCTAGGAGTGACATTAATCGGTTTCAAAAGAACAATGCATGCCCAGACACATTATGGGTGAGATTTTCTGGTCTCGCCTCGCCTGAAGTCAGCAGACTTTTTGTTGGTCCGTCAAATTTTCTGTCTCACCAGTGATGGTTCCCACACCAATGGGATTCAATATGATGTCACTGACAAACAACGCAAACATAGGTTTCCATTATTCTCAGACTGCAGACTGTTTACATAAGAATGAGAAGTAGGAATAGGCTATTAGGCCCTTCAAACCTGCTCCGCCATTCAATAAGATCATGACTGATCTTTTTGTGGATTCAGCTCCACTTACCTGCTCGCTCACAATAACCCTTAATTCCTTTACTGTTCAAAGATTTATCTATCCTTGCCTTAAAAACATTCAATGAGGTAGTCTCAACCGCTTCACAGGACAGGAAATTCCACAGATTTGCAACCCTCCTCAGTCCTAAATCACTCTCCCTCATTTTCAGGCAATGCCCCCTAGTTCTGTTTTCACTTTCCAATGGAAACAATCTCCCTGCTTGTATCTTATTTATTCCCTTCACAATTTTGTGTGTTTCTATAAGATTCTTCCTCATTCTTATAAATTCCGATGAGTATACTCCCAGTCTACTCAGTCTGTCTTCATAAGCCAATCTCTCAATTCTAGAATCAACCTAGTCAGTCAATCTCTGGTGCCAGTATATCCTTTCTCAAGGAAGGAAACTAAAACTGTACACACCTCTCCAGGAATTGCCTCACCAGCACCTTATACAGTTGTAACGTAATCTCGCTGTTTTTAAACCCCATCCCTCTAGCAATGAAGGACAAATTTCCATTTGTCTTAGTTATCTGCTGCACCTGCAAACCAACATTTTGATTCATGCACAAGTACTCCCAAGTCCCTCTGCACAGTAGCATGCTGTATTTACTATATAAATAAGTCCATTTTGCTATTATTCCTACCAAAATGAATGACCTCACATTTAACAACACTGATCCCTGAGGCAACACTAACACCTTTATCTTAAGCAGCAACCTTTTGTGCAGCACCTTGTCAAATGCCTTCTGGAAATCCAGATACATCACATTCACCAGTTCCAGATTGCCCACTGCGCTTAATGTCTCAAAGAATTTCACTAAATTAGTTAAACATAATCTGCCTTTCGTGAACCCATGTCTTCCTAATGGGACAATTTCTATCCAGATGTCTCGCTATTTCTTCCTCTAAAGGACTGTTTACCTTAGCCACTTTTTCTTTTTATATTATTTGTAGAAACTTTTGTTATCTGAACTAGTTTACTCTCAATCTTTTACTTTCTTTTATTGCTTTCTTCGTGGCTTTCTGTTGACTCTGAAGATTTCCCAATCCTCTAGTTTCCCACTAACATTTGTCACTTTGTATGCATTTTCTTTCAATTTGATACCCTCCTTTATTTCTTTAGATATTCTTAAATTTCCTTACATTATCTTTTTTTCTGCAGTCTTTCCTTATCATTGGTATATACTTTTGCTGAGCACTGTGAAAAATCACTGAAAGTTTTCCACTGTTCCTCAATTGTCCCACTAGAAAAATTTGTGCTCCAAGTCTACCTTAGCCACCAACTCCCTCATCCTATTGTAGTCTCCTTTGTTTAAGACACTGGTATTGGATTTTACCTTCTCACGCTCCGTCTGTATTTTGAATTCAACCATAAAGCGATCGCTCCTTCCAAAAGGATCCCAAATTGTGAGATCGTTAATTATTCCTGTCTCATTATACAGGACCAGATCTAGGATAGTTTGCTTCCTCGTAGGTTCCGTTACGTACTATTGGAGGAAACTATCACCGATACATTTTATGAACTCCTCCTCAAAGCTGCCTTGACCGACCTGGTTTGACCAATCGACTGTAGATTAAAGTTCCCCATGATAACTGCCATACCATTTTTACATGCATCATTATTTCCTTGTTTATTGCTCACCCCACCATGACGTTATTACTTGGTGGCCTAAAGAATATGGCTATCAGTGACCTTTTCTCATTATTTGTAATTTGCACCCAAATGGATTCAATACTTTTCTCCATAGAAGCTATATCATATCTCACTACTGTTCTGATGTCATCCTTAAATATCAGAGCTCTATCACCTCCTTTATGTTCCTGTCTGTCCTTCCGAATAGTCTGATACCCCTGGATATTTAACTCCCAGTGATGATCACTCTGCAACCATGTCTCTGTTATGGCCACTAAATCATACTCATTTGCAATGATTTGTGCCACCAGTTCATTTAACTTATTTTGACTGCTACGAGCATCTAGGTAACGTGCTCTTAAGACAGTTTTTATATCTTCTTTTTGAATTCCAACACCTCCATTAATAACATCTGAATTCTTGTTCTGTTTAATTTTTTTTTGTAATTTTGTATTTAGTTGAAATTTTCTCCACACGTGCTAATTTGCTACTTTGCTTCCTATTAACCATTATACTTCCCACAGTTCTACCCTGCCCTTCCCCCTCCTATCTGGTACTTTAAAGTCCTTGTGACCACCCTATTTATCCTTTCCGCTTGAACACTGGTCCCAAATTGGTTCAGATGAAGACCAACCCAACATTACAGACTCCTCCTCTTCCAATACAATGCCCCATGAAACAAAACCTCTCTTTCCCAAACCACTCCTTTAGCCACGTGTTCATTTCCCTAATTTTCTCATCCCTATACAGATCTTGTGTGGCTCGGGTAGAAATCCAAAGATTAGCTCTTAATGCCTTATAATCCCCAAACAGGTCCACTTTCCTAGCCTTGCCTAGCTTCGTTTGTCCCAAATGGACCACAACAACTGGATGCTCCCCCTCTTACTCAAATATCCTTTCAAGATGGACAGAGATGTCTCTCACCTCTTGCGTTTTTTTCAAACCCATAAAGGATGAACAACTTAAGTTTTACATCTTCCTTCTGTTCTTACATTTGACAAATACAAAAAATTATAAAATTTAAAATAGAAAGCTCTGGAAATAGACAGATCAGTCTGCATCAATTAAAAGGTAAGAACAGACAAGTTCATGTTGACTTTCTCTGAATCCATGCTGCATTTCTGGAAGTACATCTGTTGATAGATTGTGAAGAATGAAAATGTTAAACATCTCGCTACAGGCAATTTATTTCCTGCATTGGACAAAATGCAGGTGCCCCAGTAACTACAAGACACACGTCACATTTGGATACGGCAAATTAAGCAAGAGCGGATAGAGCCACACAGAGTTATAGAATATCTTGGTGTAATGTGTGTAGTCCATTGCTGATATTCCAATAGAAAAAAAAACACTTTGTTTTGATACGATTGGTAGTCTCTTCCGGTACGGATGTTCATCATGCTTATATGGTTTAGTCACTATCATTTTATCTGTAAATTCATCAGTAGTCCTGTATGGCAAATTCAGTAGAACGTCATGCTGACTTGATTTATCTCCACATTTATAAGATACAGCATATGGGTAAATCCAGTAAAAGACAGACTGGGCTGATACAAAATTGACACTCCCTGGAGCTGAGTCACTCTTGGGAGAGCTTAGTACTTGTGAAATCATAGCTTTGGAATCACTCCTATACTTTTCCTCCTCCCCATTATGCATACTGTGACTTAAAGTACCTGATGGTGTTTTGTACTCATACTGAATTATCAGATGTCACTGCAGATACCAGCCAGTTGCCTTCATGTGAGTTAGCAAATGACGAACCAACTGATGAAAATCTCAAATGCATTTTGGGACAAAGGTGAACAAGACATACAGATGAATCATGAAACAAAAACAAAAACAAAAGCTAAGACACTAAACAGAAGTGTCAAAGGACATGCTTATAAAGCTGTCCTAAAAAAATGAAGTTTGAAGTTTTAAAAACAGGGGTACTAGGTACAAAGGAAAGAGATAATGTTAAAATTACACAAATGGTTGATTAGGCAGCAATGAGAATATGATGCATTGTTTTGAGCTTCCTACTCCAGGAAGTTAATATGGTTAACATATTAGGATCAGGACTCCTTATATCATTCAAGTAGATTCATGTGCAAGTGGTTGAAGGTTCACTATATGCATATTAAAGACTATTACTCATAAAACAGTCATGACATCCTCATTATGCAGTAGGTCAATGTTTGAAGAGGAAGTACAGTGCCGGGCTGGGGTGACATAGTAGCCAAAGGTCTGACTTCTTCCAAGTCTTCTGAATATCTATGGTCATGCTTGGGATGGGGGGCTTCACTTATGAGGAAAGTCTCAACATATTGCTCATTTATTAAAACAAATGTAGTTAAGAGGAAATCAGATAGAGGTGCTCAAAACTGAGAACTGTGAAGATGGCAATTCAGGAAAAATACAGTTCCAATCAGCAAAACATAAATTTAAGATTAAAAGAAATTATTTCATGGAACATGGGCATCACTGACAAAGTATTTGTTGCCCTTGAACTGAATGGCTTGCAATAACATTTTAGAGGATAGTTAAGATTCAAAAGGACATTAGTGAACTAGATGTGTTTTAAAAAAACTCTCTTTGATTTCATGGCTAAAACTAGCCACGAAAAGTAAGCTGAATGCCTCAAATGCATTACTCTTAGGTACAGGTAGCAAATAATTCCTCTTGCTACTGAACAGATAGACAAGCAAGAACAAAAGAGTTCACCATTATTGAGGATTGAATTCGAATGATAATCTGGAATTGAAAAACTAATTCTGTCAAATGATCTGGTGGCCTTTGAATCATTGTCCCGCGAACATGAGCCTGAGTACTCTGGAATATGAGTTCATTTTACCATTATGCCACCCTCTCCCCCCTTAAATGCCACCAAAAAAGCACAGTAAGTAGTCTCACAATACTAGGTTAAAATTCAACAGGATTATTTGATAGCATGAGCTTTGAACACTGCCAAACTCTACATCATGGCTATCAAAAAAGCAGGAGTTAAGATAACTTATTCCATGCATTGAGCTGAGGGGACATAGAATGTCGCTACCAGAAATGGAACCTAATAAAAGGTAAGTGAACAGGAAGAAAAATTTAATAGGACATTGGGGAAAATGAAGTGGATGTATGGCAGAGGATGGAGCCTTCTGTGCACCCTATGATTCTGAGATTGCAAAATAAATCTCACTTACTTGCTCCTTTTTGCCACTAATTGTTAAGTTGCTGATCGCCCATGCAGCTTCTTTCTGAGTTCCAAAATCTCCCTATAATGAAAAGAACACACTTCAACTTTCATTTAGCTCAAGTAACTTCAGCAGCTTCGATAACCATTTCATAGTACGTACTATTCAGAGTTTCAGCGTGCCAAATAAACTGCAGCAATGATTGAAGCATTGACTCCATTTTAAATGCTTCAGCAAGACAAGTAGACGGGCAAGTAGAAAATGCAAATATCCTGTGTAATTGGAAACAAGATCTATGACAAGGGGAAATGGGCTGAACAGCTGTTCTTAATCTTTTCTGATTTTTCAATTTGACAAAATGCAAATTCAAATTGTATGAGCAGTGAAATAGTCCCACCTGCACCAAGAAATTTGAATTAAGCTTAATAATCGTATGAGTAAAACATTTTCTTCCAAGATGTTCACGGTTTCTTGCTCCACCATTTTAGTTGCAATTCTCAAAATGTTCGGATTACATTTTCCGAGCAATCCTATCCATCCAGGCTTATGTTTAAGTTACGCCAATTAATTCTTTCACAGACTATGGGGTGTCACTGGTAAGGAATTTACTGCCAGGTTGCTCAAAAAGGTAATGGTCAGCCATCTTCTTGAATATAACTTAATGACTTGCGAGGCCATTTTGAGGTCAATTAAGTACGAACAACATTACTGTGGGTCTGGAGCGAACACAGTAAGAAGTCTCAACACCAGGTTAAAGTCCAACCAGTTTATCTGATAGCAATCCCACAAGCTTGTGGGATTGCTATCAAATAAATTGGTTGGACTTTAACCTGGTGTCACGAGGCTTCTTACCGTGTTTACCGTAGTCCAACGCCAGCATTTCTACATCTGGAGTGATGCAGAGGCCAGACCAGGTAAGATTGAAAGATATCCCTCCCGAAAGAACCACGTGCTTGAAACAATCTAGTAGTTTCATGGTTACCATGAGTAATACTAGCTTTTTATTCCAGATTCTTTTAATTAACTGGATTTTATTTCTCCAACTGCCATGCTGGGATTTGAACTCATGTTTAAGAATTCTGAAAGAGTCCAATTGGACGCAAAATGTTAACTTTGTTTCTGTCTCCACAGATGCTGTTGTGTTTTCTCAGCACTTTGTTTTTACAAAGCTATTATGCCTGTGAGAGATCCCACACTTTGACAGAAGATTAGCTGAACACTTGAGGGGCAACAGCTGGAAGTGAGATTTGAAACACAATCTATCTGGACCATTTTTTAAAGCAAGCTGTTTCACATGCATACAGCAGAAACAAAAGAATCTTTGTTGCCTCTTGTTTTTGTTATGATAATTAAATGCTAGATATGTCATTTAAAATATATTCTCACTGAGCTAGTTTCAAGCTGTGCAAGAAGGTCTGGCCTGAATATTGATTTGGTGTCACATTTTGCTCACCTTAGCCAGTTGATGAATAATCATGGGAATCAAACCGGCATCTATTACAGCTTGCACTTGCAGTTGGTTTCCTGCTGTGATGTTGGAGAGGAACCACACTGCTTCCTGCAGAAAATAATTCAAGCAAAGCATCAACAGTGTAGTCTGGCCACCAATCAATGAACATTTCCTTGTAGATTATGTGTACAATAGAATGAAATGACTAAAACCACTTCCAAGATTAGCTCTTTAAAACACAGCTTTAATCCAACATACTACCATAAATTCAAACACCTAGCATTGCATGGAATCAAAAGGAGACAAACTGAGGTGGGTTTACAGTGGTGAGAAAGACACCCATTGTCTTAAATGTTAGCATAAGGTACAAGTATTGGACCGAGTGGTTTTATAACCGATGAGTATGCAGCCATATCGTCCCCTTAAGTCTTACAGTCATTCACACACACGTAGGTGGGTTTTATGCCACAAACCTTTAAAAAAATCTACAATATGTCTCCCATCCTAATTCACAATTATCATGGCAAGTTTATGTCACGCAAATATTTGCTTAATTAAAAGCCGGTGGAATCATGTGGGAATTTGCAGTGCCGTTAGCACACACAGTGATTAAAAGCCGTGTCACTATTGGCTCAACGCCATTTTCAAATATTTGATAAAAGCAAATTACTGTGGAAACTGGAATCTGAAACCAAGAGAAAATGCTGGAAAATCTCAGCAGGTCTGGCAGCATCTGTAAGGACAGAAAAGAGCTGACATTGAGTCCAGACGACTCCTTGTTAAAGAGCTTTGACCAAGGGTCGCCTGGATTTGAAAAGCAAGCTCTTTTCTTTCTGTACAGATGCTGTCAGACCTGCTGAGATTTTCCAGCATTTTCAAATATTTCACAGTTTTTATTACATTGTGCCCAATGGAACAGAAAGAAAAACGTTGGTTAGACCAACCTGTCAGAAAGACCCATGTTCAGCTGCCAAAAAAAAAAAAATGCTTTTATCAGTGCTCGCAGAACTGCCCAGAATAAACTGCGTAAAATGCAGGATGCCTGGCTGAGTGCCAAGGAAGATGAAATATAGAGATAAACTGACAGAAATAACTTGAAACGGTTCTACAAAGCCCTCAACACTCTCTGCTGACCTCAATCTCTCAGGCGCTCTCTCCTCCTGAGTAAAGATGGTAAAACTCATTACATAGAAGGCTCAGATCCTGGAGAGATGGGCTGACCACTGTGAAGCCATCCTCAACCGACTGTCATCTATTAACGATGAGGCAATAGACAGGATTCCCCAGGTTGGTATCAACAATGCCATGCTTGACCCACTGGTAGTAGCCGAAGTCACGAAAGCTGTCAGCCAGTTTTCCAGTGGCAAAGCACCAAGGACAGATGCCATACCTGCAGAGATCTACAAAGCTGGTGCTGTACTTATCAAAAAGCTCACTCAGTTGTTCCAGTCTTTTTGGAAGCAACGATCCATTCCTCAGGAACTTAAAGATGCTTCCACCATACACTTCTACAAGAGAGAGGGCAATCGGCAAGTAAATGACAACCACTGAGGAATCTCGCTGTGCTCCATCACAGGAAAATCTCTTGTAAGAGTCCTGCTAAATCGTCTGATCACTCATCCAGAGTTGGTCCTGCTTCCAGTGTCACAGTGTGGCTTCTGCAAAGGTCGCAGGATTACTGACATGATTTTTGCTGCGCACCAACTTCAGAAGTGTCAGGAACAGAATCGCGAGCTCTACACAATCTCTGTTGACCTCCCGAAAGCCTTCGATATTGCCAGCCAACAAGGCCTATGCAGGATCATGTCAAAGTTCGGCTGCCCCTCCAAATTCATTTAGATGGTACGCCAGTTCCATGATGGCTGGAGTACTGGATGGCAGAGAATCCTCTGAGGATTTCCCAGTCACCAATGGCGTCAAACAGGGTTGTGTACTCGTACTCACACTGTTCAGCATGATGTTCACTGCTGTGCTGAATGATGCCTTCCAGGACAGTGTTGCTGGAATCAGCCTCAAGTACAGAGTGGATGGGAAGCTCTTCAACCTGAGGAGACTTTAAGGTATCACCAAAGTGAAGGAGACTGTTCTGAGAGACTACCTCTTTGCCGAAGACTGCGACCAATACACCAGCTCAGAATCAGAGATGCAAGTCAGTATGGACAAATTTTCCACGGCTTATGACAACTTTGGACTCACTATCAATATTAAAAAGACCAAAGTCATGCATCAGCCTGCTCCTCACGCACCGTACATAGAACCCATAATCACAATCAAAGGGCAGAAACTAAAGGCAGTGGACCCGTTCACTTGCCTTGGCAGCACTCTCTCCTAAGCAGTGACTATTGATACAAAAGTTAACCGCAGAATAGCAACGGCAAGTTCTGCTTTCGGTAGACTGTGCACCACCTGTATGGGAATGTCAGGGAATCAGCCTGGCAACAAAATCGAAGGTCTACAACGCCGTAATACTCACTACCGCCCTGTATGCCTGTGAAACGTGGACTGTGTATTGAAGGCATGCAAGACAGCTCAATCATTTCCACGAGTTGTCTTTGCAGAACATTACACACAAGATGGCAAGACAAAATGCCAGACACTGAAGTTCTCAATGAAGTGAAGAGCAAGTCCACCATCAGTCCACACACTGCTGATGAGAGAGCAGAGCCGGTGGGCAGGTCATGTCATCCATATGCCAGACAAACGTATACCCAAGCAGCTCCTTTTTTGGGGAGCTCGCTGTTGGAAGACACCCAACGCCTTCCTGAAGTCACTTGACATAGACACGAGTACCTGGGAAACGGTGACACAAAACCGCCCTACCTGGTGCTACCTCATCCACAAGAGCTGTCAAGCTTATGAAGTAAAGTGCATTGCTAAGCACAACTTAAGCACGAGCTGCGCAACAACTATAGTGCCAATACAAGTCTGTCCAATATGTGCCAGGACATTCTGTGCTCAAATTGGCCTGATCATATATCTTCAGACACACCGCATCCAACCTCAAAATGACTAATGGTGTCGAGGTCCTCATCGACGACAATGGACAAACAACAATCTGCAAAAATGTTACGATGAATGACAAGCCAAAAGCTAGACCACTGAGAAATTCCAAGTATCTTTGTTTTTTTCCAGGGTGGATTTAAGGTAAGTGGTATAGTGAAGGGGGAAGGGGAACGTGGGCAGAGAGTAATACAAGGACATGATTAGAAATGATCACAGAGTCGCTCTGACGAAGGGTCACCTAGACTCAAAACATTGGCTTTATTCTTTTCCCACAGATGCTGTCAGATCTGCTGAGATCTTTCAGCATTTTCTGTTTTTGTTTCAACTTTAGAATGCACTGGTCATTGTTGCTTCTAAAAAATAAATTGTTACTATTACTTGGCATATAACAGTCACCAGTAAATACTATACTATATGTAATAAATGTACAATGCAAGACCTGTGAAGTGCACATAAATGTACTTCTAACCTATTAATTTTTAATCAGAGCATACCTTCATTATTCAAATGTTGGCAAAGTTTTTTTTTGTCAATTTACAATTGATGAATAACACCATATGAATTAAGCACAATCCTATTATTCTTGTATTTCTACAGGTAAGCAACCACATTTTTAGGGTAGATATAGCAACAAGTTCTGCAAATACCAAGCAAAGTTCCTGAGCATCACAGACACCTGGACACCATCCTGTGTTGGGGGGGGGGGGTTTACCTTAAATGGACTGTGAAGCACAAGGGTGGGGGTGGGGAGGGGGGACGTGGAATGATGATGAAAGGGTGACAGGAGGGATTCACCTGCCAACGTTCACAGCTAATATTTACGACTTCCCTCATCAGAAGGCTAGAATCTTCACAAAGGGGAGAATGTGTCAACCAACATGAGGAGGTTGGAAAAATTAATATACAAGTAATATGGCAACACAGCTTAATTCAAACAGTCATTGCAACAACACTGCAAATACCTCTGGAGTACTGGAGAGCCCAAATAACACCACAGACTATTGGCCTGATACACAAGTTTCCAGCAGTGTTCCTTTATACGACAAGGATGCCACGTCTGAGATATTTGTGGTTAAATTACTGAGTGCAAGAGTCATTCATTATTCATTGGCACTGTGAATAACATGACTTCAACCTCAGAGTAATCCTAAGACAAACGTTTTCTCAGAGTTGCACATCTGAAAATGCAAGACTAATTCATTGAAGTTATATTGCAGTATTCTCCATCTCAACCATTCACTACTTTAGATTACTACTTGGTAAATATTTTAAAACATTATTACATTTTCCTTCTCTGTGGGAATAATATCATTTTCTCCACTACTCTGGCCTTGATAGGCTTTCATTATACCTTCAGTATAATGAGCATTCAAGCCTATCTTGACAAAACAAACTGTGGCTTTAGATATAGACAAGGTGGGGGGAAAGAGACAAAGCTAAGAGCCTGTGAATATGTCTAACTATAGAAAGGCAAATCAAACATTTTTGGAGAAGAGTGATAATGTATTAAACAACCAAAACAAATCAAAAATGTGTTGTGAATTGCTAGAACAAAAAACCCCTCCCCTTATTTCCCAAAAACCGTAAGGCAAAATGGCAAGGATTTGTCAACGTCATGTTCAGATTCTTGTGTGTTCTGACATTAGCAACTATTGAGAACCACTACAAGAGATTTCAAATGAAACCAGTCAAGGTTACTAGCCCAACAACTGAAAGCAGTCTCTTAACATTAATCTACGTTACCATCACAAGATCATTTCATAGAATCACAGAATCATTTGATGACACTAACACAGTCTTTCAAGTCAGACTGGCAACATGCTAATTTTTTTTTTACCTTGTTGATCTTCTCTTTAGGATGGGTCAGGAGATTGGGAAAGTGTGACAGTACATCACAATTGAGAACAACCTGTGTCTGTTCATCAGTACCCGTCACTATGTTGCCTACGGCTCTCAATGCAGCTGTCTGTACAAGAAGGGAAATGAGGTATTATGAGATTCTGTTCTTTTGTAATGAATTCAAAGTACCAATTAAAATGACAAACTTCATTACTTCACTGCAATTATTCCCTCCACATATGTGAATAACTCAATGTCATCCAATATGGAGTGGCTAGGACAGCCATCAAGATGATACTATTTTCTCTGCCTCCCATGCTGAGAAATCAACCAAGAGTCTGTGTACAAACATATCAATAATCAGTAGAAGCAAAGGCAGAGCTTGTATGTGTAGGAAGATAAAACAGTCCCCCTTCAACTCTAAAAACAATAACCTATCTGGCTGAGAGAAAATGTCTGCAAACCCTTCCTGCTGTTTCATAGTGTTTAAACCCACAGTATATTAAGCTTCAAGTAAGATATGAAATCAGTATCTGTACTAAACATACATGCTTATATTCTTTATACTTGAATGTGACAAAATCAAATCTGGTTACATATGCCAATTAAAAACAGAAAATTCTATAAATAAAATACTTCTTAGTAAAATGGTGGTTTATTTATACTACATACAGTAATGTTAGTCTTTTTTAAATATAACAATGCTATTTTACTTATCCAAAGAGCAACACAGAGGGAACATTTTTCCCATCAAAAACAAGCTCTGATCAGGAATGAAACAAAGCTCTGGATTGTTTTCTTTTGTACCCAACTTTATCTTGAACCAAACAGTAATAGCTATTGCCAATAACATGAATTTGGTGCAAATAGCATGTAGCTAAAATCAATACCAAAAACTTAAGAATACATGAATTGGAAACTGAATGATAGGCATCAATGAAAGTGACAATATCCATATGGGCAAGGTCAACACTTACACAAAACTATAGCAATCAAAGAAATATCAAAGACTGAAAAAAATCAATATAGTGAAATAAAAGAAACCAGTCAAGTTTGAAATCTGTACATAAGATTCAGGCCACAACGCTTTTGATCTCTTTCTACCTTACTTTAGGCATCAGTTTTTAAAAAGATATATTTTCTCACCTGAACCTTGACTTCTTGATGACTTAGAAGTGGAACAAGAAACGGCACCACACCCGAGTCAATCACCATCTGTATTTGTTCATTTCCTCCATCTGTCAGGTAAGATAAAGCCCAGACCGTATCCACCAGTATCTTGAATTTATTAAAAGAAAATAAAAATCAGATCCCATCAAAACCTCTCCTCGTTATCGATAGAAAAATGGAATTCAAAAACAGACCTGCAACCTAACAACTTATCAAAAATTAGACAGTCACCAATAAATTCAATAAAGAATTGAGGAGCAACTGCTTTACTCAAGAGTGAATGTAATGTGGAACTCAGAGGTAAACAACACTGATGTATTTTAAAGGAAAAAAATCCTTCGTGTTGATAGAGTGAAGTCAAATCAGGTGAAATTAAGTCAAGTGCGATGAGGTATATGTGGAGCATAAACTAAGGGCCTTGGACCAAAAGGTCCATTGTGTGATGTAAATATCACGTAACCATTATGAGACACAGTACAAAGGAATATTAATGAGCTACAACAACAAATTCTTTCTATGAAATAAACTACATGACAAATTTATGTTTTGTGGTCCGCCACTTCTAAAGTCACAAATATCACCAACACATGGCGTGCACCAAATTAGGCAATTTTCAGCCTCACCTTCAGGAACCAAAATGAAGCAGAGGGGAGGTAGTTTAAAGACTAAACAATAACAAGCCGAAGTACCTCTGATTCTTTGGGTTGGTCAAAGAAGTTGCAACACACTGACCTTACAGACCTTTCCAGTGAAATAAACAACAAATGGGATTGTTGCAACAGCACTTGCTGCTAACTCTGAAGAAAGCAGCCTGCAAAAATCTAATGATTTGTGCATAACAGTGATATAATCAAGCAAGGCAAGCAACCAATCGCACTGAATTATTCTCAGAACAATCCAAGAAGTAATATTAATCAATTATCCATCAATTTAAAATATACTGTTGATGCAAGTCAACCTTCAAAGTTTTGTAAAATCCCTCTAAAAATTGACTTATGCACCAAGTATAAAAGTGAATTACTGACATGGGTGTGGGTAGTCAACATTTAAAAAAGGGGATATGCATTAAGCTCCCATGCATCTTTGCAAGAAAGTCCATATCACCTACTTGATCCTTTATGCACAATTATAAGGCATTGTTGGGTGAAACATCGAGACTGATAAATACATGTCATGGCTGAAGTAGGTTTTTTTTTGGGGGGGGTGGAATTATATGCAAGAACAGCATTTATGGGGCTAGAAAAATGAAGTTGCCTTATATTCCAGTTGATTTTCACACCACAATTAATAATATCTTAGATAGTGCTAAAACGATTGGACCAAGCAGATATAATTAAACTAGAAGCTGGAATATCAAACGAACTTCAATAAAACAAAGTTTGAAATTTTGTTTCATAATGGAGAAATTTAACAATCCACAAATATAAAATTAGCTCTTCAGGACCAAAGTGGTTGTTCATCAGTATGCCACTATAAGTCCAGTTATATCACGTACAACGAGGTACAAATGTTTCAGGGGTCTTTACAGGGAGACAGTGTAAAGGGCAAGCTCTTATCACTTCAACAATTTCTATCTGGCTACAGTCTTCAGGGTCTTGAACAGTGCACTCTAAGGAGATGAGTAGAGTACACTCATTGACAGCAACTTTTCAATATCTGTGTCCAACTGCTCAAATGCTCCAGACATCGAGATCAGCTTTAGAGGAGTTAAGAAGGTCAAAACAGACAGCTGCACTGTCATTACTAGCCTAAAAACCAGGACAATAGTTGTTTTCAGCTTTAATATAAAAACAATTCACATACAGCATTTATAAGAAGTAACAAAGATCACGCTGCTCTAGAAACTTATTGGTGTTAGAATGAAGTTTTACCAGCACCAGAATTGGCAATTAGTATCAGACAAATTCCCAGGAGAGACAGAGCTCATCTACCTACATCCACATATTTAGGGACAGTCAGACAGCAACATGTTTGCAGAATCGCCCAACACCAAGAGAAGTATAACATGTTGAGGGAAAAACAAAGACCAGACACCAAACTTACACAGGAAAAACAAACAAGCACTATGCAAACTAAGTTAATTCTTTGGATCTAATGTACTTCAGAGTCCATTTGAATAACTATTTTATTCTTTTATGGGATCTGAACATTGCTGGCAAGGCCAGTATTTGCTGTCGATCCCTAATTATCTTTCAACTGCTCGGTCATTTTGGATGGAAGTTAAGAGTCAACCACATTGCTATGATTTGGGGTCACATGTAGACCAGATTAGATAAGAATGGCAGATTTCCTTCTCTAAAAATGGTTAGTGAACCAGTTTTTTTTGAAAACAGAAAGGAAATAGTTGCATTATTACCTTATTAGAGACCAGCTTTCAATTCCATCGTCTGCTATGGTGAGACTTGAACCAGTGTCCCCAGAGCTTTGGGATACTGGATCAGTGGCACTGCCATTACACCACTAACTGCTCTTATTTTAAAGAGAAGCTACGTAGACCAAAGTTTCTCCAAAGAAAACAGAATATTAAGCTGCAATTTATTGGTGGCTAAATGTTCCAAATTACCAGGAAATCTCACTGCACCTGAAACACTGCTTATCAAAGGACAATTAGAGATCGATACAAATGTCAACATTTACTGGATATGAGCGTCACTGACAAAGATTTTTTTAAAAAATCAGCCAAATCTGAAAAAAGTGGACACTGCAAATGCCTCTGGCATTGGTCAGTACATTACTTACATTAATATCTGTATGGTATATCAAAACACACAATGCTGGCAGGATCTGTGGGGGAAAGTAATAACATATTAGATTATTAAATTTTTAAATCAATAATTAAACAGCAAAATGTAACTCTGATCAGTAGCAATAATAACTGTACATTTAGCTTCAGATTACACACACTCAGCTACAGCTGCAGAAGCCAGTTACAATCATATCCAATTGTAAGTTCGTCTTTCACAATTGGGCAAGTTTCACATGCAATGTGGACATTTTTAATCAAACAATAATTACTGGCAAGAACTAACTGGTGAAATCAAATGTGGCCATTTCTAATGATGATGGTAAACATGGAGAGTGAAGATGTATTAAATGATGGTTTCTGAGAGGAAGTTAAGTAATAAATGCAACACGATCCAATGGCATCACACAGCAACTTGCATTTAGGCAACAGCTGTAATATAGAAAAATACTCAAGGTGTTTCACAGAACAAAATCAGGCCAAGGATGGGCACCAGGTCAAAGGAAGAGACATTAGTAGCCATAATCAAAAGCTTGGTGAAATAAGTTGAGAAAGGTCATAACGACAAAACAGAAGAGGCAAACAAGTATTGTGACTGAATTATAGAGCACAAATGATGATGTGCCCAATAATGAAAATTTAAATTTGTGAAGTTGGTGGACCAAAAGCCAATAAAGTTAAATGACAACTGGATTAGTGGATCTGTGGTATGATATGGAAACAGGATACAAGAGTTTTGAATGAGCCCAAATTTAGAGTCAGGAGGCTAGCCAGATAAGGACTGTCTGGAGTTACAATGGTCCAGTAATAACTGAATGGATATTGGTGCTTACAGTTATTAGGGTAAATCTGACAACAACTTCTACGCAAGTGCAGTAAAATGCAGAAATTCAAAAGCTGCTGTCAGTTCCACATTCCTCCACAGGATGCGGTGTCAGAATCATCAACAGCAGACTCAGCACCAGAATCAATAACTCCAGGCATGTAAGGCACTTGCCCACTAATTCTGTACTAATACCCAAGAATTAGGAAAAGTAGGCCATTTGTCCCCATGAGCCTGCTCTGCCACTCAATAAGGCCACTGATCCGATTGTGGCCTTAACTCCACTTTGTCTGTGCCCCACAAATACTTTATTCCCTATTCAATCAAAAATCTAACTCAGCCTTGAACATACCCAAAGACTTAACCTCCACTGCTCACTGCCAGAGAGCATTCTATGGATTAATGACCTCAGAAAAAAATTTCATCTGTCTTAAATGGGAAACTCTTAAATTTTAAACTGTGTATCCTAGTTCTAGACTCCCTTATGAGAGGAGATACCTTCTCAACATCCACTTTGTCAAGTTTCCTCAGGGTCTTGTGTGATCAATAAGATCACCTCTCATTCAACTCCAACGGATTCAAACTTTTCAAATAAGGTAACATCTTCATTCCAAGGATCAGCCGAGTGAATATTCTCTTAAGTGCTTCAAAGTAAGACTATCCCTTGTTAACTAAGATGACTAAAATTATACACAATATTCTATGTGTGGTCTCACCAATGCACAGTTGGAACAAGACTTCCCTATTTTCTACTCCATCCACCTTGTAATAAAGGCCAACATTCCATTTATTTTCCTAATCACCTGCTTTTTCCGCATACAGATATTTTGTTATTTATATACCAGGACATCCAGAGCACACAGTACTGCATGAGTTCTACAGTCTCTCTCAATTTAAATAAACAGTTTTTCTACTCTTCCTGCCAAAGTGGCAATTTCATCTTTCCTACTGGAAACACCATCTGCCAAATTTTTGCCCATTAACCTATTTAAATCCCTTTGTGGACTCTGAAATCCTCTTGTGAACTGAACATGGCCCATCCACTATTCTCTGCTTTATCTGAACTAACTTTTTCTCTATCCATGCCAATATGTTATCAGCTCTTACTTTATGTAGCACCTATGACATGGCACCTTATCTAATGCCTTTGGAGATCCAAGTATGCTGCATCTACAAGTTTCACTTTACCCATGTTGTTTGTTACTTACTCAAGAAATTAGCCAAACATGATTTTCCTTTCAAAAAATGATTTTGATTCTGTTTGTTTGTTACACTTTTCAAAATTTTTCAAAAGAAATATTCCTTTCTTAATAAGGAATTCTTGGACTTTTCCCTATGACAGGCATGAGGCTTATAAATTCCTGTTTTCTGGAATAAAAGTGTTACATCTGCAAGATGCTGGGACTTGCCATAATTCAAAGAATTTTGGAAGATTCCATTCATGCACCTACTATTTCCACAGCTATTTCATTGAAGACATGCAAGCCATCCAGTTCAAGGAACCTATAACCTTTCAGTTCTAATTGCTTTCCTATTGGCTTTTCTGCAATGACCGTATCAAGTTCTTTCCTCCCTTTTATTTCTCGATTTTTAAGTACTCTTATTTTTGTTGTTTTCCAGGTGAAGACACAAAATACCTGGTCAACATTTCCATGATTTCCTTGATTCCCATTATTCCCCAATCTTGCTCTCTAAGGAACTAACACTCACTAGACTTTTTTCCTTTATAAATAGCAAGCTCTCTCAAACTTCTCTTCATTAAGTCGTTCTTCGTTAGTTCTAAAATATGTCCAATCTTCTGACCTATTAACTTTTGCAGTGTTGTGTGTTTTTTCTTTCAATGTGATACTATCCTTAACTTCCTTAGTTATCCATGGATGGTGAATCCTTCTCATAGTTTTTCTTTCTCAGTAGAATTTATCTATGCTGAGAATTATGAAATACCTCCTTAAATGCTTCTTATTGTCCTACTGTTTAACCTATTTTCCTAGTTCACTTTAGCCAAATTTGTCTTCATAGTCTTGTAAATGTCTTTTTGAGTTTAAGCACTAGCCTTAGACCAACACTTCTCATCTTCGAGCTAAATGTGAAATACTAGTATGTTATGATTCCTGAAGCCTAGAAGCTCCTCTACAATGAGGCCACTAATTAATCCTGTCTCAATGCAAGGTCCAAAACAGCTTACTTTCTGATTGGCACTAGAAGGTAGTGCTCTAAGGAACTGTCCAGAACATACTCTATGAACTCATCTTTGAGGCTACTTTTGCCAACCTGCTTCATCCAATCAAAATTACCCATGATTATTGCAGTAACTTCTTTACAAGCCCCTATAATTTAATTTTGTACACTCTCTCCTAAAATGGAGCTCCTGTTAAGGAGTCTATAAGTCATTGCCCATTGCTATTTCTTGTTTCTATCCCAACTGACTCAACATCATGATCTTCTTAACTACTGCCACTGCTCTGCTGCAATGTCATCCTTAATTAACAGAGATTCCTATTCCTTGTTCCTGGCTTCCTGTCCCTCTGAAATGGCAAAGACCCTCAAAGATATAGGTGCCAGCTCTGGTCACTTTGCAACCACCTCTCTGAAATAGTTATCACATCACTCTTATTTCTTTTTGTGCTATCAATTCATTTTTTGTTTTGCAAATGCTGTGTATATTCAGACAACCTGTCCTTTCTTTCTGTTATTTACCATAATACACTTCATGTGATCCCTCCTCCCTACTATTTAGTTTAAAGATAAAATGTTAGCTGAAAAAGTTAGAACTGATATATTTTGAAACAATGTTTTAAAGTTATAAACAATTTCTTGTCTGAAAAAATGTCTCAAATGTGGAGTCTCAATTTAAGGAAAATAATGCAATTTTTAAAAAAAATTAAAGTCATTTTGTTTAACTCTTTCCCATAACACCAGATGCATTCCTAAGTCTTTATTTTGCTACCTGTACATGATTTAAATGGAATTTATAATTCCTTTTTTCTTCCTAATTTATACTGTACATATAGTCAGTGAGCATATTTCAACCTGTTTTGTTGAAGAGTGCCTCTGTTGCTTGCTCTATTCAGAAACACCCCTGATTGCCAGCAAAAGGTACTGCACCAAAACAGATGCCAGATGACTGGACGTTTCTGACAAGCCTGCAAAGAGTTAGCTGTGTACTATACACAAGGTGAACGTGAGAGCAAATGGGTGAGAGATTCAGCAGCAGATGGGTGAAGGCAGGATTAGTGTCGGGCAACATTATGAAGAGGGAGTTCTATGTGATAGTAGGAGTAAGAGCAAGGTGCCAGACGCTTAATGAGGGCTGAATCTCAAGAAAGAAATTAGATCAGGCTATGCCAGGGCAGTGTGGTGGTGCTGGTGGAGGATGGCTAAGGTGGAGATTTGCTAGGTGGAGAAGGGGGAGCAGCATAGTAAATGGTCTGAATCTTAATGACAAAGTAGTATTTTAATTCTTTGCGCTGGTTACTGGAGTTGATAAAAAGGCAACTGGATCGAACTAATTTTCAAAGACATAATTTCCATACCCCGACCACCCTCTGTGAAAAAATAAAAGGGTATGGAATGCGCTGCCAAGTGGTGGAGGCAGGTAGTCTGGAGTTAAGAAATACTTAGATGGGCACGTGAACAGAATGGGAATGGAGGGGTATAGAAAACTGATTTAAAATAGGGATCATGAGCCTTGGGAGTCCCTGGGAAGTGTGTAAATAGATGATGATATTGATGTACTTTTTATCCGACAGGTGCTTTGGTCCACCTTGTTGTCTAATGAGGGGCATACACCCGATGGGTCGTGAGAGGACTGCTCTTGGATCTTTTTTGAGAGTATCCTAGTGCATCACATCGTTAGTGTATGCTTGACCTGGACCACTTGATGGGCAACACGACAGCTCAGTGACTATCGCTGTGCTGTGCAGATACATGGATTTGGGCCTGTGTCTGTGGGAGTTTGCTCATTCTCCCTGTGCTTGCGTGGGTTTTCTCCGGGCGCTCCAGTTTCCTCCCACATCCCAAAGATGTGCTCTTAGGCTAACTGGCAAAACAAATTCTCCCTAAGTTGTCTCAAATTTGTTTTTTAATCCATACATCTATAAACATGGACAGGGATCACGGGGTAGAGGTGGGAACATCGGGGTGGCGGCGCGGGTTCGTTGGGCTGAAGGGCCTGTTTCCCGTGCTGTTTTGTTCTTTGTTGACAGTAATAATTGTCTGCAACGTATATGGGAAAAATACATCAAGCCAACAGGTGAACAATCTGATCATGGCAGCTCCTCTGTAATCCTATTTGAAAATGGTCAACTAGTACTCAAAAGCACTGGAATTATTTGTAAATAAAAATGTCTACAGAAGATGCTGGGGGATAATCCTTGTATGTTCGTATATTACAAACCATAGACCAATCATTGCTCAACTGCTACTGTACTCATTCAAGGGCAATTGGTGTCATTAACTATTGACATATAGAAAACATATGTCACAGTATCTGGGGTCTGCATTTTTAACCCCCATTCAATTCTCTGCCTGTTCAATGTACTGTTGCAAGTGAGATTTACTGAGATAGAGTTGAATTAGCATCAACAGCTCTCTGCAACTCTTTTAAGTGCCAATTTTGTTATATGAAAGCTCAGGTTAGTGGGTGTTGACATTTTGGGACAACACAGCCTGACTCAATGCACATATACGCCTCCCTCCCAACGAACAATTACTAGCAACCAGAATAAAAAATCCAATCAGAAATTTCCATTTATTCACGCAGGGTCAGAAAAATCAACAGAATTGCCTTCCTCAGTAACTCTCCCCTGCCTATTGTCTGAACCTCAGCTCTTCTTGGTCTGTCAGATCTGTTACTTTAAGTGCAGAGGTAGCACCTGAGTCTGAAGGTTATTGGTTCTACCCCATTTCAGAGATTTGAGCACATAATCAACGCTTGCTGACAGTTCAATACAGTACTGACAAAGGATTGCAGTGTCAAAAGGCTGAATCATTAAAGCAGAGCCCTAATTGCCCTCTTATAGTGAAAGAGAACAATCGCATCTCACTTTTCAAAGATGAGGAGATGCTGGCGTTGGATTGGGGTAAATACAGTAAGAATTCTCACAACACCAGGTTAAAGTCCAACAGGTTTATTTGGTAGCATAAGCTACTAGCTTTCAGAGCACTGCCCCTTCATCGGGTAAGTGGCATTTCAGTTCACAAACACGGTATGTCAACACAGACATCAAGTTAGTGTCTTTATATGCCCTGTTTGTGAACTGAAATTCCTCTTACCCGATGAAGGGGCAGTGCTCTGAAAGCTAGTAGCTTATGCTACCAAATAAACCTGTTGGACTTTAACCTGGTGTTGTGAGAATTCTTACTTTTCTAAGAACCAGGGAGCTCTTTCTGTATCCCAAACAACAATTATCCATGGATCAACACCACTGGAAATGATCTGTCACGTATCACATTGTGAAAACTTGTGTGTGCAAATTGGCAATTGTATTTTCTACATTGCAATATCTAAGAAGTATTTCACTTAAGTGTTTTGGGATGTCCCTTTGTAAAATGATTCTTTCATGGCTTGTAGACATTTCTCACAAGGCTAAATATTTGGTAACCATTTTGATTTGCCCTTGAAGACAGTTGAGAGTCAACCACAATGCTGTGGGTCTGCAGTCATATGTAAGACACATGAGTAATTTCTTTCCTGGGGCTGCGTGAAAGAATAAAATACTATTTCTGATCTAATGAAGCTTTAAGGTAAACCACTCTACATAGAAAAGAACAAAGAGCTGATGCTAATTGTTCTAAAATATATTCATTTGCATTTCCATGTTTAACGAAAATTCCTAGCTGATGGAACAGCAAGTATCCATCATGTTCTCCAATGCCAAACTGGCACATATACTTGTTAAACAGATTCATGATGTTATTACAAGGATAAGTACCAATACTTCATGTCCAATTTCAATGCTTCTCTTCACCCTGGGCAAATAACATTAATTGTATTCACTCCCTACAAATTTGCAAATGCCACCTATATAGACCTATCATAATGGAATTTCATGAGTTCAAGGGATAAGAAACTGGTGTTTATCCAGAATATTTAAAACATATATCTGTCCTAGCCAAATGCATAAGGTACTTTCACTCATAACAACCAAACAGACAAATTAGTCCAATGTCTTTACCTCCTGAACAGTCTCCATTGGTGGTGGTGGATCCTTATTTCTGCAGAGGTTAACTATGACCCATGTGACGTTACGGAGAAAAGTGATGGGGATGGAGGGATTGATGAAGGACAGAAGAGGTTTGACAACTCCCAATGAGATGACGTAGTCTCTACACCGAGGGCCATCACCTAAAGAAGTGAAAATGAAAGCGTTTGCATTAGAGATGAGAATCTGAAAGTTTTATGAAAGAAGCAATGATGTGGCTGATGCATATACTGTAGCTAGATGAAAATGTTAATGCACTAACTCATTAAAACAATTAAAATCAAAAAAACATATGCCATTTTGGTGGTTTGTTTGAATGGTTGAGCTTAAGTTGTCAATACTAAATCATACAAAGGAGGCCAATAATCCCATTGTGCCTGTTTTGGCTCCTTGAAATAACTTTGCAGTAAATCCTTCACTATTGTTCTTCCAGGGCAGCACTG
The DNA here is from genome assembly GCA_024679065.1 of Sphyrna mokarran. Taxonomy (NCBI): domain Eukaryota; kingdom Metazoa; phylum Chordata; class Chondrichthyes; order Carcharhiniformes; family Carcharhinidae; genus Sphyrna; species Sphyrna mokarran. The sequence goes on along the minus strand of JAGIQG010000013.1, from coordinate 76,445,111 downwards.
CTGCCTCAGTGCCAGGGACCCAGGTATGATTCCCGGCTTGAATCGATGGCTGATTCTGCACATTTTCCCCATGTCTGTATGGGTTTCCTCCAGGTATCCCAGTTCCCTCCTACAGTCCAAAAGACATACTGGTTAGATGCCTTAGCTGTGCTAAATTCTCCCTTGGCGTACCCAAACAGACGCCTGCATGTTGCGACTCGAGGTTTTTCACAGTAACTTCATTGCTGTACTAATGTAAATCTAATTGTGACATTAATAAACTTTTAGCCCTTAAAGTTTATGTTGTCAAGTATTTATCCAAATCCCTTTCGAAAGTTTCTACTGAACCTGTTTCTTTCATTCTTTTCAGGTAATGCACTGCAGACCATAACAACTGGCTTTGTAAAATACGTGTCTGTTCATCTCTCTTCTGATAGTTTTGCCGATTACCATAAGTCTCTGTTTTGGTTACTGTCTGTCTTGTCAGTGGACCCTCTTCTATCCAAGACGCAACAACTCTGAACAGTTGTATTAAATCTCTTCTTAACGTCTCTGGCTCTGAGAACAATGACAGCTTCTTTCGTCTCTCCACGTAACTCAGGGCCTCGTACCTGGAGTCAGGCTATTTTCAGCAAAGAAATGGAAGGTGCTGTTGACAGACCAATAACCTGTTCCCAATATTGGATTTGAGTTCCATTATTGCCATATGACTCCAGAGTTCTTTGTGGTCATGGTCCAAACAGGAACAAAGGGGCTGAATACCAGAGGTGATTTGAGACTGATAGCATTTGACAAGAGTGGAAAGAATTCTTGAAAAACTGAAATCACAATCTACTCTAAGAGTCAGGAGGTTAATCATTTCAGTTACAGGACTTTGCCGCACAAGCTCCTCATGGCAACGTCCTCAGCCCAGCCTTCTCCAGCTGCTTCATGAATAACTTTCCTTCCAAAGTCAGAAGTGGAGATGCTGGCTGATTTCCAACTTTTCAGATAATAGAACAGTCTGTGCCTATAAGGCAGTCAAGGGTTGCACCGAAATAACAGTTTCCAATAAAATTGAGTTTAATCACCTCTCCTTAACATTCAATACCATTTACATCACCAGATTCCCCACTATAAACATCTCATGGGGACAATTTCACCATTTAATAGGCACAATTCAGAGTATGATGGAATATTCTTCACTTGCGAAAGTACAATTTCAACAATGCTCAAGAAGCTCAGCATCATTAGGATAACACAGCCCACTTGTATGCCATCACCATAAACATTCAGTCTCTTCAACACCAGCACACTGCTGCTGGTTTACAGCACCTTCCAAACCCACAACCTCACCTGAGGACAAAAGTAGTAGGCATGTGGGAACCACATCCATCCATCCAATGGAACCAATTCCATCCAAGTCACATATTTTCTTGACTTCAATGCATCCCTATTCCATTATCACTTGGTCAAACTCCCAACTGAGAAGCATCACACAAGTATCTCCCCACATGGTCTGCACCAGTTCAACAAGGCAGTGGACCACTATCTCAAGGTCAATTAAGGATGGCATTAAATGCTGGACTTTCCAGCAATGCCCACATTGCATGAATAAATTTTTAAAATTCTAATAAATCTCCTCTGCACCCTCTATAAAGATTAGATATCTATGGTGCCTAGATTTAGGCATTACTGAGACCTAAGCAGCAATTTATAAAGATTTAGCTTAGTTTCTTTGCTTTTCCTTGATTTATAAAACCACAAATCCCATGTTTTAACAGCATTAAAAAAAGATTTTTAACAATGATACAGACCTATGATATTTCCTAGAGCCCAGACTGCTTGTTCACAAACATTCTGATGAGGCGAGTGGAGTAATCGAAGAAAGAGAGGCACAGCATCTGGAACCAAACACACAAAATGTTAGTTCTATTCTAATTGAAGAAACAACTGGAGAATTGCAGTTAAAAGAATACATGTGTAAAATTTAGCTTATAACTTGGTTTAAAGTGCAGAGGTGAGAGCATTCCATTTTTAGGATTCAGGTTTAAATGATCAGTCATGAAAATATTCCTTCAATAAGTCTGCCTATAAATGAAAATGTCAGTTTTACCAAGCAGGTGAACACACAATGCAACACTTAGGTTTTAGCAGAATAGTGGTGGGAATGCAAAATCTTTTACACACTACTTTTACTCTGGAAAAATAGCAACGTGTACAATTTTACATCTTTTTCTATCAAAATGATTAAAAGAAACGTATGATGAGGGCAGGAATAATGGGTGCATTATCTTAGTGTTGGAGAGAATATTGTGTTTGAAATGAAATTTACACAATGACTTGAGCACTATTATTGCTCATAGCATTGACAGCAAGATCAAAAAGTTTTCTTTACATTGCTAGTTTTGATCTTCTCAGTGTTCAACTGAAAGAAAATCTGCCTTATTAATATGATATCAGACAGCTGACAATACCAAGGTAGTTGTGGAATCGAAGATTTTGGTGACATGTACAGCATGGTGTTGATGGCAGACAGATGCAAATTCACCCATATCTGTGAACAATGTTTGCAAAGTGCAGCATATAATTGAGCAAAGAGAGTGGGATCAAAGAAAGTATCGAGTGCAACACTATGAAAAATTATTATCGGTTCAAATGGGAGAAGGAGGAGAATCAGTTAAGGGAACACCTGTGAAGATAGATTAGAAATGAGAGATAGTGGAGGATGACAGAAGGATTTGTCATGTTGACTGCTGCCCAGAGATCAAGGAGGACAAGGGGCAACCTTGTCACAAAAATGTCAGTGACTAAAATTGCTGTGGACATAATGGAAGTCAAATTATAGAGGCCTAAACTGTTGAAGCATTCTAAAAATTCAATTAAACAGTTCTATAAATATTCATTTCTACATTACCTTCTTCACAAAAGAAACAGAAAATTACATTGAAATATTTAGCATGGATGGCTGAACAGTACAGAACTGAAATTTACATTTATATAAAATAAGTTTCTGCACTTATTGTCAATTGAAACTCTAATCACGTCGAAGATGCTTGCACTGAATTCATGTCTGAAAACTGAACTCTCTGCAAGCATTGTGCTTTCACACATTATAAAACTGTCAAAGTATTCCTGCATTGACAGTCATTCAAGATTGTTTTTTTTAAGGAAACATGCTGTTCTAGGTTTCCATCAAGCACTGCCAGTGCTCTGAAAAAAATAGGTTTGACATTTAACACCGGATTCTATCATTTCATTTGCATATTATAGGTAAATTTGTTAGAAATGAGGAGTAACAAGATACATGATCAAAAAATTATAAAATACGACTGGATTAAAATCACCATCAGATTGTTTTTTTGTCACTTACTTGCTTCAACCACCGCCTGAGTTTGTGCAGAAGTCCCAGATGCTATATTAGTCAATGCCCAAGCAGCTTCAAACTGAAGAGATGGACTGTAACATCAATGAACATACATTATTACGCTGTAACAAATCAAACACCTCTACATTGTAAAGCAAATAACTATATGGGCTTCAATTATATTTTCATTGCATTAACATTTGAGAACTGCAGTAAGTAACAACATTTCTATCTGCTTTGGGCTGTTATCTAATGTCTGATGCACTCAACTTCCATGCAGCCTCCATTAACTCCTGCAAATGTTGCCATTCTAATATCCCACATGATTTCTGCTGGTTGAAAATGTTTGTCAGCTCTCTTCTCAAATTCTACCAATGGTCTTGTTTGATTGGTTGCAGAGCAATGTATGTCAACAGCCTAGCAACAGTACAAATTCAACCACAATTGTCCTCACTCAACTCCAAGGAAATGCTGCCGTCTCTGCTCAACATCTATTTCAGTGCAGGAACCGACTGGGGAGGGTAAAATCTTTAATCTCAACTTAGTAACAAAGAGAATCAATTCTCAAAATGATAATGATCTCATATAACGATCTGAATTCTTTTAAATTTAACATTCACTGGCAGCGGTGGGTGTTGGTGCAGCAGACCAGACATGTTGATCTGAAGGTGATGCACCGATTTGGAGAATGTTTTTGCCTCTGTTGCCTTCTCCCTTCTGCTAGAAGACAAGTAAATGCGGTCAAGAGAGACTGACTCTTTGAAGGTACATGGCGCTGTTTTTCAATATTTAATGCCATCATTCAAGAGGTTTAAGGGCTTGGTCTAGCATGTACTCTTTTCAGTAACTGGTACACTACTTTCGTTACATTGAAAGCAAAGGCATAGCATAGAAATTATGCCAAGACCTAAGGGATTACAATGTATGCAAAAATACTCTGTGAAATCCAACATCATATTTAATCAGGACTTGGACAGCATTGAGCAACTATTTGATCTCAAAGCTCAAAGTACTTTTCCTGCATAATCAAAACAAGTATTACATCACAGTATACCTTCTTTTTAAGCAGTTCCTCTGGGTCAAGGACACTTGCATTTGTTCCTGTCTAATGGCTCTGAAATGGCTAATAACTGCAGGATCCGCAGATTCTGCCACGTGGAGTGGTTGGTACTTGAAGGATTGGTGTAGATGTCTTCTTTGGAGATTAGTGTACTGTCTCTGCATTTCGATTTCCCCTGACAGATCTATTGATGTGTTCAGTGCCTTCCCAAATGTACTTTCTCCATTTTGGAGAATCACGAGCCAGGGATACTTGAGCTCTTCAAGGATGCTTTGAGGACATCCTTGAAGTGTTTTCAGTCCGCCTGGGAGTTTTCTTCCTGCTTCAATTTTAATCCAAAGCCACTTAGTTCCAGTATGCAGATGGAACCTGTGTGCACTCACTCAAAGAGAACTCTGGGTCAATGTTGACTCTTTCTCCAAAGCAAAAGAAAAAATGAATCTTTTGCCAAACACTCAGAAACCTGAAGTCCTTGTCCAACCATCTACCACAACATGAAACCACTTCCCATATCTTGGTGGCTTCTGCTGACAAAGGCAGATGTTGATGAGATTCATCATTGCATCCAATATGTTAGTTCAGTAGTCAGTGGAAAGAGGAAAACATTATTTGATGACCAGAATCTCAAATACAAGACTAATTTAGGATAATGTAAACTGTCTGGGACCAACAATACTGGAGAAACAGCCCTTCCAGCACACCCTATTACTATTGCATACATAAAATTGCAATGATAGTTCCCTATATAACAGTATATGAATAGCCCTGAGATGGACTCCCAACCTTAATCTGCAGCTACATCTCAGTGAGAAACTAAAGAAGAGTTTGTAGGCAATCTAATCCATTTCTTCCCTGTAGCTTCTTGCAGCCAAGTCAAGTTTGTGACAAAGAATCACCCTGCTAGTTTGCTTAGCCAATGAATCATTTTAAATTAAGACAGATACGAAGAGGCTGTCGACATCACAAACTGCAAAATACTTGGGTTCTACAATTAGTTAATGCATATGCTCAAAATGCAAAGCTGAGTCAAATCAAACTCTAGATCAGAATGTAGGTAACTTCTATTAACAAACAGCAACATGTATTACTAATCAAGTCCTGCATTTGTTGAAACAAAAATATCTCAAATATCACTATGCTAAATGTACCTAAACAGAAGAAAGATGAAAGTTGAATACATGCAGGAATAGAAATTAGTGTATGTAGCACAGCAGTTAAAATTCTACTTTTAATAGGCAAAGCATAAAGGCCAGCAGACAATACAGCAATTTGATGCAAGTTATATTGTCAGTATTTTTCATAATTCACATATGTAAAGTAAACACAAGGGGTGACTATATCAAAACACTTACTTGTCATCTCTTTCTAGACATCGTACCAGGACTGGTAAGATTCCAGAGTTTATTAATTCATCAATTGGAGGATTCCTATCACTTGACAGCAGCTTCCTGTAAGATTTTGAAAAGCAATTAAATTAGAAACATAGATGTTTTAAATAGCCTTAATACATGTATAACAAATAAAATTTTGGTAACAATGAATAATGTAAATTGTGGCAGCACAAATGCTTTGAGTGAACCATTGCTGTATCTGCAGCAAGTGAAGTGTTACAACTAGAATTATACAGTCATAGAATCCTGACAGTACAGAATGCCATTTGACCTACTGAATCTGCACTGACTCAGGACCAAGTCTTATCCCCGTAACCACATGTATTTAACTTCGCTAAACCCCTTCATTGAAGTATAACATGTTACCGAAAAGGTTGGACACCACTGCTCTGCAATTCTCTTCTTAATGATAAGAGTTTGGTGGCACAAGTTCTTAGCACTGCTGCCTCACAGCTCCAGGGACCCGGATTCGATTTCCAGCTTGGGTCATTGTCCAGCTTCCTCCCACAATCTGAAGGCGTGCCTGTTAGATGCATTGACCTGACCAGGCGCTGGAGTGTGGCGATTAGGGCAATTTCACAGTAACTTAATTGCAATGTTAATGTAAGCCCACTTGTGACTAATAAACAAACTTTAAACCTATTTCTCCTCTTTTAAGAACCTCCTAAAACCCAACTCTTTGACCAAGTTCAAACTTGGACACATCCCCTAACATTTTACTATTTGTTGCAGCATCCTGTGAAGTGCCATAGGACATTTTTCTAAACTGAAAACAATAAGTAAATGTTTTTGTTAAAATCTAAAAGTGCAAATCCTAGATTTTCTCTGTATTTGCAAAGCTGCTATGTGAAGACAGTTAGGAGATCAGTTTGTTGTTGAACTTAAAATACAGAGCTGTAAAGTGAGCTATTCGTGACAAATGATTAAACTCTCAGCTTCAGTATCTACATTTTATGTTCATAGCTGACTGCAAAATACCGATACAAGACATAATTAAAGTAACTAAAAATCAGTGTAAAACAGTACTGAACTAATATAATTACCATTTAAGTCCAATCACATTGTCCTATATATTCAACAGTTAACATCAAAGCTAATAAATCACCTCACCTTGCAGCCTGAACAGCACTGAGTTGAATGACAGGATTTTCATTAGTTGCATTCTGCAATTATGAAGCATGGAGAAAAATAAAGCATATTTGTTTATCATCTATAGCAGTCAAAAATCACTATTTCATAACATCAGGTTGATTATGCATTTTCACAGCTCTCCTTACTGCACAAGAAACTCATAACTGAGTCAGAAAGTCACCTGTTTTAAGTCCCACTTTTGAAATGTTCTGTGCCGGAGAGACGCATAAGACCCCGGTATACTAATTTGAAGAGCAGCAAAGGGTTCTCATGTGTCCTGATCAATACCTATGCCTGAATTGACACCACAAAAAATTGATTATCTGATCATTATTACATTGCTGGGACCTAGTTGTGTAAAAAATGGCTGTTATGTTAGAACAGTGATTTAACTTTAGAAGAGCTTATTTAGCTGTAAAGTACTCTGGGACTTTCTCAAGTCATAGCATAAATACAAGTCTTTCTTCTAGAAGAAACAGAAAGACTTGCACATGATTATCACAATCATGTTATGCTTACAGTCGATGGAATACAACTGAAGTATAATCACTATGAATATGCAAGGATTTTAGTTCTTATGGTGTAGGAAACATGGTAGCAAACTGCACAACAACAGTAATGATTACCAGATAATCTGTTTTGTGATGTTTGTTGATGGGTATTGATCAGGACATCAGGTTAATCCTGCTTGGTCACCTGAGGAGTCAGCTGGGGCCTTCATTTTACATCCCATCTGAAAGACGGCACCTCCAACAGTGCAGCACTTCCTTAATACACGAGAGACATTGTGCAGTAAAGTCTCTTGACTATAAACTCCTTCACATATTAACGGTGCTTTTTTTTTAAAAAAAGGTTGATATCCAAAATAGTAACAATTCTTATGCTGATTTCAAAATTTGTTTAGGAGGGGAAAACAAATTAATCTGAGCTCTGAAAATAGAATGTGCTGGCATTCTCTTGAATTGAAAGTGTGGACAAAGTGCACAACAGTTCAAAAGGTAAAATGATTTCATTGATCAGAACAATGAATACAGGAGTTAGGAAGTTTTGTTGAAGTTGTCCAAGACATTAGTAAGGCCACACCTGGAATACTGTGTACAGTTCCGGTCACCCGACTATAGAAAGGATATTATTAAACTAGAAAGTGCAGAAAAGATTTACTCGGATGCTTGAGTTATAAGGAGGGGCTGGATAGACTGGGACTTTTTTCCCCGTAGCATAGGAGGCGTAGGGGGTGATCTCATAGAGGTCAATAAAATAATGAGGGACATAGATCAGCTAGGTAGTCAACATCTCCTCTCAAAGGTAGGGGAGTCTAAAACGAGCAGACGTGGGTTTAAGGTGAGAGAGAAGAGATACAAAAGAGTCTGGGAGGGCACTTTTTTCACAGGGTGGTGAGAGTCTGCGATGAACTTGGAAAGGCAACAGTAGAGGCAAATATAATTTTGTCTTTTAAAAAGCATTTAGACAGTTACATGGGTAAGCTGGCTATAGAAGGATATGGGCCAAATGTGGCAAATGTCAAATGCCTTTTTCACCACTCTGTCCACCTGTGATTCTGCTTTCAAGGAGCTGTGAACCTGCACTCCTAGATCTTTGTTCTATAACTCTCTCCAATGCCCTAATGTTAACTAAATAGGTTCTGCCCTGATTTGAGCTACCAAAAACACATCATGTTACATTTATCCAAATTAAACTCCACCTGCTTTTCTTTGGCCCACTGGCCCAACAAGGCCCTACTCCAATCCTAGATAACCTTATTCATGTCCACTATGCCACTAATTTTGGTGTCATCTGCAAACTTATTAACCATGCTTAAATTCTCATCCAAATAAACAACAAAGAGCAGTGGACCCAGCACAATCCCTGAGGCAAACCACTGGTCTCAGGTTTCCAGTTTGAAAAAAAACAATTTCCTCTCCAGCCTCCACAACACCCTGGGATGCATTTCATCAGATCCTGGGAATTTATCTACCTTGACACACTTTAAGATTTCCAGCACCTATGTACAGTCTTAAGATATCATTATTTATTTCCCCAAGTTCCTTAATATCCATGCCTTTCTCAACAATAAGTATCAATGAGAAATATTAATTTAGAATCTCACCCAACTCTTGTGGATTTACTTAAAGATGATTGTGTTGATCCTTAAGAGGCCTTACTTTCTCCCTAGTTACTCTTATCTTTTAAGCACTTGCAGAAGCTCTTTGGATTCTCTTCTGCCTTATCTACCAAAGGAATATCATATCCCCTTTTTGCCCTCCTGATTTATCTCTTAACTCTATTCCAACAACCTCTATATTCTATGTAAATATTTGGATTTTTGCATTGCAATAAAATGGTGGTAAGGGAAATAACCATTTAAGAGGAGACTTGGCACATATCTGAGGATTTTCCTAAGAAACGTAAGCCAGTGAGAATGCTCTGAATCCTATGCACCTGCTGAAGAATATTACAAATTCTAAATACATTTCTTTCCTTTACGGAGAACCATTGTAAAGATTTTCTGCACATAAATAGATAAAGAATTTGACAGTTTTGATTTTTTAACTATTAAGCTGTGATGTAACAGTAGTATGACACCAAGATTTTAGACACTGCAATTAATTCATGCACTCCATTTCAGAAGTTAGTAATGGAGAACCTCTTAAAGTATGACTTAAGACAAACAACACATTCAGTTTATAGTTGCGTTTGTCTGACTGGCAAGTATTAAGGGTGGAATGCAAAGTACGCAAAATGCTGTTGATTTTTTTCACAAGCAAACCCCATTTTTAAAAGAAGATTCCCAATCATAGATTAAGTTATGACAGTCTGAACTTTGATAGAGGCCAAAATCATTCCAATAATAGACAGCTGAAATGGTCAGCTTTACTGCCTTTCATCACAGTCGCTCAACTGTGCAGTGCTATCCAGTGAGTGATCTGGCCACACGACTGTCTCATCTAATAAGATTAGATTTCTACTGACACCTTGCAAAAAAAACTAATTAGCCTTTTCTTAAACAGGAGTAAATTTCCTCAATATTATGGAATTTTAAGAATCACTAAGTGTGCTTTTGTGCAAACGTGACACTGAATTATACTGCCTCACAAGACTGTACTCCACAGTGTAGTAAGTTGGTCACAAAAAAGTTGTCAAATGCATTGTGATATTCAATCTTCTTTACTTATAAAACATTGAAATACAGTGCAGCATGGACTCAGAACTGGAGGCAGCTAGTTTATACAGATGCCTTGTGAAAGCCTGTCCTACTGGTGATACCATTCATCAGTACTTATATTCAAATAGGAAGATGCTTACTATAACACGTAGCCACTGCTCATATAACATGCATACAATGAACATTTTATATTTGAAGCCACCATGAACAGGACCAAAAATAGATTTCAGAAATGCAGAGAGAATCTGATAAAAAGTCAAAGTTGACCAGGCCTTAGATTTTAAGACTGGTGTTGAAATCATAGAATCCTTGCAGTGTAGAAAGGCGGCATTTGGCCAGTCAAGTCTGCACCGACTCTCCGAAACAGCATCCCATCCAGGCCATTAACCCTGTCCACCTAATCTACATATCTTTGAACACTAGGGGACAATTTAGCGTAGCCAATCCACTTGACCTGTATATCTTTGGATTGTGGGAGGAAGCCCACATAGACATGAGGAGGAAGTGCAAACTCCACACATACAGCCACCCACGTCCTGAATCAAACTGGATACCTGGTGCAGTGAGGCAGTCATGCTAACCAATGTGCCACCCTGTCAATCCAACTGTATTTTACACTCCTATAAATTGAGTAAAGCCCATTGGTTGCAAGGTGTGAAAGAGGGCACTCTGATATATTACAGTCACTAGCCATATAGTTTGGTCAATTTAGTATTTCAGTGTTAATCAACTTGTAGCTAAACTGAAAGAAACAACTCCTTGTGATGAGAATAGCAATCTGGTATGAAGAAATGATGGTTATGGAGAGTGTCTGTACCATTTTATCACATTAACGAAAAGCTCCAGGACAAAGCCAAAAATTACATGATTCATCATTGCTCATGCACTTTCTAAAGTGCATAAATTACCAAAACAATGTTGCACTACCAGAATGGTGCAACCAATCTTGTCCTGAGGTCAGATATTAGGCTTTCAATTGCTCAAACTTTCTTCATGCTCTTTACAAAAACTAACTGAGTCATTCAACAGAATTCCTGTCTTGCAATCATTCCAAGTATCTACTGTGCTGCATGTAATTTGCTCCACATTACAGAATAAACAACTTGCAAGCAAAATGTCTTACTTTACATTCACAGTGCAATATAAAAATTAAACATTTATTGTCACTGAAACAATTTAAAAAGTCAATTTGGAAAACAGCAGCACATTTTTAGGTTTCAAAATTTCAGTTAACAGCTTTCTTACCTGAAGAATAGCATCTAAGGTTATATTTTGCTAGAAAAGAAAAAAGCAAAATTAGAAGGCAATTGTTTAGGCATCATAATTTTAAAGTAGCCAAGAATAAAGTGCTGTATTATACTGTTGTATCCACATATTATTGTGATTTGTCTATACCCATAGCTTAACAATGACAATAACTAGCAGTCTGTAAGTCTATCCACCATATGATTCTAGTGTTCTGAAAGCTACACTGATAGCTAAAATATTATTGTAATAAATGAACTGTATTATAAATTTTTTACTCAACATTTGTGTTGACCTGTCAGTGTTTGCTGCAGAAACAGAACTGATGAACCAAATATCATGGGAAATTCTTTCTTCATTATGTAAGCAGTTTAAAAGAAAACTGCCCTTTATGGCATTTTCAAAGTTTCGAACAACATTGTTAACGATTACCGACAACTAAATTCAACTCTTCCTATTCACCAGTCATCTTTATAAATGAAAATCCAAATCCAACTTAAATTGGTCAAAATGGTACTCTTTTCTTTTAAAATAGTAACAGTGATACAACATTTTACTCTATCTAGCTAAATCCACATATGTTTTAATAGATTTTCAGTTCTTGCTTGACTTTTAAAAATACTTAAACCTAAACCCTTTTTTTTTTGAGTGCAAGCTTAATCACAAATTTCTTAGCTTGCATTTCAGATCTGGCCACCTTTAACTTTTGCTGTTTTGCAACAAAAGGACAAAAGCAGGATTTCCAAAATCAAATCATGTAAATGGTTGAATATTTCAGCATCAGTGCATTGCTACTGTACAGGTGCCAGAAGTTCAGATCACCTGCTTATGTATAGTTCAATAAAAGTAAACGTAAAAACGTGTTGTGATTAACCAGTGGCTGATTAACAAAATTACATTAAAGTGATTATTCAAAAAATTATACAGAAAGTCACAAAAAATGATTTTTAAAGAAAATCTTGTGTTTCCAATTATTAAATTCAAGGTTAATATATTTGTAATAGAAAATATTTTATATAGCACTTTTCACTGAAGGTTTCGAAAGCCAAAAGTTTCTCATTACTACTGATTTGCATTTTGATACAATGTTCTTAAAGTATAACCTTAAATTATAGCTTGAAAAAGTACTCTGAGCCTAGAAATACTAAAATGAAGGGCTGGTGATCATCAGGCTCTCCTACTTTTACTAATCTGCACCTACATTACCAAACAGCTTAATACCTCCAACTTTGCAAGGTCTCTTTTCTGAAATGGTAACTAGAAATCAAATCAGTGGCAACATTTGGATACTATCACTGTCATATCCCTCACTGGTTTACATTTATCTGATATATAGGAACCATTTATAAAAATGTACTTTTTACATCAAATCTAAGTGGTAAAAATGAATCCTGATACACATTATCCATATAATGACATCAAGGAAATCACTTACAGCTTTGAAATCTCCATCCACGTCAGAGTCTTCTAAACTTTCCTCCTGCGGCACATTTCTTTTTTTGAGTAGGTGTTCATCTCTCTTATTCTGTAAACGACAAATAACCAGTTGAAAGGGCAAGTGTAAAAATTATGTCACTTACGTACAATTGTATATATTCATATTTACACTTGTTGCTATATCACATAGGTATAGAAAGTGCCTGGACACAGTATATAAACTACACTCAAAGCCAAAATATCAGTCACATAATTGTGCCAAAACAAAATTAGAATCAAATTTGATATAGTAAGGCCCAGGTTATCCTCATTATCACAAAAAATAGGCAGAATTAAATGGTTTAAACAAAATATGGTTTTTGGCACTAACAAATATAATTTTTGAAAAGAATTGATAGGCTATTCTCAAAACTTAGCAACAGATCTTCAAACATACAAGCCAGAATTCCAAGGTTTAGATTGCTTTGAATTCAACTTTGCCATTTTTAGTAAGTTCCATCAACCAAGTTTTAGCATGGGCTCAGTGATAGCACTCTTATCTCTGAACAAGAGGGTCATGGGTTCAAAGCTCTGAAACTTGGACTTCAGTTTATAATCTAGATTGACACTTCAATGCAGCACTCAAGATCTGCATTGTCAAAGGTGTTATCTCATAGAGCAGACATTAAACCAAAGACACTCTAACTGCTCAGTAAACATTTGAGTATTTTTAAGGAGATTTTGCTTTCTCAAACATTGCAACAGTTCACTACAGAAATAAATCAACAACCAAACAGGCAAGGAATGTGGATATAAATGAAAGTTCCAGACGGTATGAGGAAGTACAATAGATTAAGCTCTGAAACGTAGAGGGAATATGACAAAAAGAGCTATAAAACAAAGCAGAGGAAGGCCAGGAAATTAATGAGACCCATGAGAACATGTGAGGAATACAGCATAAAATATAAAGCACAAGAACAAGAAAGGGTTGGTAAGGTAAATTGGAGTCTGCACAGTTAGAAGGTGGAACCAAAGGACAAGCCAATAGTGGAACCAACAATTAATACTGCAACTGTTCTTATCATGGAATGTGAATAGAAGGGAAAGTTGTTCGAGTTCAGACAGAAGTGCAATAAAAAGAGCTGATTGCCAATTAGTAAAACGCAGCAGAAAGATTTGAAAATATGAAGGGAAATGAGATGCAAGCTTCTGATAATTTTCACACAAAGAGCACTGCAGAAAAGGGATAAGAAGGTTGCACATTCCTTCAATATTTTCAAAATCAAACTGGAATTGAGTTATGGACTTTAGTAAGGCGTTTGATAAGGTCCCACATGCAAGGCTTCTGGAGAAGGTGAGAGGGCATGGGATCCAAGGGGCTTTGGCCTCGTGGATCCAGAACTGGCTTGCCGGCAGAAGGCAGAGTGTGGTTGTGGATGGGTCTTGTTCTGCATGGAGGTCGGTAACCAGTGGAGTGCCCCAGGGATCTGTTCTGGGACCCTGCTGTTTGTCATTTTCATAAATGACCTGGATGAGGAAGTGGAGGGATGGGTTAGTAAGTTCGCCGACGATACAAAGATCGGTGGTGTTGTGGATGGTCTGGAGGGATGCCAAAAGTTGCAGCGGGACACAGACAGGATGCAAGACTGGGCGGAGAAGTGGCAGATGGACTTCAACGCAGATAAATGTGTCGTGGTCCATTCTGGCAGGAATAATGGGATGAAGGAGTACAATATAAGGGGTAGGAGTCTTAGCTGTGTTGTAGAGCAGAAGGATCTCGGGGTGCGGGTCTATAGGACTCTTAAATCGGCCTCGCAGGTGGAGGAAGTGGTCAAGGCGTACGATGTACTGGCCTTCATTAATCGAGGAACAGAGTTTAGGAGTCAGGAGGTAATGATGCAGCTCTATAAAAGACTCTTGTCAAACCCCAGTTGGAGTATTGTGCGCAGTTCTGGTCGCCCCATTATAGGAAGGATGTAGAGGCTATTGAGAGGGTTCAGAGAAGATTTACAAGGATGCTGCCTGGATTGGGAGGCAGGCCTTATGAAGATAGGTTGAGGGAGCTGGGACTCTTCTCGTTGGAGAGACGTAGGTTGAGAGGCGACCTGATAGAGGTTTATAAAATGTTGAGAGGAATAGATAGGGTGGACTCTCAGAGACTATTTCCCCGAGCTGAAATGGTCACTACGAGAGGACACAGATGTAAGGTGCAGGGAAGCAAATACAAAGGAGATGTCAGGGGTAGGTTTTTCACTCAGAGGGTGGTGAGTGAATGGAACCGACTGCCGTCGGAGGTTGTTGAGGCAAACTCACTGGGGTCTTTTAAGAGACTTCTGGATGAGTATATGGAAAAGAATAGGATAGGGGGTTATAGACAGGTCTGTGGATTGGTAGATGTGATCGGCGCAACTTGTGGGCTGAAGGGCCTGTTTGTGCTGTAGTGTTCTATGTTCAGCCTTAATGGGTTAAGCAATAGTAACAAGTGACTTCCACATCTCTTAATCAAAAGGTCTGCCCACACAGCTGGGAAGATTTTGCCAGTGTGCCAATCTGACCATAACTGGAGACTTGACTACCTGACAATGGCAGGCAGGTAGTCACTTTTCCCTTTTCATTTATTGCTTGCCTAAGCTGCTATAGTGGGCTTTCCTCTTGGACTGCTTATTGGAGTGGTTTTGAGAGAGCAACCAAGAGTCAATGCCAGTGTGAGACTAGAGTCACAGATGCTAGGCCCACTAAGGACAACGGCTTTCCTTCCCTGACCTGTTTTATTTCTTGATTTCCTTTCAACTAAATTCAACTTCTCAAACAACCATGATGAGATCTAAACACATAGCTCCTAAATTATTAGTCTAGCAATATAAGCACCAGAGAGGCATCTCAAAATACCGCTTAAAATAATTTCCACAAATCTAGACCGTTGCTAGCCCTTTGTAGACAGTGCTTAAATATTGGTCAAACATTTTACAAACACAAACTACCCTGCCTCATTGATACTTAAAGTTCTATTCATTATCAGAAGATAACAGATCTTCAAATAGATGGCAATGTAGCAGCATTTTATTTTAATGGCTTATTTAAAAACCTTAAAATGAATTATTTGGTTTTATTTCCACCAAAAGGTACAGCAGTGTCTCACACATGGATCATCAAACAACTTTGTGTTTTAAAACAAGAAGGCTTGTTGGTCTAGGGCATGATTCTCACTTAGGATTTTCAATTGATGAACTTGAGAGGGGCCCAGGTTCAAATCCAGGCAAGCCTTTTACGGACGCCAGAGTAGCTAGCATTGCTGTTTCACAATTCCAGAAATCTGGGTTCAATTCCCAGCTTGGGTCTTCGTGTGGAATTTGCCGTGTCCACATGTGTAAACTCTGGGTGCACTGGTTTTCTCCCGACCCACAGTCCAAAGACGTGCAAGTTAGATGCATTGGCCATGTTAAATTGCCCCTTAGTGTCCCAGGATGCCAGGTTAGAGGAATTAGCGAGGTAAATGTGTGGGATCACGTGGATAGGGCCTAGGCGGCATTGTTGTCGTTGCAGACTGAATGGCCTCCTTCTGCACTGCAAGGGTTTCTATGATTTTATGAAATAAATCTAATTCATATCAATGTGACACTTGCTTGCAAAAATGTTCTTGTCTGAATTAAGCAGACATAATATCTATTAATACTGGTTATTAACCCACAGGAAATGAAAACTGGACCAGGAAGAATTGGATTATATAACTTGATGCTCAGCTTGATTAAATGCCTATCTGTTCCATTAACAAAGTACACAACCCATATAAATTTCATATCAGACCAATTGCCTCTGACAACAGTATCACATTTTGTTGTGGAGCAGATTTTTTTTAAATCTTGCAAATACTGCCAACAAAAAGTGTTCATGTTCCCAATCTAGGTAGAAAGAATGGTTAGCAGCTGTGACATCTGAAGGGTTAATAAGACAGCTTTACATTTATACCTTAGGAAACTAGCACCCACATTTCAATTTCCCCCATTGTTCCTATTTAATCTCCCATGCTTTGCCCAGCAGCAGATTCGGGCATCACAAAACGTGAGCGTGAGATAGGCTGTGTTTTCATGAGCTCTGACACTACTCATCTTTTGATCCTTTCTTTCATCCGAAGGCACAACCTACTGGTTGATCCTGATATAATCCGTGCAATATTTATGAAGATCCTGGTTAATCATTTTGATGACAAGGAGTCAAATTAAGTCAAAGAAATCTTTGTGTGATGTGATCAGAGCTGACTTGGGTATCGCCGAGTTCACAGTGGCAGTGTTGCCAGTGAGCAAGGTGGTGCTGATGCTGCCAAGATGAAGATTGCTTTTACAAAATGTGGAAAATGTATTCCACTCCTCAGCACAGGTTATAAGTGCCCACCACGATGAACTGCAAGATATTGTACAAAGAAGATGCAGAGATGATGGTCCTTACAGTCAAGTCCTCAAGTGAGGGCTCACCTTTGATCCTTAGAAATCCCACTGCATAATATGTCGAGCAGCTGCAGTGAGATTCCCAGTTGATTTTGATGGCCAGCTGCCATGCTTCTGCAATCTCGATATGAGGGCCGGAAGTCTCGAGTCCTGGATGTTTAGTCACTGACTTCGGCATCTTCTTGTTCCGTGGATGGCTTGTGCGCCTGCGGTTCATTGCTGATCCTGAACTTCTGTTCCCTTGCAATTCTGCTCCTGTTTATGTGATGTTGTCTTTTGAGTCCTTGTTGGTGGCTCTTCCACTGGTGTGCTCCCTGTATTTCTTGTGTTTGCACTGAAGGAGTGCATTCTTTTCCAGTACCTTTATTTTAGTTAAAAAAAAGACAAGCAGGGAGGTGGATAGACAGATAGATGTAGAGATGGTTGGTATGGCGTTAAGTCCTCATTTTAGGGAGGAAAGCCCCCCCCTCCCCATTAAAACCACTGACATTGTATTTTTCTTTGATTTTGTTACTTATCCTGAGTTTAAGAAATCCTGTACTTGTCCTTGTTAGTGCAGGTTCTTTTCCTTCCTATTGGTGGTGTAAACCTGAGCATGGTTGATAGGTCTTTGAGTTTCTATTATGTTGTTCTGTGAAAGGGGATGCACCCTGTACTGCCATGTTTTGTGACCATATCCTGTTGCCCTGATTCCCCACTCTTTTCCTGTTGTCCTTTCAATATCTGAACAGGAGGCAGCGCTGACTATAGCAATGGGGATTGGGATATCTGATTCTTTGAATTATTTGTGTTGATCTGTGCTGGTCTTTTCTATGTATATATAAATATGAATGTGCTGAATCTAGGAATCTGTTGCATATCAAACCAATATAAATTGAAAATTCACAATAAAAATTGTATTTTAAAAAAGCCAAGTTCAGTCATGTTAATGTGGGGAATTTTCACACAAATGCCCATCTCTGACAAGATAACTGCTTAAAAATCTCATTAAAATATCTGCTTTTCCATTCAGCGAGCTGAATTCAGCCCTATTTCATTAATAGAGACAAAATTTGCCTCAGTACATTTGGGCAATCATGATCATCTGCTCAATTGGTGGCACTGGCATCTGCATCAGAAGTACATGGGTTGAAATACCATTCTAGAGACTTGAGCACAAAGGAAAAGCCAAGTTGACATTGCAGTGCAGCACTGAGGGAATACTGCACTGTTGGAGATGCTATCTTTCAAATGGAATCAAACCAAGGCCGTGCCTACCCTCTAGATGGGCATAAAAAGGTCCCACAGCACTATTCCGAAGAACAGAAAGTAAGTTATTTGTAGCCCATTATTTGCTGTCAATTAACATGACTAATGATCTGCTCATTATTACATAGTTTTTTGTGGCAAACAGGCTGATGTGTTTCCTACATTACAATAGTGACTACACTTCAAAAATATACTTCATTGGTAGTAACATACATTGAAACATCCTGACATCGTGAAAGATGTTATATAAATGTATTTTTCCCATTGCTGCTTTCTAGTAATGTTTTCAGAGAAGTCTGTACATATGGTTGTCTGACGACAGGACTAGATTTGACTGTAATTATCTGACAGTACCATTCCAGTGCTCAGTGTCCAACTCTGCTCATGAAGATGAGGTGATCTGACAGAATGGCACCATGCCCCTTAAATTAACAATTAAGCAACTGAAATGCCTGAGAAATAAAAGTAGACCTCAGCTATGAAGTTGTCCAATAAAAGCAGTTAGACCCTCTTCAGACTGCAGACTATACTGATAAATTTTAAGTGAACATTACGGGATGTAGTGAGATAAGTGTATGGGACACATGACTGCAGGTGTAACAACTCTGTTGAGTTTTTGCAAGCATGCAATGCTGTCAATACAAGCTAGTGTAACACAGTTAGCATGAGCAAAGCACGCAAGTATAGAATACTTCTCATTCAGATGAATAGCAGACTAAAAATTAAGGCAGTTAACACTTTCCTGTCAGATGATCCAGTGACCCAAATGGGTCACAAAAGTTACAACAGATTTTTCTTTTAACAATTCCATTCACTCTTTTAACCCAGCCCACCGTTAGTGCTTTTTAACAGCAAACTGTGGTGTCACTTTACTAGCTGAAGACACATTGAAACCTAAACCCACAATTTTCAAATGTACTTTTTGGTGCTGGTACTACATCACAATTGTCCATCTGTAACATAACCTGCACTGCACAATTTCTAAACTGTGTTCTTGCTTGGTTATTACTATACTGGGTCAAACTTTTAGATCATAAAATTTCCCCGACTACCATGCTATATCCATTTTTATTAACAGGAGCCAAGTGCCCCATCAATTATTTTCCAATCAGCAACCAGAGTATCAGAATCAAGAACGTGCAGTTCGCCAACTCTTGTTATAGTCAACACGATACAGGCAGATAATATAATTTGGCAGATCCATCACTGTACAAATGCAGCTAAACTGTACAGTATGGTTATATTACTGTAATGGTAATGCAGGGGCTAAGGGTGCTAAGTTTAAATCCGCTGATATTAAATGAATTCAAACTCTCAAAAAGAAATCTGATGCCAAACGGACCATGAAACTGTCACTTTGCCATTAATAACTCATTTTCATATATGTCCTTTAGCAAACAAAATCTGCATCCTGTACCCAGTATGGCCTATATGTGCCTAGTTCTATTAAGTAACATGGCTGATTCTTAGCAATTTATTTACAAGTGGGAGTATTCAGTTTGAATGTCAACTGCTGCCAGGCAGAATTTACATGTTTATCAGCTGGTGAAACGACTGGTTGTTGAACAGATTAAAAAAGAAACTTTTCACATGAATGCCCAGTCCTTGCCCCATCTACATCAATGGGGATAAAGTAGAAATGGTCAGGAGCTTCAAGTTTTTAGGTGTCCAGATCACCAACAATCTGTCCTGGTTCCCTCATGCTGACACTATAGTTGAGAAAGCCCACCAACACCTCTACTTTCTCAGAAGACAAAGGAAATTTAGCATGTCAGCTATGACGCTCATTAACTTTTACAGATGCACCATAGAAAGCATTCTTTCATGTTGTGTCTCAGCTTGGTATGGCTCCTGCTCTGCCCAAGACCACAAGAAATTACAGAAGGTCATTAATGAGACGTACAAGATTATGAGGGGTATAGATAGAGTAAACAGGATGGACTCAAATAGCACAAGGGGTCATGGGCTTAGGGTGAGGGGGGTAAGGTATAATTTGGATACGAGAGGGAGTTTTTTCAGACAGAGGGTGGTGGGGGTATGGAACGCGCTGCCAAGTAAAGTAGTGGAGGCAGGCACACTGGAGTTATTTAAGATACTTAGATGGGCACATGAACAGAATGGGAATGGGGGGATATAGAAAACAGATTTAAAATAGACATCATGAACCTTGGGAGTTTCCTGGGAAGTGTGTAAATTGTCAATAATATTGATGTATTTGTTTTATCCTATAGGTACTTTGGTCCACCTTGTCTAACAAGGGGCATACACGCGATGGGTCATGAGAGGGCTGCTCTTGGATTTTGAGAGTAGCCTAGTGCTTCACGTCGTTAGTGTATGCTTGACCTGGACCATCTGATGGGCAAACATGACAGCTCAGGGACTATTGCTATGCTGTGCAGATACATGGATTTGGGCCTGTGTCTGTGGGAGTTTGTGCATTCTCCCCGTGCTTGCATGGGTTTTCGCCGGGTGCTCCGGTTTCCTCCCACATCCCAAAGATGTGCTCTTAGGCTGACTGGCAGAACAAATTCTCCCTAAATTGTCTCAAATTTGGTTCTAATGCATAGATCTATAAACATAGACAGGGATGACAGGGATCATGGGTAGAAGTGGGAACATCGAGGTGGTGGCGCGGCTCGTTGGGTCGAAGGGCCTATTTCCCGTGCTGTTTTGTTCTTTGAATGTAGCCCTATCCATCACACAAAACAGCCTCCCATCCATCGGCTCTGTCTACACCTCCCACTGCCTCGGCAAAGCAGCCAGCAGAATTAAGGACCCCACGCATTCTCTCTTCCATCTTCTTCTGTCGGGAAGAAGATACAAAAGTCTGAGGACACGTACCAATTGACTCAAGAAAAGGTTCTTCCTTAATGCCATCAGATTTTTGAATGGACCTACCTCACATTAAGTAAATCTTTCTCTATGCCCTAGCTACGACTAACACTAGTTGCATTCTCTCATTTCCTTTACTATGAACAGTATGCGTTGTCTGTATAGCACGCAAGAAATAATGTATTAACATATAGTGAAAACTATGTGACAATAATAAATCAAATCCTTCTTGTGATATTCAGTACCAAACGAACAGAAATTTCCTCAAATTATATATCACGAATATTACAGTTGCAATCTTACTAATACTCACAGAAAAGTTCTGCTCTTTCAATACTGCATATCAGACCCTTAAATCTGGGGAGATGGTGGCGTGCTGGCAATGTTACGTGATCAGGAGTCCAGAAGCTCAGCAAAAGCTTCACAGACATGGGTTTAAATCCCACCATGGCAGCTAGTGGAATTTGAATTCAATTAATAAAAATCTGGAACATAAAGCTACTCTCATGATTGTGTTACAATGACAACTATCATCAATTATTGTAAAAACCCATCTGGTTCATTAATGTCTTTTAGAGAAGGAAATTGGCCATCCTTACCTGATCTGGCCTCATGTGGCTCCAGACCCATAACAATGTGGTTGACTTTTAAGTGCCCTCAGGTTTGGGAAACAAATGCTGGTCTTACCAATAGGATCCAATCCCATGGGGAATAAAAAAATCAAATATTTCAGAAACAGTGGAAAACAAGAGAAGTGGTGGTGATATGATGCTTTGTTTTTAGATGAATTTCCAAGGGGCAGCATACAAATGAGAATTAGAAGGGAGTCAAAGATAGAAAACTGAGAAACACCAGAGGCAATGTGAGGAAAGAGAAAATAAGCCATTGCAGCTGATTCTTTGGTTATGATTAGATAGAGAAAAATGGAACCAGGCATGCAGACCCATCCAGTTGGACAGCAAAGGAACATTGGAGAAGGATGGTGTGATCAATGTGCCATGGTTCGCAGACAGAAGAACAAGGAGATGTCAGTGCCAAGCGATAGCCAGTGCCATTAATACAGACTCTAGCCATCTCTCCTTGACAATGAACAGCAGCATTCCCATCACTGAATCCCCACCATTAAAACTGACATTGACAAGAAACTTAACCAGACCAGTCATGTAAATACCATTGCCTTCTCAGCAGGTTCTGGGAATTCTGTACACAGTTATTCACTTGCTGACTTCCCAAAGCCTGTCCACCATTTACAAGGCACAAATCACAACTGTGATGGAATACTCTCCACTTGCCTGGATATTGCAGCATCAACTATACCCAGGAAGCTCAACAGCATCCCAGATGGGTGGCATGGTGACACAACGGTTAGTACCCACTCACAGGACCCAGATTTGATTCCTGGCTTGGTTCACTGTTGCACAGAGTCTGCTCATTCTCCCAGTGTCTGCATAGGTTTCCTCTGCATGCTACAATTTTCTTCCACAGTCCTAAACATGTGGTTAGATGCATTGACCATGCTAAATTCTCTGTGTACCCGAACAGGCATTTGAATATGGCAACTAGGGGATTTTCACAATAACTTCATTGCGGTGTTACAGTAAGCCTTGACACTGATAAATAAACTTTAGATAAAGCATTCTGTTTGACTGGGCACCTCAACTATTCACTCCCTCCACCATTAGCACACTATGGCAGCAATGTGGACCATGTAATAACTTTCACTTCAAAAACTCCTACAGAAGATCCTTCTAAGGGAGACACTGGCATAATGGTATTGTCACTGGACTAGTAATTTAGAGACCCAAGGTACTACTCTGGGGACCCAAGTTCAATGCCCACCACAACAGGTGGAATTTGAACTGAGTAAAAATTTGGAATTAGAAGTCTAACGATATCAGTGAAACCATTGTCAGTGGACGGTTGACTCTCAACTGCTGTCTGAAATGGCCTTGCAAGCCACTCAGCTTGACGGCAATTTGGGGTGGGCAGTAAATGTCCACGTCCCACCAAAGAGTAAAAACTTGTAACTTTCTTCACAATCACATATAATACACAATCTGATTGTGAAATATACCACCATTCCTTCACAGTTGCTGGGTTATAATCCTGGAACTCCCTTCCTAATAGCACTTGTGGAATCTACACCATATTGCCTGTAGCTCTCTGAGACAGCTGCTCGTCACCACCTTCTCAAGAGCAATGATAAATGGGCAATACGTGAAATGTTTGCCAGTAGCACTCTCATTCCTTGAACAATTTTTTTTGAAGTCATACGGAATGCCATCTATGATTTTGTGGAGAACCATTTCAGTACTGTGATAATGGTGGAAACCTGATTGAAGGAACTCAGATAGGCAGGGATCTGGGAAGTGAAAACATATTCAGAGATGTGGTGGTAGTTTGCAAGAATGGTAAGGTCAAGGGTTGTTTTTATGGAGCAGGGGCAATGACAGCAGATTTAAAAGGAAGAAGGACAGTACTTGAAAAGAGAATTATTAATGATGCCACCTATCATTGGTTCCAGGAAGGAAAGTTGGGTGATCAGCAGTTTAGTGGCAATGGGATTGAGGAAACAGATGATCTCAAGAGAGAGAATGAGAGTTTGGGGTCAGGACAGAGCTAGAGCTTTAGAGGAAGTCTATCCTCAGCCAATTGATCACAAATCAATTTCAAACATTACTGTGGCTTATCATGAGTGGACAGAAAATCAGAAATTCCCCAAAATTGGAAAGTTCAGAACACAGAATTTTAAAGTTAAGTAGAAATGCTTGAATAAGGAATAATACTCAAGAGAAAGAAACAGATGTTGAAAAGTGTGAAGTGAAAATGTGAAAATGATGATGAGAAACAAATTGTTAGCATAATAATAATGTGCAGTCAAGTATTTGTTATTGATCTGGAATTTTATCAAGTCGAATTAGTGTGACTTGGATGAACATAAGCCAACCTTGGAAGCCTTCAATTCCCAGCACTCTAATGTTCTGTTTTATATTCTTAAGTTCTCCCCCAGTTTAAAGTTGCCAGCATTCTGAATTTACCTGCAGTACAATCCAGGTCAACCGGTGAGGAGGAGGAGAAAACTGAAGAGTATCTTGTACTCTTTGGTTTATCCAGTTCATTCCAGTGGTTAGACTGGCAGGAAGGATGAAGAGTTAAAACACACTCATTATGATATGAGCCTTGCAATGCAGAGTTCACGAGTTCAAATGCCACAATGGGAAATTGTGGATCTAAATTCAAGAAATGTGGGAATTTATAGCACAACACTGGAAAATTACCGAAAGCAGCTCGGTTGTCATAAAAACCCAGCTGGCGAACTAGCATCCTTCAGAACAGTACAGGCACTAAACCCAAAGCACTTTTCCTCATTCCCTATCTAATCTAGTGAAGTAGTGGTTGGACATTACCTCCTCCCCTACAACTTAATAAATCAGATGAACTCAAGAATAGAAGAAACTCCCTCGTTCTCCCCACCTGCAAAATTCATTTACACAAGCAATTTAGTTTTTTAGGGGAGATCCATGTGTCATCAAAACCAATGTTGAATTTGTGCAGCAGTACTGACACTGTCCAATATAAGTGACACACTGTCACTTGCTCTCACAAACATGTGAATCTAGTCACAAACTATACTGGTTAATTCTTAATGCCAATATATCAGTTAGGAATGGGCAATATCTTGGCATTCAGGATTTGGGTAACAACAGGAGACAGACATGAAAGTTATGCACTCGATAGTTGGTTTATAACACCTGCAATATTATCCACCTGATATGTACAAACAGATTTTGGACAAATACCTGTCAATTTCTTGTAGTTTACTGGGGAGGAAAGTAACACCCTTTACTTAGTGCAAGCCCCATTATATATCAATTTTAGTATATTTCACAACTGTACATTTTCTGTCAACATATCGTTTTGTGTTCATTAGACAAAATGGTCTTCCGTTATTAATTTTTTTCCAGCTCTAGTAGACAGAATTCCACAACCATCTATCATGTTGGGCAGGCATATTATAGCACTTAGCCATGCCAATGATTTTCACAAAGCGAGACTAACTCGACACTTAGCTCATAAAACAGCAAGTTTACGTAAAGTGTTTCTCAAGTTCACATTAGCAGTTTCTAGTTTAAGCTACAGCAAGTTGAAAAAAAAATTTGAACATACAAAAATAAATTCCACAAGGGCTGAACTTTAGTAACATATAGCATTTAATCTGATCATATGATCAGCGAGTGGAAGAGGAGACAAAATAAATCCTACTTACAAAGCTTTAAATCAGTATGACACATACCAGGCAACAACAGACAATGTGTGAATAAGCTTGCAAGGACTACATCACCATTATTATTGCAGTGTGGACATGATATCAGACCTATCAGTGTTTACATGGGCAAGTATTGCTGCACAACATGGTGATAGACACTCCTCCAGATAGTGGGGGGAAACATGTGCCTGCCATTAAATATGTAGATTCAATCAATCCATTCATTAGGCTTCCACAACTGCCAGCAGACAGCACAAAACAGGCTGACTCCTCTCTCACACACAGTAGCACAGAGGATTTTTAAAAATGTACCACAATTTGAAGGACAGGAGGAAAAACAGAATCACAATATTTGCCATACGGGTACAATTTGAAAACCATGTGTAGTTGTACAAGAGTGGGCACTGCAGGTCTCAAAACTGCAAAGATATTTGTCTCAGAAAAGCCAAAGACTATCAAAAAATAAACATGGGTAAAATAATACCCGTGATGTAGAGATGCCAGCGTTAGACTGGGGTAAACACAGTAAGAAGTCTGACAACACCAGTTTTAAAACCAACCGATTTATTTGATAGTAAACTCGCAAGCTTTCGACTCTATGGCCTTCATCAGGTGAAATAATACCAGCATGGGGCAGGATTGGAGGCAAGTGGAGCATGCAGTAGTTTGTAAGTTGGTTTGGGATTAGTTATTTTTCCTTTTTACTAGTTTTGTAGATATTAAAACTGATTATTACAAGACATTTGCCTGCACTGCAATCAATTTCTTGACAATCTATTGTAAACATCATATTGATCCTAGCCAGTTCACTTTTGGAATCCTTGGTTGCAGTTACTTAGTTTCATCGTACAGAACAGCCAAGCTTTGATCCAGTTTTTAAGCTGATGGGATAAATGTTTCCTCTGTCCTGGCCAATACTGATCTCAGCCAAAACTACCAAAAACTAATAAACTGGCCATTATCTGACTGGCATGTCTGGGATTTTATTGTGCTCAACTTGGGCTCGGCATTTGTCTATGATTGCAAGTGATCAAGCACACTTCCAAGATAACTTATTAAATAGTCTGAAGAGCCTTTTCTGCACCTGAGCAACATTTTCCTTCAATCTATTTCACTACTGTTTCTGAAAACTTGATTTGCAAATTTATTCTGCCATATCACACTTCAGAGATATTTCATTGGCAGTAAAACATTCTGGGGCGCTCCAATACCATGAATGGTGATCTATAAATGAAGATTTGTGCTTATAATGAGATAAAGATATAGTATGTTTTACATGTTCTCTTAGTTAGGTTAGTACATTGTATACCTGTTTGAAAGACAACAATGTAGTTAGTGGTTGCGGACTCGTAATACTGATATTCAAGCTGATGCTGTAGTGACACTGGTTCAATTGCTACCATGGCATCTGGTGAAATTTAAATTCACTAAGTAAATCTGGAACATAAAACTACTCTCAGTACTGGTGCCCATGATAAAATCACGAACACCAGGTTATGCCCATGTAGTAGCCCATGAATACAGGTTCACTAATGTCCTTTAGAGAAGGGAATCTGCCATCCTTACCAGTCTGGCCAACACTCCAGTTAGTGGCTGACTCTTAACTGCCCTTTTAAATAGCACGGCAAGCAGTTCAGCAGCAATTAGAAATGGGTAACTGGTCTTGCCAGTGACATTTACATTCCATGAAACAATAAAAAAAACCATGGTTGAAAAAATGGTCCAGAAGCCAATTTTTCAAACAATCAAGAGCTTCAACACTGATAGTTAATATGATTATACCACACGGCAAAGTTAATCTCTCACTTATAGAAACACATCAAAATTGCACACTCATCAATCACCACCAAGGTCATATGGCCTGGTGAGCAAACCTAAACATCGGGCAGTAAAGACAACACTTTGGTCAATGAAAGAAGAAAGTTACTTTAGCAAGTAACACCAATCTTAGCAAACCGCTAAGTTTCAGAAAACTAAGAAAACTTTCGTACTGTAGTTAGTGAGTGCAGGATGGTTAAGCAGACAATTCCAGTCAGGCAGTGCCTTAGTTACATTGCCTGGCTGAGATTTAAATCCTCGCTGCCAGGAATATGTTGTGGGCACATGAGCTGATCTGCAAGGTCAAAGCCAAGTTTGCTTAAGTGAATATTTTTTTAGAAATCTGTGGTACGATTTGACTAAGTGTAGGAGAATTCTCCCCTGCAGCCTGGCCAACATTTATCCCTCAACTAATATAATCACTAAAAGCTGATTATCTGCTGAATTATCCCATTGTTGTTTACAGGACCTCACCAAGCACAAACTAGCTGATGCGCTTCCCTGCATTCCAATGGTGTCTTCACTTACTGTAAAATGGTTTGGAAGCATAACAAAACCACGGAAAGTAGCATAGAAATGCAAATGTGAACTTCTGTTTTTATTAAAATTTAACACTCCAAACAGCACTTTTTTCTGCAGATTCCAGTAAGCTCTGGGCAAATACAAGTAGTGCCGAAGCCTCAAACACTGTTAAAACTGTAATTACTTTCCATGTGGCACCCACACTACATCTTCAAGGGACATCAGCAGTCTCTATACATTGTAATCACAGTAAGGTTTTGCAGAAATATGCGTCAAAAGGGTCTGAGGTGGGGCTGCACAGGTTTTAGTTGCTTAAAAGATGTCAATCTTATTTAAATAACTGTCCTTTAGCCTGTCTGCTACAAGACAACGTGGTTAAGAAATATTCTGAAAACCAGAATATTCTGGATATATTTTAAATCATCACTCATTCAAATTTCCTCAGATGAACAGATTTTTTCTGCAAGTAAACATGTGTACCTCTCGACCTATTTGCCTTCCAGTCTATCAAAAATTTCAAAACTATGATGTCAACATGCTGGCAATTCTGCACTTTCCTCCTTCATGCTAAATAACACACTGAAATCAAACATTTCACAGGGCATTACCAAAATCAACAGCATATTCTCTATAAAGACCAGGGTGTGAACTAATCACACATCTCATTAAAGAGCCAACATAAGTGAGGCTTTGGAATTGAGAGCATGCTTGGCGAAGAGGGAAAGATGCTGTTCCTTTCTTTTTTCACCCTGTAGGAATTGGTTTTGACTCTACTACAGAGAAAGGAGTCAGCTGTTTGATGAGTACCTGGCAAATGGTTAAAGACTATTCCAGTCTCAAAGTTTAAAATAGCATACCAACTGTTGCTAAAGTTAATAGAATATATAAAAAAGGAAAACAAGTGCATAATATAATTAAGTAATGAATTAAAACACAAAAGATGGCAGGACAGGTGATGTATCAAGGCTACAACATGTGGGGGCTCCTGAATATCAGCATGTTCCAAGGCTAACATGTCTGCAGTAAGTTTTTGCAAATCAAAAAGTTCCAGCTCAGTCACTGAACTGAAGCTGAATTGCGGGGACTGCAACATATGGGAGAATATAACCAGGTAGTTTGTACCAGGAGACAGGAGGGTGTGACTGCAGGCGAGGCAGATGACCGGTCTAGAGCACAGAAGTGTGGGAGTCTCAGCCTTTTCAATTGTCCAATCAGTTTAAGCTTTTCTATTTATTTGAGAGTGGGGGCTGCTGGATGGATGAGCAAACTGGCCATGGTACTGTGGTACAGGAAGTCATTAAAATATGGGGAGCAAAAAGGGTAGTGGTGGTAGTAGGGGACGGTACAGTCAGAGGGATTGACATTGTTCTGTGCAGCAGGAGTCCAGACAATTGTATTTCCTATCCAGTGTCAGGATTCATGATATCTGCTCAGGACTAGAGGGGAACTTCCAGTGGGGGAGGGGCACTCCAGTCATAATGGTCCACGTAGGTACCAACAACAAAATTAGAACTGGGGAGAGGTTCTTCATAGAAAATATGAAGAGCTAGACTTTAAATTAAAAAGCAGAACCTCAATGGTAGTAAGCTTTGATCATTACCAGAGGGGCACGCAATTGCATAGCGTGCATAGTGAGAGTATGGCTGGGAAGAAATGAGTTCTGGTTCTTGGTGTAGTAGCAGCAATACTGGGGAAAGTAGGGGCTGTAACACTGCAAAGGTCTACACCTGAACCGTGCTGAGACCAGTATTCTAGTAGAGAGGATTTTAAACTAAATAGTGGCGGCAAGTGATCAAATTTGGAAAAACATGGTAAATCAAAGAATAAAGAAGGGGCAAGAGAGAAAGGTATCAATGTTGGAAATAAGCAGATTGTGACAGGAAGAGAGTATACAGGAAAAGAGTAAATCAGCAGATAAGGCTTCAAAAATTATAAAAGGACAAAACTGAAGAAACAGGTTGCACATAGCATTCAAAACAAAACAGATTAACCCAGATTGCAAACAGAAATAAGTACAATCTTACAGGCATTATAAAAACATGGCTGCAGGATGACAGATTGGAATTTGAATATTGAGGGATATATAACATTTAGAAAGGACAGCTCGGAAAAGATGGAGGAGTAGCTCTGTTAAGTAACGATGGTATTAGTAAGTCAGAGAGAATAAGCCAAGTTCAGGGTACCAGAATGTAGAAATGGTTTGGATAGAGATGAGAAATGAAGGCAAGAAGTTACCTGCAGAAGTTGGGTACAGTTCCCCTAACAGTAACCATACAACAAGGTGGAGTATAAAGGAAAAAATAATGGGAGCATGGCAGAAAGTATGACAATATTCATGTGGGATTTTAATCTGCACATAGACTGGGAAAAATCAGATGGGCAAAGTAGCCTACATGAGGAATTCATAGAAGATTTTTAGGATAGTTTCTTAGAGTAGTGCGTTCTTGTACCAACCAGAAAGGAGACTATGCAATAAAATGGGATAATTAATTATCTCACAGTAAAGGTGACGCAAAGTAACAATGATTATAATATAATTCAATTTTACATTCAATTTGAGGAAGAGAAGAATACATCCAAGATTAATATTTTAAATATAAATAAAGGCACTTATAAGGACATGAAAGTACACCTAGCTAAAGTGAACTAGCAGATTAGGTTAAGGGATAGATCAATTGAGATGCTGTGGCAGACATTTAAGAGAATATCTAAGAGTACAACGAATAGATACATTCCAACAAGAAAAAAGTTCCAAAAGAAGGATCCACCATCTGTGGTTAACTAAAAAAAATTAAACATAGTATCAAAATTAAAGAAAAGCATTTAATTGCACCAGATGGGTGCATTAGAAGACTGGACAAGATATAAAAATGGCGAAGAATGACAAAATGGAGGAAAACATATTTCCTGCTATCTTTCTTTCATACTCCAAAGACAGATAGTATTGAGATTTATAGATATTTTATAACAAAGTGACCACAGATCTTACAGGAAGTGAGTCAAAAGAATTAATGACAGCAAGTAAGAAGATGGCAGATGAATCAAACAGGTAATTTGATTCAGTGCTCACTACAGAGGGCACAAATAACACCCCAGAAATAGCTATAAATGAGGAATTGGAAGGCAGGAACCCACCCGGGATTCAATCAACAGGGAAGAGGGGCCACGAGCTAATCCTGATGTACTTCACGGAGAGTGAGATAGGCTAAGGGATTTTAATTTTCCAGAATTCCTTAGATTCGGTGAAGATTCCATTAGATTGGAAAATAGTGAACGTGATTTCTTTATTTAAAAAGCGCAGGAGCCAAAAAGTTGGAATCTACAGGCCAGTTAGCTTCACATCAGTCGTACAGAAAATGTTAGAAGCTATAAAGATGACATAATAGGTCACTTGGAAAAGGTCAGGGTAATCGAGCAGAGTCAAATCATGTTTAACCAACTTATTGGAGTTCTTTAAAGTAGTAATATATGCAGCAGATAAAGGGGAACTGGTAGATGAACTTCCAGTTTAAAGGTTAGTTCTTAGTGTCATAAATAACATTAACACTGCAATGAAATTACTGTGAAAATCCCCTAGTCGCCACACTCTGGTACCTGTTCGGATGTGGAGATGCCGGCATTGGACTGGGGTAAACATAGTAAGAAGTCTGACAACACTAGGTTTGAGTCTAACCAATTTATTTGACAGTAAACTCACAAGCTTGAGGTTCCCCTCTTCGTCAGGTGAATGAAGAGTTCTGGCCTCAGACAGTACATATAACAGCAAAGACAGTTTACAAATTACTGATTAATCAGTAATTAGCAATTAATCAGTAATCTGTCGAGTATCTGTGCTGTTATATGTACTGTCTGAGGCCAGAACTCTTCATTCACCTGACAAAGAGGGGAACCTGGAAAGTTTGTGAGTTTACTATCAAATAAATCGATTGGACTTAAGCCTGTTAGGGTACACAGGGAGAATTTAACATGGCCAATCCACCTAACCTGCACGTCTTTTGGACTGTGGGAGGAAACTGGAGCACCCAGAGGAAACCCACGCAAACAAGGGGTGAATGTACAAACTCCACATAGATAGTGATCCAAGCTGGGAACTGAACCCAGGTCCCTGGCACTGAGGCGGCAGTGCTAATCACTATGCCATCACTCCACCCTAGAAGGCACAATGGTACACCAAAGGTTATTCTAATAAACAAAAACTCATGATGTAGCAGATAACACGGATGGAAGATTGACTAGCTAACAGGAATCTGAGGGTAGGGTTAAAAGGGACATTTTCTGGTTGGCTAGATATAATGAGTGGTGTGACATAGGAATTAGCGCTGGAGACTTAATTTTTCACAACTTACATCAATGATTTAATGAAGGGACCAAAGGTATGGTGCATTGAGCTGAACAGGCACTGGAGTGTAGGAACTAGGGAAGTTTCACGGTAATTTCTTTGCAGTGTTAATGTAAGCCTTCCATGTGACTAATAAATAAATTTTAAATCTGTTAGCGACACAAACGAAGATAGGATAGTACAGTGTGAAGAGGACAAACGGAGGCTAACAAAGAGATTATAGCCAAGTTAAGTGAGTGGGCAAAGACCTGGCCAATGCAGTATCATGTGGGACAGTGTGAAATTGTCCATTTTGACAGGAAAAATAAAAAAGCACATTGTATAAATGGTGAGAGATTGCAGAGGAATCAAGATTATAGCGCGAATCGCAGAAGGTTAGTTTGCAGATACAGAAAATAATTCTGAAAACTAATAGTGTGTTATAATTTGTGATGAGAATTGAATATACAAATATGGACACTGTACTTCAGTTATACAGAGCTCTGGTGATGCCACATCTGGAGTACTGTCTTCAGCATCAATCTCCTTCTTTAACAAAGGATATAAATACATTGGAAGCAATTCAAATAAGGTATACTCGATGAATACCTCAAATGGAAGGGATATCTTTTGAGGTTGGACAAGCTGGCCTTGTATCTACTAGAGTTTAGAAGAGTAAGAGGTGACTTGATTGAAACGTGGAGAATCTAGTTTTGGAAGTCACTGTTTGAAAATAAGGGGTCACCGATTTAAGACAAATGAGGATTTTTTTTCCTCTTGCGGGGGACTGGAACTCTCTTCCTCAAAAGGCAGTGGAAAGAGAGTTTGAATATCTTTAAGGTAGATCTCAACAGATTCTTGATATGTAGGAGAGAGTGAAAAATATTCAGGGATAGGTGGGAATGTGGCATTGAAGTTAAATCATTAAATCAGCCATGAAGGGCTGAGGAGCTTATTCTTGCTCCAAATTTGTATGTTCCCACTGGACTTCCCTGTTCTTCGAAATGATACCATATGATTTTTTTTTAGGTCATTCTAAGAATGCAGATTGGCCTTGGTTTAGCACCTTTTCTTGATGGAGAGGCAGTGAAGTGTCAGCTAAAATATGCATTTCAGTCTCCAACATGTCAATTCAACCAAAGAGCTAATGACTCAGGCGAGAACGTGACGACTGAGCTGGGCTCCATACTTGGATTGCATGAGCAACTTGGATCAGAATAGAGCGACAGAACAACTTACATAGATACAGCACCAAGATCCTGAAATTAACAAGTATGCTGATTTTTACTTGACTTTATCAGTGGAGCAATATTACTGTACCATGCACAATTTAAACATAGGCAGACATGGGAGAAACAGAGCAAAGCTTTGTACAGAAAGTCAAAAAGCAGGCTATTCATTTAAATAAAGTTCATTTAGTAGTCACAAATGGACTTACATTAACACTGCAGTGAAGTTACTGAGAAATTCCCCGAGTCACCACATACAGGTGCCTGTTTGGGTCAACGCACCTAACCAGCACATCTTTCAGAATGTGGGAGAAAACTACGCAAACAAGGGAGAACATACAAAATCCACACAGACAGTGAAGCAAGTTGGGAATCAAACCCTGGTCCCCAGCACTGTCAGGCAGCAGTGCTCATCACTGTGCCACCATGCCGCCCCAATAAATAATAAATTAAATATCTATATAAATATATTATGCGGATTTCTTGCAAAGGGGAGAGATGAAATCCTAAGATCTGCAAACTGACACCACCTTTTTCAGGATTTAGAACAGAAACAGCAAAGTGATAAGGTTCAATGACTAAGTTGATCTCGTAATCCAGAAATATTATCTGGACACAAAGGCTTATGATCTGACAAGTTATTAAAATAGCTACATAAATATCAATTGCCTCATTTCAATTAAGCATAGATATCTAAAGATTTGTTTCAGCAAACGATCTAAATGCTCATCCTGTTTACTCATCTCTAAGTCATAAATATGGTTTCACCATCGAGACTGAACGGCAATCACTGCACATTCATTTTTGCATCTCCAATAATGAGTCAAGCACAGCATGTTCACACGCAGAAACTGCATCTTAAACATGCAGCAATAGCCTGACTACATGCCTAGTGGCTGGTCAAACAAACTAAGTTTTGCATTATAAATAGAGTCAAATCATAATTACTGTGCTAACACTTCACATTGCTTGACAGCTTGTATAAAAACAAAATACTGAGATCTGTCCACCAGTCACCGCAAACCACCAATCACTTGTCACTTCACAATGATCAGCATACAATGGGCAAGAAAAAAAAGTCACCCATGGACTTCCAAAGCTTCCTGTTATCATGTTAGGTATGGCCTGTTTGGTGCTCAAGAAGCAAAGTCTAAAGCTATAAATGCATCACTGATCAAAATGTGTTTTATATTGACAGTAAAAACTCACATACATATCTGACACTCAGATACTTATTGCTACAAGCAAACATATTACCATAAGGTGACAGATCATTGTGCTATGCTGTTCCTCCAAAATGAAAGGGCATTTCATGGGAGCTTCTAACACGATGTGCGCAATTGAAAGAAGTTTAAGGTGGGATTCTTCTAGTAAATTATCCCATAACAACTTACAAGTCTCATGTTTCTCTTACAAGTGGAAAGGTGAAATACTTCATAAATCGTAGGGTGACCACCATGCTTGAATCTTGGGCACTACCTCAGCAGATACTGCTGCTCTAGAAACCTGATCCACAAAGTTTGCTGGTTAAGCGCCCTATTTTCAGACATTAGGAGGAGGCCCACTGGCTCAGTTCACCATATGGAGCACATGACTGACCAGACAACTTTCCATTTATCTCTACTGTGTCCTCACCAGAAACAGCTTACATGTGCAATTCAATGGTTTCTCAATTGATGATGCAGAGATGCCAGCGTTGGACTGGGGTAAACTCAGTAAAGTTTTACAACACCAATTTTAAATCCAACCAATTTATTTGATAGTAAATCTGCAAGCTTTCGACGAATCCTTACATCTAACCTGCTATTCAAGTGTTAAAATGGCTAACAATGTGTGTGAAGGGAATCCTGAGCATTGGTTAGAGAATTGTGTATTTTCTCCAGACAGCACAGTAAGTGAGGATTCGCATTCTAATCAGCAATCTGTAACTGTCTGTGTGGATATGAGTGCCTCTGCAGATCAGAACACTGCATTTGTCTGACGAAGGCTGTAAAGTCGAAAGCTCGCAGATTTACTATCAAATAAATTGGTTGGATTTAAAATTGGTGTTGTAAAACTTTACTGAGTTCTCAATTGATGACATACGTATATCCATAGAATAAACCTAAAATAAGTATCATCCCTAAATAGAGAAATTACTTGTCATATATCAAGAAGGTTAAGGGAGATTTAATACAAAGTAACATTTATTTATTAATCTCAAGCAGGCTTACATTCACACTGTCATGAAGTTGTGAAAATCTCCTGGTCGCCACACTCCGGTGCCTGTTCAAGTACACTGAAGGAGAATGTGACCTGGCCAATAAACCTAACTGCACATCTTTGGACTGTGGGAGGAAACCACAGCACCCGGAGGGAACCCACGCAGACCTGGGGAGAATGTGCAAACTCCACACAGACAGTGACCCAAGCTGGAAATTGAACCCAGGTCCCTCGCACCGTGAGCAGCAGCACTGAACTCTGTTCCGCCCTGTGTGAACATTATGAAGTTATTTTTGATAAAAGGAAGAAACTGCTTCCATCCATAGAGAGTTGATTACTAGTGGATACAGTAACTTTCAAAAAGGAATTGGATAAATACATGAAGGGAAAGATTTACAGGACTAAGAGGGGAAAAAACTCTTTCAAAGAACCAGCAAAGGCACAATGAGCCAATAAGCATCCTACACAGTGAGATTCAGTCGCAAGCATTTAAATTCTGCTCCCCAAATAAACCCTCTCCCACCCAAACAGCAAATTGCTTCCCACTGCTTCTATCATTAATGCAGCACTAACACATCAGGCAGCAAAAACATACACTTATCAAAAACAGCAACAGCGCTTGACGGTGACCAAAGCACAGCTTTTCTATCCAACTGCCATTTGCAAAAGGCTGAGAGTGGGAGTAGCAGGATGGTGGTGAATGTACTTGTGCACCACAATATTCAAAAGATGTTCCTCCAGCCCATGCGTGATTAGAAACACATTAAATAAACAACACCCTACAGGATCATCAAAGTGATTTACATTAACTGGTTACACATTAAAAATATTCAGAATACAAGTAGCAGGTGCAGCAATAAAATGGTTACGTTATTCAATTAGCAATCCCAGGACCTGGATTAATAATGAGGTTGAGATCAAATTCCATCATAGTACTTAGAGAATATTTACTGCAGTTACTTAAAAATCAGGGTTTTGTTTAAAAGAGCTAAAATCGGTGTGGTAACTACAAATTGTTGCAAAATCCCATTAAGTTTACTAGCTGCTCTCGGGAAAGGGAATCTGTCATTCTTAGCAGGTTTGGCCTGTATGCGATTACATCAATTTAATGGTTGCTTTCTCAAATCACAAACAAGCCACTCAGTTTAGGGATGGGCTTGAAAGGCTAGTTTTGCCATCAATTCTTTGCCATAAAAAGCAAAGAGAAACAATGTGTAGCAATCAGCTACAGAAAAAGCAAAGTCTTTACCTTTCTTAGTTCCACTGTTACTTCATTTCTGTGTCTTCTCATAGTCTGAAACAGAAGAGGTAGCAGCCAGAATTAATCATCTTGCTCGACAAATTGCTCCAGCAGTAAAATGAGATCTCCCATGGCATGTTCACAGTATGTCAAACAAGATACTTCTAAACAAGGACAGGAGAATTATCATCCAAGAACAACCTAGTTTCCTTTTGAAACATGGAACTCAGTCTCTTGAACTACTGTCATTCACCTCATGATTGACCTGTAAATCAACTCCATTCACATTTCTTGATTCAAGAGCCCATAATAACATTATCTGACATATTTATCAATCGCACTTGTGAAATTTTCAGTTGACCCCCAGCCTCAACTACTTCTTGGGAGAGTGTTTCAGGTTTTCAGAATCTGTTATGTAAAGAATTGTTTCCTGAAATCATTCCTGAAGCATCAAATCTAATTTCAGATTACATCCCTTTGTTCTGGACTCCCCTTTTTCTGTGTTTGCCTTATCAACTCCTTTAATCAACTTAAACTTAACTTGCATCATTATTAATCCATTTATACAAAGGAATACGTGCCTGGTCTATGCAACTTGTCCTCATATTTTAACTCGTATCTCCAGTCTCAGTCTAATGTGTTGTACCCCCTCTACAGCAATATATCCTCCCTGAGTACTGTGCTGTCAGAATTAAACACCTCTAAGGCCATAAAGTCTATTACTGCTATTTAAACAATGGATAAGAGATTTTACATTTCCTTGAAGTCACACGCGTACCCAAACAACCTCCTTTTTAAAGACAAAGCTGTAACTTGCAAGACATTAAGGGTTGAGACTCTATACTTAACAAAACAACATTTGAAAATACATTTTTGAGAACAGCAATATTATCCTGCTAATGGACAGTGCATCTTTAGGACCACAAAAGCTAATTGCTGTTAACTACACTCAAATTTGAAGTGTTGTTTAATCAGAGAACTTTATGAATTGTAACATGCTCCTCAGTTTGACTCCAGGTCAGATGCACAGAACAAAACATTTTTCTCAAGACTTTTCTTTTTGGACCTACAATTCGTATAAACCATCTTTCATTTGCACATGCTGAGACCTGCTCACTAAATCAAAGATGCCCTATTTTGCAGGATTAGGAATATCATACCACAATATGTAATAGGTTAATTCTTTAAAGGTTAGAGTTTAATTGTTCCAAACTAAGTAACGCGTTCTTGAAGGGAAGAAGCTGATAAGTAAACTATGGATTCAGTCCATGCAGAGGTCAGGTATCCATTGACCAGACACTGAACAAAGCCCAGTGACATAAATATGGTGGCCAGGAATTTACTGCATGCAACTCACCTCCTGATTCCCCAAAACCTATTTGCCATCTAATGAGGCACAGGTCACAGAAGTGTGACAGAATACTCTCTATTTATCTGAATCAATGCAGCTCCAACAATACTCAAGAAGCTCAGCATCATCCAGGGCAATGCCACCGACTTGACCAACGCTGCATCGACCATTTTACATAGTCACTCCCTTCACCACTGGCACACAATTGCAGCAATGTGTTCCATCTATAAGATTCATTGCAGCGACTTGCCAATACCTCTAGATCTAAAATCTCCACCACCTAAAAGCACAGCAGACCTGAGAACACCACCTACTGCAAATTCCCTTCAAATTACATACCAACCTGACTCACTGTTTGCCAGGTCAAAATCCTGGAACTCCCTAACAACACTGAAGGGTATATCCCACATAACATTTCAAGAAAGCTCAAGGAGAATTTGGAATGGCAACAAACTCTGGCCTTACCAACTATGCTCACCACCCAAAAACAAACAAAATTGCAGACATCCTAATGCTAGTGTTTTCTGTTCAAGAGCTTTACAACTTCCTTACACTTTGTGAAATGCAACACAGCAAGTTGTGCATGACATCCATACTGAATCTACATTTACATTGTATTTACTAAATACATTCATCAAACATGTTCAGCCAACTGAGCAGGTCTCCATAAGGACAGGACAGCATTTGCAGCAATTGTCCACTCAAGTTACCAGTTAACAGGTGAAGCTTTCACTGTACAAATACAAGGTACCTCAACCTGGGTACGGTGTTCTAGCCCCCTAGTGGGAATGAACAAAAGTCAATGAATGAAAGTCAATGAACGAACTTGTTCTGGCATCAATAGGAACTCACTATCCAAAATGTGGGCAATCACCACCCAAATTCACCAACCGTTTTACTTTTAAAGCTATTCCACTCTCTCTCCCCAATGGGACTGGGGGAGGAGGGGGGGTACAAGAAGGAGGGTCATAGAGAGTGGTGAAAGTGGGTCAAGAATGAGCATGGAGGAGTTGGGGGGTAAGGGGAGTGACAGCAGGAGGAGTAAGGTTGAGAAGGGGGTGAGGAGAGTGAAGGTGACTGAGGGCCTCCCAATCTCCCCAACCGTGGGGTCCACTTTCAGGGTATTGGTTGAGGAGGAATTCAAGGAGGAGTCGGGGGTCAGAGGGGGGGGGGTAGTGGGTGGGGAGAAAAGGGGACGGGGGGGGGGTGGGGAGCGGGGGGGCGGGCGGGGGGTGGGGAGACGAGGGGGTGGGGCAGAGAGGACGGGGGCGGGGGGGGGCGGGCGGGGGGGGGGAGACGGCGGGGGGGGCGGGGGGGGGGAGCGGCGGGGGGGTGGTGGGGGGGGGGTGCGGCGGGGGGTGGGGAGACGCGGGGGGTGGGGGAAGGGGTGGGGAGACGGGGGGGGGGGGGGCGCGGGTGGGAGACGGGGGGCGGGGGCGGGGGGTGGGACGGGGGGGGGGGCGGTGGGGGGGGGACGGGGGGGCGGGGGGGGGGGGGGGGGGGAGCACCGGGGGCGGGGACAGGGGGGGGGGGGGGGGGACGGGGGGGGTGGGGGGGGGTGGGGGACGGGGGGGGGGGTGGGGGCGGGGGGGTGGGGAGTGGGGCGGGGGGTGGGGAGGGGGGGGGGGAGGGGGTGGGGAGACGGGGGGGGGCGGGCGGGGACGGGGGGGAACGCGGGGGCTGGGGGCTGGGGCGGGGGCGTGGGGGGGGGGAGGGGGGGGAGACGGGGGGGGGGCGGGGGGGGGAGACGGGGTACGGGGGGGGGCGGGGGGGGGGTGGGACGGGGGGAGGGGGCGGGGGGGGGGGGAGACGGGGGGCGGCGGGGGGAGCGGGGGGGGGGGGGGTGGGGGCGGGGGGGGGCGGGGGGGGGGGGGGGGGGGGAGCGGGGGGTCGGGTGGGGGCGGGGGGGGGCGGGGGGAACGGGGGGGCACGGGGGGGGGGGGAGGGAAGGGGATGGGGCCGGGGTGGGGGACGGGGTGGGAACGGGGACGGGGGGGGAACGGGGACGGAACGGGGACGGGAACGGGGACGGGGGGGAACGGGGACGGGGGGGGGGGGACGGGGGGGAACGGGGACGGGGGGGCAGGGAACGGGGACGGGGGGGCGGGGGGGGGGGGAGGGGGGGCGGGGGGGGAACGGGGACGGGGGGGGGGGGGAACGGGGGGGGGGGGGGGGGGGGGACGGGGAACGGGGACGGGACGGGGAGGGGACGGGGAGGGGCGGGGGGGGGAACGGGGACGGGGGGCGAACGGGGACGGGGGGCGGGGGGACGAAACGGGGACCGGGGGCGAGGGGGGGCGAACGGGGGGGGGAGGGGGGCGGGGAGGGGGGCGAGGGGGGGCGGGGGGGGGCCCGGGCGAGGGGGGCGAACGGGGACGGGGCGAGAGGGGGGGGGGGCGAAACGGGGACGGGGGGCGAGGGGGGGCGAACGGGGACGGGGGCGAGGGGGGGCGAACGGGGGGGGGCGGGGCGGGGACGGGGGGCGGGGGTGGGGGGGCGAGGGACGGGGGGCGAGGTACGCGGGTGGACGGGGGGACGGGGACGGGGGGCGAGGGGGTCGGGGACGGGGGACGGGGGTAGGGGGGTCGGGGACGGGGGTGGGGGGGGGGGGACGGGGGTGAGGGGGGGGGGGGGGGGGGTGAGGGGGGGGGTCGGGGACGGGGACGGGGGTCGGGGACGGGGTGAGGGGGGGGGGTCGGGGACGGGGGTGAGGGGGGGGTCGGGGACGGGGGTGAGGGGGGGGGTCGGGGACGGGGGGGGTGGGGGGGGGGGGGGGGGGGGGACGGGGGTGAGGGGGGGGGGGGGGGACGGGGGGAGGGGGGGGTCGGGGACGGGGGTGAGGGGGGGGTCGGGGACGGGGTGAGGGGGGGTCGGGGACGGGGTGAGGGGGGGGTGAGGGGGGGGGTCGGGGACGGGGGTGAGGGGGGGTCGGGGACGGGGGGGGTGGGGGGAGGGGGGGGGGGTGGGGGGTGGGGGGGGTGAGGGGGGGGTCGGGGACGGGGGGTGGGTGGGGTGGGTGGGGGTGGGTGTGGGGGGGGGTCGGGGACGGGTGTGGGGGGGGGTCGGGGACGGGGTGGGGGGGGGTCGGGGACGGGTGGATAGTCCCCAAGTGGGGGTTCGGTTGGTAGGGGGTTCCGAGTTGGACGCGACCACCCCCCTCCTCCTCCCTCTTCCCCCGATTCTCGGACCGGGTGTCGGTTCCTGGCAGTAGAACGGCAGCGGCGGCCTCGGGCCTGATTGCGGCGGGCAGCCTGATCCCAGGCCCCGGGCGGGGAGGACTCGCTATTCCCGGCTTCGGCCGGCGACAACCAACTCGCTGGGCCGCGGCTCCCAGGCTCAGAGAGACTGAAACTGGCACCCACTGCCGCCCTATGCCTCTCCTCCCCGGGTCGCTCACCTCCACATCGCGGCCCTTGTTCTTGAAGCTTTTGATGCGGTGATTCTCGGCGCCACTGCTGTCCGCCATCGCGCTACTCAGCTCCGCCCCGCCCGCCGCCGAGGAGACTACAGAATGTTCCACAGCCTGAACTCCCGGAGCCCGCCACCCGGGGGCAGCAAATCACCCTGAACTCCCGGAGCCCGCCACCCGGGGGCAGCAAATCACCCTGAACTCCCGGAGCCCGCCACCCGGGGGCAGCAAATCACCCTGAACTACCGGAGCCCGCCACCCGGGGGCAGCAAATCACCCTGAGATCCCGGAGCCCGCCACCAGGGGGCAGCAAATCACCCTGAGATCCCGGAGCCCCACCAGGGGCAGCAAATCACCCTGAAATCCCGGAGCCCGCCATCCGGGGGCAGCAAATCACCTGAGATCAGCCCGCCACCCGGGGCAGCAAATCACCCTGAGATCCGGAGCCCGCATCCGGGGGCAGCAAATCACCCTGAGATCCCGGACCCCCACCGGGGATCCCTGAACCCGGACCGCCACGGGGCAGCAATCACCCTGACCCGGAGCCCGCCACCAGGGGCAGAAATCACCCTGACCCCGGGGGCCCGCCACCCGGGGCAGCAAATCACCCTGAACCCCCGAGCCCGCCACCAGGGCAAATCACCCTGAACCCCGGAGCCCGCCACCAGGGCAGCAAATCACCCTGAACCCCCGGAGCCCGCCACCAGGGGCAGCAAATCACCTGAACCCCCGGAGCCCGCCACCAGGGGCAGCAAATCACCCTGAACTCCCGGAGCCCGCCACCAGGGGGCAGCAAATCACCCTGAACCCCCGGAGCCCGCCACCAGGGGCAGCAAATCACCCTGAACCCCCGGAGCCCGCCACCAGGGGCAGCAAATCACCCTGAACCCCCGGAGCCCGCCACCAGGGGCAGCAAATCACCCTGAACTCCGGGGAGCCAGCGCCAGCAAATCACCCTGAACTCCGGAGCCCGCCACCCGGGGGCAGCAAATCACCCTGAACTCCCGGAGCCCGCCACCCGGGGCAGCAAATCACCTGAACTCCGGAGCCCGCCACCCGGGGGCAGCAAATCACCCTGAAATCCCGGAGCCCGCCACCAGGGGGCAAATCACCCTGAGATCCCGGAGCCCGCCATCCGGGGGCAGCAAATCACCCTGAACTCCCGGAGCCCGCCATCCGGGGGCAGCAAATCACCTGAGATCCGGAGCCAACCGGGGCAGCAAATCACCCTGAGACCCGGAGCCCGCCAGGGGGCAGCAAATCACCCTGACCCCCGGAGCCCGCCACCAGGGGCAGCAAATCACCCTGAACCCCCGGAGCCCGCCACAGGGGCAGCAAATCACCCTGAACCCGGAGGCCACCGGGGCAGCAAATCACCCTGACCCCCGGAGCCGCCACCAGGGGCAGCAAATCACCCTGAACCCCCGGAGCCCGCCACCAGGGGCAGCAAATCACCCTGAACTCCCGGAGCCCGCCACCCGGGGGCAGCAAATCACCCTGAACCCCCGGAGCCCGCCACCAGGGGCAGCAAATCACCCTGAACCCCCGGAGCCCGCCACCAGGGGCAGCAAATCACCCTGAACCCCCGGAGCCCGCCGCCAGGGGCGTAGCAAACGGTAGGTTTAACCCTGGGCTGGTGATACAGCGGCTGTAATACTGGATGCGGCCACTAGATGGTAGATGCTGGTTAAGGGGAGTTCCTGCAGGGGAAAGGTGTGATCAAATGGATTGATAGAATTAATACTGCTCCAAATAATGTTCCAGCAGAAGTGTGGAAGTCGGAGTGTGAAGAAGATGAGAAGAGCTCTTGGTTGTGGATGTCAGTAGCTGGTCCCGCCCAGGGTTAGTTATGGGATGGATGTGAACAGTTCTGGGGAGCGGAGTGGAGGTGCGGGGATGGCCGGGCTGCTGAGCTGGGCAGCGCTCTGCCCGCTGCTGCTCTGCGCCGCTCAGGTGCCTCTGGCTTGGGCACTGACTCTGCGCTTCGGGCAGGGCTGCCCACCTCTGGAGCGGGCACTCCTGACCTGGCTCTTCTACGATGCCATCGTGCATTTCACTCTGGTGAGTAAAACCCTCTCTCCTTCTTTTGTTGCATTAAACCCAGTTAATCTTCGGGCTGTCTTTCAACATTTCATATAAAAACACGAATCTACAGCATAAGGGGAAAGATAGGATAAAAATCCACCCAACTGTGTGCTTATTAAGAAAGAACTTGCATTTATAAAGCGGCTTTTCTAACCCTGGGAAGATCCCAATGCCTTGCAGGCAATTAAGAGTTTTAAGATGTGGTCAAGTGTTATAATGTAGGAAAAAATTATTTCAAAGATATACTTTATTCATAAATACTCTGAAATATATCATTGCTGAAACAACATTTTCAATCATTACAAACAGAGCAAAAAACTCATACGTCAGCTCTTTTCTCTCCTTAGAGATGCTGCCAGAACTGCTGAGATTTTACAGCATTTTCTCTTTTGGTTTCATAGTATCAATTCAATACATTACAGTTCAGTTCTTCCAAAAACTATATACATTCATCACATTTCAGTGTGTGATTTTTTTACAGGGTTGCACACACTTAAGCAGTCCGAGCGTTTTTCTAATATGGCAAATACTACAGCTAATTGACGCAGCAAGATCCCACAGTGTAGCCAACACAGCAACCGGGCTATTGTTAATTGAGCCAAGCACTT
The DNA here is from genome assembly GCA_024679065.1 of Sphyrna mokarran. Lineage (NCBI taxonomy): Eukaryota > Metazoa > Chordata > Chondrichthyes > Carcharhiniformes > Carcharhinidae > Sphyrna > Sphyrna mokarran. The sequence continues at coordinate 76,400,809 of JAGIQG010000013.1, read as the reverse complement.
TTAAGAACATTTGGCCTTGCAGAGACAATAATTTTCTGGAACCTTAGCTTGCAAACCATTGAAAATAACTGGATGGACAGGTTTAGAAGTTTCAGATTTCCTTTGTATCTGAGCGAGGGAGTTGACAACTTTCCTGGTCTCCAGGGATTAAATAAGGTGCAGAGGTGGCGAGTTTGAGACAGGAAATTCCAGAGTTTGAGAGGGCATACCAGCTACTACAGTAGGATTTGAACCCATATCCCCAGGACATTAGATAGGCCCTGGATTATTATTTAAGTGACATTGCTGTACGGCACTATTTCCACCGCTGCAGGGGCTCCTCAGGATAGTGTCCTCCACCCACATATCTTCAGCTACTTCCTCAGTTAACTTCCCTCTAACACAAGGTCAGAAGTTGGGATATTCACTGGTGATCACACAATGTTCAGTTCCATTTGCGAGCCCTTATACCGATGGCAGTCCATGTCCATACGTAACAGACTCTGGATCATATTCAGGCTTGGGCTGATAAATGGTAAGTAATATTTATGCCACAGAAAGCAATGATCATCTTTAACAGGAGAATTTAATCGTCTCACCTCGACAGTCAACAGCCAATTTCATTACATTTCTATCTTTTTTTGGTTCTGTAAAAGCATCACTTGGACACGAAGCATTAACAGTGTTTGTCTCCACGGACGTTGCCAGATCTGCTGAGTTTAGCCAGCATTTTCTGTTTAATTAAATTGGATGTTGTTATTGTCTTGCAGGAAGGCCCATTTGTTTACATGTCTTTGGTGGGGACGGTGGCACAATCTGATAATATTCTTGCTTTCCTATGTAAGTTCTGAATGTTTTTACAAACCTAACACAAATTTGGTAATTGCTGCTTATCACAATAAATGTGGCCTCTGGTGTACCGAGAGAACCTGGATGTTTCTCCCCCTGTGCTTCTGATGGTATCTCTGGCGTTCTCCAAGGATTGATCCGGGGTTCCCCCTCCCTATTTCTCACCTATATTTTGCCACAACGTGCCATCATCTTGGAATACAGCGCCTTGTTCCAGAGGTCTACTGGTGACATCTAGCTCCAGTTGACTAGATGTCCCTCACTCAGCCCCTTCAGTGGGTGGAATTCCCCCAACCCACCTGTGGTGGCTTTGGTGGCAGGCGGGCACCAGTATGGCAGGAGCGAAGAAGTCAGAAATCAGTCGGTGCAAAATCCTGTTGCCATTCTCCCAGTGGCGGTAGGTCAGTCCCCCTGCTGGCAGGTGCTACGAATGTCGTTTGCATCTCGTGAATGTTCATTAAAACAGTTGTCCACCATGTGGCACCAGGCCCTCCACCAGCAAGGAAGCACATCGGCATCAAACCCAATTGCTAAAGAGTGGATGGCCCTCAGTTCACCAGAGATCTTGAAGCAATAGTGCCATAGTGCTGCACTGCTGCTGATTTGCTCTCCATCACTCGGTCGGCGCACTCCAGCACCTGTCTCCATCTCTGTGCCAAGCTGGTCTTCACAGACAGCAGTGTTGCTGTTGGACCCATAGACCTTCCTGTGTCACCATCCCAGTTCAGTGCTTTGCCTGGGTTTGGGGATCTCCTTCCTCCCAGGTGTCACACACCAGTATCTATCCGTACAGTACAGTGCTGTGGGTCTCAGACAGCCACCAAAGGTCCAAACTTCGACCAGGGCTGGAGTGCAAGCAAGGTGAGGCTGGCGATGAGAGTCAGTTACCTAGTGAAGACGTTGGGGGTCATGCAAACAGGGGGGTGTGGGACTTGTGATGGTAGGCAAGGAGGTGGATAGAGGCGATGGACAATGGAAGGCAAACAGAAACTGAGGGGAGAGAAGCTCGACCCTGACAAGCTAGATAAACAACTCTCAAACAAGGGAGTCAAAGGGATATCACAATAAATTGATAAAACAGACGTCCTCTGAAGGTTTTTCCCCTACTGTGTTGCTGACATTCTGTATGATCTGGTAGCTGGGCTGCAGAGAGTGACATATGTATGTTGGACTGGTGTTTAACTATGGTGTCGGGACCATTGGCTATGCTAAATTCTCCCTCAATGTATCCAAACAGGCACTGGAGTATACATTTCTTTTTCTGTTTAAATCAGCTCAGTTGAAAACTCTTTGGCAAGTTTGTTAAATCCAAGTGGTGAGTCGGGGATACAATCCAGAGTGACACACCCCAGGGATTTTCACAGTGACTTCATTGCAGTGTTAATATAAGTCTATTTGTGACACTATGAAAAAAAAACTTATCCAGGGATAAATTTTGATATACTTAGCTAATAGTCACTATGATGTGCGTGCATGTTTATATCAGTGATGAATTGCATTCCCTCAGTTGCATGTTTCCATGTTCTCAGGGCGGGAGTATGGCAAAGCAGATGCAAGATGGCTTTATTCAGATCCCAATATCGTATCACTAGAAATCCTGACTGTGCTGCTGGATGGGTTTTTGGTTCTGCTTCTCATATATGCCATTGTGAAAGATAAATACTACAGGTAAGAAGATTGGAATGTTGCTCATTATGAAAAACGTCCAAGCAGTAAACATGCCAATAAAATTATTCTGCAAATCAGCATTAATTTGCTTCTATCTGCACTGTGCATCAGTATCAAAAGAGAACATTCCACTGGGGAGAAATGCAATGTAAAGCATTGTATCCCCCTCTCTCTATCCTAACCTTGTTATCCATCAATTTTCTTCACTTCTGGTCCCTTCATTTTACTCCTCCTTCTCTGAAAGTCTTGGCTTATTCTGGACCATTGTCCTGAAGCTGCTGGCTTCTCCAATTCTTTACCCACTTGATTGTTCTTCTTGAGTGTAGATGATGAAAGCAGTTTGACTCGGGGACGGAGTGACTGTATGAGAAAACACCTATGTGTACATTTTTCACGTGGAGCTCATTGGGTAGTAAGAACATGTTAAATCAGAGTACCTAAACTGTTTGCATTTGCCCTCAGCACCATTCTATTGAGCTAACTAATTCAGCACAGTCTAAGGGTTGAACCTGGAACTGTGTTGCTGTGTATGGCTCAATACGTCACTGAGAAATAAACTTAGCAGCTGAGCTACAGGGAAAACCCTGAATGCTTCTCTGTATTCCCTTTCATATTTCCTCATGCTCCCAAAGGAAAACCTGCAATGAATTGCCACATTGGTACCTCTCACCCTACTGCAAATAGCATGAGCGAATATGGATCTGGGAAGAGTCTGTTGGTGAATGGCTGATGCATTACAGTACTCTATGAGAGTGGATATTGAAGTCTTTCAATAATCAGGAGAGAAAGAGCACTTAGTGTTTGTGTGGTAGTGTGGCCCCTTTAAGTTCCCTGAAGACGACGTGTTCAGACTGTACCCAGTGGACTGATGTGGTGAGAAGCTGAGCCAGTGGAATGCAAGAATGTGTATCCTGGGTTGGGAAAGATCAGCAGTTGGAGCCAAGAAGAAATGTAGTCACACAGTTATTCTGACAGATGCTTTTTGTATATCATTACTCGTTGCTTTAACAATAAGCCTTTGTGTTCTGAAACTTCATCGAGTTACCCTCAATTTATTACAGTCTGATGAAGGGACTTTTGTCTGATTAGAATGTTGATTGCAGTTATCTTTGGCTATATGCCACGCTTCTAGTTACTATTAGCGTCCTGGACGAGAATCCCAAGGTAGATTATGGAGCTAGAGTAGACCCAACCATTTTTCTATTTTGCATAAATGTGAGGATTGAATGTTTCATTTCAGCAATAATTCCATTGATAAATTAGGGATCTTTTATAGTCAAAACAAACTTTATTTAATAATAGTGTAAATGTAACTCTAACAAATTAAGCAACTTAACTATTAACAGTCAAATGAAAAGGGAACAACTTTAATTTCTTATATCACTTTTTTCAAGTTCAAATAAGCAGCATTCTTCATACAGATGTAAATGCCGCATTAAATATAGTTAGCAACCATAACTATACTTGCTGTAATGAGTGTAAACAGTTTTGAAGTTTTCAGTGCGAGATGGAGTTCCAGAAGAATGTAAAATCATTCTAACTTCAACCAGGTTTCAGCTGCAAAGTAAACTGCTTTCTGCAAAAGCTTTTGCCTCTGCATGTAAACCACATGATCACATGACCCTGTCAATCACTCTAATCTGAAATCCAAGAGAAACTTAAGTAAACAAAAGTCTATTAACTTTGCTTACCATAAATATTTGCAAGGTTTAAATGAGTAATTACCCTGATCTCCAAAAATCTGAGCTGTATTTTTTCCTGACATACTACCTGTAGTATGAAGCTGATTTTTAAACATTCCGCTTAAACACAAAAGAAAAAATATATATCAATTACCCCACTATCATTACATTACACAAATCTGGATTGATAAACTGCAGATTGGAATAAAAACATTGACTCTTTAGTTTAACAACAAAAATATCAGCAGATAAAAGCAAATTACAATGGATGCTGGAATCTGAATCAAAAACAAAAAATGCTGGAAAACTTCAGCAGCAAATGCGGGGAGAGATAGAGCCAACATTTCTGGATGATATGTGCCACTGTGCTTAATCTTCCAACTGATAATGCCTTGAAGAATTAATCTGTAAGAGACATAAATGGATAAGTACTCTACTCTGACATCAGTCTCAATCAATGGGTAGCATGGTGGCATAGTGATCAGCACTGCTGTCTCACAGCACCAGCAACTTTCTGAAAAATCAATTTGTTTTGAAAAATGCCAACTTATTCAACAATCAGATAACACTGGAAATATTCAGCAAGTCTGAGAGTATTTGTTGGGAAACAGTTAACATAGAAGGATGATCTTTCATTAGAGTTGGAAGATGTTCAAGACAAATAGCTTTTTGGTAAATGCAAAGCAAGGGAAAGAGGAGGAGGGAAAAGAAAAAGATTTCCACTTTATCACAGACATTCCCATCGTTTTCTCTTCCTATTGAGACTCTGGAATGTTGTTTCTCACTCCACAGATTTTGCCTGATCTGTTGAGAATCACCAGCATTTTCTGTTTCCAATTCAGATTGGTAGCATCTGCAGTATACTGCTTTTTCTCATTAATGATCTGGCCAATAACTTGTTACACCCTCTTCTCCATTTTCAGGCATTTTGTACAAATTGTGCTGTGTGTCTGCGAGCTCTATGGTGGCTGGATGACTTTCTGCCCCGAGTGGCTCATCGGGAGCCCCAACCTGGATACCAGCAACTGGCTTTATCTCTGGGTCTATCTGACTTTCTTTAATATGGTCTGGGTGGTCATCCCAGGACTGCTTCTGTGGCATTCTTGGCTCAGCCTCAAAGAAATGCACCAAGAGAGAAATAAGACAGTGAAAAAATCACAATAACAAATACTGTTGCCACTTCATCCAAAAGTGAGTCAGATCTTTATAAAATTTTGGGGTCTAAAAAATTTGTTGAATTCCATAAACATGTCTTGGGTAGCATGGCAGCACAGTGGTTAGCACTGCTGCCTCACAACTCCAGGGGCCCAGATTCGATTCCTGTGTGGAGTTTGCACGTGCTCCCTGTGTCTGTGTAGATTTCCCCTGAGAGCTCTGGCTTCCTGTCCAAAAATTTGCTGGTTATTTGCCATGTAAATTCTCCCTCAGTGTACCTGAACAGTTGCCAGAGTGTGGCGACTAGGGAATTTTCACAATAACTTCATTACAGTGTGAATGTAAACCTACTTGTGACTAATAAATAAACTTTAACTTTACATTGTTGCATTGTTTGACATCCAGTTCATACTTAGATTCCTCAGTAAATTAAAGTTTAAATTAACTTTCAATAAACAATATTTTCTTTTTATTTATTATGCAATAATAGGGGTGTATTTTGTAAATTGTAAGATTATTGTCAAATGGTTCAGAAAGGACTTACCTTTATATAGCACCTTTCATGATGTCAATGCATCCCAAAATGATTTGGAGGAAAGAAAATATTTTTGAAGTGTTGTCATGCAGGAAATACAGCAGCCAATTATGGTGCGGCTACAAACAGCTATCTGACACCAGATAAGCAGTTTTGATGATGTTGCTTAATGTTTCTTCAGAAGGAACTCTTCACAGATAATGAAAATGTTAACAAAACTTAGGCCAACTTATAAATCAAAGAAAGGGTTTAATAAAAAAACTTCATTACTCCCAACTTGGGGCCATGCCCTGTGCTACTCCAAGTTCCCCACAATTCCAAACAGGTTTTATTTACAATGAGTCAGCTTCCTGTCTGCTAACCACCTTTCTATCCATCACAAGACATTACCTATAATCCCATCTGCTTTAATTTTACATAGCAATCTACACGAGACCCTGATTAAAGCCTTCTAAAAGTCTAAATAATCCACATGCGCCAGTTTTCCCTGGTAAACTTTAGTAGTTACATCCTCAAAGAAGTCCAGTAGATTTTTCAAGCATGATTTCCTTTTCATAAATCCATGCTGACTTTGAATGATTTTATAACTGGCTTTATAACTCCTGTGCTATGAAATGTTTGATAACGGACTTAGCAACTTCCCTACTACCAACGTTAGGTTTACTGGTCTGTACCACCTCCCTTTTTGAATAGCGGGCTTACATTAGCTCCCTTCAATCTGTAGGAACCAGTCCAGAGTCCAACGAATTTTGAAAAATGACCACTAATGGATTAGCTATTTCTAGAGCCAGTTCCTTAAGTACGCTGGATGAAGATTATCAGGACCTGGAGATTTATCCGCCTTGAATCATATTAATTTCCTCAAAACCATTTCTCTACTAATACTGATTCTCTCACTAAAACCTGTTTCTCAGAATTTCCAGTACATTATTCATGTCTTCCTTTATGAAGACAGAAGCAAAGTATAGATTTAGTTCCTCAGCCATTTCTGATCGTAAGGCACCTATGTTCATTTTGTCAGTCTTTCTCTCTTTACCCACAGAAACTTTTCTTGTCAGTTTTTATGTTCCCCGCTAGCTTATCTTCATACTTTATATTCCTCCTCTCAATCCCTAGGTCTGCCTTTCTGAATTTTAAACTCTCTCAATCCTAAAGTCTATTGCTTTTTCTTGCCAATTTGTATGCTTCTTCTTTGAAATGGATACTGTCTCTAATTTTCCTCATAAGCCATGGTTTGGCCTCTCCACTCTTGTGCCAAATAGGAATAAACAACTTCTGGAGTTCATCTATTCATTCTTTAAATGCCTGCCATTGCCTATCCACTGTCTTTCAGTAATATTTCCCAGTACATCACAGCTAATTCATGCCTTAAACCATCATAGTTACTTTTATTGGGTTTCAAGACTTTGGTCTCAGAATCAACTACTTCACTATTCTATCAAGCAAATTTGCATGTTTCCCAACCAAAAACCATGGATGAACAGGGATATCCACAGCCTGCTGAAGTCTAGGTCTGAGGCATTCAAGTCAGGAAACTCAGATGTGATCTAAGGAGATCCATCAAAGATGCCAAAAGACGGTGCCAGACCAAGCTAGAATCCCACAGACCCTCACCAACTATGGCAAGTTCTGCAAGATATAACACGCTACAAAATGAAAGCAAGTAAAATCGCCAGCTCCTACGCACCACTCCCTGATCAGCTCAATTCATTCTGTGTCCATTTTGAGCAAGAGATCAGCAAGTGCACATCCTCCACTTGGGAACCCTCAGATGAACCTATATCTGAGATCACCATTGCAGATGTCAGAGCAGCCTTCTCGAAGGTCAATCCACAGAATGTGCCTGGCATGGAAGGGATACCAGACGAGCACTCAGATCCTGTATTCACAAACACCTTCCACCTCTCTTTACAACAAGCTGAGTTCCTATCTGCTTCAAGAAGACAACCATCGTCCCGGTACCATGGACAAGCCAGGCAGAAATTGTGTGAGGGATGCAGTGGAACACATTCTGTGACAGTCCCTGCTTGGGGATTCTCTTCCATTTTAAAATAGCTTGTGTGCTGAATTTATATCTGTTAAAATTGAATTGCATTCTGTAAAAATACAAGACTCTGCTTTGTCAATTTTGATTACAGTTTACACGATTCCACTGAAGTGAAAGGGTCAAGAGCTTCAAGTTTTTAGGTGTCCTGGTCACCAACAACCTGTCCTGGTCCCCCTATGCTGACACTATCGTTAAGAAAGCACACAAATGCCTCTGCTTTCTCACGAGACTAAAGAAATTTGGCATGTCCGCTATGACTCTTGCCAATTTTTACAGATATACCATAGAAAGTATTCTTTCTAGTTATATCACAGCTTTTTATGGCTTCTGCTCTGTCCGAGACAGCAAGAAACTGCAAAGGGTTGTGAACAAAGCCCAGTCTATCACTCAAACCAGCCTCTCACTTATTAACACTTTTTACACATCTCCTTGCCATGGAAAGGCAGCCAGCATAAGTAAGCATCCCAGACATTCTCTCTTCCAATCGAGAAAAAGATATAAAAGTCTGAGGTCATGTGCCAACCACCTATAGAACAGCTTCTTCCCTGCTGCCGCCAGACTTTTGAATGGACTTACCTTGCATTAGTTGATCTTTCTCCACACCCTAGCTATGACTATAACACTACATTCTGCATTTTCTCATTTCCTTCTCTATGAATGGTATGCATTGCATAGCTCGCAAGAAACAATACTTTCAATTGTATACTAATTCATGTGGCAGTAATAAATCAAATCAAATTACTTCAAAGGTCGATCATTGGGCTGAAGCAAATTTGAGAAACACCATTATGAAAGGTGTGAGGTAAATGATTCGTGCCTTTTAAAACTTCTTTCCTACAGTATAAGGTGATAACAAGAGTTGCATGGATATCATCAGCTGCACCCTGAGTATTTTCCACATGAAACTTTATTGAATTGTGTGTGTGTGTGTGGTGGAGACAGCAGAGGCACAGTCTTTGTAGATGGCACCCTCAGCACATAGAGAAGACATAGGATCTCTGCATCAAGAGGAGAGTTTTGGAATGCATTTTGGCTAAATCTCCAAGAAAATGCAGGCCGCAATTACCATCTTTCCAAATTGCTTTAGTTTTATTCTAAACTTAGAAGTGCTTTTTTGGAATTCATCTTTTGGATTGTTCTTCAATGACTTAACCACAATATAGCATCCCGTAGACATTCACATCTTTGCAACACAGTACGCTATCCTGGAGCGATATGATTACCCACAACTTCAATCAGAGTGACAGTCAGGAGCAGATTGCTACACCGTACCGATTGACTTGTGCTTAAATTGCCTGTCTCACCTGCCCTTCCTGACTCAGGCCAGGTGAGAATAAAGAAGTGAATTGCATCCCCAGCTCCAAGACAAAGTGCAAAAGGAGAGAAAGTGAAGGAGGATATGGCCCCTTTTTACAGCACTAGCTACTGTAAAGCAGTTGGGTTTAAATGTCCCTGTGAAAGGCAAGGGATGTGGGGATTTGCATAGTGGGTGGGGGGTGGGGAGGTTTAGTGGTATCAACTTTAGGGGGTTGTCCTTCACGTGGGGGAAGTATCATTTGGGTCCAAATTGGGCGGTAAGGTCAGGTTGGGAGGAGGTAAGGAATCCTGTATGGATAGGGAAAACCCAGCTCACAGTGGGTTTCAGTCTAGGTGTTTAAAATAATTACTCTTAAATTAGAAGTGCTTTTCCCTTCTAACTTTCAGAATAACTATGAGTTTAAGGTTCACAGAGCCATCTGAAGCTAGTGATTTAAATTGTTTTGTGGGCCAATTCCCAGCCCACAAAAGTTAGTTGTTCTGGACAATTGCCAGGTAAACCCTTCTGGGACAGATTCCGAACCAGGAAGTGACAGGCCAACAGTATCTTTGCAAGACAGTACTGCATCCAGGAATGATACATAGGCAACTTTCCCATCAGTACTGTATCCAGAAACGATATATTAATATCTTCACAGACGATACTGAATCCAGAAGCAATATATTAATATTTTCGTGAGACAGTACTGTATCCAGGAACGATATATTAATATCTTCACAAGACAGTACTGAATCCAGAGCAAAATATTAATATCTTCACAAGACAGTGCTGAATCCAGAAGCGATATATTAGCATCTTCACAAGATGGCAAAACGCCTGGAACAATATATTAACATCTTCAAAGCTTATTCTGTGACTCCAGCTGCTGTGTCAAGATCAGCTCAAACACCAGGGCTACATACTCTCCAACCTATGGGAAATACCACCAGTTGACAGACCTAGATTTTACAGATGACATTGCACACTCCAAAATGTGACTAGCAGTCTGGCAGTGCCAAGGTTGGTTGCAAGAAGACCTAGACACTGACGACAGAACGCATCTGTGGATCAATGTGACGAAGAGATGCCTAAGGGTAATAAGATACATATTTTGCCTTCTGAATATACACAGTGGCATTAGAGTGGATACCAGCGGATGGAAGACGAAAATGGGGCTAACCAAGGACCTGGATTTTACTTTAGTTTTGCTTATAGTGTTGTCCTTTTTTCTACTGCCATTATGTTATAATGAGTTTATATTTTAAGGAGAAAGCCTTTTTTTTGCTCCAGTGCTGCCTGTGTTGCTGTTGGATCAATAGCAGATCTGTTAATTTGAAAGATAGAGAGTATCATGACTACATATTCAAGGGTTGCAAAGTTTGAAACCACATTAACTCACTGTTGAATCTTGTCACTTGTGTTGCTAACAGCCTGCTGGGTAACAAATGTCTGATTTGACTACTACAATTCCGTACGTGTTTAAATTTTTTTTTAGGATGCCCTTTTCATGAGTGTTTAGTTCTATTTTGTATTTCCCTTGTATTTCTGACGACAGATATTTAATTATTTTAGATTTTTAGGTACGAAAATTCTGCACAGACATCTGAATTTAAATTTTCTCACGAGTTCACAACAATTTATAAAGCATGATGAATTTGTCAAGGTGCATTTATTTTGCTTTCCATTTTGATTCGTTTTGTTTGCATGTCATTCTGATGTTGGACGCTGACAACTTATCGACAAATAGAAGTAACTGTCATGAATTGAAAAGTTCTGATTTTTGCAAACGGTGTCAACGATGTTTAAAGTGGATTATTTGTAAAATCTTTATTATATCAAATTCCTTTAATAGCAACTGATTTCAATGTTTTAATTATTTTAATTCAATTATTTTAATTTCAGAAATGCTCAATTGAGCACACAGCTTGATTTGTTGACTTTTTTTTAATTCATGGGACATGGGTGTCGCTAGCTGGCCAGTATTTATTGCCCATCGCTAGTTGCCCTTGGAGGGCAGTTGAGTGACAGTCACATTGCTGTGGCTCTGGAGTCACATGTAGGCCAGACCAGTTGAGGACAGCAGATTTCCTTTTCTAAAGGACATTTATGAATCAGATGGATTTTCCTGACAATCGACAATTGATTCATGGCCATCAGTACATTCTTAATTCCAGATTTTTTTTTATTAAATTCAAGTTCCATCACCTCCATGGACAAAATTTGAACCCAAGTCCCCAGAACATTAGCTGAGTTCCTGGATTAATAATCTAGCAATAATACCACTAAGCTATCACCTATCCATGATTTGTTTGAATACATTAATCCATGTCAGAGTTTTAAAAGCAATTTGGATCTCGTAAAGTTGCTTTAATCAGATCAAATCAAACTGAAAATTGGTTTTAATATATCGTAATGGCATATCATTGGTTGCTGTAGCTCATCTGGACAATGTGGATCACATTAAGAACATATTATCACCATATAAGTTTTGGAAGAGAACTGGATAATTCATCGAAATGGGAAAATGTAGGGGGAGTGAGACTAAGTTGGGCAGCATGGTGGCATCATGGTTAGCACTGTTGCTCACCTGGGGAACAGGGTTCAATTCCAACCTCAGGTGACTGGCCGTGTGGAGTTTGCATGTTCTTGCCATGTATGCTTGGGTTTCCTCTGGGTGCTCCAGTTTCCTCCCATAAGTGGACTGACCATGGTAAGTGCATGGGGTTATGGGGATAGGACTAAGCGAATCGGTGCAGGCTTGATGGACCAAATGGCCTCATCCTGAACTCAAGGGATTCTATGAAGTATGCTGCTCTTCTAGAAAGGCATTAGCTTGGTTGGTGTGTGGTTTTTTGGTGGTGTTTTGGGTTTTTTTTTTGTTGTTTTGTTGTGTGGTTGTGGTGGGGGTGTTTGTTTTTTTGGTTTTGGTTTTTGTGGTGTGGGTGGGGGGTGCCCTCTTCCTCTGCTATAATCAATTTCCTTAGCATAGGTTTAACTGTGATCATTGTGACTTTTGAAATCACGTACTTTGAACAAACAGGAGACTACCACTAGTACTGCTCATCAATAAACATAAATATTTACCTGATGCATAAGACAGTGATAAAACATTATAAATCAGTAATAAAAATTGCTTTACTTATGTAAATAATATATCACTCACATTTCTGCTCCTGAAGCATTGTATTGAAATAATACTAAAAGTTGCTTAAGTCTGCACAAAATGCTTCCAAACAACTGGTATTGCTGCATAATAGATTTCTGGACTCAGTAGATTACTGCATATCAGTGACCATGAAGCCATTGTTAATTGTAAAAATACATCTGTTTCATTAATGCTCTTTAAGGAAAGAAATCTTTTGTCCTTAGCTGGTCTGACCTACATATGACTTCAGACCCACAGCAATGTGCTTGACTCATAACTGCCCTCTGAATGAAATTTAGGCACCAGGAGTGGCAATGGCAAATGACAAAGACCCTGTCGACACTTCAAAGTTCTTCTTAGTAACATCTGGGGCTTGTGCCAATATTGGGCCAAGCAGCAGCCTGACATTGTCATACACATGGAATCATGCCTGACAGATAAGGTACTACCATCACCATCTGTTGGTGGGACAGGACATACATGGTAATCTACTCTCGATCATCAGTAAAGTGATGGAAGGGGTGTCATCAACAGCACTATCAAGTAGCACTTACTTAGCAATAACCTGCTCACTGATGCTCAGTTTGGATTCCGCCAGAAAGACTCAGCTTCAGACCTTATTGCAGTGTTAGTTCAAACATGGACAAAAGAGCTGAACTCCAAAGGTGAGGTGGAATTGACCGGCACTGACATCGAGGCAGCATTTGACTGAATATTGCATTAATGACCCCAAGCAAAACTGTAGTCAATGGGAATTATGGAGAAAACTCTCTTTTAGTTGGAGTCATACCTGGCACAAAGGAAGGTGATTATGGCTGTTGAAGTCAATCACCTCAGTTCCAGAACATTACTGCAGGAACTCCTCAAGGTAGTTGTACTAGGCCTAATCATCTTCAGTTGCTTCATCAATGACCTGCATCATGAAGTCAGCAGTCAGGATGTACACTGAAAGTTGCCCAATATTCAGCACCATTCTCAACTCCTCAGATACTAAAGCAGTCCACATCCAAATGCAATAAGACCTGGACAATATTCAGCCTTGGGCAAGTAGCAAGTAGCAAATAATATTTCTGCAATACAAATACCAAGCAATGACCATCTGCAGACAGAGAAAATCTTATCATTGTCCTTCCAAAAGCATTATCATCACTGAATCTCACAGTATCAATATGCTGGAGGTTACTACTGATCAGATGCTGAGCTAGACCAAGCACATAAATACTGTGGCTATAAGAGCAAATCAGAGTCTAGGAATCATCTAAGAAGCTTCACACTATCCAGAACAAAGTAGCCTGCTTGAATGGCACCCCATCCACAAACATTCATCCTCTCCACCACAGGCACACAGTGGCAGATGTGTGCACCGTTGCAGGGCAAAATTAGCTGTCCAGGTTAAATAATACCTCTGAGACTGTTAGTGGGTCAAAATACAGTGGTTTTTATTTCAAAACTCTGGGTATTCCAGAATTTTGGGAGACAACTGGTTCCAGTTAAGGATTACCAAACTTCTCGTAGAATACAAACACAACTGGGCATTTATACATTATGAGCTCCAGCAGGAATTAAGATTCAAAGTTCCAATTTCTTCCAGACCTCTGGGTCTTCCTTCCTTGGTTGAGAGTTAATCACAATTCATAGACCAGCTGGCAGCTGAGTCATGAGACACAGTCATGATTCAAACCCTTTCTGCAGCAGTACCGGCATTCCTGTCTTTGAAGTTACTCATGTGATTGTGGCTGTCCCAGTAGGACTCTTCCTGTTAAAAGCCAGTATTGTGATCTGCCATCAGCAGCTGTCAAAAGCCGATATTGTAAACTACCATTTGCGTAACGATGACTACTAACACAAATAGGTAAGATTTGCAAAGTCTACAAAATAATACCCACATTAAACTATCTGTCTGAATAAAAATGAGAGTTAAAGCATGTAGTATACGAACAAATAACTTACATTAATGCCAGGAACAGTATAAGCTAAAGGAGGTCAGCCATGAGGAAGGGTTATGTTTGTGACATATTCTAAGTACAAAATCCATTAACCCTTTCTCTTCAGGTACAAAATGCATTCAGCTTTTCCCTACTTCACAAACTTGTTCCCTTTAAGAAACCAGATGCGAACTTTCAGAATTTTAAAATTGACTTTTATTACAAATTACAGCTAGAGCTCCAGTACACCAGCTGGTGGCGCAGCATGTGCAAGTCTTTACACTGAATACAGAATCACACAGACAAGTTTGTTTACAAGTAATTAGCATACATCAATCAGAGATGTACATTTTCATAGAAGTTATTTGGATCCACTCACAACTATCTATTAGGTTTACAACATGCATAAGTTACAAATACATCTAGCCAATTACCAGCCTGTGCACATCTATTTGATCATAATATCTAATCAGTGTAAAGACTTGCACATGTTGGTTTGATTTATTACTTCAACTTTTTGATTTATAGCTTCAACTTTTTCTTAACATAAGTTGTAGATATTAATTATTCTCCCTGTCCATGCTTATTGAATTCACCCAAGCTAGGGAGGTTCGAAGATAGTATTGCCTCCCTACATTAACTTTTAGATAATCTGGTCATTATAGCAAATTGTAGAGTATCCCACATTGTTTTTACAATCTCTGTGACTTAACTAACTGCTTGCAGTTTGTGTCCTTGGGTCCTTAAATTCTTTAACCCTTTTAATGAACATAAATATTAGTTGCCTCCTTCAATACCACCTACAAGATGCATTGCAGCAAGGCTCCTTAGACAATACCTTCCAATTCCACAGCTACCATCATCTAGAAGGACAAGGTGACAAACATATGGAAGGACACCAACTGGAGGTTCCCTTCACAGCTACACACCAGCCTGACTTGGAAGTATATTGCTGTTCCTACACTGTATCAAAATTCTGGAACTCCGTCCCTAACCACATGGATTGCAACTGTTCAAGAAGGCACCTCACTACCACATTTTTCAGTGCATTTAAGTATCGATAATAAATACTGGACTAGCCAGTGATGCCCATATCCCATGAATGGAAAAAAAGTTTTAACATAATGCATTCTTTCAAAAACTTATTGTTTTTGAAAATATGCTACTTGCAGGAAATGGCACTGAACTAGTAACCAGAAGTCCAGGTAAATACTTGGCGACATGGGTTCAAATCCCACCATGGTGGAATTGAAATTAGAAATAAATTTTAAATATAAAGATAGATTTGATTTGATTTATTATTGTATTAGCTTACAGTGAAAAGTATTGTTTCTTGCGCACTATACAAAGCATACCATTAATAGAGAAGGAAATGAGAGAGTGCAGAATGTAGTGTTACAATCATAGCTAGGATGTAGAGAAAGATCAACTTAATGCAAAGTAGGTCCATTCAAAAGTCTGATGGTAGCTGGGAAGAAGCTGCTCTTGAGTTGGTTGGTACATGACCTCAGACTTTTGTATCTTTTTCTCAATGGAAGAAAGTGGAAAAAAGAATGTCAAAGGTGCATAGGGTCCTTGCTGGCTGCTTTGTCGAGGCAGCAGGAAGTGTAGACAGAGTCGACAGATGGGAGGCTGGTTTGCGTGATGGATTGGATTACATTCACAACTTTTTGTAATTTCTTGCTGTCTTGGGCAGAGCAGAAGCCATACAAAGATGTGATACAATCAGAAAGAATGCTTTCGATGATGCATCTGTAAAAGTTGGCGAGAATGGCAGCTGACATGCCAAATTTCCTTAGTCTTCTGAGAAAGTAGAGGCATTAGTGGGCTTTCTTAATTATAGTGTCAGCATGGGGGACCAGGACAGGTTGTTGATGGTCCAAACACCTAAAAACCTGCAGCTCTCCACTCTTTCTATTTAGTCCGTATTGATGTAGACAGGGGTATGTTCTCCTCTATGCTTTCTGAAATCAATGATAATCTCCTTTATTTTGTTGACGTAGGGGAGAGATTATTGTCATCATTAAAGGTGACCGCAAAACTGTCACTTATTACCATATTAACGCCATTTGGGATATTTTTGCAAATATTCTGTAAGAAAGGAAATCTGCTGCTCTTACCCAACTGGGCTACATGTGATTTCAGGTCCATGGCAATGTGGTTGAATATTAAGTGGCCAAGCAAGCCACTTAATTCAAGGGAAATTAGGGATAGACAGAAATGCTAACTTTGCTAGTGACACCCACATTTCATGGAGAAGCATTATGCTTGAGTGTTCGCTTATTGGCTCAAGTGATAGAGCTATGATTCAGAAAATCATGTGTTCAAATTCCAGTGCAGGATTCTAGCATATTCTCCACGATTTGCATCAGCTTTAATATCTTATGTCTTTAATGTTTTTTGGTCAGGACATTTAAGCAAAGACCACTCTTCCTTCTCCCCATTATTAGCCTCTTTACTTCCATCAGTCGAGGCTCTAATCTCAAGAATTCCTTTCCTAAACCAGTCCACCTCTTTTATTATCGTGGAATGTTTAAGGCATGTCACAACAGTATCAAAGAAAAATTGACATTGAATCAAAGATGGTGACATTGGGAGAGTTGAACTAAAGCTTGAACAATGAAGTAGGGTTTAAGTTGTATCTTAAAATGAGGAAGAGACTTACAGGTGGAGTGCTTGAATCCAAAGTTTAGGCCTTAAGCAACTGAAAGCATTAACAGCAATAGTAAAGTGAAGAAAATTGGGGAAATGCATGAGATTGCAGCAGATAGAGTTTTGAGTCGTTATAGAGGTTAAGAAAGACTCAACTTATTTAAAAGTACCTGGATCCGCACCTGCAAAGCTATGGACAAAGTCCTGGAAAATCAGATTGAAATGAGCGACAAGTTTGTTTTTTTGCTAACATAAAAAAAGAAACCAATGGATGGCTTTGCTGCTCACAGTGCCAGGGACCCAGGTTCGATTCGCGACTTTGGTCACCGTCTGTGTGGAGTTTTCACATTCTCCCCGTGTCTGCCTGTGTTTCATTTGGGTGTTCCGGTTCCTCTCACAGTTTGAAAGACATTCTGGTTGGGTGCATCGACCTGAATAGGCTATGGCATCTAGGGGAATTTCATAGTAACTTCATTGCAGCATTAATATAGGCTTTACTTGTGACTGATAAACTTGAACAAAGAATATGCTGAATGGCCTCCTTTTGCACTGTAAGTTTTCTATGGTTCTAGAGAGGAGACGAGGTGACGGAGTAATTTGAAAATAGATGAGAATTTTATAACTGAGTTTTCTGTTCCAGCAACACCAATATGGGTGTTGGGATTGACTTGTTATGATTTAGTTTGTGGGCATCAGAATTTTGGATGAGCTAATATTTACAGAAGGTGGAAAGTGGGAGATCGGCCAAGTGGAGGGGTGGAATAGTCAAGTGCAGAAAGACAACTTGGTTTCCAGCGGGAGATGAACTGAAGCGGAGATTGGGGAAGTTGTCAGCCTCGCTGATAGAGAAGATATCCAAAGATGTGCACGTTAGATCCATTGGTCATATTAAATTGCCCCTTATTATTCCAGGATGTAGGTTAGAGGGATTAGTGGGCTAAATATGTCAGGTTGCAGATACAGCACCTGAGGAGATTGTTGTCGTTGCAGACTCCATGGGCTGAATGGCGTCCTTCTGTATTGTAGGGATTCTATGAAAGCATCTTGTACTTTTCTTTTCAGATGGAGCAGCACCACTATGCGGAAAACATCAATATCATTTAGTTAATGGCAAACACTTGGTCATTGATAACACTGTGAACTGGCCCAGGAAGCAAGGCTCCGCCGGGGCGACACGTGATCCGGGAGGACAGCAAGGACACGCCTCCAGGGCACGTGACCCTGGCAGGCGCGAGCATCCTCTCATATGATACACGTGACCACGAGGGAGCGAGACTCCGCCCATATGATGTGCGTGACTCCGAGGGAATGTCAGGCGTCGCCGAAGTGACACGTGACCCGGGCGGCCTGACGGCCCCGCTCCACCCCAGAAGGCGTGTGATCCTGGAGCGAGCGAGACTGTGCCCCAAGGAAGCATGTGACTGCAGGGGCGCGAGGCCACGCCCTTTTAGCACGTCTGCTGGATAGGTCCCGCCCCTATGGGGCACGTGACTTCGGGAGGCGGTGCGAGCGGTGCGCGGATTGGGGAGGAAGGTTCTGGTAATCGAGGTATCTTTCTGTTTCATCGTCAGCTTGTTAAAGATCATAATAATAATAATAACAATGCTTAGTTGCCGGATAAGTAATTACTAGGGCATCTGAGTTGAAGCCTGCTTTTGGGGCAAGGCCCTAGGATCAGGCCGCTGGCAGTAGTCAATGCAGGTTTACTGGAGAGAGTCAAAAGGAATATCGGAGTCTGTTCCAATTTTAACCTTAACTGTATAAACACCAGACTCTCCCTTTTGTTACCAGATTTTAACCACAGTGGTTAATGTGTTTGAAATGAATGTACTGTTTGGGAACATGGGGTGGGGGGGAGATCCTTTTCACTCAGGGATTGATAATGATGTTACTGCACCAGATGATCCGTGTTTTGAACAAGAAATTGGATGGGCTTTTGAAAAAAATAAACTTGAGAACTTTTAGTGTTAGCCATGACGTGGAGGTGCTGACGTTGGACTGGGGTAGGAACAGTAAGAAATCTCAACACTAGATTAAAGTCCAACAGTTTTATTTGGGAACACTGCTCCTTCATCAGGAGTAGGCACAATAAGCAGTTTCAACACCAGGTTAAAGTCTAAAACGTTTATTTGGGAGCACTGCTCTTTCAGGAGTAGGCACAATAAGAAATCTCAGCATTGGGATAAAGTTCAATGATTTTATTTGGGAACAATGCTCCATCATTAGGAATTAGCACAGTAAGAAGTCTTGCAACACTAAGTTAAAATCCAAGGTGACTGATGAAGGAGCTGTGTTCTGAAAGCTTGTGCTACCAAATAAATTTGTTGAACTTTAACCTAGTGTTGTGAGACTTCTTACTGTGTCTACCCCACTCCAACATCAGCATTGGAGCAGAGAAATGGGACTGAGTGGATTACTCTGCAAGAGCTGGCCTGGGTTTGATGGGCCAGATGGTCTCATGTGCAAAAATGACTCTGTGATTCCAAATTTGTAGTTATTCCTGCATTGAGTACAGAAACTAACTGCAGTTCCTATTAGACTTTGTGGGCAATTCTTTTGTTATAGGTTGAATAGAGACTCTTAGAATTGTCTTTCAAATCTCAAAGAACCTTGCCCTTGTCAGTTAATAACGAAATGCTGCATATGTTTCTGTTTGCACTGTCACAACTGGAAGCATTAGAACTGACTGGTGATTATCTAGCTTTGCCTTTTGCTCTATTATGGTATTTGAAATGTACACATTATTGCAAATTGCCATGTCGATGATCAGCTGTAAATCTCATTCCCCTAGAATACTCCCAAGACTATCAGTTCACAATACTGAAATGTCAGTTTGGCTCAGTTGAATGGAAGAACATTGTGGGCAGAAACATCTGGGTGATTTGAATCCATAAGCTTGGCTGACACTCAATTTTGAGGAAATGCTGCATTATTTGATTTAAATTTTCACAGTAACTTTGCAGTGTTAGTGTAAGCCTAATTGTGACACGAATAAATAAACTTTAAAATGGTGGCTTTATCTGCCTGTTTCAGTTAATGAAAAAAGACTTGCATTTGTATCGCACTTTTCATAGCCATTGGTTGCAAAGCACTTTGAAATAGCCAATGAAGTACTTCTGGAAGTGTAGTCACTGTTGTAATGTAGGAAATGGTGAAGCTTCCTTATTGCAGGGAAAACTTGTTCAAACAGCTACATGATAATGACCAAGTGATCAATGTCACAAAAACAAATTAGGGGATAAACATTGGCCAGTGCACAAGAGATAACTTCCCTGCTCTTCAAAATAGTGCAGTGGCAATTTTCAATCCCATCTAAGCAGGCAAATGGAGTTTAACATTGGATTCAAAGTTTTATTATTACAAATTTCACAGCACTATTCAAAGAAGAACAGTGTGTTCTCCCTGTTCTGACCAATAATCTTCTCAAAATATATATTCATCATGTTGTTTTCTCTGGTTTTGCTCCGTGAAAGATTGTTTGTATGTTGCCTACGTAACAAATGACTTCACTTCAAAACTGTTCCATTGAATCTAAGAAACAAATGTTCTTTAAGTTTACTGTTTAGTTACATAATGTCGTGTAAGACAGCTGAATGCTAGTAATTTTGCAAGGAAATAATGTATCATTCAAAGCAGTTGCAGTTGAGATGATTTTTTTCCCTGACATTGGAAGGTTTGATTGGGGTTATATATTCATGCCAACAATAAATAAATTCTTGGTTCGTTCTTGGATGATTCCAAATAACGTGATCCAAATTACATTGATTTCAAGTTTATTTAATCACAATAAGACACATTTGGCACAGTGGTTAGCACTGCTTCTTCAATGTCAGGGATCCGGGTTCGATTCCGAGCTTGGGTCATTGTCTGTGCAGAGTCTGCTCTCCCCTTGTTTGCGTGGGTTTCCTCCCACAGTCCAAACGTTGTGCTGGTTAGGTGCATTGGCTATGCTAAATTTGCCTTCTGTGTACCCAAACAGGTGCTGGAGTGTGGTGACTTTTCACAATAACTTCATTGCAGTGTTAATATGAATCTACTTGTGTCACTAATAAATAAACTTTAAAGCATTACAATACTGAGTGAAATGCAAAACAACAACTTGTGTTTGTAGAGCACATTTTAGTGTTCCAAGATACTTGTGTACAGTTCTATCAGTTCATTAGACAATGTTAAGAAAATTGACCAAGAGCTTGGTCAAAGAAGTAGGTTTTTAAAAATGTGGTAAAGAAGGTTGGAGTGGAATAACCTATTCACACTCAGTGAAGAAATTAGTTTAACTCAGTCCTAAATGGCTTCCCCCATATTTAGGGTAGAGAGGTTTAGAGAGAAAAATCCCTAAGTTTGCGCTTAATTGAGACTGCCTTCTATAGGCATGGTTGCCAGTGGTAGTGTATAGAAAGTACAGTAAGAAGTCTCACACCAAGTTTAAGTCCAACCAGTTTATCTGATAGTCAAGTTATCATAGTGAGATTCCTATGTTAGCCAAGTTCTGCACACATGAGATCAGTCTCAACTGGCATCTTGAGTTCATGTCGCACTATCTGTAATTCCTATAACTTGCCTGGGCTTGTAAAATCTCAATTACTGTCCTGTCTGGAGACAATACACACCTCTTTAACCTAATGCTCTTGCCACTCACATTGAGTGCATCTTTAAGACTTGAATAGCAGGTCAGCAGTAAAGACTGACATTCTAATCAGTATTCTGTAAACTGTGTGTGTTGTTATA
Source organism: Sphyrna mokarran (assembly GCA_024679065.1). Classification (NCBI taxonomy): domain Eukaryota; kingdom Metazoa; phylum Chordata; class Chondrichthyes; order Carcharhiniformes; family Carcharhinidae; genus Sphyrna; species Sphyrna mokarran. The sequence goes on along the minus strand of JAGIQG010000013.1, from coordinate 76,379,147 downwards.
TGCTCTGTCAGAGACCGGAATTCTCCACTCACCTGACGAAGGGGCAAACCCCAAAAACTTGTGGGTTAGCTAGCAGATAAACCTGTTGGACTTTAACCTGGTTGTTGTGAGACTTCTTGCTGTGTTTACCCCAGTCCAACACAGGCATCTCCACATCTTGTTTAACAACATCAATCATGACAATTAATATTATAAAGTTTATGGTCAAGAGAAATAATTCAATGAGTACAGTTAATAGCCTTAATTATCTTTTTTATATTTACAGTAGCTCACTATAGCTGAGTCTTTTAACCTAGTGTTGTGAGACTTCTTACTATGCCTGCCCCAGTTCAACAATGGCATGTCCACATTATAGAAGATTGTAGTGTTACAGTCATAACTACGGTATAGAGAAAGATCAACTTAACATAGGTATGTCTATTCAAACGTCTGATGGTAGCAGAGAAGAAGCTATTCTTGATTTACGTGACTTCAGACTTGTATCATTTTCCTGATGGAAGAGAGTATGTCTGAGTGTGAGAGGTTTTGATTTTTTTGGGACATCAAGATGTGTAGATAGTTAATGGATGGGAAGCTGGTTTGTGAGATGAATTGGGCTTCGTTCATGATCCTTTGTAGTTTTTGGTGGTCTTGGACAGAGCAGGACCCATACCGAGCAGGACCTGAAAGAATGTTTTCTATATGATTGCTTTTACTCAAGGTGCTCCCTAACCTTTTCAACATTATCTGTTTATCACATCCATCAGTTTGTTTATGTAAAATATTTTGTGAGGCCCTAGTTGAAGTTGATATGAGCCTTATATTAAAATGGTATAGGTGGTCTCTTGTTTTTGTCTTACATTTCCCAGAAGCCCAATTGTTGGAAGGATTGACCATCATCTATTCTCAGAGTGTCTTTCTGACCGAGACCATGACACAAATCACAATAATCCAGGTTTTGCTGTCATAGTAATGATGTACCTGTTGATGCTCTCTGCTGTTTGTGTAAATAGTACAATAACTTGAGGCCGGGGGCAATGTACTGTCTGAGTTCTTTCGTTATGACACACTATCTGTAACCCCCGTAACTTGCCTGGGTTAGCAAAAAACTTCACTTACTGTGCTGTCTGGAGAAAATACACAATTCTCTAACCAATGCTCAGGATTCCCTTCTCACACATTGTTAGCCACTTTAACACTTGAATAGCAGGTTAGATGTAAGGATTCGCATTCTAATCAGCAATCTGTGACTGTCTGTGTTGATATGTGTGCTATTGCAGACCAGAACACTGCATTTGCCTGACGAAGATACAGAGTGTCGAAAGCTCGCAAATTTACTATCAAATAAATCGGTTGGATTTAAAATTGGTGTTGCTAGATTCTTACTGAGTTCTTACTACCCCAGTCCAACGCCGGCATCTCTACATCATTCTTTCGTTATGCCGTTAATGTCACAAAATCAACATTTTGCTGTCTTTGCTGTTAACACAGGTTGAAGTGTTCCCCAATTTAATTTTTTTTCTGTACCTGATTTGACATTGAATTCACAGACTCAAATTCACCCTTTATTCCATTGCCTTCCACTCTTTCTCAATCCACAAATCTGATAGGTTACCAAGATACATTGATTGCTTTGTTCACCCAATCCCAGAGATACCGTTTCCCTCGCTACACTTTTCAGTTCACACTTTTGATGATCTTATAGGCAGTAAGGTGTTGAACTGACAAATTGCAGGATCAAATCTAACTACAAGATGCCATTTGATACCCAGCTACAACAAATTCTGGTGCATTATTTAAATGATACCTTGAGCGCATGAGAGGAAGGCACTAGTGATCTGTTAATGCATATCCTTTCCTGAATTTTGAATTGAACTTTTTTATGTAGTCTGGGAACATATAATATTTAAAAAGGGAAAGATTGTTCACTGTACCCTTTCTTCGAAATCTGTATTTGAAAAACACTAATCTGTTATCCCATAGAAAATATAGTTGAGTATATCTGCTGCTTTGCACGCCCTTTAACATGCATTCCATACCCTCTTCCATCACTAAGACTACCAATTCCTATGTTCATAGTACTGGCCACTTCCAATCCTGCCTCTCTTGATCTGCCTCCCATCCTGACTAAACATTAACTCACCCAAACTCTGCTTCTGTTACTCTATCGCATCTAATCCTGATCACCCATCACTCTTGTGCTCACTGACCTTCATTGACCCAACAATTTCTCATTTTAAAAATTCTCATTCTGGTTTTCAAATCCTTCCATCCTCCATAGTCATGCCCCACATCTCTGCAACACCATCCATTATTAAAATCGACCAAGAGTTCTCTTTTCCTCCAATTCTAGCTGATGCCACGTTTCAGATTTCCTTAATTTCTCCATTGCAAGACTTGTCTTTTGTTATCTGGACCTTTGGGGTTCTCACTCTAAACCTGTAAACTTCTCTTTTCCATTATGATGCCCCTTAAAATTTACCCCACTTAGAATCACAGAATCCCTACAGTGCAGAAGGGTTCAGCCCATAGAGCCTGGATCTCCTAAGAATCCCACCTAAGCCCTATCCTCTCAAGCCACATATTTACTCTGCTGGTCCTCCTAATGCTTAGGGACAATTTAGCGTGATCAACCTAACCTGCACATCTTTGTCCTGCTATTCTCTTTCCCTTAAGTTCTGTCTGGTAATGCTGCTGTGAAGCTCCTTAGGACATTTTGGTATGTTAAAGGTGCTATATAAATACAAATTGTAAATGATAGAAAACACCCTCCTGATATCTTTCCAACCTCTGCAACTCTCCAAACTTGATGTTGGATTGTTTGGAGTATTTTTACCTTTACTAAAATGGAGGCTGTGTGACTACAATCTACAGTTTGCACTCTTGATCTACCATTGCTGGTTAAGTACGGTAGTTTGTAAATTGGAATCCTACATGCTGCACATAAGTGAATGAGGGATCATGTCATACTGATGTGATGTTATATGCCAGTTGTTCTGAGCAGCGCAAGGAAAAGTTCATTCAGTTGTCCCTAATTCTAATGTCTAATCGGCAAGGAGGTACTATGTTTGTCTTGTGTTTGCCTCATAGCCCAAATAAAGGCTCCAATGCAAGGAGACCCAGATTGTTGTGTTACATATGCACGAGCAGAAGGTGATGAATTTGGCAGCAGATTGCTGGATCCATGAAAACCTGGATCTAAGATGTCATTGGCAACCTGAAGGTTATCTGCAGTGCCGGAACAGCACTGCTTATTTGCTCCCTCTGCATTACAGTGTTATGATCCATTTTTTTTCTAACAATTCTCAGTTTAAGCCCTCACATTGTATAATGATGTTACCCTTTGTTGTTGGGCTGATGCTCCAATGTCATTTTATATTTATCAGTTTCTGATTCTGTCAACACATCTTTAGTTAAAACAGTAATTTTTGCGGGAGGATTACTGAAAGTCACTTAGTTTTCTCATACACTTCCAGTTCTAAGAGCTTATATTAAAATATAAAATAATATTTTATTCAAAATATTAAAACCACTGGAAGTTGTCAATACCTGATTGATTCAGGTCATTTCCTAATAGAAAATGAGCATCTTTAATAGGTAACTTTGAAACAATCCTACATCATACTTTAAGTTAACTTTACATAATGGAACTATAAACAATTTCTGTCAATACGCTGTATCAATATGCTTTTATTTAGAGAACTTTCTGGAGAAAAATTTGCAACACTTGCTAACACGAGTGCCTAGACTCTAAGAATAACAGCCACATTGTGGAATGTGCCTTTACAAAGAAGTTCTGGAGTGGTATTTATCGAGGTTCACAGCTCAGTGACGGAGAACTCTGTATTCTACAGGCTGTTTCCAAGGACGTATACCGAAACACACATCAACTGCTGCTAGATTGTAGCTCAGTGAAGGATGCACATTGGTCCATCCAGAACTTGCTGATGTTCCAGTGCAAAGACTTATCCTCGACCAAGTGTTGCAGATTGGCATATCCCAAGGTCCAGAACTATGTGCTGAGGGACGCTGTCAAACTTGGGACGGCCACCGCAAAGCATAATGGGAAAGATCTCAGTTTAAAGCCTTTCAATTGAGTCAGGCCAAGGGCCTTGGACTGCATAACTGTGTGCTAATCTGAAAAAACAACAGCACACAGTGAAATCTGATCAGTGTATAGAATTTAAAGAACTGAACTGTCAATGTAATATCTTGTAACTGAGCATCATAAAATATTGCAAAAATGACATTTTTTGCACTGTATGTAATTATCGGATATGTTGTTTTGCAGTGGCTTATTTCAGAGCTTTTATGAGTAAAGTCTATTTTTGAAATAAATATTTTCACTATTAGCCTTATCTCAAGTTCCTGTAAAAGTTCAGAAATAGTGGTTTACTGCTAACATGTTTGAGAGACAACTCATAGTTGTCATTGTTGCCTCTCTTAGAAACTTTATGGTTTTCCATGATTTTCAAAATCTTTTAGTATTACCTCGTTACGGTTTTCAAAATATTGTTCAACCTTCATAGACCTATAGAAGCTATCAAATAACATCTCATTTTCGCTCTCAAATTCCAGAAAAGTGTGATTTTATTTCTTTTTTACATTTATAAACTTTTACTTATAAGCTTGCAGCAGTAAGTCATAGGGAACAACAGCTTTTGCTGCATCATAATCACCAGACTGTATGGCTGAAAGAGATGGGTATACTTCTAAAACTTTCTCCATGAACACATTCTGCAATAAAACTATCCAACTTCCTTTCTACTATTGTAGTTTTGGAACAATTTTTTCAAATGACACAAAAAAACATCCCAACTCTTTTCACTCACTGAAGTTAGGCAATAGGCAAATACTCCTTGCCAAAGCCATTAGTTAAATCTGAATCATTATCAAATTTTCCTGCTATCCACTATCCACATAATCAGTGCCTTTCTCTGTCAAGTTCAGATTTGCTTTCCAATTTGTCTTGTTTTGGTTTTTCATTTTCTTTGAAGTTTCTAGTTCAGAGTTTTATATTTTATTTTTTCTCTTTTCTGAATTTAGGTTTTTGGATTTCCTTCAATTCAAGTTTTGCTTTTTCTCTTTTTCTTTCTAATTTGTAGCTGAATTCTAACTAACTCAGCCTATGCTATCAGGATCATTCTTTTCTGCCTCAAGGTTCAAGTGTTGAGTCATTCCTTCAATCTGTCTTTTCTTGTTCCTATTTCTAAATCTGCTCTTTAATTCCTCTGCTACTGCCCCAAATTAACCTTGGTTAACTGTTGTGAGACATTAACAGGCAAATCACCTCCGTTCAGAAATGCTTGAATAATAACACTCAAGTGATTGGTTCTTACCTACCCTCTGAAATGACCTAACAGTCCACTAAGGGGAATTATGGATGGGTGACAAATGCTGGTATTGCTAGCGATGCCCACATCCCATGAAAGAATAAAAGAAGTACTTTCCAATGCGTACAGTAAAAGTCATTGTGAAACTTTGTTTAAATTGTAGAAAATTCAAGTGTATCAGTTAAACAGCTTCTGGATTTGTATTGTGCAAGTGCTCCCCAATTTTTTATGGTCTGTGTAGACACTGATAACTTTTAAAAAGAGGTGCCCGTTTCCTAATAACTGATGGACAACATCTCAACAAAATTTCACATTTTAAGACCTGGTGCAACAAACACGTTGAAATCAACATACACTAAATGTTATGTAGTAGGCAACAAATATACTAATATAGCAGAAAATATTATTTCCCAATTAAAACAATTGGAGACTCAAAGTTGCATTATATAGTACACCATCCTCTTAGCAGATATATAGCCTTGTACATTCAAATCCAAATCCTTCACAGTTTTTGGCAACTCTCTTCTCCCTGTCATGTCAGAGTGAGTCTTTTGAAAGTCCCTTCATTCAATCTTCAACTATACTGGAACTGATTTCCAATGCAAGATTCATTTTGGTGACTCTTTGATTCTCAAACCTCCAAAATTTCCGTTTGTTCCATGATTTTCTATCTGAAAATAAAACTAGCTCTGATGTGTGTGCTGCCCTCTCGGCTGTAATTTCTCTGCACACCCAGCAGCATATCTCTCTCTCTCTCAAGTCTGACAGAGTCTACAAATCTGTATGCAGCAATGCTGACTTCTTGCACTTTTGTGTCAGGACGTTAAAACTTACACTTTACTTTTCAGAAATATTGATTTGAGTTTCTAATCTATGACGAGCAAGTAATTTGGGTTTGTCGCTGGAAAGGTTTCATAGAAAGTTACATCCTCCTCTCCAAACTATTTTATTTTATCTCAAGTTAAAGGAGACGGTTTAAAACATAATCATTTTGCCAGCATTTTTAAGGAGTAGATCCCTTGAGCCTGTTCAGTTAGGTCTTAGCTGATCAGTACTTCAACTCCAATTACTCCCATTCATGTCTGCCAACTATTCTGACTAAAATGATGAACTTATGTGGCAGATGAAGAACTTTCTCTGGTTTTACTTCATGTAATCAATTTAACATGGTTCTTTCTGTTTAACTGGCACTACGTTTACCTCAACTGAAGTCCTTTAAGATATTTGTAAGCCTTTTTTAAAAATGCTTCTTGATCATATCAGATACTTTGAACATGTTTTCTAGGGTTCATCACAACAACGCCTTGTATTTGTATATCACTTTTAACATTATAACACGTCTTTAGATGTATCAGACCAAATTTGAAAGCCAGTTCCACTGCAGTATTGATTTTGTCACTTCTTCCTTCATGGTGCACGTCTAGCATTTTACTTGTAAAAAAGCAAATTTGATTTTGGAGGGTACTGAAGGATTAGTTTCATGCTGTTTTTGTTACCCTGTCATTTACATGATGGCTTTGTTTTTTCTCTCATGTTTGAAGCAACATCGATCAAAAATGTCAAATTCTCTTTCTTCTAGGCACAGTGCTAAAGATCGGAAGAAATGTGAATAGGTGATCTCTTTAAGCAGCTGTGCTTACAAATTAGTCATGGTGGATGTTGGAAAGTGGCCTGTATTCAGCTTGCTTTCTCCACAGGAAATTAAATCGATTCATCAAGCCTGTGTTTTTGGTACTTCAGCAACTGAGGCTATCTATGTAACAAAAAATGATGATGTAAGTCTTGGGGTAGCTTTTGTATCTTTGTGGCATTTCTCCTTTAAAATGCAATCTATGACCTCTTTTGCAGAAAAATCACTGATGTTTGTTTGATGAAAATAAACCTTGTGTTACTAGTGATGAGAGTCTGAGCAAAGTGGCTGGCTATCTACCTGCTCGGCTCGTTCCCATTATCTTTCAGTCTCTGCCAGTGCAATGGGTGAGGTTGTTTGAACCTATCCAAAATATACCATACCTTCTCTACCTTGATAAATATCTTAGCAGGACTGTCTATAAATTCAACTTCTGGTTTCATTATTGTACTTCTGCAGTTTGTCAGCTGTCTGCATAAGTTTTTTTAAAACCATAACCTCCTAACCTTATATAGTTTCTTTTTTCCTATTTTAGTATCTTTCACATTTTCTTTCTATTCCTTATTTCACTCATCATTAATTTTCTGCCCTGAAAATACTTTCGTATACTTGTTTCTGCTCTGTGTGTTATTACCCACTCTTTTTTGCCCAGTAGTGATTCCTTGAATTCTCTTTCGATGTTTCTTTCATCAGTTTGCGTTGCATATTTACTTTTTTTGTTTCTTTGCTGCCATTTGTTTTTTTCCCCATAATTTAATCCTTTATCTTTCTTTATATCTGCTACAGAAATATAAATTACAATACAGAAATACTCCATGCAACCCAAGACCATGCAGGTGCTTGAGTTGCATCCTCCTACCCGTCTTCATCTAATGCTATCAACATATCCTTCTATTCCTTTCTTCCCTCGTGTGCTTATTTAACTGCCCCTTGATTGCATCTCTCTCTGTTCCAGTTACTCACTGTGGAATAATATTCCACTTCTAACCATTCCTTGGCTAAATAAATTTCTCCTGAAGTTCCTATTTGAATTTGTTCATGACAATCTTATACTTATAACCCTCGCTCAAATCCTGCCCGCAAGTAGAAACACCTTTTTGTGTCAACCCAATCAAATCCTTTTATAACCTTAATGACCTTCATTAGGTGACCTTTTCTAGAGTAAGGCCTACTTAATTTTTCCTGATAAGCATATCCCCTCAATTCTAGTATTAGAAACCATACAAAACCCTATAATACAGAAAGACGCCATTTGACTCATTGAATCTGCATTGACTCTCCAAAAGAGCGACCCACCAAGGCCCTCTCCTCCACCCTATTTCCATAAACCCTGTGCAATTTCCACAGCTAATTTACCTAACCTATTAAGTTGGACACTAAGGGGAAATTTAGCATGATCAATCCGCCTAACCTGAACATCTTTGGACTGTGGAAGGAAACTGGAGCATCTGGAGGAAACCCATGCAGACAACAAGAGAACTTGTGTGCAACTTGTCATAAGACAAGCTGCACACATGTCGACCAAGACCAAAATCAAATCCAGATTCTTAGTGCTTTAAGGCAGAAGTGCTAATCACTGTGCCACCGTGACGATCTTAGGGTTCTAGTAATTTTTTTTGTACTCTCGCTAATGTTTCTACAGTCTTTTCATAATATGGAGACCATAGCTGTTCATAAACTCACATGTGGTTTATTCAAAATTCTTTACAAGTTTATCATAATTTATCTGCATTTAAATTCCCTCATTCTAGAAATGAGCCCTTGTGCTTTGTTTGCTTGCTTATGATGTTATAAGCCTGTATCACTATTTTTAATAAAATATATATCTGTAGCCTAGAACCCCCATTCCTTTCCAACAAGTGTGTGGTTCCCTTATTTTTCCTACCATTTTTTTGTCTCGAACTTCATATTGCATCTCATTTGAAATTATACATTTGTTCTGCAATTTTATAAATGTCTTCTTTCATTTAGCTGCACTTCCCCTCTATATCAATTACACTCCCCATATTTTGAAATTTTAGTTCCTGAGGCTAAATTTATTACATAAATTGTGACTAACAATGATCCATCCCAGTGCCAATCTTTGTGAAATACTATTTCTCATCTTTTATCAATCTGAATAATGACCATTAACCTTTACTTACTGTTTTACTGTTTGGTAAACAGCTTGCTATCTCCATTCTGTTATTTATATCATGACTGTGCCAAAAATCATGAATCTACTTTTTGGTACTTTACTCAAAGCTTTTTTGGAAATCCTGCATTGCCTTATATGTTCCTATAAAACCACAAGACTTAAGAACAGAATTAGGCCACTCGACCCATTGAGTCTGCTCTGCCATTCAATGATAGTTGATATTTTTCTCAGCCTCATTCTCCTGTGTTTTCCCCATAATTCCTGATTCCTTTTTTAATCAAGAACCTATCTATCTCTGTCTTAAAGACACTCAAGTGACCTGGCCTCCACAATCTTCTGTGACAAAGAGTTCCACAAATTCACCACTATTTGGCTGAAGAAATTCCTCCTCATCTCTATTTTAAAGGATCGTCCCTTTAGCCCAAGGTTGTGCCCTTTGGTTCTAGTTTTTCCTTCTAGTGGGAACATCCTCTCCAAGTCTGCTCATTCCTGGTCTCTCAGTAGCCTGCAAGTTTCAATAATATCCCCCTTGTTCTTCTAAACTCCAAAGAGTACAGACCCAGAGTCCTCAACTATTCCTCATAAAAACCAAGCTCGAATAATTCAGTAAGGTTGCCTAAGCATGTCCTTTTCTTTTGGAATCTCTGCTGATTACTATTTGTTACGTTTCCACTTTCTAAGTGTTTTATTTTTATAATTTTGACTCAGGGTTTCATTCTTTCCCACCATTGACATAATAAGTGACCTACAATCCCCCTGAACTGTGGATCTGTCACTTTCGTAAATATAGAAATCGTACTAGCTATCACCAGCTCCATGCACACTTCATTTTTTTAATGAAATTATATATGTTATACAAATATATCACTTATTGCTGACTTTAAAATGTGTGGATGCAAACCATTCAGTTCAGGGTGTTATACGCTCTCGTTTTAAATAGTTTATCAATTTAGAAATGATTGCTTTTGCTGAAGGAAGAGGATTTTTCCCAAACTCCTTGGGCGAAGCAAAATTGTGATACCATCGCCAGTAGTTGATTGGAGTACACAGCGTGAAAGGTAGCTCTCATGATCGGATAGTTCATTGTATACAACCCACTTCTATTGCAGGTGTTTGCTCTTGGAGTGAATTGCAGCAACTGCCTAGGAATTGGAGATGGTCAGAGCGTTGTTACACCAAAGAAAATAGAAACGTTATGTGGAAAGAAAATAATTTCTCTCAGTTATGGAAGTGGACCACATATTTTACTTGCAACTAAAGGTAAACTCAAGTTCTACTGTACTGCTTTCCATTATAGTTTTCAAGGTTATCTAGTTGTTAGCCATAGCTCAGTGGTACCCCTCTCACTTCTTGAGTTGGAAGATTGTGAATTAAAATCCTTTAGAAATTTCAATATCTAATGCAGGCTGGTGCTTCAGTGTAGTTCTGAGGGTGTATTGCACTGTCAAAAGTGCCCTCTTTAGAATGAGACATTAGATCCTGTCTGGTTTCACGTAAAATGCACAAGAAGCAGGAATAGGCCAGTAGGCTCTTCAAGTTTGTCCTGCCATTCCATGCAGTCATGGCTGATCTATGCCAATCTCACCTCCTTTTCTGTGCCATTTCCTCATAGCTCTCTATTCCTTGATCAATCAAGTATTTATCCACCTCCACTTTGAATGCTTCTAACAACCCAGCTTCCACTCTGCTTTGAGGCAGAGAATTCCAGAGATTCAACCACTCTCTGCGGGAAGTAATTTCTATGTGTGTACCAAACCTTTTTTAAGTTTTTATTTATTAGTCACAAGTAAGACTTACATTAAAACTGTGTAGTGAAGTCACTGTGAAATTCCCCTAGTTGTCACACTTTGGCACGTGTTTGGGTCAATGCACCTACCAGCATATCTTTCACAATATGAGAGGAAACCAGAGCACTTCTCCATGTAGATGTGGGGAGAAAGTGTAAACTCCACGCAGACAGTGACCCAAGCCGGGAACCAAACTGAAGCAGCAGTGCCAACCGCTATGTCACTGTGTTACCCTAATGTCAGAAATTCTTGAGATCAACATCTGATCTAATAGCTGATACTAAAAAAAATGACAGCAGTTTTCTATTTCAACAAATATGTGATGTTCTGGGGTGGGGATCTAAACTGTCTTGTTTATAATAACACTTTTCTGAGGATCCAGACACCTTTTTGTGCGGTGATGTCCTCCAACCAACATCACTAAAACAGATTATCTGGTTATTATCATGTTGCTGCTTGTGGAAGTGTTCTGTGCTCAAATTTGCTGTCTCATTTCCTACATTGCAACAGCGATTGTACTTCAAGAAGTACTTCATTGGCTGTGAAAGTTTGGAATATCCTTTAGTTGTGCAAGACCAAATAAGTATCTCTCATGAGGATATTTATATGGAGGTTGGTTTTTTTAGTGAGCTTTGAAATCTTGAACTCCCTGTTCCAGCAGCTGTTTTTCCAGGCTAACCAACATTGTCTCCATTGTGTTAAGTGTAGATTCCCTTCCTGCAATGATATTAATTAAAATGAGGCTGTTGTTATTTTTGGGTAGGATTGAGGAGGGTGCATGGGTGCAGCATTTTATTATGCTGCTTCAACTTGGGGCCCTCTGTTTCTATTGCTGGCTGGGAGCACGTTACACACACGGGATGAAACATTGGTTAATTTTTAGTTTAGATTAGCTGGTGATTCTATTTCTAGCATCAATGAGTCCAAAGCCACTTTTGCTAGCCATTAATGTTTACAATTACAATTTGGGGTGACACAGTGGTTAGCACAGCTGCCTCACAGCACCAAGGACCTGGGGTCAATTCCAGCCGTGGGTGACTGTGGAGCTTGCACATTGTCCCTGTGTCTGTATAGGTTTCCTCCAGGTACTTCAGTTTCCTCCCACAGTCCAGAGATGTACAGATTAGGTGGATTGGCCATGATAAATTTCCCCTTAGTGTCCCAGGATGTATAAATTAGAATGTTTAGTAGTGTACATGCATGGGATTATGGGGATAAGGCAGGTGGAGTGGGAAAATGTGGAAAATTTCCCAGATTTCCCACATCTGGGAAAGATGTGCTGTTGGAGAGTTGTACAGACTTAGGCTAAATGTCCTCCTTCTGCACTGTAAAAATTCTGTGATTAATTGGGAGTAATAACTAGAGTAGATGTTGTTAGCAATGTGCAGATTAATAAATTTGAATTGTAGAACTTGCCAGTCTTTAATCCTATGGAACTCTTTGAGGCCAGTGCTGTGAATAAAATGGTTGATCCTACTGGGAAGGATTGAGGACTCTATGTCACACTTTCTCTTTCCAATTCTTCCTCATAGTTGCAGTTGTTCCAACAGAGATATTGAGATTAATTGTATTGTGCTAGAATTCATCATGGGAAACTCATTTGATAACCCAGTTTGTTGGTTCTAGGCCACAAACTGTGACTTGAAGCAAGGAGAGCTTAAGTTAATATGTTGTGACACTCATTTTGCCTTAAACTGGTAGCTGGAGCCAAGATCTATTTACATAAGTGAACATAGAATACTACAGCACAAACAGGCCCTTCGGCCCACAAGTTGCGCCAATCATATCCGTATCTACCAGGCCATAGAACTATCTGTAACTCTTAATCCCATTAAATCCCATGTACTTATCCAGAAGTCTCTTAAAAGACCCCAGTGAGTTCACCTCTATCACCACCAATGGCAGCCGATTCCGCTCACTCACCACCCTCTAAGTGAAAAACTTACCCCTAACATCTCCTTTGTACTTGCTTCCCAGCACCTCAACCCTGTGTCCTCTTGTAGTGATTATTTCAGCCCTGGGAAATAGCCTCTGAGAATTCACCCTATCTGTACTTCTCAACGTTTTACAAACCTCTATCAGGTCACCCCTAGTCTGTCCAGGGAGAAGAGACCTAGCTCCCTCAATCTATCTTTGTAAGGCATGCCTCCCAATCTAGGCAACATCCTTGTAAATCTCCTCTGCACCCTGTCAATAGCTTCCACGTCCTTCCTGTAGTGAGGCTACCAGAACTGTGCATAGTACTCCAAGTGGGGTCTGACAAGGGTCTTGCAGTTGCGGTGGAAATGGATATTACGCATTGTGGGATTCCATTCGCACTGCAGACCAGCATCATGAATGAGGAGCCATCACAGAGTGCACATTTGTTCCTGCTATGGCTTACATTCCTTCAGTGTGTCTCATCAGCTTCTCACTGCTATTCCTGCTTGTTCCCTGCCAACCCCACCATCCAAAATATGTTTTTAAAAGAGAATGTTTCAAATTTTATTGCAGAATAAGGGAAACAGAATTGAGAATGTGGGTGTATGAGGGGGAGTAGGGGAATGTGGACCATCATTTTTCAGGGTAGTCCTGATGGGGATTTATTTTCTTTTGAATGGACCTAGAGGATACAACTTCCCCTCCCTGAAAATGGCTTGAAACTGTCTGGAATGCTAAAAGTGCCTGGATTTTCAGTAAAAGACCAGAATCTGTGGCTACAATCTTCAGGGAGCCTCTGGAACCAATCAGTCGCTTCCAAAAATGTCAATATCTTTTCCAGATGGAGAAACCTATTCCTGGGGCCTCAATAGCTATGGCCAACTGGGTAATGGAACAACAGGTCCTGGCTCATTACCTTTCCTTGTTTCCAGCATGTTCTATGACAAGAAAGCAGTGCAAGTTGCTTGTGGTTGCAATCATTCTATGGTTCTAACAACAGAAGGGGAGGTGAGAGCTGACCTTTTAAGTGCAGTGTTTTAACAGATTCCATTATTTATTTAACCGAAATTTATTCATGCATGTGATTTGATTTACAACTGTAAAAATTAATCTGTACAAAATGCTAACTATAGAAGAGGCATTAGAATGAAAAGTTGTGTGTGCTTCATTTTTTTAAGTAAATTTCCCTTATTTTTGTTTTGCATTGCATCAAACAGTGTAGCAGGAGGTTACCAACCCATTAAATCTGGCTCTCTGAAAGTGTAATCCAATTCTTGATACTATTCTAGTAAATCTCCTCTGCACCCTTTCTGAAGCCCTGACAACCTTAGGAACTTGGAAAATAGAGTTCCAGCATAATTTCCACTTCGCCTCAAAGCAATGCCATACCATTGTTAGACATTATTGGGAACAGTGTGGCTTCCTGTTCACAAAGATATCTTCATATTGTGACCTGAGAGCGAAGAATTAAACCAAGAATTTGTCATCACTAATCCCATAGTCATTTGAGGCTGATACTGTGAATAAAATGGCTGAAACTGTTGAGAGAAATTGAGCGCTTGATATGGCATTTTCTCTTTCCTCCTCTTCCTCTTTACAGTTGCACTTGTTCCAACACTTATTGATTAATTGTACTATGCTAGAATTCACTGCTAGAAATTCATTTGTTGTTTCTAGACACAAACTGTGATTCAATCTCTTACTTTGAGTCGACATACTGAAACGTTCACTTTACTTTAAATTAGTAGTTGACACCCAGAGCAGTGACCTAATTGCATCTTTGGAAATGGATATTTCCCAGTCTGTAAGGGATCCCGTCCATGCTACAGGATCAGCTCCACGACTGATAATCCATCAAAGTGCTTGAAAGTAGAGAGGCAAATTTTGAAAGCCTTTTGTTGAAAGGAGGAAATCTCCTCCTGTGTTAGTTATTGGCTTCATGACGAGAGAAAATTTTCATTGTAAAACTGTCATATTTAACCTACAAATGCATACACATACTTGCATTCAAATATGTTCCCATGCATGTGCATGAATAAAATGCACATAAAATCATAAGAAAGAAGCTATGCATATAGGGACATATAGTAAAAATGCATGCGCACAAACACATGTAGAACTTCAAAATACAAATTTTAACCAGTGGTGTACACTGATAATGTGCAGGATTATAGCTATCTACAGAACATTAAGCTAGTTTCCATAACCTAAATCATTACTTAATCTTTGAAAATTGGAGAGTCAATTTATAAGCATTTCACACGTGGCAACTTCTGGTGCAAGGATATTTATATGTTTGAAAACCTGTTACCCTTGGTAGAGTTAATTCCATTTAAACTTGACTATATGTCCTGCTTTTGCTCAATTTAAGGATTTTACCTTCTGTGTCTGCTTTGGTGACAGATTTATTCCTGGGGTTATAACAACTGTGGACAAGTTGGCTCAGGATCTACTGCTAGCCAGGCAACACCGCGGAGAGTAACACACAGTTTACAGAACAAGAAGGTTATTGGCATTGCCTGTGGTCAGATATCCTCAATGGCTGTAATAGAAAATGGGGAGGTAATTATTTGTCATGATTCAGTAACTTACTCCCCATTCATTATTGTTGCGCTAATGTTTGCACTGGAGTGTTACTTTGGGCTGTAGTAGAGTTCTTAAGTTGGAGTTTGAGGGAACTTGAGGGTTGATTTCTATCTGAAGTCTAGTCTTTAATTTAGTAATTAACTAAAAATTGCTTTGGGTTGGAAGTAGATGAGTTGTAGATCAGCTTTAAAGCAGGGCTCATACAGGCTCTGCTTGCAGCTGCACCGACTTAGAGTTTTCAGAGGCTAAATTAAGATAGCATAAAAGCAGGCAATAGAACAGTACCAATGTTCTTTACACTGGAGTGCTATCTTGGGTGCAATAGTGTGCTTAATTTGGAGTCTGGTGACTGAATGAATTCAATAGAAGGGAGCAAGATACTCCTCTTTTCCACCTATCCGCAAAGGAGAGTGGCAGCCTTGCAGCAATGGAACCACTGCAGCGGCTCTCAGGGGTAACGTCACAGTTCAGAAAGTGACATAGTCCCAACAGGAACAGCTGATTGGTAAATGGTACCTGCAGAGTATTTCGCTTTTTAAAGTTTAATATATTAGGTTAAACAAAGGTAGGAACTTGCAATTATAATAGAAGTGTTCAAAACAAAAGAAGTTACATAGCTTAATTAAATTCTGTCAAAGGGAGTAACTTGATCAATCTAGACAGAAGTCATGGCAGGAGATCTCAGATTTCTGATATGCTGCTTTTGTGCAATGTGGGAAATATGGTATCTCTGACAACTACGTGTGCAGGAAGTGCATCCAGCTGCAGTTACTGGCTAATCTCATTTAGAGCTAGAGATGTGGGTGGGCACGATGCTCAATGTCATGGATAGCATAGTCAGGTGGTCACACCGCAGGTAAAGATTACACAGGCAGAAAGAGAGTGGTAAAGGCTTGAGAAGGAAGTACATGAATCCTCTGTGGTCACCCCCCTCTCGTACCACTTTGGATACTGTTGGCAGGCGTGGTTTCTCATGGGAAAGTAGCAATGGCCAAGTTCATGGCAGCATAGTGGCTCTGCTGCACAGAAGGAGAGGAAAATCAGTGGCAGGGCTATAATGATGGGGAATTCAATAGCAAAGGGTAAAGACAGGTGCTTCTCGGTCGCAGACTTGAATTCAGGATGGTGAACTGTCAATGGTCGTGGTATACGTAGGTAGAACAACATAGATAAGTGAAGGAATGAGATGCTCAAAACTGAATATTAGAAGTTAGAAGATAAATTAAGGTGCAGGACAAGTCATAATATCAGAATTACTCCCAGTGCCATGTGCTAGCTAGAGCAGAAATAAGAGGGTAGATCAGATGAAAGCAGTGACTAGAGAAATGGTGTACTAGGGAAGGTTTAGATTCTCAAGGCATTGGTTCCAGTTCTGGAGAAGATGGGACCTTTACAAGTCAGATGGATTGCACCTGGCAGAATTGGGACTAATATCCTCGAGGGGGCTTTCGCTTGTCCCACTGGGGCTGTTTTAAATGAGCATGGCAGAGGGATAGGAAGCGAAGGGTAGGCTTTGATGGGTCCAGTTGACATCAGGAAATGGAAGGTAGATCATTAGTTGATGATGTAGTCAGTGATTTGGAAAGACAAAGGAAATGAGGGTTAACAAGCAAAGAAGATTGATGGGGCTGAGCTGTTTATATTTCAGTGCAAGGAGTATTACAAACAAAGCAGATGAACTAAGGGCACACATAGACACATGGCAACATGATGTTTTACAATAAAAGAAACCTGGCTAAAGAAAGGCAAAATTGGCAGCTGAGTATCTCTGGATATAGGGTTTTCGGGCAGGATAAAGTGGGTGACAAAAGGAGGGGAGGTAGCATTATTGGTTAAAGAATCAATTATAATTGAAAAGGGATTTAAAAAACTAAATGGGTTAACAAATATGAGACTTTATTGAGCAAAATGGGGAAATTTATTGCAAGGAGTATACTACAGACCCCTACTAGATGCTGTTAGATCTGTTGTGATCTTTCAGCATTTTCTGTTTTTGTTAGCCTGACTTAATCTGGGGGGCGGTGGCAGCGGCAGTGCCCATAGGGGCGAGCACTCCAGGGTCTGCACAGGTGGTGTGTATTCGGTAGCATGTAGACAGTCTACGATACATTGCTATATAATTAGCGCAATTGGTGGCTTGTACGCTTGAGAATTGTAGATTCAAGTCCCTTCCAAAGGCTTGAGCAGAACATCAAAGCTGGCACTTAGTTCAATGTAGTACCAAGAGAGTGCTGCAGTGTTGGAAATGCCATCTTTCAGCTGAGTCATTAAAATGAGATACCGTCTGCTTTCTCAGGTGAACATAAAAGATCCCCCATGATGCTACTCCAGAAAGAGCTCTGAAGCAATGAGCTAGCCAATATTGTCACTCAAGCAACATCTAAAACAGATTGTTTGGTCACTATTCACAAATGCCCTTTTGGAGAGGAATCTGCCACCCTTACCTGGTCTAGCTGACAAATAATCCCAGACCTACAGCAATGTGGTTGACTCTTAGCAGCCCCCTTTGCAATGGCTGAGCAAGCCATTTAGTCCATGGGCAATAACTGTCCAATGGCACCTACATCCTATGAATGAATTTTGAAATATCACATACTATTTGTGGGATCTTATTGATCATAAATTGGCTGATGTATCTTTTACAGTATAAATTTGACTGCAATTCAACATGTTTTATTGGCTATAAAGCATTTGGAGACATCCATGAGAGGCACTATATAATTGAATTCATTGAAGGGTGCCAGTTATCTCTCAAATTGTGACCAAGACACTTAAACAGCTTATTGATGAAACTTAGCATTATAACTTTTTATTTACTATCTTGAATGGGTTTGCATTGTGGACAACAGCTTAATATTTTGTATGTGAAGCTATTTGAAGTTGGCTCCCTCTTGAACTTTTAAAATTTAGAGTTTAATGCAGGGTGTGAATCCTATCCTTGCCCACTTTATAAACTGGTTGGATAAATGCTGGAAATTGCTCTATTGCAAGATTTGTTGACTATCCAGCCAACAGAGTAACTGCTTTATTGGTTGTGCAGTGGCCTCTGCTATTTTAGTGTTAGCATTGTGCTTTCACCTCAGTCAGAAGGTTGTGGGTTCAAACCTCACTTGATGTCTTCAACCCCTACTGCAAGCTGACACTTTGGTGCAGTGTTGAGGGAGATCTTAGTATCCTGGCCAACTGGTGCAGCGTTGAGGAAGATCTTAATATTCTGGCCAACAATCATCCTTCAACCAACAGAGCCAAAACCAGATTAATTGGCAATTGACTAATTTTCTGTCTTTGTGGTACCATGTTGTGTGCAAATTGACTGCTATGTCTGCCTTCAGAACCACAATGACTCAACTTCAGAAGTAATTTGTTTACTGTGAAAAGCTTTGGAATGACCTAAGACCACAGAAGACATTTTCCTTTTTGTTCTTTACAGGAATTAATAGGTGTATAGTTTTATGAAGCTTTACTGCTGTTGTGGCAGCCAGTATGGGATGGAATGTTACTGCAGTAGTGTAGTTGTCCTTTCTCCAACTGTAGGCATAATGCCAATAGGGCATTTGTACAATAATTGTATGTTCTTTTGGTATTATTTCTTCAGATGACCATTTGACTGTTGTCATTCAGTTTTATTGAGAGGGATTTGCTCACGCCGTGGTTAGCTACAATGCAAAGACAAGCTAGGATTTTTATCCTAATGTAGGGAAGATTAAACTGATGTTTAGTAGTTGCAGTCAAAATTGAGAGTATTTAATGGAATTGGAAGAAACTGTTTCAAATGATAAGAAGGTCAACCACCAGAGGATACAAATTTTATGGAGGCAGATTCAATATCAACATTCCAAAGGGAACTTGATATATTTATAAAGAAAAAAATCAGGGCTATGGAGAAAAGGTAAGGGGGAAGTGGGACTATTTGGATATTTTTTCAGAGATGCAACAAGCTGAATGGCATTCTACAATGAGGTAAGATTCTGTATGTTTACTTTCTACATTACAGGTGTATGGCTGGGGTTACAATGGCAGTGGTCAACTGGGAACTGGAATCAATGGAAACCACCTTACCCCCAGTAGAGTGACTGCATTGCAAGGAATTTGTGTCCTTCAGGTAGATAATTTTGTATAACCTCTCCTGACCTGAGCTACTTTGTTAAATTCTGGAAAACCTTATTAAGAACAAAGAACAAAACAGCATGGGAAACAGGCCCTTTGGCCCAATGAGCCTGCACTGCTACCTCGACATTCTCACTTCCATTCATGATCTCTGTCTATATTTATAGAAATCTGTATTGTATAGAAATCTGCATTGGAACCAAATTAGCGAGACAATTTAGGGAGAATTTGTTTTGCCAGTCAGCCTAAGAGCACATTTTAGGGGTGTGGGAGGAAGCCGGAGCACCTGGAGAAAACCCACACAAGCACGGGGAGAATGCGCAAACTCCCACAGATATAGGCCCAAACCATGTATCTGCACAGCACAGTGAAAGTCACTGAGCTGTCGTGTTGCCCATCAACTGGTCCAGTTCAAGCGTACACTAATGACGTGAAGCACTAGGTTACTCTCAAAATCCAAGAGCAGCCCTCTCACAATCCATTGCATGTATGCCCCTTGTTGGACAACAAGGCGGACCAACATACCTGTAGGATAAAACAGAAATACATCAATATCATGCACAACTTACGCAATTCCCAGGGAAGTGCCAGGGCTTTGATTCCTGTGGTATAATTGGACAAAATGTAACAGTTTTGAAAAATGCCTTAAAAATTAGTTATACTTGATAAAAGTATTGTATTGTTTCCCAGAAAATGGGATGGTCTTTTAGAATGATTCAATGACTCATATATGATTCTGGTGAAATGAATCGGTACAGGTTGCTTTTTGTAAATACTGTGTGTTCTTTGAAAGCATTTTGGCTTTCAATTGCGTGTTTATGTTAGTGTCAATGCCCAGAAAGTCAACTGTTTGAGCGGCAGGATGGGGAAACAGGAAAGAAGTTGGGTGGTCAGTAGTTTAGAGAGGATAGTGTTGAAGGAGCAGGAGGCGGATTTCATGATAGTTTGAAGTGGATATGAGGGGAGTTAGGAGAGAAACTAAAGAAAAATGAGAATCCAATGTTAGGGCAGGCGGGTCACTTTAGACGAAATTTGGCCCAGTCAGCTAGTGCAAGGGAGGAAAGCAGCAGAGAAAACTGATCAGATGATTTGGATCTTGGTGACGAAGGTAACCATGAGCTCCTCACAATTTCAATGTGATGAGGGAGAGATTTAAGAAGACAGTTTGAAGTAGGGTAAAGAAGCAAGGATTATCTTTGCATTCCAGGATGATGCTAGAATAGTGAGCAGCTTCTGCAGAAGAGAGCAGGACTGGATAGTTCGTTATGTAATCCAGCCAGATCTGATGATGAGAGGCTAAAGTAGTTTTGACCTATATCCTTTCAAGTCTATGCTTGTAGGTTTTAAGAGTCATGCTGGAGGAACAGAATGAAATAAATTAATGGTTTTAGAGATTGGGGTATCAAAGGTGGAGGGGTGGGTGCAATTGATCAAATCAATAGCTGCAGAAATGTTGTGGCAAATGCTGAGCCAAAGGCTAGATGGTTGGGATTTTGAAAATGCAGCTGAGAGTGGATTGGGTTAGTTCTTTTTCCCCCCAGGAATAGGTACACAAGGAGGTAGGGTTGGGATGTGGGTGGGATATCTGAGGAGAAGGAAGAAGTCAGAGATGGCCTTGTCTATGATTGATATGATGGGACTAGCAAGTGGGTTCAATTATCTCACATTCCCCCTCCCTACTTCACCATAGTGAACACAGATGCAAAATGCTCATTTGATATCTCACAAATGTCTTTCGGCTCCAAATGCAGGTGGTCTCTTTATCCTCAGTGAGCCCTACTTTTTCCCTGGTTGCCCTCTTGTGTTTACTGTACTTACAAAATGACTTGGGATTTTCTTTTTATTATGCCCACCAGTGTTTTTCTTCCTCCCTTCGCTGTCCCAATTTCTTTTTTGAGTATTCCATTGCACCTTCTACACTCCTTTAGGGTATATGCCAGAAATCTTCTTATTTCCCTTAATGTACAAAGTTCTTAGGATTTTTTTGGTCCCACTCTTTATTTTTATGGAAACGTGTTGGCTTTGTATGCTCTCTAGTTTCTTTTTGAAAGACCCCCACTTCACTGGTGGACTTTCTTCTAAGTAGCTTTTTGCAGTCAGCTTTGGCCAAATCCTGTCTTTTGCTATTGAAATCAGCCTTTCTCCAATTCAAATCCTTTGGGGGTGATTCTCCTAAAACTACTGAATTGGTGAGAAAACTGGCATAGATCACGACTTTTTTCAGTGCAACTTCAGAGCCAAACCTCCCCTCTCTGTGCAATGCAGAGGTCGTAATCGTGAATATCATAAGTTCAGGGGAGGGGCCTTTTCACGCCAGAGTCTGACAGTTCCAGAACCATGCATAGTGGCCCAATCTCAGTCTCCCCGTTCACTGGCCAGCCCAGGACCCTGTAGTGGTGCCCCTCCCTTGACCCTACATCCTGGAGCACCCTAATGACCAGGCCCCAGGTGAGAGGAGGCAGATACTGGATCCGATTGTTGGCCTTTCTTCAGCCCAGGTCAATCCCCATGCAGAATGCAGCAGAACTCGGTCCCACTCCTTTGGCACTTCCTGATGTCTGTACAGTGCCAAGGTGCCCCTTTGCCATTTGGGCAGTGCCAGAAGACAGAGGCTGGCACTACCAGGATCACATGGCCAAGGGATATCAACCCTCAACTACCCGACCACCTGAGGGGCCCTGATATCCTGCCCAAATCCCCTCTCCCCACTTTCCCTTCATACCAGCAGGGTTTCTCTAGTTCCCCAAATGTGGGGAGCTACTTTAAACCACAGCAGAGTGAAGTAATTCCTGGCAGGGTGGGAGATTGGGAGATGTTATTGGGCCTGGCAAGTTCCGTGCTGTGCCTGATGATGACGTTTAGTGTGATGATGACAAGTGAGTGTGAAGTGTTACGACCTGTACTTCAGCAACTTTTAGCAGTAATCAAAATGACTCCCTGACGCTCTGCCTCTAAAATCAACAAGTAGCAATTTATTGCTTTAATAGTGAAGAAGTTAACTATTAACAAACAGAATAAAAACGATTCTAATGGAATGCTGTTCAAATAAATATAATTCTCACTCATTAACAAAAAGACAGTTGAGTCATTCAAAATTACAACCAGGTTTTGTCTCTTCTGGAATATTCCGAGCTTTCTTCATTGATTCTTCTGCCTGGAGCTTCCTCTCCTTTGGTATCTAGATGAAGCTTTGAACTATAAGATATGGCGGGTGGCAGTTGCTCTCCTCTTCTGTTGCACTGCCCTCTTTTACACCTGGGATGACACGTCAGTGTTCCCCACAATACGATCGGTCTTAGGTTGTCAAAACCATCAAATTTAAATTGGTGCTTGGTATCTCAGTACTCAATTCAAATTGATTAGCTGAATTTAAAAAGTTCAAATGGCTGAAAGCCTATTGCTTTGGTAACACTACTGCTTGGCTTTTGATACAAATGTTTCATTTTTGGGTTCTAGGCTGAGAAAAAGCACCACCTTTTAACAGATAATTTTACAAACACGAATCTACAATTACTCTACTGATCTTTGCAACATTGCCTATTCCTAGTTGTCCTGAAAAATGGTGCTGGGCCTTCTTGAGTTACTGTGGCCCTTGTACTTTCTGCAACGGTAAATAAAACATGCAGCATTCTGGGTATGATTAATAGGGGCGTAGAGTCAAAAGCAAGGAAGTTATTTAAATTTGTATAAAATGCTGGTTCAGCCCCAACTGCAGTATTGCATCCAGTTCTGGACACCATGCTTTAGGAAGGATGCAAATTCATTAGAGTGGATGCAGAGATTTCATGGATGAGGAACTTCAGTTGCATAGAGTGATTGGAGATGTAAGGATTGTTCTTGGCTAAAAGAAGGCTGAAAGGAAATTTGATGGAATTATTCAAATTCATGAGCCTGGCTAGAGAGAGACTTCCCATTTGTAGATGGATCTAGAACCAGAGGATAGATTAAGGTAATTGGCAAACGAAGCAAGCAACAATAGTGACATGAGGAAAACCTTTTCACGTACCAAGTGGTTAGAATCTGGGATCCTTTAACACAGAACATGAAGAAGACAGAGTCAATTGAAGTGTAAAAAGGCAACTGGGTCATTATCTGGAAAGGAAAATCATGCAGAACTACATGGAAAAAGGCAGGAGAATGGCACTATTGAATTACTACTACTGAAGACCAACACAGAATGATGGGTTAAATGGCCCTTTCTGTGTTGCAACTGTTCTGTAATTCTGTGGCTCGATTGTGGTCCAACCCAAAGGAGCAAACCATGGTGGATGAAATCTGCAGCAAAGGAAAAATATTGTGGCACATCTATAGAAGAATTTTGACTTATCCATCATTTGACAGCTCAAGAGGTGGAAAGGTCATTGCTGAAGTGGTAGAGCTAGACATTGCGACTATTGTATAGAAGCTAAATCTGTGCCTCTTCATATGAGGGGCAGCTTGTAGACGAGGAAAGGAAGAGATCACTGACCAGGGGCAGCAAAGAAACCACTGGTGAAGGTGGGCTATGTTCAGACAGGTGGGGGTTGAACTAAAAGGAAAACAATCCCATGCCGGAGGTTAATGTAATTAACAACACCAAAAGAGAGATTGAGGGATAATTCATCAGAGTCAAAATTCTGCTGTTTGGTGCTTTCTGATTTGCTATGTACTTGAAACTTCTGTCTTGGTTAGTACCCAGGGCCATTCGGTATGTTACTATTAGGAGTGTTCTTGGTGGGAATATAGACATCAGATGAGAAATTTACAGTTGCGTCTGAGGACCTAAGTATTCTTACTCTTGAATCCAAATGAGTGGATTAGAATGAAATGTTATTGCCCAACAGGTACATTATTTAAAATGTCCTTGAACATATTGTTGCCTCCTAAATCCATTCCCATCTCCCACAATTCCAGGTTTGAATCAGGTTTCTGTCCCTGCAACAGTGCCAAAAGGACACTTAAGTCATTTTTGCACAACTTGACAGTACCAAAAATAAACCATCAGGCCTCACCTTTCTTAACCCGTCTTTTTACAGGGCTGACTACACCTCCTTCCTCCAACGTGTCTCCACTATAGTCCAGCTGTTCTATTCTTAGCCAGAGAATTTTCTTGCTCCCACATCATTGCTGTAGGTGTCTCTAAAGATCTGTTTAGCTCCTTCCTACTTCTCATCTACGTACTATCTTTGGCAACCTCATCCAAAGGCATAGTATTAGTTTTCTCATGTACACTGATAAGACTCAGCTGTTTTCAAATCCCTCCACGGCCTTTCCTTCCTATCTCTGTAAACTCCTCTAATCCCACAATCCTCTGAGATATCTGCACTCCTCTAATCCTGGCCTCTGATGCATTCCAGATTATAATTAGAACAAAGAACAAAACAGCACGGGAAACAGGCCCTTCGGCCCAACGAGCCCACGCCGCCACCTCGATGTTCCCACTTCTACATGTGATCCCTGTCCATGTTTATAGACATTACAGACATTACTCCACCATTGGTCATGCATTGCTAAGCCCCAGGCTCTGGGATTCTCTTCCTTATATCTCTCTACTCACTTTCCTCCTTTAAGACATTTATTCAATGCTTCATTTCACCAAGGCTTTGGACTCTCGATTTACTCTCCTTTGGCTCGATGTCTTTCTTTGCTTTATGTTGTTCCTTTGAAATTCTTTGGGACATTTCATCACATATTAAGATATCTATAGAGATCACCAACTATTAGAAATAAATTTAAACATTCAGTCAACGGTTAAATGAATAAAATGTCAAAATTTCCCGTTAGATGAACGAAGCACTATTCTCTTCAGCAGGTAACTTGTATTTCAACTGTAGAGATAAACAATTCATTTTTATTTATTCCGTTTGATGCTTCATGGAATTACAGTTCTTGCCACAAACAGCTCTCAAGTGCTCTGCGCTTCCAATAGGTTGCTTGTTTACTTTCCTAGCCAGGTAACCTCTAATGCCAGAACTGTATTTGCAGGTTTTTTCTCTGTATCTAAACTAAGCAAATTAAGCTAGGCAAATTTTCCAGCCTCCTTTAATTTCTCACAAATTAAGTCTTCAATCTGAGACCGAGCTCCTACCTGTGTTTTGCGTGGTGAGCAATAAAATTAGCATTTTGTCTGTTTCGCGCATAGGCTTAGCTGCTTCTATCTTTTTCTCTCTACCTCTCAGATGGTTCAAACCACAAAAGACAGAACTGCAACTATTGTATGTGATATTGATGGGTTTATAGGAAATCCTGCAGCCTAAGTGGATTCCTCTATTCTCTTCATCTTGCCGATGGAAAACACAGTAACTTTGTATCAAAGTAGAGTTTAGTTATCTTTCATCCCAACTTCTTTTCATCTTTGAAGTGAATGGGCGGTTTACATTTCTACAGTTCAATTTATAAGTTTTTATAAGTTTATTAAGTTCAAGTTTAAAGTTTATTTATTAGTGTCACAAGTAAGCTTACATTAACACTGCAGTGAAGTTGCTGTGAAAATCCATATTCCGGTGCCTGTTCACTGAAGGAGAATTTAGCATGGCCAGTGCACCTAACTAGCACGTCTTTCGGATTATGGAAGGAAACAGGAGCACCAGGAGGAAATTCACACAGACACGGGTGAATGTGTTAACTTCACACAGACAGTGACCCAATCCAGGAATTGAACTGGATCCCTGGTGCTATGAGGCAGCAGTACTAACTGTTGTGTCACCGTGCCTCCCTAGTCAAGTTTACAACTTGATATTTATAACATCTTTTTGGATTTTGGAAGACTCGAGATCTGTCCATGATATGCTTATGACATGGAGATGCCAGCATTGGACTGGGGTAAACACAGTAAGAAGTCTCAACATTAGGCTGAAGTCCAACAGGTTTATTTGGTAGCAAATGCCGCCACCTTTCAGGGCTCTACCCCTTCGTCAGGTGAGTGGGGAGCTCTGATCACAAACAGGGCATATAAAGGCACACACTCAGTTTACAGAATACTGATTAGAATGAATACTGATTAGAATGATGGTCTTTACAGCTAATCAAGTCTTAAAGGTGCAGACAGTGTGTGTGGAGATGGTATTAAGCATAGGTTAAAGAGATGTGTTGGCTCCAGATAGGACAGTAAGTGAGATGTTGCAAGCCCAGGCAAGTCATGGGGGTTACGAATAGTGTGACATGAACCCAAAATCCCAGTTGAGGCCGTTCTCACGTGCGCAACTTGGCTATCAGTCTCTGCTGATAGCCAAGTTCCGCACACACAAGGAAACAAATGATATTACAGGTGCCCTGAAAGCAAGTGGTGTTTGCTATCAAATAAACCTGTTGGACTTTAACCTGATATACTCTGCAAGTGTAAATACGTTGCACTTTCCTCTCAAAAAAGACAATCTATGCCAGTTTGATCTCTAATAACTAAATCATCCTGACATGCAAACTGGCAGGTGCCAGCACAGGTGACATAAACCTCCTGCTCCACCCCATCTACGCTACCCCTGTTGTAGCCGCAAGCTATAATAATCTTATAAACCAAAAGATAAAGTCTAAAAACATAATTTAAAAATCTTACAATTGTAGAAGGTGCAACATAAATGTTGGAGTTATATGTTGTAGTTAAACGTTGTAGTCATGTGTATAGTGTAATCTATTATTTAAACTAATGCAAAGTTAACTTCATAACTCAGCAACGAATTTCATTTTGCTAAGAGTCTGTTGGCTTGAGTTTGGACACAATTTTGATAGATCCCAGAACAGAGGAAACAGCACTGATGCTAGGCAGCAACTGTAATATCATTTGTTTTCAGCAATCAGTTGTTTTAGGGAAGTAATGCCTGAAGGTTAACAGCATTCAGCTGAATAGGTCAGGCTGTTCCTGTGTTGAATAACACTGGCTGTATAAGCAATGTGCATTATCCTTTGTCAGTGGTAAAGACTTGATTTGCAAAGTGCATTTTCATTAAAGTGCACTTCACTAGTTTCCATTCCTGCTTTTACTGTCATGTTTGGAGAATAGGAATGCATGAAATCCAGAGAAAACAGTTAAAAATTTCTCAGTCCAATGGTCATTATTATAAACAGCTTCACATCTCTATGGTTAGAAAATTATATGCACTTCATTTCTCTCAACAGTGCCTCAACGTTGATTCAATATTCCCTGTTTAAATACAGACAGTATTTTGGAGAACTTGTCTTAGGTTTTATCATAGCTGATGGATGTTACTCTACTTACAGATTGCCTGTGGTCCTGCTCACACACTCGCACTAACAGATGAGGGCTTGCTATATGCGTGGGGAGCTAATACAACTGGGCAGCTGGGTATTGGGAATAAAATCAACCAGCTGGTGCCAGTACTGATCACTTTGGAGAAAGAAAGGTAATGTTGCTTTTTGCTAGCGCCTAACAATTAATTCACTTTATATAAGTAGCTGCCTCCATGTACCTAGGCTGACCTGAATGCTTACTTCGCCTTGCTACTCAAAATAAAATAAACTGGTAAAGACCTGGGTTGGGATGGAGAAATAAGTAAAAAATGATTTTACTCAGTGTTAAGTATGCATGAAAAGACAGTCCAAGCAGATTTAATAGTAACTTTGGAAAGGGAATTTAATAATTACTTGAGTAGCTAAAGTATCAAGAGCTATGAAAAAGAGAGGGGTGGATGGGGTGGATTGAATTGGATAGCTGTTTCAAAGAGTTGACATGGACACAATGAGCTCAATGGAGACAGGAAATGGTGGCATTATGGTAATGTCACTGGACTAGTAATCAGAGATCCAGGCTAATGCTCTGGGGACTCAAGATCAAATCCTACAATATGTGCAGCTGGTGGAATTTAAATCCAGTTAACCTAGTCTAATGGTAACTATAAAACCATTTTCTGTCAGAAAAACTCATCTATTTCACAAATGCCAGAGTCAGCCATTCTTGCCTGATGTGGTCTACATGCAAGTCCACACACACAGCACTGTGGTTGACTCTGAAATGACTTTGCCTGTCAGTTGTATCAAGCCACTAAAAAGTGTATTAAAAAGAAATGAAACCAGACTGATTAACTTGCATCGACCAAGGCACCAGAAATGGCAACAGCAAACCCAGTCCAATTAATCCTGTAGAGTACTGCTTGCTAACAGCTGGGGGCTTATACCAAAATCGGGAGAACTGTCCCATAGATTAGCCAAGCAACAGCCTAACATAGTTATAATCACCAAATCATACCTTACAGAGAATGTCCCAGGTGCCACCATCTCTGGATAAGTCCTTGTCTACTGGCAGGATAGATCCACCAGAGATGACAGCACAATGGTATGAAAGTTGGGAAGGAGTTGCTCTGATTCCCTAATATTGCCTCTGGACCCATGAAGCCTCATGGCATTAGGTCTATAATATACAGTGTTGGAAAACAATACCAATAACACCTTAGGATTACTAATAAATTACCAAAATTTCAGATTGTTCAATCTCGGCAATTTATTTTAAAATGAAATCATTACTATCTCTGTATTTTTATTAAAATAAACCCATCTTGCTCTCTATGGATTTTTAGAGTGAAATTATTCCATCTATGTATTCTTTCGAAAATAAGAGCCACATCCCCTTTTGCAACAATGGCCTACACCCTCCATTGAAAATGAAGCCTTTGGCACAGAGAGCTCCCGCCCCTTCCTTCAATATCGAGACCATTTTGTGAAGATTAAAAAGGACGTGTTTTCTCCCCAGACTTATTCAATTCATTTAGTGAAAATATTCTTGGGCAGACTGAAGATCTTCCTGGATTATTAGTCGGAGGTTTCAACTTCAATAATATAAGATATGCTGATGATATTGTTCTTATTACTGACTCTGAAGATAAACTGCGGAAGATTTTTGATAGAGTAGTAAATGAAATTGAGAAGTGAAGATGGAGCCTAAATTGTAAGGAAACAAAATATCTAGTAATGTCCAAAAAGAAAATGATACCGGAACGTACAATCACAGTGAAGAATGGCAAGGTCACACTAGTAGGCTAATTTTGTTATCTTGCATTTATGTAACATCTGGCAGAAAGTGCCAGCAAGAAGTAATGTGAATTGAATTGTATTGGAATGGCCACAGATACATTTCAAAAGATGAAATGATCATGATCAACTTAAAATTAGCCACGTAAACAAAGCTGAGAATGCTATAAGTGAGTGTTGGACAATCAGAAGAAATGCAAAGACAAAGGCTGCAACTTGTGGTTTTTGAGGTGAATAATGAAGATATCTTGGCTAAGTCACATTACCAACGAAGAGGCGCTAGTAAAATCTGAGACCAGAAGAACTCTGCTGACCAAGATCAGGAAAAGATTGTTGGAATTTCTTGTGCATGTAATAAATCATCATTTAGAAAGCCAGATGTTGGTCCTTGGAGTTTAGAATGTGATGTATTCTTGTTGAAACATATATAATCTGGAGGGGACTTGACAAAGTGATTACTGAAAAGATGATTTCCCTTCTGGGAAAGACTAGAACCAGGGCACACCATTTATAAGTAAGGGATTTCCCATTTGAGACAGTGATGAGAAGACATTTTTATTCTGAGAATCATGAGTCTTTGGAATTCTCTCTGGAGAGCAGTGGAGGCAAGATCAATGAAGGTATTTTTAAGGTAGAGGGAGGTAGATTCTTAATTAACAGTGTCAAGAGTTATTGGAGACGAAATGTGGAATTGAGTTCATAAATAGATTAGCCATGACCTATTGAATCACAGAGCAGGCTCAAGGGTTAGAATGGCCTGCTTGTACTCCTAATTCATATGTTTGTATCCAAGTTTACCAATTGGTGGCATTGCTAAGTATTCTAGACTTGAAATCTGCAATTATGTAATATTGCAGGGTTGAAATATAAAATTTCATACATTGAAAGTGGCAGATGGATTTCAACACAAGTGTGAATTCACCATTTTAGGTCAAAAAACGATAGAGACGTATCTTTCAATGGTGCAAAGTGGAAGTCTGCTGTGATTTAGGGGCTCATGTGTATTAAAATAATCTTAAACTTCCAATAATTTAGTGTGTACAATGCCACACCTATGATGTGAACATTTTTTATTTTAAATGGGTAGACATACTAATGAACAGGACTAAAATCTACATTGCTGTCTATAAATTGGTTTGTAATGGAGCAAAAACATTTTATAATGTTATTTTCTTAAAAAGATCAGAATAAACCTTTGAGAGATAATCAATAAATAAAAATGTTTGTAGCACGTATTCATGAGCCTACGTAGTGCATTTCTTGCTTTTATATTCTGTTGCTTTTTAGGTTGGGTGTTTTAACAGCTTGTAAAAAGGAAACAGTAAATTAATGGGAGATGGAATTGTGTTTGTACATCTGGATTGGGAAATGCATTCCTATCTAGTCCAATGTTGTCGTTTGGGTCTAATGTTACTCATGATTTCTTGCAGCAGAAATATTAATCTTCGTGTTCCACAGGAAGTGAAAACTTCAATGAGTTAATGTCTATCAAACAGAACATTTAAATACAATCTGTACTAGTTAAAATGATGATATTTTAATTTTCTCATCTAATTGACATCAGTTGGATATGCCTTACAATATTTACCAGAATGTTGGTTAATTTGGTTAAAGTATTTTTTCAGGGGAGAATATCCCAGATATTTTTCACTTATTTGAGATTGTTCGAAAGAAAAATCATTGATCTGAAATGTTAACTCTCTACAGATGCTACCAGACTTGAGTATTTCCAGCATTTTCTGTTTTTTTAATTTCAGATTTCCATCAGTCGTAGTGTTTTGCTTTTGTTTCTCTCATACTGCTTATTGTTTGCTATTCTTGTCTCATTCCCCAACACAGAAGATGATTGGTTAAGATTGTTTCCACCTATCCTGTTTTTTATCTCCTTTGGTCCTGCATTGTGTTCTGGGATTTACCATCAGTTCACTGCCTTGAAGGAACACTGCAAGTAATTTATAAATTGCTCATTGTTAAATTTAAGCCCAAGGATAACAACGCTACTTAGAACAATGTCAAGGGGTAACCAATCTACTATGATTTTTTTTTAATTGAAGATATAATCAAGCTGCATGCTAAGAGGAATATGAGAAAGTGCTGCCAGCACTATCATTAGCACCTACTAATCCAACAGAAAACTTCTGCCTGAACGTATTGTACTTTATCACCTGCCCTGTCACCTGTTTACCCTGCTCTCTGTCTATAGGATTGTGGAGATTGCAACCTGTCATTCAACTCATACCTCAGCTGCTAAGACTCAGGGTGGTCAGGTGTACATGTGGGGCCATTGCCGGGGCCAATCAGTTACTCACCCACGCCTCACTCATTTCTCCTGCACGGATGATGTGTTTGCCTGCTTTGCCTCTCCAGCAGTTACATGGCGTCTCTTGTCCATTGGTAAGATGCTAATAAATCAGAGCTTTGTGAATAAATGCAGACAAAAATCTGAAAGATGTGAATTTGTTTTGTAGGCTTCTCTCTTGAACCTGCATTTTATTTTGGCCCAGTAATGAAAAAAGTAATTAAAATAATTAATTAGTTCATAGAACCTTGCAGTATAGAAGGAGTTGTTTCAACCCATTATCCCTGTGTTGGTTATTTGAAGGAGCTATCTAAATAGTCCCATTTTCCCCTAATGCTTATCACAGCCCAGCGCTTTTTCCATTTCAATTATAAATCCAATTCCTTTTTGAAATTTGTGACTGGGTCTGCTTAAAGGTCTCAGGCAGTGCAGCTCTCACAACTTGCTGCATAAATTTTTTTCCTTGGCTTTTCCACCCTAATTCTTTTGCCAATTGTCTTATATCTGTGTCCAGCGGTATTGACCCATTTTATCTATATTGATTGTGCTGCAAACATAATTAAAATCGAGACAGTAGCAAGTTATCAGATTTCACTGTCGAAATTTTTTAAATTGTTTTCACTTGTTCAAATGTTCCTCCTCCCCTACCTCCATGTAATGTAATTTTTCAATGAATTTTTATTTGGAGACAGCAAACACTAGTATGCTCCAAATTGATCCTGTTGATGACACGTGTTATCGTGTTAGGACATCTATGCGTTGCTCCACACTTGTTTTTATCACTCGATTTCCACTTTCTGTAGAGCAGGATGATCATCTGACTATAGCTCAATCTCTGCACAAGGAGTTTGACAGCTTGCAAACATCAGATTTAAAGTTCTGTGTAGAAGGAAAATTCATCCATGTTCATAAAGCTGTTCTGAAAATCAGGTACTGCTTTAAAATTTTATAAGCCAATGCTTTCTAGGAATTTGAGACTTGTAAAGATACTTCTGCTACTAATGTTAGTTCCTTTCATACCCGTAGGTGTGAGCATTTTCGAACTATGTTTCAATCCTATTGGAGTGAAGATGAAAAAGAGGTGATTGAGATTGACCAGTTTAGCTATCCGGTGTATCGTGCCTTTCTAGAATACTTGTACACAGACTCTGTCAACCTACCTCCGGAGGATGCAATAGGTACTGTTATGCAATTAGCCCCTTTTTGAATGGATAAGTCTAATGAAGGACAGCATAGTTTATAAAGTTATTTTGTTAGTGTCACAAGTAGGCTTACATTAACACTGCAATGAAGTTACCGTGAAAATCGTGCAGTACCTGTTTGGGTACCCTAAGGTATAATTTAGTATGGCTAATGCACCTAACCAGCGTGTCTTTCGGACTGTAGGAGGAAACTGGAACACCAGGGTGAAACCCATGCAGACAGGGAGAGAACACTGCTCATCTGTTAAGCTGCCATATTTCTTAAAAATTTAAAAAAAAATTCTGTTTTTAAATTTCTGGCAGTCTATATTTTGTCACTGCTGCTGGATTGTTCAAATAGATGATCGCTAAACTTGCACAATGGATTCTGGTGTAGCAACTCTTTCTGACACATCCTCCTTTAATTATCAAAAGGCATAAAAGTTTAGGATATAAAAAAGAAGCAGTAATCAAGGAAATAATGGTCTTGAAGAGAGACAGATTGCCAGGACCAGATGGTTTCTATTTTTGAGTATTAAAAAGAATGAGAACAATGCAGATGCTCTAACTATAATCTTTAAAAATTCTCTCAATCAAAAACCTTTCCTTTAGAAAATTTGTGCATATCACACTAATATTTATGAAAAATAAAGAAGGAAACCAGGAAATGATAGATCAGTCAGTCTAACACCTAGGCTGTAAGGAAATTTTGAGTCTTCAAGTGACTGAAAACATTTTTAACTGATCAAAGAGAGAGCCAGCATGGATTTGTAAAACTTATTGAATATTAATTTAGAGGTGACCAAAGTGGAGGAGAGGGAGCGATCTAGGGATGTTAATTATGTGGACTTTCGGAAATCATTTGATAAACTCTCTGAAACTGTTAGCTAACTTTAAAGTTCATGGAATTAAAGGCAAATTATTGATCTGATAGGAAATTGAATAAATGGCAGAAGGTGGACAATAGAGATAATAGACAGGTACTCTAATTGTCAGGATGTGATGAATGGTGTTCTGCAAGGATATGTATTGGGGGCTCAGTTAGTCACCAAATTTATTAATGACTTTAGATGACTTTGAGGCAGATCTTTTAGGAATGAGATTACAAAACCCTTCTAGCTGCAAAGGGTGGTACAAGTTTGGAATCTCCTCTGCAAGTAGCTTTTGATGATCGATTGGTTATTCAGAATAAGTCAGAGGTAGGTTTTTGTTGGCCACAGCTATCTGGGGTGTGAGGTAAAGATGAGAATGTGGAGTTGGTTGATAGATAAACTGTGTGGCTGAATTGCCTACTGTTGTTCTTCTGTTCCCATTTCCCAAGTTTGCACACTGCAAGATCCCAAATATGCTTGAAATGAAGGGAACAAATCTATTTTTTGGTAATTTCGGCTATTGCAGAAATGATGACCAGCTCATTGGATGATACCCCTCTCTGTCTGTCTGTCTCTCTCTCTCTGTCTGTCTGTCTCTCTCTCTCTGTCTGTCTGTCTCTCTCTCTCTGTCTGTCTGTCTCTCTCTCTGTCTGTCTGTCTCTCTCTCTCTCTCTGTCTCTCTCTCTCTCTCTGTCTGTCTCTCTCTCTCTCTCTGTCTGTCTCTCTCTCTCTCTCTGTCTGTCTCTCTCTCTCTCTGTCGTCTGTCTCTCTCTCTCTGTCGTCTCTCTCTCTTCTCTGTCTGTCTCTCTCTCTGCTCTCTGTCTGTCTGTCTGTCTCTGTCTGTCTGTCTGTCTCTGTCTCTCTGTCTGTCTCTGTCTCTCTCTCTGTCTTCTCTCTCTCTGTCTGTCTCTCTCTCTGTCTGTCTCTCTCTCTGTCTGTCTCTCCTCTGTCTGTCTCTCTCTCTGTCTGTCTCTCTCTCTGTCTGTCTCTCTCTCTGTCTGTCCCTCATTTGAACGGTTATGCAGGGCCTTAATGTGTTACCCAAAAAAAAGCAATACTGCACATCCTCAGTAATACTTTGAATTGTCAGCCTGGATTATATACATTAATTCTATAATGAGGCCTGAAACTACAACGACCTTATTAACACCTGAGCCAAGCTGATGCCTAGGATCCTAAATTTGTGGTTTGTTTCCCTACCTCATTAGCTTTTATGCTTAATATCCTGCTTGGCATACTGTTGCAGACATTTATAATCCTTTGTTTAAAGAACTTCTGTAAATTATTAAGCATCACCCTTTCCATTCAAGTCTTTGTATGTATCACCTCCTAAATACATACCCATCTTTCCCACAAGCTTGTTTGAAATTCAATGATCAGTTTTCCATCCATGCTGCAGCATAGAAGTGATGCTAAATAAAGCCTTCACGTACATCCACTGTGGAAATGTTACAGTATCCCTACGTATCCTTCTTGACTTCACTGCAACCTTTGACATGGTTAGTGACGAGACTATCTTTCTGCAATGACCCTCCTTCATTGTCCAGCTAATTTGGAGTGCCCTTGCCTGGATTCTGTTGCCTATGATGTAGAGATGCCAGCGTTGGACTGGGGTAAACTCAGTAAAGTTTTACAACACCAATTTTAAATCCAACCAATTTATTTGATAGTAAATCCGCAAGATTTCAACTTTACAGCCTTCGTCAGGCAAATGCAGTGTTCTGATCTGCAGAGGCACTCATGTCCACACAGACATTTACAGATTGCTGATTAGAATGCGAATCCTTACATCTAACCTGCTATTCAAGTGTTAAAGTGGCTAACAATGTGTGTGAAGGGAATCCTGAGCATTGGTTAGAGAATTGTGTATTTTCTCCAGACAGCACAGTAAGTGAGGTTTTTTGCTAACCCAGGCAAGTTACGGGGGTTACAGATAGTGTGTCATGAAGCCAAGATCCCTGTTAAGACCGTCCTCATGTGTGCGGAACTTGGCTATCAGTCTCTGCTCAGCGACTCTGCGCTGTCGTGTGTCACGAAGGCCCCCTTGAAGAACATTTACCGGCAGGTCGGAGGCCGAATGCCCATGACTGCTGAAGTGTTCGCCCACAGGAAGGGAACTGTTTTGCCTAGTGATTGTTGAGCGATGCTCATTCATCCGCTGTCGTAGTGTCTGCATGGTCTCCCCAATGTACCATGCTTCGGGACATCCTTTCTTGCAACGTATTAGGTAGACAACGTTGGCCGAGTTGCAAGAGTATGTACCGTGTACCTGGTGAATGGTATCCTCACGTTTGATGTTCGTCCATGTCTTGATCGGCATGTCTTGCAGAGGTTGCTGTGGCAGGGTTGTGTGGTATTGTGGTCACTGTTCTCCTGAAGGTTGGGTAGTTTGCTGCGAACAATGATCTGTTTGAGGTTGTGCGGTTGTCTGAAAGCAAGAAGTGGGGGGGTGGGGATGGCCCTAGCGAGATATTCATCGTCATCAATGATATGTTGAAGACTCCGGAGAAGATGTCGTAGCTTCTCCGCTCCGGGGAAGTACTGGACAACAAAGGGTACTCTGTCCACCTTGTCCCATGTTCGTCTTCTGAGGAGGTCAGTGCGGTTTATCGCTGTGGCACGTTGGAACTGTCGATCGATGAGTCGAGCGCCATATCCTGTTCTCACGAGGGCATCCTTCAGCGTCTGGAGGTGTCTGTCACGATCCTCCTCATCTGAGCAAATTCTGTGTATACGGAGGGCTTGTCCATAGGGAATGGCTTCTTTAACGTGTCTAGGGTGGAAGCTGGAGAAGTGGAGCATTGTGAGGTTGTCTGTCGGTTTTCGGTACAGTGAGGTGCTGAGGTGACCGTCCTTGATGGAGATGCGTGTGTCCAAGAATGCAACTGATTCTGGAGAATAGTCCATGGTGAGTCTGATGGTGGGATGGAACTTGTTGATATCATCATACAGTTGTTTCAATGATTGTTCACCATGGTCCAAAGGAAAAAGATGTCATCAATGTATCTAGTATATAACCTTGGTTGAAGATCTCATGTAGTGAAGAAGTCTTGTTTGAACCTGTGCATGAAGATGTTGGCATACTGAGGTGCAAATTTGGTCCCCATGGCTGATCCATGTGTCTGGATGAAAAGCTGATTGTTGAAGGTGAAGACGTTGTGGTCCAAGATGAAGCGGATGAGTTGTAAAATTGCATCCGGAAACTGACAGTCGTTGGCATTGAGTACTGAGGCAGTTGCGGCAATACCATCGTCGTGGGGGATGTTGGTGTAGAGCGCCGAGACATCCATTGTGACAAGGAGTGTCCCTGGTTCAACTGCTCCACGTGTGCTGAGTTTCTGTCCGTAGTGTCAAGACAAAAGCTGGGGGTTCTTTGTACAATGGGTTTCAGGATGCCCTCGATATAGCCGGAGAGGTTCTGTTGCCTACCCAGTGATAGCTAGAGAATAATTTGCAATGGCTTCTGTTCCTGCTCCTGCATTGTTACTATTAGTGTCCCAAAGACCTAGCCTGGCTGCTTTGTTTCTTATTTATGCGCTGCCCTTCAGTGGCATCATTTGAATGCACAATGTTAGATTCCCCTGTGCTGATTATTATTGCTTTTAAATATATTTATCACTAATTGACGTTAATGCCATCCTGCCTTTCCTACTTTAGTAGTCCAGATTTACCCTTCCTAACCATTCATTTTTGGAAGATATGTATACCTGAGGACCTTTGCCATTAACTGTCATCTCTATACATCTCAGATGTTGATCTGTTCATTTTTCCTTGGGTGGGGTGGCATAGTAGTTAACATTGCTGCTTAATAGTGCCAGGAACTCAGGTTTAATTCTGGTCTTGGATGACTGTGTGGTGCTTGTGTGTCCTCCCCATTTTTGCGTATGTTTCTTGCGAGGTTAGGTGAATTGGCCATGCTAAACTTGCCCCATATTGTCCCAGAATGTGCAAGTTAGGGGAATTAACTGGGTAAATGCAAGAAGCTATGGGGGGGGGGGCCTGGGTAAGAATCTCTGTCGGAGAGTTTTTTGCAGACTCGATGCTCTGAATGATCTCTTTCTACGTTGTACGGTTTCTACGTTGCAATCTTACTTTTAGAATTATTTTAGTTGTTCTTCCGCACACTTAACCGGTGCTTCCGGTATGGTGCCTACAATCAAATGTGCCCTCCGTGATGTCAAACACATTCCATTGTAAAATGTTAGTGGATAATATTTTAAGTTGTCATGCTTTATCCTCCTATTGTATTGCTTTGTTCATTGTTCTTTGATTTGTACTCTCTGGTGTCACATCCAAAAGTTTTGTCAGCATCACTTCGTTTCTGTTCAACTGCGTTGGCATGAATAGGTGCTGATTTTCATCTAGTTTGCTGTTGGCATAAATTATATGATTTGTGGAAGTGATGTTTAATGTTGGATCCAACAAACTAGTATTGTATACCTGAAAGGTTCTCAATCATTAGCTTTTTAAATTATATTTTTACTCAAATTGAATTTGAGGCTTTTCTGTCCTGCAATCATTAGTTTTATGTTTCACAGGACTTCTGGATTTGGCTACTTCTTACTGTGAAAACAAAGTGAAAAAACTGTGCCAGGAGATAATTAAGAGAGGCATTACTGTGGAAAATGCCTTTTTATTGCTCTCAGCAGCTGTCCGATATGATGCAAAGGTGAGAACATATTAAATGCTGGCTATTTTTAGTTAATCTAACATTGTGGTTTTTAAATAGAGTTGTGCTGGATTTCATACTCATTGTTAGACTTTGTGAACTCCTAATCTGCAACAAAGATTTAGGAAGAATTAGTTGTATGTCTGGTAATCATCAGATTCTGAGAAGTTGTTCATCTCAATATATCCAATCATAAATATTCTAACTAAAGGAACTTAGTGACTGTAATAAGACAAAGCTGTTTGACCCATAAGCCCAAATTCATATAGATTCTTTCTTTGATTTGGTTTTGGACTTGCATCCTTCACCAAATTTTCTCTCCCTTCCCTAATCTCTTCACTATTTCTTCCTTTCCCTTCCCTTCCTTCTCTCTTCCATTTTTCGGCTCCCCTCCTCCCCATTCCTTCACCTCCCTTTTCTTACCCTCTTTCCTCCCCCCTTTTCTCTCTCCCCTCTTTTCCTCCCCCTCTTGCTCTTCCTCTCCCCACTTTTGCCCCTTTTCCTTGTGAGCTGGTGGATGTTACAAAGCTAGGGAAGGGCAATGTAGTAAAGCAATATGAAACATAAGGAGCGTTTTTAACGTGAAGCAATACAGGCAAGGATCCAGTGTGGGTCGACAAATGCAGGAATGCATTTGTCAAATGTAGTTTTGGATTAGTTCAACATCTGAATGCTCAACTCTAAAGGTAACACAGGCATGTAAGAGGGTTTCAGCAGCAGTTGAGCTAACACTGTGTGGAGTCTGGCGATGATACATTGATAGCTGAGTTGAAAACTTACACCAAGGATTAAATATGCCATGAAGATTATAAATGATCTCAGTCAGTGACCAGAGAAAGGGATTGAAGTTTGTGTGGGGACCAAAGATAATGGTAGGGGAAGCTTCTAGAGAATTGGTGAAGTAGAGCAGGATGCCATCAGCATACATATGGAATATATATGTGGGTATGTAAGTGCACATTTTTAGTATCCTAAGTTGCCTGTGTATTCATAAAATTATAGAATCCTTACAAGTGTAGAAGGCCATTCACCCTTTTGAGTTTGCAGCAACTATTAACAGAGCTTCCACCCAGCCCTGTCTCTGTAACCCCACATATTGATCCTACTAATTCCCCTAACCTACATATCGTGGGTCACTAAGAGGCAATTTAGCATGGCCAATATATCTATTGCACATCTTTGGACTGTGGGAGGAAACCCATGCAGACACAGGGAGAACGTGCACACTCCACACAGTTGTCCAAGGCCAGAATCGAACCCGGGTTCCTGGGGCAGCAGTGTTGTGCACTGTCACCGTGCCATCCATGTTATTTATTTACACACATCAGATTTTCATTTAATGCCATTCAGAAGCCATGTTGGTATCCTCTGCTCAATAATTTTAATCTTATCCCCTTTGACCTAGTTAAGGTTCTTTATTTATTTATATATTTTTATTACTTACTACTGTCCTTTGGTTTTAAATTTTGGACACCCTTCCTATCTGCAGCAAATTCCCTGTTCATTAATTTATACACAATTAACATACAATGTGTTGCAAACATCCATTACTTGGGTTCCAGAAATCCAAAGTCCTTACAACTCTCCAAATCCTTTCTTGTTTTTTCCTGCTGAACTTGGCCCTAGCCATGGTTTCAAATGAAAATTTCGTATGCGGTGTGACAGTGTTCAAAATTCTTTTCCACTTTGAAGTAATTGAATCGCACTATAATAATCCATAAAGCTACCGAGAACTGAGAGGTTCCAGCCCAGAGCCTCCCATGATAACTTTTCCCTTTACAGACGACCAGCAGCCACTGGCCTCACTTCAAGTAAAGTTCCCAAATGCAAGACATCAATTTAAATTCCTAATGGGCAGTATAACTCCAGACAAATCTAAAGACCCTGGCCAGCTGAAGTTTAGATACTCTATTACAGACAGCTATTTTTCTGTCAGCTGCCATCGTCAAATCATTTTATTTTCTCATGCCCACTGGAAAGATTGACGTCATGTTCAAACTGGCTGCACATGACCAAAAAGGATTCTTCAGATCAGTTCATCGACGTTATGTGGCGAGTGGATGACAATTGTGTCAGTTACTAACTGCACACTCTCTGTTAGTAGGATGCTTTCCCCTTTTGAAAGGATCTAGGAGATACTGTACACAGTTTTAAAAAAAAAAATTAGGGATCTCCCATTTAGGACAAGAGATAAGAACTTTTCTTCTCTCTCAAGGTCAATAGTCTATGCAGTTCTCTTCCCTAGCAAAACATGGGGCTGCATTGTTGAATATATTCAAGGTTACTTTAAACACTTTTTGATCAATAAGGGAGTGTAGTGTTATGGGGAAGCCTGCAAGAAAAGGAGTTGAGGCCATGATATGATCTTATTGAATGATGGAGCAGGCCCAAGGGATAAATGGCCTAATTCTTGTGCTTAAATTTTTTTTCCAACAAGGGAATAGTGGCTACCAATTAATGGCATGCTTATGAAAGTGATTACAGTCACAACAATAGCAGTTGAACCCATACGCTCACAAACGTGCTGCTAATAACTACACTTACTTCATGGACCATCTTTCAAAGCAACTAGAAAAAGGAGAGAGGCTCACATAAGGGACTGTGTGGGAACTTGAGATCAGACAAGTTTAGTATTTAAGATAGTAACTTTGAGTTTTTCTCTGGGCTTTACTGTTGGCTGCAATGCAGAATGTTTCCCTATTTCTGCCTTCTTGTCCAATGCGCTCTTGTGCTACCAGGAAGTATTAATTTGAAATTTCTTCTTTTATATCTAGGATTTAGAAGAATTTTGTTTTAAATTCTGTATGAATCATTTGACTGCAGTCACCAACACTGATGCATTTTGGCAAATGGATGGAGCACTCCTGAAAGAGATCATTGGAAAAGCAAGCAAATGTGGAGCTTTCAAAAACTGAATTAATTTGAATAGAAATACCCAAGTATTGTTGAAAATATACTTTTCCCATAATTTAGTGGGAATCTGATACAGCTTCTGTGAAATATTCCATTGAGCCCAACTAAAGAACCTGACATGACTAAGTGTGATACGGATATCAGGTGGATATAAAAGTTTGGCATATACACCGAAAATTGCAGTAACATAAATTAACTTGTTCAACATAATTGAAAAGATTGGACTATAATTGTAGCTGTTTGCTTGACTGCACTTAGTTTCCTGGATGTAAATAATTATATATCTGAACTGCTCTGCAGCAAAGAAATGTTTATAATAAACTGACATGATCGTGTATATAGTTTTACTAAATCAGACAGTTGAATTGTTCCTTTTTTAGCAAATAATTGTGTGACAGTGACTCCATCTCATTTTGAATCAAGCGTCTGTTTAGCTTTAGAAAGTTGACCAACAGAACCAAATTATTTCCCAGCTTTCAAAGAAACCATCATGGCATTGCCAGAATTGTTAACTCATTTTTTTGATTGAAATGTGTAAAAATCCTACTGCTAGAATTTTAACGCTGTGATTGCGTTGATGGGTTCAGTTCCAGATATTGGAGATACCTCAGTATATTGATCTGCAATGTAATCTGAATAGCAGGACATTTCAAAAAAATCTATCAAACAAAAAGCTTGACACCCATTCTGCAGTCATATGGGTGTACAGTTGGTTGTAAAATGAATTCGGTGTCAGTCATACTTTCAAAAGACCACTCAGATTGTGTGCTGTTACTTACATGGTAAGTTTGTTTTACAATTGCAAATTATATTTATCTTCTCATTCTGCATATGGTAACTGCAGATAGTTCTGCAGTTTCAGTATTCCATGCTTTGTGGATTTAATTGAGATAATAGCACATTATATTAAACTGTACAAACTGGTTTTGCACAAGAAAATGAATTGTCATTTGTTTTTGGATATTGGAATGCTGACCCAGATCATGAGCAAGTTGATGCACTAATTGATAAACTATCAGAACATTAGGAATAGGACCTGCTCAAACATTCAATAAGATTAGCTGTTCTGATAATGGCCTTAACTCCACTTTGCTGCAGGGCCCTCAAAATCCTTGACTCACTTGATCAAAAATCTGTGACTCAGCCTTAAATATAGTATATGACCCAGTATCCACTGCTTGCTGGGCAAGGGAAGATAGGATTCTTACATTACAGAAGGATGCAATTTGGCCCATTGAGTTGGCACCAACTCTCTGACTATCTTACCTCAGCTCTCTATTCTGCCCTATCCCCATAACCTTTCTCAATTATCATGGCTAATCCATCTAGGTATGTACCTTGGAACACTAAGGGACAATTTAGCATGGCTAATCCACCAAACTTGCACATCTTTAAGTTAAGAGGAAACTGGAGCACCTGGAGGGAACCCACACAGACAAGGTGAGAATGTACAAATGGCACATATAGTCATCCAAGGCCAGAATTGAATCAAGGTCTTTGGTGCTGAGAATGGTTAGCAGTTCTAACCATTATGCCAGCATGCTGTCCAAAAGATCTCCAAAGACTAATGACTCTCAGAGAAGAAATCCCTCTGTCTTAAATGGCAGACTGATTTTAAATGGTTCCTTGTTTCTAGAATCTCCCGTGAGAAGTAATATCTTCTCAGAATCCACCCTGTCAAGCTCCCTCAGAATCTTTAATGTTTCAGTTAGATCACATCTCGTTCTTGTAAACACCAATGACCACTGGCTCAGTCTTAATGAGTCCGGGGAATGAGTAATGGTAAATAAGGAAATGGCAGATAAATTGAACAGGTGTTTTGTGTCAATTTTCACTTCAGTGGACACAAGTAACAATAAATAACCGAGGAAGAGTGTTCCAAATACACTCAACCCTCAGAAGAAAATTCTCTTCATCCCCGTCTGAATTGGGTGATGGGGATAGTTCTACATTCTTCGACAAGAGAAAACATCTTTCCACATCCAGTCTATCATGAATCTTGTATGTTTGAATCAAATCTTCTCAAATCTCCTATACTTCCTGAAGAAGGGATAAGTGGGGGAAGAATCACATTTTCTTCTGGCCTTATAGGCTAATTGCTGTATATGGATTATTTTGTGGTGATGTTTTTATATTATCTTGCTCTTGAAATGTTCATGAACTTCCAGTCTTCTGGATCAGGTACGATATGTGTCAGTCCTGACCTATTCAATATGTACAAATAATGCATGCTTTTTGTTTATAGAGAGCACTGATCTATTGTTTCCCAAATAGGCAAGGTAAAGAACAAGAAATACAGAACTCTTCATAGTTGCAGCAACAAATCAGGCATGAGGGACACTCAGTCCCTCCCTGAGTTATCTGACAAAGGATTGATTCTCTGTCTTATAGTTCTAATTGTTACTCACTCCTGTACTGGAGGGACTCCAAGAACAAAGACAAAGGACAAAACAGCACGGGAAACAGGTCCTTCGGCCCAACAAGTCCGTGCCGCCACCCCGATGTTCCCACCTCCACCTGTGATCGCTGTCTATGTTTATAGATCTATGGATTAAAAACCAAATTTGAGACAATTTAGGGAGAACTTGTTTTGCC
The DNA here is from genome assembly GCA_024679065.1 of Sphyrna mokarran. NCBI lineage: Eukaryota > Metazoa > Chordata > Chondrichthyes > Carcharhiniformes > Carcharhinidae > Sphyrna > Sphyrna mokarran. Next base: position 76,335,182 of record JAGIQG010000013.1, on the reverse strand, counting down.
AATTAGCCTAAGAGCACATCTTTGGGATGTGGGAGGAAACTGGAGCACCCGGAGAAAACCCACGCAAGCACGGGGAGAATGCGCAAACTCCCACAGACACAGGCCCAAATCCATGTATCTGCACAGCACAGCGATAGTCACTGAGCTGTCGTGTTGCCCATCAAATGATGTGAAGCACTAGGATACTCTCGAAAAAAATCCAAGAGCAGTCCTCTCACGACCCATTGCGTGTGTGCCCCATGTTAGACAACAAGGTGGACCAAAGCATCTGTAGGATTAAAAACAAGTACATCAATTCCCAACTCGTTATCCAACTGACTGGCATGTCCTTAAATCAGCTTGTTTTTCTGGGTGTGTATATAACTTTTGATAGCAGTTTTGTATCTTGTATTTACAGGTCTCTGTGGCTACAGGGTTATGATTGAAAAGCAGCAATGATTAACAGGTAATGATGGTGTCATAGGCAACACTTTTCCAGTACCATGACAAGCCATAGCAGAAGTTATATTTTAAGGAATAAAGTTAAGCAGAAATTAGAAAGGAAAAGGTAACTGCTGTTGTCCTGATTCAATGAACCTAATCAAACATATTCATTATGCCACAGAAGTTTTTGCCACAGAACTACTTCAAAAATGAGCTTTGATAAAATAGCATGATTCAGATTACATTTTGATGTAACGTTAGATTGCTACACAGACTAAGTGGAAAGAAATATAGATTTCTGTTATATAGTAACATTCCCAGATGTCTGCCATTTAAATACTGGCCACTTATAGTAAGGTGAGAAATGTAGGATTTAACAAAAAGCAATAACATTCAAGTGGTTGCTGTGTAAATAACCTGAACTAACATTAACCTGATTAATGTTAGTTCCTACTTTTCGTACTAGGAATTGACAGATGTGAAGCAAGCAAAACAAAATATCCGGATGACTGGAAGACATTGAGAGAAATAAAACTAAAATAAATAAATTTGTACATGTGGCTGGCATGTTCTCAAGCTGTGTAAATCCAGTGGCCCAAGTTGGGCATCTATTCATCTTGACTGCTTCTGCTTGTCGTAAGTTGAAGATGTGGAAATTTGCATATCTGATATGAAATTTTATTACTGTTTGGTAGCAAAATGTGGTGCTTTAGGATAAGAGATAAACAACAGTTGTTAGTGCAGAATTACTTACTTGAGATATTTTGGATATCTTTGGGCTCCAATGCCTTAGAAACAATATATGTAGTAATAAATCAAAAAAAGTTTGAAAATCTGAAACTGAAATGGAAAGTATAGGGAACACACAACAGATCTGTCAGCAACTGTGTAGAGGACGGGCGTGTTGATTTTTCAGCTGTGGATTCTGTGCAGGAACAAGGAAGACATTACAGAAAAATGACATTTAAAATGGAAAGGAATAAAAGAAGAGAAAAGCACAAATAAAAACTGAATTTGTATTCAAGTAAGAAAATTAAAAGGCTAAATGGCAGAAATAATAGCATTAAATAATTAGAAGCATGATATTGTAAAATGAAAAGATGAGAAAGTTGATGATCAGGAAGGTAGAACAGGAAATAAAAGCTTTGGAGAAGATGGGAGCTTGGTGAACACATTTGATTTGGAACAGCCCCAGCTCCTATCATTGTGGCAACAACACTGTCATAAAAGTGAATTAGTGTGTGTGTGTGTGTTGGAGTCAAAATAACTTGGTTTCACAGAGGCTGTATATTGCATACCAAAATGGTTGGCACAGTCTTATTGACGAAACACCGATTTAATCAGAAAAAGATACAGAGCCTAACCATTGACCTTTCTTAACATCATTTGATTTATTATTGTCACATGTATCAGCATGCAGTGAAAAGTATTGTTTCCTGTGCACAATACAGAGAAATTATGTTCATAGAGAAGAAAAAGTGTGCTGAATGTAGTGTTTCAGTTATTGCTTAGGTGTAGAGAAAGATCAACTTAATGCAAGGTAGATTCATTCAGAAGTGTGATGGCAGCAGTGAAGAAGCTATTCTTGAGTCAATGTCCTCAGACTCTTGTATCTGCTTTCCAATGGAAGAAATTGGAAGAGAAAAACGTCAGGGGTGCATGGGATCCTTAATTATACTGGCTGCTTGGCTGAGGCAGCAGGAAGTGCAGACAGTGTCAGTGGGTGGGAAACTGGTTTGAGTGAAGGACTGGGATTCATCAGGACCCTTTGTAATTTCTTGCAGTCTTGGATAGGGCAGATACCACACCAAGCTATGATACACTCAATGAATGCTTTCTATGGTGCAGCTGTGAAAGTTGGTGAGAATCATCATGGGACCTACCAAATTTTCTTTGTCTTCTGTTGGCGAGGTTTCTTAACTGTAGTGTTGACGTGGGGGTGGGCGGCGGCGGCAGGACAGATTGTTGGTAATCTGAACAACTTAAGAACTTGAAGCTCTCGACCATTTCTACTTCAATGGAATAGAAGTCTTTTATTTTTACACCATGCAATGTCATAACTGACATAAATTTAGCAGACAAGCTATTTTAAAATGGAAGAAAAACCCCAAGTAGGTACTGCCAGAAGATGCGTTCCATTGCATCCCCTACACAATTCTTTTTTTGAAAACGTTACTTTCCAAACTCTCTTTTACTGGATTCTTGTCTTTCGTCATGGTACACAAGATAATCTTCAGCCAAAATTCTCATTAATGTTAACTTTATTTAGAAAATGAACTCCAAGGAATCAACCTCAGTGCATCTGTTTACATAAGAATATGGAACATCAGGATTTTTTATCAAAAATATTTTTTGTGAAAAAAGGCTAATCTTAAAATACCACAAAATTTAAATCTAAGAACTTTGCTCTTTCAAAGAGCTTCCATAGATACAAATAGCCTCATTTACTTTAAGATTGTGATTTTAAATTAGAAATATCACTTTGTATATGATTTTCTGTACCAGAAACAGATATATTTCCTATGTAAAAATAAACCAACTAGAAGGTCATACCAGATAAAGGAATACTACATCATAAGAACCTTTTCTTAACAGTAGAAGAACAGAATAAAATTTTACTCCTGTAATGATTGTACAAAAGATAGCCATAGAATCTGTGCTCTTGTAAGATGATATTATAGTGAAAGCATTCAACTGACAAAGTAAAAAATTAGCATTCATACACCTTTCACAAACTTGACCTTGCTGTTTGCTATGCTGCAGTTTTAGATCTGTACTTGGCAAGCATAAATCATCTCACTGCAATGTACATTCAGTTTAGCTTTTTGACATAATTTTTGGTTGTGCTTTTAACTGAAATTTTAACATATAAATTAGTAATGTAAACATTTTAGCATATAAATCTTGCTGCTAACAGTGTAGTTGCAGGGTCAGGCAAGCAGCCAGTGTTGTGAAACAAGGCATTACATTCTCTCTCCAAACTGAGTAACTTATTAAGCAATGGATGAATTAGATTTGCTGTTGTATACAAACAAGATTTTGCAGTCTCACCCTCAGAAGAGATTATTTTCTCATCTCAATCTGGGTGATTTTAGTTCCAGATTTCCCCATGAGGGAAACATCCTCTCTACCCTATCAATCACCCCTCAGAAAAATATGATCATGTCTCATTCTTCTGAGTTTCACTGAGTATAAAAGGAGGGGTATAGACGGAGGAAGAAAATGTTCTTACTCGTCGAAGGATTGACTAAGGTAGAAAGAGAAGGACAGATTGCAGATTTGGAGTAAATGGCAAGAAAAGCACCATGAGGAAAAGCTTTTTCACAGTGTTATGATCTGAAAAGCACTACCTGCACGAAAAATGGAGACAAGTTCAATAGAAACATTCAAAAGGATTATCTGAAACGGAAGTGGGTGTGCAGGGTTTTGTAGAGAAGGCAAAAGGCACTAGGTTAATTGCTCAATCAGATAGTCTGTAATAACGTGCTTAGATGTTATAGAGTAAATTATAATTATCATGTGGTTGGTTGGCAAAGATGGTTCATTTTGACCTGCCCTAAACACTGCTTGAGGTCAGTGTGATAGCAGGCGACCAGAGGTCAAACTGGTAGGAAGGTCCATCATGGGGATACAGCCCAGAAAAATATCCTGCTGCACAAAGGATTGATGAAGCCAGAAGTCCATCATGAACCATCCACTTTGCCATTTAAATCATATTAGGGTACAATGGATGTCGTAGGATCCCATTCTGCATGAAGTAAAAGACTCCTGCTGATTCAGACTAGGTATCTCTCAGCTAGTGAAAATCTCTATCAACATAAGCTTCCAGGATGGCAAGTTGACCACCTCCTTTCTTGCTCCACCACTGGTTCAAATCTACTTGGGATTTAAAGCCCCAGAATGTACATGCACAATTTGATATTGCGCTCTTGTGTACAAAACTTCGCAACTTGTCATAACAAATATAGCTTCAGTGTGGGACAGATAGGATGGTGGTAAATTTGGTGCAGTTACTTCTCTTTGTGAGACTTCTGATTCAGTGATCCAGCTAGCTTTCTCATCTCTTCAATAAGACATTCTTTTCTTTGCAAAAATATCTTTTCTTCTTCAAGATGTTGCAGGTTTTGATGTATTTCTGTTAAGGGAGAAAACATAATGGGAGTGAGGATTTTGTTGAATAAAGGCATTTATATAGTACCTTTCAGGACATCCCAAAGAATCAGTGGATAACGTCAATTTGAAATATAGTCACTACAGAAAATGTGGCAGCTAATTGATAAACAACAGGGACCTACAAACAGCAATGAGATAATAAGATATTCAATTTTTGGATATTGGTTGAGCTAAATATTACCTATTCCATGTCCCCACAATGCTCTCTGATGATGAGTGTTTCAGCATTTCCGGTTTGTTTCAGATACTTAGCAGGCAACAGTATTTTGCTCTTATACAATGCAATGCTTACCTGATTGAAATTCTGATAAAAAGTCTTGAAATGGATCCACAGTCAGAAGTATTGCTTGTGCTGTGTCATAGTCTGAAAGAACATGGTTAACAGGAAGTAAAAATAAGTGATGGATTTAAACTTCCGGAGTTGCAGTTTATAGGTGCAGATAATCCCACTGTGCTGGAGACACAGATAACACTGATCAATCACAAATCAGGCAATCATTTGCGTTATGCTAGTGAACGAAAATTCCAATATTTCTTAAACTTATTCCACTTTTCTTTCTAGATTTATTTATTTTTTCCTAAAGTAGCTGAAGTTTTGCGCTCCCTATTATCTATGGCACATCAATCTAATTTCAGGCAGCTAGCAGTTAGGGCACTACCATTAATTTTATTGACTTGAGTTAGAAAGTTGGAAAGAGGATGGCCAGGTATTTCTTCTCCAGGTATTTGTCAGTTGGTTCTCTCCCCACAACAACTACTAGAAAATGTAGATATTGAGTGGGGTCAAGTCAGATATCTCTCAATGATCAAAAAAGGCTTGCCAGCAGTCACTACCTAGGTTTGGCATTGGAGGGGGTACAGAGGAGATTCACTTGGTTGATTCCAGAGTTGGAAAATGAGGAAAGACTGAGTAGACTGGGGCTATACTTAATGGAATTCAGAAGCATGAGGGGAGAGCTTATAGAAACAGAAGATTGTGAAGGGAATAGATAAGATAGAAGCAGGGAAGTTGTTTCCACTGGCAGATAAAATTAGAACTAGGTGCATGAACTCAAAATAAGGGGGAACAGATTTAGGATTGAGTTGAGGAGAAACTTCTTCACGCAAAAGGTTGTGAATCTGTGGAATTCAGTGAAGTAGTTAGGGCCACCTCATTGAATGTTTTTAAGGCAAAGATATATAAATTTTTGAACAGTAAAGGAATTAAGGGTGATGGTGATTGGAGTTGAGTCCACGAAAAGATCAGCCATGGTCTTATTGAATGATGGAGCAGATCCGAAGGGTCAGATCGCCTACTCCTCCTAGTTCTTACAAAGTTACACAAAAGTGTAGAATGAAAGTTCTCACAAATATTAAAGTTTATTTCACTGTAAAAGTGTTGTAACTGTAGTTCATTAACATCAATCTTCATTTGATATTGTAATATGACACACAACTTATAAAAACAATGCTGCCTCTCCCAAGGACCTCAGATAAGTTGCTCCTGACCCATTCCTTAAGGGCAGTTTGTATTGGGCCTATATGTTTGGATGGTTTTAAGTTGCACTTTTTCGTTTGTTACAAGCGGAGGAGTAATGGGAAGGAATGAAAGAAGACCCTTAGCAATTAGTGAGAAAATCAGAACCAATTAGTGAGAAAATCAGAACCAATTTCTGGAGTTGAACTGCAAATGAAACAGGAATTGGTTGCAGTATAGAAGTGTTAGGAAGAGCAAGTTTCACAATCGAGATTTTTAGCAAATAAGACTCAACGTTTCAGACAATTAGCTCCTTCCCATCCCAGACTGTTGAATCAAATTTCTGTTGAAATCCCAAAACTAAACCTGAACTGGGTACAGTTTAAATGACAGCACTGTGTTGAATAATTGCCATTCCTGCGTAGAATAGAAAACTGAAAAATTACCCTTTCAGAGTTTCTGAAATAATGCTGGACACTGTGCTGTAAGATGCCGATGTGACACACTAATGATGTTGTCAACCCTACCATTGACTAGCACGATGATGTTGTCGACCCTACCATTGACTAGCACAATGTGCAGTTGCCTGTAGCCCACTTTTATTGGCACCCACCTTCTACGGCTAGCTGATAGAAGACAGAGGGTAGCGGTTGATGGGAAATATTCAACCTGGAGTTCAGTTACTAGTGGTGTACCGCAGGGATCTGTTTTGGGGCTACTGCTGTTTGTCATTTTTATAAATGACCTAGATGAGGGTATAGAAGAATGGGTTAGTAAATTTGCAGATGACATTAAAGTTGGAGGAGTTGTAGACAGTGAGGATGGTTGTTACAGTTTGCAAAGGAACATAGATAAGCTGCAGAGCGGGGCTGAGAGGTGGCAAATGGAGTTTAATGTGGAAAAGTGAGGTGATTCACTTTGGAAAGAGTAACAGGATTACAGAATATAGGGCTAATGGAAGGACTCTTGGTAGAGTCGATAAGCAGAGAGATCTTGGCGTACATGTGCATAGATCCCTGAAAGTTGGCACCTAGTTTGTTAAGGCGGCGTACGGTGTGTTAGCTTTTATTGGTAGAGGAGTTGAATTTTGGAGCCGTGAGATCATGTTGCAACTGTACAAAACTCTGCTGTGGCTGCACTTGCAGCATTGCGTACAGTTCTGGTCACCACATTATAACAAAGATGTGGAAGCATTGGGAAGGGTGCAGAGGAGGTTTACTAGGATGTTGCCTGGTATGGTGGGAATGTCTTATGAGGAAAGGCTAAGGGACTTGAAATTGTTTTCGTGAGAGAGAAGGTTAAGAGGCGACCTAATTGAGGCATACAAGATGATCAGAGGATTAGATAGGATGGATAGTGAGAGCCTTTTTCCTCAGATGGTGATGGCTAACACGAGGGGACATAGATTTAAATTGAGGGTTGATAATTATAGGACATAAATCAGAGGTAGGTTCTTTACTCAGAGGGTAGTAAGGGCATGAAATGCCCTGCTTGCCAACTTTAAGAGTGTTCAAATGGTCAGTGGATAGGCATATGGACAACATTGGAATAGTTTAGGTTACATGGTCATTAGATTTGTTCCACTGGTCGGTGCAACATCGAGGGCCGAAGAGCCTGTACTGCGCTGTAATGTTCTATGTTCTTTCCCCACTCACCACAGTGCAAGTCCTTCTGTGGTGTGGGTGCTAATTTACTGTATATAAATATGGCTTGAAATGGTGAGAGGTTTATAAATTGAATTAACAGTCATCTAGAAATAGAACAGAACTTGAAGGCATTGTTCCAGAAACTGAAAACAAATTTAGTAATCCCTTAGATGGTGATGAAATTGGGAGATCAGAGTCTTTGCACTCCTCTGCAGTGTTCTGTACCAATCACCATGCACAAGAGGGCTGCCAAAGCTATAGCAGATCAGAAAAATTATTAATATAGAGTAATTAATACAATTGTACAAAACTACAGAAACGTGATATTATTTGATTAAACTAAATAACCTCTTGCACAATTCACTTTATTTTTGCTTAAAGACATCAGTTTATTTATTTGGATTCAATAGAAGAAAATCATTCACATCTCACTACAGGCCATACACTCAATGTTAACATACCTTTCTCTGTTGCTTTTTCATTAATTATATTTTGCTGAATGGAATTCAGTTTATTCTGGATCTTCATGAAGATCTTCTCCACACATTGTGCTTCCTTGCATTGCTTCCAGAATGTCTTTGCTCGTCCTGTTTGTTTGCTAACTGCACAGAAAAATTACATATTTCGACAGTTCATGTATCTGGCTTCCTACAAATCATTCACTTACCAAGAGTCTTAATTCCTACTTCTGGCACTTGATTCTAACACTAAGACAAGTGTATTGGATAGAGGAAGTCAGAAAAGGCATAGAAAGGTAATGACAGAGAGAAAGGTGAGAAGTAGAGCTCGAGTCACTCAGCAAAGAACAAGCATCTTTGAGTATTCTGGCTAGTGACCCAGGACGAACTTGATCCATACAGAAGTTAAGAATTCTTCAAAAGAAAACTGTCAATTTTAGTTTCATTTGAAATCAGATAGGTTAAGGATCTTAACAGATCCAGGTTACAGGGTAAGGTAGTCAAGTATTTATGGCATTCAACCAGTGTCTCATTGGACAAAAGGGAAAACAAGTTAAACACAAAGGAGAAAGGAATAGAAGATAATGCTTATAGAATTTGAATATAGTAGGAGGAGGTTCATGTGAAACATGGAATTAAGAATCAAATAGATTTCTTGAAGATTGAAATTTTTTTATTACTTGATGGTTCATGATGTTCTCTGCATGTGGTTACGGCCTCTTCTGCAATCTGCATTTGGACTTCCTGCTGTATGTTTTCAGGCTCCTCCTGGACTTCTACCTCTCTGACCTCGCTCTCTTGCTAGGAAAAAAAACACAATCCTAAGTAAGTGGATTTTTGGTTCCCAGGCCTATGTCAATTTTGCTACTTATATACTGTGTCCAAATTAATGTAATTTGAGGCATCAAGTGAAATATGTGGAGAGTATAGTCCAGTTGGAACTTTGGACCTGTGGTTCCCAGAGCTCTCCACCTATCCATGGACCACATTTGGCTCTGATGTGGAGTTGCCAGCATTGGACTGGGTTGAGCACAGTAAGAAGTCTCAGAACACCAGGTTAAAGTCCAACAGGTTTATTTTTGGAATCATGAGTTTTCAGAGCACAGCTGAGTAATTCCAAATAAACCTATTGGATTTTAACCTGGTGTTCTGGGACTTCTTACATATTTAGTTCTGTTGTAGACTTGAGAAAAGACTATTTGCTATAATTAATCAATAACTCCATTATTGTTGTATCATGTAACTACAAGGATGTTACAAAGTAAACTAGTTAGATTTTTGTCTTTTCATTCAGCAATTCCCATTTTCCTGTGTATTTGGCTGGCTCTAGAGCTCATTCACTGATTTTCCTTCCTTTTCCTACAGAATTGTCTGACTTCTGCCATGCAATATTGTTACCTCTGAGATAAGATTAGTATTTCTAATAGCTGACTGAACATGCCACATATTGCCCAGGTGTTAATATATAACCTAACAAGCTGAGAAGCACAAGTCCCTTCATCAGAGATGTGAAAAAACTTTAGTTGCAAACTTTATAACCTTCAAACCCAGAATGGCATTGCTAATAACCCCATTTTCTGTCCTTTTCAACCTGAAAAGCTGTTAATTTCCACAGTTCTAGGGGTATTAGATTTGTGTTTTCTATGTTAAATTTCTTAATGAAAAAAGCAAAAAACTTCCATTATTTAACACTATTAACATCAAAACATCCAAAGCCACTTCCTAGGTGCATGTGAACTCAAGGAGAAAGTATTTGGCAGGCTGGCCAAAAGCTTTGTTTTAAGAAGAGCTATGAAGGAAGCATGAGTGATGGAGAGAAATATGGGGTTTTTCAGAGAGTTGGATGCAAATGCAATAGTTGGATGTCAGTGGAAGTGGGAGGGTGACACTAAAGAAGCTGAAGTCAGAAAATAGAGTTCAGGCACGAATGTTTTAAATCCAAGAATTTTAAACTTGAAAATGTTTAGAAACAAGTGTGTCAAAAACTGATTTACAATCATGAGTTTTATAAAATTATTAGGTTTTGGCACTGTCTTTAATTCGGGGTAAAATAAAGGGGGGTGTCACGTGATCTATTCTTATGTTTGCATGACAAGAAGTCTGGGTGGTATTGGCTCTTAAAGATTAAAGAGAAGCCCAGGCTGTTTTGCTGGAAAAATGAATGTTATTCACACTTGGGAGACAATGGAGCCTGTGTGCTAACAGCGGATAGACTGAGTCTCCAAAATCCTGAAGTGTTGAGAATGTTGTTTTGTAAACAGCTGTATTTTAAACTGTCCATTTAATTCCAATATAAAAGTAGAGTTAGGGTCTTGAGAGCAAATTGGCATTTCCACCTAGGTAAATGCCCACGCGATTCACATTTAAGAGGAGACTGATTTAAGATATCCACAAAATTGTTACAGTGCAGAAGGTGGTGGTTTGGCCCATCATGCTGCAACCTAAAAACACAAACACAAACTTGACCAGGATCCAAGACAGAAACAGCTATAGGCAGCAAGATATTGCAGTTTACTATGTAGAAATGCAGATGAGAGTTCACACTCTGATTGAAAAGACTGAATTCATGAGTTTAAACAAGCCTGGAAATTTTGCCTAGCTTGTCCCAGAGGAAGAGTCTCCAGCAGGAAAATGGCTCATTTTGAAAGACAATTCTATGATTAAGAGTTCCACACCTAAAAAGGAACAGAGAAGGAAAAAAGTCCATGGCAACTAAAAGTCACCTTGGATTGGTTCTGAGAGAAATTAATGTCTACTTAAAGAATAGTCTAATTATATCTGTGAAATGCACTTCCAATTAAGTTAAAATATAAAAGGGGTTGTCTAGAAAATTTGTTTAATCAAAAGTGCTTTCAGTCTTTTATCATAATAAAAATCTTAAAACATAAATCTTATGTCAGCCTTTCATGTATTTATTAGAAATTCAATTATTTTAAAAACAGTGTTGTCTACAAATATTGTAACAACTTTTGATAGAAAATGTTCACTTTGTCAGAAATAGTTAAATGGGTAAATCCACTTGGTTATAACGATTAGAATAGGTTAGAACTCAAAACTGAGGGCTGCTTTTGTATGAAGGAGTGAACCCATTCCAATTGTTGCTCAGACCAGTAACAGTCAAAGAGAAAAGCAATTCCAAAGAGCCTTTGCTGCTTTTTGCAGATTTATTGAATGAGTTTTCACTTCTAGTTTAAAAAAAAACTCCTTTCATCAATGAATATACTTAAAGCTTAATAGTAATGTTGATTCTTTTCAGAAAAATCCACATTTGCATGTAGATTGGACTTTCCTGTTTGTGGAAGAATCAAAACTAGAGATCATAAATAGAAGACTGTCACTAAAAAGTCCAATAAGGAATTCAGTAAAAAGTTCTTGATCAGAAAATTATTAGAATGTGGAATAATATTCAAAGGGGAATAATATAGATGCATTTAGGTGCAGCTAGATAAATAGAGAGGGAAAGTATAGATGAGTACTCTGATATAAATTAAATGGCAGAAAGTTCATATGAATTATTAACACCATCATAGATTAGTTGGCCCTGTTTCTGTGCTGTTATTTCTCTGTAATCTTATTTAATCTTGATTTCTCATACCAGGGAAAATTCAGTGACGAGAGGCCTTAAATAAAGCAATTATATATGCCTCAACCATGCTTAGCTTGACGTATATGAAATGTGATGGAATAAGTTTTACTCTACATTTATATCATTTAATCATGCAAGTATCTATTAGCATGCGGTTTAATTAAGCTATATTTACATTGCAGACAAGCTTGTTCTACAGCAGCACATATTAGATCTACTAGAAACCCAATGTCAAATTTAACCTTATCAAACATACTTGATCTACATTTGTGCTTGTATCACTGCAGTTCCCATCATTTGACTCATTTTCATCTGTAAAAATAAATATCAATCTGTGTGAGACTTTTAAATGTGCAATGATTCATTCTTTTGATCTTGCACTACAAATCAGAAGTTATTTTACTTATGAGACCTGTGCTCATCAATTATTTTTCTAACATGATGAATAAACCACTCTGGACACCACCATACTGACCATAAGAGACCCTAAAATTTAGAAGGTACAGCTGCTTAGATAGTTCCTTTTTGATTTCATCTGACAATTTTCTTGACATGTCCTTTATAGGTATTGGATTTTTCAAATGTTTGTTCATGGGATGTGGGCATAGCTGGCTGGGCCAGCATTTATTACCCATCAACTGTCCTTGAACTGTATGGCTTCCTAGGCCACTTCGGAGGACAGTTAAGAGTCAACATGTTGTTGTGGGTCTGGAATCAAGTATTTAATATTTTGAAATACTTCTTTAGAGGTTTCCCATTGTTTATTACTACCACATGCTTATTTTCTCAAGCAACGATGCCAGCTTTCCCCTCACACCATACTTAGTCTGAAAATTAGTCAAGAAATACGAAAAGCATTACTTTCATATAACAAAAGTTCCACAGAAAAGGTATAGTGTTGGAGGACTGGTAGATAAGGTTATAACATAAAAAGAGATATGTCACAGTGGTTAGACCTACTGCCTCACAGCGCCAGAGACCCGGATTCGATTCCGGCCTCGGGTAACTGCTTGTCTGCAGTCTGCATTCTCCCCATGTCTGTGTGGGTTTCTCCCGGGTGCTCTGATTTCCTCCCATAGTCCTAAAGACATACTGGTTAGGTGCATTGGCCATGCTAAATTCTCCCTCAATGTACCCAAATAGGTGCCAGAATGGCAACATGGGGATTTTCACAATAAGTTCAATGCAGTGTTAGTGTAAGCCTTACTTGTGACTAATAAATAAACTTTAACTTTAAAACCTAGGAATTGTAGAACAATTCCAATAGTTGGAATTGACAATCCAGTAAGTGATATAAGAGCACCTAGAAACAAATGATAAGAATATCAGTATGGATTTTGAATGGTTAACTAACTTGATATCGACTTTGAAGTGATAATGGAAACAGAAAAATAAATAAATGTAATGCTAGGTCTGTAAGAAAGTTATTGGAATCAAGGGACAATGGGTAATAAGTTCTCTCGTCAAAAAGTGGATAGTAGTGGCAAAGGGTAGTAATACAGATTGGAGGAAGATAAAAGGGCTGTTGTAGATGGCACGACCATAGTTATTCATAACTGAAGTCAATGATTTAGACAAGTACCCCAATTTTAACATTTGCAGATGATACTAAACTGTGGGATAGAGCTAGCACTCAGGAAGAATGCAACTTTCAGTCTGATAGCTAAATGAACCTTGACGTTGACTGTGATCTGATACTTTTGATTTTTCCCTGCCAAGTGTATCTTAAAAAAACAAACTGAATGCAGTAGAAAAGCAAAATAATTTTATTCTCACCTGTATTCTGAGTTTAAGAACAGCATCAGAGGTCAGCAAAGCGATTAAAAATTCACTTTGGGAAATTGGGATTAATACCCAGGGTATAAAATTCAAAAATAGTGAATTAATGTTAAAATTTTATTTTAATAATTGTAAAACTTGAATTTTAACCCTGATTAAACTATTCTTCAAATATTGTGCAACATGCTGGTGTGTTTATGATAGAACGCAGAAGCTCTGGAGGAAGTGTAAAAAGGATTTACAAGGATAGGACCCAAACTGGCGAGACTCCCACTATTGGGAAATATCGGAATGGTAGCATTTTATCTTTAGAAAGATATTGAGGTGAACTAGCCGAAGACTTAAAGCCAAAAATAAGTTAGATGAAGCAGATATTGAGCAGATGTTTTCACTTGTGGCAAAATCCAAATTTTCAGACTTACAATATGGTTAGTGATAAATCCAGTAGGGAATTCAGGGAAAATTTCTTTGCTCAGAAACTGGTTGGAATGAGTAATTCACTACCACAGGAATGGTTGAGGAAAATAGCATAAATGCTTTCAAAAGGAAACTCGACAAATATTTAAGAAAAAATAACTAGAAAGGTATGCTGAAAGGGCAAAAATGACGAAAAGGAATGGGAGATTTGTGCGGGGTATAAACAGGGTGAACTGACTGGATTGATTGGCCATGTAATCTCATGAGACAAAGAATCTGCCATACTGTTTGTAACTGAATGATTAACTGCCATGACAGCGCTACTTTTGGGTTTTCTGTTTGCATTTCAGCTCCATAAATGAAATACAAAAAATAAAATGATTGTACCTGAAATGGGAGGTGGATCAGGATGTGAATTCTTGGTACTAACAGGCTAAAAGAAAAAGTGCTGCTTTAAATGAGTAGAAAAACATATAAACAAACAATATTACCTGAAAACAAAATTTTCTTGCACTATACTGACATTTTCATAGAATCTACTTAATTACTGGCTGGTATATATTTGAGAGGACAGCCAGAGAGAAGAATATTTTCTACATTTTAAAGGTCGAGAGCTTCAAGTTTTTAGGTGTCCAGTCACCAATAATGTCCTGGTCCCCCCCCTTGCTCACACTAGAGTTAAGAAAACCCACCAACGCCTTTCCTTTCTTGGAAGACTAAGGAAATTTGACATGTCAGCTATGACTCTCTCCAACTTTTACTGATGCACCATAAAAAACATTCTTTCTAGTTGTGTCACAGCTTGGTATGGCTCCTGCTCTGCCCAAGACAGCAGGGAACTACAAAAGGTCATGAATGTAGCCCAATCCATCACTCAAACCAGCCTCCCATCCACTGACTCTGTCTACACTTCCTGCTGCTTCAGCAAAGCAGCCAGCATAATTAAGGACCTCACGCACCCCGGACATTCTCTCTTCCATCAGGAAAAAAAATACAAAAGTCTGAGGTCACATATCAATTCCAGAACAGTTCTTCGCTACTGCTGCTATCAGACTTTTGAATGGAATTACCTTGCATTAAGTTGATCTTTCTCTATATCCTAGCTGTGACTGTAACATTACATGCTGCACTTTCTCGTGCCCTTCTCTATGAACTGTATGTTTTGTCTGTATAGTGTGCAAGAAACAATACTTTTCACTTATGCTAATACATGTGGAATAATAAATCAAATCCAAATCAAAATTGTTCTGATCAACAATGCGTTATCTGAAAGCATGGTCAAAACAGATTCAATTGTAATTTGAAAGGAAATTGGATATATATTTGAAAGATAGACATTTTTGAGCTTTAGGGAAAAAAACAGAAGTGGGACTAATTGGATGATTCTTTTAAAAGAGACTACGTAGACAGGATGGCTCAAATGCCTTCCTTCTGTGCTGCAAAATTTTATGATTCAACATTAACTCAAATGAGCACAGTCAGAACAATCTTGATTTTATATAATTGATAAAACACTCATTTCATAGGAAGCAACTAGTCTGAAACATTGGTGGTAGCAGATCCACTGTACTAAAGCAATTTTTGGCAGATTCAAATTATGCATGATCCACAGAACATTTTGTTAGGCAGCAGGGCTTCTGGAATGTGTGAAGTTCACGTCAGCTCAATTCAGGAAGCCAGACAAGTGAGTCAATCATTTCAGGAAAAGCATCTTCACACAAAAGGTTAGTGGAAACCAGAAAACCCCCCTCCCTTAAAAGTTGTTGAAGACAGATCAATTAAAAATTTGATGAGATAGGTTTTTATTTAGTAAGATGGCTAATGGATGTGGAGGAGATACAGATCAGCACTGTTGAACTGGCAGAACAGATGTTTGTCTGAATAGCTGACTCCTATTCCTATGTTCAAGCCTTCAGCTCAACATACAAACATATTACTTATAATGTGGTTAGTGAGTCATTTCTGGTTAAAATAGAAATTCCGATTCTCAGTTCCAAATCTAGGAATCATCCTGCACCAGATACACTGTGATTGAACCCTGACTATTGATTCCTTGCAAATTGGTGTGGAAAAGACAAGGACCAGGATATTCCAGCCTTGCACCCCAGTCTTCTGGTCCTGCCGAAGTCAATGGGTTGCATTTTTAATTTTCCACATATAATACTGAGTATGATAGTGTGGTGGTTAGGTTAATGGACTAGTAATCCCAAGCGTATGAGTTCAATTCCCACTCTGACAGTTTCCAAATTTTACTACTTTTTAAAAAAAAGCTTGGAAACAAAAGTTATTAGTAAAAATGATCATGAAGCTGTCACATCGATGTAAAAATCCAACTTTGTCTCCTAATATGTGACTGTGCTTTAAAGCCCTTAAGGTGTGAATGAATGTACAAGGTAGTTAGCATTGCTGCCTCACAGTGCTAGGGACCTGGGTTTGATTCCCAGCTGGGTTACTATCTGTGTGGCGTCTGCACATTCTTTCTTTGTCTGCATGGGCTTCCTCCCACACTCCAAAGATGTGCAGGTTAGGTTGACTGGCCATGATAAATTGATCCTAGTATCAAGGGGATTAGCAGCGTAACTATGTGAGGTCATGGGAATAGGGCCTGGGTTGGATTGTGGTTGGTACAGGTTCAATGGGCCAAATGGTCGTTTCCTACACTGTGGGGATTCTATTGTTCTTGTACTATTTTGCCAGATTTTGACCACAATCTGAGAATGAAAAACAAATTTGGTCAGTCTCCCATGTGATTGCTGATGGTGAGGGAGAGATTATGCTGTTTAGCCAGTTGACTGTCATTCAACTTTTATTTGCAGATCAAATATCCCATCAACTGCCTCTCTGTGGCAATAGTCAGTATTACTGGGCTCTTAGTATTTTTTCCCTCACCGCCACTGATTTTGATTAGTCCCAGTTTCCATTTCTGGTAAGGGGTCCAAATTCGAAATATCAATCTGCCCTTTTCCTTTGCAGGTACTGCCTACATTACACCAGGTATTGCAGAATCATGTCCCTTTGGCCCTAAAGGTCTCAGGTGACATGCAGATGAATCACTTGCTTCACAAACACTTCCATGTGCTACAATTAGGAACAATACAACTATCATTTGAATTGAAATATCACATACCTGGATTCAATTTGTGAAGAGGTGTTTGACATGAAATACTTCAACAAAAGCCACAACTCAAACCCTTGTTCTACTCTTGTTTTTGTCAGATCGTCCTATTTGTTGAGTGATGTTATAGACACTACTTTGTCAATCACTGACATAGGGATATATGAAGGCATCCTTTATCTCTCTGATTTTGTTTCTCAATTATGTGCCAACACACCTCAACAATACTCCAATGCACTGCAACCAACTGAGCTTCAACTTGAGCATCTTGATGAGTCCTTTCACTGAACAAGGAGGGTGACCGTTCTGCTTCACAGAGAGAAGAGAATAATTAAAAATAAAAGTTTTTTTAAAGTTTATTTATTAGTGTCACAAGTAAGTTTCATGAAGTTACTGTGAAAATCTCTCAGTCGCCACATTCTGGTCCCTATTTGGGTACACTGAAGGAGAACTGAGTGTTGCCCAATGTACCTAATAAAGTCAGACAAAGAAGATTTTGAGATTCCTTAACATGTCATGGAAGAATTGCAAAATCACTGAAATGCTATTTACCTCTGAGAATGATAGAAAGTCAAATATGAAAAGAAAAACTTTTCAAACCAGTGGCAGTTTTAACATTCAACAGCCTTGATTCAGTGATCCATCACACAAACCAGCCTCCCATCCACTGACTCTGTCTATACTTCCTGCTGCCTCTGCAAAGCAGCCAGTATAATTATGGACCCCACACATCCCAGACATTCTGTCTCCCATCTTCTTCCTTAGGAAAAAGACACAAAAATCTGAGGTCACGTACCAACTGACTCAAGAACAGCTTCTTCTCTGCTCTATCAGACTTTTGAATAGACCTACCTTGCATTAAGTTGATCTTTCTCTACACCCTAGCTATGCTGTAACACTACATTCTGCACTCTTTCATTTCCTTCTCTACGATCGATATGCTTTGTGTAATGTATAAGAAAATTCTTTTCACTATATGCTAATACATGTGCCAATAAACCAAATCTCACACTGAAGCAGAAAATCGTGGAATCAAGTCTCACTCTAGATATGTGATCACATTATCATGATTGGAACCTCAACAAAGGCTATCTTGCACAGTCAGAAGTGCCATCTTTTGGCAGAAATAAATGTCATCTGCCTCTCAGGCGAATGTAATAGACAATGGGGTTTTCTCAACGCTCTGGGAATTTATCCTTCAATCAACAATACCTAACAAAGATGATCTGGCCACTTTCAACATCTTCAGTGTTACCACTGACCAGAAACTGAATTAGACAAACTGTACAAATATTGTGGCTACAAGAACAAATCAGAGACTGGAAATTCTGCAGAAAGTAACTCACCTCCTGATTTCCTAAAGTCTGTCCAGCTATCTACAAGGCAAAAATCAGGAAGGTGATGGAATCCTCCCCATGCCTGGATGGCTGTGGTCCAACAAGACTCAGGAAGCTGAACCACCTCCCCCCCCCCCCCCCCCCCACCCCTCTCCAGGAAAAGTTAGCCTGTTTGGTAACCCTCTACCTCAGATGAACATACAAAATAGGAGCAGGAGGCCATTTGAGTTTGCTCTGCCATTCATGGTTGATCTGTCTGGATTTTGAATTCCACATTTCCATCTGATGATCTTTGATTTCCTGACAAAATGAAAGTCTACCTGTCACAAACTTAAAAATATTTAATCACCAACAGCGCCTCTCCATCCCCCCAAAAATCCAACCCTTGTGAGGCAGAATTCCAAAGTTGCACCATCCCCATCTCTGTCCTGAAAAGGGTAACAACTAATTTTAATATGGGGTACTGGGTTCTCACACAAAAGGAAACTTCCTTTCCACATCCACCTTGTCAAACCTGTTCAGAATCTTAGGTAATTCAATCAAGTCCCTCACGCTTCTAAATTCCAATGGAAACAAGCCCAATCTTTCCTTAAAGGCAAGCCACTCATTTCTGGTATTTAGTAAAGCTCCTCTGAACTACCTCCAGTGCATTGACAAAGACTCATAGAATCCCTACGGTGCAGAAGGTGGCCATTTGACCCGTCGAGTCTGCGCTGACCACAATCCCACCCAGGCCCTATTCCCATAATGCCACATATTTACCCAGACACCAGGGTCTATTTAGCATGGCCACTCAACCTAATCCACACATTTTTGCTTAAAACAGAGACACCAAAACTGCACACAGTATTCAAAATGTGCTCTTTTCCAATTGTTTTTTCTTTCTTTCTCACAGCATACAGATATAAAAGATTAAAATGGTTAACAGGGTTAGAATTGTACGTTGCATTAAATCATCAGTGCTGTTGCCAGGAATATGAAAGAAATAATGTTACAAGGGGACTTTAATAAAGAATCAAGCTACATGTAGAGAAGTGTTGAAATAATCGATAAACAAGAATTTGATAACGATAGCTGGTCACAAAATCAACTACAGCCTCCTGAACCACCTGGATCCACTATAGTTTGTTTACTGCCACAACAGATGCCGTTTCTCTGGCCCTGCGTTCAACTCTGGGATGTTTAGATAACAAGGGCACCTATGTAAGACTCCTATTTATTGACTACAGCTCAGCCTTCAATACCATTATTCCCACGAAACTCACCTCCAAACTTTGTGGCCTGGGCCTCCCTCTGTAACTGAATCCTGAACTTCCTAACTCACAGACCAGTAAGGATAAGCAACAACACCTCCTCCATGATAATCCTCAATACCGGTGCCCCACAAGGCTGTGTTCTCAGCCCCCTATTGTACTCCTTATACACCTATGACTGTGCGGCCAAATTTCCCTCCAATTTGATTTTCAAGTTTGTTGACGACACTGGCCCGGATTTTAAACAATGACGAGACAGACTACAGGAATGAGATAGAGAATATGGTACAGCAATAATTTCTCCCTCAACAAAACGAAGGAGATTGGTATTGGTTTCAAGAAGCAGAAAGGAGGACATGTCCCTGTCTACGTCATAATGTAGAGATGCCGGTGTTGGACTGGGGTAAACTCAGTAAGAGGTCTGACAACACCAATTTTAAATCCAACTGATTTATTTGATAGTAAACTTGCAAGCTTTCGGTTTTTGTAGCCTTCTGAAGGCTACAGAGGCCGAAAACTTGCAAGTTTACTATCAAATAAATCAGTTGGATTTAAAATTGGTGTTGTCAGACCTCTTACCCTGTCTACATCAACAGGGACGAAATAGAAAGGGTCAAGAGCTTCAAGTTTTTATGTGTCCACATCACCAACAACCTGTCCTGGTCCCCGCAAGCTGACACTATAGTTAAGTCCATCAATTCCTCTACTTTCTCAGAAGACTAAGGAAATTTGACATGTCAGTTATGACCCTCTCCAACTTTTACTGATGCACCATAGAAAGCATTCTTTCTGGTTGTGTCACAGCTTGGTATGGCTCCTGCTCTGCCCAAGATCGCACGAGACTACAAAAGATCATGAAAGTAGCCCAATCCATCACGCAAACAAGCCTCCCATCCATTGCCTCTGTCTATTCTACCCACTGCCTTAGCAAAACAGCCAGCATAATTAAGGACCCCATACAAGCCGGACATTGTCTCTTCCACCTTCTTCCAAAGGTACAGAGGTACAAGATACAAAAGTCTGAGATCTCGTACCAACTGATTCAAGAACAGCTTCATTTGTATTTTAAAAGAAAGTACATTATCCGCAATTATCTAAAAAAAAGTATTTGAAAGGCCAAATTTCTCTCTATTCTGCACAAATAATTTTAGAACTGAAACAGCTGGTGAAGGAAGCTGAGAACACATTCAGACCATTTCTTAAAGTCCTCACCATGCATGGAGGTTATGAAATGTTATTATAGACCCAATAGTGGTTAGAGTCAAGATTGAGCTGGGTAAATCAAATGGATTTCTGAATTTCTTTCCAAATATTAAAAGTCAATCTTGTCCAATCAGTCATGCTGCAATCCCTTGTGCTATTACCTGTAATTGGCAGTACTGTTAATGAAAGTTGCCATGTCAGTTTTTCTAGGTTCAGCCATTGCATTTCTACTCTTTTCCTGAAGCAAGCTGTCATAGATTTTAATTGAGCTGCCCAAAAAATAGAATTTAAAATTGGGAGTGTTAATCCTCTTCTTGACTTAGTAAATGGCAATGTTTTAAATTGACCTCTGGGTCATTTTCCTTGCCATATGAAATAGGAGGTCCAGCATATTGAATGTAGATTTTGGAATTTGAATAGGTAGCGTCTGGAACACGTACAATCTGGAAAGGAATTCATCCCAACAACTTCAATCTGTCCTAACAGAGAGAGAAAGAAAGGAATAGGGACAGCCACTGATTGGGATCACTCTTGATGTAGTTAATGATACCGGTGTAATTTGCTCTATCTATTCTTTCATTTGATAGTAAGACAAGAATACCAAGATATTTAATGCCCCGATTGTGCCATTTAAAGACACGTCTTAAAATGGTTCGGGATCTGTCCACTTATTTCCTTTGCCTCAATTTTATCAATGTCAACTTTGCACCCTGAAATAATAACCAAATAACTATATATGCTATAAACATGGACAGGGATCGCGGGTCAAGGTGGGAACATCGGGGTAGCGGCGTGGACTCATTGGGCCGAAGGGCCTGTTTCCTGTGCTGTTTTGTTCTTTGTTGAAACTTTTTAATACTCTCTATCAAAGAAAATATTGACACTGAAGGATCTGTTAACAATGGCAGGACAACATCAGCATATAATGACATTTGTGCTCTTCTTCTCCAGCTATAACATCTTTTGTGTCCCTCACCATTTGTGCTAAGGGCTCTATACCTATGGCAGAGAAGGAGGACAGAGGATAGTTTTGCCTTGTTTCCTTCTCTAGCTCAAAGCCTTCAGTTACGTGATCATTCATTCTAACACAGCTCATGGACGTGAATAAATAATCTGGGTCCAAACCCCACGCGGACGAAGTCTGAACTAGTTACACCATGATAGTCAGTCAAACGCCTTTTCAGCATCTAAAGATAAGATTAATGCTTCGACTCCACAACTCTGGGGCTGTGACATAATAAGGAGCCCACAGAGATTCTCTCCAGAGTTATGCCCCATTATAAATCCAGTTTGGTCTGGGTGTATAATTGCAGTTATTAGTCTATTTATTCTATGAGTCAGTATTATGTTAGAACTTTCAGATCATAATTAAGTGATCCTTAAACTCTTAAGGATTAACAAGATCATCTATGTGTGGATCCACAAGAGATGGGCGAGATTCTAAAATGAATATTTCTCATCAGTATCTACTGTTGGAAAAAACATGGATGCTGGGGAACTGGGGAATTAAATAGTGATGTCTTGAGGAATGTACAAATTACAGAGAAGATGGTGCTGCAAGTCTTGAAGCGCATCAAGGTAGATAAATCCTCAGTACCTGATGAAATGTATCCCGGGACATTGTGGGAGGCTACAGAGGAAATTGCAGGTCCCCTAGCAGAGATATTTGAATCATCAATAATCGTGGGTGAGGTGCCTGTAGATTGGAGGGTGGCAAATGTTGTGTCTTTGTTTGAAAAAGGTTGCAGGGAAAAACCTGGGAATTACAGTTTGATGAGCCTCACATCTTTGGTTGGTAAGTTGTTGGAAGGTATTTTGAGAAATAGGATCTACAGACATTTAAAGACACAAGGACTGATTAGCAACAGTCAGCATGACTTTGTGAGTGGAAAAATATGTTCACAAATTTGACTGAGTTTTTTAAAGGGGTAACCAAGAAGGTAGATGAGGCAGTGCAATTGATGTTGTCTACATGGACTTTAGCAAGGCCTTTGACAGGGTACCATGTGGTAGGTTGTTGCATAAGGTTAAATCTCACGGGATCCAGGGTGAGGTAGCTAAATGGATATAAAATTGGCTTGATGACAGAAACCAGAGAGTAGTTGTAGAAACTTGTTTTTCAAACTGGAGCCTATGACCAGCAGTTGCCTCAGGGATCAGTGCTGGGTCCAATGTTATTTAATATTAATAACATTAATAATTTGGATGAGAATATAGGAAGCATGGTTAATAAGTTTGCAGATGACGCCAAGATTGGTGGCATAATGGACAGTGAGGAAGTTATCTCAGATTGCAATGGGATCTTGATCAATTGGATCAGTGGGCTGACAAATGGCAGATGGAGTTTAATTTAGATAACTGCAAGGTGATACATTTTGATGGATTGAACCAGGGCAGGATTTATTCAGTTAATGGAAGGGCTTTGGAGAATGTTACCGAATAAAGGGGTACAAGCTCATAGCTCCTTGAAAGTGGTGTCACAGTTGGACCACATTGTGAAAGTATTCAGCATGATTTGTTTCACTGGTCAGAAAATGCAGAGTTGGGACATCTTGTTGAAGTTGTTCAAGACATTGGTGAGGCCACACTGGAATACTGGTCACCTTATTACAGAAAGGATATTATTAAACTAGAAAGAGTGCAGAAAGTATTTATTAGGATGCTACCAGGACTTGATGGTTTGAGTTATAAGGAGAGGCTGGATTGACTGGGGATTTTTTTTCTCTGGAGCACAGGAGGCTGAGGGGAGATCATATAGCGCATATAATATAATGAGGGGCATAGATCAGTTATCTTTTCCCAAAGGCAGGGGAGTCTAAAACTAGAGGGCATAGGTTTGAGTTGAGAGGGGTAAAACATGACTTTTCACCCAGAGAGTGGCGAGTGTCTAGAACAAGCTGTTAGAGGTAGTAGTAGAGCCGGGTACGATTTTGTCTTTTAAAAAGCGTTTAGACAGTTACATGGTCAGATGTGCAGAGAGGAAAAAAGCTAAATGCGGGCAATTGGGAGTTTAAAAAAAGGATGGCAAGGATTCAACAGGTTCTTTACCACTAAGGAGAGATTCAGGAGAGATGCATTCAGGTAGGTTTTTGCTCCAGATTCCAAGACACAGCAAAAGACCCATTGGTTTTATGTCACACTATCTGTAACCCCCACGACTTGCCTGGGCTTGTAAAATCTCACTAACTGTCCTGGCTAGAGGCAATTCACACCTCATTAACCTGTACTTAACTTTCGCCACTCGTGTTGTCTGTACCTGTAAAGACTCGCATTCCAACCATTATCTAATAAATAGAGTCTTTGTTTATATGTGACCACATTCACCTGATGAAAGGGCAGGGTTCTGAAAGCTCTTGCTACCAAATAAACCTGTTGGGATTTAACCTGGTGTTGTGAGACTTCTTACTGTTAACAATATTAGAAAAGAATTATAACAGTATCTCTCCCTCCCTGCTATTTTCAAGTTTCAAGTATATCTCTGTTATACTTTGGAATACATCACAAATATAGAGGATTTTGATGAAAGAAATTTTGACATAGCAACCACTTTGGAAAAAGACAGATTACAATTAAAAGAGACTGTCTGTCAAAAAATAACCAACTTGCTGAAGTTGTTCAAGACATTGGTGAGGCCACACTGGAATACTGTGCACAGTCCTGGTCACCTTATTATAGAAAGGATATTATTAAACTAGAAAGAGTGCAGAAAGTTTTTACCAATAATCAACCACAAAAACTAGAAATTCAAAACCGCTATAGAAATGTTGGAACATATATGATTTTCTTTCCTACAGACTTTAACTCTTAGCAATTGTACTTTCTCCACCCTGCAACCTATTCCATATTGCATGCTAGTGAACATGTCTATGTATATAATCAGGACATGTTTGCACCTTTTACCTAGCTGGTTTATCTCTTCATATTGCTTTACATACGGTCATGCACATATGAATAAAGAGTCACACCTTTTTAAAAAATTCAATCTTTGTTACAAGTACCTCAGGAGTGGAAACGAGAAGACTTTATTTATCCCTCCAATCTTAGTAACATGATGCAAAACAAACTGAATGGCTGTTTGCCTTTCAGCCTGGGTGATAAGTTTCCACAGCAACCTGTAACTCTTGCTGATTTGACTTGCATTTCATTAGATTTTAATGAAATGCTTGGCACATTTGTAGTTGATGCTTGCATGTCATTTGACCAGACCAGATTTGCCCTCCTTGAACTCTCTAACCAGCTGCATGCGAATTATAGAATCATAGAATTCTACAATGCAGAAGAAGGCCATTCAGTCCATCGAGACTGCATCGACCACAATCCCATCCAGACTCTACCCCATAACCTCACGCATAAGCATCAAGCTATAACATCATACTCCATTATTCCAGTCTTATCATCTGACACATCATGGTAAACATGCCCAAAAGTGGCACAGTGCTTAGCACTGCTGCCTCTCAGCGCCAGGGACCTGGATTCAATTATGGTCTTGGGTA
This sequence comes from Sphyrna mokarran, assembly GCA_024679065.1. Taxonomy (NCBI): domain Eukaryota; kingdom Metazoa; phylum Chordata; class Chondrichthyes; order Carcharhiniformes; family Carcharhinidae; genus Sphyrna; species Sphyrna mokarran. The sequence goes on along the minus strand of JAGIQG010000013.1, from coordinate 76,309,843 downwards.
ACTGTGTGGAGTTTGCATGTTTTCTCCGTGTCTGCATGGGTTTCCTTCGATTTCCATTTCCTCCCACATCCAAAAATGTGCAGGTTAGGTGGATTGGCCATGTTAAATTGCCCCTTAGTGACAAAGGGATTAGTAGGGTAAATATCTGGGGTTATGGAGTTAGGGCCTGATGGGATTGCTGTTGATGCAGGCTCAATGAGTCAAATGGCCTTCTTTCTGCACTGTTGTGTTCTATGACCTTTCTATGATTAACATACTTAAACTGGACTTCAAGGATAGAATCCTGGGAAGATGTGGAAAAATAACTGGCAAGTTAACATATGCATTTCTCTAAAGTTTGTTCAAGGAACGTGGACGCCACTGGGAGGACGGGCATTTATTATCCACCCATAACTGCCTTCGAGAACGTGATAATCAGCTACAATCTTGAAAAGCTGTAGTCCATGTGACATAGGTACACCCTTGGTGCTGTTAGGAAGAGTGTTCCTAATACTCTTTGACCCCAACAATTATGCAGGAATGGTGATACAGTTTCACATTGGGCTGGTTTATGACTTGAGGGACTTGAAAATGATGGCGTTCCCATGAAAGTGTTGCCGTTGTCCTTCCAGGTGGTGGAGGTCACAAGTTTGTAAAGTGTTGTCAAAGGACCCTTGGAAAGTTGCTGCAGTGCATCGTATAGGTGGTATACACTGCTGGAACTATGCCTGATTGGTAGCAGAAGTGAATGTTTAAGGTGGTGAATGGGATACCCAATCAAATGGGCTGCTTTTTCCTGGATGGTGTTCCATTTCCTGTGTGTTGTTGCAGCTACATTGAGGCAAGTGGAAAATATTCCAACACACCCCTCACCTGTACCTTGTAGATGCTAGAAAGATTTACATGAGTCAGGAAATGAGCCAGTTTCTGACCAGCTCTTGCAGAGAAACTAAACAATTACATAGAACATAGAACATTACAGCGCAGAACAGGCCCTTCGGCCTTCGATGTTGCGCTGACCAATTATGAAAAAAAAGCAATGCCCCTCCAAACTAAACCATTCCCTTCTCTTCCATAAACTTATCAACTAACCTCTTAAACGACACCAAACTTGGCGCATCTACAACTGCTGCAGGCAGGGCATTCCACTCCCTAACCACCCTCTGGGTAAAGAACCTACCTCTGATATCCGTCCTATAACTATCACCCCTTAATTTAAAGCTGTGTCCCCTCGTGCTAGCTTTCTCCATCCTAGGAAAAAGGCTATCACTGTCCACCCTATCTAAACCTCTAATCATCTTATGTGTTTCGATAAGGTCCCCTCTTAGCCGCCTCCTTTCTAACAAAAACAACCTCAAATCCCTCAGCCTCTCTTCATAAGACCTGCCCTCCATACCAGGCAACATCCTGGTAAACCTCCTCTGTACCCTCTCCAATGCCTCCACATCTTTCTTATAATGTGGGGACCAGAACTGCACACAATACTCCAAGTGCGGCCGCACTAGAGTTTTGTATAGTTGCAACATGACGTTGCGGCTCCGAAATTCAATCCCCCTACCCATAAAAGCTAAGACTCCATATGCCTTCTTAACAACCTTATCGACTTGACTGCCTACTTTCAGGGATCTATGCACATATACACCAAGATCCCTCTGTTCATCAACACTATTAAGAATCCTACCATTAGCCCTATACTCTACACATTTATTATTCCTGTCAAAGTGCATTACCTCACACTTTTCCACATTAAACTCCATTTGCCACCTCTCGGCCCAGCTCTGCAACTTGTCCAAGTCTCTCTGCAAACTATAACACCCCTCTTCACTGTCTACCACTCCACCGACTTTGGTGTCATTCGCAAATTTACTAATCCATCCTTCAATACCCTCATCCAGATCATTTATAAAAATTACAAACAGCAGGGGCCCCAAAACAGACCCCTGAGGTACACCACTTGTCACCGAACTCCAAGATGAATATCTCCCATCAACCACCACCTCTGTCTTCTATCTGCTAGCCAATTCCTAATCCAATTAGCTAAATCACCCTCTATCCCATACATCTGCATTTTCTGCAGAAGCCTTCCATGGGCCACCTTATCAAACGCCTTACTAAAGTCCATATATACACATCAACTGCCTTACCCCCATCCACCTCTTTGGTCACTTTTTCAAAAAACTCAATAAGGTTAGTAAGGCACGACCTACCCTTCACAAAACCATGCTGACTATCCCCAATCAATTCATTTCTCTCTAAATAACTATAAATCCTATCCCTAATAATTCTCTCCAATACTTTACCCACAACAGAAGTAAGACTCACTGGCCTATAATTCCCCGGAAAGTCTCTCTTCTCCTTCTTGAACAATGGGACCACATTCACTATCCTCCAGTCTTCTGGAACTATACCCGTAACCAATGACGACCTGAAGATCAGAGCCAGAGGCTCTGCAATCGCCTCTCTTGCCTCCCAGAGAATCCTAGGGTAAATCCCGTCCGGCCCAGGGGACTTATCTAACTTCAAACCCTCAAGAATATCTAGCACATCCTCCCTATCTACTTCAATACTTTCCAGTTTGTAACCCTGTACCTCAGTGTTCTCCACAACTACATTTACATCTCCCTGCGTGAATACCGAAGAGAAATATTTGTTCAGTGCCTCTCCAATCTCTTACTTTGTATCCATCTTCTCTGAGGAAGATACAAAAGATTTTCCAGAATTAGAAATTCATGGGATGAGAGAGAATGAGGAATTGAAGGAAATTAGTATTAGTAAGTAAATTCTGTTGGAGACATTAATGGGACTGAAGGATGATAAGCCTCCAGGATAATTTACATCCTAGAGTACCACCTTCAGTTTTGATCCCGTTTCCTTAGGAAGGAGATCATTACCATAACAGAAGTGTACGAAGATTCACTGGACTTGATCCTGGATTGGAGGGACTATCCTATGAAGAGAGCTTGGGGAAACTGGGCCTATATTCTCTACAGTTTTGAAGAATGAGAGGTGATGTCACTGAAACCTACAAAATACTTAAACAAATAGACAGGGTAAATGCAGGTCAGATGTTTTTCCTGGTTGAAGAGTCTAGAACCAAGGGGTACAATTTCAAAACAAAGGGAGCAGTCACTTAGGCTTCCTAACAGATGAGGAAACAATTCCTTACTCCGCGGATTGTGAATCTTTGGAAATCTCTAACCCTCATGACTGTGGAAGTACAATCAATGAGTATATTTAAAGCAGGGACTGACAGATTTCTAAATGCCAATGACATACGTTTATAGGGATAGTATAAGGAAAACCAATGTTGAAGTGGATGCTCAGCTGTGATTATATTAAAATGGCAGAGGAGGTTCAATGGGCTGAATGACCCACTCCTATTTCCAAGAATGAATCTCCAAATTCTACCTAATCATATCAAGTGATAAGTATAATTGATTTGACAATATGCCCCTTATGATGATAAAGTGAGCATGGTTTCATTTTACTGCTATTGTCTTTGAATTTCTTCCAGCTTATTCAACAGCCGAACATAATATTAAGATCTTATGTTACTTTCAGTTTAAATCTCTGACAGTTAAACATACCGTTTGAAGAGTTGGTCCTATTTTCTGCAGAATGATCGGAGTTGGGATTAGAGAATTCCTGAAATAAGAATAATATAAAAATTGATGTGGGAGAACAAAAATGGGAACTGACAATAAGTCACATCATTCAGCTTGCTCCAGGTTGTTACATAGCTAAATGTGGCAATTATTCAGCACTAGGCATGTCCCAAAATTAGCCAACAAATCATTTCATTTCCTTTTGGCAATTTGATGGAGTGAACAATTTTTTATGTCAGTTGAGACTTAATCATTGATAAATTGGAACTTTCACCACTCCCATTATTTGTTATGAACATAAACATTCAGATGGACAAATCCAAAGATTAAACTATTTTATATGAGTTGAGGCAAAGTTTCCATCACATTACCTCGTGATCTTGTGGTTGATCATCATTTTCAAGCCTCCTTTGTTTGGATCCAGTTGCTGTAGGAAATGTAAATACCACAGCCAATTCATTTCTTGATAAATTTAGTTGTGTCAACACCACTTCATTCAAGAGATTCTGCCTGTACGTATCTGACTGAATTTACCATATTCCAAACTAACTTCACTGTTTTAAATATAATTTGAATTTCCTAAACAAACAGAACAATTTACCTATTAAAGGTTAATTACGAGAAAGCATTTCCAGGGAGCTATATTCCTAAAACAGCCTGTTATGACTTCAGGGTAACAATTATAGATAAGAGGTGTTAATGACCAGAATTGTGTTGCTGTTGTTTGCATGGGGGTTGATAGTGAGAATAATTAAATACAGTAAACAAAGATATAAATAATTCGATCAGAAGTTCACGCTGTCGAGAAACAATAAAGTCCAAATCATGTAAATCTATTTTGCACGTACAGCAAACTTAGATATTTCACATTCTATACAATTCTATTCTATACAATTCTATTGTATAGAATAGAAGAATCATTGGAAACCTCAGGGGGTGATCATTTGCAAGTCATCCCAGGCCCAAGTTAGTGTCCCGTGCTCAGGTTACAAACATTGGTCAGTAATGGGACCAGTGTATTCTCAGTGGCAATGGTGGAAGAGCTAGAATCTCAAGGGACATTGTCTGCTTACAGGTGGAAGATCCTTTGAGGAAAGGATTTGTGCTTCCTTCAAGCACACGTAGAAGGCAATGGGAAACCAACTCATATATTCTATTCCCCCAGAGCAACCAAAGAGAAAAGTAACAGGTAACTATTGATTGGCCAATTAAGGGCTTCAGTTGGCCCAAGGGGAGACAGACCACCTGATGCCTTGCAGTAGAGGCAGGAAGGTGACGGGCACAATATTGCCACCATGGCATCTGACTTTACCACCCCATCCAGTCTGCCAATTGGTTCCTAATGTGGGGCTTTAAATTCCATCCATTGAAAAGTAGTCTAAAAAGATTAAGTATAAAGTAAGGAAATCCTAAAATTTCCACATAGCAATGTATAGTATTCATAATAAAACAGGGGTGCTGTACAAATCATCCACTGGGAGGAATCATTCATAATAGCAATTACTGAGATATAGCTACATCTAATTTGTTAGAAAAATAGTGTAGTGTCAGTGCACTGGCAGATAGCTCATGCCGTTTCTATATTTAAGAAAGGGAACGAACATGTTCAGGGAATTAAAGACCTGTCACCTTAAAATCACTGGTAGGAAAAGTAATGAAATTGTTACTAAAGGAGAGGAAAGAAGAACATTAAGAAATTACAAATATAATATTTAATAATAGAACATTACAGCACAGAACAGGCCCTTCGGCCTTCGATGTTGTGCCGACCAAAATAAAAAGCAATGTCCCTCCAAACTAAACCATTCCCTTCTCTTCCATGTACTTATCAATTAACCTCTTAAACGCCACCAAACTTGGCGCATCTACAACAGCTGCAGGCAGGGCATTCCACTCCCTAATCACTCTTTGAGTAAAGAACCTACCTCTGATATCCGTCCTATAACTCATACCCCTTAATTTAAAGCTGTGTCCCCTCGTGCTAGCTTTCTCCATCCTAGGAAAAAGGCTATCACTGTCCACCCTATCTAAACCTCTAATCATCTTATATGCTTCAATAAGATCCCCTCTTAGCCGCCTCCTTTCTAACGAAAACAACCTCAAATCCTTCAACCTCTCTTCATAGGACCTGCCCTCCATACCAGGCAACATCCTGGTAAACCTCCTCTGTACCCTCTCCAATGCCTCCACATCTTTCTTATAATGGGGGACCAGAACTGCACACAATACTCCAAGTGCGGCCGCACTAGAGTTTTGTACAGTTGCAACATGATGCTGCGGCTCCTAAATTCAATCCCCCTACCAATAAAAGCTAAGACTCCATATGCCTTCTTAACAACTTTATCCACTTGACTGCCTACTTTCAGGGATCTATTGACACATACACCAAGATCCTTCTGTTCCTCAACACTATTAAGAGCCCTACCAAAATATTTAATAATATGAATTTCAAATGGCAAAATTTTGTTTCAATAAAGTTTAAAGTTTATTTATTAGTCACAAATAAAGCTTACATTATCACTGCAATGAAGTTACTGTGAAATTCCCTTTGTTGCCACATTCTACGCCTGTTCTGGTCAATGCACCTAACCAGCACGTCTTTCAAACTGTGGGAGGAAACTGCTGTACACAGAGGAAACCCACGTAGACAAAAGGAGAACATGCAGATTTCGCACAGTGACCCAAGCCTGGAATCAAACCCGGGTCTCTGATGCTGTGAGGCAGCAATACTACCTGGTTGAATTTTCTGAGAAGCTAGCAGAGAGCGTAGACAATGGTAATGTAGTACATATAATTTATCTGGGTTTTCAAAAGACTTTTGAAAGGATGCCCCATAATAGACTAATGAATAATGTCAGAGAAAGTGGAATCAGGGAACATGTGCCAAATGGATTACTAGCTAGATTCAAGACAAGAATAGACTGGGTGTAAAGGATGATCATTCAGTGTGCCATTACTCTTGGGACAGAGGATTAGCCACGATTGTGTTGAATGGTCGAAGGGCTAAATGGCCTACTCCTATTTTACATGTTCCATATTCCATGTTCACAATTTACACTAACATTTCAGACCTTAGAATCAAAACTACAATTTCTAAATTTGCAGATGACACCAAATTGTCAATGCCAACAATATTACAATGGATTTGATCACTTGTATAAATATAGAACACTCTGTGTGTCTTATTGGATACATTCTTCACCTAATAAGTAATCATGGACTAATGGTACACATGCAACAATAAGCATATTACTGTTTAACCGTTTGGAGAAAATGATAAACTTATGTAATTATCAATTGCTATAGGGCCAGATTTTGATCTACCACCAAACTGTCAACACATGCAGGCCAAGGTATTCCAGAATATTCCACAGCTAAGAGCAACCATATAACGTAATTCTATTAATGTTGGCTATTACGTGTTGTCATGGCAATATTTCCCTTCCTTAGATAAACAATAAATCTGTACAAATATTCACAACAGTGAAATCAAACCTGGGTGAAACAGTGAAATAAACCTTTGTTACTTACGAGATTCACTGGTGTTTGGCTTATTGCAATTAAATTCTGGCAACTCGTCACTGTCATCTGTGTCAGAACTGATCACCCTTAAATAAGAAAGCATTTTTTAAATTATGAATGCAGCATTACAGGAATAACATTAGGGTAGATCTTAACCTTGAATATAGTGCAAAACAGATGATAATGGGCAGAATCTATCAGCCCCATAGGGAGAGTCTTGGAGGCCAGGCTGAGTAAATTTGTGAAGGAGAAGCTCCCCAACATGTTCTCATACTGTGCCCGTTAACAGGAGGCAGGCTAAAGAAATGGTTCCAACGCCTAAACATTTTTACATCTGATTAGGTTCCACTGAGTTAGCAGACCATTTTACACTATTGCTCACAGTCAAAGATCCACTTTATTGTAATAAGATTGGTCATCTTCTGCATTCAACAATTTGTACCTACACCGTGCCTTTGACATAATGAAACATCCCACGGCAAAGGAACATTAGAAAACAAAATAGGACAACAAGCCACATATCGAAGTACCAAAATAAAAAGCAATGTCCCTCCAAACTAAACCATTCCCTTCTCTTCCATGTACTTATCAATTAACCTCTTAAACGCCACCAAACTTGGCGCATCTACAACAGCTGCAGGCAGGGCATTCCACTCCCTAATCACTCTTTGAGTAAAGAACCTACCTCTGATATCCGTCCTATAACTCATACCCCTTAATCATACCCCTTTGGTCTTCCAATGACCAAAAGCTTGGTCTACAGGAGCTTTTAGACATAAAGGTGGCAATGCAAGGAAGGTATTCCAGAACCTAGGCAACTGAAGGAAGGCATGGCCATCAATAATGCAGTGATTAACATCAAGGCTGCCCATAGAATTAATGGAGTACAGATTCCTCTGAGAATGTTGGCCTACAGGAGACTACAGAGATAGGGAGGGGCAAGATCATAGAGAGCTCTGAAAACAAGAATGAGAATTTCAAAATCAAGACATAGCTCATATGGGAGCCAGTGTAAGTTAGTGAGCACAGGGAGGGTGATGGACACGTTGCCTTGATATGAGTAAGGGCACTAGCAGCAGAGGTTTTGTTGGCCTCAAGTTTATGAAGAGGAGAATGTGGGAGTGCTTTGGAATAGTCAAATCTAGAGATAACAAAAGCATGAATGAGGATTTCAGCTACAGATGAGCTGAGATAGCGACAGAGTCGGACAATGTTAAACAGTAATGGTGCAAACACATGGTAAAAAGTTAATCTCAAGGTTAAATGTAGAATCAGGTTTCAATCAATCAGATTTAGTCTTAGACAATGCTAAGGAAAGGGTTGGAGTTAGTGATACGGGTTAGAGTTTGGAGCAGGGAGTAAAAACAATAGTTTCAGTCTTTTTCAGTCCATTTTTAATTGAGTAAATGTCTGCTCAATCCAGCATTCAGACAAGAAATCTGATTTAGCAACAGTGGAAAAAAAAGATAATAGTCAAGTACAGTTTTTTGAAAGAGCTTTAATCTATAAACAGATAAGAAATTAGTGTGTGCACGGTCATGCGTTTGTGTGTAAGTGTGTGGGAGGAGATGGGGGGGGTGGTGGTGGATGGTGGGGTTAAGAGAGTGAGTTGCCGTAATGAGATTTGAACCCATGCTGCCAGAATATTAATAATACAGAATGCTGGATAACTCAGATGTCAGCATTTTTAATCCAGTAACGTCACCACCATGCTGGCATCTCCTGCAGAATGTGTCGTACTCCATATATAATCACACAATATTTGTAACCAGGTATCAACAGATGCTGCCACATCTGCTGAAATTTTCCAGCATTTTCTGTTTTGTTTCAGACTCCAGCATCTGCAGTTATTTTGTCTTTACAATTGCGCACGCAGATAGTATCATTGGTATGGTTTGGTTGACTTCATCTGATGGCATAAAGGATATCTGAGCACAAAGAACAATCTATTCGTTATGACATATCTGCCAAGGTAAAGGAGAAGATGTCCACAATACTACTATATGGTAGCCAGATATAGAAGTTAAGAAAATGCATCTTTTATTTATGATGAAATACTTTTGTCCAAAATGTATCCTCAAAATATTCCCTGAATGAACTGCTTTTTGGGTCTGGAAATGCAATGTCTGCTATAGAAAAATGTGACAAACATCTGCACCAGTTGTGTATTATGGTGATTCGATCTGTTTTAGGTTTTGTGGAGAAACGTTCACCAAGACATGAGAACGACGTGTTCCAAGAATAGCAGCAGAGAATTTTTAACATCCATATGAAACATTAGAGGAAGCCTGGTTTAACATCTTATCCAAACATTGGCACTTTCAGAATGCAATATTGTCCCTCAGTATTTCAGTGGAACATTGACTATTCAAATCTTGGTAATAAATTCAAATCCAGCACTCTTACCAAAATCAGTCAAGCTGACACTTTGAAAGAAAAGTGTGGTCTATTAAGACAATTTATTGTGACATAACATCACTTACCTACTTCTTTTGGGCCTTGGTGTGCATTTTGACCTTGACTTGTAGAGTTAAAAATGCAAAAAAATTGAAAATTGGACAATACCATAAAAATCAGGGTTCTGAGAAATGAGAAAACTGCTATATGCAATATAAGTTGAAAACATTTTTTAAACAATTGAAATATCTCATACATTCAGAATTGTAATTAAAATCGCATCAAAGTAAATTTTTAATGCTCAGATCTTTGTAAACTTATATATCATAAAAAATGCACTGTTAGTCTGCAGAAAGGTACTGAGTGGAGCCACGGGACATCAAAGGCTGACCCTGTGCTGTTTCTAATCTAAATGCATGATCTGTTCAACGCCGAAGTGAATGTCACACTGACTGGCCCCTATGATGTTCTCTGCAGATTCCTGGAAGGTCTGTGCGGTATAAAAGTTGAGGGGAGGTGGGGTCTAGGTCCACTCATTCTGCTAGTCCTCCGCAGTGACCAGATTGTTGTATTTGGATTCCGGTCTTACAAGTGCATCACTTGCACTGTCTACATTCTTTACACTCCTGTGCTGCCCTCATTCTAGTGCATCTGCTGCAGATTAGTGGCCAATGACCACTGTTGCCTGTTATATGGGGGCTGACAAATCTGTGCTATTGACTGTCAGCAGTTGATATTACCTTCATCACAGTTTACAGCACCAAACAAGATCATTCAAGCCTCTGCGGCTGTCTGGCACATCGTCAGAGCAATTCAAAATTAATTTTATCAACCCCACTCCGTCCCAATGTACGACTTCTTCAAATATTGCCCCATTTTTATCTTAAAAGTGTGGAACATTTCTGTTTCAATCACTTTCTAATTAACAAGGCATTCCATTCGCTGACAGCGTATTATGTAAACAACATTCCCTTAACCTCCTCGCACACTCTGACTGATCATTTTAAATTGATGACCTTTCCCATTATGAATCACAGTGGTTAGCATTGCTGCCTCACAGTGCCAGGAATCCAGGTTCAATTCCAGCCTTGCCTGACTGTCTGGAATTTGCACATTCTCCCAGTGTTTGCGTGCGTTTCCTCCGGATGCTCCACTTTTCTTTCAAAAGATGTGCAGGTTAGGTGGATTGGCCATGCTAAATTGCCCCTTCGTGTACAAGATGTGTAGGTTAGGTGGATTAGCATGGTAAATGTGTGGGGTTACAGCGATAAGGCAGGGGAGATAGCCTGGTAAGATGCCCTTTCGGAGAATCAATGCAATCCTGATGGACTGGATGGCCTCTTCTACGCTGAAGGGATTCTATGAATGGAATGGAATGGACACTCATTCATATTTCCCTCTGCACAACTTTTCCCGAGTTTCTCAGACCAATGTTGAAATAAGTGGGGAAGGGGAGGAACTCTCAGGCTACACAGGAAATTCCTGCCCAAACTCAACAGACCTTTGAATGGTCTGTTGAACTTTCTGCCTCATCCACTATGTTTTTTACGACAAGTGAGAAGGGAGACGGGAGATCTTTGACCAAGGTCTTCACAAGCAAAATATTATTTTTTGGCTAACTTTCTTAAGTAATTTTCAGTTCAAAGCACCAGTAACAATATAAGCAGTTTTCAATCAGCCTGATGCGACAATTTACTCGCATCTACCTTTTCACTGCAATCAAATAACAAAGTACTATTACCATTCTAAAGAAACTCCAAACTATTACAAGCTCACAAAAGTTGAATATAAGAAGGATGTTTACTCACTGGTGCTTCTGACTGAGATCTCCTGGGATGGGAAACTTCAGGAAGATTATCTTCCTCTACGTTGGTAACATCATCTTCCGTATCACTGTCAACACCATTACCTTGAAAGGGTTGTCAAGTGGTCAGATTTCAGTCTCATCTGAATATTCAGTAACTCAAATTACCCACATAACTCAAATCAGTGCCAAAAAATCTTAGTGGTAATGTAAAATTGGAGATCCATCACATTATGAATGACAGTGGTTAGCACTGCTGCCTCAAAGCTCCTGGGACCAGGGTTCAATTGCAGCCTTGGGTGACTGGGTGTGGAGTTTGCACGTTCCCCTACTGTCTAGGTGGGTTTCCTTCCGGCACTCCGGTTTCCTACCACAGGCCAAAGGTTTGAAGGTTAGGTGGACTGCTCATGTTAAATTGCACGTTAGTGTTCCGAGATGTGAAGATATTTTATATTAACCAACTGTAAATCAGGAGTAGATATCAGCCTTGCCTCCAAAGGTAGCACCTTGTCTGAGTCAGAACGTCCTGGGTTCAAGTTCCATTTGAAGGACTTAAGTGTAAAATCTAAGCTGGCATGGAGGAGATGCCATCCTTCACATTTAAAGTGTGGTCCTACCTACCCTCACGGGTGGATGTAAAATATCCCACGGTACTATTTTAAAGGGCAAAAGAATTCTCCCCCATGCCATGGCCCATTTTTATCACTATAGTGAAATGGATTTTTGAATCATTGTCATATTTCTGTTTGTAAGATCTTGTTTATAAATTGGTTATCCTATCTCCCACATTAGAACAGTGACCACACTGTACATATAAGTTACTCCTTTACTTGGAATAACAAAAAATGAATTTATCATAGATTTTCACACACCACACTTTATTTTAACATACACTGAGATGCACAACCGAAGTATACACCTGTACAAAATGTTATCTTGCTATTTAATGTTTTAAGTTATAATTTTCTCTTGTACTCAATTAATTTGCACATTCACTTTAGTATTTATGTTTTATTGACTCCAGGAATTATGAGATTTGGGAATGAATTTGAATCATTGACACAGGTCACAGATTGGCTGTGATCCGATCAAATGATGGGAAAAGCCTGAGGAGCTCAATGACCTAGTCCTGATCTTCTACTCATAAAGGATCTCTAGAGGAATTATCACCATCTAGGCTGAGATCAGCTAATTCACCATGGGCTGGTGACAGAAGCTGGGATATTCGGACGCTTGATTCAACTGCTCACATTCTTAAAAAGATGAGATATTAGGAAGCATCTCATTGTGTTCAATTTAGGTAGGATAACTTGCACAGAAACCTAGGCAGCCAATCGATTCCTTGATGCCAATACAAAAGGAAATGCCATCAAGAAACAAGTTAGAAAATTGGGTGATGCAGTACATCTAATCTTGTCATATTCAGTCATGATAAGATTCTGCAGATGGAATTCACATAACCTATACAGAGATAACTACTTGGTCCAGTGTATAGAACCTCTCCAAGTGATCTACAAGGCCATAATCTGCCTATGATTCAATCTCTTCATTGCTGGAGGACCATCCTTAGTTTGCTGCCCATATTACAGGCTTTCCCACTTGACAATTCTTCAATCGGACTTTACGCCAGGCATAGATTGGAGTGAAAATATTCTCATAAGTTCCTTCCCTTAGATGTGGCAGGACCTCTGAGTATTTCCAACCATTCCCTTGCCGCTTGCATCAAGGATTACACACTTACTGTTAAGAGTGTGCAATAGGACTTGGGTTTTTTGTAATTGACTGAAAAGAAGCTCTAATTCAAGTTCATCTTATTTGATGCTACTTACTGTATGGGGGAATAGAAGTGAAAACTAACCAAATATTTAACTAACCCCCTTGGCAAGTAGTAGGTAGATACTGGTACAAAGCTGTCAAGATATTTTTACAAGTCCACTCTTTACAGTGAGTGAAAATAAGGGTGCTAATGAAATATGCAAGAGGTTTTGTAGCCTGGCGAGTAACCAGAAGCTCCAGGTTTGAGTTCCAACCATGGACTTGATGGGGCACAGAAGATGTGTTCATATTGTGGCCAAACAGGTTGAATATCAAGTTGCAAATTCTTCCGATATGCTTATAGCAAACAATAAGAGTGACAGAATTTCCTGAGCTACAATGCAACAATTCCCTTCGTTAAAAGATTCCACAAGTTGAAGCAACACATCAACTTACTGTTAGATTGTCCACTGTGTGATACTTCCTTCTCATGAGATTTACAATAAACTCTAAGCAAAAACAAAGAAAATATAATGAAAGTCAGGATGAAGGAAGTTAATAATCAGGTTAATAGATGACTGTGCAACTGAATATTAACTCTCACAGCACATGGTCATGGTCAATTAGGGTTGGGACTCCCGAATAAATTGTTCCCAATCCCAAACAGGCCAAAAATCCAAAGCAGAGGCAATTCTCATTTGCACAGGAGAAGCTATTGTTCTACGTTAGCTTTACAGGTTTCCTAATGGCTGATTAGAGAGATCATTATGAATGATAGAGAATACACCATCCATAAGGTCAACATAGAGACCAACCCAAGTGTCATTTCCAGATCTTGTTTAATAAGGCAGTAAAATATGATGGGCAGGATAGGGGCACCTAGCAGGTAGATGAGAACCTTGGGTTGTAAAGTTCCGAGATCGGAATGATGGCATTTTGTGAGGGAATACGACGATGAAGCAGGAATTCATACTTCATGATACATGAGCGGCAAGGTGGCACAGTGATTATCACTGCTGCCTCATGGCACTAGGGATCAGGGTTCGATTTCCGGCTTGACTTACTGTCTGTGCGGAGTCTGCACGTTTTTCCATGTCTGCGTGGGTTTCCTCCAGGTGCTCCGGTTTCCTCCCACAGTCTGAACAACATGCAAGTTATATAGATTGTACTAAATTCTCCCTTAGTGTACCCGAGCAGGTGCTGGAGAGTGGCGACTCGAGGATTTTCACAGTAACTTCATTGCAGTGTTAATGTAAGCCTATTTGTGACATTAATAAATAAACCTTACCTTTAGTGGGAAAAACAAAGTGGATGCTGCAAGGTAGGATCGAGTTAAACCTCCAATATTTAAGTTTAAAGTTTGAACTTGTTTTAAACATCAATATTTATGGATTTTCACAGACGCAGAAACTGCTGATGTTTTAAACAGCTGTCGCAGAAAAGCTGGATTAGGATAATAAAAGGAAAGTGGAAAGAATAATAATTTAAAAAAAGCTCAGGTTTCAAATTATTTAGAAGATAGGATGATTAATTTCCCTTTTGAAATCTCTCCTGATTAATAGACACCCAAGTTGTTTCCAATCCTATTTTACATTTTGCAAGAACATTTGGAACAAAGTACAACGAAAATTACAGTAGAGGAACAGGCCCTTCGGCCCTCTGCACCAACCATGCTGTGCGACTGAACTAAAGCTCCCTACCCTTTAGGACATGCCACATCCTTCTATTCCCATCCTATTCGTGTATATGTCCAGATGCCTCTTAAAAGTCACTATTGTATCTGCTTCCACTATCTCCCTCGGCAGCGAGTTCTAGGAACCCACTACCCTTTATGTAAAATATTTGCCTTGTATATCTCCTTTAAATCTTACTCTTCACACCTTAAAACTTATGCCCCGTAGTAACTGACTCTTCGACCCTGAGAAAATAGTTCTGACTATCCACTTCGTCTGGCTCATGAATCAACCTGAAAACAAACTGATTTACTGCTCATCAATTCCTAGTCTAAATTATGTACATTTAAAGCACAATGACACCACTTTCAGAGTTACAAAAAAATCAAATAGCAACCTGTAGATACCCTGAGCCTCATTTTTCACCAGGATTGCGTTGTCATCTAAGGCACATGGATAGTGATAGGATTTTCTGCAGCTTTTTACTTCACATCCAATAGTAGCCCCTTTCTGCCTGCACTTACGGCACCTCTGTAACAAAAACAGAAGTAAAACAGAAATTTGAGTTTGAGCAAACGTCTAAAGTGAAAGAAAGAATTTGCCTTTTACAGAACAGAGAATAACTGCCAGCATGGGCTGAATGGCCGGTTTCTGTGCTGTGCATTCAATGCATTTTTCCAATCAGCATAACCAGTTGTAATTTAGGAAACATGGCAGTCAATTTACACATAGCAAGACCAATATCTTAATGACCAAGTAATTCTGTCTTAATGAAGTTTATTGAGATGCCTTTTGGCTGGGCAAAGTTCTTTGGAGTTGAAAATTGGTGTAATTCTTCTTCCCTTTTCTTCCTTAATAGTAGAATAGCCCTGGGCCTCACTTGTTCTATCTCAGGTACTGAGGGAGTGTTGTACAGTCAGAGGTGACATCTTTCAGCTGAACCAAAGCATTATCTGCCCTGTCAGGTGAATGTAAAAGATTTTATGAAGCTATTTTAAAGGATAGAATATGAATACTTGTGTGATGATACTGTGCTTTTAAGAAATGTTTTTAATCATGTTACTTTTCAGATTTTTCAAGCAGTTCCTTTGCAAGATTTTATTGGCACCATCTTGTCTGTAGTCAGTGTCCTCTAATTGTTACTAAAGCAACATCATGCACATCTTATTTATTTTTAACCTGGACTAATACAGTGTCTTGTAATTTTATAGTCCTTTTGGAATTGTTAGGTGGAGCATGAATGACAGATCAGGTGCTGACTGGGAACAGTTTCTTTCTACATTAAAGTTCAAGATTTTAGTTTCATTTTTCTCAGATGCTGTTTGGATGCGAGACAGAAAGCAGTGGCTCTTGTTTTCCCCCTCTGGCGTTAGAAATTCTGCTGTCTGTGAGTTGCTGTTAGAAGCTGCTGGAGGCAAAAATCCAGCATTATGTAAGCATACTTGCTTTCTATGCCAAGTCTAGAAAGGGGTGTATGTTTGTGAGGTGGTGTTTGACTTGGTACTTCATAGTTAGCTGTTAAGGTCTATGCAACATCATGATTGATTGTTTAAGTAGTAAACGTTATGCTGATTTTTCTTATGATATATTAATTATGTTCTTAAATAAACTTTGTTTGATAGAAACACCTTGAAGTTTCTGGCCTGAGCCATAATATATGATATCCTAGCAAATATTTATCCCTTGGCCGATAATGCTAAAGAGACAGATTATCTGGTCATTATCACATTGCTTTTTTTTTTAAGTTTGCTGTGTGCAAATTGGCTGTTGCATCTCCCACGTGACAATATTGATTACACTTCAAAAATACTTAAGTGTGTCAAGAATAGAGATATACACAAAAATATTCTGATTGAATAAATCTATAGTTAAAAAAAGTGATACTGCAGAAAAGATAAGAACAAAGTCAAAAAGACAGCAAAATCCAACTTTGAGAAACATAATGGCAACTTTAAGAATAGGCATTCCAGAAAAACAGTGCAAGAGCACCTGCTTAAGCCACTGAACAGCACTGAAAAATGTCACACTGATTTTCATAGATTCCTTCTACAACTAAGTCAGTAAGGATGCAGAGAGTTCCTGCCACAGATAGCAGACTATAGAACAGACAGACATCAGACAAATACTACATTCACAAGAGAGAACTGAGTAAACAGAATAAAGGCAATGTTGAAGCAAAAATCAAATAGACTGGGATTAACATGGAACAGAGAACACTACAGCACAAACAGGCCCTTCGGCCCACAAGTTGTGCCGAACACATCAAAACCTACCCAGCCATAGACCTATCTATAACCCCCAATCCCATTGGATCCCATATACTCATCCAGAAGTCTTTTAAAAGACCCCAGCGAGTTCGCCTCGACCACCACCGACGGCAGCCGATTCCATTCACTCACCACCCTCTGAGTGAAAAATTTTCCCCTAGCATCCCCTCTGTACTTGCTTCCCTGCACCTTAAATCTGTGCCCTCTCGTCGCGACCATTTCAGCCCTGGGAAATAGTCTCTGAGAGTCCACCCTATCTATTCCTCTCAACATCTTGTAAACCTCTATCAGGTCGCCTCTCAACCTTCGTCTCTCCAGGGAGAACAGTCCCAGCTCCCTCAACCTGTCTTCATAAGGCATGCCTCCCAATCCAGGCAACATCCTTGTAAATCTCCTCTGCACCCTTTCAATAGCTTCCACGTCCTTCCTATAGTGAGGCGACCAGAACTGCGCACAGTACTCCAAGTGTGGTCTGACAAGGGTCCTATAAAGCTGCAGCATTACCTCCTGACTCCTGAACTCAATCCCTTGATGAATGAAGGCCAGTACACCGTAAGCTTTCTTAACCACATCCTCCACCTGGGAGGCCGATTTGAGAGTCTTATGGACCCGGACCCCAAGATCCCTCTGCTCTTCCACACAGCTAAGACTCCTACCTTTGATAGTGTACTCATTCATCCCGTTGGATCTGCCAAAATGGACCACAACACATTTATCCGCGTTGAAGTCCATCTGCCACTTCTCCGCCCAGTCTTGCATCCTGTCGATGTCCTGCTGCAACTTTTGACATCCCTCCAGACCATCCACAACACCACCGACCTTCGTGTCATCGGCGAACTTACTCACCCATCCCTCCACTTCGTCATCCAGGTCATTTATGAAAATGACAAACAGCAAGGGTCCTAGAACAGATCCCTGGGGCACTCCACTGGTGACCGACCTCCATGCAGAAAAAGAGCCATCCACTACCACCCTCTGCCTTCTGCAGGCAAGCCAGTTCTGGATCCACAAGGCCAAAGCCCCTTGGATCCCATGGCCTCTCACCTTCTCAAGAAGTCTTGCATGTGGGACCTTGTCAAATGCCTTGCTGAAGTCCATGTGCACCACGTCCACTGCTCTTCCTTCGTCAATGTGTTCAGTCACATTTTCGAAGAACTCAATTAAGCTCGTAAGGCACGACCTGCCCTTTACAAAACCATGCTGACTACTTCTTCCAAAAAAATTCTAAGTTTCTAATGTGCGGGAAAATGAGAGTAATGTTCACTGTGTTTTTTTAAGCATGATTACCAGAGTAAATTTCCAACCCTCTGAGACTGCAGAGTGCCTCAGCAGGATTGACTGTTAAAAGATGGGGCCTATTCCACCAGAGAGGCGGGCATCGGCACAGTGAGATGCCATTGCACATGCATGCCGATCTCATACTGTACTGGGAAATCAGTACACATATCCTCCCTGCACTGAGATCGCTGGCCTCTCACTTCACCACAAGACATTCCTGGCCTCTCACCCTCTCCATGCATATCACTGGACTCAGACATTGCTGGACTCACCTCCTCCACATCGCTAGCCTCTAACACCGTAACTCTATTCCCCCCCACTCCAACTATCCCTCCACCACAGTGCACTGTAATGCCAGGCCCCCAGTCTTCCACAAAGCACTGGGCTCACTGCTGCCTTTCACCCACACAGCACTGGGCTCACTGCTGCTTTTCAGACACACAGCACTGGGCTCACTGCTGCCTTTCACCCACACAGCACTGGGCTCACTGCTGCTTTTCAGACACACAGCACTGGGCTCACTGCTGCCTTTCACCCACACAGCACTAACCTCACTGCTGCTTTTCAGACACACAGCACTGGGCTCACTGCTGCCTTTCACCCACACAGCACTAACCTCACTGCTGCCTTTCACCCACACAGCACTAACCTCACTGCTGCTTTTCAGACACACAGCACTGGGCTCACTGCTGCCTTTCACCCACACAGCACTAACCTCACTGCTGCCTTTCACACACACAGCACTGGGCTCACTGCTGCTTAACACACACACAGCACTAACCTCACTGCTGCCTTTCACCCACACAGCACTAACCTCACTGCTGCTTTTCAGACACACAGCACTGGTCTTACTGCTGCCTTTCACCCACACAGCACTGGTCTTACTGCTGCCTTTTACCTACACAGCACTGAGCTGACTTATACACCCCTGCCTTCGTGCTTTTTCCCTTGCTGAGTGAGGGCCTTGAGCACTGCCAGCCCCTGCTCCTCCAGACACAATGCCTTGTTGAGTTAACTCAATCAGCACCAATGGCTGCCCGCTATTGAAACCAGGCAGCCTGTACATTATTCACCATGAAATTTACCAAATGGGTCAATGAGTGGATCAAACTGAGTACACCTGGACTACTTTTACAAGGCAAAGCTGTGTATAAGCTGTAAGTATGCAGACAAAGGCAGTCATGCCAGGAAGATGGCACAGAAGAGAAGTGCCTCCAGATTTTCGAATGGTAACCAGGCCTGCCTGCTGGATGCAGAGCGGTGCTGTACCCATGTAGAGATCGTGTAGCCAATGCTGTGACTGCAGTTATAAACGGCTGGGCACTGGCACATTGGACCAGAGACCAGTGCTGGAAAGAGATGAATGACCTTCTTTGAGTTGCAAGGGTGAGTGTACATCCCACTGAATTCAGCCCCAAACACACCAAAGGGCAGCCCCCCACACCAATCCCAGCATTGCCTCTGACTGCTGTGACTCCCTGTGACCACCCCCCCAAATCAGTACTCCGCATTGGTGAGGCATTGCCCCTAAACGACCCACCAAGTGTCCCTATCCCCTGACACACAATGCACCCCACATCCTTCCATACAACACGCTTTCAATCCCCCTTACGTCCCAGAGGAGAAAACTGCACTGAACCGCAGAGAGAGGGAGAAAACTGCTGGGTAATGTACTCAAGCTGCTGTGCCTGTTTGCAGGGTTTGAGCAGCACACCCTGGATCTGGTAAGGGGAGCAGAGCAGAGAATGGTGACCGACAGCCAGGTTGGTCTCCAGCATGCGAGTCAGCATCAGCTGAACCCTATTGCTAAGGTCTTCTTTTGAAGTAAGTGCCATGCTGTTTTCCCTCCCTTCCACTAACGTGTATCCTTTTTCACAGGGGATAATTTAGATGCTGAAAGCACTTTTGGTGTTGTTTCGGGGAGTCGAACAGAGTGCTGTTGCAAGAAATGATGCCGACACAGTGTGGTAACCATACCAACACTGCAAGGGTGGCATCCGAAGTGAGAAGTCTGGGGCAGGGATTAGGCCTCATAGGTGACAGGGTCCAGGCCCAATCCTGGAGACACAGCGAGTCAGGCCCAAGGGTGTCGCTGGCAATCTGGAGGCACGAAGGTGCATGGCCATGGGTGTCGGGGTAGCGGAGGGGGTGGTGTTGGAGACATTGCTGACCATGGCTGGTATCCTGGGACCTTCTGGGATTCTGGAGACACAGCAGGACATGAGCCTCAACAACTTAACCCAGTTTCACAAAGCTAATGCTGAGGGACTCCAGAGCCTGGCCTGCTCACAGAATGCTGTAGCGAAGGAATTCCAGAGATTGGCCAAGCCTGAGGTCCAGGGCTCAGGGCTCACAGACCATGGGGCAGATGCATCTGGGCCTCCAGGACTGGCAGAACCAGGTGATGCCTAGGTTTCTAGAGTTCAGTCCAGCTGTCCTGGTGTCACATGGAGTGTCCCTGGGGCTTTCTACCCACGAGACTCCGGGCATCCTCAGACCTTCCAAATCTCTCCTTCCTCACATCTGGATGTCTCAAGGAAATAACAGTGGTCGGCACGGTAACACAGTGGTTACCACTGCTGCTTCACAGCTCCAGGGACCTGGGTTCAATTCCCGGCTCAGGTCACTGTGTGTGTGGAGTTTGCACATTCTCCTCGTATCTGCATGGGTTTCCTTCAGGTGCTCCGGTTTCCTCCCACGATCCAAAGCTGTGAGGGTTAGGTTGATTGGCCATGCTAAAATTGTCCCTTAGTGTCCTGACATGTGTAGGTTAGAGGGATTAGTGGGGAAACTATGTAGAGATGTGGGAGTAGGGCATGGGTGGTTGGTGCAGACTTGGTGGGCTGAATGGCCTCTTTCTGCGCTGTAGGTTTCTATGATCTGCAAGTCAGCCACAGCCCTCCAGGTTCCCCACCCCAACCCTTTCCCCCCTCCCAATGATGGCCTTGCCAGTGGGATTGGAGGCAATTAGGCCCTCCAGGTGGTTGGGTGTGGTGTTTTGCTGTGCTCCTTGAGCAGTGCCAGCCTGGAAACTTGACACTGCCAGCCTGTCACTGCCAGGAGCGAGGTGCAAGGGGAGAGGCAGGGGATACTACGCACTCTGCAATCAGCTTTTAGCTACAACGGCGATTGGCCAGGACAGGTTGGGAGACTATCAGCGCAGCAATTGGCTTGGAAAGCCAGTGACACATTGGGGAGGGAGACCAGCGATTATCCTTAATTGGCAGAGCACTGATATCTGGGATGGTGGGAGGTTGGAGGGGGGGTGATACACAGGAGTTGGGCGAACTGATAGATCTATGTACACTTTAACAAAACAGATATTGGTGCATGCGCAATGGTACCCTCTAGCTGTGAGCAGCTGGCGTTCTGGTAAGAATAGACTCCGTCCACTCTCCCTACTGATGGGAATCACACTTGCCTCTTTTTTGCACTAGGTGGCATAAGGTCGTGTCTGAAAGCTCGCCAAAAAACTGGGCGCGATTCTCTCTCATTTGCACGCCCGTTCAGCACCCCCCTTTCTTTCTGACTAAGGTGTGTGTGCACATAAAAGGAAAGTAAAAATAGAGGGAGATTGAGGATACTGAGTAAAAGGCAATGGATTGATCACCTCCTCACAGCCGGCACCTAATTATCCCAAGGTTTTGAGCTCTAATCCATTGAAAAGGGCATATAAATGCTCTGCTGGTTAAAAAAAGAAATTACTGACATGCTCAACCAGAATTTTTTGATAAATTTGTCTTACTTCAGCCTTATTGCTAATCAAAGATTCACTTTAAGAATGTTTTGCATGTAAAAATGAAAAGCATTGTACACATGCTATGTCATGGGATCAGCAATTTAGGCCACATTAAATTTCGAACCAAGCATAGTCACTATTCAGGACAGTTCCCCATCATTGATTATGCAGATTGGGTCTGATTTTGATGCTTCAAAAGAAAACCATTATTTGTTCTTTTAGCTGATAATCTTTTCCTAACATGGAGCAATGCTGAATATTTTTTATTCATTGGTGGGACATGCTGGTTCGCCAGCATTTATTGCCCTTTCTTAGTTGCTCTTGTTCAGAGTGTAGTTGAGAGTCAACCCACATTGCTAGGGCCTGGAGTCCCACAGACCCAAAAAGGAACGCAGATTTCCTTCCCTGAAGGACATTAGTAGACCAGATGGGTTTTTCCGATAATTGACAACAGTTTCATAGTCACAAGTAAATTCCTAATTCCAGATATTGAGTTTGAGTTTATTGAATTCAAATTCCACCATCTCCCATGGTGGGATTCAAACCCAGGTCCCCAAAGCAGTAACTGAGTTTCTGGATCAATAGTCCAGCAAAAACACCACTAGATCATCATTTCCTCTGATGAATGAAGAAACTAAAATATAGAACATCGAACGTTACAGTGAACGAGTACAGGCCCTCAACCTGTGAAACCAATCTAAAGCTCATCTAACCTACACTATTCCAATATCATCCATATGTTTATCCAATGACCATTTAAATGTCCTTAATGTTGGTGAGTCCACTACTGTTGTAGGCAGGTATTCCACACCCTTATTACTCTGAGTATGTAGTGTCAAATTCTTGCCAAGTAACTAATATAAAAATCTTTCTTCTCATTCAGAGTATTTTCTGCCCTGTTTTCATTTGCAGATTTCAAAAATCAGATCATATCTATCTATAGATGACAAATTCTGAAATATTATAAAAATGTATTTCTTAAAAATACAAATAGTGTTCCAATATGTTAATTTCATTTATTAATGCCTGTGTAATTACTGAAATCTTACCAACTTGCGTCCTCTTCTAACTTCTTCTTCAATATCTTCGACAAGAAATCCACCAAATAAATTGAAATTTAAATCCCTGGTGGTAAGATTTGAAGAAAAAAGCTGAAAAAGGGGAGAAGAACAATGTAAATATATCTTGGGTACACAAGCTGCATTCTAACACTGCAAGTTACTCTCTGGCATCTCACTCCAGTGGATATGCTTTGTCGCCAAATGTAGATGTTAAATATTTGCTTGACCGATGCAGGGCCCACAATTCAGCTTCTGAAGCCTTGATATCTGGTCTGTGGCCTAACTGTTGAAAGTATAGATAGGTTTAGTAAACGATTTGCAAGGAGCTCTTCTTTCTATCAGAGACTGATTGATTCCCGCATTTGCTGCTGGTATATTAATACACGTGACAATAAATCAAATAAATCTAAGTGAAGAGTGTTGTTTCTTGCGTACTGTACAGACGAGGCATATCATTCATAACAAAGGAAACGAAGTAATGAAGAACATAGTATTACAATTATAGCTAGGATGTAGAGAAAGATCAACTTAATGTGAGATAAGTCCATTCAAAAGTCTGACAGCAGCAGGGAAGAAGCTGTTCTTATGTCGGTTGGTACGTGACTTCAGACTTTTGTATCTTTTTCCAGACAGAAGAAAGTGGAAGAGACAATGTCCAGGGTGCATGGGGTCCTTAATAATGCTGGCTGTTTTGCCAAGGCACTGGAGGTGTAGACAGAGTTAATAGATGGGAGGCTGGTTTGAGCGATGGATTGGGCTACATTCATAACCTTTTGTAGTTCTTTGCAGTCTTGGGCAGAGCGGGAGCCATACCAAGCTGTGATACAACCAGAAAGGTGCTTTCTATAGTGCTTATTAGTAATTGGATAAGCAGCAAGCAATGTGAAGGTGAGTGGCTTCACCTTTACTTACACATTGGCCGCTCACACTCTCTCTCTCTCTCCGTCGCCCTTTCGGCACTGGTTAGCAAGGCCACGAGGAATAACAAAGATACTACAACAGTTCCCACCCAATCTTCTGTCTGCCCATCTCAGCTGGAAAGAAGCAGAATGAGGAAGTGGAACTTGGCCTCACAGCTACTCCATTTTCTTTCAAATATAGCTGTTTCAATCTGGTTCATTCTAGCAATCTATCACCACACTCCACCTAGTTCACAGCCTCATCTGAATATGCCCGTGTCACTCCCTTTGTTGTTTACTTATTTGATTGATCGCAAATATATATTTTTAAAAAACTGAAATAAAATATTAAAGTCTGCAAATACACACAGAGCTGGCTGAGAACATGAGATGAAACCATATTGATCTACTGACTGCTCAGTGGGCTTTCCCAAGCAGAGGCTCAAGAGATGAACTTGTTACAAAATGGAAGGAGTAAGTGTTGGCAATCAGGTGGTGTTGTGAAGGTCCATGCCGTGAGCAGCTAGGATTTTGACCCAGCGACGCTGAAGGAGCAGCAATTTATTTCCAAGTCTGGATGCTTTTGACGGGAACTCCAAGTGGCAGTGCTCCCAAGTATTTGCTGCCCTTGTCCTCCTAGCAGCTGTGAGTTTGGAAGGAGCTCTCCAAGAGGCCTTGGTGGACTCCTGCAGTGCATCTTATATTTGGTACACACTGTTGCTATTGTGCACCAGTGTTGGATGCACTGCATGTTTGTGAATTCAGCTACAGAATTAAGTGACAAATTAATATATGTTTAAAAAAAGCGACAGATTTCAATCTTTCGGTTCACTGCACAAGTACTGAATTGAGTATCCAAGTGGATAATAGTTGGGCTCTGCTTCCTTTCAGCAACTGGTTTCTTTTGAAAACAATCAAGGTTGCTTTGTCCTAGATGATGGTGAGCTTCTTGAGTGTTGTTGGATCTCTACCCATCCAGACAAATGGACAGTATTCCATCACACTCCTGATTTGTGCCTTGTAGATGGAACACAGGTTTTGGGGAGTCAGGTGGTGAGTTACTCACTGCAGGATTCCTAGCCTCTGACCTGATCTTGAACGCCATAGAATTTATATGGTCAGTCCGTTTTCCAGTCCATCATAACCTCAAGATCTTGATAGTGAGAAATTCAGCAATGGCCATACATGCATTAAATATCAAAGGGTGATGGTTAGATGTTATCTTATTGGAGATGGTTATTGCTTGGCATTTGTGTGGCATGAATGTTACTTACCAGCCCAAGCCTGGATATTGTCCAAGTCTTGCTGCATTTGGACACTGATTGCTGCGGGTTAGGTGGATTGGTTGTGCTAAATTGCCCTTAGTGTTAGGGGGACTGGCAGGGTAAATGCATGGGGTTAAGGATATAGGGCCTGGGTGGAATTGTGGTTGGTGCAGACTCGATGGGCCAGGTGGCTCTTTCTGCACTGTAGGAATTCTATGAAATGACATCTGGGAAAAATTAAGTTTAATTGGTCCTCAGAATAGAGGTACAATTCACAGCCCAGTAACCAAAGCTTGTGTCAATATAAGTCAATAAATACAGTGCGATGCTTATTAAAGATAATTAACCCATCAAAGACATTCTGAGTGCATTAAGGCACTTGCATAGGGGTAAGGGAAGAGAAGACGTCACTGGAGATGTTCTGGCTCCATTCAGATCAGTGGAGTGGATCCACTTGTGGAAGATCCCTCAGAGGTGCCGCACAGGAAATGGGCATTGCAGAAGGATAGGGTTGTTGATGAAGGGCAGTAGCAGTAACATGCCATTGCTGCCATTAAAGAGAAACTCACTAGCGACTAAGCCTGAGGAGATCAGGATGGTGCACTCAAGAGCTGTGTGGATTGTAGGGATTTGAAAAGGCATAATTGAAAGAGGCACTGAGCTGGATTGAAGCAACGTATACAAAGGGCCTGACAGAAAATGGTGATGAGAAGAGGAGCTTGAGAAGTGGACAATAACAGTAAGTTTTGACAGTGAGGAGAATGATGCACGAGCAAATGAAACTACATGGAGTTAGTGACCATTAGAGTTTTAGAGTGTTTAGGTGCTTGGTGGGGAAGTAGAGCACATCCCTGTAAACCAGGGAAGTAAATGGAGGGAGGAACTCCAGAAAATTACAATCACTTCTGAATGGTACTGAGCAAATTCCCTGGTCCAGATAGACTTCATAGAACATAGAATAGTACAGCATAGTGACAGGCCCTTCAGCCCATGATGTTGTACTGAACATAATGCCAAACTGAACTAAACCCTTCTGCCTGCCTTTGGTCTTCTATCCTTGCATATTCATGTGCTTATCTAAAAGCCTTTTAAATACCCTGATTGTATTTGCCTGCACCACCACGCCTGCCAGTGCGTTCCAGATACTGACTACTCTGTGTAAAAAAATTTGCCTCTCACATCTCCTTTGGATTTTCCCCCTCTCACCTTACATGCATGTCCCCTAATATTAGACATTTCAACTCTGGAATAAAGATTGTGACTGTCAACTCTATCTGTGTCTCTCATAATTTTATAGTCTTCTATCAGGTTTCCCCTCAGCCTCTGCTGCTCAACATGTTCTGGTCCATCCATGCTGACACTATAGTTAAGAAAGCCACCAAAGCCTCTAATTTCTCAGAAGACTAAGGAAATTTGGCATGTCAGCTATGACGCTCACTAACTTTTACAGATGTACTATAGGAATCATTCTTTCTGGTTGTATCACAGCTTGGTATGGCTCCTGCTCTGCCAAAACCGCAAGGAAGTACAAAAGATCGTGAATGTAGCCCAAACCAGCTTCCCGTCCATTGACTCTGTCTCCCACTGCCTCTGCAAAGCAGCCAGCATAATTGAGAACCCCACGTACCCCGGACATTCTCTCTTCCATCTTCTTCTGTTGGGAATAAGATACAAAAGGCTGAGGTCATGTACCAACCAATGCAAGAACGGCTTCTTCCCTGCTGATGTCAGACTTTTGATTAGACTTACCTTACATTAAGTTGATACTTCTCTACATCCTAGCTATGACTAACATGACATTCTGCATTCTCTCATTTCCTTTACAAGTCTTTAGAGCAATACAGCACGGGAAACAGGCCCTTCGGCCCAACGAGCCTTCTCTATGTATGGTATGCTCTGTCTGTATAGTGTACAAGAAATAATATTTTTCATTGTATATTAATATATGTGACAATAATAAATCAAATTAAATCGGAGCCATCCAGTGGTGGAAAAAGAGAACAGTGAAAAATTTGTCTATCAGTGTTGAGTGGGGAGAGGCTGGCTCTTTCAAACCATCTTCACGACAGAGACCCAGGTTTAATTCTCAGCTTGGGTCACGTTCTCTCCATGCCTATGTAGATTTCCTTCGGGTGGTCCAGTTTCCTCCCACAGTCCAGAAGACATGCTGATTAGGTATTTTGGCCATGCTAAGTTATCCTTCAGTGTATCTGTACAGGTGCCAGAGTGTGGCGATTAGGGGATTTTCACAGTAACTTCGTTGCATTGTTAATGTCAGCCTACTTGTGACTAATAAATTCATTTAAATAAATAAATAAACTGGCCTCATTAAGCATTTTGATTCATTTTGCCACTGCCTCAGATTTAACCTCAAGACAGAAATCTCATTCACACACTGCAGCTGGATTTTAGGGCCTGTTTTAATTTATACCAAATAAAATATTGGCAGCATCTCTACCAGCATGGAAAGATATGTGAGTGAGTGAGAGAGAAGGAGAGAGGTTAAGAGCGTCATCATGGCAAGTTTTGTGTGGTTATGTGTCAGTGTGTTCATGAGAACTGGCATCATCAATTTCCTGTCTCTAGTAACACAGGCTGCCAACTCCAGAATGAATCAGACTGGCTTTATTGTTTAAAGCATAGAAACCCCACCCGCTTAAATAGTACAGCGTGTTAACTCAGAAACACCAGCTTTCAAAAAATTTCATCTCTCCTGATCAATTTAAGTAAAATCAGGCCTCACACAAGATCTCTCAACAAAATGCTGATATCTCAGGATCTGCCCCTGCCCCCCCCCCCCCCCGACTCCCTGGCCCGTTGCTTCTCTTAGACATCCGTAATGAATGCAGTAAGTTTCTGGGATGCCCTCTCCTCATCATATCTGCATCCAGCCCCAACCAGCCAAGGAATTAAAGGAAATAAATAAAGAGTAGGGAAGGAGGATTTCTGGGTGGCTTCCACCTTCCTCCGTCGGAAAAAATGCAAACGTCTGAGGTCGCGTACCAACCAACACAAGAAAAGCTTCTTCCCTGCTGCCATCAGACTTTTGAATGGACTTGCATTAAGTTGCTCTTTCTCTACATCCTAGCTATGACTGTAACACTGCATTCTGAACTCTCTTATTTCCTTCTCAATGAACGGTATGCTTTGTCTGTATAACGCCCAAATAACAATACTTTTCACTGTATGCTAATACACGTGACAATAATAAATCAAATCAAAAATATCTGATATGATGTCCAATTCTGCCTCAGCCCTTCACTGGAAATCCAGCTTGCACACTACAGCCCCATCCCTCCCAGTGCGGTCAGGCAGCAGTGTTACCCAGTATGGCACTGTGGCGAGCACATCCAGAGAGCAACAAACTGCTTTCCCTGCAATGAAATCAACCCTTTCAGCAAAACCCCTACCTTCAGTGACTGTATAAGGCCCTCCACTTCTGGCTGAGAAAAGCAGACATCTCCTGGCAAAAGTCCAGAGATGATCCTAAGTGTCACGCAAAGAAATCAAAAACACACACAAAAAATAGTCAAAAGTCTCACCACACCCCGTTAGAGTCCAATAGATTTATTTGGCAGCACAAGCTTGTGCTGCCAAATAAATCTGTTAAGACTTCAACCTGGTGTTGTGAGATTTCTTACTGCGCCCACCCCAGTCCAACACCGGCACCTCTACATCATGGGGAAAATACAAGTTCAGATTCTCTCTCATAAAGCAAAACGTTGTTCTTGTACCTACCAGGCATTTGTGGTGTGCCGCGATCTCATTGTCGTAGAAGAGTTTGCCAGCATGTTTATACTGTTTTGACTTGCCACACAAGTTACACACTCTCTCATTCGCAGCCGACATTGATCCCGGTGGCCTTGCAGCAAACTGCTTTCCCTGCAATGAATTCAACCCTCTCAGCAAAAAGAGCATTTCCTGTTCAAAACGCAACGGCTTCTGCTTCGCCAGAAGGACAGCGAAAGGGGAGGAGACAGAAACAGGGACTGACGTTTTTTCATCTCACTTGTTCCCGGAAAACGAAAGTAACCAGTGGAATAAAGCGAAACAGAATTTGCCGCCCTTTCTTTCACGTTATTACCACATCTTCTTAAACTCTGTGCACACGCAACTGGATATTCCCCACCTTCTGGAGAAATCCAAAAATTGGGACATTCATTTGAAACTTTTTAATTCGATTTATTATTGTCATATGCATTAACATACAGTGGGAAGTATTGTTTCTTGCGCACTATACAGACAAAGCATACCGTTCATAGAGAAGGAAATAAGAGAATGAAGAATGTAGTGTTACAGTCACAGTTAGCATAGAAAAAGATCAACTTAATACGAGGTAGGGCCATTCAAAAGCCCGCAGCGAAGAAGTTTTTCTTGTTGGATGATACGCAATCTCAGATTTTTGTATCTTTTTCGTATCTTCCAAGGCGGAAGAGAGAATGGCCGGGGCGCACGGGGTCCTTGATTATGCTGGCTGCTTTTACCAAGACAGTGGGAAGTGTAGACAGAGTCAGTGGATGGGAGGCTGGTTTGTCTGACAGATTGGGCTACATTCACAGCCTTTTGTAGTTTCTTGCAGTCTTGGACAGAACAGGAGCCATACAAAGTGTGAAACAAAAACAGAAAATGCTGTAAAATCTCACGTTTCTGACAACATCTGTACACAGAGAACAACTAATGTTTTAAGACTGGATGAGCCTCACCATGGATTTTTTAACAGTTGTCTCCACACAAAAGAAGGTAGAAATTTGGAACTGTCTCTCAAAAATCACTCTTGCATATCTCCTCGTCATGCAATGCCCCAAAACCATTTACGTGCCCATTGTTACCAGGAGCTCTGGACAGTGATGGTGAAAGCTCCAACTTTCTTTTTAATATTGCTCTCTCCCCGGCCACTAGTGTAGGTTGGAAGGATGTGCATATTGACAATCAACCTGTTTGACCATATTATGAATGTACCTTTCCTTGCCCATCAAGTCCTTGAGTAGGACTCTTATTCCGAGGGAGGGACACCACCCTTTTGTGCCACAAGATCTCCCTCAGGGTTGCAGCAAGTCTACTTCAGCTGTGGCATTCACTATGTATCATTGACAAACCAAGTTTACCACTGTGGGAAAGCACTTTGGGCTTTGCGTGACTCTCATTCCATCTTACAACAGAAAAAGCCAAGACTTGGACCGCATTTAACCTCACAAATGCAGTGTCAATCCTCAGCAAAACTAACTTCTCACAATGTACTTTCTTCAATGGCAGAGACTAAACAGTGGGAAGCTCTGCTGCCTCACAACTCCAGGGACCAAGATTTGTTACCCAGCTTGGGTCACTGTGTGGAATTTGTATGTTCTCCCTACATCTGCATGGGTTTCTTTACACAGTCCAAAGACATGTGGACTAGGTAGATTGGCTATGCTAAATTGCCTGATGGTGTCAGGGGACTAACTAGGGTAAATGCAATGCATGGAGATGGAGCTTGGGTGGGATTGAGGTCAGTGCAGACTCAATGGGCCAAATGACCTCCTTCTTGCACTGTAGGATTCAATGATTCTAACACAGTCTGGGTGACCACTTTTCTGAGCACGTCTGTTCAGTCAACAAGAGAAACTCTTCCATTAACTTTCAATTAAGCTCTTACTCTTCACATTAGTTTTACAATTTCAAAGAGGCAATCTCTGCCTCTGTGATGTAGGGCTAATAAACAAACAACCATAAATTGAGGAACACTAACATAACTAATGTTAGAATGAATGCTCCTGGATTACGGGAACGTAAGCCAACCAGGACTGTTGCCACAAAAGATGGCTCTGGTACGATTAACAAATATTCCTCATTTAAAACATATATTTTGAACTTACAAGATGGATGTGTTTTGTTTTTGGTTATATTTTGTGAAACTTCAGTCAGTGACAAAATACAGCAGGCCCTGGTAGGAAAAGAAAGGAACGGAACGGAACAATAGTTCTACTGAAAGCAGTAATGCTATCAGCAGTGGTCAGGAACAAGGTGGCTACAAATGCTAGCCTTATGAATTGGGTCAGACAACTTCAAGAGATAATGCAGGTGGCAAGTAGACATGAAGAATTTCTCAGGGTCGGAAGAGAATTAGGTAATTTAATAACATATGAAATACCATTAGGTCATGATGTATATTGTTATTGGCTGGGGTTAATGGTAAGGTGGTTATTGACTGACTTGTATTGATGTTTACTGGATAATACCCACAGGAAAGATTTTGGGAATGTATAATTACCTTTACCTGAGTATTATTCTACAGGCTAATAGCTGGCTACCCACAGTCTATGCCTTGAGTGCAGGGCTTCCTTTTACATTCTTCCATTCAATTGTTTGGTTAAATAAAGTCACATCTTCAGAAAGAGCACTTGGCATTTTGAATCTTTGTACTTAGCTCCCAAGTCTGAGCAAATACATAGCCTTGGGAGGAAATCTCCATCTGCACGCTTTGTCTTTTTGTTTTGGATGATTCAATGTCTCCTCTTCCAGGCATGTCTTTTGTTTCTTTCCTATTGCTATCTCTTTGCCGCAGACCCTTGCCCCTTCTCTTAATTTAAAATCTTCTTCTTTCCCCCCATAGATCTTCCAATTTTGTTTGTTTCCTCCCTTCCCCCTTTTCCCTGTTACGTCTTTTTTTCAGTTTTGACAAAAGGTCATTGATCTGAAATACTCTGTCTTCACACATGCTTTGACATGCACTTGCGTTCAAAAGAGGCTGCATTTTCTTTTTATTTGGTTGCATCAAGTGCAGCTATTCAAGGTAAACTTATTCCAGAACTTGAGACCAATATCCAAACTCGTAAGCAAAGCCTTCAGAGTATCCTCCTTTGTAAAGGTCTTTTTACTCTCCACACAGACTGGTCTCAGATGCCACCGATAACTGTGGGTATTTCTCGAGGGCCAGTGTTCAATCACAACCAGAAAGTGTCACACTAGGACAGCTTTGTAAGATAGAGAAAGAGAGAAAAAGACTCGCTGTTTATACCTGACCAGTGAGCTCACTCTTTTGCCACACAAGTTATACTGGCTGCCACCTACGAATATGCGTTTCTTCCTTATAGATACTAAAATACAACCCAGAAGTGTCACACTGGGCAGCTTCATGAGAGAGACAGAGAGAGAGAGAGAGAGAGAGGGACTACTGTTTACTCCTGAGCAATGGACTCCCTTGAGATGAGCAGTTTTGAAGTGCTTGGCCCCTTTACAGTTCTGTATGAGTTCTGGATTTTTAGTGACTCACCAAGATGGATAATGAAAGAGAGAGAGAGAGGGAGACTAGTCGAAATTAATTTAAAAATAATTTATTCAAGAATAACCCCAATCAAACTCAGTCAATAAAACACAAACATTACAATATTACGCTATGGAAGGAAAACTCTAACAGCACAACATAAATTCTTAGCATTACAAGATTTACACAAAAACAAGAAGAAACTTTTACCTAATTGGGGAATTTCTGAAGGCTGAGAGAATATACTCACCACTCCTCAGATAGTTTTAAAAACAAAAAATCCTTGCTGTTGGATCTTCCTTGCTTTTTCCTCTGCCGCAAAGTAGTTGTCTGGCTGGACACCTGAATTTACTCCTTTCTGGCTTCACAATTCTCCTGCCCCAAACTTCACTGAACTCCTTTCCCAGTTAACCGCTGAAAGGTCAATCATCTCTCCTCCTTGTGTCCCCTCTTGGCCAGAGTTTGATATTATTTTAAAAGGCAGTTCCTTAATCAAATTGGCTGCCTTCTTCCATTTGTTAATTTCAAAACAATAGGGGGCAAAGTGCTTACAGGATGAAACTGATTTATCAGTTTCAATGACTAAGAGCCCAAACCATTTTAGGAGGTATCTGATAGGCTGCCAAGTGTCCCAAAATGGTTTCCTGGAACTGATAAATGTTTTCCCATTAGTGGTGGCATTATTCTACATAGTTAGGGTAAAACTCAGTACCACTTCCATTGTCTCTCCTGTTGTTGGTCAGGGCTATTGACACTCCTCTGCCATGATTCATGGTTTTTTTTTGTTCACTCCTTGAATGGTCTGGTGGTGTTGTATGTTTCGATGTTTGGCCATTTTGCTTGAACGTAACCTTTTAAAATAATACTGTCTTTAAAACATCTGTTGTTCCACTTAAAATTGGTCATGTTATATCAGGTTTAATATAAAGTCTGTGCATCCTATGGAGTTCATCCAAATGAGAGATTTGCTGCATCTTACACCTTTGACTGCCATGAGAACCCATTCCATAGTCAAGTCCTTCCAGATGATTCACTTTGGTATGCAATTGTTAGACATTTTGTTTACATATTCAGCCCAACTCTCTTGTGACTATCTCAATAGGATTAAATGTTTATCAGCTTCTCACCACGGCATTGGGACACAGTTAGTTTCACATATGTGGAGCAGCAAGCAGAACCTTTGCTCTGTGGACTTTGTTTGGTCAGCAGACTTGATTCCTAGAATGATGTTTTTGAAGTCTGCCAAATGAACTGAACTGAAGAAGGGACAAAGGCCCATGTCACAAGGGAATACTGGAAATTGTTGGATATCTTTACAGAACATAAGAGTTCAGTCCATCCCTGAAAACAGCTCAAGACAGTTTCTTCCCTGTGGTCATCAAACCTTTGAATGGCCCTATCATATATCTTTCTTGACATCCTAGTTGTTCTGTAACACAGAGTGGCATAGTGGTTAGCACCATGGCTGTGACAATTCTCAATACGCTCATTGATATAGTTAGTTTAAGATAGTATGCTGTCAAGATAAATAAACTTACCCATAGCTTCTTGTCATGCACTGAAACGGGCTCAAGATATGGGTTTCCTGGAGCAGGTTGGTACACTACTTGGGTTTTCTTTGGGCTGAAGTTGAGATGCATTGGAGAACAAATCCTTGCTACATTGTATTTTGAACCAGTTAGTGCTCTGTCATTGGCAAACATGAAATATGTCTTCAAATGAAAAATTTTAAACCTAGTCTATTTACTTATAAACTTCTTGACTAAGAAAACGTCATTTCAATGCCTGCATCAAACACTGAATAAAAGAATAAAATATTGTGGATGCTGGAATCTGAAACCAAAAAGAGAAAATGCCGGAGAATCTCAGCAGCATCTTTAAGGAGAAAAGAGAGCTGACAAAGCTTGACCAGAGTCATCTGGATTCGAAATGTCAGCTCTTTTCTCTCTTTAGATGCTGCCAGAGCTGCTGAGATTTTTCAGCATTTTCTCTTTTGGCATGCATCATGGCGCAGCACAATGGTTAGCACTGCTGCCTTACAGGTGATAGTAGAAAACAATACCACTGCAGGGAAGTCCATTGTCAACATCTTACTGTGCGCCACAGTGCCAGGGACCTGGGTTCGATTCCCAACTTGGGTCACTGTGTGGTGTCTGCACTTGCTCCAGTTTCCTCCGAAGTTCCGAAAAACGTGCTGGTTAGATGCATTGACTCAAACAGGCGCTGGACTGTGCCGACCAGGGGAGTTTCACAGTAACTTCACTGCAGTGTTAACGTAAACCTTGTGACTAATAAATAACCTTTACTCCTGCTCGCAGAATTCTTCCAGACAAATGGTCCCCAACAATCATTCCCCAGTTTAATTAAATCATTTACACACGTACTGCCTTCTACGCAGAATAATATTCCCCAAAAATATTGTTAAACATTACATCTACTTTATTTTCAGTGACAATATATTTTAGCTAACTACTCATGAATGGTACATAATATCAAGCAGACTTGAGTAAATCAACTGAGATTTTCAGGTCACCTAACTCCATTCAGTTCAGCACTTAGCCTTAGCTTAGAATACTTAATCTTTTTACATCAGTGACCTCCATTTATGTAACCTGACCAAACTTTGCTGATTTCACACACATTCTTGTCATAATCCTATCCACACAATCTCCATTCCTCTTGCAGTGAGATGACCCCGTCAACTATATTTTTATCATCTTCATGTCCAATGAGCAAATGAAAATGTTATTTTTCAAAATCCATTTATTGATATCTCAGGTGCATTATTAGTCATAGACCAAGATTGTATTTATCAATATTTCTATCTTCTCCATTTCTTCATACAAATTGAATTCCCTCATCCCCACATGTTTCAAAAGCTGCCTCAAGAAGTTTTTTCATTACTTTGAACTGTTTAAAGCATGTCCATCAAACACAAACATATTTGGGCAACATGGTGACACAGTGGTTAACACTGCTGCCTCTCAACAAGAGGGGCTCTGGGTCGATTCCCAGCTAAGGTCACTGTGTAGTTTGCACATTCTCCCCATGTCTGCATGGGTTTCCTCTAGGTGCTCCAATTTCCTCCCATAGTCTGAAAGACATGCTAGTTACGTGCATTGGCCACACTAAATTTTTCTTTAGTGTAACCAAACAGGCGCTAGAGTGTGGCTACTCAGGATTTTCACAGTAACTTGTGTTAAGGTAAACCTACTTTGACGAATAAATAAATTTTAAATTTTATTCCTTTCCCTTTAGGAGACCAACTTGTAAAATCTTTTTCAAGGTATTGCTGAAATTAGCAATATGCTTAGATATATACGCAGCTTAAAAGATGTAAAGACTAGGTTCGTCCCGCAAGTTTTGTTTTTTCTGGAAACTTCATGTTAGATAAGTTTTTTTTTTAAAAAGGTGATGACAGCTGTAACACAAAAGCACCTGAAGTCAGATGAGAGGTAAATATTTAAAATAAATATTTCTACAAAGCTTTTCATTTAACCACACCCATCGAAATACATTTGTGTGGAACCAAATAAAACACGTTTGAGTGAACATCACTGTGGTTCAACTGCCTGGTAAGGTATTAGAATAGATATATTGCATAGCCATTGGTGACAGTTTAGTAGGCCTTGTGAACAATTTTGGCTGGTGATAGGACATACAATTTAATGAAACTTCTGCAAGTTATTTTTGAAGGAGAAGGATGGAATGTTTCTGGGAGAAATGCAACTCAGCAGTGAAAAATAGTTCATGGTACCATCAGAAAAAGGTGAAGAGTGAATGATCAAGGTTAGAAGGTAATGAATAGCATTAAAAACAGGATTTTCAATCCAAGGCTTAGACAAATAACTTTTTTTTTAGGGTTTTTTGAAATAAAGTAAATCTTGAAAGGACAAAAGGGCCTCATCCCAGGACACCCAGAAAAAGGGTATAAAGTGGGAAGCTCAGTGCAGTTGAGAGAGAATTCTCAAGGAAGACTCTTGTCCAACTCTCGAGTGGTTTGAGAAGCTTTTTGTTTATTCATTTATGGGATGTGGCATCATTGGCTGAGACAGCATTTATGCCCATCCTCAATTGTCCTGCAGGTGGTAGTGGTGACCCAACTTCTTCAGCTACTGCAGCTCGAGTACAGGTAAATCCACAGTGCTGTCAGGGTGGGTGTTCCACGATTTTGACACCGATTTTAGAATCGGTGATATATTTTCAAACCAGGATGGTGAGTACTTGGAGGGCAACTTCCAGGTTGTGGTGTTCTCATGCATCTGCCTGCACTCATTCAGGCAAGGGGAGTGTAGTTCATCACATCCCTGACTTGTGCCTTGTAGTTGGTGGAACAGGCTTTGGCGGGGTAGATGCTCTATTACCCACCACAGAATTCCCAGACTCTGACTTCGTCTTTCAGCCCCAATATTTATACGGCTGATCTAGTTCAGTTTCTGCTCAATGGCAAACCCTCAGAATACTGACAGTGGAAATTCAATGATGGTAATGCCACTGAATAGTATGGGGAGATGATTCAATTCTCCCTTTTTGAAGATGGTCATTGCCTGGCAGTTTTGGGTCATGAATGCAGCTTGCCACTTATTTACCCAGTCTGAATGCTGTCCAGATCTTACCACACATGGACACTGGATGCTTCAGCATGAGAAGTTATGATTGGTGCAGAACACTGTGCAGTTATTAGCATGTATCTCCATTTAAGATAGCACATTGATGAAGCAGTTGGAGATCTATCCTTAGTGCTGCATGAATATAGGTGAGAAAGTACTGGACAAGGAGAGAGAGAGAATGGAGTCAAAATGAGTTCCATTGGTGAACGAGGACTGTTTTGGTTGTGGATTTTAAAAGAAGGTAAAAACAGACTATGCAGTGTTGATGGCCTATCAGATCGGAAACTTCCAAATCCAAATTTGCTATCACTTCATCACTACTTACTTTCAGGTCCCAACTTACAACACAAGATGAATCAGGGAAAAGACCATTCAGCCAATGAAAGTCATTTCCATAGTAACTCTTAATAACTCTCCTGTTTTAAGTGGTGATTGGCACGTGCACAACTGTTCCTGATATCTATCTGGTCAGTGACAGAAGTTTGTGCTCTAACAAAACTGTACACCCAGTACATCAGACTTTTTAAAAAACAAATAATACATTACTGACACTTAATTCAGATTCTAAAAACTGAGAATTAGAAAACAATTTTGAAATAGAATAGGAAGTTATGTAAATGTCATAAAATAGGAAAGCAAAGAGCCAACCTGAAGATATTATTTTTGAGAATCAGCTTAAGTAAAATCTAAAATTTATACCAAGGATATACCAAAGATATCCTTGTTGATCTGGTTCACGTGAATGAACCACCATCTGAGAGAAATGAGCCACCACTACTTTTACAAGACACATTTACATATTTAATTAGTGAGCCCTTCATTGGAATGTTTACACATTGAACATTCAAAATGATGTACTTGATAGATATACATATCAATTCCTGTTCAGACTGGTCTCTGTTCATTAATCTTTATACAACCAATTCTAAAGCAAATACTCTAAACATGGGAATTACTATTAGAAGCACCTGTGACTTCAAGATGGGGCTTTGTCTTTTTTTCCTTCTTTCTTGTGTTGCAGGCTGTCGATTCAAAACCAAAAGGAATGTTGAACAAAAATAGTACACCAGCACAAAATCCTCAAACTGTTCCTGTACATGTAGATAGACAAGTTCATATAACACACACCAAAGCTACTGTAGAAAACATTTGTTGGTGTTGGACGGACCCACAGCAGTGCTTTCAATTAAATTACAGCCTTCTGCGATCAGTTCAAGGATAAGTTGTTTAGATTTAATTCAGTTTTACCAATTTCATCATTTACCCATTTCTCTCCTCCTCTCCTGAATATTAAAAATGCAGAAGACGACATTTCATCTCTCACCCAAAAGGCTGAATGTTCTTTATATATCAAGTTTGTGCTTGTTTGACTGCAGTTTAGAAGGTGGGGAATCAACTTTCACCCATATTCACACACATACATTTTTCAGCATGAACCTTTGTATAATATTCACATGGGAACACCACCCAAACTTTCCTCTATGCTGTCCAGAAAAGAGAGATCAATTATAATGCTCCAAAGTCTGAGATCAGGTAAGTTGTTACGAGTATTGGACCTTTTGCATTGTATGATTGAGTAAACAACCCAGCAGTATCTTCACTCCACATAAAAGTTCTACTTTCCATGTGCTACCTCTAAAGTCAAATGTCTCATGACAATAACTAGATCAGTCGAATCATGTAATTTCAACATTTAAATTGCAAAAAGTGTTTACAGTACAAATTAATAAAACTCGTAATATTAAGGCACAGAACTACTTACTGCTATTTGTCCACTCAATTACAAATTCAAGAATGGGGTTTAAAGAACCTTATGAAACTTAGGGCTGCATGTTGACACAATGATTAGCACTGCTGTCTCACATTTGATGACTGTGTGGAGTTTGCATGTTCTCCTTGTGACTACATGGATTTTCTCCAGATGCTCTGGTTTCCTCCCACAGTCCAGTGGATTGGCCTTGCTAAATTGTCCCTTAGTGTCCCAAGATGTATAGGTTAGGGGGATTTGCAGGGTAAATGCATGGAGTTACAGGGATAGCGCAGGGATGAGCCTAGAAAAGATGCTTCATTGGAGAGTCAGTGCAGACTCAATAGGCTGCAGTGGAGGAATTCTATGATTGTAGTATATACTCTCATTTTGGTCCTTAGTGAGTAGAAATATCTTTTATGGTAAGAATTCAGAGCATCATATCTGCATCTTACAATCCTACAGTGAAGAATTTTGAAACTCAATACAAATATCACACTATACGGTCTCTGCAATTAGCAGATCCACAAAGACATGGAATTTCTTCTTCAGGTATGCTTCCCGTTGAATATTTGTAGTCCCATGTCAACTCTGATCCTGCTTTGATATACCTAATAAACAAATAACAAAAGCATAAGTCACTCAACTGAGGAACACCATAGTCTGTCTTGTTAAAATAGGTTTCAATCCACTGAGCTCACATAACACCACATATGATGGGAATTGAACACATAATTAAATATAATTTGTGTGTTCAGCCACATAATATACAAACAGTGCAATCATCACCTCAAATTCGGGTCCTTTTTGCATGTTCATTTCTTTTGTCCCTTTTCTCAATTTTGCTTCTAAAATATTTGACTCCAGTTTTTAGATGGTGTCCCCCCCAGTTTTAGATGATGTCAGTGAGTCCCCAAACAGTGGAAGTAGTTTCCTCTTCTGTACCTTATTTATCCTGCTATTGATGGCCCCATCTTTAGTTGCCAAGTCCTGGAGCTCTAAAATTCCATCCCTAAATCCAACTGCCTCCTCCCTTTAATGTGCTCCTTAAAAGCACAATCTCTAAGGTTTTGGTCACCTGTCCTAATATCTCCATGTGACTCAATGTCAATTTTTGTTTGATTATTCTCCTGTGAAGCATCTATGTTAAAGATACCATGTAGAAGTAGGCATAATAAATAGATGACGTCATAAATGGAAACTGGCTTTGCTCCCAGATTGCCACAGTTTGATTTGAAAGTAGAGGATTAAATCATGAAATGTTTCAATTGAATTTGGTTATTAAAAGAACAATTTTAGTAACAATATAAAATGTAATCACATACTGCATAAAAGTGAGACCAATGACAGTTTTCTGAAAATATTATTTGAAATAAAATCAACCTATGCACTGAACAAATATTCTGATTTTATCTGCTCACTTACCTGTTAGTGAAAAAAGCCACCCAGGGGAAATTCTTATCATGAGTATCTACAAAAACACTTTGTACCATAAGATTTGGATCACAGCTATGCTGCAAACAAACATATTTAAAAACACGAGTCAGTGTACAGAAACCAAAGCAAGCCGAAACTGCAAAATTGAGATGCATGGAACTTCTTTTCAATGGAAAGTACTTTGATCCATTCCTATTCAAGCAAGCTTTAAAAAAAATACAATGGCATACGAAATTTGGGGGCAAGAGTTGGCGGAGATGAAAAAGGGGCATGCAAGGAACGACTGTGCCTGAATGGCAAGGCACTTGATAATGGGCTTCAGGTATCACCATCATTGAACTGGGTACACTATAAGGCACCTTGCCAGTGAAGCTGAATTGAAAATCAGGCGATTATGAAGGCAACTGTCGTCCTCAGTTAAATTAAAGTGGCAGTAATGATTGTTGGGGAAGTGCCCATGAATCTTTTAGTCAAATTTCTGGAAATTACATTTTGAAAGAACTTTTAATTTAAGAGGATGTTTTTGTCTCTCCGACGAGAGATTATCTTATATTCAATCCATCACTAAGGCTACCTATTTCCAACTCCCAAATATTGCCAGACTTCATCCCTGCTCAGTTCATCTGCTGTTGAAACCCTTCACCATGCCTCTGTTATCTCCAGATTTGACTAGTCCAACACAACCTTGGACATTCTCCCACATTCCACCCTCTATAAACATAACGTACATTGAGTGATTTCCTACTCAAGTCACCTGCACCTATCCTGGGCCCTCAGACCTAAACTGGCTGTTAAACAATATCTTGATTTTAAATTCTTATCTTTGTTTTCAATTCTTTAGATGGTCTCATCTCTCCCTATCCCTGTAATCTCTTGCTGCCTGACAATCTTCAGAATTATTTGCACTCATTTATTCTAGCCTTTTGAATATCGAAGGCTAAAAATTACTTTACTATTAGTGGCTATGTCTTTGATACCTGGACTCTTAAGCTCTAAAATTTCCTCTCCAAATTCCTCCACCCTTTCTACTTCACTTTCATCCTCTGAGATATTCTTTAAAATGTATCTCTTTGACCAAGGTTTTAGCCATCTGCTGTAAGATCTGCTTCTATGACTTGGTCTCATATTTTGGTTTCTAATGTTCCACTGAAGAGCCTTTGGATATTTTATTACTATAAAATAGTGCATAAATACACATTGTTGTTGCTGTGGATAATCCATAGGATGACTGATGGATTTTCAAGTAACAAATTATATTGACAGAATATCTATATTGGAAGATTCAGTCTCAAGAGATGATACAAATGCAGTTTGAAAAAAAAACAAACCAAGCACTTGGCTTTATTTCTACAGAATAGAATTAAATAGTAGGAAAGCTTTCCTACATCTGTGTGGAATCCTGTTCAGACCAGTTTACTTGTAGTTCTGACTGCTGTATCATAAAAAGGATATGCAGGCATTGGAGGTGGTGCAGAGGTTTACAAAGATGATACCAGAAATGCATGGGTGTACACATCAGGAAAGGATCAACAGGTTGGGTCTCTTTTCTACCCCAAGGAGGCTT
Organism: Sphyrna mokarran; assembly: GCA_024679065.1. NCBI lineage: Eukaryota > Metazoa > Chordata > Chondrichthyes > Carcharhiniformes > Carcharhinidae > Sphyrna > Sphyrna mokarran. The sequence goes on along the minus strand of JAGIQG010000013.1, from coordinate 76,268,001 downwards.
GAAGTGTGGCCTCAGTCTTTAAAATTATGAAAGCTTTTAATAGAGTGGATTCAGAGAGAATGTTTTCATTCATGGGAAAGAACATAACTAAAGACCATAAATATAAGAAAGTCATCAAAAAAGGCAGTATGATATTCAGAAGAAACTTCCTTAACCAAAGAATGGAGAGAGAATATAGATTCTCTACCAAAGGGAATTTGAAAGGAATTGGATAGATGTTTTTGACATGAAGCTAGACAAACATATAAAAATATAAAATCGCCATTGTCCCAAATGTCATGGGCTACTCTCCCTTCTGACTGCTGGTGATTTACTCTGAGGATTATCACACTTCAGGCAAGGGGCAAGACTAAGATAGCGAGCCTTCATGAATAACCTCAGCCATTATGGGAATGGAACCATAATGGCATTGCTCTGTATTACAAATCAGCTGTCCAGCTAACTGAACTAAATGAACCCAGACAAGTTTATGAAGGAGAAAGAAACAGATGGTTCCAATTGTAGATTTAGGTAAGCAAAGATGGGAGAAGGTGCAGATGGAATACCACCACCAACATGGACTAGCTGGGTCAAGAGACCCATATGCAATGTAGTTTGAGATAGTGGGCTAGTTAAATCTGGGAATGGGTTGAACCCTGCAATCCATATGCATGGGTATATCTCCAACACGAATGACGCGAGACTGGGAAGTATTCAGAAATAAACTCAAAATCTCAAGTTGTGTGATTCAACTTGCACAAAGGTTGGCCATGAGTTTTGTCAAGATCTATTAGATTAGAATTACATTTTTTTTTACCTCAAACTATGCAGTAATGTTGCATTGAAGTCCAGGGGGAAGGAATTAAAAAAAGAGAAATCAACATAAAGAGCCTAACATGTAGGTTGACATTATTAAAGACTAAATGTTGATAGATCAGAAAGTCCACAGTTTTAAGGTCCTTTAAAGAAGGAAAAACGTGGGAGGAAGGAGTTGGAAACCCCAAATATATCAATTTTGATGTTGAAAGGGAAAAAAGTTTCATAATATGCCAGAATATTTGAAATTCTGAGACTAAAATTAGCAAAATAATTTTGAATGCACAAATAGCATTATCTAAATCAATATATTGGGTCCATTCATTTCTATCCTTGAGCTGAAGCCTATTTCCTAACCTGACAAAGTCCTGTTTACTATCACCAAATGTTTTATGTTGGCTCCCAATTAAGCAAAACCTCAATTTAAAAATTCTCATCATTATTTTCCAATCCTCCATTGCTTTACTCCTTTATATCTGTCATCTCCTTCAACCCTACAATCCTCAGAAATATTTGCATTTCTCCAACTCCAGCCTTTTCAGTCTTCCTGATTTTAATGCATTGGTAGCTGTGTCTTGAACTGTGGGGGCCACAAGTTCTAATAAACCCTCCCTACCTACACCTTCCCAGCTATCTCATTTTTCATCTTCAAGAGATTCTTAAAACCTACCTCTTTGACCAAGCTTTTGGTCATTTGCCCTAATATCTCCTTATATAGTTTTGTGTAACATTTTGCTTTATGTGATCCTGTGAAGCAACATGGGGCATTTTATATTAAAGCTGTTACATAAATACAAGTTGTACAAGCCATTAATTAAGACAGATTTTTAATCAGTAAAAGAATCAAGTGTTATGGGGGTAAGGCAGGAAAGTGGAGTTGAGCATTGTTTCAGATCGATCAAAATCTTATTGTTTATTTATTAGTGTCACAAGTAAGCTTACATTAACATTGCAATGAAGTTACTGTGAAAATCCTCTCGTCACCGCACTCCGATGCCTGTTTGGGTACATTAAGGGAGAACTTAGCATAGCAAATGCATCTAATCAGCACATCTTTCAGACTGTGGGAGGAGACCAGGGCACCCGGAGGAAATCCTCACAGACACAGCAAGAACATGCAAACTCCGCACAGACAGTGACCCAAGCCAAGAATCAAACCTGGGTCTCTGGCACTGTGAGGCAGCAGTGTAATCACTGTGCTGCTCTAGTGGCAGAGCAGAATCAATAAGCTGACTGGCCTACTTCTACTCCGACATTTTATGATCTTGTTTTGTCTTAATTTATATCATCCAATTCTGGCAATCAGCGAAAATGCAAGAAATTGCATCAAAAGATAACCTTGGAATAGTTTTTGTTCTTTGAAATCACTGGGATCAGAGACAGCAATTTTTTGCTTACTTACATTAATAAATCTCCCTATGTTTCCTTCTTCTGTAGCATCCAAAAAATAGCATTCCCCTCGTTTGTCATCATTACATTTTCTTTGTACTTTCGAGGTCAGTTTTTTGTAATGGTTATCCTGAATTAATCTGTCTTGCTCATTTGCCTTTTTGTTGCTCGTTTCATGTTTATTTGTTTCCTGTTCAGAAAACACTGGACTCTCAAAATTTTTTTCACCCAAAGAAATAGAATAGCTTCTCCCATTACTAGCACTGCTTCTCTTTTCCAAGACACCTACAAAATTAAAAATACAAAATTACCAAATAGAATTAGTAAGTCACACTTTAATGTACCACTCAAGAAACGTTTTGTTGTAATGTGTGCATTGATCAGTGCTGCATCCAACTGAAAATCAAACTCAAATGTTTCAATGCAAATCAAACCTTCTTGTGAAGGTGGGATTTTTGTCTTCACAAGAACTGTAGGGTGGTCATTCCTGTTAATTCAATCATGGAGAACTGCATCTGCAAAAGGTGACTGTTAAGGGCAAGATCAAGTAGGTGATGCCCTTTGTCATACTTAGCCACCCAATCTGGCAGCCACATCCTTCAAAACATGGCCAGCTTGGTCAGTACTGCTGCTACACTGAAATCCCCATCTAGAGTATAAACTATATGCTCGTGCCCCTTAGTACTTTTCCCAAATGATGTCCAACATGAGGAAGAGCAAGGATCCAACAACTGAGGGATGACAATGAATAGCAATTCATAGGACCTTTACTTGCTATGTGTGTTGATAAATGCCACTAAGCTTAATGGGACTGGAGTCAAAATTGGGGACTTTCAGGGACACTTCCCATCACAGTGCTGTGGGTCTACCCTTTCACGCAATGAGGAAGAGAAATCTGGGATGTTGGCTGTTGTTTGACCAATCTGTGGGACAGCTCTCAACTTGCACACAAATCCCCAGACATTTAATAAAGAGGATTTTATTGGGTTAACTGAATTGGGTGTGCCTCTGTCAAATCAGAACCAGAACATAGGTTGAAACAGAGCTGCCCATCCCATTAATACTTATTCTTTGTAACAATCTGATAGAATTGAGTAACTTGCTAAGCCAGTTCAGAAGGCACTTAAGAGCTAAATCAAATCTCAAAAAAGGGCTAATATGGTAGGTTTCCTTTCCTAAAAGATATTAGTGAACTAGTTGGGTTTTCTACAACAATCCAATAACTGCATGGTCACCATTACCGATACTAGCTTTTTATTCCGATTTGTTCTTTTTAATTTTCACACTAATTTAATTTCTCACACTACTAAATTTATTACTTACACTACTAAGTGGTGGAAACTGTAATAAAGCGCAAATAGTAGTTCCATCAACACTGACAACCCTCCAGCGTTCAGATTTCAATCCTCTAAATTACTGAGCTGCTCTTTACTAAGTTACCTTGGTCATTATTGATAGGTTGATTATCTGACAGAGTCTGATGTTGCTTCAGTGAAAATGGAAGAAGCATTCTGGTGAGTTTTTTGGGTCGCTGCCCTGAAGAATCGCTGTCGTCTTCCTCTGAACTACTGTGCACCATAGAAACCTGCCTCTGGAATACAAAAACAGTCAGGATTTTCTGGCCACAGTAGATCTCAATGGCGACAGCCAGTTTCGGGTATGCAAAAGCAAGAATGAAAACCTCCTCAAGAGCAATTAATGCTGGATTTGCCAGAAGTGTTCATGAACAAATAATAAAGCTGAAGCCCCATGTGCCAACTCTGACAGTTTGCAAAACACTCCATGGGATTTTTCAAAATCAGAAAGATGTCTTTTCAGTGTTCTGGCCAATATTCATTACTCACCTGAAACGGATTAATTGGAAGTGATCAATTTATTGTTTCTCCTGCTCAATATCATTAATTTCAGAAAGTAAGGCACTTGTATTTATCCCAATATTAATCTTTCTGATCATCCTTTACCTGCTCCAGAAACCTCCTCCGTCGAGCCTGAAGAACAGCAGTTTTTGTTTTCAGCCTCTTCGCATAATCACCTTCAGGTTTCTCCCTGCTATTCAAAGAAGTTGCAAGGAAAAATTGCATCAAAAGAGAATACAGAATAAAATTTACGTTACTGGAGTATTATTAACAATTAACTATGTGTGCAGCTTCTAAAACTTGAAAATCAGGGTAAAAACTTGCCTGAGAACCACTTAATACGCTAAATGATTGTCTCCTTTAACTACAGGTGAGCTTGGAAGAAATACTGAAACCATGAACTTTAAGCAGCTTCCAACCATTGACCAGAAATCTATATTGTACCCACTCACATTTATGTGGCCTCATTCCCTCTGCCATAGTTTCCAACTTCCTCTCTCAAATTCCCATTCACGTAATTTCTTGACATTTCTCATCCCTCTTTTTCATTCCATATATTTTGCTTTTTCTCCTTTCCCTCACTGCCACTTTTGTTTTCCCTTTGACATCTCATTCTCCTTTTTGCTCTCATTGTTTACCACTCTCAAAATTACTGGCACTTATCCAGAGTGTCATTTCTAGAAATAGTACTTTACATATTTGATTTATTATTTATATGTATTAGAATATAATGAAAAGTATTGTTTCTTGCACAATATACAGACAAAGCATATCATTCCTACCAAAGGAGAGAGAGCGCAGAACGTAGTGTTACATTCTTTTATGTTGCAGGAATGAAAGATTTTGTTTGTGCAATGGTATCAGACTCGACTTACACAAGGAAGTAAGCCCACCTAGATGAGTAAACCAAGACACTAAAAATATATCTACACAAGCAATATAACAAACGCCAACAATTTGATTAACCCAAAATTTCAGCAAGTGAATCTGAAAAAGCAGAGCACAACAATATAGCATCAATACTAAGCACCATAATGAGGGTCATCCAGTAATGCTGGGCTTCTGATCACAGAGATCTAAAAAGGAACTCTACAAAAATTAGAGGAAAGCTGTACATTTTCCTCTTTTTGCTATCAGTTGTGACTTTACTTAATGTCAAAGGTTATTCCAACTAGTCGATGAAAAAGCACATTATGTTGAAAAAGTTGGAAGGCCTCAGAGTATCAAGCAATCATCAGGGAATTAGTTATAAGGTTATCACACTTTGCTGTTAAATCCTTTTGTTTGACTGGATCATGATATGGATATGTCAGAATGAGTTGTGGGTGAAGTGACTGGTAGAATGAGCCAAAGGCCAAAGACCAGAATGCTGGCTCTGCCCAACCTTGAGAAGCATAGGTTGAAAGTGCATATATTCACAAAATCTCAGCTGTAGTGAGAGGACAGGAAGGGAAACTTCATCTGTTCACTTGCGTCATGGTTACTGGTTTCAAAAATAAAACTTCTATGTGCATACTGCACTTGGGGAGTTCTGAAGAAGCTGAAGAACTACAGCTGTACAGTGCCAGCTGTGGTTCAGCTGATAGCACTCTTGTCTCTAAAGCACAACATTTCACATTCAGGTCAAACTTTGCTTGCACACAAAAATCAAAGCTGACACTCTAGTGCAATGGTGAAGCATTTAGCCTTCTCAATTCAAGCGTTCCAAACCTGTCACAGACGTGGTCTTTTCTCTTCCCCCACTTAAGCATTTTCTTCCTCCCACTTAAGCTGGAATTCTTTTCACCAATAAATGCTTTATACTACCAGCTCTAGCTAATACATTCCCCCTGCATCATTCCATGTTCTCAACATGCCTACAGCATCTCAGCATATGCCAGCAGCACGCTCCCTGCCCACAGCATCTCAGTTAACACCAACAGTAAGCATGCCAGTAAGTATGACTGTTGCTAACTCCCCTCTTGCCCTTTCAAAGCAGTATTGCCTACTTCTGCCACTTTTCCCCTTCCCATCTCTTTCACCTTTACTGCTATTTATTTTCCCTTTAACCACTAACTATCTTGCTCCATCCATTAAATGGCAATCCAACCCAAATGCAAGACTGGACCTATATCTGTATCTCCTCAGCATCAATCCCTGGATGATGTTACTAATGGATGGGATCTTGGCTCCTGTGCACTGCAGGTATGAGTTCCCATCCTCATGAGTATAGACAGATATGGGATAAATGTGCGTCATTCAGATTAGCTTAGTGGTTAAAAAGGGGTGACATGAACAAGTGTGGCTGAAAGGCTGGTTTCCATGCTGAGGGCTGACTGATACAGGGATTAGCACTGCTTCCTCACAGCACCAGGAACTCAGGTTTAATTTCCGGTTTGAGTCACTATCTATGAGAATCTGCACATTCTCTTGTCAGTGCAGATTTCCTGGTGCTCCAGCTTTCTCTCACAGTCCAAAAGACATGCTGGTTAGATGCATCAGCCATGCTGTATTGTCCCTCAGCATACTTGAGCTAAGGGATTTTCACAGTAACTTCATAGTGTTAACGAAAGCCTACTTGTGATACTAATAAATAAATTATGCATGCATTCCTAGACCTACATATGCATTTAACTTTATAAAGAGAGGAATAAGTCATATTGTCTCTCTCCTATTCTGCCCTTCAATTACATCATAGCTAATTTACTCAATGTACCTGCCTTAGATCTATAACCTTCAATATCTTTGACACAATTTTGATAGAGCATCTAATTCCAGCTTCAACAGTTTTTCTAAGCTCTGACCTAACTCGAGGTGGTGTTGTTGCCCACCCTTACAGGCCACAATCAGTAAGGATCGGCAACAACACTTCCTCCACGATCATCCTCAACAGTGACCACAAGGCTGTGTTCTCAGCCCTCTGCTATACTCCTTAGGCATCTAAGACTTTGTGACCAAATTCCCCTGCAATTCAATTTTCATGTTTGCTGACAATACCATCGTAGTGGGTGGGATCTCAAACAATGATGAAAGAGGGTACAAAAATGAGATAGAGAATCTTATGAATTGGTGCAGCAACAATAATCTCTCCCTTAATGTTAACAAAACAAACGTCAATATCAGGAAGCATAAAGAATACATCAACGGGGACAAACTAGAAAGGGTCAAGAACTTCAAGTTTTTAGGCATCCAGTTCCGCAAGCTGTCTGGTCCGCCCATGTCTAAACAATAGTTAAGAAAGCCCACCAATGCCTCTACTTTCTCAGAAGACAAAGGAAATTTGACACATTAGCTACAACTCTCATCAACTTTTACAGCATACAAAGTATTTTTGTTTGGTGGTATTACAGTTTGGTATTACTCCTGCTCTGCCCAAGACCGCAAGGAACTACACAAGGTCACGAATGTAGCCCAATTCATCACGCAAACCAGTATCCCATCTGTTGACTGTCTCCACATCCCCCTGCCTTGGCAAACCAGCCAGTGTAATTAAGGACTTCACACACCCTGGACATTCTCTTTGGGAAAAAGATACAAAAAGTCTGAGGTCACTTACCAACTGTCTCAAGAACAGCTTCTTCTCTGCTGCTGTCAGATTTTTGAGTGGAATTACCTTGCATTAAGTTGATTGTTCTCTACATCTTAGCTATGACTGTAACACTACATTCTGCACTCTCTTGTTTCCTTCTCTATGAATGGTATGTTTGGTCTGTATAGCACGCAAAAGACAATACTTTTTACTGTATGTTAATACATGTGACAATAATAAATCAAATCAAATGCTTACCCTGATAATTTTGTACTTCCTTCTTGAATCAAAGGTGACATTTTAGTGAAAGGCATGGTTTCTTCCCCTTTCACATCTGTTTCCGCTTCTTCCATTGCATCTATTAATTCAATATCCGAGTCCAAACAGGATCCTTTTCTTTCTATCTTGATGGAAGGCTTTATCATTTTGCTGCTTCCCACATCAATATCACAATTAATAGTTTTATCATATCTCTGGTTTTCCACTCCATTTACAAGATTTAGTACTCTCCCTGAAACAAAACCAAATTGAAGCTATTATTTTTTGTTTATATTTTTAGCAAAGAATTCTACTCAAGTATAGATTAAGCATATAATATTTTCAGATTCAGTCCTCTTTCTGTAGTAGGCTAAAGAACGTATGCAAAATGGGGACAAGTGGATGTCACATCCGCTCTCAGTTTCCTCAGCAAAGCAAGGGGAAAAGAAAATCAGCACCAATCTCATTTTTCATCATGTTTCAGCAGCTAAAGTGCATCCGTATACCATAAACACAGGACTGAAGTCAGAGCTGTGGGCCTGAGGCCTGCAGCCACTAATTTTGCAGTTCTGCATTTTATTTTTGTTTTGTTCTTGATGGTGAATACTTAAAGTTATTTTATACCTACTTCGTAGACATTAGTCTTAACCTAACTATCATCGTGTTTTGATTAATCAATAATAATCAGTAGTGATCTCTTTTTTTCACAACTTGCTTTTTGTCATACTGGCCACCCACAGCTGGTATTTAGACAACATTTTATTTTTTAAAGCTAGAATACTAATGTAAGTTGGCTTTTGTCTATTTTACTATTGTATTCACTGATCCTTGGACTACAGACAAGGACAACAAGTAATTTTAGTTGGGATGGTCTTTTAGCATGTAGCATCAGCTAAAGTTTGATTAATGTACATGACTTGAAAATTGGCAGACAGAAAATCAAAAGATGTGCGAACATCTTGATATTCTTAAGTTTGCATGGCTTTTCAGTGCATGGGAGAAGAGCTTGTTTTAAGAAAGAACTATACTGGGTCTAGAAGTTTGGAATGCAGCCAGAAATTCAGTTTAAAGAGATGCTGCTTTGAGAATGCACTGCTTCAGCTGTAGTGGTTCAGTTACCACTGAAAATGGGAGGGAGGGCTGGAATGGAATGGCTAAGCATAGTGCTCATCTATAAGGTTTCTTAATGATTTGGTAGTTTATGTACCAATTTTGGGAACAGACCAAATTGGAGTTATTGTTTATGCTTTTGTTTATTGTTTAAAAAAGTCTTCCATAGAATCCCTTCAATGCAGGAGGTGGTTATTTGGTCCATCGAGTCCACCAATTCTCCAAAAGATCATCTTACTCATGCCCATCTTCCAGCCCTATCCCCGTAACCCCAGATATTTACCATGGCCAGTCCACCTAACCTACATATCCTTGGACTATGGGAGGAAGCCGAAACACCCGGAGGAAACCCACACAGACACAGGTAAAATGTATAAACTCCACTCAGACAGTTACCCTGGTGCTGTGAGGCAGTTATGCTAACCACTGTGTCACCTGATAGTGTTTTTTTCTTTCAATAAAGTTAACTATATGTTTTATCATCAATTACTTATCATATTATAATCATCATTCAATAAAAATGCTTTAACATTACTTGTCATGGCTACTCAGCCCTGTTATATCCAAAGTACAGTTCAAAACCCATGTGAAATGCTGAAAGGGACCCTCATGCTCTTCCTTACAGTACACAGGTAGGATTAATTAGGGACGGTGGATAAACAACTTAGGATTTTCAGAAAATCACTTTTTTTTCTGGTGTTAACTCACTTAGCAGATTTTGCATCACGGCATAATACAATTTGAACTTAAGATTTCTGGCTTGAGTGTTCTGTGCTATAACCACTATATAATTTTACTAGATTGACTTTATCTTCAGATCCAGGGCAATGCATAGCCATAAAGGATCGTGATTTGTTTGGGAAAATTTCAACCTACATCAATAAAGTAGTTTAGATTATGCATAGAAGGATAGTATAAATAAACAGCCAATTTAAATTAATTTTTAAAACTAATTATTGTAACAATTTTGTGAAATATCTCCAATTGTTTTCCCTTGACTGCATGAATAAATAACATTATAGTACCTTGTGCAAAAACATCTAACAGAAACACCCACAGTCCAGCCTAATGTTCGGCACTCATTCTCACAGTACGATGTGAAGTTGGTTCTTCCACTGTCACTTGTCCAGAACTCAGTAAGAATTTAGCAAACACCAATTTTAAATCCAACTGATTTATTTGATAGTAAAATTGCGAGCTTTCAACACTCTGTCGTGTCTTCATCAGGCAAGTGCAGTGTTCTGGTCTGCAATAGCACACGTCAGCACAGACAGTCACAGATTGCTGATTAGAATGCGAATCCTTACATCTAACCTGCTATTCAAGTGTTAAAGTGGCTAACAATGTGTGTGAAGGGAATCCTGAGCATTGGTTAGAGAATTATGTATTTTCTCCAGACAGCACAGTAAGTGAGGTTTTTTGCTAACACTTCAGCAGTCATGGGCATTCGGCCTCCGACCTGCGGGTAAATGTTCTTCAAGGGGGCCTTCGTGACACACGACAGCGCAGAGTTGCTGAGCAGAGACTGATAGTCAAGTTCCGCACACATGAGGACGGTCTTAACAGGGATCTTGGCTTCATGTCACACTATCTGTAACCCCCGTAACTTGCCTGGGTTAGCAAAAAACCTCACTTACTGTGCTGTCTGGAGAAAATACACAATTCTCTAACCAATGCTCAGGATTCCCTTCACACACATTGTTAGCCACTTTAACACTTCAATAGCAGGTTAGATGTAAGGATTCGCATTCTAATCAGCAATCTCTGACTGTCTGTGCTGACGTGTGCTATTGCAGACCAGAACACTGCATTTGCCTGACGAAGACACGACAGAGTGTTGAAAGCTTGCAATTTTCTTACTACCCCAGTCCAACGCCGGCATCTTTACATCATGACTTGTCCAGAAGACAGGAGTGAAAAGCTTGAGGTTATTTAATTGCTTTTACAGTCCTGCAGTTTTGACAATCTTACTAATTTTAAACATTAACTCAGATGAAGTTTAAAATGTACTTCTAGCAGTATCATTGAAGTAAATATTAACAGTTTCTGATTTGGATCAGAAAGTCACAGGTTCAAGCTTAATCCAAGAGACGAGTACTTTGGTCCAGACTTTGTGATCAACAACGAATAAAAAGCTGTCACTGTTTGTTACATTTGCTGCTGCCCAGATTTTGGGGATCTTTGATCAGCAAGTTAGAGAACAATTTCAGGTCCTATGCATATCTGGGACCTGTGAGAGCAAGGCAAGCAACAGCTGGTCTCTTCAACCAAGTTGAGAGGTCCTTAGCAAAACATCGGGCTGTGTTTGCTCTCAGACAAGTAGAGCGGATCTGTAGGCCTGCCGGAAAGATTGGGTCCCCAGCCTACGGGTGCATGGCAGTTAAAACATCCCCAGTCGCTGAATTTAACTGTTCTTCCCAAGACCAAATTGGCTCCCTGTTTCATGCAGGGCCTCAACTGAACCTCCTCTAAAGCAGCCAGCGCTGGGAACAAAGATGGAAATCAGGCTGGTCAGTTGGGGCTGGCACTTTTAGGTCCCATTCACTTCAAATCCACTCCTTTGCGGGTATTGCCCATAATGCATAAACTAGAAAGTTAAGGTGAACGGTCATGTTCAATTCACATTGTATACAAAAAGCTAAGCAAAGAGAAGGATGATAGAAGTGGAAAAAAAAGACTGACAAGAGATAGAACAGTGAAATTATTCTTGAAAAATCTCCAATAATAATTAAAATCTGAAGAAATGAGACCTCAGTTACACAAATTAATTTTCAGTGCCATATTTTATTGTAATTAAGAGCTATTATGCTGCAAATTCATTTACATTTGAATGGACAAGCCTCAACTTTCCTGCATATTTAATGGGTGTATACTGCAACTCCATGCATTTGACTACCAAGTTTCTAAGGTGAGGTGCAAGAAAGGTTCTATAGAAGTATGACAAGTCTGACAGCAGCTTCCTAATTTATTTCTTTTATTCCAGATGTCAGACACTGCCGTTTGATTTACTGCAGAATAAAGTCAGCTGACAGTTTCATTATAATGAATAGCATTAAATTCAGGCCATATCAAGGCTAACAGTTAATTATAGCACTTTTAAAGGAGTTTTGCACTTTTGGAGGTACCATCTTTTAAATGAGTTAGTGGACTGACTTCTGCCCTCTTGACGTGAGTACAATAGATCCCATGCAGTATGAAGCAAATACAGGAGAGTTTGTTCTGTCTCTTAATCAAAATTTATCATTTAGCCTATGTATCACATAAAAAAAAATCAAGAGTCATTGATCTCATCACAATTTGTGGGACTTTGTTATGGAGAAATTGCTTGTTACATCCCCAACATTACAACAGTGGCAACATTCCATTGGCTGTGAAGCGGGTTCAGAGACATCATGAGGTTTTAAAGTATACTGTACAAGGCAAGTTAATCCTTTTGTTCCTTAAATCAACCATGAACATAAAAGATACACAACCCAACTACTTGAAGCAATTTCAGCAAAGTACATCAGCATTTGCAATTAATGAGACTTGTGCATAAGATTATGCATAAATGCATTTTAAACGATTATAGCTCATTTCAATTAAGCCTTTCCTTCCTTATTTTCATTGCATTTACATATCTCCCAGAAGTACAACACACAAATATGATGTTTTAATAACATAAGTATAATTTTTGCCAAACAACTCTGAACATGAAAATTACAGACAAGCTACACCAGTTGCCAGCTTGAAAAGCTAAGATGTTAGAAATTTACCACGGTAGAACAGCAGACATAATGTCTCACATGGCTTAAGATATGAACATTTGAAAAATATTAGAGGAATACTGTTTAAGTATCTAAGAAAAACACAAAACCTTTTGAAATTTGCCTAATATTCAATGTGCTGAATTTGACAGTCAGATTTTGCTGTAAATTTACCTGCGTAACAACAGATAAAGGTTCCTTTGTCGACATCATCCATGCAACGAACTCCCCAGCCTCTCTTTTTAGTTTTAAACAACTGCAGTCGGGTTTTAAGGCCATGTTGTACAACTCTGTTTTCGCACATTCTTTCATTACATTTGCACCATTTGTTACATTCATAAAGTCTGAGAAAAATAATGAATTTTACCAAATATTTTTCATATTGCAATATTGGACATCAGATATTCAATACTGGCATCTTAGATTAATTGCTGCTAATGCATTTGGCTGATATTTCAAAACATTCTTTATATTGGTTGCACCGTTACAGAAATAATTCCCATCAGGTAATAATCATTGCAAACAACTGTAAGCAGTAAAAATCAGAAATATAAAAAGGAGACCAATGTTACTTCAAAGCAATGATTAAAATATGTAGTTCCTGCACAACTTCAAATAAACTGCATTATTAATTTGTCCAGGGAGTCTTTTACGGTGTATTTTTCTGAAGAGGAATTCAGTTAGGGTCTCGTTTTACAATGAACACTACAAATTGAGCTAAGAATTGACTGTGCCACTGTTAAAGTGTAGCCTAAATACACCCTTAGAGGAAGGTGGATGCAATTAGAATTTTGCATTGTTGTGCCACATGCTAATTTCACAAAATGGTGCAACATAAATCTGCCTTGTATGCTAGAGGTTAGAAGATTTAACTAGTCCTGTAAACAGATCTCAAGAAAGAAAGCAACACTGTTGGTGCTTAACTTACCCAGAAGGTGCACATTGTAGAAGTCGTTTATATTCATACCCAGATGCCTTTTTAAATCTTCTGTTGACACTGGCTGTCAGCTGCTGGCAGGCACACCTAGATCTTGCAAACACACTACATTTTAATTATCTACACCAAACTTAAAGAACCATCTTAGGCTGAAATATTTCTGCATTTCATTCTCCAGTGCAACCATTTGAATAGATAAATACAATAAAGGTATACTTATATGACAGAGATCTGTGAATTACAGAATTGCTCCCTGAACAATTATGTATCATATGAGCAGACATAATGATCAATTGTTTGATAATAGGAGGATAATAGAAGGATAATAATTCAAGCAGCAGCACAGTGTAAGTTCTTAGCTTGCTGCCTCACTGCACTAGGAACCCAGGTTCAATTCCAGCCTTGGGTGACTGTGTGCGGAATTTACACATTCTCCCCATGTCAGTGTGGGTTTTCCCCACGTGGTCCAATTTCCTTCCATAGTCCAAAGACGTACAGGTTAGGTAGACTGGCCATGATAAATTGCCCCTTAGTGTCCCAAGATGTGTACGTTAAGGAGATTACTGGGACTTGCTGCTTAGAACTGCTCTCATTACTCCAAATATGGTCCAACCAAGGTTTTATACAAGTGATATATTATTTCTACCCATCTTGCATTCTACTCCTACAGATATAAAGGTCAGCAATCCAGTAGCCTTTTTTAAAATCTGTTCATAACATTTTACAATATAAAAACAAAGGACTTAGAAAGACTAAGCCATTCAGCCTTTTGAACCCACTCCACTTTTTGATAAGATCATGGTTGTCTAGTTGTGGTCTTAACTCCATGTTCCTATGTGTCCCCATAATCCTCCACTCCCTTGTTCATCAAAAATCTGTCTAACTCTGTCTTGAAAAAATTCAATGACCTTGCATTAATGTTTTCTGGGAGAAAGAAGTCCACAGAACTAATGACCCTCAAAGAAAAAAAAATCCTCATCTCCACCTCTTATTCTTAAACTGTGACCCCGAGTTTTAGTCTCATCCATATGGGGAACATCCTGGCAACATCCACCTTAAGTTCTTTCAGATTCTGATATGTTTCAGTGTTGTGGGGATTGTGAGCTGTTTATTCTCCCACTCTACCATTGGGATGGTTAATCGCCATGCCATCTGCCTTGTTTTCCTTTCAGTTCCTCTCAGATCCTACATGGTGAGTCCATTGGAAAATTTTCATGATCTATGTTGCAATTTTACATTTCCATCTACACATCTGACAATATCACCTAGTTTTGTGTATTGTCAAGTTTGGGTCTGCCGCTTTCTATCCCATAATCTAAATAATTAATAGTTGAAGCTAAAGTCCCAACACAAATACTCGTGAGAGACATCACTAATTACATGCTGCCAGTTACAGTACCTGCCCACTATTACTTCTCAATCTCCTATTGCTCAACCAATTATGCTCCCTAGCAATAGAGATGCCTAGGTTTCTGTTTAACCTTCAAATTCAGCTAACAGTTTCTTATGACGTGATTTAGTCAATTTCTGAGCAATTTTAACATATCATTCAGAGATATTAATTTACCAGAAATACTCTTGGGATATCCACAATTAGGTCAGTCTCCCAACTCCAAAATCTCTCACCTCTGTCAGAAATGTGTGTATTAAAGGTCCACTCCAAACACCTAATCTGAGCAGATTATGCTATGCAGTACACTGTCGAGAATGGAGTTTGTAGATGTGCCATTAAATTTGTTTAGCTGAACAAAAGGTTTCATGCACTATTTGCTGAACAGCAAGGGAGTTCTCCCAGAGTTGCAGTTACATATTTCCAACTTCACTCATGTCATTTGACCACTTACCTGGGTTTCCACTGTATGCAAGAACATTTATATTTTTAAAAATAGATCAAGAAGCAAGGGAACAAGATTTTAAAATGCTGGAAGTACTTAAGTCAGACAGTGTCTATGAAGAGAGCAGAATTAAAATTTCAGGTTGCTGATCTTCCATTAGTCAGCTCTGCTTCTCTCCACAGCTGCTGTCTGATCCACTGATTATCATTTATGGTAGGCCAGAATACAGTCCAGTTGCAATCCCAAATTTGGCAACTCTTGCAACATTATTTACCCATCAAATACATTTACACAAGAAGTACTAACTTGTCACTGCAGCCATCTGTGCAATTGCAGTGCTGTTGGAACACCTCTGCTGAATTGCTAATAAGATATCCATGAGGCAACCGTGCTTTTCTATATTTAAAATACTGCGGTTTAGAGACATCAACTGCATTGTACAGAGGGATTGGCACAGGTTCTATACCATGGCTTATATCGGCTTCATAAATAACAGGATTCTTGCAAGAAACTGTCCTTGAAAGCTGAACGTAAGTGTTGAAAGAGAAGAAATCCAATAGCAGAAAGTCACACTGGGTTTCAAAAATGTAGTCATGCACCTCCTTGAAATTCCGCAAACCTCTACCACAAGGAGCTTTGTAAAAAACATGGGGTGGCTCCAAGACCTCAGTATCCCAATGCAATTTTCCATGTCGTCTTTGAAATTGACAGAGTATAGGAATTCTCAGTGGGTTTTCCCCTTTGAAATAATCAGGAGTTGGAGGTGTCACTTTTGCAATACACAACCCACTGCACTGATGCTGTTGGAAGGTCAAACGCTCAGGAAGGCTAGGATGGCCAAGTCCCTCCATAGGAGATGGGTAAATGGTTGGGGAAGGCAGGCTCTTAATCACTGATGTTTGCCTAGAGAGAGAAAAAAGTTATATTTAATTATCCTATCACACTGGGAAATGACCACGTAACTTCAATTGTGATAGACCTGTTATGCCTTGTCCAATGCGTGGAACTGCTGAAATAAATTTTCAAGTGGTTATCAACTAATCATCTATAAATTATAGAAGATTGGTGAATATTAGTAAGCAAGATATTCAAATAAAGGAGATTTCAGAAATCAAAGCACAGAAAAGGCTGCTGTTTAGAGCATCTGGAAATACAACAGTTGATTGCATTCAAAACTTTATCCTAATTTTATATATTTCTATTCAAAATTTATATGCACACTTCTATAATAGAAAATACTATGCAAACTTACAATACTACCGTGCTCTCTTGCCAATACAACTGCAGTGCCACCATTGACAAGAATGAAATTACAGCATGATAATTTACATTGGTAGTTCCATTATAAACATGAAAAAGGTTGACTAGATATGCGTGTAAGCCTAAACTTTTACTATTAATCATATAGATACATGTTTGCTTAACACAAAAGTCATTTTCTGAAGTTTTTATACATTAATGAAATAAGTGAGGTCTATATGCATATTGAAGCCTGTGCTTCTTTTTGAGCCTGTGCATCTTTGTATGCAGTTTCACTCATAATAGTTAGCCACTGCAGTAGGAAAAACAGAATGGCAGAATATTATTTAAATGTTGATAGATTGGGAAATGTTGATGTTCAAATGGACCCGAGTCTCCTTGTACATCTGTGACTGAAAGCAAGCAAATAGTATGTTGGCCTTCATTGCAAGAGGATTTGAGCGCAGGAGCAAGGATGTCTTACTGAGGCTACAACTA
Organism: Sphyrna mokarran; assembly: GCA_024679065.1. Classification (NCBI taxonomy): domain Eukaryota; kingdom Metazoa; phylum Chordata; class Chondrichthyes; order Carcharhiniformes; family Carcharhinidae; genus Sphyrna; species Sphyrna mokarran. The sequence goes on along the minus strand of JAGIQG010000013.1, from coordinate 76,250,830 downwards.
TATACAGTTTTTATCTTGTCGCAGAAAGGATATACGTGCCATCGAGCATGTGCAGCGAAGGGTCATCAGACTGATTCCTGGGACAACAGGATTGTCATAGAAGGAGAGATTAGGTTGACTAGGTCTGCATAAAATTCTGAAAGGGTTGGACAGATTAGACGCAGTGATGATGCTCCTCTGGTTGTGAAGTCTGGAACAAAGTGTCACAGTCTTAGAATATTGAGTTGGCCATTTACAACCAAGATGAGGAGAAATCTCTTCACTCAGTGGAGTGATGAGCCAGTGGAATTCTCCACTACAGAAGGCTGTGGAAGCCAGGTGAATTAATATATTTGAGGAAATAAACTGTAATAAATAAAATTGCAAGTATTTCAATTATTCTCCAAAATTTTAAACAACAGTATATACAATCACACAAATAAATTTAAAATGCAGTGAGTCTTACAACGTCAGCTTAAAGTCCAACAGATTTATTTGGTAGCACAAGCTTTCAGAGCGTTGCCCCTTCAACAGGTGAGCTAAAGTGAGCATCAGTCACTAAGACTCAAAATTCTCAGGGATCCTAGGCCTAGCCCTCTGGGAGCAGGTGGAGAGCAGCAACACAGAATATAAATCTAATTCCTGACGGGAAAAAAAACCTGAAAAAGGATGCTGTAACCTGACTGACTGCTGGGAAATGTGTTAAATTTGAAAAAGAACACTGCAAAACTGAAAGAAATAAAACTAATTAAATTAATTAACTAAGTAGAGATGGCTCGGCAGCTGTAGTTGCATGATGTGAGAGCTGGCAGATCCCATTGTGAGCTGCAGTGAACACATCTGCAGCAAGTATTCGTTTCTTGAAGAACTTCGGTTTAGAATTGAGGAGCTGAGCTTCAGACACTGCAGCACATCCGAGAGGGGTACAGTTACCTGGACTTTGTTTCAGGAGGCAGTCACACCCAGTAAATTAGGTACCTCTAATTCAGTCAGTGGTCAGGGACAACAGGATGTGACTGCAAGTGAGGTAGGTAGGGGGATCCTAAATTCAGGAACTGAGGAGCCTCAGTGCTTGACCTTGTCCAACATGTATGAGGTACTTGCTCCTCATTGAACATGGATTATAAAATTCTGGCCAAAGTCACTGCCAACCGGGTCAAATCTGCTCTAGGGTCAGAGAGTCATCCTGATCAAACCTGTGCTGTACCCGGCAGGAAGATTTCTGACAGCCTCGCGCTACTCAGGGATATGACTGCCTACGTGTAGGACAGGTAAGTGGATACGTGCCTCATGAGCCTAGACCAGGAGAAGGTATTTGATAGAATATCGCACAGCTACATGATGGATCTGTTCTCCAAAATGGGATTTGGGAAGGGAATCTACAATTGGATCCAACTGCTCTACATAGACATCAGTAGCACAGTTATAGTCAATGGATGGGAGTCAGATAGTTTTCTAATCAGGTCTGGAGTCAGACAGGGCTGCCCTCTCTTCTCAGTTCTTTTTATGTGTTTCATTGAACCCTTTGCCGAGGCCCTCAGAAGCGACCCAGGCATCAAAGGGGTGACAATCCCAGGCAGCGGAGGCACGCAGGTCAAAGCCTCCCTGTACATGGATGATGTGGCTGTCTTCTGCACGCAGGTTCCTCCAGGTCTGCGAGCAATTCGAGCTGGCCTTGGGAGCCAAAGTCAACCAGGGCAAGAGTGAGGCCATGTTCTTTGGGAATTGGGTTGACAAACCCTTTGTTCCCTTCACCGTCAGGGCAGATTACCCGAAGGTGCTGAGGATATGGTTTGGAGAGGCAGGGGCATGCGCCAAAAACTGGGATGAGCGCATCGCGAAAGCCAGGCAGAAACTGGGCTTGTGGGAGCAACACTCCCTCTCCATGAGAGGAAGAAAACCTGGTGATCCGGTGCAAGGTGCTGTCCATGTTGTTGTACGTGGCGCAGGTGTGGCTTATCCCCAAATCAGTGATGCAGGCTATCTTCAAGTTTATCTGGAGATCAAAGACGGATTGCATCCGGAGGAAGGCGATGCACAAATCTCCAGGGAATGAAACATTCCCAACGTCACCCTCATCCTGATGGCCACCTTTGTGTACAGCTGTATCAAGCTGTGTGTAGTCTTCGGTACACTAACAAGTTCCATTACTTTGAGGTTCTACCTGTGTGTTGCAGAGGATAGGTCTGGCACAACTGACGCAGAACGCTCCAAGTAGTTGGACCGTACTGCAGCACCTGTTCTTCGTGGAGAAATTTTTCCACAAACACACTTTTGACCACATGGCGATTAAGCAGTGGTCAGCACGTAACGTTCCTGAGGCCCTGAGAGAAAAGGAGATGGCGGATCCTGTCGGATGATTTCCTGAGCAGACTGTCAGTGTCATCTGGCAGATCACCTCATCACCAGAACTTGCAAACAAGCACCAAGATCTGGCTTGGCTGGTGGTGAGAAGGGCGCTCCCCGTCAGATCCTTTATGCATGCTTGAGGTCTCAACAGCACTGCACGCTGCCCCTGAAGCGGCTGCGGGACTGATGAGACACCTCCTTGTGGAATGTGCCTTTGCAAAGAAAGTCTGGAGTGAGATGCAGTGGCACTTGTCGAGGTGCATCCCAAACAGCTCGGTGACGCAGGATTCTGTGCTCCATGGGCTGTTTCCAGGGAAGCACACCGAAACAAATGTCAACTGCTGCTGGAAGGTCATCAACTCGGTCAAGGACGCTTTTTGGTCCGCCCGAAAGTTGCTGATTTTCCAGTTAAAAGAACTGTCCTTGACCGACTATTGCAGACTGGCACATTCCAAGGTCCAGGACTACATGCTGAATGATGCGCTGAAGCTTGGGGCAGCTGCCACAAAGGCACAATGGGGAAAGGCCACACTATAAGGCCTTTTAACAGTAGCAGACCAAGGGCCCAGGACCTGCAGAATACCCTCGACCTATGTAACTGTGTGCCAATCTGAGCAATGACAGTACACAGTAATTTTTGAGGCACGTACATAGTTTTAAGTATCGAAATGAAATAACTGTACTTGCTCCCTGTGTGGATGAGGAAAGGGGCTGTAGGGAGGATGAGCTAGCCAATCTTTGCACTGTGGTAAGGAGGCCATTCAAAAGGGGACATCAAAAAGACAAGTGATAGTGTAGGGATTCTATAATTAGGGGGACTGATGGCATCCTTTCTAAACCAGATTGTGAATCCCACGTGGTATATTGCCTGCCCAATACCACTGAGGGACAGCTCTGACTACCTTGAAAGGATATTGGAGTGGAAGAGGGAGGATCCAGTTATTGTGGTCCATGTTGGGACAAACAACATAGGCAAGGCTTGGAAACAGAGCCTGTTTGGGGACTGTCAAGCACTAGGAACTAAACTGAAGAACAGAACCTAGAATCACAGAGGTTTACAGCATGGAAACAGACTCTTTGGCCCAACTTGCCCTTCTTTTATTTTAAAACCCCTAAACTAGTCCCAATTATCTGCATTTGGCTCATATCCCTCTGTACCCATTATACCCACGTAACTATCTAAATGCTTTTTAAGAGCTAAAATTGTATCTGCCTCTACCAATACTCTGGCACCTTGTTTCACTTCACTGTGAAAAAAATGCCCCTTTGTATCTCTCCTCTCTCGCTTTAAAAGGTCCTCAAGGATTATAATCTCAGGATTACTACTCGAACCTCTTGCAAATTGGCATAAGGATGAGAAAATTAAGGAAATGAACACATGCGGGAAAGAGAGGTTCCATTTCATAGGACATTGGCACTAGTATTGAAACAGGACGGGTCTGTATCGTTGGCACGGTCTTCACCGGAACTGATCTGGGACCAGTGCTCTAGTGGAAAAAATAAATAGGATGGTCACAATGACTTTAAAACTAGCAAGTTGGGGGGCAAGGGAAGAGCAGAAGTATGGGAAATATAGTGGTTAACAGAAAACAAAGCAGCAGGTTAGCACGTGGGGATAATGTTAAAAAAAACAGAAACCCTACACAGTGACCTAAGCCAGGAATCGAACCCAGGTCCCTGGAGCTGTGAAGCAACAGTACTAACCACTGTGCTACCGTACTGTCCCAAATACATCAAAAATCAGGAAAATAGTTAAAAGGAAAACTCAGGAGATGTTATTAATGAAGGTATTAGAATTCAAGAAGTATAAAAATGAGCATAAGGGCACTTTATTTGAATGCCTGTAAAATTCAAAACAAGGTAAACAAGTTGATGGCACAAATCATCATGAATAAGTACGATTTGATGGCGATTACAGATATGGTTGCAGGATGGTCACGACTGGGCGTTAAATATCTAGGGGTATCAGACTGTTCGGAGGGACAGACAGAAAGGTGGGGGGATGGTATAGCTCTGATATTTAAGGACGACAACAGGGTGGTAGTGAGAGATGATACAGGTTCTATGGAAAAAAGGTTGAATCTATTTGGATAGAAATTAGGAACAGTAAGGAGAAAAAGTCACTGATAAGTGTAGTCTATAGGCCACCAAATAATATCACCATGGGGCAAGAAAAAACAAAGAAATAACTGGGGCATGTAAAACCGGTATAACAATTATTATGGAGAATTTTAATCTGCACGTCAATTGGTCAAACCAGATAGTCAAAGCAGCCTTCAGGAGAAGTTCATAGAATGTATCCACTATAGGTTCCTTGAACAGTATGTAATGGAGCTTACAAGGGAGCAAGCTATCCTAGATCTGGTCACGTGTAAGACAGGAATGATTCATGCTCTTACAGTTAGTGATCCTCTTGGAAGAAGCAATCACGGTCTGGTTGAATTTAAAATACAGATAGAGCATGAAAAGGTAAAATCCAATACCAATGTCTTGTGCTTAAACAAAGGAAACAATGGGATAAAGAAAGAGTTGGCTAAGCTAGATTGGGAGCAAAAACTTTATGGTGGGACAATTGAGGAACAGTGGAGAACTTTCAAAGCAATTTTTCACAGTGCTCAGCAAAAGTATAATACTAGTGATAAGGAAGGACTGCAGAGAGAGAGATAATCAGCCATGGATATCTAAGGAAATAAAGGAGGGTATCAAATTGAAAGAAAATGCATACAAAGTGGCAAAGATTAGTGGGAAAGGAGGGGGCTGGGAAATATTTAAAAGTCAACAGAAAGCCACAAAAAAGCTTGAAAGAAAAGTAAGATGGATTACAAGAGTAAACTATTCAGAATATAAAACAAACAAGCAAGTTTCCACAAGTGTATAAAATGAAAGAGAGTGACTAAAGTAAACATTGGTCCTTTAGAGGATGAGAAGGTGGATGTCATAACTGGAAATAAGGAAATGGCTGAAGCATTGAACAGGTATTTTGTGTCAGTCTTCACAATGGAAGACACAAATAACATGCCAAAAATGGATGACAAGAAAGCTATGGTCGGTGAGGACTGAGAAACTATGGAAGAGGTAGTGTTGGGCAAGCAAATGGGGCTAAGGGTAGACAAGTCTACTGACCCTGATGGAATGCATCCTAGGGTACTAAAAGAGATGTTGGGGGAAATAGCAAGCACACTCATGGTAATTTACCAAAATTCACTGGACTCTGGGGTGGTTCCCACCGATTGGAAAACAGGAAATTTGAATGCCACTGTATAATAAAGGAGGTAGACCGAAGGCGGATAACTATAGGCTGGTTAGCTTAACTTCTATAATAGGGAAAATGTTTTAATCTATCAAGGAAGAAATAACGAGATATCTGGATATAAATTGTCCCATTGGGAAGACGCAGTATTGGTTCATGAAGGGCAGGTCATATTTGACTAATTTGGTGTAATATTCTCAAAACATTGCATGTGCAGTGGACAATGGAGAACCTGTGAATGTAGTGTATCTGGATTTCCAGAAGGCATTCAACAAACTGCCACACCAAAGGCTGCTGCAGAAGACAAAGGTTCACAGTGTTATGAGTAATGTATTAGCTTGGATACAGGGCAACAGAAAGCAAAGAGTGGGGGTAAATGCATGTTTTTCTGGTTGGCAATTAGTGTCCCACGTTTGCCTCAGGGATCAGTATTGGGACATTTGTTCATAATGTACATAGATGATTTGGAGTTGGGGAACAAGTGCAGTGTGTGAAAACTCGCAGATGAGTGGCAGAGCAAAATGTGCAGAAGACGCTGAAAGTTTGCAAAGGGATATAGATAGTCTAAGTGAGTGGACGAGGATCTGGAGATGGCGTATGATGTTGGTAAATGTGAAGTCATCCATTTTGATGGGAATAACAGCAAAATAGATTAATATTTAAATGGTTAAAAAATGCAGCATGCTGCTGTGCAAAGGGACCTGGGTGTCCTTGTGTAGGAATCCCAAAAAGCTGGTTTGTAGGTGATTAAGAAGGCAATTAACAGGTAATTAAGAAGGCAAATGTAATTTTGTCCTTCATTGCAAGAGGGATTGAGTTTAAAAAGTGAGGTTACGTTACAGCTGTACAAGGTACAATGAGGCCACACCTAGAGTACCGTGTAGAGTTTTGATCTCCTTACTTGAGAAAGGATCTACTAGCACTGGAGGTGGTGCAGAGAAGATTCACTAGGTTAATTCCAGAATTGAGAGGGTTGGCTTATGAAGAGAGACTGAATAGACTGGGCTACACTCACTAGAATTCAGAAGAATGAGGGGAGATGTTAGAGAAACATACTAGATTATGAAGGGAATAGATAAGATAGAAGCAGGGAAGTCATTTCCATTGGTAGGTGAAACTAGAACTAGGGGTCATGGCCTCAAGGGAAACAAATTTAGGACTGAGTTAAGGAACAACCTCTTCACACAAAAGATTATGAATCTGTGGAATTCCTACCCAGTGAAGCAGTTGAGGAAATCTCATTGAATATTTTTAAGGCAAAGATAGATAAATTTTTGAACAGTAGAGAAATTAAGGAGAATGGTGAGTGAGCGAGTAAGTAGAGCTGAGTCCATAAAAAGATCAGTCATGACCCTATTGAATGGCAGAGCAGGCTCGTGGGACCAGATGGCCTACTCCTGCCCCTAGTCTTATGTTCTTAAGTCTGAAGTTATAACATTTAAAATAAATACTGCATACTTAAACAGGGAACTGTCTGATACAGAATGTGCTTCCATTTCTTCAGAAATCACAAGCTTTTCTGAAATCTCCCGTTCATCATCATGCTGCAATCTTTCTTCATTTTCTGTATAAAAAGGCATATAGTGTTATTTATAGATATTGAGCACTTCCATAAAAACAGAAAATTTTGGCATGATACAATATAAAATCTACTGTGTAAACAGCACATGTGGATATGTACATGCACACATATTGGCATTATTAGCTTTGGTTCAGTGAATCAAAAGCATATATTTCAGTACAGTACTGGGAAGTGCTGCAATTTCAGAGAACTCCAACTGCCTTCTCAGGTGAATGTGGAAGTTTTTTTTTGCACCATTTTGATGAGCACTAGGAAACTCCTCCCCAGTGTCTTGCCCAATATTTTGACCTCTACCAACGTAACTATCAAGAGAATTCATTTGATCATTTGTCTTTTTTTGTGAAATCTTAGATGGAAGTTGGCTACATTTCCTACATTACAGTAGTGACAACACTTCAAAATCTATTTCATTGCATGCAAAGTGCCTTGGGCAGAATTTACCGATTGCCCTACAAAAGGCCTAAATAAATGCACGTTTTTTTTCTTATACACATGCAAACAGGGGATATTGGGATGTATATTCCCCTATAAAGTTTGCCATAAACAGAAACTGAATAACAGTAGAAATTAAAAATGAAATGCTCTCATAACCACAGTGCCCCTTCCACACCAAACTGAGTTTTTACTGCTAGCTTCAATTTAATATCAATGAAGTAAAGCTTGGCCTCTTACCTGTTGTATCAAATGAAAGTAAGGAGTCCTGGATTTCTGCCTTGTTAAGCAAAATCAAAGCCTTCAAATATTCTGCAGGAAATAAACATAACATAATAAGACTATGAAGGCAGATGACCAGAAGAATCTCATGGAATAAAAGATATTCATGCAGCAACCTTCTATATCAATGGAGAAATTGAATTGCTTGTCTCAAAGGGAAAGTACAGTCTTCATTTTACTCAGTTCAGTAAATTAGAATTCAATAAAATAGAAACAAAAGTTTCAAAAGAACAGGAAGGACAAACTCTAAAATATAACTGCACTTTAAATGTCCATTTTCATTTCCTGCATTACAGCGTTTGTAAGGGGAAAAAGATCTTGAAACAAAGAATTCAATATTTTCCAAACCATACTTTCTCCCCAAAACCCATTGCTATTTACTTAGTCACATTTGCAGTTGGGGAGGGCAGATCAAATTCACTTATTTCACTTTCACTAACTGTTACACTTCCTGAAAATAAAGGATTTCAGACTTGCAAAGCAGCACACTGCAAAGATTACAGACTAACTTGAAATTATGTTCACCCAACTAATGCTATTGAAGATTATTTGGTTGTTCAGGCTGAAGTGCAAAAATAAATGCATCCATATATACTTTGAGAAATGTGCTAATGGGATTCAGTGCTGAGCAGCTTGACATACTTCCATTACATTGCGGCTGGAACAAATGTTTAAAAATATTTTACTCCATTCTTAAAGTTACAAGCTAATGCGCAGGGCCGACTGAGCAGAACCAAATCCAACTCCTTGCTTATGCAAAAATCAAATTCAAATTGAATCCAATTCAATGTCCCTACATTGAAGAGACATGTAAAAGATACATACAAGATCCAATCTAACAAGAAAAGGCATTGCACCCCATCTTGGGCTTGATTTGATACTTGATCTCAGTCAAAAAGCTGGGAAAAGGCTGAGAATGGAACAAGCTATAGATGTTTATAGTAAGAAAATGCAACTTGATTATTTATACATCAATATTTGCTATAGTTAGCCAACCTTAGTGTACTGCTCTCTCCCTACAGCCTGATAATGTCCTTTACTTCATTCATCTATTTTCTCCATAGTAGGTAACAATTTGTGTCCATTGCTCCCCATGACAAAGAGTTCAATACTCAATCAATCATTCTTGAATAAATATTTTTTCCCTAAGCCCTCTCTGCTGATGACCTCTCAAGACTGACTCTCCAACAAAAACAGCTTCTTTCATTTGCCTTGTAAGATCATCATTTTAAGAATGCAGTTAAACTTTGCTTTTGCTGCAGTAAAAATAGCTATAGCATTTCAAATTGGTTCTCGTAAGTATTTTTGGTGCAAAAGTTGCAGTAAAATTCCTTGGTTTTAAAATGTGAATGTAGTGGCTTCATTCTGTTAGTAAATACCTAGGTTTTTTGCATTCTTAAAAACTAAGTCTCATCACTGATATTATTCTGTTATGTAATTGTTTATTTATGCTTAGTAAAGCATTAATCACTAATGTTCTGCAGTGTTCTTTAAATGAACGTTGGTAGAGCAGGGGAAAAGCAATGAGAAATTCAAAACAATAAGAAAAGCTAGACCTTTGAGGATACTTGAAGAAACAACTGATTGCCCAAGTACACATAGCAAAAAGAAAATGGAATTTGCAATTAAAATGATCTTGACTTCTAATTTATTGTCTCCAAATTCATAAAGGCATCACTTGACCTCATTTTTCAACTATAATTCTTTAACAGTAGAAGATTGCATCAAATAACTCTCTCGATCTCTCAGCTTGACAATCTCTGAAGTTTAACTCATGGAAGTATAGTCTTATAGTTACCAAGGTGCTTTTGAAAACACTTCTAGCTGGCATACAGAATTTCAACTGGAAAGAGATGTCCCCTGCATTTAGTTTGTTTCAGTCTAACTAAAGTTCAACTGCTTGCAAAACAGAAACACACACAGGAACCTGCTCACCGCTAATTAACCATGTTTCTGTTGTTTATCTCCCAGACAAGTTGGTCACATGACCACTTACCAGAAACCAGATATTACTACCAAAATCCCTTTTTAGAGAAATCCAGTTCTTCAAAGGACATCACCCCAATGTAGATTTTCCCCCAAAGCACATGGATCATCAAACAGCACATTACCAAACTCACACCAATGATTCTGGAGTTCTCCTGCCCAATCTAGAAAGTAACCTGCCACTGAAAATAAATATATCCTTATGATAGTTAGAATGTGACCTATTTATTGCATGCTAATAATTCTAAAAACTTGGTATGAAACTGCTGTATTGCTGGCCAACGATTACTCACAGCATTTTATTAATTGCATGCAGGTCCACAGAACAGAAGCTCATGCACAAAGCTACAATTGTCATTAATCTCTTAGCAGTTTCACTACGAGGAAACATTTAGCAAAATCAAAGCTCTGTTCAACTAAGCTCAGTTTCATTGAGTTTGTTACACCTGGGTGTCCATCAATGGCTTCTAAAACATACATTGGGATATCCAAAGGATATGTATTTGTGTAAATTCAAATTCTTTTCTTAGAAGGCAATAACTACTTTCCCATATTGAAGTTACAAATTTGTTATCCAAAATTAATGGCAGCTTTACTATTTATGAGATACAGATTGAAAGAACAAAAGTATTTGGGGAAAAGATAACTCATTACGCCATCAAATTTATTTACCTTGATCACTTGCCGAACCCTCAATAATTTTCTGTTTCAAGCAGTTTAACACATCAAAGATTTGTTCAAAGACATGGTTCACACTTCCAATGGTTTGGATTCGAATCCAAAATGATTTCGCTTTTTCTGGAGGAAGGGGCAGAAGAAGTAGAGTTTCTAAGTACTTGTGTGTTAAACAACTCCAGTTTTCTAAATCAGGTATTAAACAAAAAATATCAAAATTATGGCCACTTGAGCAGCATGGCTGCTTGTGCAGCACTGTGCATCAGGCAGCAAAGTAGCACAATGGTTAGCACTGTGTCACAGCACCAAGGCCCCAGGTTCAATTCCAACCTTGGGTGACTGCATAGAATTTGTACGTTCTCTCTCTGTCTGCGTGGCTTTGCTCCAGGTGCTCCAGTTTCCTCCCACAAATTAATGAAACATGGCTAAGGGAGGGCAAGGACTGGCAGCTCATTGTCCCAGGATACAGATGCTATAGGGGTTGCATATTTGACTAGAGAAAATATCACAGCAGTACAGAGATTTATGCGAGGATTCGGCCACTGAGATTGTATGAGTAGAACTGAGAAATAAGGAGGAAATTACTTTGATATAGTTGTGCTACAAGCCCCAAACAGTCAGTGGGAAATTGAGCAGCAAATATATAAGGAGATTACAAATAGTTCCAAGAAATATGGGGTGCTAATTGTAGGAGATTTTAACTTTCCCAACATTGACTGGGATAGCCACAGTATTAGAGGGTTGGGTGGAGAGAAATTTGAGAGTCTTCAGCAGGAGTTTCTCATTCAGTATTGGATGGCCTGACCAGAGAGAGGGCAAAACTTGACCTCCTTTTGGGAAATAAGAAAGGGCAAGTACAGAAGTGTTAGTGAGGAATCATTTTAGGATCAGTGACCATAATTCCATTCGTTTTAAAACAGCTGGATAATGATAGGTCTGGCCCAAAAGTTAAAATTCTAAATTGGGGTGCAGCCAATTTTAATGGCATCAAGCAGGAACTTTCAACAGTTAACTGGAGAAGTCTGTGGAAAGGCAAAGGGGCGTCTGGTAAATGGGAAGCTTTCAAAAGGGTGTCAACCAGGGTTCAGGGTAAGCAGATCTCTTTTAGAATGAAGGGCAAGGTTGGCAGAAGTTGGGAACCTTGGGACATTGAGGTCCTGATCAAGCAGGAGGAGGCACATGACATGCATAGGCAGCTAAGATCAAGTGAATCCCGTGAAGAGTTCAGGGGGTGTAAGAATAGAGTTGAGAGAATTCAGGAGGGCAAAGAGGAGACATGAGACTATTTTGGCAGATAAGGAAACAAGAATCCAAAAATCTTCTACAAATACATAAAGGCCAAAAGAGTAACTAGGTGGACAGTAGGGTCTGTTAAGGATCAATAAGGTCAACTATGTGTGGATCCACAGAGATGAGTGGAGTCCTAAATGAATATTTCTCATCAATACTTATGTTGAAAAAGGCATGAATGTTAGGAAACTTGGCGAAATAAATAGTGATTCTTGAGGAGTGTACAACAGAGGTGATGGTGCTGGAAATCTTAAAGCACATCAATGAAGATAAATCCCCAGGACCTGATGAAGTGTATCCCAGGACACCGTGGGAGGCTAGAGAAGAAAATGTGAGTCTCCTGGCAGAGACATTTGAATCAATAGTCGCAGGTGAGTTGCCTGAAGATTGGATGGTAGCAAATGTTGTGCCTGTGTTTAAAAAGAGCTGCAGGAAAAACCCTGGGAACTACAGACTAGTGAGCCTCACAACTGTGGTGGTAAGTTATTCGAAGGTATTTTGACAGATAGGATCTACAGGCATTTAGAGAGACAAGGACTGATTAGAGATAGTCTGCATGGCTTTTTGAGTAGAAAATCATGTCTTACAAGTTGGAATGGGTTTTTTGAAGAGGTAACCAAGAAGGTAAATAAGGGCAGTGCAGTTGATGTTGTCTACATAGACTTTAGCAAGGCCCTTGGCAAAGTACTGCCTGACAGTTGTTGCATAAGGTTAAAATCTCACAGGATTCAGGGTGAGGTAGCTAAATGGATACAAAATTGGTTGAAGAAGAAATCAGATGGTGGTGTACAAGGTTGTTTTTCAAACTGGAGGCCTGTGACTAGTGGAATGCCTCAAGGAAACAGTGCTGGGTCCACTGGTTATTGTCATTTATATTAATGATTTGGATGAGAATATAGGAGACATGGTTAGTAAGTTTGCAGATGACACCAAGATTAGTGGCATAATGGTTACCTCTTCAAGGATTGCAACAGGTTTTGATCAATTGAGCCAGCGGTCTGACAAATAGCAGACAAGGTGATAAATGCATGGTGATGAACCAGGGCAGGACTTATTCAGTTAACACAGGGCATTGGGAACAGTTATAGAGCAAAGAGATCTAGGGATACAGGTTCATAGCTCCTTGAAAGTGGAATCACAGGTGGACAGAGTGAAGAAGGCATTCAGCATGCTTAGTTTCATTTGTCAGAACATCAAATACTGGAGTTGGGATATCTTGTTGAAGTTATACAAGACATTGGTAAGGCAACACTTGGAATACCGTGTATAATTCTGATCATCCTATTATAGAAAGTGCAGAAAAGATCTACTAGGATGCTACAGGGACTTGATAGTCTGAGTTATAAGGATAGGCTGGAAACACTAGGACTTTTTTCTCTGGAGCATAGAAGGCTGAAGGGTATAGAGATGTATAAAATGATGAAGGACATTGATCAGCTAGATAGTCAATGTCTTTTCTCAAAGATAGGGGGGTCTAAAATGAGACAGCATGGGTTTAATATGAGAGGGAGAGATACAAAAGTGTCCGGAGGGGCAATTTTTTCACACAGAGGGTGGCGAATGTCTAGAACACGCTGCTAGAAGTAGAAGTAGAGGCAGGTATAATTTTATCTTTTAAAAAGCATTAGACAATTAGATGGCAAGATGGGTGTAGAGGTATAAGGGCCAAATGTGGGCAATTGGACTAGCTTAGGGGTTTAAATAAAGGGCAGCATCGACAAATTGGGCCGAAGGGCCTATTTCCATGCTGTAAACCTTTATGACAGTCCAAAGATGTGCAAATTTGGTGGACTGATCTTGCTAAATTGCCCCTTAACGACCAAAGATGTGTAGGTTAGGGGGATTAATAGAGTAAATATGTGGGGTTACAGGGATAGGAAGATGCTCTGTCAGAGAGTCAGTACAAATTTGATGGCCTTCTGCACTGTAGAGATCCTATGACTCTATGAGCCCTTATTACTCTCAGCTACTTTGGCTGAATCTGCTCAAATTGGAGGTAGCTTTCAAACTAGGATTTCAAATTTGTTGATGCTCAAATTGCATTTCAGGCTTTTTACTAAAATAATTAAACCCAAGCTTGAACAAAGTGGAAAGCTGAAATCTTCTGCTTATACTTGGCTAGATCCTTCAAATATTTTGCAGTCTTGTCTTAGAGTACAAATGTGATTTAAAAAATTCATGTTAGATCCAAACCATAGGGAAACGCGAAATAAGTTGTGGCTTTTTCCTCCAAAAATTAGAAGGATTTCCTGAAGGCATTTGACAAGATGCCACACCAAAGACTGCTGCATAAGATGAAGATGCATGGTATTACGGGTAATGTATTAGCATGGATAGAGGATAGGTTAACCAATGGAAAGCAAAGAGTGGAGGTAAATGGGTATTTTTCTGGTTGGTGATCAATGACTCATGGTGTGCCTCAGGGATCAGTGTTGCAGCTGCAATTGTTTACAATTTACATCGATGATTTGGAACTGGGGACCAAGTGTAGTGTGTCAAAATTTGCAGATGACATTAAGATGATGGCACAGCAAAGTGTGCAGAGGATGCTGAAAGTCTGCAAAGGGATTTAGATAGTCTAAGTGAGTGGGCGAGGGTCTGGCAGATGGAGTACAATGTCGATAAATGTGAAGTCATCCATTTTGGTAGAAACAACAACAAAATGGATTATTTAAATAATAAAAAATTGCAACATGCTGCTGTGCAAAAGGGCCTGGTATCCATAGGCCAGAATCACAAGGAATTGGTTTGCAGGTGCAGCAGGTAATTAAGAAAGCAAATGAAATTTTGTCCTTCATTGCTAGAGGGATGGAGTTTAAAAATAGGGAAGATCTACTAGGATGCTACAAGAACTTGATGGTCTGAGTTATAAGGATAGGCTGGAAACACTGGGACTTTTTTCTCTGGAGCATAGAAGGCTGAAGGGTGATCTTATAGAGATGTATAAAATGATGAAGGAACTGGGGACCAGTTGCAGCTATGTAAAATGCTGGTGAGGCCACATCTGGAGTACAGGGTACAGTTTTGGTCTTCTTACTTCAGAAAGGATATACTGGCACTGGAAGGGGTACAGTGGAGATTCACTAGGTTGTTTCTAGAGTTGAGAGGGCCAGTTTATGAGGAGAGACTGAGTAGACTGGGGCTATACTCACTGGAATTCAGAAGAATGGGGGGAGATCTTATAGAAACATACAAGATTATGAAGGGAATAGATAAGGTGGAAGCAGGGATGACAGGTGAAACTAGAACTAGGGGGCATGGCCTCAAAATAAGGGGGAAGCAGATTTAAGACTGAGTTGAGGAGGAACCTCTTCACACAAAGGATTGTGAATCTTTTTCAATTGCCTGTCCAGTGAAGCAGTTGAGGCTACCTCACAATGTTTTTAAGGCAAGGATAAATACATTTTTGAACAGTAAAGGAATTAAGGGTTATGGTGAATGGGTGGGTAAATGGAGCTGAGTCCACAAGAAGATCAGCTGTGATCTTACTGAATGGCAGAGCAGGCTCGAGAGACCAGATGGCCAACTCCTGCTCCTAGTTCTTATGTTCTAAAAGGTGGAGGGGGTAGACAAAGTGTGAGACCAACCTGATTGTCTTATACAGTACAGAGCAAGAGTGCATTTGACCAACTGATTATCTAATACAGTACACAGAAAGCTAATGTTGCCACTTGTGAAGAAGACAAAATCTAGGTGTCATAATTATAATCATTAATAAATCCAATAAGGAATTCAGGAGAAACTTTACTCAGAGTAGGTAGAATGTGGGACTTATTACCACAAAAAGTATTTGAGATGCCACAGATGCTTTTAAGGAAAAGCTGGATACACACATTACAGAGAAAGGAATAGAAAGTTATGGCAATAGGACTAGAAAAGGAGGATTGGTCGGAAGCTCCGTTAGCACTAAGAAAAACGGGGTCAATTACAGCTTTCACAAATTAATTTTTAAATCAATTGTATAACATGGCTGAGTTGCAAAGAAAATATTTTTCTGCAATGTTTGGTAAAATATTAGATGCAAGATTTAAGGAAATATGCCCTCATGCAAGATAACTTAAGAGGCACATTTTGTATCTGACACAAATGGATAAATGCAAGAAATATTAGATAGCCGTTCGATAAGAACAAAGAACAAAACAGCACGGGAAACAGGCCCTTCGGCCCAACGAGCCCGCACTGCCAGCCTGATGTTCCCACCTCTACCCGCGTTCCTTGTCCATGTTTATAGATCTATGGATTAAAAACCAAATTTGAGACAATTTAGGGAGAATTTGTTTTCCCAATTAGCCTAAGAACACATCTTTGGGACGTGGGAGGAAACCGGAGCACCTGGAGAAAACCCACATAAGCACGGGGAGAATGCACAAACTCCCACAGACACAGGCCCAAATCCATGTATCTGTACAGCACGGCGATAGTCACTGAGCTGTCATGTTGCCCATCAAATGGTCCAGGTCAAGCATACAAAGGTTGTGTAGAAAATTTTGACCGTAGAAGCTTGGTGAAATATTTTGTGTCTATTGATCTTGCAACTGAAGACAATGACTGATGTAACACATTAGGTATGCAACCACAATGGTAGGCAGAGGTTGTATTGAAATGTCAACATGTCTGGTGAAGTTGGGGGGTCAGTTCCTGGAAGATACAAACAGGAAACTTCTCGAGAAGAAAATGTGCAAATTGAAAATATATAATGGATAGGTGAGTACATAATATAGAATGAGGTACAGACCCAAGAATATAAAAAGGAGAGTGCTAAGATCCTCAGTGCGTAAATAAAGACAAATTAAGTTGTCTTGGTAAATCTAAGAACCAGCACCAAGGGCACAGGGTTTAAAATGAGAGACCAACTATTCCCTCCTGTCTTTGTTAAATGTAATTATTTTCCTTTTGCCCATGTTTTTGTACGCTATAAACTTGCTGTATAATTAGCAACAAATTTGTACTTATATTGAGTCTGTGTACAATTTTGAATGTGGGTCCAAAGTATGAAATTACTGCTAATAAATCATGAAACATTTGCGCTGACTGACCTGTTTTTGTGCTATATATTCTATGCACTAGTGCGGCGGTTCATAGAAAATGAAGAAAAAAAGTTATACTTCTACTTCTGTTTTAATTGTTAACCAAGTTGTGTGATGATGTTTGCACCTGAATCAAAGGGTTATTGGTTCAAGTCCCAATCTAATATCGAGTATAAAATCTAGGCTGTCACTGCAGTTCAGTGGAGTGATGCACTACCAGAGATGCCATCTTGTGGATGAAATGGCAAACTGAGATTCAGTCTGTCTCCACAGATGCACACAAGAGGATCCCAAGGCACAACTTCAAGCAACAGCAGGACAGTTCATGAGCATCTTGACCCACATTTATCTCTCAACCAACATCATGAAAAAAGTTCTCGTTATTATCATGTTGCTGTTTGTGCGATTTTAAGTGCAAATCAGTTGCTGGATTTGGCATTTTACAACAGTGACTATACTTCCATTATCTTAAATCTTTGGAGATATCCTAAGATTGTGAAGGATGCTCTTTCAAAGCAAGTCCTTGAGTTTTGCCTGCATGAGATTCACAGACTGAAATGCAACCAATTAATAATGGACTACTCAAGCCTAATCTTGAAGTCTGAAATGTAATACTTACTGAAAGAGCTAAGGTCTTGGAAAGCTGCATTTGATACACTGGAATCCTATCAGAAATTAGAACATTGGTCAATCATTCACATTAAAAAAAGTTCAGTTTCTTCTTTTCCCCCAATGATTTAGCTCTTTCATGCTTTCACATACCACCATGCATCACAAATAACTCACAAATAGGTGGGAAAGAAATATTCTAGACAATTCCAATCAAAGTAAGTCATATGCATCTCTCGGAGAAATGTAATTAAAATGCACAAAGATTTTGTGTTTCCTAGAAACATTATGTTTAGACTGTCTGAACAAGTTCTGTGTCCTCTTTTTACTGCCAATTTAATTAGACCATTAGAATCACATGCTGTGCAAGAAACATAGAATCCTCGTACCCTTAATGGCCATTCCTCATTTATGAGATTGGACAGTACGAGTACCAATAGGCAATATGACAGCTTGAATTCTCATGAACAAGTTAAATGATGTTTATCTCTTGCACACTTTCAGCAAATGTTACTGATCTGAATGATTCAACTATTCAAAACCTTCATTTTATACAGAATCTGGCACAATTCAGACTTTATTTTCTCAAAATTTTTTTGCTTCTTTTAAAATGTCTTTTCTGTTCTTATAAAATTGTGGTAATAGTTTAACTGAATGCTTTTTTTCAAAGACAAATATCGAAGGAATCAAATAACTAGTAGCAGCAGCAGCAGTATGGAAATATACAGCAGATCAAATTCAATAACAAACTAAAATACCAGATTTTATTTTATATTACTGGCTGCATACCTATACAGTACCTTCAAGGTTCCATCATCAAGTAAGTAGGAAGGGTGCTTCTGGCATTTTTTGAATCTTCTATCTTAACATAAAGAAATGTAAAATTTAGCCAATGAATAGCATTTTTATATTCAATTGCTTAATTTTATATATATAAAAAAACTGATTTCTGGTGTCATTAATTCACAAACAAGCTTTCAAAAGCTTTTTTTCCCCTCAACAAAATATCAAAAATTCACCTGTATTGAGCCTAATTTGCTACCTCAAATTTCACCCCTCCAACCCTCCCATTTCATGTGCTTTTCCCTTTAATATGTATCCAAACAGAAAATCTGCCTGCAGCATACTCTTCCTTGCCCTGAAGGGGAGCAGCAATAAACTGCACAGAACTCCCAAACTGAAGTATATAGCATATAGACCATGACTTGTTCCATTTCACAAGAAGGTGCGGAGATCTTCTAGTACCTTGCTTCACTTCCAAGCCAAACAGGAACATTAGCACAAAATGCTGCAACATTAAATAACACCAATTTAAGGAAAGTAATCAAGTGATTGTACACATGGTCAACACAATCTGAACAGTATCTGCTAAAGCTACTTTTGAGAATGCAAACAGTAAAGAAATACTCTTGGGCTCTTTGGAAACAAATCTGTATGGAAATAAGATGACAAATTAAAGACAAATTGGAAGCATTATTTAAAATTAAAGGGCTTAAAAAATTACTAAATTGCCCAATTGTGTGTGAATCAATAGCAATTCTGTAATGAATAACACACATGACTGAAGATCTGAATGTTTTTTTTTTACCATCTTTTGTTCTATCACTGATTTTCTCATTGAAGTTTCCTTCTGTAATATTAGAACTTGTGTCTTCATCACTGCTGCTCGTGTAACAGACAACAGAAGGCAATCCATGGGCTTTCTTGGTATTTCCATTTTCCTCATTACTTTTATGGTTTTTGCAATGCAATCTGTAAGAAAAAAAAAGTTTGGCAGAAAGGGGAAAACAGTACCAAAATAGGTATGAACAGATTGCAAAGAAATTAAACAGCTTCGTCTCATTATCTTTAAAAATGATCATCAGATATATAGTAGCAGACAATGTAGAATAAAACATGCAGTTAGAGTTAATCAAAGCCAGTGGACATAGATTTCTAAAAGATACCTGAGAACACAAAATTCTGAGTAGAAATAACAGGATGAAGAAAGAAATACTGCTGTAGGTTCAATATATTTTCATAAAAAAGGCAAATATAACAGAGCGACACCTGGAGTTATTGTGGAGAGTGCTGCCAAAGGATAGGAAGAAAAGTGGATGTAGGAAGTAGAAAGCACACATCACACTCAAAGGTTTCTTAAAATGGAAAGATATTATGGGTAATATTTTGAAGCATTCATGTTAGGGACATTTTTATTTACAAAATCTTTTTATTTACTGTAAGTCTAGCAGCTGTAGAAGACAATACATTATAAATTATTACTATCCTGTTAAAGAAAAAACATGATGTAAAGATGCCGGCGTTGGATTGGAGTGGTAAGAACTCAGTAAGAATTTAGCAACACCAATTATTCATCCAACCGATTTATTTGATAGTAAAATAGCGAGCTTTCAACACTCCCGTGTCTTCATCAGGCAAGTGCAGTGTTCTGGTCTGCAATAGCACACATCAGCACAGACAGTCAGAGATTGCTGATTAGAATGCGAATCCTTACATCTAACCTGCTATTCAAGTGTTAAAGTGGCTAACAATGTGTGTGAAGGGAATCCTGAGCATTGTTAGAGAATTGTGTATTTTCTCCAGACAGCACAGTAAGTGAGGTTTTTTGCTAACCCAGGCAAGTTACGGGGGTTACAGATAGTGTGTCATGAAGCCAAGATCCCTGTTAAGACCGTCCTCATGTGTGCGGAGCTTGGCTATCAGTCTCTGCTCAGCGACTCTGCGCTGTCGTGTATCACGAAAGCCCCCTTGAAGAACATTTACCCGCAGGTCGGAGGCCGAATGCCCATGACTGCTGAAGTGTTCGCCCACAGGAAGGGAACTGTTTTGCCTGGTGATTGTTGAGCGATGCTCATTCATCCGCTGTCGTAGTGTCTGCATGGTCTCCCCAATATACCATGCTTCGGGACATCCTTTCTTGCAACGTATTAGGTAGACAACGTTGGCCGAGTTGCAAGAGTATGTACCGTGCACCTGGTGAATGGTATCCTCACGTTTGATGATGTCGTCCATGTCTATGATCTGGCATGTCTTGCAGAGGTTGCTGTGGCAGGGTTGTGTGGTATTGTGGTCACTGTTCTCCTGAAGGTTGGGTAGTTTGCTGCGAACAATGATCTGTTTGAGGTTGTGCGGTTGTCTGAAAGCAAGAAGTGGGGGGGTGGGGATGGCCCTAGCGAGATGTTCATCGTCATCAATGATATGTCGTAGCTTCTCCGCTCCGGGGAAGTACTGGACAACAAAGGGTACTCTGTCCACCGTGTCCCGTGTTCGTCTTCTGAGGAGATCAGTGCGGTTTATCGTTGTGGTCTGATCTCCTCAGAAGACGAACACGGGACACGGTGGACAGAGTACCCTTTGTTGTCCAGTACTTCCCCGGAGCGGAGAAGCTACGACATCTTCTCCGGAGTCTTCAACATATCATTGATGACGATGAACATCTCGCTAGGGCCATCCCCACCCCCCCACTTCTTGCTTTCAGACAACCGCACAACCTCAAACAGATCATTGTTCGCAGCAAACTACCCAACCTTCAGGAGAACAGTGACCACAATACCACACAACCCTGCCACAGCAACCTCTGCAAGACATGCCAGATCATAGACATGGACGACATCATCAAACGTGAGGATACCATTCACCAGGTACACGGTACATACTCTTGCAACTCGGCCAACGTTGTCTACCTAATACGTTGCAAGAAAGGATGTCCCGAAGCATGGTATATTGGGGAGACCATGCAAACACTACGACAGCGGATGAATGAGCATCGCTCAACAATCACCAGGCAAAACAGTTCCCTTCCTGTGGGTGAACACTTCAGCAGTCATGGGCATTCGGCCTCCGACCTGCGGGTAAATGTTCTTCAAGGGGGCTTTCGTGATACACGACAGCGCAGAGTCGCTGAACAGAGACTGATAGCCAAGCTCCGCACACATGAGGAAGGTCTTAACAGGGATCTTGGCTTCATGACACACTATCTGTAACCCCCGTAACTTGCCTGGGTTAGCAAAAAACCTCACTTACTGTGCTGTCTGGAGAAAATACACAACTCTCTAACAATGCTCAGGATCCCCTTCACACACATTGTTAGCCACTTTAACACTTGAATAGCAGGTTAGATGTAAGGATTCGCATTCTAATCAGCAATCTCTGACTGTCTGTGCTGATGTGTGCTATTGCAGACCAGAACACTGCACTTGCCTGATGAAGACACGGGAGTGTTGAAAGCTCGCTATTTTACTATCAAATAAATCGGTTGGATGAATAATTGGTGTTGCTAAATTCTTACAAAGAAAAAACAGTCAAGGTAACTGAGTCACCTCATAATATCAACCTCCCACCACCACAGAAGAGGACTGCAACAGCATTATAGGTTTGTTTACTTACAGCATCGTGGGCTGTTTCATTATAAATTAGTTTTTTCATTCTTAGTTTTTTTATTCTTTAGTGCTGTGTGGATGCAGCTGATAAGGCCAGCACTGTTTCCCCATCACTAATTTATTTACTTATTAGTGTCACAAGTAGGCTTACACTAACAATGTAAAGAAAATCCCTTAGTCGCCACACTCTGGTGCCTGTTCGTGTACACTGAGGAAGAATTTAGCATGGTTTTCAGATTGTGAGAGGAAACGAAAGCACCTGGAGGAAACCCACACAGACATAAGGAGAATATGCAGACTCCACACAGACAATGACCCAAGCCAAGAATCAAACCCAGGTTCTTGGCGTTGAGCCAACTTTACTAATTACTGTTCCACCGATGACATTGTGCTCGAACAGAGTGGCTTTCAGAGGTCAATTAAGCACATTTGTTCTGAGTCGCATGCAGGTTAGATAGGGCAAGGGCAGCAAATTTTCTTCCCCAAAGAACATTAGTAAACAAATGGGTTTTTATGATAATTGATAATAGTTTCATACTCACCATTACTGAGACTAACTTTATATTCCAGATTCATTAACAGAATTTAAATCATATCCCCACAGCATTAGCTTCCATTTTGGGATTACTAGGCTGGTGAAATTACCATAATGTCACAGTTCCCAAATTAAGGGCTTTACTAACAAATATTAAAAAAACATAAAATTTGAGTTTAAACTATATATATCTATTGCCTTGGTCCCATCAAACCCTCAAATCAGTCTTGATTACTATGAACAGTCTCCAGGGAGAGATTAAATAATTTTAGGAATGGGGGAAACCATTTGGAATTTGCAGATGATATCAAATTTTGGTGGAGGTTCTGGCAAAGCATGTAAGACTGCAGAACACAGACAGGCAAGAATAGCAGATAAGTGGTAGATGCAGCTCAATGTTGAAAAATGCAAAGCAACCACTTTCAAAGAATATATCTCAACTGACAAGATTTAGCATGGAATAAAGGAGCAAAAAGGTCTAGGTTTGCAAATACATACATCATTAAAGACAGATGACAATTACATAAAAAGCAAACAAAATATTTGATGGTTCCCACCCTTTTATTTGCCACGGCACTGTTCTATGCTATAAAAATTTTTGATATCTTTTTATGTTTTCTTCCCTAAGTGGGAATTTTTTTCTTAACCTCTCCATCATTTCCTTTCTCCTAGAGTTTTGCTCCTTCTGAGCTTTCGTTCTTTGTGCAGGTGCATGTCTTCAGCGCCAAGTTTCGCTGGTCATGCACATGGGCCTGACCAACATGAAGAATTTAAACCATGCTTATGCAGCTCTTGTCAAGCCAGCACACGCCCAACATTCATCAGATCTTGAGGATGCCAACCACAGAGCTGAAGACAAAAAGTTATTCTTAGTTTAATTACATTAATTTTGAATCTATTTTTGCAGCATACTTGTTGCACTGTTCGTTCCTCCCTTCCAGCATTTTGTTGATCAAGAGTAAACTATGGGATAGTAAATGGCCAGGTTGGATTCGTCCTGTTTTAACTATTCAAATCTATTTTGAAAACCACGATTGAACTTGCCTCCACAAAACTCTTGGGCAATGCATTCTAGATCTAAACATTCTGTATAACAAAGAATTCTCGTGACACTGTTGCTTCGTCTCTCAGATTAAATTAATGTTCTTGGGTTTACCCAAGGAAACGTCTTGGTACAGACTGTTGATGAATTGAACACCTTTTGCAAATCTCTTCAGCATAAGAGGAACCACTGATTTAGAAGCCTAGTATGCAAAAGGGAGGTCATGTTGAACCATTGTAAAACTGCAGTTGAAATATCATACATAGGCTTTAGACCCCCGATTATAGAAAAGATATAGATAGATTCTGTGATTCTTTGCAAAAAGCAATGGTAAAAATTTAGTTCAGTTTCAAATGGAATGTTAACTGCAAACTACTCACTCCTGGTATGAACAGGCACTTTACAAGCATAGACCTGTTGCAGTCAGATGGAATAGACGGGGAGAGAGGTGGGGAGGGGTGTGACCTAATGCAAGTATTTAAGGTTGTGAAAAGGTTAATAATTTGTTACTATTTTTATAGAATGGTTACAGGAGGAGGCCTGTGCTAGCTCTAACATAGTTCAATTTCCCCACTTTTTCCCATAAACCTCCAAATACTTGCTCTTCAGATTTTTAAAAATTCATTCGTTCAAAGAATGCAAGCAACATAAGCTGGGCCAGCATTTTTGTCCATCCCAATTGCTCTCGAAAAGATGGCAGTGAGCCTTCTCATACTACTACAGTCCACATAGATACCTCCACAATGCTGTTACAGAAAACATTCCAGGATTTTGACTAAGTGACAGGGAAGGAACAGAAATGTAGTTCAAAATCAGGATTACATGCATAGCATGGAAGGGAACTTGCAGATGATGTTGTTCCCATGTTAGTGACACCTTCCTGCACTTTGTTGATCAAGAGTAGACCATCGGGATGGTAAATGGCCAGGTTGGATTCATTCTATTTTAACTTCTGTTTTGAAAACCATGATTCAACTTAAGGCGTTCTATAGTGTACTGTCCTTCATCAATCGAGGAATTGCATTTAGGAGTTGGGGGATAATGCTGCAGCTGTATAAGACCCTGGTAAGACCCCACTTGGAGTACTGTGCTCAGTTCTGGTCACCTCATTACAGAGAGGACGTGGAAGCCATAGAAAGGGTGCAGAGGAGATTTACAAGGATGTTGCCTAGATTAGGTGGCATGCCTTATGAGGATAGGTTGAGAGAGCCCGGTCTTTTCTTAGAGTGACGAAGGATGAGAGGGGACCTGATAGATGTGTACAAAATGTTGAAGGGTATTGGTTGAGTGAATTCTTAGGACTTTTTTCCCCAAGCTGAAACGGCTGCCACAAGAGGACACAGGTTTAGGGCGCTGGGGAGCAGGTACAGAAGAGATGTCAGGGGTAAGTTTTTCACTCAGAGGGTTGCTGGTGTGTGGAATTGGCTGCCGGCGGTGGTGGTGGAGGCGGCAGATTTGATAGGGTCTTTTAAGAGATTTTTGGATATGTACATGGGACTTACTAAGATAGAGGATTATAGATAAGCCTGATAGGTAAGGATATGTTCAGCACAACTTGTGGACTGAAGAGCCTGTTTGTGCTGTAGTTTTTCTATGTTCTATGAACTTGCCTCCACCACATTCTCAGGCAGTGCATTCCAGATCTAAACATTCTCTGTGACAAAGAATCGTCATGATTCTGTTGCTTCTTTTGCCTCTTGAAATTGATGTCCTTGGGTTCATCAAAGGGAACATCTACTGGATACAGATTGATGATGATTTTGGATACCTTTTGCAAATCTCCTCAGTTTTCTCTTCTCCAGGGAAAACAGTCCCAACTTCTTCAATAACCCCACATAAGCAAATAAATAGAATTTCAGTTATTAGTGTTACAAGTAGGCTTACATTAACACTGCAATGAAGTTACTGTGAAACAGTATCATAGAATCATTTACTAAATTCATAGTACATTTTATCTTTTGACTGTTCACTTTGTAACTTTCCAGACTCAATGTGGAGATCAGATCAAAACCTCTACCCTATTTTGTTTTTCTGTCATTTGTGTTTTTGGAATGGCAGCTGCTGGCAACAACTATACTTCCCTATTTACACTTCCTCTAGACACATCTTTTGTTGTTTTACTTCCTCCTCTCAATCTGCATCATCACTCCTCATCATTTAATCTCTCAAGCCTTCTATCTTATTATAGACCTCCTATCTTGTTCGTACCTCCCCTCACTGCTTAAAAACCTAAATATCTTAGAATTCAATTCTGATGAAGGGGCACCACCCTAAAACATAATCACTGCTTTTCTCCCCAAAGATGGTACAAGACTGCCGAGCATTTCTGTTTTTATATTGGGGCAAAGAGTTTCCATTCAACAAATTCCTCATGGTAGACTGATAGAGAAGGTGAAGGCGCATGGGATACAGGGTCGGGTATGTAGATGGGTCGAAAACTGGCTCGGAAGGAGGAGACAGAGGGTAGTAGTGGAAGGCTCTTTTTCCGGCTGGAAGCCTGTCACTAGTGGAGTGCCACAAGGCTCAGTACTAGGTCCTCTTCTATTTGTGGTCTACATAAACGACTTGGAAGTAGGGGTAGGTGGTGAGATCAGCAAATTTGCTGATGACACCAAGATGCTTGGATTGGCGGGTACAGAAGAGCAGTGTCAGGCAATACAACAGGACATAGACAGGTTGGTAGATTGGGCAGATAGATGGCAAATGGAATTTAATCCGGAAAAATGCGAGGTGATGCATTTTGGCCGGAAAAATGTAGAAGAGAATTATAGGATAAAAGGTAAAACTATAAGGAGCATAGAGACGCAGAGAGACTTGGGGGTGCAGGTTCACAAGTCTCTGAAGGTGTCCTCACAGGTGGAGAAGGTGACAAAGAAGGCGTATAGTATGTTAGCTTTCATAGAAAAGGGTATAGAATATAAGAGTAGGAGTTTGATGTTGCAGTTGTATACAACTTTGGTTAGGCCTCACTTGGAATACTGCGCCCAGTTCTGGTCTCCGTACTATCGGAAGGATGTGGAGTCCTTGGAGAGAGTGCAGAGGAGGTTTACCAGGATGCTGCCTGGTATGGAAGGACTGTCCTATGAGGAACGATTAGATAGACTGGGGTTGTTTTCCCTTGAAAGACGTCGGCTTAGAGGGGATCTCATAGAGGTGTATAAGATTATAAGGGGTATAGATAGAGTAAATGGAGGTAAACTTTTTCCACCTTTAGAAATGGATAGGACGAGAGGTCATGGCCATAGGGTGAGGGGGGCTATGTATAGGACGAATATTAGAGGGCAGTTTTTCACACAAAGGGTAGTGGGGGTGTGGAATGCACTGCCGAGTAAGGTGGTGGGAGCAGGCACGCTGGGGCTGTTTAAGGGTCTCTTGGACAGCCACATGAGCGGTATGCAGATAGAGGGATATATTAGGACTGTTTAACTACGGCTTTTTTCCACAGGTAATTCGGTCCATAATTTGAGCACGCATTCGGCAGGTGGTGCGGGTACAGCTCTTGGATGTTGATTCATGGGTTGCCTGGTACCTCATGTCGTATATGAGTGCTTTATGTGGACCACCTGAAGGGCACCATGACAGCTCAGAGACTATCGATGTGGCTGTGCAGACACTTGGAATTGGGCCGGTGTCTGCGGGAGTTTGCGCGTTCTCCCCGTGGTTGCGTGGGTTTTCTCCGGGCACTCCGGTTTCCTCCCACAACCCAAAAATTCGCTCTTAGGCTGATTGGGTAACAAATTGTCCCTATGGTGAAAATTTTCCAAATTAGGATTAATATATATATTATTATATAGGAATATTAAAATAGGATAATGATTTGGTATTACGGTGGCGCAGGCTCGTTGGGCCGAAGGGCCTGTTTCCCGTGCTGTGTTGCTTAATAAAAGTTTAACAAAATCCAGAAGTGGTGCCTTAGACATGCAGTTCTCTCATCAGTTCAGGACTGGAGTTCCAGCTTAAATTAGATGTTTAATACTCTAGATAGGTTTAAAGGTTACATTTACAGATCAATAACTTGCATACCTGTCAACCCCATTGCCAATGTTTTTAACGAAATTTACGCCATCAGGAGCTGCATAATGCAAGCCATAAGTCATCATGGAGTGTTTAAATTTACACTCTATATCAGCTTCTGTCTGGTTGCACATTGACTCTTCCTGTGAAAATGAATAATTTCTACATTAATTATCTATTTTTACTTGAAAGAATTTTGAACATTTCTGAGCAAAATAACAACAGGAAGCTACAGGTCAGATATAAAAGTTGAATTCAAAAATTAAAGGATAATGGAAATAAAATATTAAGTTACATACAAATTAACTGAAGAATATTAAGATTAATATCAATAATCATTTCAACTCACAGTTATTATCCCCCTGGACGAGGATTTGTCTGTTTGACCGTGAGATTCCGTAAGTCTCACCTGAGATTCTTTCCTTAGACCATAAGTGCATTGCTTTCTTTGTGGTTCTGAGTCATTTTCTTTGGCTTGTGCAGTGTCCTGAATATTTTCAGTACTTCCAGCAGAACTGCCTGAATCAGACACGTCATATATTAAGGAAATGACAAAGTTCATCTTTCTTACAATATCATTTTTGTATTCTGCAGCTTATTTGGTTCATCAATCTAGCACTGAATCCCAAAGGATATTTTTACCAAGGCAGTAAAGTTCAGAGAAGTATTGATGTTCACGCAGGGCCCCAATGTCAAATTCTACCCCTGCATAGTTATTTTGCAAACACTATTAACTTACCTGAGTATTTAATCCTGAGCATCGCCAGGTGCTCGTGATCATACAATCAAGCCTGAAGTAGCTTCCTTCCAAATATTTATCTCAATATGCCCAATATAAATGTGTGTGAGCTAAAACCTTTTGGGATTTTAAAATAACTGCTTCTTTGACAAATCTGTGGCTTATTGTAGCATACTGAATGATATGCATTAATATCAAACCATGCTTTACGTAAGTAAACAGCACAACATTAATATGTGACCCATATATGATCAGGGAAAAAGGGAAGTAAATTCTTTCAATACTGATTTGGTTTATGTATTGCATCAAATGCATTCACAGCCAGTTTTACATTTGAAGAATTTTTACCCCAAACTCATTCTGAGCACTTTAAAACCCCATTGATTCAGAGTGCCCATTTAACAAAAAGGCATCATCTTGCCGCAATATCTGTTTGTTCCGAGGGGAATAAAATGACAAAATAATTTCAGTATCATAATAACCCACAGTACAACTTTGAAATATTTTATGCAAATATTCCAAGAAAGATCTAGTCGTAGGCCAAATGTTACGATCCCAGTCAGGGTCATAATTAGACAGGAAGATTCCAGAATGGGACCCTGGATGAAAAGACTGCAGCTTTTACTTTTTTAAAAAAAAATGGGAAAGACTGCTAATTATTTTTAATAAAAACATTCAATAATTGAATGATACAATATTCCTTTACTTTCCCCTTAACAATTACACACAGATTTTAAAGATTAACACAGCTGACAAAGTACTCCTTAGCTATATTGGTCTCAATAACATAGTGTCTTTAAGAATACAGATTTCCTGTGATCTAGAATATAGAACATAGAACAAAACAGCACAGGAAACAGGCCCTTTGGCCCAACGAGCCCTTGCCGCCACCTCGATGTTCCCACTTCTACCCGTGATCCCTGACTATGTTTATAGATCTATGCATTGAAACCAAATTTGAGACAATTTAGGGAGAATTTGTTTTGCCAATCAGCCTAAGAGCGCATCTTTGGGATGTGGGAGGAAATCGGAGCACCCGGAGAAAACCCACGCAAGCACGGGCAGAATGCGCAAACTCCCACAGACATAGGCCTAAATCCACATATCTGCACAGCACAGCAATAGTCACCGAGCTGTAATGTTGCCCATCAAATGGTCCTGGTCAAGCATACACTAACGACATGAAGCACTAGGATACTCTCAAAAAATCCAAGAGCAGCCCTCTCACGACCCATCACGTGTATGCCCCTTGTTAGACAACAAGGCAGACCAAAGCACCTTTAGGTTAAAACAAATACATCAATATCATTGACTATTTACACACTTCCCAGGGAATTCCCAAGGCTCACGATCCCTATTTTAAATCAGTTTTCTATATCCCTCCATTCCCATTCTGTTCATGTGCCCATCTAAGTATCTCTTAAATAACTCCAAAGTGCCCACCTCTGCCACTTTACTTGGCAGTGCGTTCCATATCCCCACCACACTGTGTGAAAAAACTCCCTCTAGCATCCAAATTATACCTTACCCCCCCTCATCCTAAGCCCGTGACCCCTTGTACTATTTGAGTCCATCCTAGGAAAAAGCTTAACCCTGTTTACACTATCTGTACACATCATAATCTTGTGCACCTCTATTAGATCTCCTCTAGGTCTCTGTCTTTCTAAGGAAAACAGCACCAATTTGCCTAACCTCCCCTCGTAACTCAGACCTTCCATACCAGGCAGCATCCTGGGAAACCTCCTCTGCACTCTCTCCAGAGTCTCCATGTCCTTTCAGTAGTAAGGCGACCAGAACTGGATGTAGGATTCCAAATGAGGTCTAACCAACGTTTTATACAACTGCAATATTAAAGGGCCAGCTCATGTACTCTATACCCCTTCCTATAAAGGCTAGCATACCATATGCTTTCTTCACAATATTCTCCACCTGCTCTGCCACCTTCAGAGACTTGTGCACCTGCATCCCCAGGTCCCTCTGCGTTTCTATACTCTTAAGCCCTTCGGCCCAACGAGCCCGCACTGCCACCTTGATGTTCCCACTTCTACCCATGATCTCCTTTATCACATATCTCGCCCCTACATTCTTTCTCCCAAAATGCATCACCTCGCATTTATAAGGATTGAATTCCATCTGCCATCTATCTGCCCAAGCTACCAGCCTATGTCCTGCTGTATCATCTGACAATGCTCCTCACTATCCGCAAGTCCAGCCATCTTTGTATCGTCTACAAACTTGCTGATCACTCCACTTACTCCCTCTTCCAAATCATTTATATATATTACAAATAGAAGAGGTCCCAATACCAAGCCATGCGGCACACCACTAGTAACCGACCTCCAGCTAGAAAAACACCTTTCCACTACTACTCTCCGTCTCCTATTACCAAGCCAGTTACTTATCCATCTCGGTACCTGTCCTTGTATCCAATTAGCCTTAACCTTTTCAACTAACCTCCCATGAGGGACTTCGTTAAACGCCTTACTAAAATCCACATAGACGACATCAACAGCTCACCCTTCGTTGACCGTTTCCGTCACCTCCTCAAAACATTCTACCAGATTCGTAAGGCACGACCTCCCTTTAACAAAGCCATGCTGCGTATCCCTAATCAGATTGCAACGCTCTAAGTGCCTATACATCCTATCTCTAAGAATCCCCTCCAACAGCTTCCTTACCACTGACGTCAAACTCACCGGCCTATAATTTCCAGGGTAATCCCTACTACCCTTTTCAAACAACAGTACAACATGAGCTTTTCTCCAGTTCTCTGGGACCTCACCTGTGTCCAAAGAGGAGACAAAGATTTGCATCAGAGACCCAGCAATTTCACCTTGTGCCTCTCTAAGCAGCCTGAGATAAATGCCATCAGGCCCCAGAGATTTATCAGTTTTAATGTTACCTAGAAGCTACAACACTTCCTCCCTCGGTATGGATATTTCCCTCAACTGTTCTACGGCTCCCTCAGAAACAGAACCTGTCAACAAGCCTCTCTCCTTCATCAATACCGACGCGAAGTATTCATTCAGGATCTCCCACATTCCCTCAGGCTCTAAGCACAATTCCCCTCCTCTGTCCCGAAGAAGTCCAATTTTTCCTCTAACCACCCTTTTATTCCTAATATAGGAGTAAAAAGCCTTTGGATTTTCCTTAATTCTATCCACCAAAACCATTTCATGCTCCCTTTTTGCCCTTCTAACTCCCTGTTTGAGCTCCCTCCTACTCTCTCTATATTCCTCCAACACTCTCCGTTCCCAGCTGCTTTGAAGTAACATCTCTTTTCTTCCTAACCAAGTCCTCAATATCCCTAGTAATTCACGGCTCTCTAATCCTACCTTTCCCATCTTTCACTTTTGTAGGGACAGAAACTTGAAGTTAAACAAACTTACAATTATACCTTATTTCTAATATTTACCAACATATGTAAATCCTTTAAACTATGTTTGTTTCTAATACAAAGTACTACCAGTGAGAGATTTTGAAACTCAGTTTGCCAAAGAAATAAGAGTAAATGTATTTTTATATAAATATTTACAATTATCATTTCACTTCCTTCTCCATCTACATATCAGATTAAAAAGCTTTTTAATGTTGTAATGTGGACTGTTCAAAAACCTCTACAATCATTACACCTGGGGCTCGCCAATTTCCTCCCTTCTCCCATTTAGATCTGGGCTCAATCACACTCTGATTATAGCTGCATCACCAAGATGTTGCAGAAAAATATCCTTGTGTCTGACAATGAGTTGAAGGCTGCAAATCAAACAGCCTCATGAACCATACAGCAAGAGTCAGAAATTCAGATAAACTTGTTCATCAGAACTTATACAAAACTCTTCGTCAGATTTCTGGTGAAGTATTTTGGGGCTGGGTACATTGACAAAAAGCTTGATGCTTGTGTTATTGTTACTTGAAAAGAGAAGTCGGACCCATTTTGCAAATTGAATAGAGATGTTTGATTTTAACAATGGAACAGTCATTATGATCCGAAACACATCAAGAGGTATTCAGCCAGAACAATTGAAACAGACATTGTGCACGATTCTCCCATCCTGCCGTGCTGATGTTCTAGCGCAGCGGGGAGATTGAAGCACCGGCTGATTTGTGCAATTCACATCGAGCATCTGGCCCTGAGTGCATCTCCCAGTGCCAGATTTTCGCTGCCATCAGCTCTGCGCTGGGATCAGCATGTAGCTGCATTAGATATGCAAGGAACGATTTTCATATAATTTAAATTTCATTTGTGGGCCTCGGACAGATATCTCCAGATCCGCTAGTCTCTCCCTCCCTGCCAGGAGAATTACACTCCAGTGGAGTTTACAGTAGCTCCCCACTTGCTAGGAGTTGGCGGCCCAACCTTGGTGGATTGAAGGTTTCAAGTTTCAGCCAGACTCCCTTCTGTTAACCATTTCTGGAAAGATGATATGTGCACCTATGATAACCTGGCCTATCCACATTGGATGTTGTGACCCTCATCCTGTCTCCCATTGGTTGAAATCCAGAGAATGTTCCTTAAAGTTTGAAGAGGAGGAAAAAAAACCAGACATTTTAAAGTAAATCCTAGTGAAGATTCAACCATCTTACTGGACCCGTGACAAAGTGACATCCACTTTTATACCAAGAAAACCCTGAATTCATCAGTTGACATAAACTCAGCGAATTGAATCCAACAGCCCAGTCAACTACCCCAAATCAGACAGCATATTTGGGGAAAAGTTAAATTAATTTGTTGTGGAAGAGTTGTTTCTTTAACTTGCAAGCATTTTTATAAAAGCTGACTTTGAACAACAATCGTTTGTTTCAATGCAAGAGCATTTGGATAAACACATTTTTGAGTAATAAGTTGTCGAAATACCCGTATAGATTTCACAAGCAACAAGTCTCTTCATGTTCTTCCCAACAAAATGAATCACTTTACATTTCTCCACAATGAACCTCACCTTCCAACTGTCTGCCCATTCCACCAATTTGTCTATGGCTTTCTACACTATCCTCTCACAGTTTGCAATGCTTCCAAAGTATGTATTATCTGCAAACTTTCAAACTGTAGCCCACACATCAAGGTCATTGATAAACATCAGGAAAAGCAATGGCTCCAACACTGACTCCTAGGGAACTCCACCACAAAGCTTTTTTCCAGTATGCAAAACAATCACTCTTAATTTACAACTAACAATTTACAATTAACAATTTACAATTAACAATTAGCCTTAATTTAGACTCTAATACTTTCTCCTTTATACTTATTAACTTAACATTTCCCACTCCAGAACTATGTCTTCCAGAATAATGTGCACATTGTACTCTCTAATATTATCTCTGATTGCCACAAGTTAGAGTGCATTTATTATTTTACCTCGACAGGATTTAAGCACAATAAAGCTGATCTCTTTGTGTTTTTTTTTTAAGAGCAACACAGCACAGGAAACAGGCCCTTCGGCCCAACGAGCCCACGCCGCCGTCATAACTATATAGTAGCAAATCCATTATCCTATTATAGATTTAGGTTATTCCTAATATGGAAGACTCTCACTATAGGGACAATTTGTTTCCCAATCAGCCTAATAGCGAATTTTTGGGTTGTGGGAGGAAACCGGAGTGCCCGGAGAAAACCCACGCAACCACGGGGAGAACGCGCAAACTCCCGCAGACACCGGCCCAATTCCAAGTGTCTGCACAGCCACATCGATAGTCTCTGAGCTGTCATGGTGCCCTTCAGATGGTCCACATAAAGCACTCATTTACGCATGAAGCACCAGGCAACCCATGAATCAACATCCAAGAGCTGTCCTCGCACCACCTGCCAAATGCATGCTCTTTGTTGGTCAAGTTGGTCAAGACCGAATTACCTGTGGAAAAAAAGCCGTAGTTAAACAGTCCTACTATATCCCTCTATCTGCATACCACTCATGTGGCTGTCCAAGAGACCCTTAAACAGCCCCAGCGTGCCTGCTCCCACCACCTTACTCGGCAGTGCATTCCACACCCCCGCTACCCTTTGTGTGAAAAACTGCCCTCTAATATTCGTCCTATACATAACCCCCCTCACCCTATGGCCATGACCCCTCGTCTTATCCATTTCTAAAGGTGGAAAAAGTTTACCTCCATTTACTCTATCTATACCCCTTATAATCTTATACACCTCTATGAGATCCCCTCTAAGCCGACGTCTTTCAAGGGAAAACAACCCCAGTCTATTCAATCGTCCCTCATAAGACAGTCCTTCCATACCAGGCAGCATCCTGGTAAACCTCCTCTGCACTCTCTCCAAGGACTCCACATCCTTCCGATAGTACGGCGACCAGAACTGGACGCAGTATTCCAAGTGAGGCCTAACCAACGTTTCTATACAACTGCAACATCAAACTCCTACTCTTGTATTCTATACCCTTTTCTATGAAAGCTAACATACTATACGCCTTCTTTATCACCTTCTCCACCTGTGAGGACACCTTCAGAGACTTGTGAACCTGCACCCCCCAGTCTCTCTGCGTCTCTATGCTCCGTATAGTTTTACCTTTTATCCTATAACTCTCTTCTACATTTTTCCGGCCAAAATGCATCACCTCGCATTTATCCGGATTAAATTCCATTTGCCATCTATCTGCCCACTCTACCAACCTATGTCCTGTTAAACTCAAGAAGTCCTGGACGATTTGTTCTTTTACGATCACAGCTTGTAAATAGTTAAACATTCATTGAACAGTTGTCAACTGCAGTCTTTTCACAAAAAAATCTGATATGGTCAAATAAGCAGTGGAAAAGAGGGGATCTCTTCATCCCTCTCACCTGATCATAACAGTTACTTTTGCTATCTGCAGTTATTTTCAGAAAAAAGAGCCTGTTAAGCAAAGTACCAATTACACTGGAGCTGCCTTAAAAATTACATCACTACACAAATCATTTCAGGTTTATACATCATCATTTAGAAAATATATGATTTTGATATTGATATTGAATATGATATTGATATTGACCTGGATACCCAAAATGTTATGGTTTTAATTTCTTGCACTCAAGCACAATTTTTCCTCCAAGGTAACAAACTTCCTTCCCCTGAAGGTAAACTGTTAGCTCCTGTTCTACATATTCTTGCAAATGTGACTGAGATCAGAACTCAACAAAATGTGGAAGAGATCAAACTTGGCATCCAGCAATTCTGACAACGTATCACTTGATATGCCATCTTATAGACTTTAGCTTCTATATTTCATTATGACTCTTGAAAACAAGCATTTCTCAAACCATGGGAGCAAATTATAACAAATATTAGCTGCTTTCAAAATGATAGAGCAGAAAATGCAATACCTTCACTTTCACTTTTGTGTCTCCAACACCAAACCCTGTGGACAAAATTAAAATAAATTTTGAACTGAAACAAACACCACATACTTTACCTTGGCATGTACATCTAGCCATAGTCACAAATGGGGCATTTCCAAAATACATGTGTAACACACACACACACACACACACACACACACACACAGGAAATGTGATGCTGATATACAGCCCATCAAGATTTGCCATCAATTCAATTCATAAGGCCAGATCTTCTTTTATTGCAAGTTATTTTTGAAAATCAATATAATTTCCATATTTGCTTAACCTATGACTCTACACAATGAGGATTCCTTGCAATAAGGACTATGCATTTCATTATTGTGGACTGTCAAGATCTTTTTGTTGATACTTGTTATGAATGATGTCCGTGGATTTGGGACTTGCTGAATTCAGGGGTTCCACGGTCATCCAATAATACTGCGGTCTTTTAGCTAAGCTTTTATCTAAGCTTGTTCCACAGTCTAACTGTCTTGCTATGCCACACCAGAATGAAATACATGTTGAATATCAAACACAAGCCACATCAAAAGTTACGGGATCTGAGGCCCCATCTCCTCTGGGCAGCTGGTCCAGTAGGCATGGAGAGGTATCTGGGAGGATGGCAATGCACTTCATGATTTACATAGCCTTTAGAATCTTTGCCAAGTAATACTGGCAATGAACATATGATTACAAAGTCCGAATAGAGTTAGAGACAATTCAGTGCAAAATTTTGCACCATCTTCTCATTTCATTGCAGTAAATTTGCAGACTCAATACTCTTCCAAGAGCCACACCGATTCTCCACACCTGCTATAAAAGAGTAGAGCACAGAGCTATATTTCCAATATCGATCTTGGTTTTTCAGAGTTTGGAAGATAATGAGATTAACAATGAACTTGAGATGAAAACGAAGGTATTAAATAATAACAATGAATAGCAAGAGTTAGAGGAATATGGAGATATGATTTGCCAAATAATAAGAGAAATTGAGGTTTAAACTGCCATATCAGAAACATTGTTTATAAGAGATAGCCAGTGTGGCTATACAAAATTCATAACTTCTGATAACAAGGAATTTGAGAGAAAGACAGCTGAATCAACATAATGGATATCAAAGCATTCAAACTGTATAACTGCTAGCACACTCATTTGGGAAAAGAGCTAGTTTTCCATCCAGTAGCCAGGCAGGCCAGAATTTTCAGAGAGGTCAGTTCCATCTACAAACAGAATCACGGAGACCTGTTTCATCTAACATTTAGAGCCAAGGTAGATTACAAATATTTCCCTCAAAGCTCTGATCAGAAGATAATTTTCCAGGCTTGGTCATCTAACATGTACTTGAGTTGTAGAGGTACTGAAAGGAATGTTGCTTGGAAAAAGGGAACATGAGTATATTTTGGGAACATGGGGTAATTTTAAATAAAACTGTTTAGTTATTAATATACCCGAGTGTCATAGTGTACACTACTCTGTGTGTTTTTCTTTTAATTTAAAAAATACTCTATTAATTCTTTACACAATGGTTGTACTCATTCCTCGCTGGGTTGTACATTGTTCTTCACACTATTGCAAACAAATATACACCACCAAGGATTAGTGTTTCAAGTTGTCCTTTGGGATTTTCAGGCACTCTCGCAGATTCTTAACAGTTATCTAGAACAAATCCAACAGGACTGGTTGCACTTCACCGTCGGGAGAATAACTGTATCACAGAGGTAACAATCAGACAGAGATTGTGGCACTAATTTTGAAGGACACAGAGTAAACAAACGATTAGAAAAACAAGGCCAGGTCTCCTTGGGTAAAATATTTTGTCTCTTTTAGCAAGGCCCTCTCCTGTCATGCCTTGAATCCATGTGGAGGAACAACCTCTGGGAGGTCACTGGTGCATCACAAGACAGATCGATTCAACAAGCCCAGGAATACTAGTCAACTATGATTAAATCACTGGGTGCTTCCATTTCTTAGATATTTTTTGGAGATCTGGGAAGACGTTCAGTAGGGCCTAAGATAGCATCAAACTCAACACCACGACAGATGATTTGAATTGGAAGCGCATGGCTTTGACCCAACCTGTAATGGCTCAATAATTGCTTAAGCTTAACATTTAGGATATTTCACTCTATCCAGTCAGAAAACTTTGCCAGCTTGCAGGGATGTCTTTGCCCCATTTAGTGATGCATCGAACATCTGTCTTCCATTATTCCTTGAGAGCAGACTTCTCAGAAACATAGAAAATAGAAACAGAAGTGGGCCATTTGGCCCACAATTTATTTTAATCATGGCTGATCATCAAATTCAATACAACTTCAATGATGCGAAGACTCCACATTATCCTTTTCCTTGGAGTTAACTAAGGCCATCTTAAATGCAACATATACTTAGTAGTAGCATTATGGTGTTGCATGGTTTAATTGATGTTAAATCTGTTTTCCTCTCTCCACAGACACTGCCTGAGTATCTTATGTTTTATTTAAACATGCACAGACAATTACCTTTGAGTCATTGACACAACTTTACCAAGTTTAAGAGCAATTACTGGGAAAAAATACTTTACCTATAAGCTTTGTGGATTTCATTTTCACTGATTACACCATTATCACTCCTTACACAGGGGAAGTGATAGAGTTTCCTGCAGTATCTTTCAGCACATTTCACAGAAGCTCCAGTCTGATGGCAATGACTGCATTTCTAAACATAAACACAAGAAAAAAAGTCCACAAAAATATTCTCTTTCACCTTCAAACTAAAGTATACAACTATTGACATGGCCAACAATTGCACTGAAGATGAAATTATATTCAGATGGTTTTGTTGTCATTTAAATATAAAAAAGGAACACAAAAAGCCAAACACTCTTTGAAAAGTGAATGTGTCCTTGTTCACAATGTATTTAGCTACTTATTAAAAATAATTTCCATCATTCAAACATTTCTGGTAAATTAATTTCACAACATATTTCTGCAATTATACCATAATGATCTTGAACTTAGCAGGGTGGAAAATTCTAGCTAGAGTCATGAAGCAATCTAATTGTAGCCAGTTCTATCATGAGTTACTTGAAATCTGTAACAGTGGAAACATTATCTAATTCTAGTTGACGGTTCTATCAATAATGCAGGGAATTGGGTCCCTTTTATATGCAGCATTACTCCAGCTGCTGTCTGGA
Source organism: Sphyrna mokarran (assembly GCA_024679065.1). NCBI lineage: Eukaryota > Metazoa > Chordata > Chondrichthyes > Carcharhiniformes > Carcharhinidae > Sphyrna > Sphyrna mokarran. The sequence goes on along the minus strand of JAGIQG010000013.1, from coordinate 76,212,165 downwards.
AAAGAAGCTATAGGAAAGCTGACAAGCTCAATACCTTAATGAACACTCTTGGACTGACAGAAGGTTTAGCTTCCGCAGCACAACACTGGTGTCTCAGGAGCTATTAAGAATGGGCAACAAATGCTCATCCTGCTGTTAATGCTCACATCCGATGAAAGAATTAAAAACCTAGAGAATGTCATATTGGTTATTTTCTTGTTCTACATTCTCAACGTTAACAAACAGCCTGAAGTTAACTGATACCAGCCAATCTCTCAGATTAACCACCTTTATGCGCTGCTCACAATTTACTTTGCCACTTGGCTTTGTATTGTCAGCAAACATGAACACATTACACCCAGACCTGCATCACAGTCAGTAAAATACATTGAAAATATCGAGGCCCTGACACTGATCCTTGTAACACAGCTCTAGCAACATTCTCCTAACCTAGGAATGACTGTTTGTCCTATTATCTATTTTCTGTCCTTCATTCAATACCAAATGCTATCAAATTAGAAACCCAAATCTCTGACCCACTCTGTGAGTCACCTTTTGTGTAAAATTATACTGAATGCCTTTGAAATCCAAACATGCTACCACCAATGATTCCTCTTTATTTGCTCATTACATCCTTAAAAAAGTCAAAAATTTTCCTTTCATAATTGATGATTGCCCAATATTAAGATTTTCAAAATGTTCTGCTACCATTTACTAAATGGATTCCAACATTTCCCCAGTGACTGTTGTCAGATTAAATGGTCCTACAGTTTCTTATTGTGTGTCAGCTGTGGTTCAGCCTAATCAAAAGGTTACAGATTCAAGTCCCACTCCAGCTCTGAGCACAAAAACTCAGGATGACACTCCACTGCCGTACCGGGGAACTGGAGTACGACAGAGTCAAAACCACTCCAATGAGAATGCAAACTGAGGACACATCTGCCTTCTCAGATAAATGTAAAATATCCCTCATCACTTTATATATTTCAAACAAGAGCAAAGAGTTATCATTGACGTATTGATCAACATTTCTCCATTAGGCAACATCACAAAAAAAGTTATCTGGCCATTATCAGACAGCTATTTCTGGGAGCTTGTTGCATGGATATTGGGTTGTCACATTTTCTACATTGAAACATTAAGTTCATCTCAAAGCTTTTTCATTGGCTGTAAATCACTTTGGGAGAACTTGTGGTCATGAAAAGTACTATATAAGCGTGAATATTTCTACATGCAATTGAAAGACCTTAGTTGCAGCATGGGTTTTGAGATTTACGATTCTCATCTCAAAAGATGATCATAGAATCTCAACAGATTCCGTTAAGATTTCACCAATAACAAGTCCACCCAGGCCCTATCTCTATAGCCCCATATGTTTACCATGCTGGTTTCCTTACACTAAAGAGTAATTTAGCATGACCAATCAACATAACTCGCACATCTTTGGACTATGGGAGGAAACCGAAGCACCAGAGGAAATATATACCGACATGGGGAGAACGTGCAAACTCCACACAAACAGTCACCCGGAGGCTGGAATTGAATCCAAGTCCCTGGAACTGTAAAGCAGTAGTGCTAACTGCTGTGCCAAACTTGGGGAATAAGTCCCCAACTTTCTCTAGTTTAAGAAATCCTTTTTGATCTGGCAAAGAAATTCAGCAGTTCTGAACCTGAAGATTTTTTGGTTAGGACATTTTGTCCTCAGAAAATTATTCTCCAGAGAAATTTAACTGAAATGCAAATATCTTTCCCAGTATTGTCACTCAACCATCATGCATATTTCAACCTCCAGCTATATTAAAAATAATTAATTCTAACAACCTTATTGGTATTGGAGAGCTAACAAAAATAAATTACTGGCATGGAAGCAAAATGAGAGTAAAAGTCCTTTCCAGACTTTATTGTTCACTGATGCTTTTTTTAAAAAAAAAACCTAGACAAGAAGCCACTGACACCAAGTCTGCCTTCCTCAAAAGGCAATTGGAACATACTGTAAACTTCTGTGAGTAGCTATTAAAAGTCTTTAGCGTTATTTCCAATTGGTCCACAATCTATGACTGTAACATCACGTTCTGCATCCTCTGCTTTCCTTCTCTATGAACAGCTGCTTTGTCTGTATAGCATGCAAGAAACAATATTTTCTCTGTATATTAATACAGGTGACAATGATAAACCAAATCAAATTTGTGGTTTGGTTGCACCTTAGAGTTCTTTGACATGAGACTGTGCTCTATGGAAGAGAACTATTTGCATATTATTGCAAATACTTATTTATATCAGTCAAGTATCAAAAGAAGTGTCCCAACATGGGTTGGGACATCACTGCATAATGATATACTACAATACTGTTTCTAGGGTAAAAGAAAACTTGAAGTTAATTAAGTGTGGTTGCTATGTGGAGAGTGGTTTGCAGGCGTAAAGACTATTTCCAGTTTCTAAAAATGCTTATATTTGAAATAGGAACCTCTTTTGGCATATACTTCAATCTTAAAATTTAAGAAGGGATATACACTTGAAAATATATTATTGAATCAGCTTTCAGCATCCTTTCAGGCAGTGTAATCCAAATCATAACTGTTTAAAAAAGAAACCTGATTTTCCTCCAGTTCTTTAAATCTGTGGTTAACTATCCAATACCAAATGCCAGTGAAAGCAGTTACTTCTTATTTACTCTAGCAAAACGCTTCATAATTTCAAACACAAACCTTCTAAATCTCGTCCTTCTTTGGAAGTTTTTAAAAACAAACTTAAGAAATATGCTGCAACATTACTGATTTAAGTTTACATAGAGTTCTTCTGTGCTATATCTGTCACATTACTTCAGAAACCAAAGTGCTACTTCTCTGCACCCAAAATAAAAATGAAAACTTCTACATTTTAATACTCTCCTAAAGAAAACAAAAATTACCATTTTAGTGAATTTCTGCAATTTCCTTTTAATTGCAGGCAGTGAACTGCCACACAGTTTTTCATTTTTGAACTTTATGAATTCCTTAGGTACTGAAGAAAATAACTGGAAAAAAATGGAAAACATTTCAGTTTGGCAAACGATATAACTGACATTCAGCAAGTAATTATTTTATTAAAATCTCCATAGAGACTTCCAACACCAAGAAATTCAAAACTCTCATTATTTACCGAAAGGATGAAAGTACAAGGCTTCATTGTTTAAACCAATGATTTTAATATACAAGAAACATGACAAAATAAATACTGTCTTTATACTTGTACAATAAAACACAACGTAAGATTAAAATTTTCAACTGAACCTCTCCTTTTCATTAAGACTTTACCTACAAAGTCTTTGGCTGCTTATCAGGTTTTTGAAGGTCTTGCACTTGCTTGGGGCTAACTGCAAACATTGGCAGCTTCCTTGCACAATCCGAGGCTTTTCAGCCCAATTTCTGAACAGCAATTTTTTTAAAAAAAAATTGAGAAACACCAACGGTTTTGAATAACTGTCCTCTCCTGGTGTACAATTGTTCCAGCATTGTTAGCAAATTATTTTCACTGGTATGTTAGGTGGATTGGTCATGATAAATTGTCCATAAGTGCCAAAAGGATTAGCAGGGTAAATATATGAGGTTACAGGGATATGGCCTATGTGGGATTGCTGTTGGTGGAGGCTTGATTGGCTTCCTTTCACACAGTAGGGATTCTATTTTCTCTGCCTGCCAAACTTAGGGCTTACACCCACCTACTTGAGTGCTTTCAGCTCCAACTCCAAAGACTTTCTGGCTTCGAGCTGTCCTTACAGATAAACAAAACACACAAATAAAGTCCTACACAAACGGTAATTCCCTGCAACCTAACTATGCCACTTTGCAATGTGGCAAACCTGGGAAATTTCGTATACAAATTTACATTAAGTCCACTTCTTAGCCATCATGAATAATTAATTTAACTTTCTAACCAAGTCAAGCAATTCTCGTCAGACTTACTAGTTTCCCAATAAAAGAAGGTCACCTGAATATTTAATGGCTTTTGCCCTCTAAGCACAACCCTTGTAAGTACACACGAAAAGATCTTTGATATGTAAATATCTTGGGTGATCTGAAACTTTGACCTCCAAAGGTTCCATTATTTTTCATGTAAACATATAATTTCCCCAGAACCAAATCTTAATGCTAAAATATTAACATAAACTAGGAAACTAAATGATGACAATTCATAATCCACAAAGGATCACAGATTTCAATTGATTATATATGGCTTAGCTCTCATCTAAAGAGCCAATTGTAATGTAAAATCCTTTAAAATGATAGTCAGAATATAGTTGAAATCAGTTCAATGCACTTGTAAAATGCTACAAGCAATAGAGTAAAGAAACCAAGGGACTCAAAAATTAATGCCTTTGATGTTGTGAAACACATTGGGAAGTTTCAAAAGAGCATTCACAAAGATGAACACTGAGCCACTATAGACAGGTGATCAAAAGTTTGCTCAAACAGTAAGTTTTAAAGAGCACCTTATAGGAGAAAAGAGAAGCGAAGAGGCAGACAGACGTAGGGAGGGAATTTCTGAACTTATGGCTCAGGCAGCTGAGAGCAGGGCCACTAATGACAAAGTAACCAAAACCAGAGATGCACAAGAGGTCAGAATTGAAGGAGCGCAGTAGAGAGTTCTCAAGGTTGAGGAAGTTACAGAGGTAGGGAGGGGAAAAGCCAAAGAGGAATTTGAGAACAGGGATGAGAATTGCTCACAGGTTGATAAGTGAACTGGACCTAGTGAAAGTCAGAAACACCCAGCTAAGTTTGGATGAGTTCAACTTCGTAGAGGGTAAAAGATGCAAGGCTAACCAGGAATGCGTTGGAATTGTCAAGTCCAGAGGTAACAAAGACATGGATGCGGAGTCAACAGATAAGCTAAGGCAGCTGAGATGGGTAATGTTAGAGGTGGAGTTGGCATCTTAGTGATGGGGTGGATGTGGTTCAGATGTCATTTATGTTAAACTGAAGCCTTAAAAGCGAAGGGATGCAATAAATAAGCAGATTTCATAGTTAATGATAGATTCCACATGTGCTACAGTTGTAACTGCACTTCATTTCATAATTTATGAACAATTTACAAGGACAGTACATGTCCAAGTTAACCAATGGTACCAAATTATCAGTAGCAAAATATGCTAACCGATGTCCTGCAACCCAAAGAAATTTTGCAGACAAGATTAATGGTCAGCTGGTGTTCAACATGCAGAACAGAAACATCAGGAATTTGGTGGAACCAAGATTAAATAGTACTGCCAAATGTTAATGTATTTGAGCCAAGAGCGCAAACAAGAAACCCACAATCGTTAGTGGATCCATAATTAAAACTGTCAATTCAGTATTCACAGGTAATCAAGGAAACAATGGAAAAAACAGCAAAGTAAATGGTGCTAGATTGGGAAATACTGACATAAAGGTACCTGGATGTCTTTATACACCAGTAACTAAAAGCAAGCATGCAGGTGCAGTGAGCAAAGGCAAATCATATGTTGGCCTTCTTTGCAAAATAATTTGAGTACAGGAGAAGGATGTCTTACTGCAGCTGTTAATGGCCTTGGTGGGGTCATACCTGGAGTAGTGTGTGCTGTTTTGGTCTCTTTACCTAAAAAAGGGCGCAATTGTTATAGAAGGAGTGCAGCAAAGGTTCACCAGACAGATTCCTGGGACAGCAAGATTGTCATAGAAGAGATTGGGTTGATTAGGTTGTTTTTCATAATATTTGTTTTTCATAGAAGAATGAATGGGTTCTCACTGAAACATATAAATTTCTGACAGAGCTGGATACACTGGATGCAATGAAGTTATAGAGTCATAGAAGTTTACAGCACAGAAACAGTCCTTGGGCCAACTTGTCCATGCTGCTCTTTTTTAAAAGCCCAAAGCTATTTCCAATTGCCCACATTTGGCCCATATCCTTCTATACCCATCATACCCGTGTATCTACCTAAATGCTTTTTAAAAAGTAAACTGTACCTGCCTCTACTTTTATCTCTGGCACCCTGTTGCAAACACTCACCACCCTCTGTGAAAAAATTGCCCCTCTGGATATTTTTGTATCTCTCCCCTCACCCCTTAAACCAATACCCTCTAGTTTTAGACCTCCTTGCCTTTGGGAAAAGGTACAACTATCTACATTGACTATGCCCCTCATTATTTTTATAGATTTCTGAGGTTACCCCTCAGCCTCCTATGCTCCAGAAGAAAAAAATCCCAGTCTATTCAGCCTCTCCTTATAACTCAATCCATCAAGTCCCAGTAGCATTCTAGTAAATCTTTCCTGCAATCTTTCTAGTTTAATAATATCCTTTCCATAATAGGGTGACCAGAATTGCATACAGTATTCAAGTGTGGCCTTATGAATGTCTTGTACAACTTCAACAACATATCCCAACTCCTGTTCAATATTCTGACCGATGAAACCAAGTATGCCAAATGCCTTCTTCACCACCCTGTCCACGTGTAACTCCATTTTCAAGGAGCTATGAACATGTACCAAGATCTCTCTGTTCTATAGCTCTCCCCAATGCCTTACCGTTAACTGAGTAAGTCCTGCTAAAATGCATCACCTTGCATTTGTCTAAATTAAACTTCACCTGCCATTCATCATCCCACTGGTCCAACTGATCAAGATCCTGTTGCAATTGGAGAAAACTTTCTTCACTGTCCACTATGCCACCAATCTTGGCATCATCTGCAAACCTACTAACCATGCCACCTATAGTCTCATCCAAATCATTAATATAAATGACAAATAACAGTAGGCCCAGCACTGATTCTTGAGGCACACTGCTGGTCATAGGTCTCCAGTTTGAAAAACAACTCTCTACAACCATCCTCTGGCTTTTTAACCTGGTGTTGTGAGACTTCTTACTGTATTTACTGCAGTCCAATGCCAATATCTCTACATTATGTCAAGAAGCCAATTTTGTATCCATTAAATACCTCAACCCTGGATCCTGTGAGATGTAACTTTATGCAAGGAGATCCAGAGAGCTTCTACAACTACATAAAGGGCAAAAGAGTAACAATGGAGAGAGTGGGGCCTCTTAAGGGTCAACAAGGTCATCTATGCGCAGATCCACAAAAGATGGGTGAGATCCTAAATGAATATTTTTTTCATCAGTATTTACTGTTGAAAAAAGCATGGATGTTAGGGAACTTAGGAAAATAAGTAGCGTTGTCTTGAGGAATGTACACATTACAGGGAAGGGGGTGCTGAAAGTCTTAAAGTGCATTGAGGTAGATAAATCCTGGGACCCGATGAAGCATATCCCAGAACGTTGTGGGAGGCTAAGGAGGAAATTGCAGATCCCCTAGCCAAGATATTTGAATCATCAATAGTCACAGGTGAGGTGCCTGAAGATTGGCAAATGATGTGCCTTTATTTAGAAAGGGCTGCAGGAAAAAGCCTGGGAACTACCAGTGAGCTTCATACCTGTGATAGGTAAATTGCTGGAAGGTATTTTGAGAAACAAGATCTACAGGCATTTAGAGATGCAAGGGCTGACTGGAGACAGTTAACATGGCTTTGTGAGTGGAAAATCATGTCTCACAAATTTAATTGAGTTTTTTCGAAGGGGTAACCAAGAAGGTAGATGAGGCCAGTGCAGTTGATGTTGCCTATGTGGACTTTAGCAAGGCCTCTGACAAGGTACTACATGGATGTTGTTTCCTCTGGTTTGGAGGGGGTCAAGAACAAGGCTTAGAACATTAGAAGATTACAGTGCAGTACAGGCCCTTCGGCCCTCGATGTTGTGCCGACCAGTGGAACCAATCTAATGGCCCTCTAACCTAAACTATTCCAATCTTATCCATATGCCTATCCACTGACCATTTGAACACCCAAGTTGGCGAGTCCACAACTGTTGCAGACAGGGCATTCCACGCCTTTATTGTCCTCTGAAGAAAGAACCTACCTCTGACATCTGTCCTATAACTACCACCCCTCAACTTAAAGCTACGTTCCCTCATATTAGCCATCACCATCCAAGGAAAAAGGTTCTCACTGTCCACCCTATCTAACCCTCTGATCATCTTGTATGCCTCAATTAGGTCACCTGTTAACCTTCTTCTCTCTAATGAAAACAACCTCAAGTCCCTCAGCCTTTCCTCATATGACCTTCCCACCATACCAGGCAACATCCTGGTAAATCTCCTCTGCACCCTTTCCAATGCTTCCACACCCTTCTTACAACGCGGCGACCAGAACTGTACGCAATACTTCAAGTGTGGTCACACCGGAGTTTTGTACAGTTGCAACATGATCTCACAGCTCTGAAATTCAATCCCTCTACCAAGAAATGCTCACACACCATATGCCTTCTTAACAACCTTAATGCCAACTTTCAGGGATCTATGCACATGTACACCGAGATCTCTCTGCTCGTCGACACTACCAAGAGTTCTTCCATTAGCCCTATATTCTGTACTCCTGTTACTCTTATCAAAGTGAATCACTCACATTTCTCCACATTAAACTCCATTTGCCAACGCTCAGCCCAGCTCTGCAGCTTATCTATGTCCCTCTGCAAACTGTAACATCTATCTTCACTGTCTACAACTCCTCTGACTTTGGTGTCATCAGCAAATTTACTAACCCATCCTTCTACACGCTCATCTAGGTCATTTATAAAAGGCCTTTGAGTTCAGGATATGAGATGGGCCAGTTAGAACTGACAGGAAGAGAAACTTCTTTACTCTTGGTAGGAATTCAAGTCACTGAATATATTTGAGGAAATAGATAAGATTTCTAGACTCTTAAAGTCATCAAGGGAAGAGTGCTGGACTATGGTGCTGTGATAGAAGATCAGCCATGATTATAGTGAATGGATGGAGATGGCTTGAAGGGCTGAATGACCTACGATGCTCCTATTTTCTATGTTTCTAAAATGCTGGAATGGGTAAAGGTGTTGATTCTGAAGTTTTATCTGGCCAAGCCAAGTCCTCAAGGGGTATTGTTCAAAATTTGTCTCTATATTATACAAAGAATATCATGTTACAAGACAGTCCATGAAAGTGTCATTTTGAAACTGGGAAACAAGAAAAAATATTTTAATCTGGGATCAAGAAAATGATGAGAAGAGAATTGACACAGATCTTCATTAAACTTAAAAGCATATTGAGAAATTAGAGCTAGAAGAATTTTTGTCAAGAATAGGATTGAAGGACTAGGTGACAAAATTTAAAATTAAGAATTGCCAAGGAAATGAGAAATTCAGGCAAAAAGGTTTTCAACAGAGTGTTAATAGCCGAATGGCCTCCTTCTGCATTGAGAGTAATAAAAAATGTACAGCAAACAGCTGTTAAAATCAAGGTAGCTTTCAAAATTGGAAATGAACAGTTTTCCATTAGTTCTAGTGTCATAATAAGGTATGCAGGACAGAACAACACCTCTCCAGCAAAAACTTTATATTGTTTCATGAAATCTGTGGTTGCCAAGTTTGCATTTTTGAGGTGGCCTTGAACTGAAAAGGAAAATGGGAAGGGCTACAAAAAAGCAAAGTTGGGGTCATCAGTATTTTAAACAGAATAACCAAAGAAAAATCAAGTTCAAATATTAAATGCAAAAGCTTTGGAGAAGTTTAAAAAACAGCCAGTGCTGTGAAAAACGTTTTCTGATAAATATTTATTTTCTGAATTGTTTATCTTTAGAAACTCCAGTTCTGGTTATGTATCTTTATATTCTTCCCTTGGAAAACAGCATGATGTAGTGGGAGGGAGGATTCGCAAGATGATTAATGATCTAGAAGGTTGCAACAAGAACACCTAGTCCATGGCCATAACTACCTTCACTCTAGCTGGAACGAGATTTAGTTCCACACGGGTGAAAAGCCCGTAAAAATTACAAAATAGATAGCGGGAGTATACCCATATCTACTGGCAACAAGTATCCCATTGAACATTATCCCAGAATTCAGCCTCAAAGCTTCAGCCTCCATTTGTCAAGATTTTAATGGAGCACATGATTGCACTTTTTAACCCAAAGGTTGGAACAATTTTGCAGAAAAAGAGGCTTGTTCCATGCATTTGTGAAACTAAATTAATATTAAAACTTAAAAATATAATTTTGTTAGTTCATGATCCAACAGAAATACACTTACCAGACATTTGCGGTGAACTATCAGTTGACGATCCTGAGAACGGAGTAATTCTCCACAGAATACTTCCTCTTTTGTCTGCTTGCAAAATCCACATTTTAATGACATCTCACTAAAGAAGTTAAATAAATTAACATAAGGTCACATAATATAGTCAGTCATTCAAGCCCATTACGGATCTCAAAGCCATGTTATATAGCTAATTATTCAAGCCCCACTATGGACCTCAATTTAAAAACAAGCAAAGTCTGCTTGGATTGCTCAACACATAGGTTTATAAATATTAAGATTGGAAGTTTTTTTTAATAAAAGGTAACACAATCAAAGTAATCAAACCTAATCATAGTCGATCATACTGTGGTTCCACATTTCCATGCCAAACGCTTGGTCTATATCTGGGTCCAGCAAACCAGCTTCACAGCCAGTGAGTAAAAGACAAAAAGTCGTTTGATTCACAGCTGTTCACTTAATCCAAAGCTTCATTTCTTCAGTAAAAAAACTAAAGTCAGGCCATCAGAAAAGAGTTCAGGCTAAAGACAGCCCAGAATAAATTAACCTGAATTTATCGTACAGGAGTTTTTGGAAACACAGGCCACAACAAATAATTGTATAAACTATTAATCAGAAAACTTCACTTTAGAAGTCTTTTTTGAAAGTGTATTAATAGCAATATACTTTGCATATCAATGTTATGCAACAAGAATACTATTTTCCCCAGTGTTTGATTTTGAAGGCATACTCTTTTGCCATGACAAGGCTACAGCATTGCTCTTAAAATGAATCTGTAAAAAACAACAAATTCCTACTCCAACAAAACAACAAAAACTAAGATAAAGTTCAAAGGTTATTTGGGGCAATTGCAGTTTCAAAGGACAGGGTATAACACTCACTAAAGAAGTTGGCGGACTGAGGTGAGAGATAGGATTGGGAAGCACTGAGTAGAATAAGGTCATCTCATATTCTCCAACAAAAAACTTTCTATCTGATTGCAATATATAAATGAGAATTGAAGTCAGCTTTCAATGCCAGTTCAAAAATCTATTTTTGTTAAGTTAGTATTTGTGACAAGAGTGCCACTAGCAAGATGAGCATTTATTGCACCTCCTTGAGAGTGTGGTCATGAGTTGCTTTCTTGAACAACTGCAAGTAACATTAGGTAAGAGTTGGAGAGTTCCAGGATTTTGACCTTGTGTTAATGAAGTAATAGTGATAGATATGAAGACAGCATTGAGAAGGGCCTGGAGGAGAAATTGGTTTCCATGTTATTTTGCAATTCTTGTCCTTCTCAGGGATAGTCACAAGGTTGGAACTGCTGACAAAGAAGCTGCAACGCACCCCACAGGCAGTACACACTGCAGTCACTCTGGTAGGGGTGGCAGAGATAATATAAAATGGTGGCTGGGGACCCAATGATGTGGTCTGGTTCTTGAGTTTTGTTGAAGTTTTACCCAGCAAGGTGATGAAAAGGATTGTATCACACATCACACTTGTACCTTATTAGTGGAGAACCTTCAGGGTGTCAAAGGAGTGAGTCAATCACTACAGTGGTAAGCCCTAGGATGTTGAAATTGGGGATTTGGTGATATTAAGTAAATTGACTGGCAATGGCAGATTAACTCTTTTTGGGCTTGTTTATGTGGCATGTATGTCACTTATCAGCCTGAACCTGAACATAGATACTGACTGTTCATTATTTTCTTACAGGTATTTTTCAACATTCAACATTCTATTTTAGCATCAACAATTTGAAAAAATTGTGAGGAGGGTAGGAAATAATCTCGAAAATAAACACGGCTGAAGAAAAGAATATCAATTTTATTTGAAATACCTTCAAAACTCAAACAAGATACAGACTGAAGAGAGGTACAGTTAATGAAAGAGGATACAAAAGCTAAATAGCCATCTAGCCTGATACAGCTATCTCAGTCTGTAGCACTGTAGGTTACAGCACTTCATGTGCATATCCAAGTACCTTTTAAACATTATGCAGATTTCTGCCTCTACCACATTTTCATGCATTGAATTCCATACCCCACCGCTCTGGATGTAATCATGTTCCCTTGAATCTTCTCTAAACTTTTGACCTTTTATCCTAAACTTAATTCCCAGGTTATGAATCCCTCAACCAAGGGGAATAAGGCATCCCTTCAAACCCCTCAAATGCATTCACTTCGAATTATGTTTCCCATCAGCCTCTTCAGTTCCAAAGAAAACAACACCAGCCTTTTCAATGTTTATTCATACTGTAATTAAAATTTTCCAGTCCATCAATAGTCATGTAAACTGTCTCTAAAGTGCAATTGCATCTTTCCCATAGTGCAGTAACCAGAACTGCACATAGTATTCAAGCTGTGGCTGAAGAAGTGTTGCATATAGTTCCAGCATAACCTCCCGATTCCACGCCATGGTTAATAAAAGCAGGTATCCCAAATGCCTTCTTGACAACCTTATTTTACTCTCCAGGCACCTTCAGGGATGAGAACATGCATTCCAATGTTCATGTGCTCCTCTGCACATTCTACAGTATTCTGCCTGTTATTGTACATTATATTTCCTCGCTAGCCTTTTCCAAATGCACTACTCCACACTTCTCCAGTCTGAATATCCTCTGACACATGTGCCATTTGACTAGACTATTGAAATCTTCAGTCTTTACTAAACCACCTATTTCATGTAATTGGTAAATTTGGTTGTATGATTTTCTAATCCAAAGTTACACAGTGAATAATGGAGACCCCAACCCAGATCCTTGAGAGACACTGCTAGGCATGTTCTGCAAATTCAAGTTCCTGTCCATTATCCCTAACACCTCTCCCTTTCCATCCAGCCAATTTCCTAAGCAGATCAATAAGTTGACTTCACTTCAACAAGCTTTAACTTTGGCCAGTCACCTTAAAGTGAAGTTCATCAAAACCCTCCTGGAGTCCAGATAAATAACACCCAAAGACATTTCTCTCTCCACTCCTTGGGTCACCTCATCTCTTCAAAAAACAGTATATAATCCTTTTTTTTTAAACCTCTTTTTAGCTCTAAAGAGTCCACTGAATCAAAATGTTAACTTTATTTTCTCTCCACAGGACGGCACAGTGGCACAGTAGTTAGCACTGCTGCCTCACAGCACCAGGAACCTGGGTTCAATTCCCAGCTTGGGTCACTATCAGTGTGGAGTTTGCATGTTCTCCCAGTGTCTGCATGGGTTTCCTCTGGGTGCTCTGATTTCCTCCTATAGTCCAAAGATGTGTGGGTTAAGTGGATTGGCCATGCTAAATTTGCTTCTTAGTGTCAGGGGACTAGCTAGGGTAAATGCATGAGGTTAAAGGGATATGGCCTAGGTGGGATTGTGGTCAGTGGAGATTTGATGGGCGAATGGCCTCGTTCTACACCACAGGACTCTATGATAATCTATGAAAAAAAATTCAATGAATAAGGCATAACCAAATGAGGCATTGCCATTTCTTAAAGAGCAGAGTGACATACACAACTTTCCAAGCAAAAGAAATGGTTCTCAAATTGAGAGAACTTTGGGTGATTTTACTTAAGGCATCTGCAGTGTTTGCACCTCCTCTTATAAAAGAATTCAAGCTGCAACATCCTCTCATTTGCAATGTAAAGTCCATCACATTTTCACTTTTCCTTAGTTCTAAAGAGTCCACTGAATCAAAATGTTAACTCTATCTCCACAGATGTTGCCAAACCTGAGTTTCTCCAGCATTTTCTGTTTTTGTTCCTTTCATGAAAACCCCTGTGAAGGGAACATTTTTAATCTTTATCACTCATTAGCGCCTTTTAATATCTCCATTATTGGTGTTTTGGCAACTCCCTGTCCAACTCAATATTAATTTTCCTGAGATATCTTGTAAGCCAGCCCTTTCTTCTATCATTAAATATGGACAGAAAATAATAATCCAGTATATCTGCCATTTCCTTATTCCCATGGGCAACACTACATCAAAATAATTCTCACTTGCTGGCCAGAAAATGGCATTTATCTTTTAAAGATACAGCAAAATAAAATTGGGACATATACACACGTTATTAAATTATAAGTTGCAATATCATGAAAAATTCCAAAAGTATAGCTTTAAAAAAAGCTAGTAATCATAATGAAGATATTTAACCACGTTCTACAAGTATAAAACTATTTTTCAGGGCTAGATAGGTTGCGCTTGAGCTCAAACTTATGGGTTTTCCAACAGCAATGGGAGATTTGAAGGGGATAGCTTTTCACTAAATTTACACTGTTGCCTGTGACAGATATCACATATTACCAATGCAGGATTTATATTTTAATTTGCACTAAATCATTAAGGTACGGGCAGATTCAGAGAAGTAATAAACTATTACAGAAAATGCTGGAGAAACTCAGCAGGTCGGATAGCATCCGAGTTGCTTTCGGCTCTGACAAAGGTTTTCGGCTCTATTCTCTCTCCACAGATGCTGTCAGACTTCCTGAGAGCGTCCAGCATTTTCTGTTTTTGTTTCAGATTTTAGCTTGCGAAGTATTTTGCCTTTAACGTAATAATGACGAACGTCACAGTTTATCATCAAAAACTGCGTAAACTCCAGCTACATGTTACAGGTCAATCAATGATCTTTCCTCAGAAGCTTTCTCAAGATACCCACCAACAACAGAGCCCGCTAACCCTCTTATCACTCGGCAGGAGTGGACGTCCTGGCCGGAAATCACTGGTTTTTTTGGATATAGTTTCTGCCTCTGGGTATTAGCATGCCCCGGGAAGAAAGTTAAAATTTCCCTCCACCGCTTTCCTGGCCGTTGTTCACAGAGATGCCTTCAACGTACCGTCTTAGTAGGCCCTTCACCGGCCTTCATCCGTCACTGCGCAGCCGCACAACCGAGACCGACGTCCTTGGCCGAGACTGCGCACAGGTGGACTCGACTCCCTCGACCGTCACTGCGCAGCCGCACACGGCTCCCTCGGCCATCGCCGTGGAGTCTTTCTGACTCTCACTATCTGCATCGCTCCAGCTCCAATATCCCAACATTCAATAGTTTTAAGCGGCTGGAGCTTAAAAATCGAAGACCTAAAAAAAACTTGCACAATAATTATGTAGATTTAAAAACTTTTTTTTACAAAAATGTTGACAATAAAACTGCAAAAAAACAAGAACTCGGATCTGCTTGTCACTCTGGATACTCAACACAGGACCGACAAAAGGAAGATAAATAGCTTTAGTTCACCAATTCTAGGCCAAACTAGCTCATGCAAAATTCAGCCTTTGTTGGTGAAAAACGTTGCCACGTAAACACTGACAATGTCGCCAAAGCGAAGAGCTGCAATTAAAATATGCAAAAGTCTTGCCTCAACTTTCACTTTCAACATTTCCAATTGAAAGTATGGCTTAAAAGTGGGATTCAGTTTTCTCCTTTTATTCACCCACATCTTTCTTTCGCTTGTTCATTTCATTGTTTCCTGTCCAGTCGGGATGTAGCTATTTTCATGTACCTAACAAGTAAAAGGAACTCAAATTAACCTGGGACAAACTAAAAGAGGCAGCCCCCCAAAAGGGAAGGGGGGGGGGGTGGAAATGGCCTGAACAAAAACCAAAATCGAAAGGAAACTTAAAACATTAAATCAAAATGTGATTATTAGGGTCTATAATATATCAGTCTCTTGGTGTCCAGCGGGTGCAGAACCATTCGGGATGCATACCAATTAATTTTGGCCATAACCCTCCTATAAAGAGTGACACGGCATGAATCCGATGCTATTGAATCACAAACAAGTGTTCTTTACAAGATAATGTCTCTGTTGGCATACTGTATTTACTGGTTAAATTACTAGATTAATAATTACTAGATTAATAATTAATAATAATAATAATGCAGACTAGAAATTTGATTACAAATATCGTTTAATTTCAAATCACCATTATAGCACTTTGAGATGAGTTTAGTTAACTAAATATATGAGTAATAAATGCCCATGTCCTCCAAATGAATAAATTATACAAAACAAGTGCCCCAGTCAAACTAACAATGAGTGCAACAATGAGCAACATGATGGTTTGATTGTTATTGTTGATTATTAAGACAATGGCCTGCACAGAAAGCTTCAAACAAACCAGTGGACATGCTGTGATTGTGCCCTCGCTTTCAGAACAATACTAAGCAGTTGGAGCAACCTACCTTAACCACACAACCACCCCCTCCCAAACCTCATCTCCAACCAATGTAGCCTACACCTATGGATGTGTTAGAATTGTGTACACGGCAGGAAACATGATGGCTAAACCTAGTGGTTTTGAATCCTGAAATGTAATGTTGCTAATTTCAACAAATAGATAAGACAGAGCTATGTGATTCTATAATCTTGCTACATCCAATTGTGAATAGCAATGGACAGTTAAATAATTCAGTGGAGGAGGACATTCTATGAATATCCCCATCTTCAATGATAAGGGAGCTCAGCACCTCAGTGCAAAAGATAAGGCTGAAGCATTTCAACTATCTTGATGATGATGGATGATTTTGATTTGATTTATTAATGTCACGTAATGATATACACTGAAAAGTATTGTTTCTTGAGTGCTATACAGACAAAGCACACTGTTCATAGAGAATACAGAGGAGAAGGAAATGAGAGGATGCAGAATCTGGTGTCATAGTAGACTGTAGAGAATGATCAACTTAATATAAAGTAGGTCCATTCAAAAGTCTGATGGCAGCAGGGAAGGAGCTGTCCTGGAGATCTCAGACTTTTATAGATATTTCCCGATGGAAGAAGATGGAAGAGAGCATGTCCAGGATGCCTGGGGTCCTTGATTATGCTAGCTGCTTTTCTGAGATAGCAGGAAGTGTTGATGGAGTCAATGGATGGAAAACTGGAATGCATAATCGACTGGATTATGTTCACAACCCTTTGTAGTTTCTTGTGGTTTTGGTCAGAGTAGGAAACATACCAAGCTGTAATGCATCCAGAAAGGATGCTTTCTATAGTCTGTCAAAATTACTGAGAATCATAGCAAACATGCCGAATTCTCCTGAGAAACTAGAGGCATTTGTGGGTTTTCTTAACTGCAATGGTGGCATCGGGAGGACAGAATTGGGTGTTGGTGATCTGGACATCTAGAAATTTGAAGGTCTCGATCATTTCTATTTCATCCCCATTGATGTAGACTGGGGCATGCCCTCTACTATGCTTCCTGAAGTTGATGATCCAACCTGGCCTCCTGGGGTCCTCAGCACCAATTTTCAGCTAAATCGATTCACCACACATGACATCAAGAAATAACTGAAGCATTGTAAGCAGCAAAGGCTATGAAGTCTGGCTACATTTTACAATAAATAATTTGATTTATTATTGTCACATGTCTTAGTATACAGTGAAAAGTATTATTTCTTGTGCATTATACAGAGAAAGCAAAGTGCATTGAGAAGGAAAGGAAAGAATGCAGAACGTAGTGTTACAGTGATAGTTAGGGTGTAGAGAAAGATTAACTTAATATAAGCAGCTCCATTCAAAAGTCTGACGGCAGCAAGGAAGAAGCTGTTCTTGAGTTGGTTGATACGTGTCCTCAGACTTTTGTATCTTTTTCCCAACGGAAGAAGGTCTTAGGTGCGTAGGCTCTTAATTATGCTGGCTGCTTTGTCAAGGCAGTGGGAAGTGTAGACAGAGTCAATGGATGCTCTAAAAAAGGCAGAGTCAATGGATGGATGGCTGGTTTGCGTGATGGACTGGGCTTTGTTCACCACTCTTTGTAGTTTATTGTGGTCTTGGACAGCTATACCATGCTGTGATACAACTAGAAAGAATGCTTTCTGTGGTGCATCTGTAAAAGTTAGTGTAAGTCATAGTGAACATGCCAAATTTCCTTAGCCTTCTGAGAAAATAGAAGTGTTGGCATAGAGGCATCTCACAATAGTACGGAAGAACTTACTGCTCCCTTAACCAAGCTGTTCCAGCACAGCTACAAAACTGGCATCCACACGACAATATGCAAAATTACTCTGTCCACAAGAAGTATGATAAATACAATTTAACCAATTGCTATCCTTCAATCTACTTTCAATCACCAGCCAAGTGATGGAAGGTTTTGTTGACAGGGCAATAAAAGAAACATTTAGATTTGTTTAGTTCAGACAAATAAAGTAGTTTTTTAAAAATTTATTTATTCGTCACAAGTAGGCTTGCATTAACACTGCAATGAAGTTACTGTGAAAAGACAGAAGGAGA
Organism: Sphyrna mokarran; assembly: GCA_024679065.1. Classification (NCBI taxonomy): domain Eukaryota; kingdom Metazoa; phylum Chordata; class Chondrichthyes; order Carcharhiniformes; family Carcharhinidae; genus Sphyrna; species Sphyrna mokarran. The sequence goes on along the minus strand of JAGIQG010000013.1, from coordinate 76,193,907 downwards.
ATTTAGCATGGCCAATGCACCTAACCAGTGCACATTTCAGACTGTGGGAGGAAACTAAAGCACCTGACAAAGGAGAATGTGCAGACTCCACACAGACAGTGACCCGAGCCAGGAACTGAACCCACATCCCTGGTGCTGTGAGGCAGCAATGCTAACCATTCTGCTGCCCATAGATGCATTTAAGAGGAATCTAGATAAGTACGTAACAGAGAAAGGGATAGAAGTAAAGATTGATAGAATGAAATGAAGTAATTGAATGAGAGGACTGTAAATGAATTGAATGCTGAATGTCCTGAATTTCCCCTCTGCCTCCTATGCACTAATACCATAATCTCAGATTATTTTGTTTTCCCACATAAGTGAAGTCCTCCATTCCCAGAGGAATTTCTGGTTAAATCCCCTCTTCACTTGCTCTAAGCCCTAGACATCTTTCTGAAATGTGATGCCCAGAATTAGACACAATCCTCCAGCTGAGACCTAACCAGTAATTTATAAATGGGGAAGCATCTGTCTTGAAAGCTGTTGATGAACAACTTCAGACCATTCTGAGAGCTGCACTAATTCCATGAAAACAAGCTGCCACCTGAGAACCTGCATACCCATCTGGCAGCGAGTTTATCTGAACTGATTTTTCCTGTTACAAAAAGCAGAGACAAATATTTAATTTAGAGATCCATTTCCTTTAAAATTTCAACTTACATACAAGAGTGTTGAGAAAAAAACAGTGGTTTCAGTAAGAAGCTTTATGTTAGCTGCAGCTTTAGCATTGTTTAGACAAATATATATGCAGGGGTGCGAGTTTTTGGGGTTTTAGAAACAGGATATAGTAGCAGGAATAGGCAGTTCAATCCATCTAGCCCCCTCCACTATTCAGTGTGATTATGACTAATCCTCTATCTCAACTACATATTCTTGTGCTGTCCCCAAACCCTTTGACAGCTTTAGTATCTAGAAACCTAGCTATTTCTTTCTTAAATACATTTAGTGACTTGGCCTCCATCAAGCGATAGAGAATTCCATAGGTTCACCATCCACTGAGTAAAGAAACTTCTCCTCAGCTGAGTCTTAAATGTCTTATCCTCTATCCTGAGAGCATTGTTCTAGACCCCCAGCCAGGTGAAACATCATTCCTGCTTCCTATCTACCCAGTCCTGTCAGAATTTTATACGTTTCAATGAAATTCCTTTTAATTGTTCTAATTAACTCCCTAATTAACAATTAACTCCCTTCTGACAAGGGGATCTTCACTTGTGCCTAACCTAACAAAGTATGAATAATATGCGTTTATGAACCAGGTAGAATTTATTGAACAAGATTTCACATATACTTAACAAAAAACAGTCAAGACAATATGAGTGGCTCTTATCCTTCAAGGTCCTAGGATTCCACGTGTGCCATCTGCATAGCCAATGCCTTCTCTGAAATGACGAAACCTGTATCTCAGAAGAATCAAACCACAGAAGCCATGGTAAAACTACAAGTGAAGAATTTTATTTTTAAACTTTTATCCCTATTTCTGACTATTCCTCATTCCTTATTAGAAATAGCCCAAATAAACTCTCTCATTGACTTAGGCTGTCTCCTCCACTCCATAATCAGAGTCATGCAGATTGAAGACAAATGTCCTTCATATATTCTCTGGTTCCTTTGGAGGTACATTTCATTGCGAACAGATGACGTATCCTTGAAGTTACAGAATAATGTGATGAACAACAAGGAGTTAATTTGAACAGCCCTGACCTTTCCTCTCATCACCCATCCATAAATAGAAAGGTACTTTGATTTTGATAAGCTTCCCCCTTTATAAGTTGGAGTGTATTTCCCACTTCCCAGTTTTAGTGTAATCCAGTTACTATTAATAATCCCACAGCAAACTCAAGTGAATGCAAATTTGGAGGGTTAGTTTTTTTGCACACACTTAAAGCCTAGGAGGGGTTGCTACATACTTAACTGTATACTCATACAGTAAAAAGAGATAGAAAAATAAAGATTTATAAGGCAAAGTCCACAGAGAACAGAATTATTGTTTCTCATCTGTATAGAGTTCAGAATCAAATAGTGTATTCCTTCACAGAGATTGGCAGGCTGAACTGATGCTGGCTAATTAGATATCCAGCAGAGTTGACTTCCACAATGAGATAGACATGCAGAGATGAGTTTGTCTTATACGCAATGATACATAAGTTTCGGTTGAAACAATATAGATGGACACCTAGACAAAGTCCCTTTACTATTCTGCTGCTAAGTAAATGGAAAAATGATGGATAGAGCTTTGCAGCTTCACAAGGCAATATGACTAATTTCATGAGCCAAAGTGGGATTGAGGGGAAGAGTATATATCACATGACAAATGGCGCACATCCTCTTGTCTGGGTCCTTTGTTCTAGCAGATGAATTAGCTAGAATGCCACTTTAGCTAGTTGGCCAAATCTGGTTTATGAAATGTACATGGTCTCTTTGAATTTTGTTTCTGCAGTGCTGAAGAAATTGTTGGGGTCTTTGCAGAGATAACAAGGTTTAAAATTCTTCAGTACTGTCAAATAACCCCTTTTATCCAGGGTCACAGCTAGACATAGCTTCAGCCATTTTATTGTCTATTATTTTAAATTTTAGAAATTAAAAATGAAAATGGAAATGTACCATAAAAATACATGGTGTGAAGTCTTAGTCCATTAGAGCAGTTACAAACAATATGCCATCCTATTAATTATAATACAACCTAACATAAACGTTCACTTCAAAGTATTTCCACCCATTTCCAAGGATACTAAAGCCATTCACAATACAAAAGCAAAGGTGTACTGCTGAGGCTTCATAAGGCTCTGGTCAGACTACGAGATTATTGTGAGCAGTTTTGGACCCTGTATCTAAGGAATGGTGTGGAGTTGCCAGTGTTGAACTGGGGTAGATACAATAAATAGTCTTATCTGATGAAGGAACAGTGCTACCAAATAAACCTGTTGGACTTTAACCTGGTATTGTGAGACTAGTTACTGTATCTAAGGAGAGGGTCCAGAGGAGGTTCACGAGATTGATCCTGGGAATGAAAGGTTTGACATATGAGGAGCGTTTGAGAATTCTGGGTCTGTACTCGATTGAGTTTAGAAGGATGAGGGGGATCTCTTTGAAACTTACAGAATAATGAAAGACCTGGATAGAGTGAACATGGGAAAGATGTTTCCATTAATAGGCAAGACTAAGATTTGAGGGCACAGTCTCTGAATAAAGGGACGACCCTTTAGAACCAAGACGAAGAAGAATTTATTTGGCCAGAGAGTGGTGAATATATGTAATTCATTGCCATAGAAGGTTGTGAAGGCCAGATCGTTGCATGTATTTAAGACAGAGATAGATAGATTCTTGATTGGTGAGGGGATCAAAGGTTGTCGGGAAAAGATGGGAGAATCAGGTTGAGAAACTTATCAGCCATGATCAAATGGCCGAGCAGATTCGATGGGCCAAATGATCTAATTCTGTTCCTATATCTTATAATTTAACAACAAATATTAGGAACACTGTGTAGCATGCTTCTGTTCTGTTCAAGACTGCAATAAACTATGAAGGGTTGTGAATGAAGCCCAGTTCATTACACAAACCAGCTTCCCATCCTTTCTGTCTACACTTGCTGCTACCTTGGAAGAGCAGCCAGCATAGTCAAGGACCCTACTGTCGGGAAAAGATACCAAAGTCTGAGGACACATATCATCCCTCAACTCAAGAACATCTTGTAAGACCATAAGACTCTGATTTGCTATGGCTGATACTTTTCTCATCCCCATTCTCCTGCCTTTTCCACATAATCCTTGATCCCCTTATTAATCAAGAAAACTATCCATCTCTGTCTTAAAGACACTCAGTGACTTGGCCTCCACATCATTCTGCAGCAAAGAGTTCCACAGATTTTTGGCTGAAGAAATTCCCCCTCATCTTTGTTTTAAAAGCTCATCCCTTTAGCCTCAGGTTATGTCCTCTGGTTCTAGTTTTTCCTGCTAGTGGAAACATCCTCTCCACATCCACTCTACCCAGGCCTCGCAGTATCCTGTAAGTTTCAAAAAGATCCCCCCCCCCATCCTTCTAAACTCCAGTAAGTACAGACCTAGATTCTCAATCGTTCTTCATACAACAAACTCTTCATTTCAGAGATCATTCTTATGAACTCCCTCTGGACCTTTTCCAAGGGATCCTTCCTTAGGTATGGGGCCCAAAACTGCTCACAATACTCCAAATGGAGTCTGACCAGAGCCTTATACAGCTTCAGGAGTACATCCCTGCTTTTATATTCTGGCCCTCGCAACAAGAATGCTAACACTGCATTTGCCTTCCTAACTGCTGACTGAACCTGCATGTTAACCTCATACTTTTCCACACTGTATTCCATCTGCCACTTCTTTGCCCACTCACCTAACCTGTCCAAGTTCTTCTGTAGCCCTACCTCTGCTTCCTCAACATGTTGTCTGCAAACAGTGCCTTCAATTCCTTCCTTCAAAGATTAATATTGTCTTTTTTATATCCCTTTTCTATCTCCTATTTATTTTCTGCTCCACATAGAGTCATAAAGGTTTACAGTATGCTGTCTTTTTTTTAAAACCCCAAAGCTAGTTGCATTTGCCCGCATTTGACCCATATCCATTTATACCCATCTTACCCATATAACTATCTAAATATTTTTTAAAAGTCAAAATTGTACCCAACTCTACTGCTACCTCTGGCAGCTTGTTTCAAACATTCACTGCTCTCTGTGTGAAAAAATTGCCCCTCTGCACCCTTTGTATCTCTCACCTCTTACTTTAAACCTATGCCCTCTAGTTTTAGACTCCCCTACTTCTGGGAAGAGATATTGACTATCTAACTGATCTATGCCCCTCATTATTTTATAGACATGTATAAGATCATCCCTCCGCTTCAAAAAGTTTGAAAAGCTCTCAAAACAAAATCCATTAATATTACTGCAGACCGACACAAAACCTAAATATTAGTGGTACAATCAAAATCTTACAGGTATTTGAAAAGGGTAATAAAAAATCATAAAAGCTATTAATCTCTGGCTATCCAGAATTGCTAAGCTTCTGATATTGTCCTGGAGCCTCCAGAAATTAAATATTTATCTCTAGAATGGGTGACATGGTAGCACAGTGGTTAGCACTGCTGCTTCACAACTTTAGCGGCGTGGGCTTGAATCCCAGCTTGGGTCACTGACTGTGTGGAGTTTGCAAATTCTCTTTGTGCCTGCGTTGGTTTCCTCTGAGTGTTCCGATTTCCTCCCACAGTCCAAAGACGTGTGGGCTAGGTTGATTGGCCATTCTAAAATTTGCTCCTTAGTGTCCAGGGATGCATAGGTTAGAGGGATTAGTGGGTAAATATGTAGGGATATAAGGATAGACCCTGGGTAAGATTGTGGTTGGTGCAGACTCAATGGGCCAAATGGCCTTTTTCTGCACTGTAGGATTCTATGATTCTATAATATCGCTGCTGCTTTAATTTATTTTAACAGTTTTGCCTATTTGTTATAAATATACTGGAAATGAGAAAAAGATTCTATGTTTGACAGTCAAAAATCATCCAGTCAGATAATGAAGAGTTTGTCCTATTTCCAGGGTGATGTGGGAAGATGGTATGCAATTATGACAGCTGTGCCACGTGACCAATGGCAGGAGAATGAGGTGGTGCAACTAGAGGCATGAGTCAATACTTCCAAGGATAGGCTTTACATCCATGGGGCGGCACGGTAGCACATTGGTTGGGGCAGCATGGTAGCACAGTGGTGGGATGGCATGGTAGCATAGTGGTTAGCACTGCTGCTTCACAGCTCTAGGGTCTTGTGTTTGATTCCTGGCTCACACTGTCTGTGTGGAGTTTGCACATTCTCCTCATGTCTGTGTGGGTTTCCTCTGGGTACTCCGGTTTCCTCCCACAGTCCAAATATGTGTGGGTTAGGTTGATTGGCTATGCTAAGAAATTGCCCCTTAGTGTCTAGGGATGCATAGGTTAGAGAGATTAGTGGGTGTAATATTAGGGATATGGGGATAGGGCCTGGATGAGATTATATTTGGTGCAGACTCAATGGGCCAAAGGGTCTCTTTCTACACTGTAGGATTCTATGATAAGGGCAACCTTCAACCCCATCGAGTTATGCTGCAAACATGTGCATCATTTCCTCATCATTTAGCAATACAAATACCTTGAGGAAAGAAAGATGGGACAGAATTTTGTATCAGTGCATTTTTGGACCCCTGTAGCCAATGGAATTTTGACTGCTTCACTTATTTTGCAGCCCTGCCCCTAGCCATGACAGAGTCATGAAATTCTGCCCATGTCCCAATTGAAGAAAAACTCTGGAAAATTATTCCCTGATTCCTGAAGGCAAGAGTTTGTAACCTGTAGCTCCAGAGCTGCATGCCACTTACATGACTCCAATCTTGATCGGTCAAACCGATTTTGATGGATAATTAAATGATTTGTTTTGTTTTATTAATTTTATTAACATTGTACCCATGGGGAAGTATCATTCAATTAACAACTGCATTGTGAGTGGCAAGATGTTTCAATAAACATTGGGTTTGTTGCTTAAGGATTTGGATGGTTGTGAAGTTCCCAGGAGTTGTGTAAGTTAATTATTTATTTGTTTTTTTTTTGTTCAATTTGGAAGTCACATGTTGAGGCTTGGAGTTAGGGAATCAGGATTGGCAATGGGTTCTGTTCAAATGGCACTTCGAACTGAGTTAGTAAGAGTGCTTGTTCTCAATACTGACTGCAGCCTGGAATTGAAAAGGATTTAGCTCACCCGTGCAGGCTGTGAACTCTGTACACGGAAGTTGGCCTTTCATGAGAAATTTTGTGGAGTTCTCTGCTGCAGTAAAATGCTGTCCTTAGCTTCCAGGCTCATCTCGCTGCAAATTTACTGATGAATATTCTGTGTTTGTAGTGTCAGCTGAGTTTCTTTCGGTTTAGAATCCATTCAAGATGGTTTTGTTTTGATCTTTCAGCATACCTGTAAGGGTGAGTGTTTTTGATCTGGATCTGTCATCATGTTCAGATAGTGTTGGTTGCAGAATATGTCTGTTAAAGAAGTCTTCTTTGCCTTCTGTAGATTAACAGCCAGTGTTTATGAACTATTTGTAATTATGTACAAATATACAGTAAAAGATAGCTTACACCTATCTCCATCCTGGGTCTTTACACATCACCTGTCAACACCACACAAACCCTAGCCATGGGTCATGTGCCTTTTCACATCACTCTGTCAGCAGTACTATACTCAGTCCCACATTAACCCTGTATGTCCCAAACGCTCTACCACAATACCAGAATATGGCAGCCAGTGTCGTAAAGAGGGATGCTACTTCTGCTCATATTCTCTCTGTTGCACCCTCTGAGGATTCTTCCATTGAGTGAGTTCTGCTGGATCCTCCATTGGAAGATTAACCAGAAAGAGTGGAAGATCAGAGGTAAGTGAGTAGATTTTGTCTGATCAGGGTTTGCGAACCTAATTGGAAGATTTGGGCCATTACATAGATGTTTTTTGGAATATAACTTCAAGTTTGTTTCTTGTTTTTGAAGACAACAGAAAATCAACCACTTACAGTTGTATCAGATTTTCAGTGTGTTCAAATATCCCAATACATTTCAAACCAAAGGTCTAGAGTTGATGAACAGGGTGTTAAATAAGTTAGAACAAATCATGAAAATTGTAAGAAATTCAAGTATTAATTGCATTTATTGATTGAAATCCATGTTGAGTTATTGATGTGCAAACTGACATGCATGCAGATGAGCAATAGGCACCCAAGACTGATGGGTAGTTCTCTGTCATCTCAGTGGGCTGCAAGATTGAAATTGCATAAGTTCAATCACCATGACCCCAAAAATTTCTTAAGTTATAGAAAATGCTAAAACATTCATATATATTCATATATTAATAGACTATCAACTTCAAATACTAGAAACAAAAGAAATGTTTATGTTTTAATCTGGCACTGATGGAGCACACCGCTTTCAATCGACATGTATCACACTTCACGTGCCTTTGCTTCTCATGCGTGTCATCTTAATCATACCAGTCAGAAAAAGAAACTACACAGACATAAACCAGTGGAATCTAGCAATCCTGGGCATGGGCAACAGTCAACAAAATGTCTCTTGGACTGCACTCAGAACCCAATAGGCCACATGTAGCCCCCAAGCTGCCATTTGCCTACCATTGATGTAGCTTCATTGTCTTTCGGGAGTTGGAAGATGCTTAACCTCCAATTCCACATTTAGCCATCAGGGGGTGCTCTGCCCTCATTTCTCTGATCCTTGCAGTAGGTAATATTATAGAAAATTCCAACTGCAGCCTGAAAACTTGGCTGCAGCAACTAAGTGCTGCAAGACATGAGTGATTACCAAGTGCTGCATTAATCCAGACCTGCCATTTGCCTACTGAGCATCTCATTCATGACTATTCCAAATCCCAATATGAGAAAACTTGCATTTTGTAACATCTTTCTTATCTTCACATTCTCCCAAACCACTTCAGATCCAATAAATTACGATTGAATTGTAAACCAGTTGTAATTTAGGAAAACACAGCTGCCAATTTGTACACAATGTCCCATTGATGGCAGTAATTTTACAGCTTGGTATGATTCCTGTTCTTTCCAAGACTGCAATAAACTGCAAAAGGTAATGGATGAAGCCCAATCCATCTCACAAACTAGCCTCCCATCCATTAACTCTGTCTACACTTTCCGCTGCCTTGGAAAAATAGCCAGCATAATCAAGGACTCCACACACTCTGAACATACTGTCTTCCACCGTCTTCTGTCAGAAAAAAATTAATAATTGTAAGGACGTGTACCAACCAACTCATAAACAGCTTGTTCCCTGCTGCCATCAAACTTTTGAATGTCCTACCTTGCACTAAGTTGACCTTTCTCTACACCTAGCTATGGCAGTAACACATTCTGCACTCTCTCTTTTCCTTCCCTAGGTATGGTATGTTTTGCCTGTTTAGCATGCAAGAAACAATATTTTTCATTGCATACTAATACATGTGACAATAATAAATCAAATCACATAATGAGAAAATGACCAGTTAATCTATTTTGGTGATGTTTATTGAAGGATAAATGTTGACCAGAACACTGGAATGTATTCTTACTTGTCTTTCAATGCTGTAAGGGATATTTTACATCCACCTGTACAATCCTGGATGGTTGTCGTGCAACTGTTGGAACATCACAGCCATTCATAACTATTTTAAAAATATCTCTCCACACTACATCTGTACTTCTGCAATGGATGAAGCGATAGCTGCAATGTTATAACCTCAGTATTGGGCTACAATGCGGTATGGGAGTGCACTTCATTGATGCTCTCTCCTGAGCCGCCCTACCCACTACAGATCAAGCAGATCATGAGAAAGAAATGGACATCATGACAGTAAAGATTCACTTCTCTTGTTGAATTCAGGTCGCAACAGCACTTTGCCAGCAGACATCACATGCAGACATTTGCATGCCATCATCATAAGACCTCAAGGGAGCTTCCCCACGAGCTCCGCACATTTTTCGCTATCAGAGATGAACTAATCCTACAGAATGGACTAATACTGCTAGCAATTCGTCATCCCTATTATTCTTCAGAGATACTATACCCAACAACATCACCAAGAGCACCAGAGGTTGGAAGCAACCAGATATAGGGCCAAGGAATCACTGTATTAGCCCTCCAAGTATGAAGACATGGAAAGAGAAGTCTCCAGATAGCAGACTGAATTGTGCACATCCTATGACAACACACTAAGCAGAAAAACATTAGAGCTTTTTCCAGTGCTAAATCCCAGTCTTCTCAAGATCAACCCACCTAGCCTTACACAAGGCCAGCACAATGTAAACACTGTCTGAACAAACGGAATAATAATTTTAAAATTCTTTTACCATGTTTAAAGTATTTTTTTAACTCACTATTTAGAAAGTAATAAAGTAAATGTCAGAAGTGTTTGTAAGCATATCAAGTTACAAGAGATGCAATCATGTGATTGATTGGGCCTCTTTGGCTGTCATGAAGTTCTGCTTAACCTGAATCTGAAGGCACCTCTCCTGGAATTTGACTCATTGTGAGCTTACTGTAATGGAAAAGCATCTTCAGAATTTGAACTGTTAAAAAAAAGCTTGTCATCCTCTCAGAAGAAAAAAACTTGTCCAAAAGCTTCTTTCTCAGTTAACTGCATACAATTTATTACTTTCTTAAAAATATTAAATAAAAATCCCTCGCCCAATGATCCTGGATTAAGAGTTCACTACAAAGTGAACTAACTAGTCTGTGCAAGAAGTTAGTTCATAAAGACTTTCCAAGTGACTTTTCAACTCACTGCCCAATACTTTTTATACTTATGCCAGTTGAAAATTTGTAAGCAACTTTTGGACAAGGTAGTTTGGGCACATTCTTTGGCAGACGTATTTGTTCCATTATGAAACGCTGACACTTTTATTGCTTTTGTTGCTGGCACTATCGTTACATTCTCATTGGCATCCTACCCTCTTATCCTGTCATAGCTTTGCTCTCTTGATCTTCATTTTGAAGCTTTAGAAGACTTATAAAAGAAGGTTTTGAAACTTCATCAATGCTCCTGCTGCTTACTGGAAAGGCATCATGAAAAATTGCCCATGTGTTGGCAGCTATAGTGTGGGACACGTGCAGATGGGCAAACACTTCTGATGTCATTCCAGTTGGCAGCAAGAGTTATGGTGATACTAGATTGAAGGTGAAATTTTGCTAAAACTTGTTTTCAGGCTGGGCAGACCACATTTTGTAATTCTGTGGAGACTAGCAGCATACAAACTTTGTTCTGTCTCCTCCTTACAATAATTGGAACATGTATCCCATTCCAGAACTCACTGAAGACTGGCTGCACGTTTGACCGAGGAATAAGAATGGTGCACATCTAACCTGCACTTAATAACAAGCTGCACTCATTCTATGAAAGAGACTACAAAATGTCTATTGAAGACCTGGATAGGAGTGAAACAAGGGACGAGAGGATATGAGATGTGACACCAGAGGTGTTAGTGTGGGAGGTCAAAAGGAAAGATGCCATTGTTCTTTAGAGGGCCAGGGGGTTCTTATAATACACCCTGACTACGGTTTGGGAGCAGATGGCCATGGGTATCAATGACTCATGCCAAACAGAAGAACCATAAGAACTAGGAGCATAAGAACCTCATGGTAGGCTGATAGAAAAGGTGAAGGCCCATGGTATACAGGGCCAGGTATGTAGATGGGTTGAGAACTGGCTTGGGAGGAGCGGGTAGTAGTGGAAGGCTCTTTTTCCAACTGGAGGTCTGTCACTAGTGGTGTGCCACAGGGCTCTGTACTAGGACCCCTTCTATTTGTGCTGTATATAAATGACTTGGAAGAGGAAGTAGGTGGTGAGATCAGCAAATTTGCTGATGACACTAAGATGATTGGATTGGCGGGTACTGAGGAGCAGTGCCTGGCAATACAACAGGACATAGATAGACTGGTAGATTGGGCAGATAGATGGCAAATGGAATTTAATCCGGATAAATGCAAGGTGATGCATTTTGGCCGGAATAATGTAGAGGGGAGTTATAGGATAAAAGGTAAAACTATCCGGAGTATAGAGATGCAGAGAGACCTGGGGGTGCAAGTTCACAGGTCTCTGAAGGTGTCAGTACAGGTGGAGAATGTGGTAAAAAAAGCGTATGGTATGTTAGCCTTCATAGGAAGGGGTATAGAATACAAGAGTAGGAGTCTGATGTTGCAGGTGTATAGAACGTTGGTTAGGCCTCATCTGGAGTACTGCGTCCAGTTCTGGTCGCCATACTACAGGAAGGAAGTAGAGGCCCTGGAGAGAGTGCAGAGGAGATTTACCAGGATGCTGCCTGGTATGGAAGGGCTGTCTCACGAGGAAAGATTGAAAACACTGGGGTTGTTTTCCCTTGAAAGACGTCGGCTGAGAGGGGATCTTTTAGAGGTACGTAAGATTATGAGGGGTATAGATAGAGTAAATGGTGGTAAGCTTTTTCCACCATTAGAAATGGATAGAATGAGGGGTCACGGGCTCAGGGTGAGGGAGGCTACGTATAAGACGAATATTAGAGGCCAGTTTTGCACACAAAGGGTAGTGGGGGTGTGGAATGCACTGCCGAGTAAGGTGGTGGGAGCAGGCACGTTAGGGTTGTTTAAGGGTCTCTTGGACAGCCACATGAGCGGTCTGCAGATAGAGGGATATAGCAGGACTGTTTGAATATCGGGAGGACCAAATAGTAGTAGACTATCTTTTAGTTTCGTCTCGGGAATGTCTTAGTTTTTTTTAGCATGTTTAATTAAGTCTTATTTGTTTCCGCAGGCAATTCGGTCCACCTTGTTGACCAACAAGGGGCATGCATGCGGCATGTCGTGCGAGAGCTGCTCTTGGAGGTTGCTTCAGGAGTTGCCTAGTGCTTCACGTCGTCAGTGTATGCTTAAACTGGACCATCTGATGGGCAACATGACAGCTCAGAGACTATCGCTGTTGCTGTGCTGACACATGGATTTGGGCCTGTGTCTGCGGGAGTTTGCGCGTTCTCCCCGTGGTTGCGTGGGTTTCCTCCGGGTGCTCCGGTTTCCTCCCACATCCCAAAAATGTGCTCTTAGGCTGATTGGGTAACAAATTGTCCCTATATTGGTCCCTATATGGGAATCTTCAACAACAGGCATTGCCTAAAGACAAGGATATGTCATTAGGACGTTAGGATGGCGGCGTGGGCTCGTTGGGCCGAAGGGCCTGTTTCCCGTGCTGTGTTGCTCTTTGTTCTTTGTTGTTCTTTGAGCAGGAGTAGGAAATTCAGCCCCTTGAGTCTGCTTCACCATTTAATATGACCAAGGCTGATCTAATCTCAGCCTCAACTCCACTTTCTTGCCCATTCATCATAGCCCTTCAAACCATTACTAATTAAAAATCTCTCTGCCTCTTCCTTAAATTTACTCCGTATTCCAGCATCCACCACACTCTGGGGTACTGAATTCCACAGAATCATGATCATTTGAGAGAAGTCATTTCTCCTCATCTTTGCATTAAATCTGCCATCCCTTATCCTAAAACTATGTCTCTTGTTCAAGATTGCTCGAAAAAACATCCTCTCCACATCTGCTTCTCCAACCCTTTATCATCTTGTAGACCTCAATTAGATCTCCTCTAGTTCTGCTGAACTCCAGGAAACATAGGCCTAAACAGCTCAATCTCTCCACAAGACAAATCACTCATCTCTGGAATCAATCTACTGAACTTCCTCTGAACCACCTCCAATGCAACTACATCCTCCTCAAGGAACCAAAACTGTACACAATATTCTAAGTGTGGTACATGAGCAGCAACACTTCACTACTTTTATATTCTTTTGCAATAAATGTCAAGATTCCATTTGCCTTTCTAGTTTCATGTGATGCATGCACAACAACACCCAGATGCTTCTGCACCAAAACACTCCAAAATTTCTCTCTGTTAGATAATAATTTGCCTTTATATTTTTCCTACCAAAATCACTTAATCTTTCCATATCCATTTGTAAACTTCTTATTTCATTATCGCAACTTACTATCCCACCTATTTTAGTGTCATCTGCAATTGTGGCTATGATATCTACTATCCCTGCATCCAAGTCATTAATTACAGATTGTAAACAGTTGGAGCCCGAGGACCAAACTTTGCAGCACCTCACTAGTTATATCTTGCCAACCAAAAAAGATCAATTAATCCTGACCATTTGCTTTCTGCTGGTTAGTCAATCCTCTAGCAAAACTAATTTATTATCTGTAATCCTAAGTGAACTAACCTTGTGCATCAATTTTTTGTGTGGCACATAATCAAATGTCTCCTGGAAATCCAGATATACCACATCTATACCATTATCCGCTTTATTTGTTACATCTTTGAAGAACACAAGTAAATTACTTTCACCCCGAACATACAGACAATCGCCTGGAGAGGCAAGGATATGCCACCTGTGACTGGGATACATAAGGAAGAAGTGGGAACATACGAGGAAAAAGGCAAGGGGAGCACTGCAAAGTTCACCCAGTGTGAGGAGCCTGTTAACACTTGACAAGCTCCTTTGGTTGGAGCAATAGGTGCCAGACTAGCTGCTTGATACTGTTAGTGGGACCTGGGAAGAATGTCTGCAATAAACCATGGAGCCAGTCTAGCAGACAGACGACAGGCTAACCAGTGTGACATTTGTGGGGTTGGGACTCAACCTCATATGCAATCCCTTGGGGGTCATTCAGTGGCCAGAGGGAATGCACGCAACATGAGTCTCACACCAGCAGTGACCCCCTCTGACCTGTGGGTTCCCTGGACATGCCCGAAGTCCCTCACCCCATCTTGCACTATGGCAATAGCTGATTCCCTCCCCTGTATTCCAGAGATTGGTGCTCAGTAGTATCACCTCCTGCGTCACTGCTGTGTTAATTTGTGCTGACATGCTGTCACATCATAGAAGTGGGAAGCCTCTGGGGGAGGGGACGATTATGTGCTGAGCTCGCTAATGATATTAAAATTCAATCAATCTCTCCTTTTCTTCTCTGTGTATAGTGTGTTTTGTCTGTGTCGTGCACAAGAAACAATACTTTTCACTCTATGCTACTATATATGACATTAATAAATCAATCTCACACTAATAAGCTTTGCGTACTTTCTGGGTGTGATACAGTTTATCCTACTTGAAATGGGTGGGAAGTTTGCAAACTGTTTGATGTAAATGAATTTTTAAATTTACACACATTTTCCCAGCTCGCTGCCAATTGCGCCAGGCACAGCCAGTTGATAAAATTCCATCCAACATGGATTTATGCTTCCTACTTAGAAAGTTGCTCTGACATCTGCAATGGCGACCCCAAATGAGATTCATCCAGGGCTTTCAGGGTGGAAGGCATGCTCTCACCGACCTCTTGCTCAAAATAGGTGTAGAACGCACTGAGCTCATCAGGGAATGGTGAGTTAGAGCTGGCAATTTTACATGCCTTCATTTTGTAACTTGTTAAGTCTTGCAGACCTTGCCATAGTTGGTGGGAGTTGGTGTGGCTAGCCTGGGACTCTAGGTTGGTCCACTACTATCTTTTGGCATTTTCGATGGATCTCCTTAAGTTATATCTGACTTTCTTGTATAGATCAGTGTCACCTGACTTGAACGCCTCAAATCTGGACTTCAGCAAGTAATGGATATCTCTGTTCATCCATGGTTTCCAGTTGGGGAACACACAGAGTTACTTTTTTGGCATACAGTCTTCTACAAACTTATTCATTAATTCAGTTACTCATTCTAACTGGTTGCAGTTTTTAAATACTGTCCAGTCCACTAACTCCAAGCAGTCCTGTAGGAGATCATCTGATTCCTCAGACCAACATTGCACAACTTTCTTTAATGGATTCTCCCACTTCAAAAGTTTTTGCTTTCAAGCCGGAAGTAGAAGCACAGCCTTGTGGTCTGATTTGCCTAAGTGTGGGCAGGCGATAGAGCAGGAGACATGTTTGATATTTGTGCAGCAGTGGTGTAGGATGTTTGGGTCTCTGATGGAGCAGGAGATGCATCGGTAGTAACTTGGTAGAATACTCTTGAGCTTGGTTTGATTGAAATCCCCGGCCACAATGAACAAGGATGTTTTGTCTGAAGGCTATTCGTAATGAAGTATATTTCGTCCAGCCTGATCTTCACATCTGCATGGAGTGGGATGTAAAGTGCCATCAGAATAATGGAGGTGCCAGGCACTGTGAAGCAACAGTGAAGCTATTGTGCCAGGCGCTGTGAAGCACTGTGCTACTATGCTGCCTGATACCTGACGATACAGGTATTTCTACAGTCATAGATGTGAATCCGGGATGGTATGTTGCCTTTTATTTGTTCTTTCACAAGACTTGGACAAATCTGGTTAGGCTGGCAGTTTCATTGCCTTTCCTTAATTGCTCTTGAAAAGGTAGTTGTGAGCTTCCTTCTTGAACAGCTATTGTTCATGTGATGCATATATATCTACAGTAGTGTTTGGGAGGAAGTTCCATGATTTTGAGCGAATGATAGTGAAGGAACTGTGATATAGTTGCCAGTCAGAATGGTATGTGGCTTGGAGCTGAACTTGCAGGTGGTAATGTTCCCATGCACCTGCTTTTGCCCTTCTGTATGGGAACTAGGAAAAAGTTTGCGGAACCTTTGTTGCAGTCCCTCTATGGCAGTAATATCCTTCCTAAGATAATGGGATCAAAATTGCACACAGCAAGTATGCCTGGTAAATAAATAAATGAACATTAACTTTCCCCTAACTACTGAATCCCCTACCACTATTGCTCTTCCACTCTTCTTCCTCCCTCCTCAATGGCATAGACTTGGCTGTGGCTGCAATCCTGTGGGGAACCATTGTCTTTACCAGTATCCAAAATACAAAACTGGCTCGTGAGTGAGAGAGATAGACTCAGAGGACTCCTCTTCCAGCCTGATCCTCCTATACTGTCTGGCGTCACCCTCCCCCTCTCTGCCTGTATTCTATTAACCTGTTGTGTGACAACATCCCTAAATCTAGTCTGCACAGTTTTCAACCTTGTAGATACATCACAGTGACTCCAGCTACTGCTTGAATTCCAAAACCTAGAGCTCAAGTTTGGTGACAATTCCTGTACGTGTGGTTGTCTAAACCATGGGAAGCATCCACAATTCTCCATGTCACAATTCCATGTGGCCAAGCTGCTCTGCCATGTCTTAACTTTGATGTGGAGATGCCAGCATTGGGCTGGGATAAATACAATAAGAAGTCTCACAACACCAGGTTAAATTCCAACAGGTTTATTTGGTAGCACAAGCCACTAGCTTTCGGAGCACTGCTTCTTCATCAGGTGAGTGGAATTTCAGTTCACAAACAGGGCATATCATTAAAATTTTTGTAAATTTAAGGTCTTTATATGGTCAAATAAACCTGTTGGGCTTTAACCTGATGATGTGAGACTTCTTAATGCTTTAACTTTACAGACTGTTTGTTATAAGCCGGAGACTGATGAGCAGAAATTAGAATTTTAGTAGCAACGACTCACCAATCAGCTTCTTCCCCTGTGACAACATCACTTTTTATTCAAACTCCCCCTGTGCTCTGCTTCCACCAGCCACATTTTATGTTCCATTCGGCTTCCCACCCTGCGCCATCTGAAGTCTCGCTCTCTCCACCACTTTTTATGCCCTGCCCAACTCTGACCACAGCTGCCAAGATAAATAGGAAATACTCACCAACCACTTCGATGCCACATCTTGATTTTTCTTTTAGAATGTTGATTCTGACTGGTTCTTGGTTGCAGGATAGCCACTGCTCTCCCTGCTTCCTATCGTGCAAGTCTCCCTTTCTCTGCCAGTTTTAAAGTCCCACAGCTCTCAGTTTCACAGAAACAATCACAGAATTGGTACTGTGCATCGTATCTGCAACAGTTGTCTGAATGAGCAATGCACAGAGTTCCATTCTCCTGCCTTCTCCCCATAACCCTGCACATTCTATTTTTACATAAAACAGTCTAATTCAGTTTGAATGCTTCATTTGAACGTGCCTCCACTGCACTCTCAAGCACAGAATTCCAGACATGCTGCATATTCGGTGTCCTCTCATTCTCAATCTTTCCATGGAACAGTTTCTTCTTATTTACTCTGTTCAGATCCCTCAAGACTTTGAACACTTCTATCAAATCTCCTCCTAGCCTTCTTTTCTCCAACGCAAACAATCCTAACTTCTCCAATCTATTTTCATAAGTTCCTCATTCTAGGAATTATTCTCATGAATTCCCAAACTACAAGTCGCACTTTCTCTGCCTCTTTTGAAAGTATTGCAGCTTTCTCGTACTGAGAGCAGGTTCTCGGGGGAAGAAGTAACTCCCCAGCTTGCTTACCAAATCTACTAACTTCCTTGTTTTCACCAGGTGAAGAATAATGAAAAGAGTCAAAAGTTCTCAATAATAATGTCCCCTTACCCCCCATCCCCAAGTATAAATTCAGGTTGCCATCACCATCAGTTACCCGACCAGTTGTAACTTGCCAAGACAAGAGCTTAGTGCCATCTCACTCCTGCTCAGTCCAAACTCGTTGCCCAGGATCCAAATCCAACTGATGCTAAAGAAAAGTACTGGGCAGCATTTGTGAGAACTGTTCCAATCAGACTCAGTGGATTTTCTCATCCTGGAGTAGTAATTAAACAATGTGATGGCCGAGAATTGAGCTGCTTGGAAGGCAAGTGCACCAGCTCTGATGAAGAGTCATCCAGACTTCAAAAATTAGCTCTAATCTCTCTTTCCACAGATCTGCCAGACCTGCTGAGAGTTTGCGGTATTTTCTGTTTTTGTATAGGCAATTGCACTCACCACTGTACCAACTGACATGTTATTGGCAGCATGGTGGCACAGTTAGCACTGTTGCCTCACAGTGCCAGGGACCCGTGTTTCATTTACGACTTGGGTCACTGTCTGTGTGGAGTTTGCATGTTCTCCCTGTGTCTGCGTGGGTTTCCTCCAGCTGCTCTGGTTTCCTCCCACAGTCTGAAAGATGTGCTGGTTAGGTGCACTGATGCTGACAGGTGCCAGACTATGGCGACTCAGGGAATTTCACAGTAACTTCATTACAGCATTAATGTAAGCCTTACTTGTGACTAATAAATAAACTTTACTTCCAAATTATTCAGTCAAATTTCAGCATAAAGCACATTGCTTGTTATTTGAACTTTATTTGGTGCATTGGGACTGTTATTCATGCTATATTTAAACAAATTCTATATTTAATGCATAAAATCTTGATGAAAAGTTAAATATTTTATTTTCATTGTCAGTGTAGCTTTTATTGAAACTTTAGAATTTAAAGCATTTTGTTCTAATTTTAGGCACAATTAATTCAAACAATTTAATAATTTACGTTTCGTAAAAAGGCATTAGAAAATTATGCAGCAAAAATCTACAGCAGCCACACCTGAGAAATACGAAACTGCAACTGCTCCAAACCCAGCTTCAGAGTACAAAGAAGCATTTGAAGTAATTTTTAAGACATTGATTGAGCAGCCCAAAGGCTACAGACGGATGAAAACTGAACATTCTTAATGAGAACAACTATGTTCGCTCTATCAATCAAAATCTGAATGCATCATTGTGAAGCTATCCAAAAATGATGTCTTTTGTGAAGACTGCAGGACAGCTTTTATTACAGTTGGGTACGGTTACTGAGCCTCTTCAGAAAACTGATTTTGGAATAACTCCTTTTCTCTCCGAGTGCTTTTTAACTTAATATCATAAAGCACTTTGAAATGTTACATAAGGTAGGCTAATTATTTGTGATCAGAGAACAATGTCCAACTTATTCCTGTTGAGAAATATAATGTAATCATAATAGTGCCATGAAATTGTCTTGTTGCCATACTTGTGTGTTTAGGAGACACAAATAGATGCTGTTATTTCTAGTCATATTACGTTTTTATATAAGACCAAAGTCATCTTCTATAAGTAAGTAATATCATGGACAGGAGGGGGAGTCAATTTAAACTGTTCTGATTTCCCCACTCTGTCTGTAAACAGAAAGGTCTTTTCAAATTCTGATTTCCCTCTTTATCATAAACTAGAATCATAGAATTCCTGCAGTGTAAGAAAAGGCTATTAGATCCATCGAGGCTGCACTAACTCTCTGAAGTATCTTACCCAGATCCTCTCTCCTGCCCAATCCTTATAAGCCCACACATTTCCCATGGCTAATCCATTTAACCTACAAATCTTGAGATACTAAGGAGCAATTTGGCATGGCCAATCCCTCTAACCTGCATATCTTTATAAATGTATCTTCTAAATTATATGGCATTGCACACAGAGAAGCACTGTCAAGTCTAATTTTCAGATGAATTGGATTGGAGAGCAACACTTAATTAGGTTAGGTTAATTCAAGTTCTATTTTAACATCAGATATTTTGTTCTCATTTGCCATATAGTTTAAGCGATAATCTTAAAATTTAGCAATAGAGATTTAAAATAAG
This sequence comes from Sphyrna mokarran, assembly GCA_024679065.1. Lineage (NCBI taxonomy): Eukaryota > Metazoa > Chordata > Chondrichthyes > Carcharhiniformes > Carcharhinidae > Sphyrna > Sphyrna mokarran. The sequence goes on along the minus strand of JAGIQG010000013.1, from coordinate 76,173,900 downwards.
AAATGGCTTGTCTTTGCTCCAAAACCCCACTTGGGAGTTATTTGTAAAAGAGGAATGTTACACATCATGGTCTAATATTTCTGGATAAGTTTTGAATGTATAGTTACTATCATGGTTGAAATGTGAAAGAAAACGTGCATGGACATATATTTGTCAAGTAGATTATTTCACAAAGTCTTCCTGTGCTTTTCAAAATGGACAATTGCTGAGCTTAGAGGTTAGATTTTCATGGGCAGGGGGAGTGGGAGGCACACTTCTATTCTGATGCTGTGCAGGTTCTGTCTTAGTTCTGTCACCATTGTGTCAGGAATGGCCCTGGCTATCTTCATTGTTTGGCATTGGATAATTCTTCAGTAATGGGGGACAGGGTTGCAGGTGATGATGGTTAGGGAGTTCAGTTGGCTGTGGGAAGAACTGAGCAAAGGCACTTATCTGTAGTCAAACCACTATTTACGATAACATTTGCAAGATCATACATCTCATTACCTGACTTCCAGGAACAGGTTCACCAGAATTGAAAGTCTTCTAAAATGTTTAGCTTATATTTACATAGATGCTCTAATTTATAGTTTCAGCAACCAAAGTACAGACAAAAGTGAAATCCCGAAAATGTTGTCTGGAAATCTTAAGTAAAATCTGAAAATACTCAGCAAGTCAGGCAACATCTGTAAAGGGAAACAAGAGCTAATATTTTCAAATCCACAATCCTTCATCAGAGCTGAAGGCAGAAAGCAATATAATGTGAAAGAGCTGGGTGAGGAAGAACAAAATAGGTTTTTATAGGGCAGAAGACAAGTGGGATTAACTTACAAAATGGTTTATGACGTAAAAACAGAAGGTGTTATAATAAAAAAAGATGTGTCCAAAATAACTGTGAAGGGCTACAGGGTGGCACTGTAGTTAGCATTGTTGCCTCACAGCACCAGGGACCTGGATTCAATTTCAGCCTCGGTAAACTGTGGGGAGTTTGCACTTTCTCCCCATGTATGGGTTTTCTCCAGGTGCTACAGTCCAAAAGACGTGCTGGTTAAATGGACTGGCATGCTGAATTGTCTATTAATGTCGAAGGTTAGCAGGGTAAATTTGTGGGGTTAGAGGGATAGGGCCTGGGTGGGGTTGTTGTCAGTGCAAGCTTGATGGTTGAATGGCTTGCTTCTACACTGTAGTGACTCTGATTCAAAGCGAAAAATAGAAAAAATACAAACCAGCAAAAAATTAAAACAAAATGGATGCAGTGTTCATATTGCTTCAACGTTGCTGATTTTAATCTTGAGGCTCAAAGTTGAAATATGAGACTAAGATTCCAGTGTGAACAAAATGAAAAACTGAGCTGAGAATTAACAAAATCCTGATGACACATACACTTCCCTTTGGGGAGGTGATCGCCTATGGTATTATCATTAGGCTATTAACCCAGGAATTTAGCTAATGTTCTGGGGACCTGGGTTCAAAACCCACCATAGCAAATGATGGAAATTGAATTCAAATAAAAAAAAAATCTGGAATTAAGAAGCCACTAGCGACCATGAAACCACTGCTGAAAATACATTTGGTTCAATAATGTCCTTTGGGAAAAAGGAAATCTGTTGTCCTTACTGGGTCTGGCCTACATGTGACTCCAGAGCCACAGCAATGTGGTTGACTCCCAATTGCCCACTGAACAAGGGCAACTGGAGTTGGGGAAATAAACAGAAAAAGACACAGTCACTTACAGCCTTCACGTTTCACGCTCACGCACAGATCACGTGGGCAGTAGGACCAGGCGCACGGCGTGTGATTGTCACTCCGATGCCACGCAAGGTGCGCAGCATTTGCTGATGCGCAAGATGCGGTAACTCGCGACGTGCGCAGCACTCAGTGACGTACGTTAGCTCCATCCCTCCCGCTGACGTCATAAGGGGTTGGTCCAAGTGCTGCTTTTGCTGCTTCACAATAGAAAGAGCCGGAAATGAGGGAGCTGCTGGCGGTGTGAGTGACTATCTGCTTCTCTGTCTGCCGGTGCGCTCTCCTTTCCCCCCACCCCCTCCCATCCCCTCTCCCTCCGTAGCTCAAGAGCGAGCGAAAAGTGTTGGCGTTGCGGTTGCTGCGTTGTTGTTGTTGTTGGAAAAAGAAGGAGAAAAAGCAGTAAGCAGGTCGGTGTTCGGGGTGAAGTGAGTTTTATTTCCAAAGAGTGGCAGTTGGGCCCTTTGCCTGCCATCAGTGGGTAAGGCCAGTGCGCATGCTCGCCGACTACCTGTCAATCAGAGGAGTTTGTGCAATGTTGCTGCTTCAGTGCTGCATCCAGGTCCCCCAGACCCCTTTCACTGCATTGAGTTTGGGCTGGAGTTACTGCAAATGTGCTACCAACTACGCAAGGAATCGCTCATTCTCTCGCAACTTCTGCCTGTTTGCAATTTGATTTATTGATCTGAATCAAAATATATGGCGCATTTTTAAAGAATGAAATCTAGCTTGTGACATGATCAGCTGCTTTCAAGTTCAGTTATTTCACTGGATGTCTCTTTATGGCAGGATTTATTTTAAAAATTGAATGTTCGTCTTCAAGCTGCTAGAAAGGCGAAGGACTTGAATGTGAAGCCCGGACGGTGGTTATCTAAGGCCAGCATTAACTTTGCTGAACGTCAGCTCTCGAGTGCTCGTTGAAGTGCTATTTAAAAGCAACAAATCTGAACGATAGTTCCATCCACCTTTTGCAATGCTCCAATCGCCCTCTATAAACAGGCTGCCAAATTTCAGAGTCTGTCTTATATCCACGGACGAACAAAAGTATGCAAATACTTCTCCAGTGTCGTGAGATATAATTAATTTTTGCTTCCTTTGGATTGGGTCTCCATAACATTCAGTTTAGATTCTCCTGGTATTTGAAATGTTTTCAGTTTTTAACGGTTACTGACAATTTGCCATTTTTATGGCGCATTTCGGACAATAATGGAATAGGTACAAGTGAATTATAAAATAGTTATCCAGTCAAGGAATTCAGATAATCGGCAAAGTTTATTCAGTTTAGGAACATTGTTCTAAATACTTAGAGCTTAAGAGTACCTTAACGTGCACTTTAGAGAGTTTGATTATTATCACAATCAAATGCGTGTGTCTGTTTAATATTGATGTTTTTGGTTTCCTGTTGGAAGATAAACAGTGCACAATTTGGAGGATTAAAATATTTTACCAGTTTCATGACTTGTTGTTACACTTGGCTGTTGTATTGTTTAGATCTGCAGATTGCTTTTTTTTTGCAAATGTATACTTTGTTCACAAAATATCTGAGAACATTACAAGCAACTCAAAATGGCCATTACAGTGCAGTGACTTTCAAGTTTTCTGCACAGATAATGCAGCACTCTGAAGTGCTTCAATACAATTAATGTAATATTTTATGTATATATTCAATGTGAGTCATAGAGCCAAGGGGATCTATACCACGGTAATGTAAACCAGTGCTAAAGCTTTCTTCTGTTGGTACTGTTGTCACCATCCTTATAAACAAAAGTTGACTTGACACCATGACAGGTGACTGCTGTCATTAGTAGCTCTGACTTCAAAGCATTTGAAACAAGCAGCAATCTGAAGAGGGGGCAATACATGTTTGTTTAAAATTGTAGAAAGGGAGAGAGCTAGAGAATGCATTTAGAGATTTAAAACAAATGTGGTACAAATATTTTATCTGGTTGAGGATTGAAGCATCTTTCAATACATGAGATATGAGCACAGTGCACAATGTGTGTATTTTTTAATAAATTTGATGTGGAGATGGATTTGAAAATTCTCTTCATTTTAGAAATTCCTTCTGTAAATTGTTGCCTTGCTAATTCACAAAGTGCCAATTGACCATGTGTATCTACATAGCACCAATATGAATTTTGTTTCTGTTGTTATAATCTGCAATACTGTGAAGATAAACATCATAAAAATTCAAAATATCCCAACACTTTTTTAATCTAGTTATTGGATCAGGCAATTCCAGCAGTGAAGGGAAAGTCCTATGGCTGTGCCAGGAAGTGTGTGACAGCAGGCAAAGGTTGGCTTTCCCTGTTACAGCTGGTGCCTCCCAGTAGCAGCACAGCTAAAAGTTTCAAGTTGAGAATTGGCAGCATACTGTATCCGTTGTTATGAATACATTGTTTCAAGCCTTACTCTGGAGACTATGCACATAATCTAGGCTGGGACTTCAGTGCAATACTGAAGGAATACTGCACTGTTACTGGTGCCGTTTATTGTTGTAACGTGCTAGGCTGTCGTATATAAATCCTGAATGTTGGTGCGTTCCTTTTACTGCTCTTGAAATTTTATGGATCTAGTTGTTATGTATGACAGTCGCTGCAGCTGGTTGTAGTTCAACTAGTGGCAACAAATGAAGCAGGAGATGAGGTGGCCATGTGTTTGTGTTCTTTTTGGAGCAAGAAGTTGAGTGTGAAGTTGGCATACAAAGCAATTCACAAAAGATGGGAACTAAATAGAATAGCAAGTTTGAAAAAATAAATTATAAAAACTCGATTGACCCAAGTCCATTCCTCCCAAAAATGAACCTACTCATACATGGAACATTGCACAAAATGAGCAATTTGGCACATCAACATGCATACCAGTTTTTTTCTATTCAGTCTAATCCCACTTCCTTCATTCAGCCTATTCTTAATATTCTTTTGCATACAACTATCTAAGATTTCCTTTACATAATTTCAATAGTGCTTTGTGATGCAGAATTCTAAAGCCATCCACTATATGAAGACTATAGTATTCTACCTCTTCTCTTTAATTATTCTAATTCGTTTCTAAAACGTTTAAGCAGAACCTCCAAGAGCGTTTATTTCCACACAGATTTGTGGAGCAGTGGCTATTTGAATTTAATTGCTGTCAAAAAAGTTGGTTTTCCATAAAGATAAACACATACAAGTACTTTCCTTTGCCTTCCTATCTTTGTTTAATCTATCCCTCATATAAACTTAAAAGATCCATATTCATGGAGATCTTTGATCCCTACCTTTACGTCTTGCAACCTGACCAGAAAGAAATACTCTCCCCTAAATCACTTACAATGCAATTTCCCAATTCCAAACTGCCTGGCCTTTATTCATTGCAATACATTGTTCTTGATCTGTGTAATCACCCTCAATTTTATCTTTGTGCTCAGTCTTTTTTTCTCCCATCCTGGTTATTTCCCTTTTATCACCTCTTTTTCATTTCTTCAAGGTCAAGGGACACAGACCTTGACAACAAGCAACTGTCTTCACTACATCTGACTGGACCTAAGCACTGTTAGAGCCTTCATTCTGTGCAATGCACTCCTTGCACCATGATCTTTATGAAAAGATGAAATCATCCCAGCTTTTCTTTGAACCCCTCCTCCTCTGTGCCCTCTAACCTTGTGCCCAATAGGTGAAAGGGATTGATAGACTTTGTTATTAGGTTAAGTCTCTCTGGCCCTTTCCCTGAATACCTGGAATTCTCTCCTTGAACATCTTTCTTGTCCTTTTTAAGATTAAAAAATAACTCTGACCAAGTTTTTGGTCAAAAAATACTTTTGAAGTATAATCATTTGCGACATATAAAAGTGCAGAAACCATTTTTGCACATCAAATCCCGCAATGCGATAAATACCCAAATAATATATCTATTTTTAGGAGGTATAAGTGTTGCCTGGAACACTAAGAACACCCTCCTCTTTTAAATTGTGCCAAGTGTACTTTCATATCAATATGATGGTCAGACTGAGCCTCAATTTTCACAAAGTTTGTTATCTCTACTACTGGACAGGAATGTCAGCTTAAATTGTGTGCTGAAATGTGGGACTTAAACTAGTGCATGTTGTTTCACAGTAAGAGGTTGTTTCACAGGCCAAGGCTAACGTAGATAGGATTTTTGCATTTATATTTTGCAGCCAGTGTATTCTTGGTTCTTGGTAAGCTGATGAAGTATCTAAGAGGTGTAACATACCCCAAAGCTCTTTGTAAATGACTCTGTTTGATCAACTGAAGTTATTGTATGTGATGTCAGCCATATATGAGATTTAGGCAAAATGCTGAGGATGCTTGAATCTAGAATAAAAATGCTGGAAAATCTCAGCAGGTCTGATAACTTCTGTGGAGAGTGAATAGAGCCAACATTTTGATCATCCTGACTTGAAATTTTGGCTGTATTCTCTACAGATGCGATCAGACCTGCTGAGATTTTCCAACATTTTCTATTTTTGTTTCATTCATAGAATCCCTACATGCAGAAGGTCATTTGGCCTATGTAGCTTGCACCAACAATAACACCATGTATTTATCCTTCTAGTCTTCTAAGGAAGCAAATTACCATTGTTAATCAACCTAACCCACACATCTTTGGAATGTGAGAGGAAACTGGCGCACCCAGAGGAAACTTCGTATACACAGGAAGAACATGTAGAGTCCATGCAGTTACCCAAGGCCAGAATTGAACCCAAATCTCTAGCATTGTGAAGCAGCAGTGCTAACCACTGCCACCATGCTGCTCCAGTGAAATAATAGTTAGATTAATTTTGGAGGTGTGGATCTTGCAATGCTTTATTCCAGAGTGCAGGTATTACTTGACAGCCAGGATATAAGGACATTTTTGTACAGCAGCAGACTGAGTGGCGGTATAATTGGGGAATAAATAGTGTCTCTCATGACCTTTTGGATTCTCATATGTGCTTTTATATATGAAGTACTTTTGAAGTGCAGTCACTGTTGTAGAAAATGCGGCAGCCAAACTGCATGGAGCAAACTCCCACAAAGCTGTGAAGATGATCAGATAATAGGTTTTGTCATGTTGATTGAGGAATAATAGTGACCGTAGATCAGGGATAATACCACTACTTTTTGAATTGTTGTACATCAACTTAGGAGGGAAGGAACTACACAATTTTACTACTTATCTGCAAGAGAGCACTGGTGAAAATGCAGCACTCCCTTAGTATTATTCAGCCTTTAATATTTGTGGGTTGGGACTTGAACCCAGAGACGAGAGTGCATCCAACTGAGCCACAGCTGACATTTGTGCTAATGCTGAAGGAGACAGAACTTGCTATCCAGCTTGCTATTAAGTGAAGTAACCTGTCCCAAATGCGCTTTGACTAGATTCTTGTGAAATGAATATGTAGTCACAACGTTGTCGGTTGCTACACTCGGGAATTGATACTTTGTTTTTAGCATGGGGAGAAAAAAATTGTTCCTATCCTTCAACACAAAGTCCTTTTGCCCTTCTCTAAAGTTCTGTATTAGTGACCTTTAAAGCAACTGCAGTTAGCTGATAACATTTTTTAGTTCTGTGTATTTAGTAGGATGGTTTAGATGTGCAAATCTGTGTTCAGTGATTGTAACAGTGTAGCTTAAGTTTTTTGCATTAAGATATCTCATTTCCCGTTACAGGGCAGTAATATGATCTGATAGCAGTTTATTCAGGATGGGCCTCAAAATTAATGCTGATCTTGACCAAACTAAATATTTACGTGCTATTAATATATGCAGGCTTTAAACATGAAGTTCCAGAATGAATCATATGTCTGATGTCCAAAACCATGTATACAATTAATTGAAGTGTTGAAATTGAAATTAGTTTAGAAGCATATGTAGTTTAGATTTCAATAAAAAAGCCTGTTTGTGCTGAATAAATCAGTTCTGTTTTTAGCTCGATTGTTTAGCTCAGTTATTTTTATTTTAGGTGAAGTACAGAAGCTTGGAAGTCTTGCTAAACTAAAAGGCTGTTGACAGATCTTGGTTGCTGAGGATTTTTTGCTGAAAATACATATTTTGTTTCTTTGCGTGCCTTACCCACAGTCTACCAAAGAGGTAAGAGACAGACTTCTTTTTGAAGTGTTAAACTTATTACATTTTCTACGTTTTGCATAGTGTTTCAGTGTTAGCGTTCTCACTTCTTCAAAAGCCACCTTTCTATTGAGGTTTGTTTTATGAAAGAGCCCACATTCTAATTTTTCTATGTATTAGTGATGATGCAGTGGGAATCTTTCAAGAACTTCTTTTCTTTGTTCCTTGGCCATCTCTTTCCCAACCCAAATACAAAGGCCAATTCTTTGCCCAAGAAGACAAAGAACTTGAATTCAGATCTCTGCCATTATCACTCCATGGAGATGTGCCCTCGAATGGTACAGGGGTTAGTTGAGTTCCACTTTTTTTCTAGGTTGTTAGGAAGCAAGCTGTGGACAGTTATTGCAGGTCAAAATATTGCCATACAGTTGCTTATTGTGTCAGAGTACAAACTACTTGAACTACAGAGTTCACAGTCCAATTTGTTATTTTATCACAGTCATTCCATTTAATGCGTAGCAAATGCCACTCCTGTGGCATTTGGACCACAAATTACAAATTTCAGTCCTAAGATGACTATTATTCTGAAGTTGAGTATTATGGCATAGTCATAGTGGTCAGTGTCTTTGCCTGTGAATCAGCAGTTCTTGGTTGAAGTCTCGCTACAGGATTTGATGGCCAAAGAAGGTATGTTCTTGATGTGGCCAAACAGGTTGGGTATCAACTTGTAAATACTTCCACATATTTCAGTGGCAGGCAATAAGAACGGAGGAGACTCCTGGTCAGCAATCTTGGAAGACAATGGCAAATCATTGCACTATCTTGCCAAACTTAATCTCACACCAGCACAGAAGCCCGTAGTTGCCAAAACACTCGTTTAGGGCATAGTGTATAGATTCTGAAGTTGCTTGTTGATTTATACAGTGATGATTTTATTAATTAATCAATAACTGAACTGGATTTATCTAAATTACCAAGTAGATGCAAACACATTCAAATCCAGTTAGTCATTAATAAGCCTAAGAGGACAATTGATACCAGTACACGATTGTGATCATTTCGATGCAATGAAGGTGGAGTACTATGAAGGGCTTTTAATTGCATCAGTAATCCCTGAGTGATCTAAATCCTGATCAGGTAAATAAAATGCTGTTGAGATGGAAGGGCAGGTGATGTACTGCAGCTGCAGCATGTGGTACTAAGTGGACACAGTATGATTCACAGCAATTACATCTGCACTGAATGTTTGCAACACAACTTAGTTTCAGAGCTGGGGTCTGAGCTTATGATATGGTGATGCATGGGGGAGGGAGAAAGTTGAATTGAAGTTAAATTTCATAACTGATAATTTGGGGTTGGCATCAGAGAAAATGTTCATGGAACTTACTGGATTCGTGAAGTATTTTTCATTTGCCTCTTTTTCAAACTCAGTGAAATATTATGTCAACCGCAGACTATCTTAATTTGACAATGAAGAACATTCAATTGGATGAGATACTGCAGCATATTTGATACTCGTGGAAGTGTACATTTCTTTAAATTTAAATTGCTCCTTGTTGCAATTTTTAACGTTTCAGTGGTTTTCATATTGTTCTACTTTGTAATTGGAGACGGTTGGCTATATTTTAAGAGTCAATATGACTGATGAAATAATTTAAGATTTCCCACATTGGATGTTGGGCAAATGAGCTACACAGTTTGTCAATGACATTTGCACTTCATTAAAAAAAAACTCCAACCTTTCAATGCATAGTGCTAATAAAATGTGCTTAAGATTTTTGTTTCAGGCATGTCAGTCAATTTCTTGTCCTTGTGTTAAGCTGCAGAATGGAACTTGCTTCCAACTTTGCTTGTTGTTAATCTCAAAATATTCTTGTCAAACTAATAGAGCATAGCACCTGTGTTCTGCTCGAACAGTTTGTTTTAACCTTTGCCTTACGAGATCTTGCTTTCCTGAAGCTGGTGTACACAGAATTATCCATTTTATACTTGGCCAACTGGAGGTATTATGAATGTGAGGTTTTATAAGATGGTTATGCCTTTAATTCAAGGTAAAATGGTGTAATAAAAAGGAAATGTGAACTCTTGCTAGTTCTGTCCATCAGTGAGCCTGTGTGGCTTGGTGACATTGAAAACAAGATCAGGTGCAATTGAAGTGGACGTGTTAGGTGTAAAACCTGAAAACAAAGTACAGAGCAGCTGATTTTGCCAAGAGTAGACTTGCAGACTTTCAGGCAGTCTCACTTTTTTAAAAAAAAAGTCCCAGACAGAGTAAGATGGTCCCACAGAGAGAGACAAAGATGGCAGCTGCTGTGGTCAGCAGAGAAAAAAGGCTGTTTTTTTTGATAGCTATCAGACAGAATGTGGATGGGAAGACATTCTGCAGTCAAAGCAATAACATTCTTGGAAATTTAAGGACACTGGAAAATTCATCCTGATGAGGCTGGGGAAGGAGTCATGTAATGTACCATGGTGTTGCAAGTTTGTTTAGGATTTCTCAGAAGACTGAGGGAGAGGACCTTTTGTTCTCAGGATATTCTTGTCACCCAGTGAAACGGGGAGAAGTGAGCTCGTTGGAAACTGGGAGTAATTTTGGATTGATTGCTGTACAGACTGGACAGTGTTCTGTAACACATAAAAATGGTGTGGGGTTTTTGAATGTTTTAAAACACTAATCAGGGATGTCTTCTGTAGTTTTTGAGTATTAGTTATGTTTAATGATGTTTAGTTAATGTTGATTTTAGCTTATTTGTTACTGTTAGATTTGGCGTGAAATTTTCTTGCAATCTTTTGAGTGATCACTGGGAATACAAATCCCTCTTGTCAAAAGCAACTTATTGGTCACTATTATCATTATCATTACAATTATCATTACAAGACAATCAACCATAGATGAATAAAACATGATTCTCATCAAATTTCAAAGAACAAAACAGCAAAGGAAACAGGCCCTTTGGCCCAACGAGCCCGTGCTGCCAGCCCCGATGTTCCCATCTCTACCCGCGATCCCTGTCCGTGTTTATAGATCTGTGGATTAAAAACCAAATTTGAGACAACTTAAGGAGAATTTGTTTTGCCAATTAGCCTAAGAGCACATCTTTGGGATGTGGGAGGAAACCGGAGCACCCGGAGAAAACCCACACAAGCACGGGAAGAATGCGCAAACTCCCACAGACACAGGCCCAAATCCATGTATCTGCACAGCACAGCAATAATCACTGAGCAGTCGTGTTGCCCGTCAAATGGTCCAGGTCAGCGTACACTAACGACGTGAAGCACTAGGATACACTCAAAAAATCCAAGAGCAGCCCTCTCACGACCCATCGGGTGTATGCCCCTCGTTAGACAACAAGGTGGACCAAAGCACCTGTAGGATAAAAACAAATACATCAATATCATCATCTATTTATACACTTCCCAGGGACTCCCAAGGCTCATGATCCCTATTTTAAATCAGTTTTCTATACCTCTCCATTCTCATTCAGGAAGAACATTTTTAAATTTTAGTGTGCACTTCTTGGTTTTCCCTACTTTAGAATTTTCTCCCTCGAAATAAAGAAAAAGGTAAGTTGGTCTCAATTGCGTTCTGTAGTGAGTTACTAAGAGTAAGGATAGGCTCACTTGTAATTTCTGACTTAAAAAATCTCCTCCCTTCAAAGGAATTGCACTATCTCTGTTCTGCATTTCAATGTTTCAGCCAGGCCAAAATCAGGATTTGGCTGTGAGGGAAATTACAGGCACAAAGCTATTAAATTGTTTTTCTCAAAATGTCTATTACTTTTCCAATAATTCTGAGCCTTTTGTGGTTACAGCCAAATAATATTTTGTATAAACCTGCCCAACTTTTGCTGCACTTTTGTCACCCTACTTCTGTGGTTTCCCTTTGAAAGAGATTTTGTTTTATAGCAGTCAAGGATTGCATTTATACAGCACCTCGAACATAAAATATCCCAGGGCACTCCATAAGGACGTTATCAAACAAAGGCTGATGCCGAGCCAAGTGAGATATTGAGGCAGGTGAGGTAGTAGGTTTTATGCGAGTAAATGATTTTCGCAGTAACTTTGCAGTGTTAATATAAGTTAATTGTGAAATTAATAAATAAACTTAAACTAATGGAACACCTTAAGTCAAGTAACTTCTACCATCTTTTCAGATCTTGAAAACTGATTGCAAAACACCTCCATTCCATCCAACAACTCCCCCTCTCCTGCTCTCTTTTTTCCCTTCCCCTTGTTGCCCTCAGCTAACCCTTCTGATGTATGCCCATGGTTCCAAATCGCCAAGAAAAACTGTGCTTATGTTTTATGTGCTTAACTTGTATTGAGACTTTGTTGTTCTCGTTAGTCTTTCATTCCAGATAGTGGATCGAATGCAGTAGGTCCCCAATTATTCACTTTGCAATCCAATACTTTTAAGACTATCTGGACCAGATACTCAATCCATCCCTTGAAGTACCATCCAACATTGGTGAAGACATGTTGAATTGCTGTGAACATCTTTGCATCATTCTTTTGAGAGTAGGGTTCGATAATGAACTTTGCCCCTCTCCTTCTACAAATACTTGAGCTAGAGTAAAGCCTGGTTAAAGATTCAGATTTTAGTTAAATACTTGAATAACTTTCTCTATCTGCATGAGGGCCGTAGCCTTGGGAAGAGTAATTTTAAAAGAATTGCAAGTTCAAGGAGCCTTAGACATTCTGCAATCTGGAATAAAGCTACAAGTGCCCTACATGTTCCTCATGAGAACCAAATCACAGCTGTTCTTTTCTGTTACGTTAGTCTCCATAGATTATACATGTTGCAACAGTTTGAAAAAATATTAAAAATCACAGTTCATTTCTGAATAGCTTTGAGGCTAATAGCCACTTATAGATAGAAGTCACAGTTATGCTCTGAAGGTACGCAGGATTCAAGTGAAATTCTCTTCTGCCTCAAAAGGACAGCTGCAATTAGAGTTGGTAATTTTCCCTTTTTATTCCACCCCTACTCACAAAGTGGGCTCAACCCTTGTATTGGCATATTTCTGATAGTTCCCGTGTACTTTTATAACTTCTTTGATAGTGGGATGTTATCAATTACGCCACTAATTTGTTTGGAGACACTACTCTGGTAATAAATATTGCACAAATATTACACACAGCTTAGCTTGGTGTTGAAGAGGGGCAAATACAGAATATACTAGATGTGCCAAATAATTTTGATGCTTGTGTTGAGAGCACGTGATCTTAATCCCTATCTGAATTTTATGGTAACCACTGATTATAAAAAAATTTTTGTTTAAAAATTGCATTAAAATTTGGCTCTGATTTATTTATTTCTTTTCCATTTGGTTATTTACAGGTAAATCAGGGTGAAATAAATCGAACAAAAATGCCGCTGTTCAAGTCGCACAAAAGTCCAGCAGACATTGTCAAAAATCTCAAAGAGAATATGGCGATGCTGGAAAAGCAAGACATTTCAGACAAAAAGGCTGAAAAGGTATCTAATAGTGCTTGAAAAGGTGTTGTCATGTGGGAGTAATGTTGTTCAACGCATGAGTGAAAAAAGCAGTTGTGTAGTTCAAAGCTGACAAAAGAAATTTTCCAGTATCTTTGTCATGTCATAATCAAAGTGCCAATGTTCTACAATTGAATAATTAATTATGCTTTTATGTCAGCTTTTAAAATATTTTGTTTGGCTTTCATGGGAGGAAGTAAGTTGCATTATATACTGCATTTCAGCTGATGAGACATGAAAGCAAACAAGGCAGCCATTCTGCTCACAACAAGGTGATACATGGCCAGTTGTTCTGTTTAGGTGATGTTCACTTATATGTATAACTGGTATATAAGGCATACTTCCCTTTTCAAGTAGTGTCACAAGATCTTCAGCTGAACAAGCAATTTCACTTTAAAGAACTATTTCAGAGATTGAATTTCTGACAACACAACAGTCCTGACGTAGAGATGCCGGTGTTGGACTGGGGTAAACATAGTAAGAAGAAACCTGGTGTTGTCAGACTTCTTACTGTGTCGACACAACAGTCCCCTAGTGCTGTGCAGACTAGGTGCTCAGTTTCTGAAGTAGGGCTGAAAAACACTACTTTGAGTGGCAGGTGAAAATTCTACTGCTGATGGTAGAACTCATAGAACATAGAACATTACAGCACAGAACAGGCCCTTTGGCCTTCGATGTTGCGCCGACCAATATAAAAAGCAATGCCCCTCCAACCTAAACCATTCCCTTCTCTTCCATATACTTATCAACTAACCTCTTAAACGCCACCAAACTTGGCGCATCTACAACTGCTGCAGGCAGGGCATTCCACTCCCGAACCACCCTTTGGGTAAAGACCCTACCTCTGATATCCGTCCTATAACTATCACCCCTTAATTTAAAGCTGTGTCCCCTCGTGCTAGCTTTCTCCATCCTAGGAAAAAAGGCTATCACTGTCCACCCTATCTAAACCTCTAATCATCTTATATGCTTCAATAAGATCCCCTCTTAGCCGCCTCCTTTCTAACGAAAAACAACCTCAAATCCTTCAACCTCTCTTCATAGGACCTGCCCTCCATACCAGGCAACATCCTGGTAAACATCCTCTGTACCCTCTCCAATGCCTCCACATCTTTCTTATAATGTGGGGACCAGAACTGCACACATTACTCCAAGTGCGGCCGCACTAGAGTTTTGTACAGTTGCAACATGACGTTGCGGCTCCGAAATTCAATCCCCCTACCATAAAAGCTAAGACTCCGTATGCCTTCTTAACAACCTTATCGACTTGATTGCCAACTTTCAGGGATCTATGCACACATACACCAAGATCCCTCTGTTCATCAACACTATTAAGAATCCTACCATTAGCCCTATACTTTACACATTTATTATTCCTGCCATAGTGCATTACCTCACACTTTTCCACATTAAACTCCATTTGCCACCTCTGGGCCCAGCTCTGCAACTTGTCCAAGTCTCTCTGCAAACTATAACACCCTCTTCACTATCTACCACTCCACCGACTTTAGTGTCATCTGCAAATTTACTAATCCATCCTTCAATACCCTCATCCAGATCATTTATAAAAATTACAAACAGCAGGGGCCCCAAAGCAGACCCCTGAGGTACACCACTTGTCACCGAACTCCACGATGAATATCTCCCATCAACCACCACCCTCTATCTTCTGTCTGCTAGCCAAACCATCTCATGGTTGCTGGGATGCAAATACTTCAGTGATGTTCAAGGCACAAGAAAATATTGCCAGTGTTTTGAAATTCAGCTGTATGAATACTTTGTAACAGTTTTAATGAAGTATTAATACATTTATTTAAATAGGCTAATATATCAAATTAAAATAGTACATTAGCATATGTTGAGAATTTGTACGCTTAATGCCTTGCAACGTGCAGTCGAGACTGGATGTGAACTGGACTTTGAAAACATGAATGTGTGATAGATTGGAAGTGTTTTACATAATTTATTAGTTTGGTGCCAACTGTATTTTGTTACTGACATCTACGTGGTCAGTTCACTTTTTAAGTAAAGGTTTCATCTTCATAGGTGGGATGGTATTCAGGACTGCTGACTTGCAAAATGCTTCTCTTGTAATTTTAATTTCTTCATACGTTAACGTAGAACAGAGCATGTTACTGAATATATCAAATGTTATAAATTTAAGAATGTCACTCACGCTCTCCACTCCAAAAGAAAAATTGCTGATCCACATAATACTGGAGTGCTCCTGTGCAAAACACAAGCTTGCAGAGTGAGTTATATTGTTTTTAGTGGGTATTAATGTTTGCAGTCTCTTTAAGTTAGTGAACATATTTGGTATCAATTGTTAAATGCACTTTGACCTCAATCGCTAAAGTATTGCATACCTATTTCAATGCTCAACATGCTATTGTGCAAATCTTTTGTAAATTTTAGAGTTGTGGAATATTATTGAATGATTTTACCCGTGTGCAACTTTGTAAGCTTTCGGGGAACCTACAAATATAAGACTGTGATGTAAATAAACCTACTCAAAGAAAACAAGGTCCAGTGGGTACCATCATTGTTTTGTCTATGTCAGCTTGGCACTATTGATAGCATTTGTGTCACTTTAATCAAAAGATAGGTTCAAGCCACATTCCAATAGTTTCAGTCTCTGTATTCCCACACCCAGAGAGAAAATCCGGCCCTTCATCTTTACATCCCATTATTGTTATTAAAATAGATTGTCAAGGTATCTTAGCAGTTATCGCTTTCTTTCAGATCCTTAAAGTATATTTATGTCAAGTTTTTTCAAATGCTTCTGAGATTTCACTGAACATTGAGGCTTCTATGCTGTCAAGTGGATTTTCCCACAAATTAGTACATCTGTTAATAGGAGAGAGAATGGGTTTACTCAATTCATTTTATTTGACATGGCTTTTTTATATGTTGAAACATACAAACTCCTGAAATGAGTCAAAAGGGCATAAGGGGTAAGCAGGAAGATTGAGTTGAGGCCAAAATCAGATCGGTCATGGTCTTATCAAGAGGTGGAGCAGGCTAAAGGCTGAATGGCCTATTCCTGCTCCTAATATATGTGTCAAACAGTTTCTGGGCTAACATTGGCAGGAGATATTACATGCCAGATAGCACCTTTCCTGAACTCCCACTCCTGGTAGTTAAAGAATCCTTTCAAAGAGCAGCAAAATCTCATTGTGTCCTAACCAGTAGTCAAACTTTTAACCAATTTAACCAGAATCTCATTACTATTTGTGGGATCTTAGTGCTCACATTGCATTATAATTTGTGTAAGGTGTGCCTGGGAAATTTGAGATGCACTGTAATGCTATAAAATTGTCATTTGTAAAGAATAGTACAAAGTTGTCTTGCTATTTCCTCATGTGAATGAGGTTGCATTGTGTTAGCAGAACAGTGTTTAAAGTTGGTGGATATGATAAATTAACGCAAAGATTACACATCAGATTGCCGTTAACCTAGGAACCAAACATTAATTTATTGAAATAGTAGGCACTGTTTCCATGTTTCCTTTATATATGTTGATACATGCTTAAAGACTTGGTCAGTTTTTTATTACATGAAATTTGGGAGCTTTTTCTTATCTTTTGATATTTCAGAGCTTGTCTTCTGAGATTTTCTGTGAAAGCAGTGGCTTTAGTCCTTGCACCTACTCTGTTGACACATCAGTCTCAAGGTAGTAAGAATGCTAAGATGTGAATTCAGTTCTTCAAGCAATCATGTATTGAATTCCAGTTCTCAGCAGGACTGTCTGGAAGAGGGACTTGCTTAAAGAGAGGAAGTATCAAAGATTGACTGAACTTGTACAGCTTTTCCAGTAGCTGGTTCAGAAACAATATTTGAAATTCACCTTGGCATAATCCACTCAATCTGTCATTTTGCTAAAGAGAATGTATTTGGATCAGAAAACTTTAAATGGTAAAGAAAAGTTTATTTCAAAATGTTGGGAGATGAGGGAGAGGGAGTAACAGAAAATATTGATATGTATAATCTGTTCTCATTTTGACGGTAAGGAGCACTTCCCAAGTTTCCCAGGCTTCTATATTTTTAATTGAATTTTTCTGGACATTGGTTAGTTTTTCTTTATTTAACTACTTTTGCTGCTGGTATTTCTGTGCTGATTCTATGGTATGTTTTAAGGTGGGGCTATAGCTTTTCTAGACCATTTAACTATTGTTAAAATTAATGCACTATCAAGAGCATAAATGAACCCAAAGAGGGATGGGTGTGGTTAGCTGAAAAGTTCTTTCTAGAATTGTTTATGTGAGTGAATTAAATGGCAGAAGAGAGGGTTGATGGCTTTGTGTTAATGACTTCTATAATTTCACAGGATTAAAAGTTTTTTTTTGCAGTTTGTCAGTATTTTAAATACTAACTCAAATGTGAAATTTCTCATTCTTAGAATGTAGCCCTCAAGTTTTAAAATGAGCAGAATACTGTTGATTCTGGAGATCTGAAATAAAAATACTGGAAATAATCAGATGTGGTGGCAGCACCTATGGAGAGAGTTAATGTTTCAGGTTGATAATCTTTCTGTCTCCAGAGATGTGAGACAGTATTGAAGGTGGGAGGGGAGCGCAGGGTGGGGAAGAACACTTTAACATAGCAATGGGTCAGGTATCAAATTGTTTAATTGCTATGTTGTGTTTCCAACAGTTTTGACAATACGAACTGAAATGAAAGGACTCGTTTGTGAATACCAAAATAAAGCAGTCAGAGAAACAATAGATTGCATAAGGCTTACTAGTGCATTCAATTTGAAGTTCAAAAACTGCTTTTCAAGAACATAAATCCAAAGCTTCAAATATAAAAGCAAAATATTGCAGATGCTGGAATCTGAAACAAAAATAGAACATGCTAGTAAGTCTTAGCAGTTCTGACAGCATCTGTGGAGAGAAAATAGAGCCAACATTTCAAGTCGAGATGACTCTTTGTCAGAGCTCAATAAAACTAAGTTTCGAGACTCAAAACATTGGCTCTAATGAGCTTTGATGAAGGTTCATCTAGACCCAAAATGTTGGCTCTATTCTCTCCCCACAGATGCTGTCAGACCTATTGAGATCTTCCAGCATTTTCATTTTTCTGCCCTTGGCTTCAAAGTTACCTTGCAAACACTAAGCAGGTATAATTACTGAGTGCCTGTGTGTATAATCACAATGGTTTGGCACCAAATGTGTCCTATATTGAGTAGGAACTGGCTTATACTAAGTCAACATAACTGAGTCAATGAGATTCAGCATTCCATTAGTTGACAGAATACGAAGTGGGCGACATCACTTGATAAATCCAAAGATTTGCACTATGGTGATTTTTCTTCTGATTCTTGCACTTGTGGCAATCTGCCACAGACGGAAACATGTGACTACACCTACACTGCATGGGCTGCACTTGTTAACCATCATCTTTTCAAGGGCATTTAGTGATGGGCAATAAATGCTGTTCTTGTTTATGACATTCGCATTCCAGAACAAATAATAAAGCAGTTGGTATGTTTAATTACTAACTGGAGGGGCTAGAAAACTCTCCTGCAGCAGTGTAGAATGTTTTTCAGTATTGTGTTAGTAAATTTACTGAATTTAAATTCTATTTGTTCTCAACAATTGCATTAGTAAATACATATACCAGCAGTTGCTGACCTTTTTTATGTCAGGGCACACTCTTGTGCTTTAGAAACATTTTAGAACATAGAACATAGAACAATACAGCACAGAACAGGCCCTTCGGCCTTCGATGTTGTGCTGA
This sequence comes from Sphyrna mokarran, assembly GCA_024679065.1. Taxonomy (NCBI): domain Eukaryota; kingdom Metazoa; phylum Chordata; class Chondrichthyes; order Carcharhiniformes; family Carcharhinidae; genus Sphyrna; species Sphyrna mokarran. The sequence goes on along the minus strand of JAGIQG010000013.1, from coordinate 76,154,895 downwards.
CCAAAATAAAAAGCAAAGCCCCTCCAAACTAAACCATTCCCTTCTCTTCCATATACTTATCAACTAACCTCTTAAACGCCACCAAACTTGGCGCATCTACGACAGCTGCAGGCAGGGCATTCCACTCCCTAATCACTCTTTGTGTAAAGAACCTACCTCTGATATCCGTCCTATAACTCATACCCCTTAATTTAAAGCTGTGTCCCCTCGTGCTAGCTTTCTCCATCCAGGAAAAAGGCTATCACTGTCCACCCTATCTAAACCTCTAATCATCTTATATGCTTCAATAAGATCCCCTCTTAGCCGCCTCCTTTCTAACGGAAACAACCTCAAATCCTTCAACCTCTCTTCATAGGACCTGCCCTCCATACCAGGCAACATCCTGGTAAACCTCCTCTGTACCCTCTCAATGCCTCCACATCTTTCTTATAATGTGGCGACCAGAACTGCACACAATACTCCAAGCGCGGCCGCACTAGAGTTTTGTACAGCTGCAACATGATGCTGCGGCTCCTAAATTCAATCCCCCTACCAATAAAAGCTAAGACTCCATAAGCCTTCTTAACAACTTTATCCGCTTGACTGCCTACTTTCAGGGATCTATTGACACATACACCAAGATCCTTCTGTTCCTCAACACTATTAAGAGCCCTACCATTAGCCCTATACTCTACACATTTATTGTTCCTGCCAAAGTGCATTACCTCACACTTTTCCACATTAAACTCCATTTGCCAAACTCCATTTTGAGGCACACTTCCTATTTTCTCCAAATGAACTGCCCTCTTGCAGAAGTCTCTGTTCTGTAGATCTCCTAAAACATGTCAAGCCACCATTTAATGTAATTTTCATTAGTTTAAGAAATTTACAATGGAACCTTCATCACCATTTGTTTAACTTTATTGGTTCCTGTCTCTTAACTCTGTCTTTTTCCTTTATTGGGAGCTTTTTTAAAAAAAATTCTCCATAACTTTCTCTTTTTAAGTCTCCCTGTCTCCTTTATCTCATGGAAGAGCCATATCATGGCTCCTTCATCTCTCCCAGGTTTTTTGTGCCCTTGTTGTGTTTTTTTGCAGATGCAAGAAGTCTTTGTCTTCAACTCCACAGTCAGCATTCCCAATTTCCAAAGAACCTGAAATCTCCTGTGCATGTATCAGCCAGGAAAGCAGCTCAAAACGTAATGTTGGTAATCTGAACTGTGCCATGTGCCAGCTGGGAAAGGACCACACATGCATGGTTCTAATTTTTCACATTGGTTAGACCCATGTATCTGACTAGATGTGTGGCCCATACAAGCTGCGATTGTGTGGGAGGCCTGAAATTCATCAGACTTTGAGATGCTGAGCACGGATCCTTACAACATGTCAGTGTGTCAGACTGGTTGGGAACCTCTGACATTGTTCAATACTTGGAAGTTGCAGAACATGTTCTTGGAAATTCACATTCTTTTGAAGAACATTACATTAAAACAAAATTCAAAGTTTTCTTTGGGTATCCTTTGCTATTCTATTATAACCAATCCACCATTGTTGCCTTAAGAATGTTTGGAGCTCAACACTAAATCTAGGGATGGAGGTTAAAATCAGCTTTTGCCGATGCCTGAATTTTGTATGGTGGATTCCTACAATGAATAATGATCCTCTGCCAACAATTTTAAACAAATTAAATGTTGGAATGACTTTGGTTGTGCAAGCGGTGAACTTGATTTTGTTTGTGGCTCTCTTCTCCCCCCAAGTGCTGGCTCTGTCGTGCACTTGCTTCCCCCTCTCCCCCATTTTTTGTAGGGAGGAGTTGCTGAGTGTACAATATTATACTTTGAGCTGCAATGCCAAAACTTGGAGATGCTTTCCTAAATCACCAGCACATGAAAATTAATTAGTTTCTGTGTATTTTTTCCTGAATAAAGAGGACTGCCTAGTCTGACAAGGGATTTTGTATTTGCTGAGTGCTAATGAAACTGTTTACAATGTGTATGTGGCCCAGAGCAGCATGTGATACGTGCTTACCTTGCTTGTGTGGAATATGGGATTCATGAAATTGCTGTCTTTTTAAAAATATAAATTGATTTAACCAGTGATGATGCTGCATATTGAGTTGTTGATGTCGCTTGGTTATTGAAGGGCTTCTTAAGCAATGGATTTTTTTATTCAGTGCTTTTATATAGTAGCTATTAATTTTCTCTCCCTGCCCTCATCTCATACAGGTACTGACTTTTGGAATGTATTGAAAAAGTCCTGGTAATTTGCTCAAGAATCCATTACATTTGTGGATTTGGACACAGTGATGAGATTCTCTGAATCCTGTGTCACACTACTATATGTACTTTCAGCAGGTTTGTTGAGTGAAAATCATATTTAGGTCATTTTCCCTTTTTGTCTGTCTCTCTCTCTCTCTTTCTCTCTCTCACACACACAAAAGTTGGAAATGCAGTGAACAAGAGGGAGGATAATAGCCGACTTTGAGGAAATTGACAGAGATGTCCGTTTGATGAAGACAAATGTGAAATTGCCTGGGGTTCACCTACATAAATCTTTGAAGGCAGCTGGCCAAATAGATATATTTAAAAAGCATACAGGATGCTATACTTTATAAATAGATTCATAGATTACCTCTGGTGTATTGCTTTCACTTCTGAACATATTACTTTAGGAAGGGTCAAACCCTTGGTGAGGGTACACAAAAGATTTACAAAAATGGTACTAGGTTGAAGAGATTTCTGTTGTACAAAAAGATCAGAGTCAGTGATTGTTCTTCTCAGAACAGATATGAAGGTAAGAATTGATAAACATGTTCAAAATTATGAAAAACTTTGTTAGTGTACAAATAGATAGTGTTTCTGTTGTTAACAGTCAGAGAACACAGAATTAAGGTAATTGGTAAAACAACCAGAGGCGAGGTGAGAGTGCTTTTTATATAGTGAATTATGATCTAGTATACAATGCTGAAAAGGATTTGGTAATTTTCTAAGGAAGTCCGCAGTTATGAGGAAAGAAATAGTGATGTGAGAATAATCCAGTAGCTTGTTTAGTGAGTTGATCTAAGAATGGCCTCCTCTGGACACGAGAAGAGGACACGAGAAGACTTTGGCTGATAGGATTAAGGAGAATCCTAAAGCTTTCTTTAGATATGTTAAGAATAGAAGATTGGTTAGGACAAGATTAGGGCCAGTCATAGACAGCAGTGGGAAGTTGTGCCTGGAGCCTGAAGAGATTGGAGAGGTACTGAATAAATATTTCTCTTCGGTATTCACGCAGGGTGATGTAAATGTAGTTATGGAGAACACTGAGGTACAGGGTAGCAAACTGGAAAGTATCGAAGTAGATCGGGAGGATGTGCTAGATATTCTCGAGGGTTTGAAGTTGGATAAGTCCCCTGGGCCGGACGGGATTTACCCTAGGATTCTCTGGGAGGCGAGAGGAGATTGCAGAGCCTCTGGCTCTGATCTTCAGGTCGTCGTTGGTTACGGATGTGGTTCCGGAGGATAGCGAATGTGGTCCCATTGTTCAAGAAGGGGAAGAGAGACCTTCCAGGGAATTATAGGCCAGTGAGTCTGTCTTCTGTTGTGGGCAAAGTATTGGAGAGAATAATTAGGGATAGGATTTATAGTTATTTAGAGAGAAATGAATTGATTGGGGATAGTCAGCATGGTTTTGTGAAGGGTAGGTCGTGCCTTACTAACCTCATTGAGTTTTTTGAAAAGTGACTAAGGAGGTGGATGGGGGTAAGGCGGTTGATGTGGTATATATGGACTTTAGTAAGGCGTTTGATAAGGTGGCCCATGGAAAACTTCTGCAGAAAATGCAGATGTATGGGATAGAGGGTGATTTAGCTAATTGGGTTAGGAATTGGCTAGCAGATAGAAGACAGAGGGTGGTGGTTGATGGGAGATATTCATCATGGAGTTCGGTGACAAGTGGTGTACATCAGGGGTCTGTTTTGGGGCCCTGCTGTTTGTAATTTTTATAAATGATCTGGATGAGGGTATTGAAGGATGGATTAGTAAATTTGCAGATGACACTAAAGTCGGTGGAGTGGTAGATAGTGAAGAGGGGTGTTATAGTTTGCAGAGAGACTTGGACAAGTTGCAGAGCTGGGCCGAGAGGTGGCAAATGGAGTTTAACGTGGAAAAGTGTGAGGTAATGCACTATGGCAGGAATAATAAATGTGTAGAGTATAGGGCTAATGGTAGGATTCTTAGTAGTCTTGATGAACAGAGGGATCTTGGTGTGTATGTGCATAGATCCCTGAAAGTGGCAGTCAAGTCGAGAAGGTGGTTAAGAAGGCATATGGAGTCTTAGCTTTTATTGGTAGGGGGATTGAATTTCGGAGCCGCAACGTCATGTTGCAACTGTACAAAACTCTAGTGCGGCCGCACTTGGAGTATTGTGTGCAGTTCTGGTCCCCACATTATAAGAAAGCTGTGGAGGCATTGGAGAGGGTACAGAGGAGGTTTACCAGGATGTTGCCTGGTATGGAGGGCAGGTCTTAGGAAGAGGGGCTGAGGGATTTGAGGTTGTTTTCGTTAGAAAGGAGGCGGCTAAGAGGGGACCTAATCAAAACATATAAGATGATTAGAGGTGTAGATAGGGTGGATAGTGATAGCCTTTTTCCTAGGATGGAAAAAGCTAGCACGAGGGGACACAGCTTTAAATTAAGGGATGATAGTTATAGGACGGATATCAGAGGCAGTTTCTTTACCCAAAGGGTGGTTCGGGAGTGGAATGCCCTGCCTGCAGCGGTTGTAGATGCGCCAAGTTTGGTGGCGTTTAAGAGGTTAGTTGATAAGTATATGGAAGAGAAGGGAATGGTTTAGTTTGGAGGGGCATTGCTTTTTATATTGGTCGGCGCAACATTGAAGGCCGATGGGCCTGTTCTGTGCTGTAATGTTCTATGTTCTGCGATGTGATCCTATGAATTCCTACCAATTAAAACTAAGTCTGGAAGTTGAAAGTGGTTAGTTGTAGAATTCCTACAGTGCAGAAGGAGCCCATTTTGCCCATTAAGTCTGTCCTGACTGTCCAATAGAGCATTCCCCGTCCTGTCCCCACAACCCTGTGCATTTACCCTGCTAATCGCCCTGACCTACACACCTTCAGACACTAAGGGCAATTTAGCATGGCCAGTCTTCTAACCTGCACATTTTGGGCTGTTGGAATGTTATAGCTTATGGTGTACTTACCTATTTAGGCATTGGGTTAGGATGGGAAACGACGCCTAAGGATTGGGTGCAGGTAACAATGTCTCACTGCAAGGGAACACCAGTAGAGTTGAGAATTCTGACAGATTGGGTGTTGTCAGTATATATTTTCAAATTGATCCTATATTTACAGGTAATGTTGGCAAAAACTAGTAAGTACGTAGATGAGGAATATTACAGTATGCGCAAGCTGGAGGAAACCATGTGAGGACACAAGGAAAAGTAACCGTAGTTAAGCTGAGCAGGAGGATGAACCCAGTCTGGTGTGGTTTTGGAGACAAAATAATGAATGAATTCCTCCCACCTTGCATCAGATAAGGAAGGAGGGGCACTTGAATCTAAGGGTGTAATTTATAAAGAGAAGTTTAGGATTGTCTTTATCTGATCTTGGAGACTTGGGCTAACATGACAGTTGAGGGGAAGGGCTCAGTGTCACAAAAGTTAATGGCAGTGGTCAGAGGATGAGGGTGATTCGGTGGCCATGCAAGTATTGAAAGCTGAAGCAAAACAGCTTGAGTGGATTGATGGAATTGGCAACATTTTGGTGCGACCAGAAGTTGGACAAAAGAATGATGAAAGTGAGATGGTTGGGCGTATGTAGTTTCCTTTCCCCATAGGAAGTGACGAGCTTACAGAGACTGGAGACAGGAAATTGCAGATTGAGAAGGAAGCAAGAAAGTAATTGAAGATGGCCGTGTCCGTGACACATCATGTAATGATCTGGTTAGGATGATGAAATTGAGGCAGGGTGACAAAATTGGGGGAATAAGATTGGTTAAATGTACCTCAAAAGTTCATGTTAATTTTATCCGACTGGCATATGAAGGAGGAATGATGCTAATGAGGAAAGAATAAGAATTTGTGGGATGAAGTCGACAGAATGAGTCGTTCCATATACAGAAGTGAGGAGGAGAATGGAAAATAGATTTAAGCAGAAAATTGCCAGTAGCCTTGGGAGGGTGATGCAGCAATGAGCCAAGACAGTGGTTGGGCATGGAAAGTTTATCTGGGTGGAGTAGTCTCTGCAACAAAAAATAATAAAATATTGGAGATGCCATGTAAAGCATGTTTTTTTTTATATTCTGTCTACTTGTCGACAGGATTTTTGATTTTTAATCAAGCGTCTGCTTAATAAAGTGATTCTGGTTCAAGCATAATTAGATTATGGTACCTGTTATACAGGCAATTAGCTTATTTTATTTCATAATTGATTTATTGAAGTAGAAATTTTTTTCTGTTCTTTTCAGCTGTAATGTTGCAGCAAAACCAAAGAAGGGTTGGCCAGCTTTATATCATTAACTTAAGATATCTCTGTTTAGGGCGTGTCTCATCTCTTCAATGTTCCTTGCATACTCTTGTTTAAATTAGCACGTGTGTGCATAATCACGTACTCATTCACATCTGACTGATAGAACATTGCAGAATAAATGTTAGATGTCATGGGAAGCTTACTGCTAATTGATTCTAAATAGTAGCAGTAATGTTCAGTAACTACGCAGAAGTGAGAATGAGGAGAAACACAGGCGATAATCTATATCAAGCTTTTATGTTTTAAACCAGCTTCCATTTTATCATTACACTACTAGACGTTTAATCTAAAGAGGAAAAATAATTTATATTTTGCTTTTTGCAAAAATAGAACACTGGACTCAAACGTGCAGATCGTTAAATTTTGATGGATGGAACACAAGGAGGGATATTGCTGACTTGTAGGCAAGTTTTCACCAAAGGAGATGTGGAGCAACTGGTGCTGCTGATAGTTGCTCAGTGACTGGTGTTATTGAGTGGCTGCCTGTTCTAAAACATCAGATAGATGAGAGGAGTTTGCAGATACAGACAATTCCCTGATATGCCTACTTGACAATATAACTATCACTTATTAACACAAATCTGAAAGCGGCCAAGTTCAGCAAGACTCCCAATTGGTCAGTCTCTGGGCTAGGTGAATATTCTAGCCTCCCCTTTAAATTCTCACAAACTTATTCGTTAATCTAAATTTGAACTCCCACCTGCATTCTACCATTTGAGAGCTGGAGACCAACAATCTAATGGTTAGTACAGATGCTGTTGCTGTTGTCCACAGGTGTGAATGTCTTGCACTTTCCCAGCAAGTCTTCCAACTTGGAAAGCTCTTCTCCCCATAACAACCAAATTCAAAATTTGCAAGTGGTGCAAAATGTAGAAATGAGGACACAGACTGATGCATAAATGTTGGTAGAATATTGAAGTGATACAATATAAGCTAAAGTAGAGACAACAAATTATTGAACATTGCAAGGCAGTGGTTAAAAAACCTTACAAGATCTGGACTTGATCAATCTAGATCAAGAACAAAAACAAGGAAGTCAGGATGAACCTTTACAAAGCACTAGTTTGGCCACAAAGGCCAAATACAAATCCATTGTAATACATGGAATTTGACACATTTTAGAAAGAATGTGAGAGTGAGGACAAGATTTACTGTAACGATTACTGGGAATAAGGAGCTTCAAAAATATGAACAGAAGCAGAAGTTGGGGCTTTTTCCATTGAGCAGAGTGTGTTGAGAGGAGATTTATTGGAGACGTTTAAAATCATGAGAGGTTTAGACAGAGATTGAGTTAAATTCTTCCCATTGGTGAAGAGTCAAGAACCAGAGGTGACAGATTTAAGATGAGTGGCAAAAGAACCAAATATGATGCAAGGAGTGAGTAGTTGTACCCTGGGTGCACTGTTTGAAAAGGTGGTGAGGCAGATTCAGTTTTGACTTCCAAAGGGGAATTGGAGAAATATTTTTAAAAAAAAAAGCCAAGCTAAAGATAAAGAGTGGGGGGTGTGGGACAAGCTGGATTGCACTTGCAGAGGACTGGTATAAATTTGAAGGGCAAGTGGCCGTCTCCTGCGCTGTAAAACATTTCGAACGTGGCAAGCCTATGAAAGGAGGGGAAAAGGTTGAAGTTTTTACAAGGGACTAAGGCAGTGTATGTAAGGATAAGCGATAAATTTCCAAGGTTTAAGCAGCGGATTTCAGGATGAATTGCCACTTTGTAAGAATGAAAGGCCAGCTTGGAAGCTTTAGAATAGTCAAGTCCAAACATGATGCTGGTATAAATGATGATTCTAGCAGTAGATGGGTGATGTTAGAGATGAAGTAGGATATCTTTGTGATGAGAAACATGTAGAGTATGAGCTCATCCTAGGAGTTGAATAAATGCATAGGTTTGGAACATTTGGCTGAAGACAGTGGTTAGAGTGGAGTTGGAAGCAAGAGAATGGTGGCAAGACTGGCTGCAGCATTGGTATTCAGCTGTAGGGAGTTGAATCTTTTCCAAGACTGGAATACCAGAGGAGCAGTCTGACTACATAGAAGTAGAGGAGGTGTGAAGGAAGGGAACTTAATATGGTCAGGCCTACCAAACTAGACCTTGAGTATGATGATATGTCTAATCAAACAAAAACTGCAAATAAGTTTGAATGGAATAATGCAGCTTGGAAAAGGTTACCTAGAACGTGGTTTGCATCATTATTAGTGCTATTTCAGTGCTATGATAACACCGGTATCTGATTTAGAGATTCAGATGTGGAGTGGTGGATGCAATGACATTGTTCAAAAACTGCGGAAGGGAAGTTTGGGGGTGGATGGCTAATTTGCAAGATTGGATATTTTGAGGATAAAGAATTTTGAAAGACTTTACTTGAGCAAAATGAATTATTCATGTTGTCTTAATGCTGAAAATATAACCCTGGCATAAGAAATTATTGTTGTATTTTTGACCATTACTATCTAGATTTAATTGCTGTACAAGACATCTTTTGGGCAGATTTCATCCTGTGAACTAGTTGTTTTAGTTCCTGCAAAACAACTTACCCACCGCTGCTTTTGTAATTTGTAGAGAATTAAAGGGTTTTTTTTTTTTTGTTAGCATGATGCAAATATCACGTGGATAGCTTATTTAAAATAATCTAAATGCATCATAATATTTTTCTGTCATACTGTTTTTCTCTGCATGCCATGTGCACAATTCCTCACATCCTTTTTAAACTGGCTGATTCTCTTATGGAATGGGGGAGGATGCATGCCATGTGTAGCAACACTACACATGGATTCTTTTTGTGACATTTGGCAAAAACTTTGAAGTGATGTTCTCTTCCAATTGAAGTGGCTTCATTCCACATTGCTTCTAAAGCATTGAGAGTAACATTGACTAAGACATGAAAGTAAAGCTCCAGCTTAACTGATGAGGATATCTCAGTTCATGATGCTCTTGGTTTATTTTCTGAAATTATTTATGCAACTGCACATTGCAATAGGCTCATCAGTAATGAGTTCTCTCCACCAGTTTCCACTTTTAATGTTTTTTTTAAACTGATTTTTGACCCAGTTGATCTCCGTTCAGATTTTACTAGTTTTGCTCTTTTCCCCCAGCTGTATCTTGGAAACCAACTTAATTTATCTTTACCGTTATTCTTTCTTTAACTTTAGGCCTCCGAAGAAGTGTCAAAATGCCTGCTAACCATGAAAGAGATACTATGTGGTACCAATGATAAGGAGCCTCAGACTGAAACAGTTGCACAATTGGCGCAAGAGCTGTACAATAGTGGATTGCTGATATCATTAATAGCACACTTGCAGCTGATAGACTTTGAGGTAAGTAACCCTGGAACAGCAGGGTTTTGCCCCTGTGATAGCCATGCTGTGATGAAAGAACTGTTTCAGTTAGCGAAACCTTTAAGAGAACAGTCTGTTCTTTTGTTTAATATTTAAGGATAAAATAATTACCGTTTTCATTGTTTTAGGCTTTTACTTGAGATGGAAGAGAAAAAGCTTTAAATTTAGATTCCTTTATGGGAGGTTTCAGTTTAAATTGCAGAGCTTAGGTTTAACCTGAGTGAGTTTTTTCACCTATTTTGTCTGATGAGTGTAAACTGCTCATAAGATTCCAGTTATAATTTGCTACAATTAAGATACAAAAAATGCTCTTTGAAGCAAAAAGAAGAATTTTGCTGTTCTTGCAGAAATTTGTTTCATAATTTCTTATCCAACGCGTACCAGCTACTTAGTTATTTCTGAAGTTGATAATCCTAATCACCGGATTATTTCTCTGGAAATTTGCAACTCTAGTATTTGTGTTATCATTGTTCATTGTACCAACTACCTCCTTGACTGAACTGTTTGGTCACCTTGACCTGCCACAGGATTGTGCCCTCAAATGGAAAGATAAAAGAAAACATGATGGGCAGCAAAGGATTTTTTTTTGAGAGTATCCTAGTGCTTCACATCGTTAGTGTACGCTTGACCCGGACCATTTGATGGGCAACACGACAGCTCAGTGACTATTGCTGTGCTGTGCAGATACATGGATTTGGGCCTGTGTCTGTGGGAGTTTGCGCATTCTCCCCATGCTTGCGTGGGTTTTCTCCGGGTGCTCTGGTTTCCTCCCACATCCCAAAGATGTGCTCTTAGGCTAATTGGCAAAACAAATTCTCCCTAATTTGTCTCACATTTGGTTTTTAATCCATAGATCTATAAACATGGACAGGGATCGCAGGTAGAGGTGGGAACATCGGGGTGGCGGCGTAGGCTTGTTGGGCCAAAGGGCCTGTTTCTCGTGCTGTTTTTTTTCTTCTTTGTTCTTTGTTCTTTGTTCATACTTCATGTTGAACACCATTAAGAGGAAAGAATGAGGGTGGCATGGATGCAGGATTTCCATCACGAAGAGTGGCTTGGTAGTACTACCGCAGACCTAACTGGCAGTTAGGGATGGGAGTAATTGCTGGCCTAGCCAGTGATACCCACATCTCATGAAATGAATTTCGATAAAGATCTTTGAAGATAAGTCTAAGTATGTTCTCAACTCCAGTTTGCTTCAAATTGTGAATCCAGCCCCTTGGACATAAACTACACTCAGGTGTGAGGACCTTTGTAAACAGGAAAAAAGGATGGGTCCCCAAATGTTTGGGTGAAGAGAAGAGTATTTCTAATTAAAGTTAAGAATGTTTCTTTTAAAAAGGGAGAAATTCAAATTTTTATTCCAGTTGGGGAATGGACCTTTTTCAGTTTGTTGTTCTATATTGTAGCATTGCTGTAACTCCATCTAGAGAAATCATCAGCTGTGTTAATGTGTCTTTTCTATCTTCTGATTGAACTGTTAATGAAATATCAACTGCTTAATTGTATGTAGGTGGGGGAATTAAGTAGGGTTTCATTGAGCACCTAAGAAAAGGTATTTATTGAAACTAGTGGGATTGAGTTAGGAAATGTATACTGGTAATGTTTCACTAAATAATTATAAGATGTGAGTAAAGATTGCCGTCAGTACTAAATTTCACCCACTGGTGACCTGAAATCTGTGGAGATGTACATTCCTTTACTTGTAAAATTAATGAGAGGTTCATAAGAGGTCCAGAAACATTTAAACACACTATCCCCGGAACATAAACAGGAATAATATTGTTTGAGTATCTGTCTTAAGTTGATAATTCTAGCAGATTGGCATTGAGTGAGCTAATATCCACTCCTTGTCCTTTGTCCCTCAATGCTATTGGGTAGTTAAAAATTATCAGTCTCAGTATTAAAATGAGCAATTGATCTCGCATCAGTTGTCATTGGAGATGGTTCCAAACTACCATCCTTTGCGTGAACAAGTGTTTATAATTTCACTCCTGGGTGGCATGGGTCTAAGGGGGTGCAGGTGAACAAGTCTCTGAAGGTGGCAGAGCAAGTGGAGAAGGTTCTGAAGAAAGCATATAGTATGTTAGCCTTTATGGGAAGGGGGGTATAGAGTACAAGAGCTGGCCTTTAATGTTGCAATTGTATAAAACGTTGGTTAGACCTCATTTGGAATACTGCGTCCAGTTCTGGTCGCCTTACTACCAGAAGGACGTGGAGACTCTGGAGAGAGTGCAGAGGAGGTTTACCAGGATGCTGCCTGGTATGGAAGGTCTGAGTTACCAGGAGAGGTTAGGCAAATTGGGACTGTTTTCCTTAGAAAGATGTAGACTTAGAGGAGGTCTAATAGAGGTGTACAAGATTGAGGGGTATAGATAGAGTAAACAGGGTTAGGTTTTTTCCTAGGATGGACTCGAATAGCACGAGGGGGGTAAGGTATAATTTGGATGCTAGAGGGAGTTTTTTCACACAGAGGGTGGTATGGAATGCACTGCCAAGTAAAGTGGTGGAGGCACGTACTCTGGAGATATTTACGAAATACTTAGATGGGCACGTGAACAGAATGGGAATGGAGGGGTATAGAAAACTGATTTAAAATAGGGATCATGAGCCTTGGGAGTCCCTGGGAAGTGTGTAAATAGATGATGATATTGATGTACTTGTTTCTATCCTACAGGTGCTTTGGCCACCTTGTTGTCTAACAAGGGGCATACACGCAATGGGTCGTGAGAGGGCTGCTCTTGGATTTTTTTTTTTCAAGAGTATCCTAGTGCTTCACGTCGTTAGTGTATGCTTGACCTGGACCATTTGATGGGCAACACGACAGCTCAGTGACTATCGCTGTGCTGTGCAGATACATGGATTTGGGCCTGTGTTTGTAGGAGTTTGCACGTTCTCCCTATGCTTGCGTGGGTTTTCTCCAGGTGATCCGGTTTCCTCCCACATCCCAAAGATGTGCTCTTAGGCTAATTGGCAAAACAAATTCTCCCTGAATTGTCTCAAATTTGGTTTTTAATCCATAGATCTATAAACATGGACAAGGATCGCGGGTAGAGATGGGAACATCGGGGTGGCGGCGCGGGCTCGTTGGGCCGAAGGGCCTGTTTCCCGTGCTGTTTTGTTCTTTGTTCTAGACAAGAACTGTCAGGTAATGCGACTGAATCAGATTTAACAAATGCATGTAGATGAAATTCGTGATCTGAGAGAGAGCTTGTTGGCAGAAACAGGAAATGCCGTGTCCACATAGAATGCACGATTGTAGCCAGGTTATAGCACAGAGTAAACTGTTGCTGGCTTCAATTAATTTAATAAAAATAAATACTGATAAATCAGTATTTTAATATGATAAATATAAAACTATTGAATAGAAAATATTTTCTATCATATGATGAGGGAGGAGAATATTTTCTTCTCTCATCCTTTTTTAACATCCATAGCAAAGTAACATTTTATTTGAGTTAATTTTAACAGTATCATGAAAACTAACTAACATGTGACTGACCTTTCGTATTTAAACCCAGTTAATTATAGCGAGATCTATTCTATCACATCTGTAGCTTTTTACTCTTACAAAGCTTAAGGAGCATAATGCAGATAACCGAATCTCCCATTGTACTGCTCAGTGTGAGTTGCATTGTTCCGGGTTTTGTATCATGTAAAGCAAAGTGCATCCTTCTGTTGCACTTTTGTCTATAGAACTGTCAGCGTTTCAGTGCAGAAGTTTAATTGTGTTAATTAAGATGATCTTGAGGTTATTTGTAGTTGAAACTTCTAAGAAGTCTTTACTGTGGAAGAGAGAAAGCAAATGTTTTCTCATTAAAACTTTTCTAGCTGCACATACCAAAAGTTTATCAAACTTGTAGTTTAGGATCTTGTGGGATCCATGAGGCACCGAATTGTGGTGTATAGGGAAATTTCACAGTAATTTCATTGCAGTGTTAATGTAAGCCTTACTTGTGACTAATTAACTATGTAAATGAATGGCACTAATTATGGGAAAAATGCTTCTTGTTCTTCAGAACAGGAAATTCAAGAGTAATTTTATAAAACCTAGCAAAAAACCAATTCATGGTTAATCCGATGGAAATTTTGAGAGAGGTAATGGAAAAAATAGACCAGAGTGAAGTATTGGATGTCATCCTTAGATTTTTCAAAGAAAGTAACACGGTAGGTTCAGGTGAAATCAGGGAACATAAAAGGGCAAATTAGCAAAATAAAAATTTAGAAAGCAGTATTGAGAGGGGCTATTTGGATTGGAAGAAGGTAGAAAGTGATGATTAGTACAAGGATCAGTATTTTTTTATAAATTACATTAATGATTTGGACTTGGAAACAAAACTCTTTGGGAGCAAGATGCAACTAAAACAATGCAGAAGATATTAGAAAAATTGTGGACTTGAATGGAAAGTGAAGTTTTAAAGGAATAAGTGTGTGAAGAAATTGCACTTGATATGAAAAAGTAGAAATCTCACCTTCATCTTAAAAATAGATGAAATGGGACAGAAGATCAAAGGGATCTGAGAAAACAGCGTTAGGGGTTAAGTAGAGTAATTAATTCAAGCTGTACTTTGAGCATTGCACCGTTCTAGTTTCTATACTATTAAAAGGACATAGTGCAAAAAAAATTACAAAAATGGTGCCAGAACTGAGAGGTTGTGTAGGACATTTCAGTTGCTGGGTTTCTTGCTCTACCAACTGAATCAGGGAACATGTCCCACAACTACTTAACATTCAACAAATATTAATTGATTGAGGGTGAGACTTGGCCGCTATATGAGGAAGAAGTCCCACCTTCAAGAGTTGCCAACCAATCCGATTAGCCAGGCTTTCTTTTTGTAGCATGAACTAAGACACTTAAATTGTTCCCCTGGATAGGCTGAACCTGGTAAGAAGCCTCACAACACCAGAGGAAAGTCCTACACATTTATTTGATAGCAAAAGCCACTAGCTTTCGGAACAATGCTACTTCGTCAGGTAAGTAGAGTTCTGTTCACAAATGGGGCATATAAAGACACAAGCTCAATTTACAAAATAATGGTTGGAATGCGAGCCTTTACAGGAAATCAAGTCTTAAAGATACAGACAGTATGAGTGGAGAGAAGGTTAAGTGCAGGTTCACAGACTGAGCTTCCCAGGATTATTCATAAATTCAGAGATAGCATTGATTTTGATGACTGTGTTCTGGTAGAAGCAAATGTTGGAACTTAACTAGTCCCTAGTGATTTGTTGTAAATGGGATCTCTTGTAAGTGGTGATCAAATTTGGCAGAAGTCCATTACAAACTATTATTTGTCAGCTTGGCTCGTGTGAGGTGTGGTTTTCTTATGTGATAGTTGATTGCTTTAGTTGTAGTTGATGATTGGCATCATGGAAAGATGTGATATTTGTTAAGAATTTAGTGATGCTGTATCCCAGCAGTCAATACTTATTCACTATCATTATTACTTGAAGATTATGGCTCCTATCATCATATCTTAATCTTGCTATTCTCAAGTTAATGATCAGTGAACCCAAAGTGTTAAGATTATGATGCAACCTGTCTTTTCACATTGTTGGTCAGCTTTGTGCTGATGTAGTAGAGCTTCCAAGAAGACAATGAAAGTTGAGGCAAATAATTCAGTGGAGACAAATGTTCTGTCTCAAGTTTTTGCAGCTCTGCATGTTTACTTTCTGTTTAAAATGGCTTAACTTGTTGGTTTTCATTGGTTGTACAGGGGTGTGTAAATGTTTAGAATTGACAGCCTGTTTGTCATTTTACTCAGTTGACTTGAACTGTTTTATTTGATAATGGATTAAAATTAAATTATTAAGCAATATATTTAAATGGTTAGTATGTTGAATGTCTTAACAGATCATGAACAAGGCGTATTGCACTTCATTGTATAATAAAATCAGCCAGATAGTCATTTTCTCACGTTTGCATATAAAGACTCTTGTATGCTTATCACAAATATATTGATGTGATAACTCAGCAAATGGATAGTGCTAAAGTATGTCAAAATGAGGTCATAATTTAGTATTACTATCCTGGTGAAATAATAAATGAGAGAGAAACTTGTATTATTTTATCATGTATGCTTTTTATCTCATGCTTTCATCTGGAAAGCCCTCATTCCTGTTAATATTTGATTCTGTCTCCTGAGTTGAAAATTCCAGTATCTGTTTTTTTGCTTCCTTGTTGCATTGAAGAGGCCTCAATTAATGAAAAAAGCAGAGGGCTGATAGCAAAAAGATTCAAGCTAGGTTAAGGTAGATAAAAATGAAATGCTGCATTTAGGAGCAAGCAACTCTATTTAATGTGCACACAATGTAAATATCCACTGGCCAAGGAGGAAAAGGATGATAGTCTGATCATTCATGTATTTTCCAGCCATATCCATCAACAGGATTTATAATACAGGGCAGGAGTTCTGGGCTTTATATCTTAATTGGTCACTCCTCACATCATGGATACTGCATGCAATTTTGAACCCATACATTGTCTTCACAAGAATACTGACTGGTGGCAAAGGCTCAGAAACAACAAGAAGGATGCAAAATATTGGCCATATAAAAGGATTTGTGGCAAAAGCCATCAATGGTTTGTCAATTCAATCCCTGAAATAAAATAGCTCTATAAACACCTTGGGGCAAAATTGGTGATTTTATTAACATGTGGATTGACATGATTGAATGCTTAATGGAATGGCACATCTGTGAAGAAGGAGGACTAGTTTTGCATGGAGAAAGTCATTCATTAATAGTAAAATCTGAGAATGGCTAATGATTTTTGATGTCCTAGGATGAGATGACTGGCCTCTAACAACCATAGGCATTTTCTTTTCTGCTAGGTATAACTCAGCCTCATTAGTAACATGGCACAGTGGTTAGCACTGTGGCCTCACTGCCAGTGATCTGAGTTCAGTTTCAACCTTGGGTGATTGTATGGAGTTTGCACATTCTACCAGTATCTGTGTAAGTTTTCACCAGGTGCTCTAGTTTGTTCCCACAGTCCAAAAATATGCAGGTTAGATGCAATGGTCATACTAAATTGTATCTTAGTTTCCAAAGATGTATAGGTTAGGGGGATTTGCAGGGTAAATGTGTAGTGTTACAGGGTTTGGATGGGCCCAAATAGAAGCCAATTTAAGCATTATTGTTGAATTAAGTTCTGCTTGATAGCACTGTCAACGATGTCTTCCGTCTCTGCTAATAATTGAGTGAAGACAGATGAGATGATAATTGGCTGGACTGGATTTATTCTGTTTTTTGTGTACAGCCATACCTTGACAATTTTCTGAATTGTTGGCTAGATATCTATGTTGTAGCTGTACTGGAACAGTTTGACTCAGGACGTAGCTAGCTTTGGAACACAATTCCTCAGGAATATCACCAAGCATTGTCGGGAACATAACCTTTAATATATTGAGTGCCTTTATCCACTTGATACAACGTGGAATGAATCAAATTGGTTGAAAACACTTGCACTCTCCACAGACACAGACACTTGCTCATGTGCTTTTGCACATGTACACTCTCTCATTCTTACACATACAACTAAATGAATATTTAATCAGAATCACATTCAGAATGAGCTAAATATTCACCTACTATCAGCACCCCACAACCTCATTCATTGCTTTATATTCTCAACTATATAAAGCATTAGCTGCAGTGTGAAGTCTGACTCAAAACTCTGCAAGGGACACTGTCTTTGTAATTGCCCTCTTTAAGTAACGTATACATTCAAAGAATGAGCAAGACCAGGTTCCAGCTAACAATAGGCACTATTATTTTGAATGCTTTTTAGATAGACACCCTTCCACATGAATTTAAAGCTGTATTGTTTGGAATTAATGTTGCTTAGACTTTTAGTTTTGCTTTATTATGCTTATTGATTGCTTTAATACAAACAAAAATTCATCTGTGGGCAAACTGACTTGGCAATTTTGAAGGTTTAATGTTTTTAAGCTTGGTTCTCCAGTATTGTCAAGAAGCTAGATATTTCATGTTGAGTGGTTTATTGGTTATTTTGAAATATTGCATTGTCTACTTTATTGGCTACATTTTCATGCTTTTAGTTGTTTTAGAAATAAAACTGTGCAAATGTCAGACTTTTGACTTTGTTGTTATACATCTTGTGAATTAGGGGAAGAAGGATGTTACCCAGATCTTCAACAACATCTTGAGGAGACAGATTGGTACTCGTACTCCAACTGTGGAATATATATGTTCACATGAGCAAATCTTGTTTATGCTGTTGAAAGGGTATGTATTATCCAATAGTTTTTGTAAAAGAATTTAATATAATATAAATGCTGGGTGCATATGTTTCAAAGTTACAATGGAAATATAATGTGGTGTGGGTATCTATAAGCTTTTGGTTTGAGGAAGGTTGTCAATAAAACCAAAACTTGTCAATAAAATCAAACTAATATTTAACTTCAATACTTTAGGTAGTATGTTACAACAAAAATCTGCTATAAAGAGGCTCTTTTTAGAAAACTGTGCATCAGAAGTCTCAATTCCCAGTGAGCTTTTGAAAGATGGTATAAATCTGCTACCTGATAGGTACTGATGATAAAGCAGGTCTTGCATTAGTATCCTTTGTTTTGCATTCTATCACACTGTTGCTTGATTCAAATCATATGGATGCCCTTTTTTTTTCCTAAAAGAATCTTTGAATAAAAATTCACATTGTGACATCTTTAACAGCCATGCATAATTGAATTAAGCCCATAATCCACTCAGTTCCATATGATAAAACACAAACTATTGCTCACAGTTTAAGGCACAACTTTTGTACTGCTACTTTGTACCACACAAGCATATTTTGATTATAGACCCAGTGATGCAGCCCCATCATGTATATGGGCATTTAGATGTCAACAGAGTCTTCCCACTGTACTCAAGAAAATTTAAAATTGCACAGAGGAAGTCTTCATCCTCGATCTTTCCATTTCCCATTCAAGTGTCTCTGTTCTGTTACTCAAAATGAAAAATGATTGACTCTGCCTGAAAGAGAGAGCTTTAGAATAAGTGGTAAGACACGAGCAATGCTCACCCATTGTGAAGGATTTAACAAGGCTCTGCTATAATGTGGATTGATCATTTTCACTTCTAGGATTGAAATGACATTGCAATGGAAGCTGCCCTGTGCCTCTATTGCAGAAGATAAAGATAGCTGGAGTTTCAATAGGATGTGATTGAAATCTTTCACTTTTATCATTTATATATAAGCAATATAGGTTGGAATTTTACAGGCCATAAGGTGGGAGTGGAGGGGTTGTGTTGGGAGAAGACTGAAGCTGGCATGGTTGCCAGAAATTACTTGATTACATGTAATCCTGTTTTGATGCAGTGTGCACATCTATTTGAATTGTCCAAAATAGTCAGTCCGCTTAACACTTAAGGTGTTGTTTTGTAATTGTGCTTATGGCAGTGACTACTGGTTAGTGCCATTTATTTGATATAATTAGCTGTCTGTGAGAAGTGGCAAAGATGCAAGTTTTGGGATTATGATGCAAATTTTTTAGATAATCTTAGGTCAGCATTTTGACCAGAGTTAAATTCTTTGGTTTATATTTCTAAGTGAACAATTATCATTCCTTCTATCAATTACTTGACAGTAAGCTTCAGCATAAACTTAGAACTCTTTATTTCACATGCATTATCCACAAATTCAGGACTATGGATCATGACCTAAATGAGAGAGAAGTTTCTGGCTTTCGAACCTAGAGAGAGATAACGAATGATAAAGTTGTTTTAAGCCAGTGTGGGAGGGCAAGATGGCTGAAGGCTGTAGCCGTATATGGTGGTGCAAAGCCAGAGACTGCAGGATGAGCCAGAGTTGATTGGAAGAAGCAAGGCCATGGGCCAATTTGTAAACATAGACAAGTTTTCAAATCAATAGATGAACAAGAGCTTGTGAAGGTTGAGGAACATGGAGGTGGTTATTTGTAGGATGGTATATATGGTGTGGATCATGAAAAGGGTGGAGAATAATCTTTGAAGATTCCATTTGGAAGTGGCTGTGTGCTGAATAGTATGCATGCCATGACTTTTCAGTTGATCTGGATTATACAGTGAAACTGAAGAAGATTGGCTGCTGAATGTATCCGCTTAGCTAGTCCTTTTAAATATGCAAAATATATGTGGCATGACCTTAGCATCTTAGATTTTTGCGTTTATCTTTGCTTGTAATCTGGTGTACTAGAATATTGTAGAAATCCTTGTTGATTTAAGTAATGAGATCAGAGATAGGCTTTTTAAACTACCAACAACTTAAATAGATATTTATCTGACTTGGTTCCTACCACCTAATTCGAGTCTGCACCTTTGTTTCTCCTGTGCTGGTAAGTATGTGTGCGTGTCTGTTTCTATCTCTCCACCTCTTAATTTTCTACTCTGTTGAAAAGGGCTGCATTATGTATCAGTGAAACATTAATGGATTTCCAAGCCTGGTGTTTTTAAATATTTAAAGTTTGTGCTTTAGTCTATGATGCTGACGATAACAGACTTTGATGTTTGCACTGAGTGTCTTCCAAAGTGTTTACTTTTCTCTTGTTCAGGTATGAAACGACAGAGATTGCCTTGAACTGTGGAATCATGCTGAGGGAATGCATCAGACATGAGCCACTTGCCAAAATAATCCTTTATTCGGAACATTTTAGAGATTTCTTCAAATATGTGGAAATGTCAACATTTGACATTGCTTCAGATGCCTTTGCTACATTTAAGGTAAATTGTTTTACTTTACAGCTTCATTAATTTTGCCATATTTAAGTCTACATTCTTTTCTAGTGCAGGTATGCTAACTGTTGCATTGTTGAAGTTTTACATGCTTTTGTGACCTTGCTGTTACTCCTAGTTGCACAGGATTATGAATTCCCATTTATGTTGGTAGATCCTCGCTATGCCTTCTGGCAGAGTTGAAATAAATTTTGTTGCGGTCATTTTATAACACTTTTAGAATGGAAGCATCTATTTGAATTTGTGCATCTGAAATTCTCATGTACTGAGTTATTTTAAAAATCTTTCATAGTCTTTTATTTGAACCAGTGCTATCAATGTGGTCAAGTATTTCCATAATGCTGTTAGCTTCTCAATGCTGTTCAGTTTTATTCTTTATAGTGATTTGATACAATAAAACAGTTGGTTAGGCTACTTCGACAAGCAGTTAAGAGTCAACTACATATAGACCAGAATATAGACCAGACCAGTATAGGTAGGACATATCAGAAAACAGCAGGTTTTCTTCTTTAACGACAAAGTGAACCATTTAGATTTTTGCAACACTCCAAGCAGCTTCATGGTCACTTTTTACTGATACCAGTTTTTTTAATTTTCAGATTTTTTAAGCTGAGTTAAAATTGTCAAACCTTGATGAGATTTGAGAGTTAATTCTTGGAATTATAATTTATCTCAAACAATTTTCTGACCTGAAAATTAATGCCTGTTCATCCTGGGCGTTAGATTTCTAAACCATCTCTATGGCCTCTTTCACAGGCCTATGTCAATCACAGATGATGCCTTCTCTGACCACCTTGTAGCATATCCTTTCACCACATTCTGCTTCTAACTACTGTCCCTACTGTGTCTGGCTTTGGAATAAAACCTCTCCCAACTCACAACTGCACTCTAAGAATTCCAACTGTCTAGCCTTTGATTTTTCCTTCATCACAACATTTCTGCAGCAGTTGACCTGTTCAGTCACACCCCTCGTCTGCTCCTTGAATCCTTAGTACCAGTTAACCATTTTAAACCATTACTCCTTATCCTGGCTCCTCTAAGTGGGTGAACTTGAAACGTGGTCTTGTACTTGGGACTATGATGTTGTGGCCATTACGGGAACATGGTTAGAACAGGGACAGGAATGGTTAATGGCAGTTCTGGGGTAAAGATGTTTCAGTAAGAATAGGGAAGGTGGTAAAAGAAGTGGAGGAGTAGCATTATTAATCAAGGATAGCTTAACAGCTGTTGAAAGGCATTTCAAGGGTGATCTGCCTACTGAGGTAATATGGGCTGAAGATAGAAATAGGAAAGGATCAGTCACGTTATTAGGAGTTTTCTATAGGCCCCCAAATAATAATAGAGATGTGGAGGAAGAAATGGTGAAGCAGATTATGGATAGGTGTGTCGGTCACAGGGTAGTTATCATGGGTGACCTTAACTTTCCAAATATTGATTGGAACCTTTCTTGGTCGAATAGTTCGGATGGAACATTTTTTGTACAGCGTTTGCAGGAGAGTTTCCTGACACAATATGTGGATAAGCCAACAAGAGGTGGGGCCAAATTGAGCTTGATCATGGATAATGAATCAAGCCAAGTGTTAGATTTGTTTGTGGGAGAGCACTTTGGAATTGGTGATCACAGTTTGATGTCCTTCATTATTACAATGGAGAGGGATAGGGTCACATCATAGGTCAAGATTTATAATTGGGGCAGGAGTAATTATGATGCGATTAAGCAAGAATTAGGGAGTGGAATATGGGAACAGAAACTGTGTGGGCACAAACAAAAAGTGGAGCATGTTCAAGGAACAAATACTGTGTGTCCTTGATAGGTATGTCCCTGTCAGGCAAGAAGGAAATGGCCAAGTGAGGAAACCATGGTTCACAATGGAGGTTGAATGTCTTGTCAAGAGGCAAAAGGAAACGTATGTAAGGATGAAAAAAAACAAGATTCAGTTGGGTTGCTGGAGCGTTACAAGTATCTAGGAATGAATTTAAAAAAGGACTTAGGAGCGCCACGAGGAGGGCTGAAAAGTCCTTGGCTGGTCAGATAAAAGAAAACCCCAAGGCTTTTTACTCTTATCTGAGAAATACAAGAATGATCAGGGTGAGGTTAGGGCCAGTCAAAGATAATAGTAGGAACTTGTGCATGGAGTCAGAAGAGATAGGTGAAGCATTGAATGAATACTTCAGTGTTCACTAAGGAGAGGGGCTATGTTTTTGAGGATGTGTGTGTGATACAGGCTGATAGTTAATCTTTCTTCAGTGATGGGTGAGTTAATGGAAAGGGTCCTGAGGGATAGGATTTATGACCATTTGGAAATATGCAGCTTAATCTGGGATAGTTAGGAGGTAGATGTTCTAAGGGAAGATGTAATAGCAATTTAGAAAAACCTGAAGATCAATAAGTCCTCTGGGCCATATGAGATACATCCTAGGATACTTTGAGAGGCAAGGGATGAGATTGTGGAGCCTTTAGTTTTGGCCTTTGGGTCCTCACTGTCCACGGGGATTGTGCCAGAGGACTGGAGAGTGGCGAATGTTGTTCCTGTCTTCAAGGAAGAAATATGAATGATCCTGGTAATTATAGGCCAACTAGTCTTTGTTCAGTGGTGGGTGAGTTAATGGAAAGGGTCCTGAGGGATAGGATTTATGACCATTTGGAAATATGCAGCTTAATCTGGGATAGTTAGCACGGTTTCATGAAGAGTAAGTTTTGCCTAACAAATTTGATTGAATTCTTTGAGGAGGTAACTAAGTGTGTTGACAAAGATAGAGCAGTTGATGTCATATACATGAATTTTAGTAAGGCATTTGATAAAATTCCCCATGGTAGGCTCGGGAAGAAAGTAAGGAGGTGTGGGATAGAAGGAAATTTGGCCGATTGGATAAGTAACTATTTGTCTCATAGGCAGAGGGTGAGAGTGAAGGGAAAATTTTCAGACTGGAGGTCAGTTACCAGCAGTGTGCTACAGGGATCAGTGCTGGGTCCTTTGCTATTTGTGATTTTTATCAATGACTTGGTAGTGGGAGCTGAAGGGTGTGTTAGTAAATTTGATGATGACACCAAGATTGGTGGAGTAGTGGATGAGGTGGAGGGCTCTTGTAGGCTTCAAAGATACATTGATAGGATGCAGAGCTAAGTAGAAAAGTGGCAGATGGAGTTTAACCCTGATAAGTGCAAGGTGATTCACTTTGGTAGGACAAACTTGAATGCGGATTACAGGGTCAACGGCAGGGTTTTGAGGAATGTGGAGATACAGATAGATCTTGGGGTTCATATCCATAGATCTCTGAAAGTTGCCACTCAAGTGGATAGAGCCGTGAAGAAGGCTTCTAGTGTGTTAGCGTTTATTAACAGGGAATTTGAGTTTGAGTCATGGGGTTATGCTGCAACTATACAGGACCTTGGTGAGACCACATTGTGTGCACCTGGTCACCTCACTAAGAAGGATGTGGAAGCATTGGAGACAGTGCAGAGGAGATTTACCAGGATGCTGGTTTGGAGGGTAGGTCTTATGAGCAAAGGTTGAAGGAGCTGGGACTTCCCTCTTTAGAGCGGAGGAGGATGAGAGGCGACTTAAGAGATTCATAAGATAATGAGGAGGATGGATAGAGTGGATATTCAGAGACAGTTTCCTTGGGTGGATGTAGCTGTTACTAGGGGGCATAACTATAAGGTTCATGGTGGGAGACATAGGAGGGAGGTTCGACGTAGATTCTTTACTCAGAGTGGTTGGAGTGTGGAATGCACTGCCTGCCATGATAGTGGAGTCGGACCCTTTAGGAACTTTCAGGCGGTGAATGATGGTGAGTGAGATCGCTTGATCTTGGGTTCGGACACAGTTCGGCACAACATTCAGGGCCCAGGGGCCTGTACAGTGCTATACTGTTCTACGTTCCTTTTGTATGCTCTCATCTTCTCACAGCTCTTGTCTTCAAGAAATGTGACATGAATGGACTTGGTGAACAAACTTGTTTCACCATTCACTGCTTGATCCAGGTGGGCCAGTAGAGAACCATTTCATCCTGCTTCTGTCTGCCAAAACTGCCCACTGTTCTAGGACTATCTTGGAATATAATCCTGATCATCATTCTCTACTTCAAACCTATTTTCCCTTTCATCATTTACAACATATGAGAAATTCAGAAACAAATTTATTACCAAAATTGAGACCACCTGATCATCTATCTGTGTCACTACCCTCTCTTAAAGGAGGCTTAGCCAGTTGAGCTAAGGACCACAACTCTAAGTTCATATATTGTTCCAGTTTCTTTTCTATCTCCTTTCATGCCAAGGTAATCTTGACAAAGGTATGTACTATTCCTACTAAGCTACTAATCATTCCCTTGCTGGTTCCCATGCTATTGTGATTGACTGTTCTTTCACTCCTCATCGCTTTCAAGTCTGTTGCCAACACCTGTCTCCAAAAAAAAATCCTTGAACATCCTGTCTTTGAAGAATACCACCCCATCTTCAACCTCTCTTTTGTCTCAAATCTTTGAATGTGTTGTTGTGTACCATGCCTATTTTCTCCAAAACTCCATACTTAAACCCTTTCAACCAGGTTCCGCTCCTGCTACAGAACAGAAATGACTCTGGTCAAACTTGCAAACGACATCTTGAGAGATCATGGAAAAGTCAATTAATCCCTCCCTTCTCTTTCTTAACCTCCAAGTCCCTAACACAATTGACCACATCACACTCCAACCTTCTTTCATTGTCATCAGGGGATTGGAACTGTATTTACTCTGGTTCCATTCTTTGTTGTCTAATTGTAGTTAGAGGACTAATTGCAATGATTTCTGTTCCTCCTTTGGCATCAACGCCTCCCCACCGCCTCCAATAACATTTTATACAGTAACTTTGTCCCAACATACTTCACATGAGCGTAGGTTTGATACCAAAAGCCACTTAAGAAGATATTAGATGGTCACAACTTGTTCAGACATGTAGATTTTAAGGATGCCTTGAAGGAGGAAAATGAGGTGGAGAGATGTCAGGAGTGTATTCCAGAGTTTTGGGTCTCAGCAGCTGAAGGCCTGGCTATCAGTGGTGGAACAGTTAAAATCTGGGATCCATAAGAATCCAGAACTAGAAAAATTCAGATATCTCAAAGATGGAAAGATTACAGAGAAAGGGAGAGGCTAAGGCTATGGGGAGATTTGAAAATTGATGTGAATCTTGAAACCACGATGTTCCTTGACTGGTGTGGATCAGTGAACATGGGTGAAAGTGGAATGGGCCTTGGTGCAACTTAACATGGGCAGCAGAGTTTTGATTGACCAAGTTTACGAAGGGTTGACAGTGGGAAACAGTGAAGAATGTGTAGGAATAGTCAAACCCAAAGATGAAGGTGTGGATGAGGGTTTCAGCACTAGGTCAGCTGAATCACTAGATCAGGATAAAGTTTTGAAATGTTACAAAGATGGAAATAGGCAGTCATACATGTGCAGATATGTGGCTGGAGACTCATCAGGATCAAACATGACAATGTTGTGAGTAAACTTATTTAGTCTCAATCTGTTGCAAGGGAGAGGGTTGGATTTGGTAGTTCATGGAAAGAAATTTAGAGCAGGGACAAGAAACAATGGCTCTAGTTTTCCCAGCATTGGAGGAGTTTTCTGTTTACCAAGTATTGGTTGTTGGGGATAGATTGATCATTTAGCAGCAGTGGAGTCGGCCACCGATTCTGTTCCACCGTGAAATAAAATTAAGACTGATCTGATTTTGACCCTAATTCCACTTTTCTGACTATTCCCGATAACCCATGACTCCCTTGTAGGTGAAAAATGTCTAACTTGGTCATGACTATATTCAATGACCCAGCTTCCATTACTATTTCTGAAAAAGAATTCCAAAGACTATCCCATCCTGTGAATGAAGAGAAGATATTTCTCCTTAACTCTGTCTTAAATGTTGCTGTAGTTTCTCTTCCTGCACCTAGTGGTACACAAGATAACCTTTCTATCTGTTTTCAAATTGAGGTTTGCCTGGTGTAAAAAAAAAAGTGGCTTTCTGTCTATTTTTTAACATTTGTGAAGCACTTTGTTTAATGTTTTGCTATTTTAGAATCTATTATATAAATGCAAGTTGTAGTAGGTGCATACTTAGAACATGCCAATTGAGAACCAAATTCCAAATAGACCCTGAGTCAGCATTAAGAGCATTAACCCACCAATTTGGTCCATTTTGAGGTGTAATTTTTTGTTTGTTTTAGAGTTAACTTATGCAATATTTTATTGCAGGATTTACTCACAAGACACAAAGTCATGTGTGGGCACTTTCTAGAACAGAATTATGATCTGGTAAGTAAGCAAAAAAAATTCTGACATTTGGCTTTAAATTTCCTTTGCGTTTTCATGTCACCTTTGAGTGTATTTAATGAACTTCTAAAAAGAAACAAATTTCTGATTTTGGTCAAATTTATTTTTTCTTTCAAGGTATTTAATGACTATGAGAAGTTGTTGCATTCCGAAAACTATGTGACGAAAAGGCAATCTTTAAAGGTAACAAAATAAATTTGGTCTAATTGTGTAGCACATTTTAATATTTGCAAATAAGTATACCAAGTGTCAACATTTATTACATTAATTGTTTCACTTAGGTTTCTCTTAAAGGAAATCTCACTTTTGTAGTCTCTTGGTAGTAAGAACTTGAGTATTGCTTAAAGAGAAATGCCATCAAAGCTTTTTGTCTTGTACTCATCAGGACGGAATAAAAAAAATACCAAATTTCAAAGGGAACAATTTATACTGCATGAGAATAGAGTGTTGATTGGTAGAAGTGTTTTCATGGAGTATGCACAAGAGAACAGTTAACTGCCAAGCTTTTATTTAAATTCAAACTGGGAAGTCAACGATGGCCAAGGCATTGCCAAGGGAAATGAACCAGGGAATAGCTGTCCTTTCTTTCCAATAGCTTTAGCACAGTTGGGATCGTTTAGAAAGTGCTGTTCAACCACAGACTCGCATCGAACTATTTTCTGAGTTTAAACTCATGAGCTGGTTGAGTACAGTCAGTACTTTGCCTTTTGCAAACAGCCAAAGGAATGTGTGCTGTGCTGTTTGATACAATTCGCCAGTTGTTGGGACATGTGGCCAACATGCCTGGCATCACACCACCATTGGTCTATATACACATTCCTATATTTCTCAATTTGGTTGTAAGCAGAGTATCTTCTTAGCTTGTTGGCAGTACCCTCTCAGTGGAATATGATTTGGGTTGCTACTGCATAAAGCAAGATGATACAGCTGACTTCACCTGTTGTTTATATTTTTGGGACACCTTATCCTTCTAGGATGGTCTGAGAGACTGGATACTTCTCAGGACAGAAAATGGTGGCTTTTGAACCATTCTTGAGATTAGCATATTGTGCAATGATCTGATCAGAGTATTCCATTATCCCATAGGATAGGAGAACCGTAGGAATCCCAATGTGTATATTTTAACCTGTGAAGGTGGGATTGCAGTAGGCAGCATTAGAGAATATGTTGGTAAATTTCTGGACTAGCATATCGAGCAAAGGGAGCTTGCTTGACTATCGTATGTCATGGGTGAATTTGAGTGCAGAATACAGCTCATTAAAGAGTGTAAGGAAATTCTTCTTTTCAGCTGCAGCTTCAAATATAAGAAATGTATCATCCACTTATCAGAAATATGCGAGGGTGAGAAGATTAGGGATTATTCCATTGAAGACCTCATGGAAACTGACAAGGATGTTAGAACTCAATGTAGAGGTGTTCCCTTGGCAACACTATCTGTTTGGCATACATGGTGTAATTAAAACTGAACTCAACTATACAAATTTGAGTTCATAAGATTAACGGAAACAGATTCAAACAAAAGCAATGCACGTTGATCATCATATTATAGTGATGTGGTGCAAACATCTATAGCTTCCTTGAGTGATACATTAGTGAATTGGCAATGTTAAGCAAACACGTAGAAACATCATTGCTATCAGTATGCATGTCCTGTACGATCTTCACAATGTTGAAGGAATCCTCCATCATGCATGTTGAAAACTTGTTCAGAACTGGTTGTTGCAACTCGCTCATTTAGTTGATTCATGTTTGCAGACCCAGTTATAGATTGGACATAAAGGGACATCACGCTTGGGCAGCCCATATATATGTTGGTGCAGTGAACAAGAGATCAAATCCTAACCATATTACGTTATCAGACTTACACTTACACAAAGTCAACACGCATGGCTTAAAATTATTTTTTAGCTTTCAAAAGAGATAAGGAGCAAAGTACAATACAGAGATGCACCCCCCCCCCTCCAGTAAACAAGTGAACAAACTATGCAGAACATAAGCAAACAAAAACCCAATTAAAACTAACAGTCCACAGTAGTAAAGTCTTTAAAGAGAGAGAAAAAAGGCTACCATCTATGATAACATTTCTTAGTGGATCATCTTATGGTGAAAAGACATTGCTTTATTCTGGTTAGAAGACAATGAGTGGGGTTTGAGAGATCTCCAATTCAATAGAATCTACCTATGAGCTATTAATGAAGCAAATGCAATGATGTCTGCCTTAATCTTATTGAGACTGACTGTTCCGTAAAGTTTAGATGGGACTTCAAATATAGCTATCGAAGAGCAAAACTGCAAGCCTAAGTCTAAAACTTTGGAGAGAGTGCCAAAGAAAGATGATCAAAAGCCAGCCAGTTTTGAACACAACCAGAACACGTGGGTATGCCACATATAGGAGCAAGTGAACACCTGTCATATTTATTTTGTGTTGGAAAAATACTTGTTAATTCTGGCCTTGTTGAAGTGAATTCTGTCCAGAACTTTAAATTGAATTCAGTTTAACCTAGTGCAGGAGAATGTGGAGTTGACTCTAAAGAGAGCTGCTTTCCACCAGTCATCTGTGAGACCAAATCCAAGATCAGCCTCAAACCATTTCTTGTGGAGAGGGGAGGGACAAGAGGATAGCATACAATCTTGATAAAACCTCTGAGGTTAAGGCAGTGAAAAAATTCCTTTCGATGGTTGTGTTTAGATGTAGTTGAGGAAAGGATGAGCATTGTCAGTGAATTAAACCATGGGTGTAAAAATAACAGTAAAGGTTAGATTAAGGCAAATTAAATTTGGTTGCCAGTTTCATTGAGCTTGCAAAAGTCCTAACAATAAACGCGGGTAAACCATTCAACTCCCCTCTCCTTTCACAAGGCAAATAAAGCTTGAAAGGCAAGAATAAATAGTTGTTACAAATAGGCCTAGTAGTGAAAGAGAGGCAAGTTTAAAATGTTAATGAAATTGCTTTCATATTTTAAAAATAGAAATTGTGATTGGGTTTGATGTGTATTTAGAAGGAGATAAGGATAATGGTGCACAAAGTAAGGCATAGAGAGGAGACAAACACAGTAACCCACTTCTATAAGACACCTGTTTATATTTAGATCGTGACACCATATTAAAATTTTGTGAAGTTTGTGTCAGCAAATGCCATTCAATCATATATTCACATCTAACGTTAGACATTGGGTGGGATTTTACGGACTCGCTCGAGCAAGACTGGAAATTCCCACCCGAGGTCAACAGAGATATCCGTTGTCAGACTCTCGCCTGCTCTGATTCCACGGCAGGCGAGTGGTAGAGTTCTGGCCATTATATTTGAGTTCTACTAGCACAGGCTCATTGATATGATCAGTACATTGCCTACTGTGAACAGCTGAAGGACGTGCTGTTTGATACAATCTATCAATTGTTAGGATGTATGGCCCATGTACCTGTTCTTTCACTGGTGCAGAATGAGGAATGTGCCTTTTTTGAATTGAAACAGAAACATTGGAGACAATAGTTCCCTAAAGTTTAAAATTCTTTATTAGTCGCGTATAGGTTTACATGGTGCGTTCTCCATGACAGCACATTGACCTATCAGTCAACTTGCCAATGATCAGCCTTTTCTTTTCAGCAATGTAAACTATTGCTTCATTCAAAATTTGGCATGCTTGCATCTGTCCTGAAAGTACAAGACAAAAAGCTTCAACAGCATGCATCTACAATGATCAAGTAACTATTTATAGACAATACATTGTATGTAAGTCAGTTTCATTTAACAGTTAACATAGTGCTAGCTATGTCCTGAAAATAATTTATTTGATTGTAAAGGAGCCAGATAATGTATGCAGTTAGATTTGTGTCTCGCACTGAGTTGTGATTCATGAATCATCATTATTGAACCATGCAAGCTGTCATTATATTGCCTGTATTCAGATTTAAAAAAAATGGAAGGGTATTGATGGTTTTTCCAGGAGAATGCATTTGTAGTGCTTCTCAATCCATTGGAGGTTCCATGATGATTAAACAGTTACATCCTGTGAAGTTTTGTATTGCTAAGTTAACAAAGTATCGCATCTTTGCTGTTTTTGTACCTGAATAGATACAGTTTAATTTTTT
This sequence comes from Sphyrna mokarran, assembly GCA_024679065.1. Taxonomy (NCBI): domain Eukaryota; kingdom Metazoa; phylum Chordata; class Chondrichthyes; order Carcharhiniformes; family Carcharhinidae; genus Sphyrna; species Sphyrna mokarran. Next base: position 76,123,921 of record JAGIQG010000013.1, on the reverse strand, counting down.
TGTAATCAAGTTAACCTGTTGTACTGATTTTTCTGTTTTCGTTTTCATAAATCTGACTTGTCATTCGAAACCCAAGTTCTATGATCTGGTAGTTATTTCACAATTCAATAAACTATCCACAATTATCAGATCATAAATAGGGGTAGGAGTTGGTTATTTGGCCACCGAGCTTGCTCTACCATTAAATAAGATCATGGCTGACCTGATTATGTCCTTAGCTCCACTTTTCTGCCTGTCCCTGTAACTCTTGATTCTTCTATAGATCAAAAATTTGTGTAAGTCAGTCTATAAGATATTAAATGATTCAGCCTCTACAGCTCTCTGGAATAGAATTTCAAAGACTAACAACCCACTCGGATGTAATTTTGTCTCATCTTCATCTTATGGGAGATTCCTTATTTTTAAACTTGCTCTTCAACTTCTGAATATTATCAGTAACCATTGTCTGATCTTGCTTTAGCTCATTTGCTAACCCTCGCCTTGGCTACCTCTAGATTTTACAATTCCATTAGTATTCTCCTGACTAGCCTCCCATCTTCCAACTTGCACTCTTCCAAAACTCTGCTACTTGTATTTTAGCTCTCATAAATTTTTCACACATTACCACTATTCACTGATCCATGCTAACTCTAAATATGATTTTAAAGCCCTCCTTGACCTTGCCCCTCCCATATCCTGTTTTGTTCAACAAGCCTTTGAGATATTTGCATTCATTTAAATCTGACATCTTGTAACATTCCAGATTTAAATTGTTCCACGATTGGCGATTGTGTTTTCAACTAGTTGGTCTACAGCCTCTCCCTTAACCTCTTCTGCCTTTTTTAAGATGCTATAAAACCCATCTTATTGACCAAACATTTTCTGACCTTTCCGTTACTTGTTTCTGCGGTTCGTTGTCAAATGTTTTTATTCATAATGTTCCTGTCCAGCACCTTGAAATGTGTACAGCATTTTACATTCAAACTGCTGTATAAATAAGCCATATTGTATGTCTCGTGGCCCTTCATCTCTCTCCCTCTCCCGCTTTCTGAAATTCCTCTCATCATGGTTGGGTTGCAGTGTTCCCTGGCTGTTAATTCCATCATTTTCAATTTTAGTTTGCTGTGCCCTTTCGCCTGCCTTTAGAACGCTATCAGGTGCAAGTTTTCAGCCATCTTGCTTTTCACAGTCAGAAACTTACTAATCCTTATCCTTGCTAAATCTATCATCACCATCACGTCCTCCATAAACCAATCTCTCTGTAATCACACTTTGCAGATCTTCTATAAGAGCAGGTCTGCAAAGTGTGATTACAGAGAGATTGGTTTATGGTAGATGTGATGGTGGTGATAGAGTTAGCAAGGGTAAGGATTAGTAAGTTTCTGACTGTGAAGGTAAGATGGCTGAAAACTTGCACCCTGTTGGCATTCTAAAGGCAGGGGAAAGGGCACAGCAAACCAAAATTGAAAATGACAGAATTTGTATTTATGTAATAGCTCTCTCCCAACTATTCTGTTGGTAGCCGAGCTGCCTACTTGTCACAAAAGAGATGAGTGAGACACAGTTGGAGTTCAAAGGTGGATCAGGACACTAGGAAAATGTGATGTTTCTCTTCGTGTGATTAGATCTTCAATCACTAGAAGGGGCCTCCGTTAACATTTAATTTTTGAAATGTGTCTCTGGCACAGCAACATTCCCTCAATGCTCTAAAGTATCAGCTTATCATTAAGTATTAGAGACAGTTTGAACCTATAACAGTCTGATGTGAAGGTGAGTGTTCCCAAGCTGACCATATAAAAGCCCAATATGTAGAAATTGACTGCTACAGGCAATTGCAGTGACAGATAAGGCCAGCAAATGATCCATAGACAAAATTATGATTTGCAGAAGTATGAGGAGCCAGTGTAGATTGATTAGGCAGAAATGAAAGATGAATGGGGTTTGTTTGGGACAGGATGCAGATGACTGCTGAGTCCACTGCTTCAAAATCACCAGTGATGTTGTCTGTATTACTACCCCTTGTCTTTTCCCTGACCTTCAAAGTAAGATGAGTCTGATTTGAAGTTTGTTAGATTTTTATAGATTGTGTACTATAAACTGTATACTCTAACTGCATGATTCTAGATATTCATCAGTCACACTTACGTGGTATTGCATGTGAGACATTGAGATCATGTGTCGACTTCAGATGCTTCTGACAATAGAGAATGTTAAGAGGAGATTTGATAGAGGTGTTCAAAATCATAGGGAGAAACTTGTTTCCAGCAGCGGATGAGTCAGTCATTGCTGCACAGATTTCAGGTAATAGGCAAAAGCACCAGAGGGCAAAAAGAAAATTTACACAGCAAGTTGGAAGGATCTGTAATGTGCTGCCTGAGAGGGTGATGCAATCAGATTCAATATTAACTTTTAAAGGGGAATTGGACGAGTACTTGAAATGGAAAATAAATCAGGGCTACTGACAAAGGATGGAGAAGTGAGAGCTGTCATGATGATTTAATTCTATGAAACCGAGTTAGAGACCATGAACTAATTAGTTCAGGGCCCACAAATGTAATTCAGTTCCCATTTTAAAATCTAGCATATGCCCTTGTTTTTTATAGATCTGATTTACATTTCTACGTTTATATTTATAGTGGCGTCCTATTGTCGGTGCTGCTTCTGTTGCATTTCTAATGGGGATGGTATAATTATAGTATGATAAATTTACATAGGTAGTTTTCTCTCTGTATGTTTAAATAGACATTTAAGTAGAAATGCTTGCAGACATGAGATTTTTAATCAAATTATAGATGCTTCTTTAGGGGATGAAGTATTAAAGAAGCAATAACTCAGACAATTAATTCAGGGCTGGCACAGTGGTTAGCACTGTTATTTCACAGTGCTAGAGACCTGGGTTCAATTCTGGCCTTAGGTGACTGTGTGGCATTTGCATGTTTTTTCCCATGTCTGCATGGGTTTCTCCCAGATACTCTGTTTTCCTCCCACAGTCCAAAGATGTGCAGATTGTGTGGATTGGCCATGCTAAATTACCCCTTAGTGTCAGGGGCTAGCAGAATAAATACATTAGGTCGCAGAGATAGGGCTTAGGTGGGATTGTTGTTGGTGGAGACTCGATGGGCCAAATGGCCACTTCCTGCACTGTAAGGATTCAACGATAGTGCAGAAGATTTCACAATCAGGTGCCCAAAAAGTGTTGTTATTTTGATGGTTATCAAATACACTACCTTCCAAGGGATTGGGAGTTTATACTAGCAAGGATTTTTTTAATGTTGGAGTTTTTAGACAATTGCCTGTACAGAAGAATTGTATAGGTATTTCTTTATTCTCATAAGATGTTGATAATTGATGTTAAAATGGAAGGGTCTTCTATTGGAGAAAATAATATTTGGACCTTTTTTTTCTTAAACTGGAGAAACCTGTAACTTTCACAGAGTAAATTGTCGTCTTGCCTGCTGTTTCAGTCTGTTATTTTTATGTTGTGCTATATATGATTTGTCCAGTTCTTCTTTGCTCTAAAGTAGACTTTAAATCCCAATGTCGTGTTTTGAATTTTTAGTCTCTTCCATGCACACGTACTATTGAGAACAGCGCTATCACAAAGTCAGCAGTAATGTCTGCTGCTGTGATTGTGATTTTGGTGCATTATCATTCCTTGGCTTCTATCTGATATTTGATTAAAGTGAATCATGCTAACCATGGGGCTCCTCTTTTGCTTGTAGTACCACTTTCATCTCTGCAGATTGCTAGCAATGTCATCTTCTCTTTCTGCTTGCTGCTTCTTTTCTTCAATTAAATGTTGCTCTTTGCCAACATCATGTATGGGCATGAGTTTCTCTATATTCGTTGACAGCCACCCTACTTCTGTAGCGTTATCATCTACAACAGCCCCTATCCCACCCTACTGACTAGCAGTGAAAGTTTGAATGGGGAAGGTAAAATCTTGAAAATCAAAATTTCAACACACTACGTTCCTGACCACCATACTACTTACAGTGGTGACTTAGACCGTGGATCAAGACCACTATTAAAAGTGGGCAGGAGCCTATTTAAGATTCATAAGTTGCAACATAATGATATCCTGGTGCTGCAATAAAAACACAAGAAAATATTCATTTCAACACAGAGGTCATCCTTACAGTTCAGTACCCAGTAAAGACTGCAGAAGATTTTAAACTTTACCTGTCTATGAAATCCTTGTGGACCATAAGGATCAGAAATGCTTCTCTTTTCTCAAAGCACAGGTAACCAGTCGTGATCTTATTTGCATTCCTTTGTTACACTCTCCTTCGTACCCCAAGGATGCAGATCTGAGCTTTTACAGGTTTATCTTGCTGCAACTTGCTTTTGGTTTTCCCAGTAATGGCCTTTTATTCATTCAGTTTGGCCTGGATGAATATTAGTAAAGAAACGTTAATTTTAAAGGTGAAGTGTGGAGTGAGTAAGTTACGTTATGCAACTATAAATGTATGAGTTTATGTTGAATGCAGTATTGTGCACTGTTCTTTGACATACATATTCTTTTTTGTTACTGGTCAAGCTTATTGGAGAGCTACTTTTGGACAGACACAATTTTACAGTTATGACGAGGTACATCAGCAAACCTGAAAACCTCAAGCTCATGATGAATCTCTTAAGGGATCAAAGTAGGAATATTCAGTTTGAGGCATTTCATGTATTCAAGGTGAGTCTTTATGATTTACTTTTTAAAAAGCAAGCTAATTTAGGATAAATGAAACTTAGCCTACTAATAGATCGCCTTGAAAATTGGTAAATAATTGATTAAAAACCATTTCACTAGGATAAGTTCATCCTTCAGTCTGGATTGAATATAATTTCTTATCATCTTGACCCTTGATGAAGGAGGTTGACAGAAGGAATAAATAACCTAATTTTTCTTCTTTAAATTGGGTTGGAGATTGTATTTAACTTTTAAAACTGGAATGCATCCTTGCAACTTCCATCCTCACTTTCTTGGTTTGAAACATTAAGGCATTACGGCTTTAGAGGATTGCTAGTTAGAGAATACAGTAGTTTTGCCACCAATAAATTTGTTATGATTCAAGCCAATTGGTTTTCTAATTATCTCCATCTTTTACTTCTTAAAATCTCTTCGGCTAAGTGTTTAGTCACTTGTCTAAATGTCTCCTCATTTGACTTAATATCAGTTTTTGTCTGTGATTCACTCCTATGAATCATGTTTGGATATTTTGCTACATATAAGGTGATGTCTAAACCCATTTTGTTGTTAAGTGGACTGGTAACAGTTGATTGCTGGAGTTTTCTGAGGGGCTAATTGATAAAGCTATTTTCTGATGTTTCACTGTGCCACAGAGACTGGAAACTCAAGGACTTGACCCACAATTCATATTGAGTTACCTTGATTAGGGGAGGGTGTCTGCAATAGTTCATGTGATTACAAACAGGGTGATGGGTTCTGAGTTGGCACTGACTGATAACAGAACTGAAGGTACAGATGTTGCAATATCAGAATTGGACTTGGTTGTAAAGTGTGTGAATGCTCTCCCTCTCAGTCAAGCAATCTCGTGACACTCACTGCTTTGCTCCACATATGGGTGCAATAGCAGAGTAATGTTTGAGTCACACCCTAGTAATAATCAACACTTTAATTGAAACCTTTAAAAAGAGATTTCAGTTTTGACCTGGTCTGCTCTTCAAAATATAAGAATGTCTGATTAGGCCTCCTACGTTTCTTTGAGAAATGGGATTTAGTTTTCACACTTCCAGTTCTGCTGACCTGTTATCAGTTCTGAGCTATTGAATTGAGCAAATTTCTTCCTGTGCTTTGTGTGTTTCAAGATCTGTTTCTCTTTAAAGTACCTTCCATTTATACTAATGTAAAAGGCACCTTTAAAATGGGAAACAGAGCAAACCAGGAGAAAGGATAACAGGTGAGAAGCAGAGAATTTAAGCATTGAAGCATGTCTGACAGTTGAGAAAGAGCTGTCCAGCTGAACCCCTCCTTTTTGAGCCAGATCCAATCTGGAATTAAGAATCTACTGATGACCATGAAACCATTATCGATTGTTGGAAGAACCCATCTGGTTCACTAATGTCCTTTAGAGAAGTAAATCTGTTGCCCTTACCTGGTCTGACCTGCATATGATGCTAGATCCACAGCAATGTGGTTGACTCTCAACTTCCCTCCAAGGACAACTAGGGACAGACAGTAAATGCTGGCCAGCCAATGACTCCAATGTCCCATAACTGATAAAATCTGCCAATCAGTAACTCTATGCCCTAATCCATGACTTCTCTGCTAACGTAAATAGGTCCTAATGATTCCCGTTATGATATTGTACATCTGACTAAATCTCCCCTCAGCCTCCTTTTATTCCAAGGAGAACAACCTCAGCCCATTAGAACATAGAACATTACAGCGCAGAACAGGCCCTTCGGCCTTCGATGTTGCGCCGACCAATTCTGGAAAAAAAAAAGCAATGACCCTCCAAACTAAACCATTCCCTTCACTTCCATAAACTTATCAACTAACCTCTTAAATGCCACCAAACTTGGTGCATCTACAACTGCCGCAGGCAGGGCATTCCACTCCCTAACCACCCTCTAGGTAAAGAACCTACCTCTGATATCCGTCCTATAACTATCACCCCTTAATTTAAAGCTGTGTCCCCTCGTGCTAGCTTCCTCCATCCTAGGAAAAAGGCTATCACTGTCCACCCTATCTAAACCTCTAATCATCTTATATGTTTCGATAAGGTCCCCTCTTAGCCGCCTCCTTTCTAACGAAAACAACCTCAAATCCCTCAGCCTCTCTTCATAAGACCTGCCCTCCATACCAGGCAACATCCTGGTAAACCTCCTCTGTACCCTCTCCAATGCCTCCACATCTTTCTTATAATGTGGGGACCAGAACTGCACACAATACTCCAAGTGCGGCCGCACTAGAGTTTTGTACAGTTGCAACATGACGTTGCGGCTCCGAAATTCAATCCCCCTACCAATAAAAGCTAAGACTCCATATGCCTTCTTAACAACCTTATCGACTTGACTGCCTACTTTCAGGGATCTATGCACAAATACACCAAGATCCCTCTGTTCATCAACACTATTAAGAATCCTACCATTAGCCCTATACTCTACACATTTATTATTCCTGCCAAAGTGCATTACCTCACACTTTTCCACATTAAACTCCATTTGCCACCTCTCGGCCCAGCTCTGCAACTTGTCCAAGTCTCTCTGCATTCTGTCTGTCTTTGTAACTGCAGTTTCCCAGTTTGCAATATCCTTTTCAACCTCCTCTATACTCTCATGCAGTTACATTCTTTCTGCTATGAAATGATCAGAACTGCATTCAATACTCAAATCATGGCCAAACTGATGTTTTACATGGTTCTCTGCTCCTGTATTCTATACCTCTGCTAATAAAAGAATTCTTAATTACCTTAACAACCTGTCCACTGATGCCCCCTTCCTTTTGTCCAGCCTTTTTTCTTAAAAATAATCCCGAACTTCCCTTTTATTGGACTTGCTACATTCTGGCTAGTAAAGTTATCCTGGCTACATTTACAAGAATTGTGTCTCCTCTAAACTTTTTATATTGATTTATCCAGTTAATATTAGGGTAGTTTCAATCCATACTCTTAATGCTTTTCTGTTCCTGCACTTCTCAGAAATTTGTCTACATATTTGCCCTCTTGACCTCATATTTCCCCTTTTCTGTTTTTCACAACACTGGCTTAATCACAACAAATACCACTCCCAAATATAATAGAAATATAATAGGGGCAAGCAGCATGATGGCACAGTGGTTAGCACTACTGCCTCACAATGCCGGGGACCCAAGTTTGATTCCAGCCTCGGGTCATTGTCTGTGTGGAGTTTACATATTCTCCCTGTGTTGGTGGGTTTCCTCCGGGTGCTCCAGTTTCCTCCCATAGTCTGAAAATCATTTGGTTAGATGCATCGCAATGAACAGGTGTCCAAGTGTGGCAACTAATGGGACAATCCATGCTGCACTTTAAGAAATTGGATTATGCTTGATCTGTCCTAAGTTACCTGGAGAACAGCTTTTTAAATGTAGATCTTTTCCATCCCAAAATTTATAAAAACAGAGGTGTAGAATAGGGTCTTCTCAAAATTGATGAGGAAAAAAAGGGACAAAGCGAAGAATAATGGGAGATGGAGTTAACTGAAGTTTGAAATATGTGAAATTTTGTGTAGAATTGTCTTCCTACTATTTTATTTCAGTATTGAACTTTTTAACCTGCAATATTAGGGTTTTTGCCAATGTTTGAGAATTGGAATTTTTTGAAGACCTAAAAACAAAACAGCTTGTGACTTTGAAAAGGGAATTAGAAAATTATCTGAAGAGATTTGCAAGCCCAATGGGATAAGGTAGAGAAGTGGGACTAGCTGAGTTGTCACAAAAACATGATGGGCAAAATGGTCTCCTGTGTGTTTTAAAAAAAAAAATTATAGACTTGATTATATAATATCCGCAATATAGTAAAATGTCTGTGTTTCACAGAACCATTATCCAATAAATTTGACACCAAGTCACATGAAATGATGGGACAAATAACCAAGTGCTTGCTCAAGATATTAAGGAGCACCTTTAAAGGAAGGAAGAAAGAAAATTAACATATTGAAATAGTAGTGAGGAAAATCTGGAGCTTAGGGCTTCAGCAGCTGAATGCATGCCATCTTTGGTGGTACACCTAACATTGGGTGAGGCTGAAGAACAGAATTAGAGCAGCATTGATACCTGAGGGTTGTAGTGCTGGATGAGATTAGGGAAAGGGAAGGGCAAGGCCCTGGTGGAATTTAAAATTGAGCAGTTTTACTGGAATCATTATAGATCAATGTGCACGGGGCAAACTGAACTTGGTGCAAGTCAAAACACAAGTTCTCTGGACATGTTGATTTTCTGCTTTTATTAAAATCTAATTATGTTATGTATGAATAAACACCTTTGAGCTGTAACCAGCCTCCAACATTAATTGTTGTTCCTAAATAATGTTTCACACTTGACTTAATATTCAGTTCCTAAGTGTGTTAAATGCTTGCAGTAAACAATAATTGGGTGTGTATAAACTGAGGGTGGAGAATACATTCATTACTCTGTCAATTCATGTTCATTTTACATGTAAAAATCTTAATTTGGAAGTAATTTTTCCAAGACATTATTTCACCATGCCCCACTTTGATGCATGGGCTATCTCAATTGGGGTTGCATTTAGGTAACTTTGCTTTGAAGCCTGTAAGGTTTCTGAGGAAACAAATGTCATGAAATTAAAATCAAACCATTGCTCAAGGAAGCAGCATAACCCTAGCTACTTGCACTTCACAATAGAGATAAAATCTCTGAGCATGTGACCCCTCAGGAGTCTCATTTAGTTTAGCTTTTGTGTAATACAAATCTGTATGTCCTTTATCTAATGAAGTCGAGTCACTTTTATTAACTTGTTGCTTATGGAACTATGTTCCCAAAGTGCATCTGATGTACGAGTAGTTGGTGCAAAAGCCATCACTTGTTTCATTACTTGTAAAAATGGTTTGCAAATGTTAGTTTTACAGAGGTGAAACTGCACTCTATGTAGACACTGTTTCCTGTTACTTCTGTAGTCAGCAAATAGAAAATGATGGCGTAACTGTCTTGTCCTGGAAAGGAACATTTCTTCTATCTTGCATTAGTGAAGTGCAGAGTGCTCTTTCTCTCCATAATCGTAATCCATGATAAGAATGAGTTGTGTTGAATGAGATGGTGGGGAAAACAAAGTGCATCAGAAATGGCCTGTGAGCTAAAGCCACAGTTTGTCATTAGCCACAAGCCAGTGTGATTTTATCTTAATGAGCTAAGGCATTGAGTTTCTGGTTTTTTAACTTATTTATATCCTTTCATGGCTGAGGAGTTTGCAAGTCTCAGTGACCTTACTCATGATTTCTCATAAATAAGACTGATTTATTTGGAATGCAGAGCTCGATTCTTTTATGTTGAGAATGTATGGATGCTATTGGGTGCAGAATTGACATTTGGAATCTATTAAACTATGAAAGTAATTTAGAGAATCTGTTAGATATCCATAGTCATCATACTATAATTTTATCTTGAAGTCCAATGATTCCTCAAGCATGCCAAATCATGATTCAGAATCGTAACACTAAAAGAGGCCTTTTGGCCTGTCATATCTGCGTTGGTCTCTGTAACCTAATGTCACTCCCAGGCCTTTTCCCTGCAACCTTGCACAAGTTTCCTTTTTGGATAATCCACTTCCTTTTCAGTTCGAACTTGCCTCCACTATACTCTCAGGCAATGAGTTTCAGATCCCAGCCACTCACTGGGATCAAATGATGCAGGTAAATTATATAAGGAAGTCATGGCATTTGGTGATTCTTAAAGCTGCTCTAAAATTAACAAAATGCAAAATTGTTCCCAGTTGAGTTTTGTCAGGGTTTGTTGTGATGTGCTGAGTTTGCAACCCGAAGCTTTGTAAATTCAAATCCCACCATGGCAAATTGTGAAGTTGAAATGAATAAATTTGACAATACAATGACCTGCATCAGGGGAAAAAAAAATCAGTGACCTGCAAAGAAGGTAAAATACTGCCCTTTCTCAGTCCAGTCTACACATGACAAGTTCACAATATGCGGTTAATTCTTAATATCTGCTGAAGTAGGCTAGTAATTGCCCCAATTCCATAACTCACCAACTTCTTGGGACAATTGAAGACTAAACCAACATTTGTCCACATCCTGAAAAGCTTTTTTTTTCAAAGAATTCATGTGTTTTTTGAAAAATCTGTTTTTCATTTACTTTTCCTGTTTTGAACATTTAAAAAAAACATTTGGATGAGGATCTCTGTCAAGGCCCCATCTGCTTACTTATGATGCACAAACTCCAGTGATGCACCTTGAACAAAGAATTCCCTATTCCCCTTCTCCTCCCTCAACCAACATTAGGTAATCTGAAAAGAAATTACAACACTGAATAGATCATTTGCCCAACAAATCGATACCAGTGCTATCGTTTCACGTAAGCTTTTTCCCCACCCAATCCAACTTCATTTAACTTGGTCAGCATCTCTTTCTGTTTCCTTATCTGTCATATAGTTATCTAGTTTCCCCTTAAATGATACTTGCTCAAATAAAGGATATAGTTGTATAGTAGCTTTTTTACAGGGCTAGTAATCCAGAGGCCCTGGACTAATGATTCAGAGACTTAAAATGAAATACCACCATGGCAATTAAATTCAGTTAATGATTAAATAAATCTGGAATAAAAAGCCATCATCAATAGTAACAATTTTCATAAAAATATAACCCGTCTGTTTCACTAATCACTTTCAAAGAAGGAACTTGTCTGTTTCTGTTAGGTCTGGCCCCTGTGACTCCAAAGCCATAACAATGTGCTTAACTCTTTGTTCTCAGAAATGGTTTAGCAGTTGTAACAAAATTGCCACAATCTTCACCACACAGACTGCAGCAGTTCAAGGTGACTCATCATTATCTTCAGGACAATTAGAGGTGGACAATAAATGCAGTCATGACGCCCACATCCCATGAATTAATTTTTAAAAAATAAACTATTCCATGTGTTAGCAAGTTCCACATTCTAACCACACTCTGGATAAAAAAAGTTCCCCTGAATTATTGATTCAAATTAGTAGTGACTATTGTATAATTATGACTCCCAGTTTTGGTTTCCCCCAAGTGGAAACAAATGAACCCCTACATTTTCTTTTTCATTTTCATGGTTATGGTCAGTAGTCTGACATTCACTTATTGTTTTTGGGATTTTGTGTACAAATTAGCTGCCAGCCATCTGCTTCTTCCACGATGGTCAGTATTCTACATACTGTTTACTCTGAACTTGATGGGGTCAGCTTAGCAGGTCATAACAGTACTACTGACTCAAATCAGAGCAATTTGATTTATTATTGTCACATGTATTAACATACAGTGAAAAGTATTGTTTCTTGCATGCTATACAGACAAAGATACTGTTCATAGAGAAGGAAGCAAGAGAGAGCAGAATGTATTGTCACAGTCATAGCTAGAGTGTAGAGAAGGATCAACTTAGTGCAAGGTAGATCTAATCAAAAGTCTGATGGCAGCAGGGAAGAAGCTGTTCTTGAGTTGGTTAGTATGTGACGTCAAACTTTTGTATCTCTTCCCAATGGAAGAATGTGGAAGAGAGAATATCTGGGATGCGTGGGATCCTTAATTATGCTGGCTGCTTTGTCAAGGCAGCAGGAAGTGTAGACCGTATCAATGGTTGGGAGGCTGGTTTGCGTGATTGAGCTACATTCACGACTTTTTGTAGTTTTTTTATTTTGCAGCCTCAGGCAGAGCAGGAGCCATACCAAGCTGTGATGTAACCAGAAAGAATGCTTTCTATGGTGCATCTGTAAAAGTTGGTGAGAGTTGTAGCTGATGTGCCAAACTTCCTTAGTCTTCTGAGAAAGTAGAGGTGTTGGTGGGCTTCCTTAATTATAGTGTCAACATGGGTGGACCAAGACAAGTTGTTGGTGATCTGGACACCTGAAAACTTGAAGCTCCTGACCCTTTCTACTTTGTCCCGATTTATGTCGCTGTGCAGCACCTGAGATTATATTTTTTTGATCAATCCTGAATGTTAACAAGTATCTTTGGGAGCGATCTTGAACCCATGCTCTCCATCCATGGGGAACTGGGAGGGCATTCCACCCATGGGAATGTGGGCGGGGCATTCCATCCCTAGGAATGTGGAGGTATTCAATTCTCGGGAATGTTAGTGGGGCTCAATCAATCCAACAAAATCTGAATCTCGCCAACAAAATCATGATGTTCGACCTTAGCTGCCTCTTACCAGTGATGTAATTGGATTCATGCCCGCAATACATTTGAATGTAATTAGACTCCCTCGTCATGTACCATATTTTCAAACCATTTTTACATGACATCACATCAGCGAGGTTTGCAACATGCTCACCGAGATGTTCCCCCCCCCCCCCCCCCCCCCCCTAATCAAACACCAATTTTCAGTCATACCCTGACACTTGGCTTTTCTGAACCGTTTGTTGAAGTCCTTCCTGTTAGATCTCTCTACATTTCTAATTTTGGCCTTTGCATATGGTTGATTATTGTAGTCCCACTGTTGAAAACTGCATCTTCAGCTGTCAAGGCTCCAAGCTCGAATGTCGTCTCCAAATCTACCACCCTCTCCACAGCTGTCTCCTCCTTTAGGTCATTCATTAAAGCCATCCTTTGGTTACCTGTTCTAATATCTATGCCTTGGTATTAATTCTTGTTTTGACATTTCTGTGAAGCAACTTGGGATGTTTTTCTTGCGCTGAAAGCTGCTAAAAAAAATGCAAATAGCAGTAGAGAGCTTAAGGAAAAGGACAACGTGACTTTTGTACTCCCAGTTTAAAAATTCAATTAAAACACAGCATAGGCGTAGATCAATTTTTCATAAATTCAACTTGAGGTGAAAAGGAAGGCCAACCAAGACTGTTCTGTCACAAGCGCAGTGTAGTGCCCTTGACAGAAGTGTAATTGTATTCCATTGATTTGTTTTTGATCTGTGTGTTTCACTCAACAGTGTAGCAAAGCAGTAAAATACTCTGCCCAGTTCCCAGCAAGAACTGAGCAAGCTGCCTGGCTGAGTACTCTTGGCTAAGCTAATAATGTGCATTTTAAATACACATTTACATAATTGTGCAGTTTTCTGTAGTCAAGGTGTGTTCTTAGATTGAAAAACATCAACTCAAGGATGATGCAAAATCTGAAAGTAATGTTTATCTGCTGATGCTTAAAGTTAAAATAAGCTCCAATTTAGCAGCACTCTGAGTTTACCTCTACCATTATGAGTTTTCATACTAATCTTAAAATTTTAATAGCAGTTCATTACTTATATTGGAATAATCTTTCCAGATGTAAAGCTGATTTTGATGGAAATTGCTACAATGTACTTTTCCTGCAGTTATACGTATGGCTGCTTTCCTTTGGGATTTGACCTGTAGAAGTCATTGTGCAATAAATTTCTAACTTTGTACTTTATTGGATGTAAAACACTTCAGGGCATCCTAATGTTATGAAATGGTGCTATTGAAATGCAAATGATTTCTTTACAGACAAAATTATGGAAATCCCAACTGCATTCTCATTAAATAATGAATCTTCCAAGCAAGTTCCTTGTAATTTTATCAGGATTTGGCTTCAATTGTTTGTGAATCCAAAGCACTTCACTTATTGCTGGAAACTTGCACATTTAGAAATCTTTCTTTCTTGCCCTTTTGATCCAATTATTGATGGCTTTATTCCCATTGTTGATGGTTTGAAATGCATCGGTTTGAAATGAGGCCTTCAATTAGTCAATAAGCCAATCATATATAAATTCCTTGACAGTGTTTCTCTTTTCTACTTCCCACACCACCCTCTGCTTCTCAAGTTACCCATTGCCATAGTTGAGGTAGCATCCCTATCTCTGGAGTAGAAATTCCAATTTCAAGTCCCGCTCCAAGACTTGCTGGCCACAGAACCTCCATGATGTTAATCGACAGACTGATCATCAGCCCAGCGAGTCCTTCCATCACCTTCCCACTATCTCCCAAAGGGGAAAAAGTGAGTGAAAATGTGCTTTCAAAAAAAAAAGTTGACAAATGGGTTGCTGTTTAGGTTAGTGTCATTCATCTGTGCAGCATTCTGTGAAACATCAATAGGCCGTGCATTCCTTTAGAGGAATGCTGCATCTGCCAGTTTTGCTTCCCTTTTTGAGATGGGAAGTGTGACTTGAGACTAATGCACAACATCTTGTGTAGTATTTCTGGGCAATTGAGCTTTTTGTGTTTCAAACATAACTGAGATATTTTGTGAAAAGATAATGAATTAACAATTGGATATTTCAGTCATTGAGAGCAAATTAATATTAACATAAGATTTTTTCTTGAGCTGTTCGGCTTCATTTTATATTTTTGGAACTGCTCTATGTATCTACTGAAGTAACTAAAACTGATAAAACTAAAGAAAAGTCTTCCTTTTAATTAATATTCATCAAGATCCCAGATAAATATCTCTACAAATCTGTCATAACAAAGCAGAAACCCTCTTGGTGACCAGACAACTGAAAGTCCTTAGTGGAAATTTATTCTACAGTCCTGGCAGGTTTTAGAATGTAACATGAGGGTTTGATTTTCTGTGCTGGTCCACTGGTTAAATTATTGGTGTAAATGTTCCTTGCTGTGTCTGTTGCCCAATGTTCCACCATCGGAAACAAAAAATCCCCTCTGTCTTCCTGCAGCCTTGAGCTTTGTTACATTGCCAACCTCATCCAAAGTTTCAAAATAAAGAAAAAAAATGAATTGAGTGGATGCAAACAGTTTGTCCGCAACCACAAGAACTCGGGATATTTGAAATAAGTTTGGCAGGTCGACAAATAAATCACTATGTTTAGTTTGTTGCATTTCCACTTAGTGCAATAAATCAAGATTTTACAAAATAATTATTAAAAATTTAGAATTAAATTCCTGAGGTGAGGTATAATGGGCATGGATTTGATTCTACGTTAGGAAGCTTAAAATGGTATACATGAGATTTGGACATCACCAGTAAGCTGCATTTACGTCATTTATGAATAACTTGCACATTTTTCTCTCTTTGCTCTTCCTAGGTTTTTGTGGCAAATCCCAATAAAACACAACCTATCTTGGACATCCTGTTGAAAAACCAGACCAAACTGATAGAGTTCCTCAGTCAGTTTCAAGCGGACAGAACAGATGACGACCAGTTTAATGATGAGAAGTCCTATTTGATCAAACAGATCAGGGATTTGAAAAGACCAACAGCTCAACAGTCGTAACATATTTGGTTTGAAGCAGTATCGATGGATGGAGCTTTAACTATTTGCCGCACCTGTATACAATTTGATTACATTTCTTTGTAGGGAAGGGATTGTGTAGTAACAGTAACTCACTTCTAATATTTATATATAATAAAACTAATTTTATTCATGCACATTGTCTTTGAGTGCCTGTATATTAGTTTTTCCCCCTCCTATATCTATGGTTGTATGTGGATTTAGGAGTTTACATACTTGTACAGCAGCAATGATCCTTTGCCCTGATAGTTTAAAATTTTTAAACTAACTGTGGCTAGGCTTAGCATGCCATTGGTGACGTGGCTATAGCCTTGGATCGATTTAGTTTGCTACTGTATTACTATGTAAATGAGGTTATTTTTTTATTTTGAGTATGTTTATCACTGTGGATTAGGGAAAAGTCTGCGGCACTATCTTTTTGCAATGGTAAATCTGCAGAGCTTGCTACTTTGAAACGTTTCTGATCTGCTTTAAGAATGGGCTGATCTCCATAAGGCACCCACCATGTTAGCCCTGCATTAGATGAGCTAGAGACTGAGGTATTTAACATTGCTAAATGGCAAGAGCGGACACCCTAAGTCTATCCATGTAAACCTACTCATTAATATTGGTACACAATTTTTATTGTGAACAGGTCAGCATAAAGAAGATAAAGAATGATTGGTGAATATTTTCTTTGCATATAAAACTGAAACCATGTCCCAATCATTTTTGTTTATTTACCTTGAAGGGGTCAAGCTGTAATTTAATTTTGTGGTTGCACATATCATTTTTCTTTCCAAAACGTGTAATTGTACATATGTGGTTGCATTCAATGAATACTTGTTACAATGTATGGCTGCATTTAGAAGTAAGTGCTCTGATGGTCAGCTTTTCACAAAATCACAAATACAGCCTAATTTGAGTACTTTTTAAATAAAAGATATTAAACTTATGAAAAGCTTAACTTGTGTTTTTTTGTTTTAAATGATGTATGCTATATATTTGCCAAAACTGTTTCATTTGGTTTCACTTTTAAAGATGTAATATGAATTATGTATTATTTTGAGGCGATTAATTCCCATAAATTGCTAGTCATGTTTTTTAACATTCAAAATCTGATGATTTAGGGGAATTCTTTCTGTACTGCGCTATGAAATTGTGAAATATTGTACTAGGCTTCCTAAGGCAGTTACTACTGAAGAAAATAATCTACAGAATACTTTAGAGTAAATTGATAAATTGTTTATTCCACTGGTGAATAACTTTACAAACTAATGTAGACATAGTTGAAAAATTAAAAAGAAAACTTACTGATTTAAGACTACAGTACTGGTCCATCATGGTGCTTTGATGTTGTATGACAGCATGTGTAGTTCTATAAGAAAACAATGTTATATTTCTCTTAAAGTATTGTTTAAAGTCTTGTTAATCTCTTCCACTTCCTTTGTTCCCCTCCGTTTTAATATTCCTTCCTTTCATAAACTGAGAGTTTTGCAGGTTGCTTGCTGATCTTGAGACAAATTTCCTTCCTCCTTTTGAGGGAGAGGTTCCATAGACAATAGCCACCCTCTGGAGTCTCAGTCCAGAGATGTCTGATGCAGGAAGGGATCAATGAATCCTTTTCTGGTCTCTCATATCCACATGTTTCCAGCCAGGATCGCTGAATAGCAATTCACTATTGATGGACGAGCAGCTTAGAGTTTACTCCCTTGCATCTGTTGGCAATTCGATTGAGGACAATATCCTCATGAAGCTTTCCAAAGGATACATTCAATCCAATGGGCTGAACTCAGATTGGACTTTCCATCCAAAAAGATGGAAGGACTAACACACAGCAATGTCCAACCTCATCCCAATTAACTTGTTATCCCTGCTGTCAACTCTGAGTGCAATAGTGAAGTCAGACAGTCTGTGAATTAAACCAAGGATCTTCTGGTCTGTTTTGATTACTCACTGCCTATTCAAATGAAGCATTGGTACAATTATGGATGAGTTTTAGTGACTGACACTGCAAATTTGTCAGAGAATTCTAAGTAAATTGTCCTAAAGAT
The DNA here is from genome assembly GCA_024679065.1 of Sphyrna mokarran. Lineage (NCBI taxonomy): Eukaryota > Metazoa > Chordata > Chondrichthyes > Carcharhiniformes > Carcharhinidae > Sphyrna > Sphyrna mokarran. Next base: position 76,106,068 of record JAGIQG010000013.1, on the reverse strand, counting down.
AACTGATATCAATTAATTTTAAATCACTCTCTGAAGAGTGGCATGGTGGTTTGCTCTGCTGTCTCATAGCGACAGGGACCTGGGTTCAATTCCTGGGTTGGGGCACTGCCTGTGCAGAGACTGCACATTCTCCATTTGTCTACGTAGATTTCCTCCACAGTCTAAAAGATGTGTGGGTTACGTGTATTGACCCAAACAGGTGGTGCAGTGTGGTGATAGAGGAATTTCACAGTGATTTCATTGTAGTGTTAATGTAAGGCTTACTCATGACTGATAAATAAAACTTTGAACTTTCTGCAGCATCCATTTTGATCTCGCAAGGTTTCTTTAAAAATTGTGCTCTGGGCTAAATCACAGGAAGTGATTATCCAAGGATATACGGGTTAAATGATTGGCCATGCTAAATTGACCTTAATGTCAAGGATTAGTAGGGTAAATATGCGGTGTTTCCTGGAATAGGCTTGGGTGGAATTGTGGTCTGTGTAGAATCAATGGGCAGAATGGCCTCCTTTTGCACTGTAAGGATTATGATTCTGTAAGTTGAACTGAGCTAAGGAGCAACAAATGTGGGAATCGCCAACAGCAATATGCAGGAAAAAAAAGTCATGATTGTACTAGTTGTGAAGGTCCTTGGCAGTCCTGTTGTATCTTTGCATATATTGTCACAAACAAGTTATGAACTGCAAATGTGTTCAGATTGGATGTTGCTTTGTATTAGATCCTTTTCACCTTTTTGGAGCAAAGGTCCAAACTTAGTCCAACCCAACCGGCTGAATGTATCCTTTGTGTAGCTTCGTGAGTAATGTTGTTGGACTCGATCCATTTCCCAATAGGTGCAAGTCCATAATCTTGAAACTATTCATCCATTAACACTGAATTGCCAGAGGTTCTCTTTGATCACAGAATGTGGGCATCACTAACTAGGTCCCAAATTGCCCTTGAGAAGGTGGTGGTGGGCTGCCTTCTTGAATTGCTGTAGTACATGTGGTGTGGATACACTCACGATACTGGTAGGGAGGGAGTTTCCAGGATTTTGATCCAGTGACAGTGAAAGAACAGTGATATGATTCAGGATGAGTGTAGCTTGGAGGGCAATTTGCAGGTAGTGGTGTTTCCATGCATCTGTAGCCCTTGTTTCTCTAGGTGGTAGATATCACTCGTAGATTTTCAAAGTGCTGCCAAAGAAGCCTTTGTGAGTTCCTTATAGTGATTCTTGTACAGGATGCACAGGGCTGTCTCTGGTGGGGGGAGGAAATGTTTGTAAATGGGGTGCCAGACAAGTGGTTTGCTTTGTTCTGTATGGTGTTGAGCTTGTGTGGTATTGGAGCTGCACTCATCCATGCAAGAGGACAGTATTGCATACAACCTAGACTAATGGGATGGAAATATCTGTTAGCTGGTTTATAATCATATAAAATGCATTCATTTTTGTAGTGGGAATGCCCAATGTCACAAATGCATCCCTGATGTGACAATCTCATTTGGAGATGTTCACAATGGCTAGTGTGGAAAATGGAAAGATTTATGCTAATGTGGTCACTTTTTTGAGCTTTGTGCTCTAACCACCTTTATTGTGCTAGATTAATAGGAGCATTTGCTGCTTCTGGCTGTGCTTTGGAAGTCCTCGAAGCTGACACTGGGTATTCAAAATGCAAAGTTCTCTTTCCTAATACTGACTTGTACTAATGAGTGCAAAACTTCACAAAAGTGAGGAAGAAAATTATTGAATGGACACCTAGAGAGTTTTACCTCTCGTGCCTTTCAGTTTCTGATTGGGTGAAACACATCTCATTTTTGTAAATCTGCTTCTCAATCTCAAACCAGGACTGCGGAACAATAAGTAGGTGTGGTTCATTTGAAGATGAAGTACACAGTGGGTCAGCAGACATCTATCTTATGGATTCAGCAACTATTACGGGACAGCATAGCAGCAATTCCTACAGAACCTTCCAGTGCTGGTCACATGCTGCTTTGCAGCCTGGTTACTTGATTCATCTGTACATTAACTAAAGTGGAAAATATCCCCTTTTTTCACCCACAATAACTGCATTGTAGGGTGATTGTGGTAACTAAATACATAAAAGATTGTTAGAGTTCAAAGGGTGGCTTACTAATCCTCTCCGATTATTGTGATGGTATAAAGATCTAGATTTAGCACTTGGGTGTTCTTGACTAATGTGTTGTCATCCTGAGTATTACCGGAATGCCTGGCAGGGGTGAAACCATGATCAAGCAAGGGATGTGACTGCTCATTCTACTTAGTATGCCGACACCTGCGATTGTGGTTTTCTCTGGGTAGACTAAAGATACATGGTAACCAATGAGATTAAACTGAGGCTTTATGTGATGCAATTTTTCAAAGCCATCTTGGCCTTTTAGCTAAGATGAAGTGTTAGATCAAGGGAGAAGGTGCAATGTCTTATCAGCTTGGATCTTGTTTGATGAAACCCAAGATGGGATATACATCCTTGTCTTGTCAGCTTGAATCTGGTTTGTCTCTCATGGTGGTGATTATGGTTGGGCTTAATTGGCTTTTTTGATCAAAGTATCAAATTTTTTTTAAAAAAATGGTCTTGCACATTTGTACTTTTAAATGCAGTTGGTGTGCTGGGTATTATATAGTTAGCTGGTTTCTGTTTATTTTTAACGTCACCCCATTTGGTGTTGTGATCTCCTAAGATCTAGGATTATTGCACACCTTAGATATTTGTGTGGGTGACTCGGTGCCCTGGGTAGGATGTATAACCTGAACCTTTTGACCCATGTACAGATTAGGCGACTCCACACCTGCATGTTGGTTGTGTGCCATCTTCATTCTCTCTTGGTTTTTGAGGAGCTTCCTATGAATTTGAGAGAGCTGGAGCAGGTGATGATGTCTTGATAAAGTTATCTTACCCCCTCTTCTGACCATAATTTTCACTGGTAATAAGCCCATACTATCCTTAGATATAACATGACAATGATCTTGCTTTGTGTCCCTGCAGTCCGTGATTAATGCCTTAGACCATTGGATTTGGATTAGCAGGTGAGGCTGTGCCATTAGGGAGGATGTGCTAGATATTCTTGAGGGTTTGAAGTTGGAGAAGTCCCCTGGGCCGGACGGGATTTACCCTAGGATTCTCTGGGAGGCAAGAGAGGAGATTAAAGGGATACCATAATGTCTCACATTCTATATTTGAATAATTGGATTGTCCTTGTGCTAGAATCAAAGGCAAATAGTTTGATATCTTATATAATGGATTAGATTGCAGAGCCTCTGGCTCTGATCTTCAGGTCATCGTTGGTTACCGGTGTGGTTCCGGAAGACTGGAGGATAGCGAATGTGGTCCCATTGTTCAAGAAGGGGAAGAGAGACCTTCCAGGGAATTATAGGCCAGTGAGTCTTACTTCTGTTGTGGGCAAAGTATTGGAGAGAATTATTAGGGATAGGATTTATAGTTATTTAGAGAGAAATGAATTGATTGGGGATAGTCAGCATGGTTTTGTGAAGGGTAGGTCGTGCCTTACTAACCTTATTGAGTTTTTTGAAAAAGTGACCAAAGAGGTGGATGGGGGTAAGGCAGTTGATGTGGTATATATGGACTTTAGTAAGGCGTTTGATAAGGTGGCCCATGGAAGACTTCTGCAGAAAATGCAGATGTATGGGATAGAGGGTGATTTAGCTAATTGGATTAGGAATTGGCTAGCAGATAGAAGACAGAGGGTGGTGGTTGATGGGAGATATTCATCGTGGAGTTCGGTGACAAGTGGTGTACCTCAGGGGTCTGTTTTGGGGCCCCTGCTGTTTGTAATTTTTATAAATGATCTGGATGAGGGTATTGAAGGATGGATTAGTAAATTTGCGGATGACACCAAAGTCGGAGGAGTGGTAGATAGTGAAGAGGGGTGTTATAGTTTGCAGAGAGACTTGGACAAGTTGCAGAGCTGGGCCGAGAGGTGGCAAATGGAGTTTAATGGGGAAAAGTGTGAGGTAATTCACTTTGGCAGGAATAACAAATGTGTAGAGTATAGGGCTAATGGTAGGGCTCTTAATAGTGTTGATGAACAGAGGGATCTTGGTGTATATGTGCATAGATCCCTGAAAGTTGGCAATCAAGTCGATAAGGTTGTTAAGAAGGCATATGGAGTCTTAGCTTTTATTGGTAGGGGGATTGAATTTCGGAGCCGCAACGTCATGTTGCAACTGTACAAAACTCTAGTGCGGCCGCACTTGGAGTATTGTGTGCAGTTCTGGTCCCCACATTATAAGAAAGATGTGGAGGCATTGGAGAGGGTACAGAGGAGGTTTACCAGGATGTTGCCTGGTATGGAGGGCAGGTCTTATGAGAGAGGCTGAGGGATTTGAGGTTGTTTTCGTTAGAAAGGAGGCGGCTAAGAGGAGACCTTATTGAAACATATAAGATGATTAGAGGTTTAGATAGGGTGGACAGTGATAGCCTTTTTCCTAGGATGGAGAAAGCTAGCACGAGGGGACACAGCTTTAAATTAAGGGGTGATAGTTATAGGACGGATATCAGAGGTAGGTTCTTTACCCAAAGGGTGGTTCGGGAGTGGAATGCCCTGCCTGCAGCAGTTGTAGATGCGCCAAGTTTGGTGGCGTTTAAGAGGTTAGTTGATAAGTTTATGGAAGAGAAGGGAATGGCTTAGTTTGGAGGGTCATTGCTTTTTATAATGGTCGGCACAACATCGAAGGCCGAAGGGCCTGTTCTGCGCTGTAATGTTCTATTGTTGATGTGCCTAAAAATGATCCATTGTCTGATATGATGCCTTCAGGTATATCTCTGAATTATTGTATTATTGTTGCTGCCACGGACATCGTCGAGGTATCTTTCAGTTGTCTAATGATTGGCAGTTTGGAGAAGTAATTTAGAAAGCACTCACCATACAGAGAGTGAATAAATCCATTGTAATTTTAGACCAGAGCACAATGGAATCCTGAGGTATAGAGATTCTTGGCATTGATATGATTGGTGACCCTGGCATGAACTGCTCACCCTCATGACCTTCTTGATATTGTTGATTCCTGGCCAATACACACTTTCCCGTGTCAGGTGTCTTGTTCATTCTATGTCCGTGTACCTTAAGTATAACTATAATAATCGAGAATTGCAAGCACTTCTTTTCCTTTGAAAATCACACCTCTTGTAATATTAGTTCACCTCCATACAGCTAAATGCATCTGAGGGAGTCTGTTGCCACTCGTATTGTCAGGCCAATTTTCTACAGTAGCTCTCCATGATGTCTTCAGCTGTGGATTATTTGTTGTTTCTGCATGAAGTTGTTTGTGTTGACCCCAAAACTCATTGAATTAACATTGAGTACATCATCTACTTTATCGGTCCCACTCATTTCTAGATCCAAAACTATCTTGCGGCTGATTTTCAGTAGCCATCAAAGGCATAACACTTTATTCTTAATCAGATATTTTGGTCAATTTCTACAAGGAATTGTTTACTAACTAGGTACGTGTGGTGCCAACTATCACAGTGATACCATAATGTCTCACATTCTATATTTGAATAATTGGATTGTCCTTGTGCTAGAATCAAAGGCAAATAGTTTGATATCTTATATAATGGATGCTCCTAATTCTTTCTGAGATGCTTTGACCTCCTTAGATTGCCTCTGGTTGTGGCAGTGTAGAACTCATCTCTTCCAACGATGCCAATTCAAGTGATTCAAGCACATCTTAAAGTTTATTTAGTAGTCTCAAGTAGGCTTACATTCACATTGCAATGAAATTACTGTGTAATTCCCTGAATTGCCGCACTCCGGCGCCTGTTTGGATACACTGAGGGACAATTTAAAAACAAAGAACAAGGAAAATTACAGCAAGGGGACAGCCCTCCAACCCTGCACTGACCATGCTGCCTGACTGAACTAAAACCCCTTATTCTTCTGGGGCCCATATCTTCCTGCTCCCATCCTATTCGTGTATTTGTCCAGATGCTTCTTAAAAGTCACTAATTTAGCATGGTCAATTCACTCATCCTGCCCATCTTTGGACTGTGGAAGAAAACCAGAGCACCCAGAGGAAACCCCCACAGACAGTGACCCAAGCCAGGAATCGAACCCGGGTCCTGGTGCTGTGAGGCAGTAGTGCTAACCACTGTGCCACCATGCTGACCAGTAGTCTTCCTGCCATATATATGGAACATTCTTCCTTAAAATTTCTGATGATGCTTTATCTGCAAAACCGGTATGGCATGCAAGACATCACTGGAAGTCCTCTTTGCCCTAAAAGTAGGCATGTGTCATACATCTCTAATTTTGCCTGGGTCAGCTGGCACTTGAATAAGTAGAACTGATGACGTTAATCTGACCTACATTTGTGTGACATTTCTTGCTGTTGAAGAATGTGCTGCTATCAGTGACTGTAATGTTTGATCATACCCTTCTGTGGTTTTTTTTTTTCCCCATCATTGCAATATCTTGGCAATGCATACGCACTCGGGAATAATTTCTGTAATTCTATCCATATGCTGTAGGAAGTGATTCCGACTGATGGATAAACCAAATGGTAATCTCCTGTCCAAATGAAATTAATGGTTTCCTGAGATTCCTCTACCAAATTAGCCAACCAATATCTGGGTTTGGCACCCAACTTGGAGAAAAACTTTGCTCCTTATGAATTTGGGAATCAATTCCTCGAATTGAAATCGTGCATTAGCATTTCTTTGGAGCAAAATTTAGACATCTTGGGTCCAAACATACCAGATTGTGCCATCGTTCTTCAGCATGCACGTGATTGAATTGTGGCAGTTGTTGTGCTGATGCACACATAATGGTGTTACACTTCATGTCATTTCATTCACTCTTCAGCCTCTCGTACCTGCACACTATACTTTCTAGGAGGGTCAACTGAAAGAATTGCACCTTCTCTAAAGTGTTGCAACAGCATCACCTCTAAAGTTTCCTGTAGCGTTGAATTTGTCTGGTATGTCTGTTGTTGCTCAGGACTGACTCAATGAGATTATTCTTGGTCTCTTCTGCCAAAGCAGGTATATTAGTGATTGCATGTATTGCTGCAATGTTGAGTTCCATACACACTGGTAATCCTGCTATTGATAGCCCACTCATCCACCAGGTAAAGTACTTGCGGTTTCTATGCACACTTGCGTAGCTGTGTTTCAATGTCAATGTAGTTGTACAATGAATGGGTGACCTATTGTACACGGATAGTTTGATTGTTTCATTGATTTCCAACATTCCAGGTACAGTCAGAAATCTGGTAAGGCATTCACACTCACTTCTGTGATTATGTTGGCTGTGAGCGTGTTTTTGCCACTTTTCTTCAGGTATACGAGGCTCATAGTTAAAGTTTATTTATTAGTCACGAGTGCAACAAAGTTACTATGAAATTCCCTTCATCACCACACTCTGGCGCCCGTTTGGGTCAATGCACCTAACCAGCATTTCTTTCAGAATGTGGGAAGGAACCTTAGGAAATCCATACAGACACAGGAAGAGTATACAAATTCCATACAGACACTGACCCAAGCCAGGAATTGAACCCGGGTCCCTGGTACTGTGAGGTAATAGTGCTAAGTATTGTGCTACCGTGCCACCAGTGACAATTTGTAATCGTTTGACTTCATATGCAAATTATGTCACACTCTCAATCGTGAAAGTCTGTTTGCTCTCCAATTCAAGATTTCTCCAGTCTGAATCTTTACCCTGCTCTGCTTTGCCACTAATCTCATGTAGATGCTTGTGCTCATGTAGGTATTTGGTGCACTCTTTGTTGTTGCTGCCAATGTATTGCGCATGCTTTTTGTTTGGTTGTATCTTATTGTAACTTCTGGCCACCAGGAACCAGATTTTCTGCATGAACGAGCCCAATGTTCTTTTACATACATACCAGGCCAAGATTTTGGGACACATAACGCTTCCTGGTAGGTGCAATAGGCTGCACATCGCACATGGCTTTCTGCTTCCTGACGATCAGACCATGTTTGTGTCAATAGTGTGACATTTTGTTTTCTTTTTCACAAAGGTCTTTTTGGAAAATTTTGATTGTCCTTGAAATTATAACCAGTTCCATTATTCATTCAGCTTCTGAAACATTACAGATCTCACCAGACCACTGGTTGATGAACTGATTGATTCTCATGTTTACTGTCTGTAGGCCATCAATTCCAAGGTAGCACATTCCATAGCTTAACACCATCTTTCTGATCCTCTTCAGTCAGCTGCTGTCTTTTTCTTGTCGCAACAGTTCACGATTTTCCAATTTGCATGCAGGAGTGGTATCTGATTCATGGCCCTATTACTTTAACTGCCAGTTTAAATCTGACTTGCTCCGATCAACCACAGATCTGACTATTCTACAAATGAAGTACTCATTATTGTGCAAAGCACCATCTGTCTTGCTCAGATTAATCACAGATTAATCTGCCTCCTGGAATTTCAATGGACGTGCAAATTTAAATATTGAATTGAATATTAATAGAATCTCTATTTGCAGACAGAGGCCATTCAGCCTGTCAAATCTACACCGACTCTGTGATAGAGCATCTTACCCAAGCCTACCCCTTGCTTTTTTCCCATAACTTCACACACTTATCCCACTAATCCAATATCCTATACATTTTTGGACATTAAGAGGGGATTTAGCACCTAATCTGCACATCTTTGGATTATGGAAGGAAACCAGAGCACGCAAATGAAACATGGGGAGAACATGTAACCTCTACACACAGTCACCCAAGACTGGGATCTAACCCAGGACCCTGACGCTGTGAAGCAACAGTGTTAACCACTGTACCAACATCCCTATAGTTTGCCCAGTTGTCTCCCAAATCCTATCGTTACCACCATGTTGTGTTTCTATATTTGCTTTACACGATCACAGCAATCTTACAGCAAGACTAATAAACTATACGTAGGTTTGGATTGTTTGAAGAGACAGGATAGGATGGCTGAGTAGACAGATGTACTTCTGGATTCGGCAAATATTACTCACAGCTGCAATTCCTATCCCATCCATCCTGTCACTCTCAGTCATGCACACATACATGTGTGTACACACACACACACACACACGTACTAGTAGCTGCTTGTCCTATGCTGTTTCACAGCCTGGTAATACATATTCCTTTAGTGATATCAGAACAATGTGAAGTTTGCTTTAGTTTGGCTTCACAGCACCACCCATTGTGGGTATAGTTGTGTAGCGATCATGTCTCTGAACTAGAAATCACTGGTGAACAGGAGAAGAACTTGAGTTTGTAATCCTATCTTGAGAAATTTAATCCAGTTTTAGGAGTTTCAAAATAAAAGGCTTGTATCAATAAAAAGTACAATGAAAGTACTGCACAATTGTAGAACCTTCAGCTGATTCCCTAATATTTTCCTATTTCCTTATCTGCTCTGGTTTTGTGTGACTCCAGTCCAACACCAATGTTGACTCATTATTGTCCACACTGAAGGTGCCTAGCAAAACACTCAGTTCTAGCAATAGATAAGCAATAAATATGGACCTTATTATTGATCTCTAAAACCTGAGAAACAAAGTATTGGCTTCAGTAAAAGTGCTGGTAAAGAAAAAAATGGGAGAGAACCTTTCAACAGTAATCTGAGTAGTTTGACATTTTTATATGGGAAAGAGAATGATTGTTTGATGGGATATTTCCAGTGACATAAGGTCAAAAGCTGCCTTGTGGGAATACGTCCAAGTTTTGATTAAAATCAGCTGCTTTTTTATTTGCATGTGGTGCTAACTCTATAATTCAGTTGGTTGGATCATTTTTTTCCAATTATTTATATGGATGGATCAACTGATTTTTACAGTGTGGGTTTTTCCCTTCTTAATTTTCAATGTTTATGGTGGGTATCATAAGCATGTTGTTTTTGTTATTAGCTAAAACATATGTATTGTCTTCCCTCTAACCCTAACCCATATTAATCAATAACTGAACTATGAGTTGCTTACTGGAAAATATGTTGGTTCTTTCACTAAGTTCTTTGTCAGTCCCAGACGCTGGGAAATTTTACACCACTGAAGTAAGACGCACAAGGCCCATTTATATTCTCTGGTTGATGTCAACACCATTTTTTTTTAATGCCTGTCCCATTTTTGGATTAGGAATTTTACTGCAGTAATCTTTCATCTTCCCCTGCCTGAGGTAAATCTGGAAATCCGTGTAATCTCATAGGAAAATCTTCCCTGCTGTATCCTGTTCTTATACAAAATACAATACCCTCACACATGAGGTGGGGCCTGCCCTATTTCTGCTCTATTTTCACTCTTGAGGGTTGTGTCTACATTCTCCCCAAACGCTTTCTTTATGTGAAGGGTCATTGCTGCTCTAGGAGCACCCTCTGGTGTCTTGTCTGAGAACTAGAAAATATCTGTACTAAATGCTGAATTATTGGCAGACTGACTGCACTATGTTCTGCCAATTTGCCTCGGCACATTTAAATACTGCTTCTACTACCTCAGGATGTCCTACCATTTTCACAGTCAGTGAAGTACTTTGTGTAGGGGCTGTCATAACATAGGAAATGTGCAGTCAAGTTGTGAACAGCAAGTTCCCACAAATAGGACTGTGGCAATGCACAGATAATCAATTTTAATAATGTTTATTGAGACATAAATAGTGGCCAGGAACTCTCCTATACTGTTTCAACCGTGTGGCATTGGAATTTTTATGGTCATCTGAGAGAAGATGGATTCTTAGTTTAGCATCTCACCAAAAGATGGCACTTCTGACAAGTTTATCTATTAGTCACGAGTAGTCTTACATTAACATTGCAATGAAGTTATTGTGAAAATCCCTAGTCGCTATACTCTGAGGGAGAGCTTAGCATTGCCAGTCCGCCCAACCAGCACATTTTTCAGACAGAGAGGAAATTAGAGCACCCGGAAAAAACCCACACAGACACGGGGAGAATGTGCAAACTGCCAGCGACCTCAGCCTAGGTCTAATTGAACCTAGGTCTCTGGCTCTGTAAGGCAGCAGTACTAATCACTGTGCCACCGAGCCGACAAGCACTGCCTCAATAATGCACAGTCTAGATTGTTATGCTTGGGTAATGAGAAAGCTTACTATTATTTCTATGAAGCAATTGTATTGCCATTACATCCTTTGCATTCCACGCTCCTTCCCTGGAGGGAATGATTAATGCTGAAAACTATTTAGCAGCAGCCCAGATGACGTGATGGCATGTGGTCAGCACTGCTGCCTCATGATGCCAGGGACTTTGTTCAATTCCTAGCTTGGGTCACTGTGTGGAGTCTGCATGTTCTCCCCATGTGTGCTTTGGTTTCCTCCTACATAGAACATAGAACAATACAGCACAAACAGGCCCTTCAGCCCACGAGTTGTGCCGATCACATCTACCAATCCACAGACCTATCTATTACCCCCTATCCTATTCTTTTCCATATATTCATCCAGAAGTCTTTTAAAAAACCCCAGTGAGTTTGCCTCAACAAACTCCGACAGCAGTTGGTTCCATTCACTCACCACCCTCTGAGTGAAAAACCTACCCCTGACATCTCCTTTGTATTTGCTTCCCTGCACCTTAAATCTGTGTCCTCTCATAGTGACCATTTCAGCTCGGGGAAATAGTCTCTGAGAGTCCACCCTATCTATTCCTCTCAACATTTTATAAATCTCTATCAAGTCGCCTCTCAACCTACGTCTCTCCAGTGAGAAGAGTCCCAGCTCCCTCAAACTATCTTCATTAGGCCTGCCTCCCAATCCAGGCAGCATCCTTGTAAATCTCCTCTGAACCTTCTCAATAGCGACCAGAACTGCGCACAATACTCCAACTGGGGTCTGACAAGAGTCTTATAGAGCTGCATCATTACAGTTTCAAAGATGTGGTAGTTAGGTGCTAAATTCTCCTTCAGTGTATCCTAACAGGCACTGGAGTGTGGCAATTCAGGGATTTTTCTCAGTAACTCAACTGCAGTGCTAATTTAAGTCTAAGTGTGACACTAATAAATAAACTAAAATCATGCCTCACCAAAGAGATAATAGCCAATATTTTCCTTTTATAGAAATAGGGGGAAAATTATGAATTTACCTACATTTAAAAATCTTGATTGAATTTCTGATTGCAGTCTTCGGTTTGCAACAGTACAGTTCCATATACCCCAGCATAGCTTACGCGAGTCTAGCCATACGCCCTTCAAACAGGGCCATATTAGGAACACATTAAGGTTATGTTTTGAAATAGCAGTTCTGTATTAAGACAGAGAGCAAAAGGATTCCCTGCTACTTTCAAGTTATGTTAAAGCATTTTTATCATTTTGGCTTATTTCTTTTAAACAGTTAATATTATTGTTATTAGCTCATTTAAAATATGTTTTTATGTGATTGAGATTATTATTTAATATTTAAGTGAATGTAGACTGTTATTTATTTTAAATCTGTGAAATTACCATGTATATCTGCTTTGTATGATTATATAACTTTACATGTGATGTTTAAAAATATTGTGTGTCATAATTTAGACTATGCCATCTGAAATTTAGTAGTGAAAAAAAGTCAGAACTTCATGGACTTTGTTGCTGGGAGCATTATAGGTAAGATTAATGAGTTAGGGGTGTGGATTGACTTATGGAATTGTGATATTGTTCGTTGAGAGAGAAGCAGGACCGGCAACTCCATATTCTGGGGAATTGGATCTTCAGACGTGAATCTACTTTATATTATTTTTTTAATGGAATTAAAAGCCTTTTACTTTGTGCATTCTAAACATCTTTTAAAGACACTTATAAAAGATTCTTCGAAAAGATTCGTTTTCAACAGGAAATGGGATAGTTTGGATATACAGAGACTGTTTTGCTACCCTCTTCCCGCCCAATGTCGAGGTCAGTGAACAGTATGAATAAAGACCTGAGTTTATGTAGTGCCTCCACTACTTCAAGATTTCCCAAAGCATTTTACAGACAATGAATTTCTTGATGTGTACTAAAGTGTTGTAATGTAGGAGATGTGGCAACCACTATGTCTACATCAAAGCCCAACCACAACCCTGAGATATTGACAAGACACATTGCTGCAGTTCCTATGTCACAAGAGTGCAATTGCTTCACAATAATGAGTGTTGGTATGATTACAAAGGAAACAATTAAAACAATAATAATTAATGGCTATATATACATTTTTATTACCAACAATTTCATTGCCTTGAAAACCCTCTTGCTTTATTTAGCCTTAAATCTATCTGAGGAGAGGTAGATGTTACTAAAATTACCAACTTTGAAGTCAGCAAGAGCAGCAGTTTAAACATGGAAAAATAGCTGACTTCCAGAGATGAGGCAAGAGTGACAGCCCTTAATATTAAGGCTGCATTTGACCAAATGTGGCATCAAGGAGTCCTAGCAAAGCTGGAATCAATGGGCCGTATCGGGGGCAAACTTGCTGCTGGTTAGAGTCATACCTGGCACAGAAGAAGCCGGTTGTGGAGTCAATCATCTCGGTTCCAGGACAATTCTGCAGGAGTCCCTCAGGGTCTTATCACAGCCCAATAATCTTCAGATGTTTCGTCAATGACCTTCCCTACGTCACAAGGTCAGAAGTGGGGATGTTCACCGATTGCACACTGTTCAGCACCATTCACGATTCCTCAGATACAGAAGCAGTCCATGTTTAAGTGCAACAAGATCTGGACAATATCCAGGTTTGGGCTGACAAGTGGTGAGTAACACTTGCACCACACAATTGCTAGGCAATGACCATCACCAATAAGAGACACTCTAACCAGCACCTCATGACATTTAATGGTGTAACCATCACTGAATCCCCCACTGTCAATTTCCTTGGGGTTACTATTGTTACCACTGGAGTCACCACATAAACACAATGGCTATAAGAGTAGGCTGGAGGCTAGGAATACTGTGCCAAGTAACTCACCTCCTGACTCCCCAAAGCCTACACACAATCTACAAGGCACAAGTTAGGAGTGTGATGGAATACTCTCCACTTGCCTGGATGGGTGCAGCTCCAACAACACTCAAGAAGCTTGACACCATTCAGGAGAAAGCAGCCCACTTGATTGGCAGCACATCTATAAAGATCTACTCCCTCCATCACTGACGCTCAGTAGCAGAAATGTGTATTATCTGCAAGATACACTGCAGCAATTCTCCAAAGATCCGTAGATAGCACCTTCGAAACCCATGACCACTTCCATCTAGAAGGACAAGGGCAGCAGACACATGGGAACACCACCATCTGCAAGTTCCCCTCCAAGCCACTCGCCGCCCTGACTTGGAAATACATCACCATTTCTTCACAGTCGCTGGGTCAAAATCCTGGAATTCTGCGCCTAATGACATTGTGGGTCAACACACAGCATATAGAGTGCAGCGATTCAAGGAAGCAGCTCACCACTACCTTCTCAAGGGCAACTGGGGAGGGGCAATAAATTCTGGCCAAGCAGCAATGCCCATGTCCCACAAATGAATAAAGAAAATATTCTTAGACTATGAACCCTAGTTCTAGACATCCCAACCATCATGTGGTTCAAGTTTCCCAGTATGTAGAATTTTAAAAAAAAACATTTGAAATTTAAACTCTCCAGTTTATTTCCTTTTTAATCTTCACAATAATGCTGTATATTGTCATCACATTCTTTGGGAACATTGATACATATCTTTCATTATTATTCAAGTACTGACTGCCTTCATCCTCTGTTGCAATATCACAAGGTCAATTCATATTATAGATACTGAACACTTTGGTATGTTATGACAGAGTCGAAGAAATTTCAGCAGATTATAAAGCATGCAGCAAGAAAGGTGATTCAGTCTGTTTTATGCAGAGCACATTGAAGAAATTAGAACAGTGCTTGAATGGGCAGCTCAAGTTATCATGGAAAATGTAACATTTTTTATATAGCACAAATCCAGAGATTTGTAATGAAGAGAAAACACAGTTCTATACAAATCAGCCATATTGCTGGTAATGTTATGAGGTCCAAAATATTTAGGTAACTGGGAAGTTCTGTTATGCGGGGTTTTCTGGGCTGTCATGGATCAATGCACAGACCTCGTAGTGAAACTGCCAATAAACTTTAGAAAATAGGAACAGAAGGAGACATTCAGCCTCTTCAACTTGTTCTACACCATTCAATTAGGTCAAGATTGATCTGAACCTCAGCTCCATTTGCCCAATATTGCACCATATCCTTTACTGACAGTGCATTAAAATCTTCAAACACTTAACATTTTCAGGATGAAAAAGTGTTCCAGATTTCTATCACTTTGAAAAAAATGTTTCCTATCATCAACCCTGAATGATCTGGCTCTAATTTATGGTATTGCCCATGTGCTCTGGACTCTGAGGAAATAAATATTTCTCTTGCTACCATTTCAACTTCTTCAACCATCTTATACACCTTAATTAGGTCTCATCTTCTCCAATGAATACACATCTGATGGGGTGTTTAACATGGAAGCCATGAGGGAATGTGATATCAACAAAACTGCCCATTTGTTTGCTGGTTAACTACCCAATGCAGTAGTCAAAATACTGAAGCACAGATATTAAAGACACTGGAAAATCTTTTTGCCCTAAACAAAATGGGTCAAAAGGTAAAAGACTCATGAAACATCAATTTCAGTTGAATCAATCATACATAGAAATAGCATATTTTTTAAAACTCTTCCATAAAACTTCAAATTCTTTACTAAGTTGTGGTTGATTACTTCTGTTGATAGTTTCCAAACAGCAAAGAAGTTGAGGGCAGTTTGATATACCAGTCATCCCATTCTAGACTCACAATCAACATGCATTATTGAAAAGCTGCAGCAAAAAACATATAAATCCTGTGGACAGATGTAATTGTTATGAATGTTTGCAATGAGCGGTTAAAGAATCTGGCGGTGTACATTGCCAAGCCTGCTTTTAGATTGGTGAACTGTGGAAGGGTTTGGATATAGAATTCTTGCTCTTAAACAAAATCTCCATAAGGCTTAAAGTAACACAGTGAGAAGCAACACAGTAGTTGGGAAAGCTATTGTAATGTGAAAAGAACATTAGTGAACTATGGTGCCGAATCAATGATTTGTGCAGAATTAAAATATGTGTTGCTGGAACAGTAATAGGGTAGAAGTCATCATTACTAGATACCACCTGCTTCATGCCCATATTATTTAGTTCAATAACATTCTCAGGTAGCTTATTCCATACATCAACCGGCCTTCATGTTAAAGAAGTCTTTTAGACTTCCCTTCTTACTCTAGCTTTCCTAGGTTTTTGTGCCTCCAGGTACTTGAGTCACCACGGAGGGAGTCCTACTTTCTAGTGAGGAGCCAGGTGAAAGCTGGCTGGGGTGGTGCAATAAAAGGGACTGGCTGACATTGTGAATTCTGACCTCTTGTGATGAGTTATTCAGTTCCTCAGTGGATAAAACATCTTCATTTCTATCACATATGTTTCGGCGAAAAGAGCTGGGTTCTGTTATCAGCCTGGCAAAACCCTCTCTCATGGTTGACTGTATTTTTTCCCCAAGGTTTTCAAATCCCACTTTTAGGCTTTCTTGTACTTTGCAGCCCACGTCAGATACAGCAGCAGTCAGGGAATTTTGAAGTGATGCTCCTATGTTGCTCAGTCCCTGGGTAAAAGAGCTTTCTGATACTGTCTGAGACGATGCTCCCTCCCTACTAGACTGCAACACAGACAATTGTTGGTCCAGCACATTTTGGATATCAGAAAAGGAGGTATTTAGCCTTGACATAGTTGTCTTCATTTTATCCACCATATCATTCATCACAGTGTGCATTGAAGTCACAAGACTCTGCAGATCAAACTGTTGCTCCACCACCCTCCTTTTGAAAGCTGGTTCATTAATCTCCAAAGTTAGCACCTCCTCGCTTTGAGATTCAGGTTTAGCAGTCTTGAGTGGCCTTTTCAAATCACCTTTGGCCAAGGGAGATTGGGGGTCCTCCATATTTGCTATGCATCCTAGTGCTGATGATTCAACAGATGGCACAGATTCTGTGCTGCAGCCCATTGTACACATGCTAGCTGTATTCATTCTTCCTGTAGAGAGGGTGCTCTGCAGTGTGGAAGATTTGTTTTGTCCTTGCTTCCCTGTGGAGGAAACACAGGTTGAGATAAAGTGCGAGTTTAAAGTTTATTTATTAATATATCGAGTTAACACTGCAATGAGGTTACTGTGAAAATCCCCTAATTGCCACACTCTGGCACCTGTTTGGGTACACTTGAGGGAGAGTTTAACATGGGCAATGCACCTAACCAGCATGTCTTTCAGAGACCGTGGGAGGAAACTAGAGCACCCGGAGGAAACCCACACAGATATGGGGAGAACGTGCAAACTCCACAGTGATCCAAGCTGGGAATCAAAACTGGGTCCATAGTCCTGTGAGGCTGCAGTGCTAAATGCTGTGCCACCGTATCGCCTGTACAGTAATCCACAGTATTGAATCACGTACCACGAGGAAGACAAATGTCCTCCATGGAACTGCTACTAACAGTTATTACAGTTAAGACAGTTATTGGCATCCTGTCTTATTCAGTGAGGTACATGCTAGGTATGACACTAAATTTGAGATATTTACCAAAGTCGGTGATAATATTCAGGGTTTGTGAGAGATCCTGTGTATGCTTAGTCCTGTTTGCTTTAGTCTGTGCAAATATTTCATTTTAAGATATTTCTGCCTATGCAACTAACTCTGATAAGCTTTAAAAAATGACTGCTAATTTGATTTTTCTCACTCTCCATTCACCTGATGAAGGGACAAACACCAAAAGCTTGTGAGTTTACTGTCAAATAAATCGGGTGGATTTAAACCTGATGTTGTCAGACTTCTGTGTTTCCCCCAGTGCAACACTGACATCTCCACATCATGACTTTCTGTAGATCACACGGTAATAACTCTAAGGAATCAGATCAGCACATCTCTTTTTCCAATGTTGAAGCAAAAACAAAGCTATTGAATGACTGCTTTTGGAAATTATTGAACCTTTGGAAAAAAGTGGCAACCATAACGTGGTTGAGAAAAGACTGTAGAAGACTTATGAATTCTTTGCATTATAACTAATTGATACAAAGGGAACTTAAATTGCTAACATACACTCTCCATTGAATCACTTCATAGACTTAACAAAGCAAATCTTGGATTTGGAATCCCAGTTGTGACATGTGTATTTAATTTTCAACTACAGATCGCTCCTTTACCTGACTCAAGACAGCTTTCTCTCTTTCTGATTGTTCCAAATCTACAAATGAAACTGGGGCAGGCAGCCTGAAACAATATCCAACAAAGATCCTTTCCTGAGTCAGTATTTTGTGGCCCCTTCAATAGCAGGAGTCAGAAAGATCAAATAAACGAACTGAGGATGGGTACCAGAATGGGTAGGAGACTAATCTTACATGAAGTTATTACAAGCAATATAAATGTATCTTGGAAACAGCACATACATTACACAACTGTTGCTCTGTTTGACAGTGCACTGAGCACGCGTAAAAGTGCAACTTTCTACCTAAACTATTGGTTCATCCAGTCATAAAGATTGTGCTTCACAACAAAGATCAGATACTCACTGTGAACAGCTCGGTTAGTTGATGTTAAAATATTGTTGATTGGAGCTTTCTGCCACTGTAAAAAAATCAAATTGGAAGCTTTATGTAACTCATTTAAGATACAGTATTGAATGAAATTCCTCAAACAGATGTTCTTAATCAGTTATTTTGTTCACAGATCTCACCTCACTGACAGGAAATTGCTCATCAATTTTAGGTTTTTAAAATTCACGTATTCTAAAATATCAGTAGCAGCAAGTTTAAACAATGACATTCATTTTAACCCTTTAATTAGAATATAAGGGGTCTCTGTGATGTTTTGTGTTGGGTACCACTAGACTGATGTGGGTCAGAGTTAGGGATTTTAGAGCTTGGTGAGATTTTAACCCATTCACAATCATCCATTTAAAGTTAAAATTGAGTCCACGTGTGAATCTAATTCCCATTTATGCAGAATCCATATTGGGATGATGCCTTGGCAAACTGAAGCTTCCAACATCATACATTAGGTGACACAGGATGGCACAACTGCTGCTTCACAGTGCCAGGGATCCTGGTTCGATTCCCAGCTTGGATCACTGTCTATGTGGAGTTTGCACATTTTCCCCGTGTCTCTGTGGGTTTCCTCCAAGTGCTCCGGTTTCCAGTCTGAAAGACGTGCTGGTTGGGTGCATTGACCATGCTAAATTCTCCCTCATTGTGCCCGAACAGGCTCTGGAGTGTGGCAACTAGGGGATTTTCACAGTAGCTTCGTTGCAGCGTTAATGTAAGCCTACTTGTGACTAATAAATAAAGTGATGTGGTGCAATAGAATTTCAGGGCACTGTCCTACAATAGTAGGAAATAGCTCTCACACTCATCCCTCCACATGGGGAATTTCAATTTCAACTGAAGAAAATGGAAGGCAGACACTTGTGCACAAGGATTGAGCAGAAAGTCAGAGTGGACACCCAGGCTGCTTTCATAACTTCCTAGTCTCCGGTTTCAGGCAGAAATTGGAGGGAGTACCTTACTGGCCTTTTAATAGCAAAATAGATCAATAAACTTAACCAGTAGGAGCTCTTAAACCTCATTTGCCTGAGCAGTGGAATAAAAATCATATTGAATATAATGAAATCATTATCTGTAGTGATTGAATATTTTGGTTTTAAGTTAGTTTTCCTTTTTTGGAGTGGAATTGGGTGTGGGGGGTGTTAATCTGGCGATGTGATATTCTCTCTTCCAAAAATGCTCTTACTGGTTTTACATAAATATGAACATTATATACACAGATATTTTACACATATACAGAATTGGGAAAACAGACTTCTGCCTCTTGCATAAGACAGTGTGCGTCCAGTATAACAGGACTAGAAATGTTAATTTTGAAAAGCTTGAGGGTGGCCAAGTCCCCTAGGCCAGATGGGATACATCCTAGGATACTTTGGGAGGCAAAGGATGAGATTGCGGAGCCTTTAGCTTTGATCTTTGGGTCCTCACTGTCCAAGGGGATAGTGCCAGAGAATTGGAGAGTGGCAAATGTTGTTTGTCTTTTCAAGAATGTAAATAGGAATGACCCTGCTAATTATAGGCCAGTTAGTCTTACTTCGGTGGTTGGTAAGTTAATGGAAAGAGTCTTGACAGATAGGATTTATGACCATTTAGAAAGATTCAGTTAAATCCGGGATACTCAGTACGGTTTTGTCTCACAAATTTGATTGAATTCTTTGAGGAGGTAACTAAGTGTATGGACGAAGGTAGAGCAGTTTACGTCATATACATGGATTTTAGTAAGGCGTTTGATAAGGTTCCCCGTGGTAGGCTCATGAAGAAGATAAGGATGTGTGGGATAGAAGGAAATTTGGCCGATTGGATAAGTAACTGGCTGTCTCATAGAAGACAGAGGTTGGTGGTGGAGGGAAAATTTTCAGGCTGGAGGCCAGTTACCAGCGGTGTACCACAGGGCTCAGTGCTGGGTTCTCTGCTATTTATGATTTTTATCAATGACTGGGAGTGAAGGGTGGGTTAGTAAATTTGCTGACATCGCCAAGATTGTGGAATGGTGAATGGGGTGGAGGGCTGTCTTGTAGACTGCAAAGAGACATTGATAGGTTGCAGAGCTGGGCCAAAAAGTGGCAGATGGAGTTTAATCCTGATAAGTATGAGGTGATTTATCTTGGTAGGACAAACTTGAATGCAGATTGCAGGGTCAATGGCAGGAGGAACAGAGAGATCTTGGGGTTTATACCCACAGATCTCTAAAGGTTGCCACTCAAGTGATAGAGCCGTGAAGAAAGCTTATAGTGTGTTAGCGTTTATTAACAGAGGGTTTGAGTTTAAGAGCCGTAGGGTTATGCTGGGGTTATGGACATTGGTGAGACCACATTGGAATATTATGTTCAGTTTTGATCACCTCACTATAAGAAGGATGTGGAAGCATTGGAGAGAGTGCAGAGGAGATTTACCAGGATGCTGCCTGGTTTGGAGGGTAGGTCTTATGAGGAAAGGTTGAGGGAGCTGGGGCTTTTCTCTTTGGAGCGGAGGAGGATGAGAGGCAACTTTATAGTAGTTTATAAGATGACGAGAGAGATTGATAGAGAGGATATGCAGAGACTATTTCCTGTTACTAGGGGGCATAACTACAAGGCTCATGGTGGAAGATATAGGAAGGATGTCTGAGGTAGGCTCTTCACTCAGAGAGTGGTTGGGGTATAGAATAGACTCCTGCTGTGATAGTGGAGTCTGACACTTTAGAACAAATAACAGTACAGCACAGGAAACAGGTCCTTTGGGCTGCCAAGCCTGTGTCGCTCATTGGTCCAACTAAACCATTCTTTTGTATCCCTCCATTCCCAATCTGCTCATGTGACTATCCAGCTAAGTCTTAAATGATACCAGCATGTCTACCTCCAGCACCCTACTTGGCAATGCATTCCAGGCCCCCACCACCCTCTGCGTAAAAAACATCCCTCTGATATCTGAAATATAGGAACTTTCAAGTGATTATTGGATAGGCACATAGAGCACTCCAGAAGTATAGGGAGAGGATAGCTTGATCTTGGGATTGGACATAGCACGGCACAACATTGAGGCCTGTACTGTGCTGTAATGTTCCATGTTTCTACGTCTATGTTTCTGGTTGAGATCTTGTAATAGGTAAACTTCCAATGAATTGCAAGGTACATTTAGAGTTGAAAGATTTTTTTCATTATATACTCCCCCACGCAATATTTTACTTATATAATTAGCTGTTATAACTGGAAAGAAGAAGAAATATTGAATGGAGAGGGCTTGAGGATGGATACCAGGAGGATATTTCTTCTTGTCGGAGAGACTACAATGGAGGATAGGGTTTAACAGTAAGAGGTCTCCCTTTTAAGATAAAGATGAGGAGAATTTCTTTCTGTGAGGCACGTTTGTCTGTGGCAATGTTTCCCCCAGAAAACAGTGGAGGTTGGTCATTGAAGTTATTCTAAGCAATGTTAAATACGAATGAGGGAGTCGAGGGTTATAGGGTGCTGGACAGGAAAGTACAGTCAAGAACATAACCAAATCCTAAGGATTGGGTCTACTCCGCCAAACGGTCTACTCCTCCTATGTCTATGATCCTACAATTTGACATACTACCATTTAGCTAAAAATGTAGGGACAAAATATATTTTTATTTAATTGGAAATAAACACGTCAGGAAGAATGCAACATAACTTACCTACACCATCAAAAATAGTACCGTTCAGAATTAACAAATTTGAAGATGATATCAAATTGAAGAAAACTGAAGAAAAATAGAATAATTCCATAAGATCATAAGACATAGGAGCAGAATTAGACCAGTTGGCCATCCAGTCTGCCCTGCCATTCAATCATGACTGATATTTTTCTTATCCCCATTCTCCTGCTTTTTCTCCATAACTCCTGATCCATTTATTAACCAAGAACCTATCTATCTTTGTTTTAAAGACACTCAATGACCTGGCCTCCACAGCCTTCTGCAACAAAGAATTCCACAGGTTCACCACTCACTGGCTGAAGAAATTCCTCTTCACCTCTGTTTTAAAGGATTGTCCCTTTAGCCTGAAGTTCTGCCTCTGGTTCTAGTTTTTCCTACTAGTGGAAACATTCTCTACACATCCACTCTATCCAGGCCTGATAGTATCCTGTAAATTTCAATAAAATCCCCCCTCATCCTTCTAAACTCCAATAAGTACAGACCCAGAGTCTTCAACCATTCCTCATACAACAAACTCTTCATTTCAGGGATCATTCTTGTGAACCTCCAAGGCCATCCTTCCTTAGATGTGGGGCCTAAAACTGCTCACAATGCTCCAAATGGGTATGACCAGAGCGTTATACAGCCTCAGAAGTCCATCCCTGTTCTTGTATTCTAAACTTCTTGGCATGAATGCTAAAATGAATTTCACAAAAATGAATGGTAGGTAGAAGATTGGACAAAATGTAAAGAACAGCAACAAATGACGAAAAGATTAATGAGGAGGAAGAAATTAGAGAATGAGAAAAAGCTAGCCAGAAACATAAAGAGATAGGAAATGTTTCTACAAGCATTTGAAAAGGAAAAAGGTAGTGAACATTGGTGAGAATGGGGAAATAATAATAATAAAGGAAAGAATTGAACAGATCTTTTGTGTATGTCTTCATTGTAGAGAATAAAATAACATCCCAGAAATAATTATGAATCAGAAGATAAACAGGAGGAGGAACTTAAAACATTACAATCACTAGGGTAAAGTACTGATAAAGTTATTATAACTAAAAGCTGATAAGTCCCCAGGCCTTGATGGACTTCATCCTCAAGTTTTAAAAGATGTGGCTACCATTAGTTTTAATTTTCCAAAATTTCCTAGATTTTGGAAAGATGCCATCAGAACGGACAATAGTTAATGCAATTCCTCTATTTAAGAAAGGAGAGAGGCAGAAAGCAGGAACCTATATATCTGTTAGCTTAACATCTGTCATAGGGAAATGCTGGAATCTATTAAGTTGGAAAACTTAGTAGTTGGAACTACTTGGAAAATTTCAATGTAATCGGGCAAAGTCAACATAGTTTTGTGAAAGGGAAATTGTGTTTTTTGAGGAAACAACAAGCAACATGTACAAAGGGGAACCTATGGAGGTACATAGATTTCCAGAAGGCATTTGACAAGATGCCACATCAGAGGGTAACACATAAGATAAGAGCTCATGATGTAGGCAGTAACATTTTAGCAGGGATAGAGGATGGATTAACTAACAGAAACAATGAATAGGTATAAATGGGTCATTTTTCATTTGCGATCAGGGCAAAGGCCTCAACTATATACCATTTTTATCATTGACTTGGATGAAGGGACCAAATGCATGGTTGCTAAATTTGCTGATGATAATTTGGAAGAGGACATAGGAAGTCCATAAAAAGTATATAGATACGTTAAGTGAATGGGCAAAAATTTGGCAGATGGGATATAATGTGGGAAAATGGGAATTTGCCCATTTTAGTAGAAAGAATAGAAAATCAACATATTATTTAAATGGAGAGAGACAGCAGAATTCTGAGGTTCAGATGGATCTGGATGTTCTGGTACAAGAATCACAAAAAAAAAATCAGTATGCAGATAGAGCAAGTTATTAGGAAGGCAAATAGAATGTTATTTATTGCAAGGGAAAAGGATCATAAAAGTTTTGCTGCAGTTGTATCAGGTATTGGGGAGACCATATCTTGAATATTGTGTACAGTTTTGGTCTCCTTATTTAAGAAAGGATATAAATGTGTCAGCAGTTCAGAGAAAGTTCACTTGACTGATATCTGGGATGGAAAAGGTTATCTTATGAGGAAAAGTTGGACAGACTGTATCCATTAAAATTTAGAAGGTTGAGAGATAATCTTATTGAAACACAGGATTTTGCGAGGACTTGATAGAGTAGATACAGAAAGGAAGTTTCATCCTGTGGGACAGTAAGATGGAGGGGAGGAGTTTTTTTTTTATCTTGGGTCACAAATGTTTGGAACTTTCTTCCCTAGAGTGCAGTAGACTCAGAGTCATTAAATATTTTTTTAGGACAGTGGTAGAAAGATTTTTGACTAACAAAGATGTCAAAGGTTGTTGGGATTAAGTGAAATCCAGAGTCGAGGCCACAGTAGATCAGCCATGATTTTATTGAATGACAGAGCAGCCTCGATTGGCTGAATGACCTGCCCCTGCTCCTAATTTGTACGTGGATAGGAAGATCCTCATAATAACATTTAATATCTTCATTAAGTATTTCTCAATATTAAAAATAGCTAAGAATCTACAATATAAGCAAGCTCTAAGTAATCAGGTTCAGGACAAGATAAGAATCAGTCAACAGATATTAATGGACCCATAATCTGCAAGTACAAATAAATTGTGGTTTAGGCATTGAGCCAAGTTTACAAATACAATAGACTAATAGAGAAAAGTTATGAAAAGGTGTTTATAGGAATTAACAGACTACAATAAAAGTGAGTGTCAAGCAGATAATCAAAAAAAGTACAAGGTGACTTCATAAATCGTGTTGCATATTAGAGTTAATTTAAAATAATCAGAACTCGTAATGTTAGTGTCATGCTTACAAGATATCCCAACACATAAATGTTCAGTGGAATTTTAATTTCCACTGTTGACCAATATAAACAGATTAGAACACTGTGCTTTTATTCTTCCTGATGGATCCCTGTCATGATTATTTCTGTATCAGTAACCTTACAATCACTACATGGAGTATGTATGATTAAAATGCATTAAAGCAACATCTCATTGTTTCCTAGTTTTTGAACTGCTCCCTAGTTTTTGAGCTGGTATAAAGGGGATTTATATATTAATGATCCTGAAACACCCAACAGCCCAAAATTTCTGCGCTTGTAGCACCCACTTTCTTGGTGCGAGGTATGCTGTTTTGAATGAATAGAATAGAATCCTTACGGTGCAGGCAGAAACTATTTGGCCCATCAAGTCTGCAGGCCATATGCTCATGACCCCATGTCTTTACCATGCTAGGGGCAATTTATCATAGCCAAGCCACCTAACTGGTACATTTTTGGATTGTGGAAGAAAGCCAGAGGAAATCCACACAGACACAGGCAAAAAGTACAAACTTCACAGTTAGCTGAGGCCAGAATTGAACCCGGGTCCCTGGTGCTTTGGGGCACCAGAGCTAACTACTGTGTCACTGTGCTGCCCATGTGAGATGCCATTTTGGTGAGGGTTTAGAGCAGGCATAAATAGCATATGCTGAAGTATGCAGAATAAACAGATCATAACAATGCTGATTTGATTCTAAAGGTGCAATTTTTGATTGCATCACTCCTACAAATGCACTCTCTTAACTTCACGTGTTCAATAGTGGAAAGAACCTCTATTAGTACTATTTAAAGGGGTCATCAACCACCTTCAGGCTTATTGCTGATTAATATCTACTGGCTGCTACTGATTTTGTGGAAATATTAAGAGTTTTCTTTTGATGAAGTCTACAGGAAGTGGTTCTACACATGAAGACTTTGATTCTCACTTCAGGGATTCTGCTCAGATGCTCCCAGTCACTGATTCTGTATTCACCAATCTTTTGGCCTGCAGCAGGGAGATTGATCAGAGGCAACACAGCAGACAACCTTCAACTGGAGGTCATATCTTCAGGTTGTAATTCTCTTACTTCTGCTTCAATCAGTATTAGAGCCTCCATGTCAAACAATAAGATGGTTCCTGGGTGACAAAAGCTATCAACTGACCATTTGTTCAGAACCAATATGACCTCTATACTGACAGCAATGATGTTCACAAAATATCAAACAGACCACCAGAGTGCTTACCAACAATTCACTGTCTGGTCTGTTTTGGAGGAGCACTCATTTTACAGTTCACTTATGAAGTTCAAGTTGCTGTGGCAACATGTACTTTTACATACATGTTGTAGTTTGGGTTGACTGGCTGACAGGTAACAATAAGGGCACTGATAGAAGAATGAATATTGTCATCCTGAGGGCATACTGCAGATTTGTGCTTTACAGACACAATACCACTTTCCAGCACAGAGCCTCAAATTCATAAATCAACTGGACGACAGATTGCTGAAGTGAGAACCAGCAAATCCTTTTGAATATTCATATATGTGACTATGATGGCAGCAAACTGTGCTGGCATAACTTTAGTCTGAGGTTAACTTTAGTCTGAGGTTCCACTGCAACACTTCAGATGTTGATTGGCTTCTGCTGGTGCTGAAATGGAAGCTGAGACATTGGCGATCAGAAACATCAAGGTTAGGTCCAGAAGTATTCACGACAACTCCAAACTCTGTGTACAAGTCCTGTCTTGGTGCCAGATTACTCCAAGCTGCTCAAAAGTTACTACTCATTTACTAGCAGGCCTGCCAACTTACTAAGAATTTCAATCAACCTTTTCCAGTACATCAGCTCATCAAAGCCCTGTAGTAGAACTCATAAGTGACCTCATTCTCCAGAGAACTGGTACGTCTTTCCACCTGCCTGATTGCAGGACACATGCCTGATCCATCACCATTTACAGATCTGCCTCCTTGCTACCTTCTAAAATACACATAGTGGCAGTATCTGATCTGGTGGTGGAAAGTGAGAGATTGAATGTTTAATTACATACGTTTCTTCTTCCTCCATCACTTCACACTCTCATTATTGCCTGGCCAGGTGGGTAGTTCGAAGATGAAAGGCACTAAATGACATTGCAAAAAAGGCAAAGGCAGGTGTATAGAATTATATACATAATCTCAGTAAGTGCCAGAAAAGGTTAAAGGGTCTCAATGGCCTCCTCCTGTTACTTTGGGTAGGCTGCAATGACAGGAATGGGAATGAAGTAAAATATATACTTAATCCATTTAGGATTTGAAGTTGTTTGGGTTATGAGAGGGACCTGGGATTTGAGAAGGAGCATTATGTATAAGGATTCCATTATTTTTAATCTTTCTCGCCCCACCGCTGACTGTGGTCTCAGTCATGGCTGTTCTGAAAACGGGAACAACTATTTCTTTCTTAGGGTAAGGCCACAGAACCATGTTTGACCCCTGATGGTCAGATCCTCTTGCCTTCAGTTATGTTCTGCCTTCTGCAACAGCAAGGGAAATGCATCAGTGAGTATGAGGCAATGTGCTTGGATGACGTAGTTGTCACGTAGTTGGTAGTGTGCACAAGCTGTGAAATGTGAACGTGCCTTTTGCATCAGTGCTAACTGAGGGTAAGATTAAGCATATAGGAATCTGAGAATTTATGAGGAGTAGAACATTCAACACTCTGCTGCACAATTCAGTAAAATCATGGTTGATCTGGTTGTCATCTCAACATCACTTTGTCATTTGTCCTTTGTGACCATGAATGCTCTTACCAAAAGTCTGTCTAACTCTGTCCTGAATAAACTAAATGATCCAGCCTCTGTAGGCTTTCTGGGCAAATAATTCTACATGCTAACAAATCTTTATGAGAAAATGTTTCTCCTTATCTCAGTCTTAAATGGTAAACTGTGTCTCCAAGTTCTACTCTCCCAGAAGTGGAAACATTCTCCTGTGATCTATCCTATCAAATCCCCTCAGGATCTTACATGTTTTAAAGAGATCACCTCTTGTTCTTCCAAACTCCAATGGCTAGAGAGGCCCAACCTATTCAATCTTTTTTCATAAGACAAGCCCCTCATCCTAATGGACACTAGTAAAACTATTGGATTTTTAAGATAATTGGACCAAATCAAGGCCACTTTCACTCCTAATTTCCTGAGTTAATCAATTCAATTTGTTGTGCTAGAATTTGAAGTCATGCTCTTTATATTAATTGTCTAGTCAGGAGAATCATAGAAGAATTGTAGAACACCTACAGTGCAGAAAGAGGCCAGAAGGAGTAGTGCAGTTTAAGAACACAATTCACTCATCCAAAGCAAACATATAAAGTTGTATGAATTGTATAAGTAGTTGAAAAAACAGCTGGAAGGTGAAAGATTTCAAACTTGCAATCTCATAAACTAAGCTTGCAGTACCAAATCAGTCTTTCTGCAGCAGAGATAGAAGTTAGAAAAGCATTGTAGTTATTCAAAACTATGATTAGATGCTGTGACGTGATAGTTAATGTGTATTAGGTAAAGGGATGAGAATCGATGGATCTTTTACATAGAACATAGAACATTACAGCACAGTACGGGCCTTTCGGCCTTCGATGTTGTGCTGATCTGTGAACCAATCTAAAGCCCATCTAACTATTCCAATATCATCCATATGTTCTACAATCCCGGATTTTTGTTATACTCTTAGGGTTTGTGATGTGGTACTTACTGTAAATTTCCTCACTCCTTGTAGACCCGAGAATTTCTGATAAGATATATCTGCCTTTACTTTGCCAGCATCTAGGTCACCTGTGTATATCTGTTTGATACCGGCATTGTTTATTAAAGGTACGCATTCATCACATGGACATTTGGTAACAAAAATCATTGTTTTTTCATCAACTTTAATATCCTGACACCTGCAAAAGAAACACATTGAACATCTAATAAACGGAGGTTGCACAGTGAATTGCCCATTCTTTGCCATGATAAATCATTAGACCATTGCTATCTATTGGAAGGACATCTTTGGAGCTCAATAAAATTGTGAATGTCCGCATTCCCCACTGTGTGTTCATTTATACACACCATGAAAATACTTCAAAAGAAAACTTTTTTTTTCAAATTTTGCATCTGGATCACTTGGGTTTTGAATTATCATAGTAAAATTAATAAAAAGATGTGTACAGTTAGGCAGATTAAGCCATGGTAAATGAATGGGATTACTTGGATAGGAAGAAGTCTCACAACACCAGCTTAAAGTCCAACAGGTTTATTTGTAGTAAATGTCACAAGGAACAGGCCGTCCCTTCGTCGTGTGTGTGGGAGTTCTGATCACAAACAGGGCACAAAGACACAAACTCAATTTACATGAATAATGATTAGAATGCGAATCTTTACAGCTAATCAAGTCTTAAAGGTACAGGCAACGTGGGTGGAGAGAGCATTAAGGACAGGTTGAAAGAATGTGTATTGTTTCCAGACAAGAAAGTTAGTGAGATTTTGCAAGTCTAGGCAAGTTGTGGGGATTACAGATAGTGTGACATGAACCCAAAATCCCAGTTGATGCCATCCTCATGTATGTGGAACTTGGCTATCAGTCTCTGCTCAGCAATTCTGTGCTGTCATGTGTCGTGAAGGTCACCTTGGAGAATGTTTACCTGAAGATCAGAGGCTAATTGCATTCTCTCCACTCATTGTACCGTTAAGATTTGATTAGCTGTAAAGACTTACGTTTCAATCATCATTCATGCGAATTGAGTTGGTGTCTTTATATGACGTGTTTGTCATCAGAACTCCCACCCAATTGATGAAAGGACAGCCTGTTCTGAAAGCTTGTGGCGTTTGCCACAAATAAACCTGTTGGACTTTAAACTGGTGTTGTGAGACTTCTTTCTGTTCTTACCTCAGTCCAACACCAGCAACTCCACATCGTTACTTGGATAGGGCAGAGGGGAAGATGTGAGTGTAATGGTCATTGGAAGTTGGTGCAGACTCGATGAGCCAGATGGCCTCTTTCTGATTCTTAACACTATTTTAATGTGTTTTAGTCTTGGTCAATGCTTATTTGAGCTCACTGAAAAAAGGTCAAGCTTATATTATGATGCAAACAGGTACAAACCAAGAGGATGCTTTCCATCAAATTATACATTTACCTGTCTCAGAAGTGTGTGCTTACTAGTAAGTATCTTACTAATCTTGTAAGACCGCATAGGAATAGGTCAAATAGAAAACTCTGGAAACTCTCAGCAAGTTAGGCTTAGCATGGTCTGAAATGTTGACATTGGCCAAAATTTTCTAACTGTTCATATCGGCAAGATTCTCTGGTCCCATCGATGGTGCACCTCTGCCAGGGGTTTTTTTTATCAGCAAGGGGTGCATTCAATTTTTTAAAATTCAGTCATGGATTCATGGGCGTCACTGGTTTGCCAGTATTTATTGCCCATTCCTAGTTGCCCTTGTTCAAGAGCAGTTGAGTCAATGATTGTTATGGCTCTGGAGTCACATGTAACATAGATCAGGTAAGGACAGCAGATTTCCTTCTCTAAAGGACATTAGTGAACCACATGAATTTTCCGACAATCAAAGTCATCAGTAAATTTTTAACCCCAGATATTTTTTATTGATTTCAAATTCCACCAGCTGCCATGGCAGGGTTAGAACCTGGGTTCCCTCAGAACATGAGCTGAGTTTAATTAGTAGTCTAATTAATAGTCTAGCGATAATACCATTAGGCCACTGCCTCCCCTAAACCTTTGGTGGGACCAAAGATCTTGCTGTTGCGAAACACATGGTAGTTTATGTTTCTTCATAGATATAGAGTTTGTCTTGTTGAGGATTTCTGGCATTTTCAGCTTTTATTTCATGTTTTCAGTTTTACGGAAACATAATTTTGATGGTAACCTTTCTGCATAATTGTTGAAATATTACTTTTTAAAAATTAGTTTATAGGATGTGAATAGGAGTAGCAAGGCCAGCATTTCTTGCCCATCCCCAGTTTTCCTTCAGGAGGTGGTGGTGACTGACATTTTTGAACCACTTCAATCCACATGGTATAGATGCTACCTTTCAGATGAGACATTAATGGAGGCCCTATCTGTTCTTTCAAGGTGGGTGCAAAAAGTTCCACAACACTATTCTGAAGACAAGCAGGAAATTTCTTCTGCAATCCTGGCTGATAGTTATTCCTCAACCAACATCACCAATAATAGATTATCTGTTTGGCCATTTCCTTCTCTGGAATCTTGCTGTGGCCAGATTGACTGCTGCATTTTATTTGTTACCCTGAGATTATGGAATGAGCCATAGAAAAATGAATCTTTCCTTCTTTTAAGTTTAGGCAATTTCAGAATGTGAAAGCCAGTAACATAAATTGTTCCAAAGCTTTGAGAGTACCTACCGGAAAGTTAAGGCATTCTGCTCAGCGTGTACAATATACCGAAACTTCCTGGCTTCTCTGTCCTTCTGCTGCTTCTCGTCCATCTGAGGGTAGTCTGCATATTCAGACCCCATTGGGTAGGCATTATAACCGCATCCAATAAAATACCTAGCTCCTGTTCCATCACAATTATTCTGTAAATAAACAGATTGACTATTTTGAGAATTATAGAAATGACAACATCCATCAGGATGTGGCCTGATTTGACTTTCATGCCAAAACTCAGATTGAATTCAAGCAGATGTCCTCACTGAGATATAAATCTATGCACTTGGCTTCGCTTGGCTTTAAAGTATGTTAAAATCAATCAGTTGGCAATGGATGGAACAGCTCATTGCGTTCGTTTCCTGGACAGTTTCACGGCGAGGCATTTAGTTTCTTGTACCATGGGTACTCTAAAATAATTGTCAGATAAAATCTTAAACAGACGGATAGAATATGGTCACTGTGAAATGTAATATTAGGGCAAGAATAACTTCACATAGGGTTATAGAGGAAACACATGCTGAGGTGACACCATAGAGATGGTCAACCTGAATGAATATAACCCAATAAGTGACTCAACAATAAAACCATCAAATCAAAAGGAATTAAGCAGTCAAATATTAAAGGCCATATTCTTTCCTCTGTGTATAAAGCTGATGAAAATAAACGAGTCAACAGTTAAGCAAAACCTTAAGAAAGTAATCCAACTTTTGCATTATAACTAAAATACATTTGCAAAAATTGCAAGTACACATAGGTCCATTAATGCAAATATGTAGAATATGGTTATCGTCATGGATTTTGGGCACATGGGAGACACATGGGTGGTGAGACTAGTTCCAATTGGTCAGGTGTAATGCAACAGGAAAGGGTGGATAGATGGAAGTTTGCAGAAAACAAATCCTTGAAGTACCACTTGGATAATAAATTGTTTGAGTAGGATACTGCATTTTAAAACATTCATATCCTGTACAAACATCCAAAAAAAAAAGCGTTGGTTGTTTTTGTTTTGTAGTATACATATTCTAAAGTTCATCACACTTTATCCATTGTTGTAATCTGGAAAATTTAAAGGAATCTGTTGCACTATTTGATGATGATGAGAATTTCTCCTTGGTGACTTGGCCAATATTTATGGTGCAAACCAACATCACAAAAAACAGATAATCTCATCTTTATCACAATATACTTTCTGAGATTTCAGTTTGTGCAACTTACTATCCATTCCCTACAAGTGGCTACACTTCAAAGGTACTTCATTGATGTAAAGCACCTTGTTTTCTTTCTTTTGCCCCACAAACTCCCTTAAAGTGTCGCCCAACCTCAATTGAAAAAAAAAGGATGATATCATTTGCTTTTGCTGCTTCCTTCATTAACCGGGAAATAATATTTTATCTGCATTTTTTTAATCCACAACATAAATTAAGTTCCTGTACGCTGATAATTATTTTAAACTATAAGATCATCACAGTGGCAAAGTGGTTAGCACTCCTGCTTCACTGCGCCAGGGACCTAGGTTGAATTCCTGGCTTGGATTGCTGTCTGTGTGGAGTTTGTACATTCTCCCTGCATCTGCGTAGCTTTCCTCCAGATGCAGGGTTTCCTCCCACACTCCAAAGTTATGCAGGTTAGGTAAAACGGCCATGCTAAATTCTCCCTCAGTGCATCTGAACGAGCGCCGGGGTTGTGGCGACTAGGGGGTTTTCACAGTAACTTCAACACAGTGTGAATTTAAGCGTACTTGTAACTAATAAACTTTAACTTTAATTAAATGGCTGAGTTTATACTGAGCCACATGAGATTTATATGAGTGGAAATTTTTCTCAGCACAATTTTCAGTAGATTAATTTAACAAAGCCACAAACCCTTTTTCTCCTTAGTTGGTGCTCATGTAAAAAGAGGGTTGAGGGGTGGGGTGGTGAAGGTGAAAAAGATACTACAATTAGTTGAAAGAAGAAAGGGAAAGCAAAAATCAAGGTTGCCATGATTTTCTGCCTAAAGTTGCTCGTTATTAAGTGCAGAATTGATCAACACTCTGCACACTTGAATACTTTGCTTTCACTGTTTAGACTTTCCCATACAGCATAGCCATCAAATGAAATGGTGATCATGGTTGTCATGTCACAACCAAATAAATGGCCAAATGGCTTCAGGAGAAAACTGGTAGAATTTATCTCTCAAAAAAATATCATGAAAGAAAATTTTAAAAAACTTACCGACTTTCCTTCCGCCCAAATCACTGCCCCGACACCAATTTTTTGATCTTCTGAAATACATTAATGTAGGATGTTATTTAATGCAAAATAGTTCTTTGAATATTTCAACCCACTATCATGATTCAGCCAAAGGAATTCTTGCCTACTGCAGGTATGTGTTCATTTTAAAAATCAAATATAAAAGGAAACATGAAGTTTACTCGAACCATGTGTAAATTGGCAAAGAGTAAGAAAAGGGGGCTTATAAGGGCAATTAGGGGGGATCCTGCTGCCATTCTGCAGACAGGATCAATCTGGGATGGAGGGAGGGCAGCGATTGGGGCAGGCTGGAGATGGGTAGTCTGCCTGAAGGGTGCAGGCCTGTCTCCTGCGGGGGAGGTAGTTTCCTGACCTTGGATGGAGGACCCCAGGAGGGGAGGGGAGTTGTCTCCCAGGATGAGGGGAGTGGGTGAGATGTACATTGGGGCACTCCAAAGCGGCAGGATTGGGGCTAGTCGAGGAATTGTTGGGTGGCCATGAGAAGGGCTGGAGGGCCAAAACTGCAAGAGTTCCGAGCTCAATCGTTGGCCAGCAAACAGGGAGACTGACAGTTCAGGACCACTGCACGTGTGCAGAATTCCAGAATTATCAGACTCTGGAGTGAATAGGTCCCACCCCTCCTGGATTTTTAATGATATTCATAACTGGGACCTCTGCAATATACTGAGTGGGGATATTCATGTGAGAAGCTGAGCTCTCAGAACAGTTGAGATCTGGAACAGTTTTCCCACCAATTCAATGTTTTTGCTAACAGCTCAAACATTACCAACTTTATTGAATAAAATTTCATAACCTTTCATGGGCAAATTGTTGTGAAATTCAAATACATAATCTCTTGCATTATTTGTCCAACCACATGATTACCAGTACAACACAGTTCTTTGAAATTTACCATAATTTCACAGCAGCCTGTACACATTGGCAGTTTGCTGTCATGGTAGTTGGGCAAACTTGTTGAAGTCATAAGTGACAAGTTTAAAACACAGTATGTTATTGATATTGAAAGATAGAAATTTGAGATACAACAGTTAATAGTATTAGCTTGAAAACAACTCATCAAAAATTATATTCTTCCTTTGCCAAAATTTAATTTATATACAATTTATTTTGCTAGATCACCAAAGCATTTGGTTGAAGTATAATGACTTAGTTGATGCCTCCTTCTCCTGAATTATTCTCTCCATTCTTCAAAGATATTTCCCCCTTCAGCTTTGCCGCTCACAATGGAGTTAAGGTTCCTGCAGTTGCGACAGTAGTACCCAGCGATGTTTGCCCAACATCAAGTCTCTAATGTCTAGAACCTCCAATCTGTTCAGCATGGCCTGGGTTTGACTTTGGTTGCAATCTTTGAGCTCAAAGCAACTCAAACATTCTCATCCAGCCCAAATGAAAAAAGTAGTTCCCCTTCAATGACGAAGACAAATCTCCTAAACAGCATTTTACCGCATAAATATTACATTACAGTTCAAACTATATAATTGCCAAAAATAAGTGCTCATTTTTGATTTTCTTGCCTCATGCTACTCATGTCTCTGGATTATTTGTGTATTTCCAACTGATTGGGTACTGAATTATACAGGAGATGGGCGAAAATTATAATTCTCATACGTATTTCTTCCATTTACAGAATTTAAGAACTAGATCTTTCAATTATTGGATCCTTTCCTATCTGGCTGATGTGCAGTGCAAGTTATCGCAATGCAGTCTAGGTGCCTGTAGATTCACAAAGGAGAATGGACAATGCCTGTTTTATTTTCTGTCTGTTTGCCAGGTTCTCTGAGAATTACAATTTCACAGGGATACCAATAAAAACAAGCTTTAATAAAATATCCAAATACAGAATTTACAACTTTGCATTTCAAATGCAGAATTCAAGTTTGGGGAACCAAGCAGAACCCCAGCACCAGGTATCCAGGTGGAAAACAGAGGGTGAGGAATGAAGAGAAAAAGAGAGGGCAGAAACGGACTGGGACAAGAAAGAGAGGGAGGGAGTTAAAAGAATTGGAAATCAGAAGGTCAGAGATGGGAAAAGTGATAAAGGGAAAAAAGAGAGGGAGAAGAGGTGGGAGAAGAAAGTACTGATGAAACCAAATTCAGATGGGGGTGGGTAGGTAAACTGAGATATAGAAAAGCTCATCTGAAGGAAAAATACAATAGAGTGTGATGCAATGATGAGAAATGCCAGGGATGGGAAAGAGATCAAAACATTGCTCTGTGAGAGACAGAAGGCCTGGTCAGTTTCAAACTTGAGCCAGGAAAGAATCTGGAGATATATCTATTGTTGCTCCCTGGGATGAATAGTTTTATAAGAGTCAGAAAATTCAGGGGACAAAGGCATCAAATAGTGATTGCCACTCTGTGAGGACAGAATTTATCAGCATAAATGTTGTACTTCTACTTTACCATTCACAATTACAAATATAAAAAAACAAAAAGACTTGCATGCATATAATGCCTTTGATGACCTCAGAACATACTCAAGTGCTCCACAACCACTGTAGTTTGTTGTTTCAAGCACCGATGCAAAGGCTGGATATAGCACAAAACCTAGGTTGACACTTCAATGCTGTAATCATAGAATCCTACAGTGACGAGGCAGCTATTCAGGCCATTGAATCTACACCAACTACAATCCCAAGCCCTTTTCCCTCTAACCTCACATACTTCTCCTGCTAGTCCCCCTGACAAGGGTCAATTTAGCATGGCCAATCAACCTAACCTGCATGTCTTTGGAGTGTGGGAGGAAACTGGAGTACCCTGAGGAAATCTATGCAGACATCAACGAGCTGTCCTGGTCGTACACGACTACTGTTTGTCTGAAACATCAAACTACGACTGCCCTCAGGTTGATTCAAAAAACACGATGATATTATTTTAAAGAAAAGCAGGGGAATTCTCTCAGAAGCTCGACCAATATTTATTTCTCAGCCAACATCACTAAAAAGAATATCTGATCATTGTCACATTGTGATTAATGGAACTTTATAGTGTACAAAATCACTGTTGCGTTTTCTGCACTGGATTCAATTTGAAACTACACCATTGGACTTTGAGATGTCCTGGCATTGTATATGATGCTTCTTAAATGCAAGTTAAAGTTTATTTATTTATTAGCCACAAGTAGACTTATACTAACACTGCAATGAAGTTACTGTGAAAATCCTCTCGTCACCACACTTCGGCGTCTGTTTGGCTACACTAAGGGAGAATTTAGCATGGCTAACTCACCTAACCTGCACATCTTTGGACTGTGGAAGGAAACCAGAGCACCTGGAGGAAACCCACACAGACATAGTGAGAATGTGCAAACTTTACACAGAAAGTGACCTAAGCAGGGAATCAAATCCAAGTCCCTGGCACTGTGAGGCAGCAGTGATAACCACTGTACCACCGTGCCACCTTAGCTAGTTAATGTTAAAGATGACACTCTAGTATCAATATGTTAGCTTCATATATCTGTAAAAGACCAAACTGATCCTCTCACCTGTCCGATATGCCAATAACCTGGCTTGAACCATGCAGTGTCTTGCAAAGTCTTGAAATTCATTGTTTGTGTGTTCGTCACATGCTCTGTCTGAATCACAATAAAATCTGAATTTCTCATATTTTGGAACACTACAGTCGACGGTTGCTAATAAAAAGACAAGGTCTTCCATTTTATGCCTCAAGTTAGTGAAGTGAACATCGTCACAAACATTTTCTAAGCCAACTGTTTTCAAAATTTCTTTGTGTGCCTCGCTGTTGGGAATCAAGAACAATTTCTCAAATTCCTGCAATCGATTTCTTCTGCACTTGGTAAAAAAGTCCTCAAGTTTAAAATTTGGGTCCAAGTCGACTATGCTTTGCAAAAACTCACACTTTTTTGAAGTTTCTTCGACAAACTGAAGCATGTTGTAAGCCAGAGGCTGAAGCAAGGTACAGACACGGGCACGACTATTAGATTTGAGTCTTTCCACAGCTTTAGCGTCTAACTTTGCATCTGAGGGGCAATCATTCAGTAGCTTGTCCTCAGCTAGACTTATCTCAGGATCACCAGGCCAGTATGATATTCGATTGACTCCAGCTAGAATTAAATTGTTTAGAAAAAAATGATGAATAGAAATAAAAGCGGACATTTGTTTGATTGCAATTATGCAATATTATTTAATGGAATCACAATACAGAAGGAAATCATTCAGCACAAAGTGCCTATAGTGTCTTTTATCCAATTAATCGCAATCCTCTGCTCTTCAACCATAACCCTGCAAACTATTCCTGTTCAAATATACATCCAATAACCAATTTTGAAAGTTCATATTCACTCATTTTTGCTTCCAAAATGCATCACTTCAAATTTCATCTGCCTTTGGACTGCCCATTTCATCAGTCTATGTCCTCCTAAAATCTGCAACTATACTCCTCACTGTTGACTAGATTTCCAAGGTTTGTGTCCTTTAAAAAGTTTAAAATTATGCCCCATATAGATTGTTACTATATAGATAGAGCTGCCTTAGTCCCAGATGACCACAGGTTGCTCTCGCATTCGGAGGGGAGAAGCTGGTGATTTTAATCTGAGGGTCACCACACCTAGGGACAAGATTGAGAAGGAATTCATTTCAGGAATGATTTCAGCCAGTATGGGAATTGAACCTGCACTGTTGACACCGTGCTGCATCATGAACCAGCTGTCCAGCCAATTGAGCTAACTGACTCCCCTAACCTCTGTGAAACAACATTCTATATTTTCCTCCTGTCCAAAAACAGCTGTTCACCATTACCCTCTGCTTTTTGTCTCTTAGCCAATTTCACATCCACACTGCCATTGACTCACGGATGCCCATGAGAGTGCAATTTTGTTAATAATTCTATTATGTGATATTATGTGTTATTAAATATTTCTTTGAACTTACTTACCATTCAAGACCATCTTTAAACAGGTTGAGCATGGTTTCCTTGAGAAATAGAGATCACAATCTTTCATCCTGGACCCATGTTTGACAACTGCAATTTGACCTGCATGCAGCTCTGTGCTTGAACAGTGTAGGCCAATAATCTTTGAACTGTGCACAACAACAAGGCCATTTCTTCGCCTCTAAAATTGGAAAACATTCAGTGAACAGGAAATAAAACCAGAAATTACTTCAAATAAGATGCCCGACTTGAAAGTTCTAAAACAATTAATAGCTAGGACTTGACATAAATGCCATAGGTATAACAGCAGGCCAGAAGTTGGGTATTGTGCGGAGAGAAGCTCGATTAGTGGCTCCCCAAGACCTAACCATTACCTACAATACACAATTCAGGAATTTGATGGAATACTTTCCACTTGTCTGGATGGATACAGTTGAAGATCAACATCAGCCTGGACAAGGGAACTCAAATCCAAGATCGCCACTACCAAAAGGGCAGCAGATCCATGGAAACACTGTCACTTCCAAGTACCCCTCCAAGCCACACATCAACCTGACATGGACATATATTGCTGTCCCTGCATTGTTACTGGATTAGAATAATGGAACTTCCTCTCTCCCAAAAAGCACTACATCAATCTATACTACATAGATTACAGTAAGAGCACAGCTCACCATCTTCTCAAAACAATTGGGCAGGACAACAAATATCAGTCTGCCCTGTGATGTCCGCATCTGAGATTTAATTAAAACAAATAATAGGCACAAATAATAGTTGCATTTTTCCCTTATGTTATTCTTCATCATTAATGATGTACAGACAAGTGATAACTGTAGCAATTATCAGAAGATCAGATAAAGGCAAAATACTGTGGATGCTGGAATCTGTGAGGTGATGGTGAGGGACAACAATTTTGAATGGATACCTCATCCACTCCTCCCAGATTCAGACTCGTAATGAATTTGACCCGAACATATCCGTTCACCTCCCTCCCCCCTCAAATTTCTGCTCTCTCGCCTGAGGACACCATCAGAATGGCAATACCAACTTTGATTGCTCTCTCTACTGAATCTAAGTGTTATTAATCATGCAGGATGATCCTGGGGTAGGGTGAGGACTGGTAGGAGAGCACCTGGGAAACATTGCAGCCCAGACCAATTTTAACCACATGCACATATTTCCAATAGAGTATTACTACAAGTACTGAAAATCTTCCTGACTTGTACTACCTATCCACTAAGGCACTGTGACATCGCAGCGTCCAGC
Organism: Sphyrna mokarran; assembly: GCA_024679065.1. NCBI lineage: Eukaryota > Metazoa > Chordata > Chondrichthyes > Carcharhiniformes > Carcharhinidae > Sphyrna > Sphyrna mokarran. The sequence goes on along the minus strand of JAGIQG010000013.1, from coordinate 76,066,181 downwards.
TAGTGGTTCAATTGTGACCACGGAATTCACAATTCAGCCAACTTGGGATTTCCTTGTCCAAAGGAAACACAGATTCAAAGCTATCATGGAGATAGCGTTAATATTTGAAACTCATGCTCAATTCTTAACCAATTGCCAAGGTTAAGTAAATATACAAAGTATTGGAAATGATTACTTTCTGTTCTGACGATATTAAATCAATAATTGGTGCCTGACGTGGTAACTGTGTACACGTCCAGGTTGTTTTTCACATAAACATTTCATTCCTTTTCCTTCACAACTGGTATTTAACTATTTTCCCTGGACTACTTCCCAAGATTTTGTTTTAAATTCCATTGTCAAACTGTTAAGCACCAGTCCCATCTACTGATGATGCAACAAAAGACCGAATTGCACAAATTAAATGACCTCCCTTTGGGATTGTATTATCCTCATAAAATATGCAGATGTACTATTTTAAGCTGAGCATTTCCTACTAAATGACATTACAAGAACATGTGTAGGTCAATCAGGTGTTCAGTCACTGCTTAATCACATTGTGGCCATCTATAACATGGTTGTGAAAACATTCAGGAATGTGGGTAAGACAGCAACAGCGAAGAAGAGCAATAATGCAGAAGGAGGCCATTCAGGCCATCAAGTCGGCACCAACTCTCTGAAACAGCATTTTACCAAGGCCCATTCCCCCACCCGAGTCCTGCAAGCCCATGCATTTAACACAGTCAGTCCACCTAACCTGCACATTTTGGACTGTGGGAGAATACTGCAGCAACCAGAGGAACTGGTTGTGGGCAAGGTATTGGAGAGAATTATTAGGGATAGGATTTATAGTTATTTAGAGAGAAATGAATTGATTGGGGATAGTCAGCATGGTTTCGTGAAGGGTAGGTCATGCCTTACTAACCTCATTGAGTTTTTTGAGAAAGTGACCAGAGAGGTGGATGGGGGTAAGGCGGTTGATGTAGTATATATGGACTTTAGTAAGGCTTTTGATAAGGTGGCCCATGGAAGACTTCTACAGAAAATGCAGATGTGTGGAATAGAGGGTGATTTAGCTAATTGGATTAGGAATTGGCTGGCAGATAGAAGACAGAGGGTGGTGGTTGATGGGAGATATTCATCGTGGAGTTCGGTGACGAGTGGTGTGCCTCAGGGGTCTGTTTTGGGGCCCCTGCTGTTTGTAATTTTTATAAATGATCTGGATGAGGGTATTGAGGGATGGATCAGTAAATTTGCAGATGACACTAAAGTTGGTGGAGTGGTAGATAGTGAAGAGGGGTGTTATAGTTTACAGAGTGACTTGGACAAGTTGCAGAGCTGGGCCGAGAGGTGGCAAATGGAGTTTAATGTGGAAAAGTGTGAGGTAATGCACTTTGGCAGGAACAATAAATGTGTAGAGTATAGGGCTAATGGTAGGGCTCTTAATAGTGTTGAGGAACAGAAGGATCTTGGTGTATGTGTCAATAGATCCCTGAAAGTAGGCAGTCAAGTGGATAAAGTTGTTAAGAAGGCATATGGAGTCTTAGCTTTTATTGGTAGGGGGATTGAATTTAGGAGCCGCAGCATCATGTTGCAACTGTACAAAACTCTAGTGCGGCCGCACTTGGAGTATTGTGTGCAGTTCTGGTCCCCACATTATAAGAAAGATGTGGAGGCATTGGAGAGGGTACAGAGGAGGTTTACCAGGATGTTGCCTGGTATGGAGGGCAGGTCCTATGAAGAGAGGTTGAAGGATTTGAGGTTGTTTTCGTTAGAAAGGAGGCGGCTAAGAGGGGATCTTATTGAAGCATATAAGATGATTAGAGGTTTAGATAGGGTGGACAGTGATAGCCTTTTTCCTAGGATGGAGAAAGCTAGCACGAGGGGACACAGCTTTAAATTAAGGGGTGATAGTTATAGGACGGATATCAGAGGTAGGTTCTTTACCCAAAGGGTGGTTCGGGAGTGGAATGCCCTGCCTGCAGCAGTTGTAGATGCGCCAAGTTTGGTGGCGTTTAAGAGGTTAGTTGATAAGTATATGGAAGAGAAGGGAATGGTTTAGTTTGGAGGGGCATTGCTTTTCATTTTGGTCGGCACAACATCGAAGGCCGAAGGGCCTGTTCTGTGCTGTAATGTTCTATGTTCTATGTAACCCATGCAGACATGGGAAGAACATGCTGACAGTCAGCCAAGACTGAAATCGAACCCTGAATTTGTGCTGTGAGATAACAGTGCGAAGCAACGTGCCACTGTGCCGCCTCTTCGATGAAGAGGCTACAAAGGAAATAACTTGGCTGAATTTAATGCAATCATGGATGGCAACAATAGAGGCTTAAGATGTTAATAACATATTCATTAGATGTGGTGTGAAGTGTGCAAATAACTGCCAAGTGTCAACAGAAGTGAAAGAGATTAACACTGCAGTTTAATATGGCTGACCTCAATTCCTTAATAGGAAATTCCAAACATATTAATCCATTCAGCAAATTAATCAGGAATGTGGTTCAAATGGAGCATAAATGTAACTTACATAAGTGTGAAGTAAAAGAACAGGTTAGATACACATGGTCCTGATGAAATGTTGCAAGTCATAGATAAATATCTACACACAAATATAAAAAATTACTCAGAGGGTAGTAAGGGCATGGAATGCCATGCCTGCAGCAGTTGTGGACTTGCCAACTTTAACAGCATTCAAATGGTCAGTGGATAGGCATATGGATGACATTGGAATAGTTTAGGTTAGAGGGTCATTAGATTGGTTCCACTGGTCAGCACAACATAAGGGCTGAAGGGCCTGTACTGCACTGTAATGTTCTATATTCTAAAACAGGAGCAGGATATAACTTTTTAGCCCCTCGAGTTTGCTTCACCATTCAGTAGGAATCATGATTGATCAGACTGTAACTTCAACCCCATATTTCCGTCTATTTCCAATAACTTAATATAGCTCTGCCCTAAAAATATCCAAAGACTCCACTTCCATTACCTTTTGAAGAAGAGTTCCAAAGACTCATGACCCCCAGGGAAATTTTTTTCCTCATCTTTGGTTTAAATGATTCTTTATCTTTAAACAGCGACCCCTAATTCTAAATTCTCCCACAAAAGGAAACACCCTCTCTATATCCACCCTGTCAAGACCTGTCAAGATCTTAAAGGTTTCAATCAAGTTGCCTGTTACTCTTCTAAACTCCAGTGGAGACAAACCTAATCCTGTCCACCTTTCCTCATAAGATAACCTGTCCATTCCTAATGTTAGTCAAGAAAATCTTCTTAAAATTGCTTATAACATACTTAAATCTTTCCATAAATAAGGAGACCAATACTGTACACAATACTTCAGATGTGGTCTCACCAATGCCCTGTACAACTGAAGCATAACCTTCCTACTTAATAATCAATTTCCCTCACAATAAATGATAACATTCTACTAGTTTTTTCTAATTATTTGCTGTACTTGTACAGTAGCCTTTTGCTTTTCATATAAATATCAGTATATATACCAATAACATACTAATTTAGGCAATAATATCCCATTACTGCATTAGCAAAGTTATGGATTTCACCTTGGTACTGTATTCACAGTCTCAGACTGATTCAAGAATCACTTTTAAGGAAGAAAGAGAAGTTGATACAAAACTTTCTATGCACTACTGTGCTGTTTGTGGTCCTTGTCCAGCAATGTCTTCCTGGTTTTGCAAAGCTCCTCACTGTTGCTCAACAACTGCAACATATGCAATGCATATAAAAATCCAATGTTGTGGAAATTTACACGTGGTTCAATAGGCAAAACGTATTTCACTCACATGTATATGCAAACGAAGAATTTCCTGAAAAGCATGTTAAGATGAGGGTGTAGAGGGTTGGATTAGTAAATTTGCTGACGATACCAAAATGGGGGGAGCTGTAGACAGCGAGGATGGATGTTACAGTTTGCAGAGGGACATAGATAGGTTGCAGAGCTGGGCCGTGAGGTGGCAAATGGAATTCAATACGGATAAGTGTGAGGTGATTCACTTTGGTAGGAATAACAGGCATATGAAATATAGGGCTAATGGAAGGACCCTTAATAGTGTTGTCGAGCAGAGGGATCTTGGGGTACAAGTACATAGCTCTTTGAAAGTTGGCACCCAGGTTGATAAAGTTGTTAAGAAGGCGTACGGTGTGTTAGCTTTTATTGGTAGAGGGATTGAATTTAGGAGCCGTGAGGTTATGTTACAACTGTACAAAACTCTGGTGCGGTCGCACTTGGAGTATTGCGTACAGTTCTGGTCGCCGCATTATAAGAAAGATGTGGAAGCATTGGAAAGGGTGCAGAGGAGGTTTACCAGGATGTTGCCTGGTATGGTGGGAAGGCCTTATGAGGAAAGGCTGAGGGACCTGAGGTTATTTTCATTAGAGAGAAGAAGGTTACGCGGTGACCTAATTGAGGCGTATAAGATGATCAAGGGATTGGATAGGGTGGATAGTGAGAGCCTTTTTCCTCGGATGGTGATGACCAACACGAGGGGACATAACTTTAAATTAAGAGGTGGTAGTTATAGGACGGATGTCAGAGGCAGGTTCTTTACACAGAGGGTGGTGAGAGCGTGGAATGCCCTGCCTGCAGCAGTTGTGGACTCGCCTACTTTGGGGGCATTCAAATGTTCGGTGGATAGGCATTTGGATGACATTGGAATAGTTTAGGTTAGAGGGTCCACTGGCCGGCGCAACATTGAGGGCCGAAGGGCCTGTACTGCGCTGTAATGTTCTATGTTCTAAGTCCCCTTTCGGGACAAAGTCCATCAATTGATCTGCATTAATACTCCGTTTATTTACTCATAGGCCTGTGGAATTTCATAATACCTAGCCTGTGGCTGTACATAGTCAACATACAAAAACTGTTCATGTGCAGAAAAGTATACAGCAGTGAATCTGATTAGGATTACATGCAAAATGATTAATAATGTAACAGGTATCTTAATCGCTAACTGAAATAATGGGAAAATGATAATAGAATTCAATGCGTTGGCTTTAAGTGATGTAATATATCACGCAACATATAATCCATGCATCTTTTCATAATATTTAGTTGCTATCTTGCATATGATTAGTTGGATAAATACTGTACCTGAATTGTCTTTTGTTCATTGTTTGGAAAAAGTTCCATCCACAAACTAAGGAGTGTGAAAAGGTTTACTTTTGAAAGTCTAGGGCTGAGACCTGAGAAATAAAAAAGTCACTGTCAAATTGCACATTACTAAATTAATTAAATGAGATTAATTTATCAAAAGTGAAACCAGTACTGAAGTAACCAAGTGCAGTAAAATATCATGACCTGCCTTCCTACAGAAACAGCTTGAATTTGTGCAAATCCTTTGAACAGAAGAATGACCAAAAGTGCTTCACAGGTCTGTAAGCATTCAAACAATTGAATGCAAAACAAAAGAGAAGTATTAGGTGGGGTCAAATATGTAGGTTAAAAGGAAGATCCCAGAACAGACTGGGAAGAAGGTATGGAGAGATTGAGGAAGGGAGCTTTAGAGCATGGGTCTACTGTTAAAGGAAAAGCTACCAATTGCTGGATAAAGCAAGAACAGGTTTTACAAGATATGATAAGTGAAGGAAAGAAGAATTCTGAATCAAGGCAATGAAATTGAAAGAAGTTACAAATTTTGGGATGGAGGCGTGGCAGAGCAAGAACATGAATTTTAACTTGAACATGGCTTTTGGGGCCAATATAGATCAGTGAATGGGACTTTTGGATGAGCTCATATCTACACACTGCAGAAGTTGGGAGAATGGTCATAAGAAGTTTGGATTGGTTGAGTGTAACAAGCACATGGATGAGGTGTCAACATTTATTACGTCAAAGTGTTTTTTTTATTTTTCATGGGAAGCAAGTGTGACCGGCAAAGTCACCAGTTAATGATCATCCTTAAATAACCTTAAGATGATAGTGAGCCCTCTTCCTGAACTGTTACAATCCATCTGGTGTAGGTGCATCCATTGTACTGTTAGTAAGAGAGTTCCAGATTTTTGATCCAGCAGCAAAGGAATAGCAATATCGGTCCTAGACAGAATGGTGTGTGTTTCTGGAATACTTACAAATGGTGATCCCATATGCCACCTTTCTAGGTGGTAGAGGTCACATGACTGAAAGGTGCCATTGAAAAAGTCTTGATGAGCTGCTATAGTATACTTTGTAAATGGTACACTCTAGAACTACAGTATGTCTGTTGGGAGGCAATGGGTGGGATGCCAAACAAGTGAGCTGCTTTGTCCTGGATGGTATTGAATTTCTTTGAGTGTTGCACTCATCTAGGCAAGAAGGAAGTATTCCATGACACTCCTGACTTGCACCTTACAGATGATGGCCAGTCACTATAGAGCTGAGTAAGTCACCATAAAACATCCTGCCTCTGGCCTGTTCTTAAAGCCACAGTCAGAATTTTACCACCTTGCTTCCTTGAGGATTGTAAGATCACACTCAAGACAAATGGAAAATGCCGTTCTGCGAGCCTTGAGCAGGCCAGTAAAATCAGGGCTACAGTATTTATATGGCTACTTCAGTTAGATTTCTGGCCAGTGGTAATTCCCAGGGGAATTGAATGATGGTAATGTTATAATGTAACCAAGGATGACATTGGAAGCTGTTACATTGTAAGTAATAGTATCATACAATGGGGGTCAGCTGACCAGTTCATCCAGTGGACATTGTAAACAATGGCAAAATAATTTGGTGATCAGCTGACCTGGTATAAATGGAAAGCATATGGGGATTGTGGAGAGCTTTGTGATGGTCTGAGTATTGGGTAATGAAGTTTCTTTATTAAGTCTTTTTTTTTTATTTACATTGTGAAATTAGTTCTTTTATTGCTTGCAACTGAAGTATCCTTACTGCTGGATGAAGAGGTAATGCATTGAATGTCAAGGGAAGATGGTTAGATTCTCTCTTTTTAGAAATAATCATTTCCTAGTTCTCACATGGCCCAAATATTACTTGCCACTAAGCAGCCCAAGCCAGAATGATGTCCAAGTCTTGCTACATATGGACACAGGACACAGACTGCTTCAGCATCTGAGGACTGGGCCATTTACAGTGAATTTTGATCTTGTGGTGGAGAGAAGCTTGTTGATGAACCAACTGAAGATTCTTGGGCCTAGAACAGTTCTCTGAGGAATTCTAGCAGCAATGTTCTACAGCTGAATTGATTGGCCAACTACCTTCCTTTGTGGTAGGGATGACATAACCAGTAGATATTCTTCCCTCTATTCTTACTGATTTCTGTTTTGCTTGGGCTCCTTGATGGAACAGATTCACATGCTGCCTTGATATCAAGGCTATCACTTTCACCTTCCCTCTTGAATTGAATTATTTTGTCCATGTCTGAACCAAAGCTGAAATGAGAGCAGGAGCCAAGAACCCAAACTGAACAAAGATCAGGAGGTATTTGTTGTGTGACAGCATGGTCAGTGATACCTTTGGACAAGATCAAGTGGTTTTCACCTTTTTGTTGGTTCTCTCAACACCTGCACAGACCCTGTCTGGAGGACATGCCCTTTTAGGGTTTGGCCAGCAGTCAGTAATGGTATTAGAGTCGTTTTTAGTGATGGATATTTGATGGAGAGAAGTACAAAACTAGTGTAAAAGCTCCTTGTTTGAATTTACTATAATAAGTAGACTAGATTAAGGTAAAGATTACAAAATGCCTTGTACAGAATAAGGATTTACTGCCTAATATAACATAAACAAAGCTACTGTCTATTAACCACATTAGTAGTAATGAACTTTAAATGTTGTAACCAAAATGTAATTCCAAATGTGTTTGAGTCTTGGCCAAACAACAATCTATTTGCTCGGCCTCTTTTAAGGTCAAACCAAACAGACAAACTCAAATTAAATTAGGACAAAGTAAAAGGGACAGCTCCCCATGGGAAGTAGACTGCAGCAGAAAAGCCACATTCCTTGAGACAATAAAGCATAGTGAACAGTTTGTCTTATCAGCCTAGGTTAAGTGGCTGCAAGTTAATCAGAGGGTCTGAATGAACGAATGCACTCGTTCTTGTTCCATGAGGCTGGGGCAAGAGAACTCACTCCTTTGCAAATTAAAATCTGCAGGGTGTTAGTAGTATCCTTGAATCTACTGGATTTATGTAGTAAAGTTTCTTGGTAAAGAAGGAACGATTTTTAGGTACAATGGACTAATGAGCTCCTATTGCAGCTGACAGGTGGAACATTATTTACTAAGGTAATATTGTAATTGGACCCTCCAGTTTGGGTGGTAGGCTGGGTGGGAAATCTAAATGTTCAGAAAAGTATATCAATCTCATTTACTGTTATGACAGACAGGACAGTCAGAAATCACTGTCTTCTCTCCTGGTGCATGCATTAGTAATAAACTTTTAGTTTAACTACATGCTGGCTTTCTTTTGTAGTCTTTGGTTGGGTAAGATTAGCTAAATACAGGACACCTCACAAAATTCCACTTACAATATTGAAATCCCTCATCCAGACTACACTCTGCCCTTCCAGCTTCTTCCCAGTGGTATTCAACATGAAGGAATTAGGTAATAGGAGGAGGTTGGTTTCCTTGCCTATGGTTGACCAGATGTCTTGAGACAAAGTAGAAATAGTTGAAAGCTTCAAGTTTTTAGGCATCCAATCATCAACAACCTGGTCCCTCCATGCTGACACTATAGTTAAGAAACCTCACCAACAATTCTACTTTCTCAGAAAACTAAGGAAATTTGGCATGTTAGCTACAGCTCTCTAACTTTTACAGATGCACCACAGAAAGCATTCTTTCTGTTTGTATCACAGCTTGGTTTGGTTCCTGCTCTGCCCAAACTGCAAGAGATTACAAAAAGTCATGAATGTAGCCCAATCCATCATGCAAACCAGCCTTCCATCCATTGACTATGTCTACACTTCCCACTGCCCTGGCAAAGCAGCCAGCACAATTAAGGACCCATGCACCCTGGACATATTCTCTTCTACCTTTTTCCACTGGGGGGAAAGAAAGAGACAAAAGTCTGAGATCATGTATCAATCGACTCAAACTTTTGAATGGACCTACCTCACACTAAGTTGATCTTTCTCTACACCCTAGCTATGATTGACACTACATTCTGCACTCTCTCTCGTTTCCTCCTTTATGAATGGTATGCTTTGTTTGTATAGCTTGCAAGAAACAATACTTCTTACTGTATACTAATACATGTGACAATAATAAAATTAACTTCATGGGATCCAGAGTCAAATGCTACACAAAAAAAGCCCCAGGACAAATACTGCACCATCACCTCTGGTGGATATACGGAATTTCTTCAGCCAGAAAGTGATGAATCTGTAGAACCCTACTGCAGAAGGCTGTGAAGGCCAGGTCGTTGAGTGTCTTTAAGACTGAGATAGATTCTTGATTGACAGGGGATCAGGAGATTTTGGGGATGAGAAAAATATCAGTCATGATTGAATGGCACTACAGGCCTGATGGGCCAAGTGGTCTAAATTCTGATCTGATGTCTTGTGGTCTTATATCTAGGAATGGTGATGGATGAGTCTGAATCAGTAGTTGTACAGTATGATTTGCTTGAAAGAGGTCAACTAGAACACCAAACTTGCAGTTTCGTTCAGTCTGAAGGTGACTGAAGGATGGAATTAGTGGGAACGGAACAGAGTTTGAAGTTTACATACTGAGTGATGGCCTTAATTTTCTGTTTAATTGGAACATTTCAGCTCATAAAATATTGGGTATCAAGCATGAAGACTGATAACCGAAATGATTCGTTTTAGTAATTCCCTTACAACTCCTAAGTGCCAAAAGGTTTGTGAGGTTGTCAAAACAATTAGTTAAGATCACGGTGGATGTTATTGCTACTGACGAGTTTAAAAAAAAACTAGACTGGCACAAAAATAGAAGACACATAGAATCCTGATGCCTTGGTCCTCTTAATCCTTGCCATCCTGGCCACAGTCTGACTTTCGCATTAGTAGTCCTTGACACCAGCTCCAGAGTCCTAGACCAATCCTGAACTGAAAACCCTCACACCTGGTCTATACCACACTCTGCACCTCCATTCCCCACCTGGTCAGCTGGTCTCAGTTCTCTAACTATGGCAGCAATCCCTGGTCCCATAGCCTCAGTCCCATGATCCTGGCAGAGTTCTCCAGCTGTGGCCTCGACCCCGGTCACGTACCTTCGTGACCTAGTCGTCAGCCCCGGTCATGACACCTGGTCCTCTGGCAGTGACAGGGATCAGCAGGAAGAATGACTCACTGCCCTCCTCTTCCCACTCACCTCTGGCGTTACATTCGGTCTGGGTGCTTGTCTCCTTCTGCCCTCCAGCCCGAGCCGTGTGCGTCGGCTCCCGGAATTGATTCATGATCTCAACGTGGCTGCCACTTGGGCGGGGTGGGGGGGATGGGGGGGGGGGGGAGGGGGAGCGGTGGCCGACCCCGAGTGCCGCTGACAGACTGAGTGAGCCGGGGAGGAGAGGAGAGGGAACAGAACCAAAACAGAGCCGCAAATCTCGCCGCTTCCCCCTAGCAACCGACAGTGCGTCATGCGTCATGACATCTATCCTCGAATGTGACGCTGGGGGCGGAGGCGAGGGCTCCCGAGGGGCGGGGCAAGGCGTGCAAGGGGCGGGACAAAGTGTGCAGGGGGCGGGACAATGAGCAGGGGGCGGGGTAAAGTGTGCAGGGGGCGGGGCAAGGCGAGCGGGGGGCGGGCGAAGTGTGCAGGGTGCGGGCCAATGTGAGCAGGGGGCGGGGCAAGGCGAACAGGGGGCGGGGCGAAGTGTGCAGGGTGCGGGCCAATGTGAGCAGGGGTGGGGAAAGGCGAGGAGGGAGGCGGAGCAAGGTGTGCAGGGGCGGGCAAGGCGAGCAAGGGGCGGGAAAGGGAATTGGGCGGAGCAAGGGCAGGGGCGGGTCTAGGGTGTAGGGGCGAGGAAAGGAGGAGGGCTTAACGGGAACGGCCAACGTGAGAATGGTGGAGGAGCGGGGAAGGCGTGCAGGGGGCGGGACAATAAGCAGGGGGCGGGGTAAAGTGTGCAGGGGGCGGGAAGGCGAGCGGGGGGGCGGGGCCAAGTGTAGGGTGCGGGCCAATGTGAGCAGGGGGCGGGGCAAGGCGAGCAGGGGGCGGGGCGAAGTGTGCAGGGTGCGGGCCAATGTGAGCAGGGGTGGGGAAAGGCGAGGAGGGAGGCGGAGCAAGGTGTGCAGGGGCGGGGCAAGGCGAGCAAGGGGCGGAGCAAGGGCAGGGGCGGGTCTAGGGTGTAGGGGCGAGGAAAGGAGGAGGGGCTTAACGGGGAACGGCCAACGTGAGAATGGTGGAGGAGGCGGTTGGGGCTAAGGAGAGCAGAAGTTTAAAATGCTCTCCAACCTGACAGCAAGGCCAATAGAGGGAAGCTTTTAGATGGTGTTCTTCTCAGTGATGTGGAGACGCCGGCATCGGACTGGTGTAAACACAGTAAGCACTCCCAAATAACCTTGTCAGATTTTAACCTGGTGTTGTAAGACTTCTTACTGTGACAGAGCCGGAGGCTTCGGAAGATGCTGCAGTTTGGTAGACACTGCTACCGCTGTGTGTCCACGGACAGTGACTACACTCTTACAATGCTTAATCGACTGCCAACCACAGTTGGGACTTTCTGTGGTTGTGAAAGTCGTTGCACATAAGAACATCCATCAGGCCCTTTGAACCTGCTCCACCATTCAATAAGGTCATGACTGATTTTATTGTGGACTCAGCTCCACTTATCTGCCTGCTCACCATAACCCTTAATTCCTTACTGTTCAAAAATTTCTCCATCCTTGCCTTAAAAACATTGTGGGGTAGCCTCAACTGCTTCACTCACCAGGGAATTCCACAGATTCAGAAGCCTTTCTCCTCAACTCAATCCTAAATCTGCTTCTCTTATTTTGAGGCTATGCCTCCTAGTTCTAGTTTCACCTGCCAGTGGAAACAACTTACCTGTTTCTATCTTATCTATTCCCTTTATAATCTTATATGTTTCTATAAGATCTCCCCTCATTCTTCTGAATTCCAATGAGTATAGCCTTAGTCTACTCAGTCTGTCCTCATAAGCCAACACTCTCAACTCTGGAATCAACCTAGTGAATCTCCAATGTACCCATTCTAGTGCCAGTATATTCTTTCTCAAGTAAGAAGACTAGAACTGTACACAGTACTCCAGGTGTGGCCTCACCAGCACCTTTATATAGAACAATAGAACAATAGAACAATACAGCACAGAACAGGCCCTTCGGCCTTCGATGTTGTGCCGACCAAAATAAAAAGCAATGCCCCTCCTAACTAAACCATTCCCTTCTCTTCCATATACTTATCAACTAACCTCTTAAACGCCACCAAACTTGGCGCATCTACAACAGCTACACTCTGTAGCTGGGAGGGGGGGGGGGGGGGGGGGAGGGGGAGGGGGGGGAGGGGGAGGGGGGGGTGGGGGGGGGGGGGTGGTGGGGGGGGGGAGGGGGGGGAGGGGTGGGGGGGGGAGGGGAGGGGGGGGAGGGGGGGGGGGGTGATGGGGGGGGGGGGGGGGAGGGGGGGGGGGGGGGAGGGGGGGGGGGGAGGGGGGGGAGGGGGGGGGGGGTGGGGGGGGAGGGGGGGTGGGGGGGAGGGGAGGGGGGGGTGAGGGGGGTGGGGGGGGGGGGGGGGTGGGGGGGGGAGGGGGGGGGGGGGGGGGGGGAGGGGTGGGGGGGGGGTGAGGGGGGGGGAGGGGGGGGAGGGGGGGGGGAGGGGTGGGGGGGGAGGGGGGGGGGAGGGAGGGAGGGGAGGGGGGGGGGGGGGGGGGGGGAGTGGGGGGGGGGGGATGGGGGGGGGGGGTGGAGGGGGGGGGGGGTGGGGCGGGGAGGGGGGAGGTGGGGGGGGGAGGGGGGGGGTGGGGGGGGGGGGGGGGGGGGGGGGGGGGGGGGGGGTGGGTGGGGTGGTGGGGGGTGGGTGGTGGGGGGGGGGGGGGGGGGGGATGGGGGGGGGGGGGGGGGGAGGGGGGGGAGGGGATGGGGGGGGGAGGGGGGGTGGGGGGGGGGGGGGGAGGGGGATGGGGGGGAGGGGGGGGGAGGGGGGGGGGGGGGGGGGGAGGGGGGGGAGGGGGGGGAAGTGGGGTGGGGGTGGGGGGGGGAGGGGGGGGTGTGTGGGGGGTGAGGGGTGGGGGGGGGGGGGGGGGGGAGGGGGAGGGGTGGGGAGGGGGGGGGGAGGGGGAGGGGTGGGGAGGGGGGGGGGTAGGGGTGAGGGGGGGTAGGGTGGAGGGGAGGGGTTGAGGGGGGGGGAGGGGTGAGGGGTGGGGGGGGGGGAGGGGTTGGGGGGGGGGTGGGGAGGGTGGGGGGGGGGGGGAGGGGGGGGGGGGGGGGGGGAGGGGGAGGGGAGGGGGGGGGGAGGGGTGGGGGGAGGGGAGGGGGGAGGGGTGGGGGGGGGGGGGAGGGGGGGGGGGGGGGTGGGGGGTGAGGGGGGGAGGGGAGGGGGGGGGGGGTGGAGGGGAGGGGGAGTGGGTGAGGGTGGGGGAGGGGGGGGAGGGGTGGGGGGGGGGGGTGAGGGGTGAGGGGGTTGAGTGGGGGGGGGAGGGGAGGGGGGGAGGGGGGGAGGGGGAGGGGAGGGAGGGGGAGGGGTGGGGGGGCGGTGGGAGGGGCGGTGGGAGGAGGGAGGGGGGTGGGGCGGGGTGTGAGGGGGAGGGGGTTGGGCGGTGGGAGGAGGAGGTGGGGGTCGGTGGGAGGGGGGGGGTGGGGCGTGGGAGGAGGGAGGGGGTTGGGGCTGGGTGGAGGAGGGTGGTGGGGAGGGAGGGAGGGGGGTTGGGCGGTGTGAGGAGGGTGGGGGGGAGGGAGGTGGGGGTGGGGCGGTGGGATGAGGTGGGGGAGGGAGGAGAGGGGAGGGGGGAGGGGGTTGAGGAGTGAGGAGGAGGGGTGGGGGGAGGGGTGTGAGGACGGGGGGATGAGGGGGCGAGGGAGGGCAGCAGAAGTATGGAAACACCACTACTGCTAAGTTCCTTTTTGAATCACAAATTATCTTAACTTGGAACAACGTTACTATTCTTTTATTGTTGCTGAGTCAAAATTTCAACATTCTAAACCTAACAGCACTAAGTACTCTCACAACACCAGGTTAAAGTCTAACAGGTTTATTTGATAGCACGAACTTTCTGAGCGGTGCCCCTTCCTCAGGTGAGTGCTGGATTTGTTTTATAAACAGACACATACAGACACAAACTCAGTTACAAGATAATGGTAGGAGGCGAGTCTTAACAGGTAATCAAGTCTTTATAGCTGCAGACAATGTGAATATAGAGAGGATTAAATATAGATGTGATTAAAGAGATATGAATTGCCTCCAGCCAGGACGGTTAGTGAGATTTTACAAGCCTACGTGTCATGGAGGTTACAGATAGTGTGACACGAACCCAAGATCCTGGTTGAGTGTGTAACTTGGCCCTGTTAATGAAACAAATCCTATACTCACTCAATGAAAGAGCAGAGGTACAAAAGCTCATGCTACCAAATAAACCTGTTGGACTTTAATCTGGTGTTGTGAGACTACTTACCGTGCCTACTCCAATCCAACACCAGCAACTCCACATCATAACATCACTGGATGGAGGACATTCAGACCGTTACAAACTGCAGTGTTCAGAAACAAGTACCACCACCGTTTCAGTCCAACTAGTGATGGGCAATATATGCCAGCCTTGTTAATGATGCCCATATCCCTAGAATAAATAAAAGAAAAATGACCTTGATGCCCTCCTATCCTGAAACCTAAAGAAATTGTCTCTTTTCTGCCTCATTTTTAAGAACACACTCAGCCTTTTGATTGCATGTGTTTTCCAGCTTTTCCAAGGTTTTCTATCTATTTCCCCATCTAAGAAAACATCATTGATGGGATTCCTGTTGTATACGTCCAATACTTTCTACAGATAATCCCTAGAATAATAGGTGAATGGGGGAGGAGTTCTGAGAACACTTGGGGTAGAGTAGACTTGCTTTGGCAATCTCAACTAAGTGTCTTATTATTTTGAAACTGGGCTTTTTTCAGAATTTTAGCACAAAGTCCAGATTATTGAAGTTTCTTTAACATAATGTGGTTAGAATATTTATACAGAGAATATTGAATTTTATGTTGAGCAGGCATGACAATGAATCAACATGGTTGAGTTGCCAAACAGCTGCTAAGAAGTCCACAAAAGTAGGTTTCATTCACCTGATACGCAATGGAACCTCTCAGCAATGAAATACTCCAACATAATCTGAAAGCAATAATCTCAAACTTAGCTATCATTTAGGTCTGTATTCTGGATGGTGCCTTTTATACATACCTTTAACTATTCAGCTGATTCAACCAGGTCAGAAAATGCTCAGAACTTTCTCCAGTCCTGCAGTGAAACATCCCATTTACCCAAGATCGGAGAGCATAGGGCAGATTCGTAAGAACCAAACTTAAAGCTATCAGCTACATAGTTTACTGATGCCTCGGTAATTGTCCGGCTAGGACTGTGTTATTAGTTTCTCATTTATATCATTTTTCTACGTATGTGGAAACCTGATGCAATGAGAACTAATACCTACCTCTACTTGATATATGATTGTGCATTCCTGTTTTTGCAAAATGAAGATGCAGTTTCACCATGGAACAATAAGTTTGTTGCTCTGTTTATTTGTACCTACCTATTTTAAATTGCATTTTCCTGAACAAAGATTTTTTTTGTTCCTTCACAGGGCGGGAAGCTGATAGCAGTTGGACTTGGTGTTGCAGCTGCAGCATTTGCAGGTAAGGCAATGACGTTGCACCTCTGCAGTTCTTAATCCAGATTAGAAGAAATGGTAATGATGCTGAACTTTCTGCACACCCTCCTGGTGATTACATACAATGTCCGCCTGTGGACCCAAAAGACCCCGATACTAACAGAGGAACTGGAAAGACTGCACCAACCGCAATTCATGAGCAGATGACTTAAAGAACCAAGAGGTCTATTGCAGAGGCCACAACAACTGTCGCTGAGAGAAGCATTTTAGATGCGAGTGAAATGGTCCTGCGTGGATAGTGGGAATTGTTGAGTTCAGGACAGGACCAGTATCCTATTGGGTATGCGTGGGAGAGGCTGCATCAAGAAAGTACCCAAATCAGGTTGCAGGAGCTCGAATTCATCACCCGTCCCAGAGCCGATTCTGCCCAGCGGGCCAAGGACTGAAGAGATTTGTCCCTCACGATGAGCCCTGCTTCTCCAGTACCCCTGGAAAGAACCTCAGAGTCTGAGATGGACAAGGGTGAACGAAGCCGCAGCTGTTCCCCTACCACCCAAAGTAGAAGGCGAACCGGCCCTATGATGTTTATGAAGAAAGAGGTGGGCACCTGGCAGATACGCCCCTCCCTTATTGGATGCTGAATGGAAGATCCGGACTTGTGCGGAAACGGACCTGTGAAGCATCCAGACACAGTGATTCTGTGTCTTTGAGGGGTGTGGTGGGGGGGAGTATAATGACTTCAATCAGGCCATTGAGGTTGGCCTATTGGGATATAAGCTCCCTGATTTAGGAATGAATTAATGGGTCAATTGTGGCGTCTTTTTCTTGTACTTAAATGGGAATGTCAGCTCCTCTGGATCTCCTAAGGGTAGATTGCTGACTGATAGCTATCTGTGTATGCTGTTGGAGATTTTGATGAAGGGACTTCTGCCTCCGAAGACTTATTACAGGTTCTAAACATACAAGGGAAACATTTGGCAATTGGTGTTTAGTTATGCATGGGCTACAAAGAACCAGTGTCCTTGATCAGTGGTAATGCCAAGATTCTAGTGAAGGAGAAAATAATGCCTGTGGCCAAATTTAGAAACAGCTTTAGGAAATTTCTTTCTTAAACTCAGCACACTCAGGAATGTGTGGTTTTCAATGTTATGTGTTACAGATATCTTACTGGTCCTCTGTTTAATACCTTTTATCATAACTTTTTCTAATGCTGTTAACATTCTTAATGCTGTGTTTGCCTCTACCTTTTTGGCTGAATTTAAATTTTAAGTGCCCATTCATCTTTTCCCTTAATTTTACTAATCTTTTCTATTTGCACCATTTTGTTTATTGAAATTGAAAGTTTTTAAGGTAACACTAAAATTTAAGAAATGATTTTAAAGGGCCTTTCCTGTTAACAAATGAGAAAAGGTCTCAATTGGAGTTAATATATATTGACCATCCCTAGTGATTGGATTCCAACTGTACGATCCTGGTCGACTCTCCTTGATTTTTAAATATCTTCTATTTTTCAGTTGAGCAGGTTATAGGTTAGTTCATTTCTTATATTGTATTTATTTGCCCCTTTCTCCATCCCTTTATTTGTTCCTTTTTAAGTGCACTTGAAATACCTTTCAGTTTGACATTTGCCAACAGTTTGGTCTTTCTACAGATTCATAGAATCCCTACAGAACAAATAGAAGCCATTCAGCCCATCAGATTGACACAACTCTCAGACAGCATCTCACCCAGGCCCACCCTGTGCCTTGTCCACATAATCCCACACATTAATGTCATTAATTCCCCTAATCTACACATTGTTGGATGCTGTGGGACAATTTAGCATGGCCAATCCACCCAACCAATGATGCCTGATCTGCTGAGTTTCCCAGCATGTTTCTGTTGTGGTTTACGTTTTTTCCTTTGTGGCTTTCCAGTGTGAATTTTCTGCGATCTATGGCTGCTCTTTTCTACCTGATTATGCGGTGTGCTTCCATTCTTTTTTTGCCTTTAGAGTCTAAATTGCAAACATTGAATCCTGAAAGTATTAATGTTCTAATAAGGAAAATACCTTATTTCCGGCATTCTATATGTAGGCTGAAAAGCAAAGTGTCATAGTCTCTCTTAAGTGTTTTGGATTAGTGGTTCAGGTCCACTAATGCAGCAGAACAGATTAATCCAACAGCTAACATGCATGATGAAATTACTCTAATTGAGTGGAATGGGTTAATGTTCTGTGCATTTGATATGATCTTTCATTAGATCATTTAGTTTTCACTTCATTTTTATATCTGTGGAAAAGTTTGGGAGATCCAGTAGGGGGGAAATATTTGCCTTAGGAAGGAAAGCTTTACCTGTTTGTTTTGACTATTGAAAAGTGAAAAGCTGCTTCTAGTTATATCAACGAAAAATATGTTTGAAAACAAGTCGCCATTTTTGCACTTGTTTCCAAAATTTGAAAGAAATGCTTAAAATAGTTTTTCAATTGCGCCAATCATATGCTTTCCTTCCTATCAAAAGGGGGCCTTCAGTCATTAAATGGGAAAAAAGACTGTATTTTAGGATTGCGTGGATTTGTTGCCGTGATCCCATTTGGTGTATTCCTTGACCATAGGAACTGGTGAATGCTTGACTGCTGTTATGTGCCACAATGTGTACAGACATTTTGAGCTGATTTAACTGTTGTCTCTGTGGCACCACGGATTTCACTGCCTGTTTGATATGAACTAAGCCTCAAGTGAAGTCTTCTGACTGTAGGTGCTCTATATGGTATGCATTTGGCCAGTCTCAATTCAGTGCCTAGTTCCCTTATTTGGTTCCCTCACTCAGCCAGGCCACTGGATGTCTGGTGTGGGATATGGAAAGAACTAAAGTATGCTTTCCTGAGATTGAAAACTTAAGAACTTCATTTGATCAAATCTGGGAATGCTTGATGTCAACATTGGTGCCTAAGGTGAGAAAAGCTTAGCTTCCCAGCAATAACATCCTTCAGTTTGTTGTGCACAAGCATGCAAAAACAAACCCTCTGATAATATTCTTCAGAAATAAAAGCAAAATACTGTGAATGCTGGAAATCTGAAGTCAAAACATAAAAACTGGAGTTCTGCAGAAGAGTCGTAAGGACTAGAAAAGTTAACTGTATTTCTCTCTGTGTAGATTCTATTAGATCTGCTGAGTTTATCCTGCATTTTCTCTTTTATTCCTAAATATTTTTCAATGTGTTTGCCTGAGGACATGACCAAGGGTAGAAACTTCTGTTGGATGTTATGTTATGATGTAACCTGTTGGATAAGTAATAAATCATTCTTTATATGGATGGATACAAACCATATAAAGTTTGACATTTGCCATGTCAGCTATGACTCTGACTAACTTTTACACATGCACTATAGAAAGCTTGATATGGCTGCTGCTCTGCCAAAAACCACAAGGAACTACAAAAGGTCATGAATGTAGCCCAATCCATCACAGAAACCTATCTCCCATCTATTGACTCTGTCTGCACTTCCTGCTGCATTGGAAAAGCAAGCAGCATAATTAAGGACTCATGCACCCGGGACATTCTGTCTCCCACTTTCTCCCATTGGGAAAAAGATACAAAAGTCTGTACCAACTGGCTCAAGAACAGCTTCTTCACTGCCAACAGACTTTTGAATGGATGTAGCTCTCACTAAATTGATCTTTCTCTACACCTTAGCTATGATATTCTGCACCATCTCCTTTCCTTCTCTATAATGGTATGCTTTGTCTATATTGCATGCGAGAAACAATACTTCTCATTGTATACCAATACATGTGACAATAATAAATCAAATCAAAAACGAACAAAATAAAGAAAATTGTGTAAAGAGATATCTCCTCCAGTATTTTGATGTAGAATCAACCTAGTTGATTCCAGGTGAAATAACACAATATGCTGAAGCAGTCTGAGTTGATTTTATAGTTTTGTCTAACATGATTGCTGAACACAGAGAGCTGACAGCAGTGTAGACCTTAATTGTGAAATGCTATTGTAATTTTCAGTGATTCTGCAAGGATTGAAAAGTAAATAGGGTTACACTTTTTCCACAGTGTGGATGTCTAGGATAATGGGACAGAAGTTGAAGCGAGGCCACTTCAGAGAGGGGTTTGACAACCCTTCTTCATGCAGAGGGTAATAGAAGAATGGAACTCTGTTTCAAAAAACAGAACACATTAACTCAATGAATAATTTAAAATCTAGGTTTGGTAGATTTTTACTGACCGAATATGCTAAGAGAAATAGAGCTAAAGAGTCAGATAGATCTTTGAAAGGTACTATTTCACCTTTAATACTGAAAAGGACAATGTGAAATATGCTTCATTTTCTTTGTTTCAGGTCGCCATGCATTTCGATTGTGGAAGCCTCTTCAACAAATGATCATAGAAACGGCGAGAACTGTCCCTAGTCCTGTAAGTGTACTAACAACAGAGCTTGACTTTTCAAAAATTGGATATTTTAATTTGCACATGACTCAGATATTTTGTGTGTTCTGAACTGGGTGTATCCTGAACAAGTTAATTTGTATAATGACTTCTGGGGGGGTGTTCTGTGAAGAATTTGGCTCAATGGTAGCACCTTGGAGTCAGATGTTTGTAGATTCACGCTACTGTCAAAGGCTCAAGCACATTGTCTAAGCTGACAGTTAAAGGCAAGACTGAGGGAATGCTGAAATATCTGAAATACCATCTTTCAGTGAGATGTTAAACTGACTGTTCTCTCCAATTTCCATTTAACATCAAGGAATAACAGTTGAGATTTGATTTTAATTTATTATTGTCACGTATTGGGATACAGTAAAAAGTATTGTTTCTTAGGGAGAAGGAAAGGATATGGTGCAGAATATAGTGTTG
The DNA here is from genome assembly GCA_024679065.1 of Sphyrna mokarran. NCBI lineage: Eukaryota > Metazoa > Chordata > Chondrichthyes > Carcharhiniformes > Carcharhinidae > Sphyrna > Sphyrna mokarran. The sequence continues at coordinate 76,045,624 of JAGIQG010000013.1, read as the reverse complement.
CAAGTAGGGTGAAGAGAAAAGATAAGCTTAATATATGATAGGACTATTCAAAAGTCTGACAGCAGGTAAGAACTCTTGAGTTTGTTGGTATGTGTTTTTAGACCTTTGTATCTTTTTTCGATGGAAGAAAATGGAAGAGTATGATTATGCTTGATTATGCTGGCTGCTTTTCCACGGCAGCAGGAAGTGTAGATGGAGTCAGTAGATGGAAGACAGATGGACTGGCTACGTTCACAACCCTTTCTAGTTTCTTGCAGTCCTGGTCAGAGCAGGAACCATACCAAGCTGTGATGCCTCTGAATATGATGCTTTCTATGCTGCATTAGTAAAAATTGATAAGAGTCATAATGGACACGCTGAATTTCCATAGCCTTCTGAGAAAGTAGAGGCTTTGCGTTTTCTTAACTATTGCTTTGGCATGGAAGGTCATTGTTGGTGATCTGGACACTTACAAACCTCTCAACCATCTCCCCTTCATCACATTTTAATGTAGAAAGGAGCATGTCTTTGACTATATTTTCTGGAATCAATGACTAGCTCCTTCATTTTACTGACTTTGAGGGAAAGATTATTGTCATTGCACCTGTTCACCAGATTCTCTATTTCTTTCCTGTATTCTGTCTCGTTGTTTGCGATCCAACCCATTACAGTCTATCATCAGCAAACTTGAAAATGGAGTTGGGGCAGAATTTGGCCACGCAGTCGTAAGTTTCTAAGGAATATAGTAAGAGACTCAGGATACAGAGTTGCAGTGCACCAGTGTTGAGGATAATTGTGGAGGAGGTGTCGTTTCCAGGTGTCTGAGATAAGAATTGATCCTTAACCAACTTTGTAAAGAACAAATTAATCTGTTTTTTGCTTTGACGTTTGGACCTTTCTATGTGCAAATTGACATTTGTCTTCATTACAGGCAGTGGTTATATTTTAAGTATTAATTCATTGACTGTAAAACACTTTGCAGTGACCTGGGAATATGAAAGTCATCCTATCAATATGTTGTTTTTCTTACAAATCTGCAATAGTCACAAATGATGCCCTTTAAAGTACGCTATTCTACGTTTATTGTCCATATGGCTTTCAATCTGACTCATGCAGTAATTATGTGAAAATGAGATGACTTTTATTATGTAATTTGAAATTTGAAGACCTTTGATATTACAATGTTTTTTATTACCTAGTTGTGTAAAATCAGGTGCATCATACAGTCATTAAAGGAGCCCACCATTAGAACTAACAAACAATGAAGTAATTGCTCTAATTGAGTGGAAGGGGTTAATGTTCTGTGCTTATAAATTATACTATTTATATTTCATTTTCACCCTGTTTTTAACCTGCACTAGGGTGAAATTTGATCCTTACCTACTGGCTTACATTTTTTACAAATGGCTCATCATAAAACATTGATTTGTTGCATAACACTACAATTCTTTTGTACAGGCACCCATTTAAAACTCTTGTGGGATCCTTCAGAAAATGTAAGAGAGAAGCAGAAATGTTCATCTGTGCATGTCATGGAAAAAATGGATTTAGAACAAAGATGAGGCCAGCATGATTTATTTTATTTCCAGAATTACTTGTTTGTCCGTTCCAATTCAATTCTATACTTCCCTCCATCTACTGTGATTCCAATTAGATACTTAGTGAATGGATCACATATCATAATATTCATGACAGTGAAATTCTGTGGTAAAAGGCTTGTATAAGTATTATCTACTTTGTCCTGGAGTGTATTTTTTGGAGTATACAAATATCTTGTACTGTTTATTTCTGACTGTCACTGCTTCCTTTGAAATTTGAGCGCTGTAAAATTTCTACCTCAGAAGTTGAGATAGCTGAGCACAAGCTGTTGGCAATGTCACTCTTGATGTAGCGGTTATGTTATTGGATTCATGCTGTAGGAGCCTAGATGTAGAATACAGAGAATAATAAATCATCCAATTATTTCAAACTTTCAGGTAATTAGATGGAGCAATAAATGCTGACCTTGCAATTATTGCATACCCATATCCCAAGAATTAATTTTTTTAAGTGTACATTTGAAAACTTTCCTGAAGTTACGTGGGGCAAAGATGGACCATTTTTGTCACTGTGAGAGGCACTATGGTACACTTTGTGATGGAATTAAAAAATCACTTAGAGGAGATGGCACATTGAACACACGACAGCTGAGAGCATAAAGGCAAAATACTGTGGATTATGGAGATTTGAAGTAAAATTTATTTGGCACTGAAACAGTTCTGAAGACTATTCATTTTGGACTGGAAATCTTTGACTTGTGTTTTTTTCTCCATAGATGCTGCCAGAACTGCTGAGTCTTTTCAACACTGATTTTAGCTTAGGACATGGCGGCTCGCTTCTGTGAGCATTGATGAGATATTTCGAAAAGGCATCTGAAAAGTTGCCTCATAAGATGCCTGTTACCAAAAACTCAACAGCAACCAACACAAAATCACAAGCTCACATTTATGTAGTACACTTAACATAAACATCTTAAGATATTTAAAAGGTACAAGAGAAAACGTAGCAACATATGGAAGAACTTTATTGACAGACAGGAAATAAATAATTGGGTATAGTGGCAGTCACTTGGACTCAAGAACAACGAAAATCAAGTTATCTGTTTTTGAAGGTGGTTGCAAGTAATATGGAATGTTCTGCTGCTGGATTTGGTGCAGTTTTGAACTGGGAGAGGATTTTTAAAGATAGAAAAAACAGGAAAATTTTCATCATCCAACAGTTGTTTACACACAAATAAAATAGTGAGCTTGGAGGTGCAGTGAGAACTTCAATCGACTCTTGAATAAATTTTACTTGGAAGCTGCTGACGACACTACTTTCTTCCTCCTCAACCATTGGTTTACTTTGATGCTTAAGCCATGTAAGGATTTAATAATCAAATAATGGGTCAAATGTTATCTAGAACCATAGTTGAAGAGGATTTTGTTGAATTATGAAACATAGTCTAGCAGAAATTAAACTAGTATGATTTTTTTTATCATTAATAGGTTACTACAAGAATTGTCTTATTTTACAGAGCTTTTCAGCATATTACAAAGGAGGATTTGAAGCAAAAATGAGTAAGCGTGAGGCCAGTCTTGTATTAGGTGTCAGGTAAGTGTCTTCATTTATCCTTATCCAGATACTATTCTGGGAATCTGTCAATGACTAGAGTGTTACAGTTTCTGAGTGGTATCTCCTGATCTATTGCTGTAACCTCAGCAGAAAATTGTCAGGAATCTTTAAGAAATGGGATAAATGATTGTTTATCCATGGTCCATTATGATTGTGTAGGGATGATATGGAGGTGCCAGCATTAGACTGGGATAAACGCAGTAAGAAATCTCACAATGTCCAGTTCAAGTCCAAACAATTTATTTGATAGTAAACTCACAAGCTTTCGGGGTTTGCCCCTTCGTCAGATGAATGGAGAGTTCTGGCCTCAGAGCATATAACAGCACACACAGTTTACAGAATACTGATTAGAATGCGAGTTTTCATAACTAACCTGCTATTCAAGTTTCTAAGATGCAGACAGTGTGAGCGGAGATAGCATTAGCATAGGTTAAAGAGATGTATACCGTCTCCAGACAGTACAGTAAGTGAGGTTTTGCATGAGGCAAGTCATGGGGGTTACAGATAGTGCGACATGATCCCGATTGAGACTGTCCTCATGTGTGCGGAACTTGGCTATCAGTCTCTGCTCAGCGACTCTGCGCTGTCATGTGTCGTGAAGGCCACTTTTGAGAACCTTACCCAAAGGTCACAGGCCGAATGCCCATGATTGCCGAAGTATTCACCAACGGGCCACCGTGAAACAGCAACTGAATAAGGTTTTCAACCAAAGTAACATAGTATCTATTTTAAAGAAAAAGATGACAAAACAGAACTAAAGAATCATTTACCTTGTATCCATAATTCCAAATAGTGAAATTAGTAATATTGCTTTCTTGAAAATAACTTCCAGAGAGGCACAAGATATGCTGCGTAATTTCTTCACTGTTTCAGGTAGTGGCTGATATTTGAGTTCATCCAATTGATGCCACTTCAGTATTGTGGAAGGGCTGCACTTTCAGGGGTGTTACCTTCTGAATAAGATGTTAAACTGAGGCCATTGTAGACAAATATAAAACATCTTGGACACTATTTCGAAGAAGAAAAGGGGGGTTCCTCCTGGTGTTCAGACCATCGTTTATCAATCGGCCTATATCATTAAAACCGATTATCTGATCATTATTTTGTTGTAGTTGTCTGACATTGTTGTGCATGAATTGGCTGTTGTATTTCAAACATTATTACAGTGACTATAGCTAAAACTGCTCCTTTGGTTGTGAAGCTTCGGGACATCCCACAGACATGAAAATTGTTACGTTGGGTTATAACTTCCAAATGTCAGAAGAGTACCTTACAACTCCTCCCCGGATGTACCCAGGCAAAGATCACATGGCACTTTCCAGGCAAGTGCAAACATCCTTTGGGAAATTGCCTTCCACGGGATCCATCTAAAAATGCGATTTCAAATGCAATCTTTGGATAGTTTTGTCTTTAATCGATAATTACTCAAAAGAGGTTAAAATAAAAATTACTTTGTTTCTGGGTAACTATCGTACTGATTCACATCACCCCAATTCCCCCAGGGAATGGCCGACCCAGCTTCCTCCACCCAGACAACTTCACCCAACCCTAAGTGCTAACCACTCTACCCCCAAGTTCTAAGTGCCTACCTTCCAAATCTACCTTCTCCGTGGATTGAAAATGGCTGCACCTTTAAAAATGAAAATGAAAGTGTGGCTTCCACACAGCCCACTCTGCAATCTTTGACAGAAGGCCCCAGGAATATGCTGTCTTTACAATTCTTGACCAACTTGAGTCAGAAGATTAGATAAGAACAGTTTGGAAGAATTTGAAGGTATGAAATTAGGAGCAGAATGGTAATCTGTCTCTACCACTTTGTAGCTCTTTCAGGCATTTTCAGACCTTTTGTTTCTTGGTGTTTCAGGATTTTGACTTCTTTGTCTGTGATAGGGACAAGTAAAAGGCATGTAAGCCATTTAGCCCCATGAGCTGTTCCATGTTCAATCAGATCATAGGTGATCCGCAGTCTAACTCCACATTCTGCTTTTGTTCCAAGGGGTTAAACATCAGCTGTGCTTATAGATGAGCAAGACAGATTTTAATAATCTTTATGACGAAGTTTGAGACAAAAATACAAATTCTTGTTTTTTCCCAGATATATAACATCAATTTGTGTTGATATAGTGCCTTTGTTATAATGTCCCAAGTTGCTTCACTGGAGCATTATAAAACATAATTTGACACTGAGTTACATAAGGAGACATTAGAGCAGGTGGTCAAAAGCTTGGTCATAGAGGAAGATTTTAAGATGCACCTTAAAGGAAGCGACTTGGAGGGGTTTAAGGAGAATCCCAGGACCTAGACAGCAAAAGATTAAGATGGTGAAACCATTAAAATATGCACCTGGTTGGTAGTTTTTTTTTCACAATTAAACTTATTAAATTTATTTTTGTTGGGTCACTTTCTAGTAAGTATTTCATATTTTGCCTTCAAATTGGAGAGCTCATCAAACAGACAATTAAGCCATGTAGTTTTCTTGGATGATGAGAAGCATTAACTGGCAGCTCAGATTTCAATGTTCTTAGTCCAACAGTCACGTTGAATTCATTGGAGGTTAATTCCAGCAACCACCTCATTTTGCAGGAAATAAATAATTTTTATTTATATAGCTCCTCTCACAACATCGGGATTTTCCAAAACACTTTACAATCATGTACTTTTGAATTGTAATCACTCGTGGTGAGAAAAGTAGCAGTCAAACTGAACACAGCAGGCCCACACGTTTAGCAGTGAAATGAATGATCTGATAGTCTATTTTGTTGTTGTTGGAATATTAAATACGAATCTGGACATCCTGAAGAGTACACTCATTCTTCTATGAATAGTGCCATAGAACATTTTATATCCACTTGAGGGACTAGATTGGGCCTCCTTTCATCTGAAAGGCGATCCCTCCAAGAATATAGCACTCTCTCAGCACCGCACTGAAATGTCAGCATAGATGTTATGCTCAAATCTCTGGTGTGGGACTTGAACCCACAGCCTTCTAACTCAGAATCCCAACCAATTCACAAAGTAATGTAGGAGCAAAGTTCATGGCCCACATTATCGCCGACTACCCATGAATTGAATGACTGGATTTTAATAACAAGTAAGATGGTGACTTGTTCTGTTGATTGAAGGAGTTGGGCTTTTAAATAAGTTAGTGTAAACAAACTGGTCAGTTTGATGAATAAGTCAGTGGTTCAATTCTCACTTCACAGGGTTTTATAGTTGTGGGAATATTTCTTATCCTTGAGAGATGTTCTAAACGAGCAATGAATATAAATTGACAATGTTTCTCTCTTTAGTCCATCAGCCAGCCGAACAAAAATTGGAGAAGCCCACAAGAGAATTATGCTACTGAATCATCCTGACAAAGGTAAGAATAATATTTAATGGAAACTTTAAATAAGTGGGTCAAAGTGGGAATTCTTTGACGATTAACTCCAACTATTGGAGCTGGACTGAAAAGTCACACAATTTTTGAATGTTTATATTGCTTCTAACATTGAGCCAGCACTTGTCAACCACTTCAAGAAGTTAAAACATATGATTAATCAGATGTCTTAAGATCATAAAAAGTTAATGTTTGAAGTGCATCCTGTGGTAAATTGGGAGTGTTAAGCAACCTGAATCTGTCCCTAATTTCTCAATGATTTGGATATAAAGTCTTAAAGCCTCTCGCCAGTACGTTAATGATAAGCGACAGATGCTTCTCTAAATTTCAGTTCATTAGTTGGGAGTGGGGAGGGTGGTGTTGCTGAGGCAGCCATTGAGATTCCTTACCTAGCACTCTTATATTAGTTGACCAACATTGCCTCCTAGTTACTATGCTTGCACTTTATAAATTTTATCTTTGTGTTAAAATCCTGTGACCTTGTCCCTCGGTAATCTCTCAGGCCAACTGCATTTCTCCAATTCTGTTCTTGTCCGTCGAGCCCACCCCACCATCTAACTCTTTCCATCTCCCTCTTAGTTGTGCCCTAATTTTTCTTCCTTTGACTTTGGGATAGGATTTTTGAAGCCTGCTGGCAATAGGTCTGGAAATATCCTGCTGCTTGTCAGTGTAGTAGTTTACCGCAACATTTCTGTTCCAAGCTATTTTTGAAAACGTTATGTTGGGGTGAAATAATTACCCACCTACAAATGATAGGTGGTCAACTGAGGTAATTAAGGGGCCCAGCTTTGACTGCTGTGACTAAAGTATCACAGTATCACAGATCTGCAATCGATGTGCTGGTTGGAAAGAAACAGCAAAGTGAAGCCAATAATTTTGGTGGATTGGGATTTTGCATGGAGCATGAATTTTACTATTTATACAGCTGGAGCTGGAGGAGACAGCTGTCCATTTTACTTGGGGGAATTAATGGCTGATGCAGTCTGGTCTTTTAAATTATCTGCTTATTCGTAATTTAGATTATTTCTGTATTCTTCGTCTGCCACAGGAATATAGAAACATGGCAAAGATGTTTCCTTTCCTTTATATTTTCGCTATACTTTGCTATATATATTGTGTAATAGCCTAGTAATGCTTGTTCTACTAGCATCTGCTACAGGTCTTCATTTCAATGATTCCCTTTATAGTTACTATTTTCTCTAAACTGTACTTTTGCTGATCAATTCTTCCTTGTACCTGGACACGGATTTTGTGTATTGGTACTTGAAAAAATATTATTACCAATGGTGGAGTTCAGTCTAACTACTATCCCAGCTCCACATAAGAATATTATGAATCAATGTGCTATTTATATTGAATATCTCTACTCCTCTAACCACAGATGTAAATCAATTTAAATCATGACCTTTATAAAGCCTTAAATGATTCATGTACCCTTTAAAATAAAACAGCTAGATTCATAAAATGAGGAGATAACTATTGAATTTTTAGCTTTTAGAATGGTCTGTTTTGTAGGATGATTAAATATAACCAGGTTTTGTAACATAATTATTTTGGAGAATCATTTCCCCACACAGTAATTTGCATACATTATAATATTAAGTTCTTCATGATAAGGCATTTAAGGATTTTGTAAGGTTAAGACATTTTTATAATTGTGATAACATCCAGAAATCTAACAAGAATATCTTGTTGCCGTCAGTGTTGGTAGAGGCGAACTCGCTGGGGTCTTTTAAGAGACTTCTGGATGAGTACTTGGGATTTAATGGGATTGGGAGTTACAGATAGTTCCATGGCCTGGTAGGTACTGATATGATCGGCACAACTTGTGGGCTGAAGGGCCTGTTTGTGCTGTGGTGTTCTATGTTCTATCTAAATATTCTTGACAGCCCAATTTGAAGCAAATATTCAAAGCTGGTCTGCAGGGAAAAATGCTTCTTTCAGATCATTTTGACTTATTTTCTAAGTAATCAGTTAATACTGTAACTGAAATCACTTTTAACCAAGCTAAAGGAGAGTGATTTTTCAAAGTAATTTTGGTACGTGAAGCATGTGCTCACACTGAACTTCAATATTGATGATCAAGTGATTGTTCACTTATTGGACAAGTCAGAAAGAACAGTGGCATGAGATCCAAACTAGGTTTACAAGATGCTCCAGTTGGAGGCAATTTAGATTTTCAGGTACTGAGCATTTAAATTTAAATTAATTGCTCGAAGGGAAGGAATGTAAATCTATCTGTTTGGGTGGAAGGTTGGACATCGAGCCACGCAGTGTTAATACCAGCCTTATTGTGTTATTAAACAATGGTAATAGTCACGAGCACTGCACATTGTCATAAATATCAGTTTATGATTTATGTGTTTTAGTATGTAAATTTTTGGTTTTTGGCCATGTTGCTTTAAGAGATTGACAGCTCAGAAGGTAAGATTGTAGGCAAGATCTTCCAACTGTTAATGCTGGCAGAATTTTCTGGTCCTACTGAAGGTACACCCCTGCCACGTGGGGTGGATTCAGTGAGAAATCCCACTGATAGCGGCAAACCCAGAAGGGCAGCCTTCTGCTGCTGAGGAATATACTATGGGGAGGCCAGAGAATCTCACCCATAAAACAGCAGGTGGGTTTACCTAGCTCAAGTATTGGAAAATTGGATCTGAATCCTGACGTTTTGAGGCTAAGTGCCCACACTGGTGAGAAAGTTGGAATGTTTTCCACTGGCACTGGCAGGTTCTTTCGGAGATTCACTCACCTGAAAAGTGCTAAGAAAAGTGCTCATTGCGTAAACCCGCTGGCCAGTCCCACAGTTCTGAAATCAGGCTACCATTTTTAAAGAGCAGCCAAGTCTCCGTGCCTGGAGATAGATGCCTTTCCGCCCAAAATATGCACCAGGCCAAAGTTTCAGTGCCAGTGTGCTGCTAAGATGTGTGATCTGAAGGGGGGCTGAGTGAGGGGTCTTAGTGGAAAGGAGGCCTGAGTGGGCAGACTGAGGCAGTGTAAGCAGAGAGAGAGAGAGCAACCTCTTATTTGTGGGTGAGGGGGAAGATGTACCTCTTTGGTGAGAGATCGATGGTGCTGCCCTGGATATTCGGGGTCCAGCATGCTATATCCTCACTTGTGAGTAGCACATGTAAAGCACGTCAGGTGCCTTTCCCACTGGGTGAATAGCCTGTCAAACCCACTAATGATTGTTTATTTATTTATTATTAATGTTGCAAATAGGCTTGCATTAACACTGCAATGAAGTTTCCGTAAAAATTTCCTAGTCGCAATGATCCAGCACTTGTTTGGGTACACTGAGGGAGAATTTAGTATGCCCAATGCATCTAACACACATAGCTTTCAGACTGTGGGAGAAAATCGGAGTAAATCCATGCAGACACGAGGAGGAAGTTCGGAGTCCACACAGACAGTGACCCAAGCCATGAATCAGACCTGGGTCCATAGCAAATTAGTACATTTACTGTGAGACAACAGTACTAGCCATTGTGCCATGCCAAATTAATACATTTGCATAAATATCAGGTGGGCAGTAACTAGATCGGGGCACTGGGGGCAGGCTGAGTGAATCCTGAGGGCCCTCACGCCCATTGAGAATCCTGACCTTTTTAGGCTGGCAACCCATTTACCAGGCCATCGGGATTCTCATTCTGGTTGAAGAGACAGGCCTGTGAGGTCGACACTGCTTGCAGTGAAATGCATTCCAGAGAGATTTGTTTTGTTTTGGAAGGTTGAGCTAAATTAGTTTAAAAGCATTCAGTGATCCTGAAAGGTTATAAAATCTATTTACTTTGTAATATCAAAAGTTAAATTGTAATTAACTTGAAAGGTTGGTTTGATGATAGGCCAGGCTATGTCGTCATAGAGGTGAATAGAGTGTAGGAAGACTCCTGACTTCAATTTATCTGAGTGTTTGCTGAAGAACCTATTGAAAGAATTGACCAAAATAAATGACAGATAAACCTGCATTTGTCAGACAGACAAACCTGAGTAAAATACTTCATTGATTGTATTGAAGACAGGTGAGATGTAATCTCAGTTTGAATCTTGTGAGGAACAGAAGCTGGAAGATTAGTGTGAAGCTGGTGGGAAAATCCGCAGTAGACATTAAATTGTCTTATTGCCAAATAATATAATTTGCAAATTAGCTTGGGAGTATTGAAAAATAACCAGAGCTGAGGACTCACAGTCAAGAGATTGTAAATGAAGGTTTTGCCTCTGAAAATAGCTATATGAATAAATAACTTTAAGATTAATGTACCTTATTTTGAGGGAAGTAGGAAGTAAATCTGAATGCATACATATTATAGTCATAAACTATATTGTTCAGCTAATAGTGCTTGTTTTGGTTGTCTTGTATATAAAATAAAGTTTGTTTCTTTTAAAAAGTGAAATCATGTGGGATAGTTCCACTGGTTAAAATAAGGTATTCGGATTTTTAAAAAATGTTGATGTGCTTTATGGGGTCATTACAAAATCCATTTGTGTACTATTTTTTGAGTGAGTGGTTGGGTAAATCTAATTTATTGCTAATAAGATTAATTTATTGAATTTGAGGTGCTATAAATGCACATTTTAATTTTAGAAAATGCACGCAGTGGGTTATGATCTAGAATGCATTGCTTGAAAAGATTGTGGAAGCAAATTTAAAAGTAACTTTAAAAGGGAATTGGATATGTACTTGAAAAAGGAAAAAGAAAATCCAGGACTTTAGAGAAAAAGTCGGGGAATGGAATAAATTGGATCTCTTTCAAAAAGTTAGCACAATTGTGATAAATTGACTCACCTTCTGTTAATAAAATTCTATGGTTCTGAAAATGGAAACTTGTCTTTGAGTGTATGTTAATTGAGATTACACAGGTTACTTTGTGAAATTGTATTATTTATTTATGATCATTTTTGCAAATAGAATTGAATGAAAAACCATTAATGAGAGGACAGGAAACCAAATTTTAAAACAAATCGTTTGTTTCCCTGTGATTTTAGGAGGATCTCCATTCCTTGCTGCAAAGATCAATGAAGCAAAAGATCTATTGGATTCTTCCAGCAAAAAATGATTCCTCATAGTTGTGTTATTTATTATATATAATTTAGCAGCAAAGTATTATGCCCTTATTGAATAAGAAATATTGCCATTAAAATTGACTGGTGGGCACAATCATATAACATGATTTAAATGTACAGTTTAGGTATGGATATGATCGGCGCAATTTGTGGGCTGCAGAGCCTGTTTGTGCTACAGTGTTCTATGTTCTAAAATAAGTATGTTAATAAAATCAGATTTGAACTATAAAATATGTAATTTTCTTTTACACAAGACATGGATTAAGTTCCATGAAAGTCTTCATTTGGAAGAGTGAAAGTACATTTGGGCATGTGCACTATCTGGTGAGTGTAATATCAAACTAAAACTTTTAATGGCTTCATTTTGATTGCTTGTACATAGTCTATATGTGTTTATTTATTATTTAATTAGCTGTCAAAATAAGGTAGAGACAATTATGTCTTTTAAGGGCAAATAGAATAACATTTGTAGAGGAATATGCAAGGTCCACAGGGAAAGAAGAGGATAGTGGAACCACTGATTATTGAGTGAGTCCATGTTATAGTGTGGGGTGTGGAATGCACTGCCTGCTGTGATAGTGGAGTCAGACACTTTAGAAACTTTCAAGCAGTTATTGAATAGGCACATGAAGCACCCCAGAATGATAGAGAGTGGGATCGCTTGATCTTGGATTTGGACATAGCTCAGCACAACATTGAAGGTTGAAGGGCCTGTACTGTGCTGTACTGTTCTATAGTCAAACCTGAGCTTATCAGTTGTCTAATCATCAAGTAGTGATCATCTGCTGAAGGGGAGAGGTAAGTGGATCTTATCAAAGTTGAAGTACCTCCAGGATTTTGTGCCAGGCAATTAAAGTTCAGACCAAGTGAATCCTCTGGTAGACATGAATTATTTTGAATTGACTGGCTGTGTTGGTTTAATAGTTGATGTTGAAGGCGTAGGGTTGCTAGTGGAAGGTTGAAATTTTTTCTGTTTTTGCCAAATAATTGGAAGAGTAATTTAGAGCCTGATGCTGAAGTGAAAGTTCACCAGTGCTCTATATTGTGGGGTTCTCTGGCATCAGGGGAATATATAGAACCAGGAGTAGGCTATTCAGCACTTTGTGCCTGTTCAGCTATTTGACAGTCATAGAGGGGCAGCTTTAAGAGTGGTTAATGGCTCTTGGCACGATTAACCAAAAGGTTTCACCTTGACTAGAGCAGCTTTTACAAATGCAGCAAAAATGCCACCCATACCAGCTGCCCTGTTTTTTGCTTGAGAACACATTGAACTGATTCATTAAGGCCTTCTTTCCATACAACATACTTCACTTTTTTCCCAGCCTGCACGCAGGTGAATCTTTTCCGTCGGATCAGATGGAAACTCAATATGTTGCAGTTTCCGTATCCTAGGAATAGCCTTATGGGTTTGTTAGGGCCTCATTCATTGGCACAATGCTCAAGAGTGTCACAACTGAATCAGATCAATGAAAGATTGATTTCAGGTTACTTTTATAGATTTGTTCAATCTTGCATTTTCCATTTAATTTGCACGTGAGAGTGAAATGTTTCTTGGGAGGAGAAACAGAGTTTACATTCAATGGAAAACTGAAGTGTGTAAAGGAACACAACTAGATATTAAATTCAAACAGTCATGAAAAGGACAACGGCTGGAATTCTCCCAAAAAAAAATCGAAATGTCGAATTGAAGTGAAAATAGAGTAATTCGCACTGCTTTTTAAAATTAATCTCTGTGCACTGCAAAGGTTGTGTGCATTAATCACTGCAGAAGTCCGTGGGCGAACCATTTCTAGGAGATTGCTAAACAAGTCCTCCCACCATTGAAATCACTGGCCTCTCACCAATCTCACACACATCATTGGCTGGATTGCTGGCCTTTCTCACCACCGCCCCCCCAATCTCCAACATCACTGGCTTGATTGCTGACATCTCACCACCCTCTCTAACTGCAGATATCACTGGCCTCCCTGTCCCCCAGTGAGCCGGACATTGCTGACCACCTGGCCCTTCACATACACAGCACTGGTCTCACTGCTGCCTTGCCCATAAACAGCCCTGTGCTACCATGCATGCGCCTTGCCTGCAAGCATTCCCCTTTGTTGAGTCATAGGCTTGAGCATTGCATCTCCTCCCCCTCCTGGACTTGTTGACTTAACAATCAGAACTTTTGGAGATGACTCACCCTCAACTGAAAGCAGATTGCCTATACATTTCTCTCAAGGAAATGTCACTGACTGGCCCAAACTGACTACACCTGAATTCCCGTAACAAGCCAGAGCTATATGTAAGCTGCAATTATAGACACACAACCAGTCACACCAGGAAGATGGCTGCAAAGAATCTCTGTCCCAAGATTCACCAAAATAAAGCAAGCCCACTTGCTGGACATAGGAGAGATACCAGCTGCTGTCCTCTCTCAGGGCCATCATCTAAAGGGTCATGCAGGGAACGGATTTTGGGAGGTAGTGGCATCCACAGTTAATGCCAGGATCCTGATCCGGAGAGCAGTGATGCAAGAAACTGAATGACCTCCTTCAGGTAGCAAGGGTGAGTTGACATCCCATTCTGAAAGCTGCACATGTGCTATGCCAACAATGTCAAACCATCCCCAGACACGTCAAGAGCATACAACAACTGCTCTCTCCCACACCCCTGAGGAACCTTGTGAATACCCCACCCCCACCCCCACCCCACCTCTTACTCCAAAATTAGCAGAATCCAGTTATGATCCATTATCCTGAATTGGTCAACACAAGTTGCCCAACTCAGACACACATTGCATCTCATGTCCTTTCGTACATCTGTGCTTTCAAACCCCCTTACGTCCACACAGGAGAAAAACGGGCACAACCACTGGGAGAGGGCAAAGACTGGTGCGGTGTTCCTGCTCTGTGAGCAGTATGCCCTGGCAGGGGAAGACTGCACACTTAGAATGGTGACTGACAGCCAGGTCGGCATCTGGCATGCAAGTGAGCATCAGCTGAACCCTCTTCCTAAATCTTTGAAGAGAGAGTTATGCTGTACGGGCTGCTTTCACTCCCTCCCTCCAATGTGTGTTCTGTTTTTACAGCCCTGAGGACCAAGATCTTTCACAGCCCCCTGCCTCACAACAGTGGGTCATATTAGTGCTGAGGTTTCTGGGTCACTTACTGGTGATTGGGTAGAGACGGGCACATCCGAAGGCTCAGACACACGGAAGTCTGCCAGAGGCGAGGATTCAGCTGAGCCTCAGGGTTTGTTTGTCCAAAAGCTGGTGGAGATGCATCAGAAAACAATGGGCTATCAGCAAGCATGCTGCAACCGAGAGGCTGTTCAGAGCAGTCAAAGGGAGTGCTATTGCAGGAGGTGATGCTGACAGTGTAAGACCCAGGCCAACACTGCACAAGGGTGGCTACCACAGTGGAAAGTCTGGCTCAAGAATTTGGACTTGTGGGTGATTGGATGCAGGCCATCCTGGAAACACCACAGGCTATGGCAGGCACGTGGCTGGCCACGAGCAGCAGAGTCGCTGGCATCCAAGCTACGGGTGTCGGGGGCAAGTTGGAGACACTGCTGGCCATGGCTGGGGCTTTTGCTGGGATTCTGGAGGCACAGCAGGCCACGGCTGTGAGCCTCAACAACTTAGCTCACTCTCAAAGGGCTAATGTTGAGAGGCTCCAGAACCTGGCTCGCTCACAGAATGCTGCAGCAGAGTCTCCGGATCTTGGCCGAGTCTGAGGGCCAGGGCTGAGGGATCACAGGCCATGGGGCAGACTCTGACAGAGATCAGTCCGTGGACATCCCATGGAGTGACCCCAGGGCTCTGGACATCCCGAGTGAGGAGGAAGAGCTAGAGCCCAAGAAGTGGCCTTCCATCCAGGAAACTCCAGACATCCGGAGACCTTTCAATTTTCCCCCTCTTGCTCACACCGGGCATCTTAGGGCCAACTGGGTGAACAGGGTGGCACAAACATTAGTGACACCCACGTCAGTCTGGAGACTGAGGGTCAACCAGGGGAATGGCTGACAAGAGGGTGTCTTTACCCAGAGGGTGGTAAGGGTATGGAATGCCCTGCCTGCTGCAGTTGTAGATGCGCCAAGTTTGGTGGTGTTTAAGAGGTTAGTAGATAAGTTTATGGACGAAAAGGGAATGGTTTAGGTTAGAGGGTCATTGCTTTTTCCTAATTGGTCGGCGCAACATCGAAGGCCAAAGGGCCTGTTCTGCGCTGTAATGTTCTATGTTCTATGTAAGAGCAGCACAGGCAATGGAATACAGATCACAGCTGGGTGTCACCTCTGTTGTGCATCCTGAGGGCGCACGTAGATGAAGCAGAGGGCGCACGTAGATGAAGCACAGACCACACAAGATTAGAAACTTATAGTTTCACTAAGAGGGCACGGATGAAGTTTTGAGAAATGTTGAGAGCTCAATAAAGTGTTATTTTCATCTTACAGCTGTGACTAATCTGCTACTGATTCTGTCCCCCAATAGGGCTAAGTCTACCCCAAACCCATGTATTGCCTGCTATGCTGCACAATAATGGCCCCTTGGTCAAATATTACAGATTGCCTGCCTTGCTTTCCCCAGCATCTACTGGACCCTTTGTCAAACACGACTCCCTTTCATACCATCCCCCTTCCCCCTCCTCAGTGGTATCCCTGACCATTGCCCTACACAAACATGTATTCCCAACCCTTACTATGAGTACTGGGCCCAGCTGGCACTTAGGAATCAGACTTTAGTGGCACCAGAGGCAGGATCTCAGTACCAGTGCCAGCCCAGGCCCATTAATCTGTTGTGATGTTTCTTGAGGTCGGGGGTTGGGCTGGGAGAGGGTGGGGAAGGGTCATGTGGTTTGAAGGACCAGTTTTGGACTGTTGAGGGGTGGGGTTGAAATGGCTCCTGGGGTGTGAAGTAAGGGTGTTTGGAGCAGTCCCTAAACTGCACAGCAAGGTGAAATGGGCTCCTAGAAGGGTCTTCCTTGCTGCCCTACCTCCGAATACTTACTATCGCCATCTAGGTCTTCCATTTTGATCATGGTCATGCTCCTTCATCATCCTTATCATCCAGCATACCATTATAAGGCATGAAGCTCACACAAGGTCATACTGGAGGGCAATCCCAGAGCAGCTCAGGCTGTGGCACGGCATTTTTGGCAGGCCTATGCACCACTCTACAACAGATGGGCCTCATCATAACGGGTCTCTGCCTCGGTCTCGGGCCTCCCTACTGGCATCATCAGCCATGACCTCTGTCCTCTTTCCTAAGGGCCTGCCACTGGCTGCTTCTGAAATGGCTTCTCCATGTCCTTCTCCTCTTCCTCCTAAACTGCATCGTCCTCCTCAGCTGCCACCATGATGGGCAGCTCTAGATCAATTAGCCCAAGATCCATTCTGCACACTCGGGGTTAGAAAATGAAAGATTGATAGCCCTCTAGCCCTCTCCACCCCCCCCCCCCCCCCCAGCCAATCCCTCACTGGGTCCAGTAGTCCTCTTATGGGTGCTGACAACACAATCTGGTGTGCCAGACTCGATTAGTTAGCCTTCCTTTGGCATCATGAACACCTCCGGAAGGGAGACCATGCAGGTTGGTGTATGGGCCATTGCGCATATTTGAGCCATTGCCATGGTGCTATTGCAGTATTCCCTTCCTGATATGTTGCAGGTCAGGGACATGAGGCAGAGATAGGATCCTAATTGGCACAAGATGGATTCCCATTCGCTGCAGAGTACGTGCAGCATGAGTATTTGTGTTAACCTGAGTACCCCGGCTTGGAACGCCAGCTGCTTGAACGGATTAGCCCTTAAGAACTCCACTTATCACCCCGCCACGCCACCACCCCTCCCTGAAACCCCAGCGCTCAATCGAGTCCCTCACCACACCCCAAACACAGTGGCTGCAGAAGCAGCCTCACCAGCTCTGATAAGAGCCCAGAGGAACAGCCCAGTGGCTGCAGGAGAGGCCTGATCAGCAGTCAGTAAAGGAGCCCACCCATTCCATAGATAGTATGTGAAAAATCCCTGGGCCTGGGGACAGCATCTGAAGCTTTCCAGGATCTTCCCCACAGCAAGCAGCAATTTTCCAGACTCTGCCTCCAACCTCCCCGGCATTCTGGGGATTGCAGCACCATAGCACTTACCTCCTTACACTGCTCAACGCTGCCATACCAGATCCTGACTTTTATAGAGCAGTTGTAAAGCCTGCCAGAGAGTGGGGAGATGCTAAAGGTGGTTCTGGCCCAGGAAGTCATTCGAAGGGCTGTAGGAGGTTATGTGCCATTGCCAGCTCCAAAAATTTAGGCTGGGAGATGTGCGAAGGTGTGCACCCCCCAGTGCGAATCCTGCGATTCGGCAGCTGTGAGAATCTCTCGGCCCACTGCGCTAAAAGATCAGCGCAGCAGGATGGGAGAACCGTCTCCAACATTTTGGTTTTACAAATCATGGCATGGACTACAAGAATTTCAGAAAGCTGGCTCATCATCTCAAGGTAATTTAGAAATGTACCATAAATGCAGGCCTGGTCAGTAATCCTTCCATACCTGGAAGATTAGTAGAAAAAGTATAGAGGCAATGATAAATATATACAGTACAAGGCAAAGGATAGGCTCTGGTTAGGTTTTGACATCGCCTTGTAGAAAGGACGTTACAGCCACATAGGGAATGCATCACTGTTCACCAGGATACCCAAATATGAGGAGACATGAGATATATGAGATTAGAGTATTGAAGGCGAAGAAAAGTTTCAATGGATTTTCAATTATGAGGGATTTAAATGAGACACACAGGGAAAAACTATTTACTTTGGATACAGAATCTGTTGTTAAATTTAAATTATCTTTGCGAGGGATTAAAAACCTTTCTTGTTCTGATAGAGTGGGGTTGATGGAGATTATGAGTAAGTATGGGCTGTTGGTGAGAGGTTAGTCCTGTTGTAATGCCTGCCATTACGGAGGAGGGCATATAAGGCAACGGCAATAATAAATAATATTTTATACTGTACGTATAAAATGGATAATTCCACACTTGCCGATGAGATTTATGCTACAAGCACAAATATCTTGCAAATTTGAATCACATTTTAAGATAAGTGATGTTAACGTCAATATTATGAGATGACTACCAGTCAGGAAGGATGTCAGCTACGTGGAGGGGCTGCAGAAGCTGTGATTGTTTTCCTTGAAGCAGAGGTAAGAAGAGGGATCTAGATGTGTTTAAAATTATGATGGTTTGAATAGAGCAAATAAAGACTTTCTGCTGGTAGTAACACAGTAAGAAGTCTGACAACACCAGGTTTAAGTCCGACCGATTTATTTGATAGTAAACTCACAAGCTTTCGAGGTTCCCCTCTTTATCAGGTGAATGAGGTGTTCTGGTCTCAGTATGTATAACAGCACAGTTTACAGATTACTGATTAGAATGTGAATCTTTACACCTAACCTGTTATTCAAGTCTCAAAGTGGCTAACAATGTGAGTGGAAGGAGCACAGGTTAGAGAGATGTGTATTGTGTATTGTCTCCAGACAGCACAGTAAGTGAGGTTTTGCAAACCCAGGCAAGTCATGGGGGTTGCAAGTAGTGTGACATAAACCCAAGATCCCTGTTGGGGCCATCCTCATGTGTGCGGAACTTGGCTATCAGTCTCTGCTCAGCGTCTCTGTGCTGTTGTGTGTCGTGAAGACCCCCTTGAAAAACGTTTACCTGAAGGTCGGAGGCCGAATGCCCGTGACAGCTGAAGTGTTTGCCATCAGGAAGGGAACAGTCTTGCCTGGTGAATAATATCATGAGCAACCAGAGGATACAAGCAAATGAACTAGAAGAAAAATGAGAGATTTCTGAAATTCTAGCTTGAATGTAAACCTTTACATCTGGTGTGTCCAAGCCTTTTGTCTTTGTGGGCAAGGAAGGAGGCACAATGTAGGAAATGTAGGAAGAAAACGCAGGGGGGACATACGTAGGCAGTTTAGGGAGTTGGGTGCTCAGCTGAAAGGTAGAGCCTCCAGGGTGGCGTTCTCTGGCCTGCTGCCTGTGCCCGGGACCGATAGGGTAAAAACTAATGAGACACTACAACTAAATGCATGGATGAGGGATTGCGGTAGGGCAGAAGGCTTCATATTCATTGATCATTGGGAAGTCTTCAGGAGGGAGGGACATCTATTCAAGAGGGATAGGGAGCAGTTGTCTGGGAGGGGAACCCATATTTTAGCTGGGAGGTTAGCTGGAGTGTTTCAGAAGTGTTTAAACTAATAGGAAGGGAGGGTGGGGAGAGAGAGGGAACTGGGAGTGGGAGAGAGAGGGATGATAGGGTAACACCAGAAGGTAGAAAGGAATATCCGAGAGCTGAGGGTCTTCAGTGCATGTGTTTTAATGCGAGGATTGTGACTGGCAAAACAGATGAACTGAAGGCAATAATGTTCACGAGGAGTTTAGAAGTGGTGGCGGTGACCGAGACGTGGTTGAAGGAGGGGCGAGACTGGCAATTGAATGTTCCAGGGTATAAGTGTTTTAGGCATGACAGAGTTGGTGTGAGGAGAGGCGGGGGAGTGGCTTTATTAGTTAAGGACAACATCATAGCAGTGCAGAGGGAGGGAGGTATGGATGATTTAGGAATTGAGTCTCTGGGTGGAGTTGAGGAATAGGAAGGGAGTGGTTACTATGTTGGGTGTTTACTACAGACCGCCCAACAGCCCGCGAGCTGTGGAAGAAGGGATATGCAGGGACATTTTAGATAAGTGTAGGAAAAATAGGGTAGTAGTAGTGGGAGATTTCAATTTTCCTGGAGTAGATTGGAGAGTGCCCAGAGCGGTAGGAGTGGACGGGGAGGAATTTGTAAATTGTGTTTTGGAAGGGTCCTTGGACCAGTATGTGGGTGGCCCGACTAGAGAGGGGGCTATACTGGATTTGGTTCTGAGGAATGAGCCAGGGCAGGTGGTTGACGTCGAGGTAGGAGAGCATGTGTCAAATAGTGATCACAACTCTGTCTGCTTTAGGATATTAATGGAAAAGGACGAGACCTGCCCAAAAGGGAAGGTATTTAACTGGAGGAGGGCTAGATACAGCCAGATTAGGCAAGATCTTAAAGATACCGACTGGGATAAGCTTTTCGAGGGCAGGTCGACGAGGTACATATGGGAGTCTTTCAAGGGAAAACTAAACTCTCTGCAGGAAAGATACGTGCCGGCAAGGAGGAAGGATGGGAAAGGTAGGATTAGGGAACCGTGGCTTACCAGGGATATTGAGGACTTGATCAGGAAGAAGCGAGAGGCTTACATTAGATCTAGGCAACTGGGGACTGAGACAGCGCTGGAAGCTTATAGAGAGTGTAGACGGGATCTTAAAAGGGGTATTAGAAAGGCAAAAAGGGGCCCCGAGGTGGCTCTGGCAGGTAGGATAAAGGAAAATCCAAAGGCATTTTACACCTATGTAAGGAGCAAAAGGATGGTTAGAGGCAAGATTGGACCTCTCAGGGACAGAGGAGGGGATCTATGCTTAGAGCCTGAGGGAATGGGGAGATCCTGAATGAATACTTTGCGTCGGTATTCACGCAGGAGACTGGCCAGATGTCTGTTGCTGATTTTGACAAAGTTGAAGATCCGTTGAGGGAAATAAAGATTACGAGGAAAGAGGTGTTGGGGCTGTTAGGCAGCTTAAAGACATATAAAGCTCCGGGGCCTGATGGCATTTACCCCAGGCTGCTAAGGGCGTTGAGGGAAGACTTGGCTGGGCCTCTGACGCAAATCTTTGTCTCTTCCTTGGACACAGGTGAGGTCCCAGAGGACTGGAGGATAGCAAACGTAGTACCGTTGTTTAAAAAAGGTCAGAGGAATAACCCAGGGAACTATAGGCCGGTGAGCTTGACTTCAGTTATAGTTAAGCTAATGGAGAGGATCCTCAGGGACAGGATGTATGAGCATCTGGAGCGCTGCGATCTGATCAGGGGTACGCAGCATGGCTTCGTCAAGGGGAAGTCTTGTCTTACAAATCTAGTGGAATTTTTTTGAAGAAGTGACAAAAACAGTTGATGAAGGACAGGCTGTTGATGTCGTCTACATGGATTTCAGTAAGGCGTGTGACAAGGTTCCTCATGGTAGACTGATAGAGAAGGTGAAGGCGCATGGGATACAGGGTCGGGTATGTAGATGGGTCGAGAACTGGCTCGGGAGGAGGAGACAGGGTAGTAGTGGAAGGCTCTTTTTCCGACTGGAGGCCTGTCACTAGTGGAGTGCCACAAGGCTCAGTACTAGGTCCTCTTCTATTTGTGGTTTACATAAACGACTTGGAAGTTGGGGTAGGTGGCGAGATCAGCAAATTTGCTGATGACACTAAGATGCTTGGATTGGCGGGTACAGAGGAGCAGTGCCAGGCAATACAACAGGACATAGATAGGTTGGTAGACTGGGCAGATAGATGGCAAATGGAATTTAATCCGGATAATGCGAGGTGATGCATTTTGGCTGGAAAAATGTAGAAGAGAGTTATAGGATAAAAGGTAAAACTATTCGGAGTATAGAGACGCAGAGAGACCTGGGGGTGCAGGTTCACAAGTCTCTGAAGGTGTCTTTACAGGTGGAGAAGGTGATAAAGAAAGTGTATAGTATGTTAGCTTTCACAGAAAAGGGTATAGAATACAAGAGTAGGAGTTTGATGTTGCAATTGTATAGAACGTTGGTTAGGCCTCACTTGGAATACTGTGTCCAGTTCTGGTCGCCGTACTATTGGAAGGATGTGGAGTCCTTGGAGAGAGTGCCGAGGAGGTTTACCAGGATGCTGCCTGGTATGGAAGGACTGTCTTATGAGGAACGATTGAATAGACTGGGGTTGTTTTCCCTTGAAAGACGTCGGCTTAGAGGGGATCTCATAGAGGTGTATAAGATTATAAGGGTTATAGATAGAGTAAATGGAGGTAAACTTTTTCCACCTTTAGAAATGGATAGGACGAGGGGTCATGGCCATAGGGTGAGGGGGGCTATGTGTAAGACGAATATTAGAGGGCAGTTTTTCACACAAAGGGTAGTGGGGGTGTGGAATGCACTGCCGAGTAAGATGGTGGGAGCAGGCACGCTGGGGCTGTTTAAGGGTCTCTTGGACAGCCACATGAGCGGTATGCAGATAGAGGGATATATTAGGACTGTTTAACTACGGCTTTTTTCCACAGGTAAATTCGGTCCATACTTGACCAACATTGAGCATGCATTCAGCAGGTGGTGCGGGTACAGCTCTTGGATGTTGATTCATGGGTTGCCTGGTACCTCATGTCGTAAATGAGTGCTTTATGTGGACCATCTGAAGAGCACCATGACAGCTCAGAGACTATCGATGTGGCTGTGCAGACACTTGGAATTGGGCCGGTGTCTGCGGGAGTTTTGCGCGTTCTCCCCGTGGTTGCGTGGGTTTTCTCCGGGCGCTCCGGTTTCCTCCCACATCCCAAAAATTCACTCTTAGGCTGATTGGGAAACAAATTGACCCTATATTGAGATTCTTCCATATTAGGAATAACCTAAAATTAGAATAAGAAAATGGAATTGTTACTATAAAGTTATGACGGCAGCGCGGGCTTGTTGGGCCGAAGGGCCTGTTTCCCGTGCTGTGTTGCTCTTTGACACAAATGGGACTGAAATTCTGTTGGGGTAGCAGATCTTTTAGAGCCTTTTATACATCTTACCCGATTTCCATTTTCACTGAAATCGATGAAGCAGAGATCCAATATGGCCAATTTTGTGGCCCCTCCTTGAATTTCACCCCATTTCATCACCTCAAGATAATTTCGAAATGTACCATAAATGCAGACCTGGTCAGTAATCCTTCCATATCTGGAAGTAGGAAGAACTAAATGATGACCTTATCAAAAAGAATCAGGACTCTCCTATCTATAACCATTCTCCCTGTCATTCAGTTTTTAAATATTTAATTTCACTTAGACATCCTCATTGTGCACTCAATGATTAAGTCCATTTAGACCCCAGGTCGGCAGCTGTTATCTATTTTCAGATTTGTAAGTAAATAGATTCATATCAGTTTTATTCCACAAGCTTCATTAGTTTCCTGAGGCAGTGTCATGTCAGAATTGCAGTCACTTTGTAATATGTTTGCAGTAAAATTAGGTTACAGTCCAGCAACTAATTTCATTATGTCGTTTATCAAAGAAGAAATCAATCTTTATGTAACAAAACGTCCATGATTGTGTTATCAAACTAATGAACTGAGCATCAGAAATCTATTTCAATAGAGCACTTATTCATTAATAAACATATAAATCAGCCCAATTTGGAAACCTGGAAATAAAAGTGGAAGATAGCCCAAGTTTTATATGACATAAAATTTGTAATACCAAACACACATTAGATCCGTGGTGGTTTTTACGATCCACATAAAACTTCATCTAATCATATATGATATCCCATTATTTTCTCCCTCATGTATTTACCTAGCCTTTTTAAAATCAATTTACCTCAGTTATTTAATATGATAGAAAGGTCCACATTCTAACCATTCCATTAAAAAAAACTCTTAAAAAAAACATATTGAATCATTTATTGGATTTATTTGAGACTATCTTATATTTATTGTCCCTAGTTTTAGAGTCTTCCCACAAGTAAAGATATCCTTTCTATGTCCACCCCATCAAACTTCACAATTTAAGATCTCAATTAGATTAACCCTTACCTTTCTGTTTTAATTTCAGAGAAAGATTCTCAGCCTGTTCCCTCTTTATTGATATAATGCCTCAGCTTTGGTATCATCCTTCAAAACCTTCTCAACTGGGTCTGTTTCTATTTTGTAATATGGGATTCAGAATTGTCTACAGTCCTTTAAAGGACAGAATTTTCCATTGTGGAGACTAAGCCTGGGATGATTTCAGTTACCTCATGAGGTTTTTAATGGGCAGCTAGATAGAGATTCACTCATTATAGGCCAGGAACTCCACCTTATTCATCTAGAGTTATTGTGACCAGAGTTGATGCTGGAGAAGATAATACATATGACCAGTTATGTCCCGGGATATATGAGGGCACCTTTCACTCATCTCTAGATAATATCATTACCAGTAATGACCTATAGTTGAGCCAAAGTTGACTAGTTCGTGTTTCAGCCTGTTGACTTAGCGAACCCCACTGCTTCTTGCTACTGAGGCCCTACTCCTATAACAATGTGCCAAAAAGCGATGGGACCTCCTCCTCCTCCTCCTTCTTCTCCTGTTCTGAATGAGGTCATTACCAAGGCAGAATTGATGCCCAAATGGATGAATTGAAATGATACATTCAGTGAGCATGCCGTTTTACAGGTTTCCCTTCCTCCATCTCAAAGCCAGCAGACCAGTGCTAGGCTTTTCGCCTGACCTGTGCCTGACATTGCATCCCACACAATCCCTTCCAGGTAAAGGACACTCTGGAGGACTGGGGATATACAAATGCATATCGAGACATTACTCTTTCACTAGGATAACGGAAACCATTTGCAAGAAGCATCATGTGAACAAATTTCCACTTGTATCCACTACCTTGGCAACCACATCAACCCTTGGCAGCCATGACCATTCAGCAGGAGCATGGAGGTTTGGAGTTGTGAGTCAGCTGCCCTCCACCAGTTGTGTTCCTTGTAGGCACCCATCTCCCTTCACCCTGCCTCAGACTGCAGCCAATGGCACAAAATGAACAGCTCCACACCTAGCTGGAATCTTAATGTTATAAGATTCACGAGTCAGGAGCAAACCCACTACAATGAGGACTTCACCTTGGAGAAAAGAACACTATTGAGCATCTTTGACACCCATTTGCCTCGTAATTATGAAGGTGTCCATTTAGTCAGCCTCTTGTGCTGCCTTTAAACTCCATCCACCAGAAGGCATTTTACTGACTGACTAAGTGCATGGTCATTAGTTTGAGAAAGGCATCACCTTTCAAACTTGTTCCACCATCTTCTACCTTCCCTTGCCGCCCACCAATTTCACCCCATCACTATAAACCTGCCCAAAGTCACCTCCCCTTTATCACTCTGGAATATTGCTCCATTACACTGGACCCTTTCACAATCCACCTCCATGTGCCTTTCCTTCCCTCAGAGCTCATTATCACCTCATCCCCTTCCCCCCATGTCCACCCTGATTCTGGCTCTCCCCTTATCCGAGCCACCTGTCTTGTTCTCTATTAAAGTATCCCCCTACTTCCCCCCACCCCAGGATTCTACTATCAACAGCAATGACCCTGCACTCTAAGACACTGTCTTCCCCTTCCCCAGATACACTCCCTACCCTCCTGTCTTATCTAGCTCTGCCTTACAAATAGTCAAAGACTCTGCTTCTGCTATCTTTTGGGGAAGACAGTTTCAAAGACTCATGACCCTCTGAACCACAAGATTTTTCCTCATTTCTGCCTTAAATGAGTAATCCCTTATTTTTAAACAGATCTAGATTGTCCCTCAAGAGGAAACAGCCCTCCAATTCCACCATTAAGGCCCGTAAGGATCTTAAAGGTTTCAATCAAGTTGCCTCTTACTCTTCTAAACTTCAGTGGATACAAACCTAACCCTGTCCAACCTTTCCTCATAAGACAACTTGTCTATTTCTGATATTAGTCTAGCAAACCTGCTCTGAATTGCATCTTTCCTTAAATAATACTGTATACAATACTCTAGGCGTGATCTCAGTGATGCTTTGTACAACTGAAGCATAGTCTTCCTACTTTTGTAATCAATTCCCCTCACAATAAACTGTATCATTCTATTAACTTTCCTAATTACTTACTGTCTCTGCCTCTTGTGATTCATACAAAAGGACACCTAGATCCCTCTAAATCTTTCAGAGGCTTCCAGAGATCTGATATATACACAATACAGAAATTAGAGAATAGTTCGGCAACTCTTATTTTTGCTTCTTTAGAGATCAATGTATTCAAGAGGTGGCTGGACGTGGCACTTAGGGCGAATGGGATCAAAGGTTATAAGGAGAAAGCAGGATTAGGCTGTTGAACTGGATGATCAGCTATGCTAGCAAAGAATAGTGGAGAGGCTCAAAGGGCCAAATGACAACCTCCTGCTCCTATCTTCTATGTTTCTATAATACGTCTACTGACTCTGATCAATTCTCATGATTAGAAAGAATTGAATCGACATAGATACATTACACCACTGAGGAGCAGTCATCCAAATAAAAACCAGGTCATCAATACAGATGGGCTACTCAGATTCTACGTGGATTAATTCCTGTTATCCATTAACTCAGATTTGCCTTTGTATTTTGTGGTAACAGATTATAAACATTCCAGCATTTGCTGAAAGAAATGTAGATTGTAATTTAGCTGGCCCATTATCTGCGGGTGCAGATCCCATCATGGACACTAAATATTGCGAGAGGTCAAAAACGGGATTTATGCTGATGAGGTTGAAGAACACAATCTTCACAAGGCCTCCCGATGAAGCAATCAGCTTGATGACCAAGAAGGGTAGGGACCTGATAAACATGATTTTGAATTCATTAGCATTTATCTCGTGGGCTTAACGTTGTACCTTCAGCCCTCGTTGAATCTTCCCACTCACCAAGCACGCCAGTGTGAGATATTGCTGCTGTTTGAAAGTGGGAACCAGGCACCATGACCTCCGAGAGGGAGGATGGCAGTGAGCACCATTGTCTCCACTGAACAGCAGGGTGTCCAAGAGGATAGAGACTGCTGGACAACTCCGGGAGTTGGGAAATTGGGGGCATAAGGCTTTTCTTGGGGGGAGTGTGAGGATTGCAGTTGGTATCGGTGGTCCCGGAGTCTGCTTTCACTGCTGTGTTATGCTTACAGTGCTGTAGTAGTCTATTGTGAGAGAATGCAGTGAAGTCTTGGATGAGGGCAAGTGCTGGACACACGGGATGGGGCTAACCTGAGCCGAGCCTAATGGGCTGCAATAGATCCGAACCCGAAAGAGAAAGTTTCATGATGCCCATGTGATGCAGGAGGCATGAGGAGCTGTGAGCTCTCTGAATTATGTAACCTGATTAAGAAAGAAGCCTATTAACTCTGCCTCTCCCTGAAGCAGCAAGCAAATTGTGCCCTGTTACTGTCCCAAAACTCATGCTTGTGAAACTAATTGACCATCAAGAGTTCATCCTTAGCAAATTCAGCTCTCAAGTCAAGGAATGAGATGAATCCTCAGGGTCTGGGCTCAAAGCTTGGGGCATGGGATCAAGAAGGGGTCCCTTCTCTGCCTGGTCCCCTGTGCCTATCAGTAAGGATCAATCAGCCTCTCCAGAGAGGGCATAATCACCCAATTGACCTTGATTAGCTAGTGTGAGGGAGCTCCCAATAATGGTGGGCTTGAGGGAGGCTCAACTCAGATGAAGAGACAGGTCTAAGTGGGTGATTGCATTTGGCCAGAGCCAGTCCTGTTCTGGAGTTGACAGACTGTGTGAACTGTGAGAGTGCAATTGGCAAAACTCTGGGGCTGGCTGCTTTCAGGTCAGGGAGGCCAATGGGTCAGATAATGATGGTCAAGAGCTGCGACTCCAGCCTGACTCTCTCTCTCATCCCTCACAGGATTGTGATTGATATCAGGATGGAATCAGTGGAGCTGGCTACCTTACTAATCACTATGCTGGAGGAGCACAGACACGCAGTGGCTCCAGGGGAAGACTCTGCAGCAGAGGACTGGGAGATTTAGCCATGCTTCAGAGTTCTCCTGCCACGGAGCTGACCTCCAGCCACAGGCTTTCCACTGCAGACGCCTTGCCTCGCAATGTTGGCCTGGGTGCCATGTTTCACCATCTCTCCTGTAACTGAAGGCGTTAGGTCTCCTCCATTTGACCTTGCAGATGGAGGAATATAGCTGACACCCTCTCCTTTGGCTCCTTTGCATCTCAAGGGACAAACATGTCCGGAGGAATGGCACCTGGTTGGGGTACAGCTGTTTCCTGGGATCCAGCAGACTGACTGTCTGATCCCTGGGATGTGCATCACCAAGATCGCACAGTGTGTTGCCGTGCTGGGGGTGACAGCCATGACGTGTCTCCTCTGTCCTCCTCCGAGGTTGTGTTGAGGTTGGGTGATGAGACACTGTTGCTGGACAGGTCAGGTTGATGGGATGAAGTTCCTGTGAAAAAAGGGACATGGCATTTGTGAATGACCAGGTCAAATATCAGGTATACGCAGAACTCACTCAGGTTTGGCATCTGGATGAATGTGCAATGGCTTCTCACTTTTCTGTCACAGACCTGCCTCACTATCAGTGCAAACCCGCTGAGTTCCCAGCGCAGGCCCACCGGGTTCCCAGCGCAGGCCCACCGAGTTCCCAGCGCAGGCCCACCGGGTTCCCAGCGCAGGCCCACCGGGTTCCCAGCGCAGGCCCACCGAGTTCCCAGCGCAGGCCCACCGAGTTCCCAGCGCAGGCCCACCGAGTTCCCAGTGCAGGCCCGCCAGGTTCCCAGTGCAGGCCCGCCGAGTAACCCACACATCTTTAGACTGTGGGAGAAAATCGGAGCACGTGGAGGAAACCCACGCAGACACAGAGAGAGTGTGCAGCCTCCACACAGATGGTGGCCCAAGCCAGGAATTGAACCAGGGTCTCTGACACTGTGAGGCAGCAGTGCTAACCACTGTGCCACTATGCCCGTCCCATCTTGCAGCATTGAAGCCCCGTTTTCTTGTGGAGGGTGCTGGTATTAACCAGTGCTGTTGCAATCACCCAGGTAGAGTTCGTTAACCTATTGAAGGGGCTCCTGCCAGCCTGAGGGCAGACTGTTCCCCCTCTCTGTGGTTTCAGGCAGATGGGTGGAGAACCCTCTCTCTGAAGCGGACAGTGGGCTTCTTCATTGCCATCCTCCTGGTTTGACTGTGAACAAGTACAGTGGAGCTGTTTAAATGCAGCTTGAAGTATCTCAGATGACCTCCTGGGATATGCAAATCAGATACTTCATGAAACATTTTTTTTTCAAAAAATGCTAAGAATTACGGTCTGGATCACATTGCTGGGACAGCGGGATTCACACAAGTATGTTTTGTGCCGAAAGTGACACATTGCCATTTAGACAGAAAATTCCACCCATCGGAAGAGTACAAAAGGAGAGCAGTCAGTATCTTGAACCTCCTCTATCATTCAATTAGATCATATTTGATCTGTGTATAAACTTAATTTGCTTGACTTTGACTCCGATCCCTTGTATGCTTAGCTAATAAAAATCTTTCAATGTCACTATCGCAAATGTTAATGAATTCATTCTTAGGTTAGAACTCCACATTCTCTTTCCCTGAGTGGAACAGAACCAAACTGACACAGAATACTGTACAAAATCTTCAGCATTCTCTCCACTTTAACACTTTCCTTTCAGATCTACTGCATAGAAAGAAAGTGAGTAACCCAAGGACTCCCCTACAGCTGCATACAATATGAAAGGAGACTGACAGAAATATCATAGATGTTGCCTTCATTTAACATTTGCCCCAGTTGTTCAACTAATTTATGTCAAATCCTGAGATAACTAGCTGGTGGTTGCCCTGAATGACTAGAACATATCAACTCTATAACATCCACTCACCATAACATCAACAGCATGGCACAGTGATTAGCACTGTTGCTTCACAGTGCCAGGGACCTGGGTTTGATTGCTGGTTTAGGTCACTGTCTGTGTAGAGTTTGCACATTCTCCCTGTATCTGTGTGGGTTTCCTTCAGTTTGCTCCATAGTCCAAAGATGTGTAGGTTAGGAGTACTGGCCATGCTAAATTCTCCCTCAGTGTACCCAAACAGGCATTGGAGTGTGGTAACTAGGGGCTTTTCACAGTAACTTCATTACAGTGTGACGTAAGCTGCCTTGTGACTCATAAATAAGCTTTTAACTTTAATTGCAGCTCACTAATAGACCAGCATTTGTCACCTTATTTCCTTCTGCTTATTTCAACTGTGAATATGAACTGTATGGAATGCCTTAGCAATGGCGCTGTGCAGGTAGTGAATGATAAGGTTTGTGAATGGCATTCCTGATAAAAACCACAATGTAGAATGAAATAAATGGCTATCTTTAACTTGCTTGATCTTCTTTTAAGTGCACTGTTGTCTTTAAGTGGTATTGACAATGCAAATATGTCATGATCTATAGTACATTTTTATTTTCGTCACTATTTGAAAGTTATGTTTTTATAGGTATTAAGATTATCAAATATAAATGGTATGCATGTTACCAGTTTTAATTATTACACAGCTTTTATTATTACAATAAAAGTCATTAAACACATCATCACGGAACAGAAGACTTTTTTTTTGTATAACTAGATAATTTTTTTGGAGAATAGTTACATTTTCTCATTTTACTTCTTACACTGAAACAACTTCTAAATCACAGACCAGGCTGATGTGTGACAAAAGTCCCACTTGCCCAAGAAAGTGTTATGCTGTAGCATAGCAAGGAGATCCTTTATGAAAATTCATTCACAACATGTGCGTGTTACTGGCAATGTTAGCAGTTATTGTCCAAGCTTTAATAAATCTTGAGAAAGTAGTGGTTGGTCCTTTTCTTGAACAATTGCAGTCTGTTATCTCAGCGTTACGTTGGAAATTTGAGAATTTTGATGATAGAGCCATAGAGGAATAACAAAAATGTCTAAGAGAGTGTGTATTTTAGTTGGGATATTGGGGGTGGTGGTGTTCCTACCTTTGTCCTTCTGGTGATAATGATCATGGGTTCCAGAGGTGCTGCCAAAGGATTCTTGGTGAGTTGCCCTAGTGCATCTTGTAGATAGTGCACACTATAACCACTGTGTGCTGGTGGTGAATAGAGTTTAAAACAATCAATGGGGTGTCCATTGAAAGGAGTGATGTTGAGTTTCGTGAGTGTTCTTGGAGCTGCATCCAACTAAGCGGATAAAGAGTAATCCTCCACACTCCTAATCTGGAGATAGTAGAAAGGCTTTGGGAGGTGATTCACTGGTTACAGAATACACAGCCTCTACCCTGCTCTTGGTAGCTACTACATTTATATAGCTGGTCCAGTGTAATCTTTAGTCAAAGTTTATCTCTTATGATGTTGATTTCATGGGAGATGTTTAGGCTGTTTTTCCTTTGGAGATGATCACCGCCTGACACTCAATTCTTATTGAATCTTTAGCTGAAGTTACTTCAATGTGCATCTTTACATGGTGCAAACTACTGAACACAGTGTTAATGGTGGCACAGGGGCACAGTGGTTAGCACTGCTGTCTCACAGTGCCAGGGACCAGGTTCGATGCTCGAGCACTGTGTGGAGTTTGTACGTTCTCTCCATGTCTTCATGGGGTTCCTCCAGATGCTCTGATTTCCTCCCACAGTCCAAAGATGTGTAGGTTAATGGACTGGCCATGATAAAATGCCCCTAGTGTCAGGGGGATTAGCAGGGTAAATAGGTGGGGCTACGGGAATAAGGTCTGGATGGGATTGTGGTCAGTGCAGACTCAATGGGCCAAATAGTCTCCTTCTGCACTGGGATTTTATGATTCGATGACAATGCTTTTATTAACTAGTTAATTTTCCATTTTGATTATAGAATCAGTTAATTTCTCTTCACCCAATTCATGTCAATTACCAATTGCTCAGAAGTGAGAAACTCCACAGTTTAACAGACACAGAGCACATTTGCCTATGATTCTGACAAAGCAAACTTTGGATATACAAGATACAATATAAACATTTACACAGAATTCAGAAAAACACCGTGCCTGTTTAGAAATGTAACATTTTGTAGAGTTTATGTTTCGTTGTCTACGGTTGTTTCAGATGCTAGTGCTTGTCGCCGTAGAGCCTAAGGTGTCATCTCTGGTATCCCTGGCGTTAAACCCGGGACGAGTTTGGCGAGTGAACAGCAGCTTGCGGGCTGCTGCTCTGTACTTTTTGGACATGACATTGTAGAGGACAGGATTGATGGAAGCACTGAGGTAGAACAGCAGCATACAGACCACATTGAAATACTGGCTGAAAAAGTACATATCGATGCTCCCGCTCTTCGAGGAACTGGAAAAGAGATTCCGGCCGATGTGGAAAGGCAACCAACAGATAGCAAATGCCAGGACAACCACAACTGGAAAAGACAGAATAGAAATGTGACCATTGTTCCAACACAATTTTATGTACTGTGGAATCCCTACTTTAGAATGGGTCCAGAAATATGACACCACATCTACAGACGTGAGGATTATTGACGACAGACAAAGCACGCAGTAACTTGTAATGTGTATATAAGAGTTACAACACCAGCCTTATTGTACTAATGCACGCATGTTTTGGTTCATTCAATCTTTTTTGAGAAACATCTGTTGCAATATAGTGCAGGCTGGGAAACAAAACAAATATAGGAAACATACCTGCTACTGAACACATTTCTGATAATTCTGAAAAATTATTAAACTT